>JAPDNY010000003.1:182552503-184952503 GCA_029375565.1 Gekko gecko
CTGCACAGTGTGTAAGCAATGAATCCACTAAATAAAATGGACAATGCATCTAATCCAGTATATTTTGTAAGACTGATTTCTCATAATTGTGTAGTGAAAAGTAACACAGATAAAACAAAACAGGAACTAAAATCAAATCAGCTGTAGCAAATCAGCAAATAACAACCTTTCAAACTGAGGAAAAGATGAATTAAAAACTATTTGAAATAAATAAGAAAGTATTTGTCAGATGCCAGAACTGTACAGAGAAGGAGACTGGTAAAGGAAAAAGAGAGGACATTCCAAAGTTGAGCAGCAATCACTGAAAAGGCTCTATTCCTTGTGGTCACCTACCATGCCTCCAAAGGCAGGAGGAAATAAAGAACAACTTGTGAGGCTGAATGTAGTGTCTGGGTAAGGACTGTACGGAAATAAGAAGTCCTTCATTTGCTTTGGTTCCAAGCCATATAAGGCTTTATAGGTTAAAAACAGCACCTTGAACTTGAAATGGGCAGGCAGTCGGTACAGACCAATGTTACAGATATGGCCTTGTAGTCCATTCCTGTTAGCAATCTTGCTGCTATTTTCTTGACTATTTGAAATTTCTCAATCAAAATAATATTGTCAATATGTAAATAATTAACATTGTTTTAACAAGCAGTTAAAAAACATCAACAACCCCCCACAACCCTCCAAAACAACAACACAACAAGCCTTTTGAAAACCGTAAGATGCATAAACCAAGTCAGATATCATGATCCAGTCACACATTTAAAACATTTCTACACATCCAACAGATTCCACACAACCAGAAAAGAACAGTGAACACTGGGCAAAACTAATTCAGAGTTTACTGTCCCACTATCAGCAGAATGGAATTGTGAAAGGCTTCTAAGTGATAGGTGAACAGTGATTAGGGGAAATAGAACAACCAAACTCAGTCTGGGAAATCCCAACTGTGGGGTGGTTAGATATTTAGCAGACACTCTTCAGTCCCCCCTCCCACAGTGTTACATAGGAGCACCATAAGATCTGTAACACATGTCAGCCTGGTTTGCATGATCTTCCCCCTCTCTGAGAACAGCTGTCCACTTCACATTACATGATTATTTCTGTACCACTGAGCACAATTGGCAGCCTCAGAAATGTATGAAGCAAGCATCACAGAATGGGGAAAAAGGGTTGAAAATGCACACACACACACACCTGAAATGTGCTTGCTGTTCTATTGATATATCAAATGTTAGAAATAAGTTTTTGGAATCACTGAGGAGATTAGATCAATAGGCTATTAATTTAGATGCTAAGAGATGTTGTTCCTTTCTTTCAGGAGGGAGTCTTTTCAGCCCCTCTTTCTCCTGTTTTGTTGAGTTATTTTACTTTTCTAACAGTGTCAATTTTTCTTCAACTTTTTTTCTTGACTAAATACTTTACCACTTGAAGAACTGACAGGTTGCTGTGAGGGTATCAGCTGACCCTGGAGACTGTCCTTGTGGTAGAGCTGTACTTGCAATTTTACCTCATTTTGTGTTTAGCTGTTATTTGTATTAATATAAGAGCTAAATATATATTGCCTTTACTGAGCAGGTTTCCTTGCTGTTCAAATTATTTTCATCTGTTATATCTTTTGGCTGGTAAGGACAGCTGTGCTACTTTTCTGTGGTAAAGTTTATATTTTGTGCCCTTAGAATTAGGCATATGTTAAAAGTATCTCTGGAGTTAAGTGTTAGTGGGGTTGTTGTTTTAATAGTCTTACCAAGCTGCTTTGGGGTACATAGATGCTCTGATTTTGAAAAAAGGATCAGGGAATTTGTGTTCATGAACATGTCCTTAATAATATAAAGAAACTGAAATTAAATTAAAGTAACTACTGGAAACATTATGGTGAAACCTCTGACTAAGGAACAATGAAGATGTGATATATTCACAATAATAAGTCTATTTGCTAACAGATTTATCTGTTATAGTAAAAGAAAAACAAAGGATATGAAGATCTGACCAGATGGTGAACACATTAGAAATGAGGTTATTAAGCAATAATCTAACAACATGTTCTCATAAGTGTGGCTATGCTGTCGTTAGAAGATGCTCCACCCACCAGGCAGAGGCCCAATAGCTGTTGTGAACTTGCCTCTACTCTCTTCCAATTAAGAACTATATCAGAAATGACAGCTGCTAGTGTGGCTTTTAAATGGCATTAGCTACTATGGAGGTGTTCATGGAATCATTGTGAGAAAGACTGTAAGCCACTCTGGGTACCTTTGGGGAGAAAAGAGGGGTATAAATAAATAAAGCTTTAATTTTTTTGTATTCCAGAGCTTATGTATCATATAAAGTTATTTACTATTAGGGCTATTTTTGGGCAGGAACACACAGGAACAGAGTTCCGTCTGGCTCCCGAGTTGGCCACACCCAGCAGGAACTCATTAGCATAATAGGCCACACCCAGCAGCAGAAACTCATTAGGACTGGCTACATTAGGGCTGTGTGGCCTAACATGCAAAGGAGTTCCTGCTCCAAAAAAAGCCCTGGTTTTGACAACAAACAAGGTAAACAGAATAAGAAGCAAAAGGTGGGTGTGGGTGGATGCCCACACTTCTGGTAGCATGGGGGTGTGGTCTAATATGCCAATGAGCTGTGCTGACAGGGGTGTGGCCTAATATGCTAATAGCTTTCTGCTGTTGGGTATGGCCTATTATGCTAATGATTTCCTGCTGGGCTTTTTCTACAAAAAAAGCCCTGTTTACTATGATTCAATTTACTGTGCCTTAGTAACTAGAAATAGGATGAATAAAAGAAGGTGAGGAGGAGGAGAATGGACAAGTTAGTTGATAGGTTTCTTATTTAGGGAACTTCTGTGAATTGCTTCTTTTCAGCAACTGCTCCCTCCATATTAGTAGTATCCATCTTAGTAGTACTTCAGTAGAGGAAGTCTACCCCAAAAGGAAAGGAATAGCTGATGAGATGTGCACAGTAATATATGCAGATAAAAAGCATTTAACATTTTCATAATAAGCCTTGTACATTACACACATTCGTCCAATTGTATACACCTATACTTCTTGGTATTATAAACATGTTCTGACTAGGGAAGAGGAAAACAACACTTTGTTGATGCATACTTTTAATATCATTCTCATATTTCATTTGTTTTTATTCTGCAGTCTGAAAACATTATGTACTTCACACATTAATGTTTCATAGGTTTCAAATTACATTTGCAAGAGAGACTGATGTATTGTGAATAACTTCATTTATATGTTTCAATTTTTTATTATAATAAATGTGACTGCCTGCATACTGAATTATACAAAACATAAAATGGAGTTACAGTTCTTAGATTGCAGAACTTTCAGAAAAAGGCATGAATTGGTTATGTTGCCATATAAACCATTAGTAACAAGTTCTGGCATACAAAGGCAAGTTCTGGCATACAAAGGCATGGGTTTAATAGTCTTCTACTTACATGTAACCCTAATAAAATTCAACTAATTTAAATATCTACCAATTGTTGAAAGTTTCAGAAAAAGTGGATTTTAACAAGTATCACTTTATACAAGATTTTAAATATATTAAGTGAATATTCTGTTCCACAGTCCATGGGTTAAACAGCAATGCTAAAACAATTAATTCTTGGACAAGTGGCTTTTTTCAGCATCTTTTTCATACAGTGCCTAATCAAATGCCACTAGAAGCCCTAGAAGCAGAGCATCAATGCCAAAGTCTGCCCCTGCCACTTGGTATTCAGTGAGTTCTACTTAGTCATTGTGGATTGGATGCATCAATGGGGTATCCTCTTCCGAACCTGTAAAAAACCCCTTTAAAAGCCATCTATGCTTGTGGACATCACTATGTTCACTGGAAGAGAATTGCACAATGTAATTACTCTGAACAAAGAAATACTTCTTTTTTGTCCTGAATCTTTTATCAACTTCATTGGATACCTGAGAATTCTACTATTATAAGACAAAGACAAAAAAGTTATCTCAGTTTCAGGGGTCCCCAAACTTTTTGAGCCCACAGACACCTTTGGAAACCTGACACAGTTTGTTGGGTGAAACCACAAAATAGATGCCACAAGAGGAACAAGCAACCATAAAGTATCAGAAAGTGAGGTCATGCCCAGCTTTAATAGTAACTTCAACAATTCAGACAGAAAGATAGCTTTTAAACTGAACATACTATTTAAACATATTTTCTTGCACATCTAGCTTATCTTAGGTCACAGAGATACTTATACTGTGATGGCAGCTGTTGTCAAAGCAACTTCCACATAGCCAATCAGATCTCCAATGGCCAATCAAAAGCCCTGCTGGACAAGAGCCCCAACTGGCCCTACCCACTTTTGAAAACTACTAGGAGGGCACAAGATGTTGATGAGCACCATGTTGAGGACCCCTTCTCTGTCTTTAATCCATGCATATTTTTTTAAAAAAAGTATATTTGCCTTTTGCCATCTTTTTTTTTTTACATTAAAAATATTCTTAGTGCTTCACTGCAGAGAGGGTGCCTTTTCCTGTGCTCCAATACCCTTTTCAAGAGATGGTGACCAGAACCGTACCCGGTATTCCAAAAGCAGCTGCTTCATAGAGTCGTTCAAGGGCATTAAGATACTGGATGTTTATTTTCAATACTTATTATAGAATTTGCCTCTGCAACTACTTTTGCATTTTGACTTGCCATTTTGAGTTACCTATTATGATCTCAAGATCTCTTTCCTGGTCAGTCACTGCCAGTTTGCACCCATCACTGTATATTTGAAATTAAGATTTTTTGCCTGAATGTATATTGCTTCACACTCATAATGAATTTCATTTGTCAAGTTGCCATCCACTCACCCAATTTGGAGAGAGCCTTCTGGAGCACTTCACAATCTTTCTTTGGTTTTCACTGTCCTAAATAATTTGGTGCCATATGCAAATCACTTGGCCACCCCAATTCCAGATCTTTCATGAACAAATTAAATATCATTAATTCCAATACCAATCCTTGCTAAATCCTACTACACCCTTTCCTCCATCACAAGAACTGTCCATTTACTGTCAATCTCTCTGCTTAATCAGGTTTTAATTCATGAAAGGACCCATTTTCTTATCCCATGACTAGTGCTTATTCAGAACACTTATCCCAGGACACTTATCCCATGACTAGTGCTCCTCTGTACAACAGGGCTCAAAGCAGGTGACAACAGTATTCATATAAGCAATATTCATAATTAGTTGTAGATTTTCTGGGCTGTATGGCTGTGGTCATAATTTAAAATTTTTTAAAACAACTCTTGCAGTAACTACAGGCAACTAGTAAATTAGTACATAAAAAGGGGGAATGACATGATGCCCCTTATCCAGGGGGGAATAAATATTATACAGAATGTTAAATAGAGAAAAAGCAACAGGGGAAGGGGAAAAGGGATGGGGGGAAAGGACGGGGGGCCAGCCTAGATGGGAACCATCAGTGTCCTGAGCCAGAGGCCTGGAGAACATCTCTGTCTTACAGGCCCTGCGAAACTGCATCAGCTCCCACAGAGCCCAGATTTCACTCAGCAGAGAGTTCCACCAGGCCAGGGCCAGGGCCGAAAAAGCCCTGGCTCTGGTTGAGAACAACTGGATACTTTTTGGGCCAGGGATCACTAGTAAGTTGTTATCTATTGAATGTAATGCTCTTTGAGGGATGTACCAGGAGAGGTGGTTCCACAGATATGCTGGTCCCAGACTGTTTAGGGCTTTAAAGGTTAATACCAAAACCTTGAACCTGATCTGGTACTCGACTTGGAATCAGTGCAGCTGGTGGAGCACTGGTTGAATATGCACCATAAATGGGGTTCCTGTAAGAACACGCACCACCACATTCTGGACCAGTTGGAGATGGCAGACTTTATCAAAAGCTCACTGGATGTCCAGGTATATAGCGTTAGTGCTTTTGCTATCAAAGGCTAAAAAAATATTGTGGCACAGAGCTGCTAGAAATCTACTGCCATATGACATGTCTTTCCTGGACACAACATGAATCTTCAGAGAGTTTAATCCATTAGCTTTATAGCTGCTGTGTGGCTCCAGTGGCACAAAGTATTTCTAAAGGATATGCTCTAGTTCAAGCAAAAGTAATTGAGCTCAACAGAGAGATTACAGGGTAGAATGATATGGTCTATGCTTATTCAGGAAAACAATTAAAAATAGTTCCTCTTAACTTTCAAATTTTAGACTCTAAAGACAGCCTAAAGGAGAATGTAAAATCTCCCTCCTCCAGATAATGCAAAACTTACTGAAATAAACAACTCTAAACATTAAAGAACAGGTTTAAGGTTATATATCTATGTTTATTCATGTATTCTTACTGAAAATATGAAAAAATAATTGAAATTTAGTTCAGAGTAGAGCTTGGAAAATGGTGTTGTAGTTACTATCTGTGAAATGTTAGGCAATTTTCACTCCACCATTCATTGTATTTAACATACTGTTTTTATAGTGTTGTTCTCTAATCTTGCAATCCAACTTATTCCACTGTTTGCTATAATATACTGCTTTACTGCATTGTCCTATTTTCTTGTAAATCTATCCAAGCTTGCCTACTATCCTGTTTTAGTGTGTTGTTTTCTAATTTTGTAATCCAGGTTACTGCATTATTTATAATATACAGTATACTGTTCTTATTCCTTGGCTTTTAATTATGTAATCTTCTTTGGGAAAGAAAGGAGTAATATTTTATTTTATTGTAATTTATATTGCTCTTTTCTTCCTGATCAGGATCTAAAGCAGCTTTTCACTTTGTTCTCTCTTCTTCCACCTTATCCTCACAACAGCCTTGTGAGGTATATTAGTCTGAGATAGGCCCAAGGTCACCTGGCAGTGGTGATACTTGGCGGGGGACCCACTAACACAGGGCCAATAAAATTAGCTCCAGTAGTTAAATTAGCACATCGGTCAATTAAATTAATGGAGCCAATTAAATTAGCATAGGGAGAGGCCACCCCATTCCTCCCCTCCTGCTTGGCCGCAGCTCCTTACCTTGATGGGAAGTCACCTTGCAGTCTCGCCAGGTCTCCCTGCTTCCTGCTGCAGTAGAACAGGAGGGGAGGGTGACAGATAGTCTCCACATGGCTTCCACTGCAGAAGACCTGACATGGCCACATGGCTGAGCAGGAGGGGAGGGTGAGGGGCAGCTAAGTGGAATGGCCCACCCTGGTGCCTCACTGTGCCTGTGTCAACCCAGACACCCCAGGACATGTGAGGCATCGGGGCAGGCCATTCCACTTAGCTGCCCAGCTGTACACCCCACACTTCCTTCCCCTCTGCCACTGCCTCCTCCTGTTGGCTGGTGAGTGAGGAGGAGGAGGCGGGGAGCCAAGGCAAAGGAGAAGCTGGGCCTCCTCTGGTGTGGAGCAAGCAGGTGGCACCAACTCCCACTGCTTTGCCTGCCTCAAGGCTTTTCTTGAACACCACAGCCGCTGCAGTCACAGTGAGGCACCGTGGTGGGCTTGCCCACTTCCAAGTTTGCCTGCCTCAAGGCTCTTCTTGCATGCTGTAGCCACAGCAGCACAAGAAGATGGACAGACTGGGGGTAGGGGGTGGAGCTAATTCAGGAGGGGGTGTCACCCCCAGTGCCCTGTCCTAGCTATGGGCCTGTTGTGACTATATAATTCACAATGACTTTGTCTGTAAAGGAACAGAGGGAACATTTTAAAGACAAGGAGTATAAAGCAATATATTGTGAAATGACTATTCATTTATTTCATTATATCCTGCCTTTCTCTCCAATGACAGAGCACATGCTCGATATGATTCTCACAGTGGGGGTTACGGTGGAACGGATTACAACTACTTTCGTACCATGGTCAGAACACCATGTTCTGAAGTCCCATGTGAACATGCCACTCCAAACCTGTCTAGGCGGTGAGCATATTTTAGCTCGCCTGCGAAGCCAAATGGATCCTATGTGTTTCCAAATGGCCCTGCGGGATCCAATGCCCCCTGGAGGCTCATTGGATGAGCTTGTCGAGGACTGGCAAAAGCGACTCTCAGCAGCCATCGTTGAGCTCGCTCCCTGACGTGCTCTACACCCCTGCCTAAGGTTCGCTCCATGGTATACACAGGAGTTGAGGGCAATGAAGCAGGAGCTTAGATGGCTAGAGAGACAGTGGCATCACACTCGGGATGAGGTGGCAAGAGCATCCTATAGGACGTTTATGAGATCCTATGAGATGGCAGTCAAGGCTGCGAAAAAAGATTTTTACATAGCCACCACTGAGACTGTGAGCTCTCGCCCAGCCCAATTGTTTAGAACAATTCGGTCTCTGACTACTCTGCCACAGGGCAGACCAAACAATAAGAAATTGGATATTCGCTGTGAGGCTTTTGCAAGCTATTTCACAGATAAAGTCTTGTCACTCTGCCATGACCTCCCTGCCACAATTGAAACAGTAACAGAACTTGAGGCTCCATGTGCATCTTCTGGTCAAGATCTGGATTATTTCGATCCACTCAGTCTAGAGTAGGTTGACAAATTACTTTCATCGGTCCACCCAACTACCTGTAGTCTTGATCCATGCCCATCATGGCTAATTAAAGCTGGCCGTGATGGGTTACGAGGGGCACTAAGGGGGATCATCAACAAATCCCTTATGAAGGGATTGTTCCCTAGTGCCCTAAAGGTGGCAGTAGTGGGTTGTGTAGTGGGTTTAAAAAAGGCATTGCTCGACCCAGCAGAATTAGCCAACTATTGGCTGGTATCCAACTTACCCTATTTGGGTAAATTAATTGAGAAAGTGGTGGCGAACCGGTACCAGGGCTTTTTGGATGATGCCTCCATATTAGATCCCTTCCAGTCTGGCTTCCGGCCAGGCCATGGGACAGATGAACTCTGGAGGCATATGGATCGAGGAGGTACGGCGGTGTTGATGTTGTTAGACACTCTAACCATTACAACACACTGGCTTTATTTGGCTTTTCACTGGTTAATTGTAATAATTTATTTTTGTATTTTTTGTATTTCTTAATTTTCATGTGTGAAAGTGTGTGTGCACCTGGAAGTCATGGCAATCTTTGATGACTGACCCCTACTGGGGGCCTGGAGGATATTCAGAGGTGGCTGAATAAAGCCTGCCCCCAGCTCCTACCTCTGGTATTTCAAGGAGGTCTCCTATCCAAGTACTTGCCAGAGTTGACCCTGCTTAGCTTCTGCGATCTGACGAGATCACGCTTGCCTGGGCTATCCAGGTCAGGGCATAATAATTTCTGAGTTGCAGACCAGAGAATACTTATTATTATTTTATTGTCAAAGGTATCATATTTTGATAGATCAAGTTACAAAAATAAATCTCTATTATGCCAGCTAATATTTATTCTACATTATATTTCAAGAACGCACAATTACAGCAATTAATAATATTCATACATATTGAAAATCATGTAGTTTATCTTTGTCAGTATGATAAAGGAGGTGTTTTACATGCAAATAATAAATTATAGTTTCTTGATCTGAGATTTGCATCAAAGGATTTGCTTGTTTATACTAGTTGCTAAAAGCACATGCAAGGGATTGTTTTTGATTTTTTTAAACTAGAAGACTGTGAGGCTTCTAGCAATAAAATGTGTCTATAATAAGTTGAGCAAGACTCAAATTTTCAGGAATTAGCTGCACTTGATCAAGAGCAGTAAATAACATAAACTGTTTCCCTTAACATTTTCCCAAGCACTATTACAGCTGTCAACTAGCGAAAAATTAATGGAAGGTGCCAAGTATGATCAGCATGGCAGAAGTTTTCAGAGTTTTATAAAAGTTTTAGTACTGATAAATACCAAGTTTTGAGACTGCTTGTTTTGTCAGAATTAGTTAAATAGGTGTCAACATTATTCATACTCAGTTTGTTCTGAGTTTCTATTGGATTATGGGTACAGTAGTAATGACATGTGTTCAAAAGTTCTGCAGGAGCAACTGAGAAACATACAATATATCAGTAGTAGCTCCCACTCAATTAAGATTACATTAAATTAAACAAATAATTGCTGTACTTTACCATTTCTGAGATAAAACAAACAGACAAAAGAAAAAAAAAAGTTGCTTGAAATTAAAATCACCTGTTACAAAAAGAAGCTATAGAGAAAAGGAAAAATAAAATGAGTGATAATGCTGTTCTCTCTCTACATCCAAAGTATGCCCCTCAATGATACTGAATTAAGAGGTACGCAGAACAATCTTGAAGAGGCCAGATTTCAGTTTCCATCTTTCTTACATTTCTTACACCAGGTTTCTTTCTTCAGCTAGGTCTTTACTGGAGAATAGCCAAAGATGATAGCACTCTTCCCCACATCCCCAGAATCCTTCTGAGCAGCCTTTTTCAGAATTTTCCATTTCCCAGGTCAGGTCTCCAACAAGGGACAGAGTTCTGACCTTTAACATCATCAGACCCTTCCCCTTACTACCAGAAGGAAAGGTCTAGTGACTAGTCTCTCTCTCTCTTTTTTTCTAGTGCAATCCTATGCAGAGTTCCTCTAGTCTAAACTCACCCAAATCTATTGGTTTAGACTGGAGTAAATCAGATTAATACGCCAACTTACTTCTTCCTTTGTCCTTTAAAATAAGAAATACATGCTCGCAATTCAGCATTTGAATATGCAAATACATCTGGTGGAATACATCTGTGGAATACATCACAAATTATTTATTTATTTATGTCATTATTTATTCAACTTACTTTTGCTTGTGTGACTTACATTAAGAGATCAATCCTAAGCATCCTCTGAATTCTACTGAAGTCTATTCAATGGGGCTTAGTCCCAGGAAAGTGCTCTTAAGATTGCACTGTATTCTCCACGATCCACAGAACTGTTTTTTTGCCCTCTCTTTTGCCCACATAGCCCCTGATTTAAAATTAGCAGCCAATTTGTGCAATCCTGCTTTTTTTCAAATAAAGAAAATAAAAAAGAAAGTTTAATTACAAATTATTTATTCTACAGTGATAAAGGATTTTACAAAAATAATTCCATGAATCCTCAACTTTGTGAGCACTAACTATACCACCTAATGATATGATCGAAGAGATTAAGCAGAAAAAGTGGTAAACTATCAGTGTTCTCAGAGTATCTCTAAACTGCAAAGAAAAAAAAAGGTACTATAGAATAATTGCTGGTTGCAGGTTTGTAACTGACCCGATAACCTTTATCCAACAGAGAAGGGAATAAAGAAAGACAAAATAATACCAATAATGACCACTTCATGAGAAACATCTGGCTTTGTTTCATTGTTTGCGATAAGACATGCTTCATTGTGCAAATATGAACAAGACCTATAAAACACTAGCAAGTTGTAACCCTTGTCAAGCAGAGTTTCTCTAAATGAAACAAACAAACAAAAAACCTATGCCTTTCTAATTCTTGTTGCACACAATTTCCTCACTCAAGATATTACACTGTGTGAACAATAATACGTAAATTGTGCATATTACTAAGGTTGCCAATAAGGTCTTAGAGCTTGTCTTGCACATTGTTATAGTAACATGTGGAAGTTCTGATTAAGTGGAGTTCACTGACAAGAACTGTCCCTCCCAATCCAGTCACTGATACTGACATGGACAGGAAATATGTAATTCAAGTGGCAAATGTGATCCAAGTTTCAATATATTGTTCAAGTGTTGTTACTCTACCAAGCAATTTTTGGAGAACTTCTATGCCATGTCACAGTACATTTAAATCCAGGGTACAAGGATTAAATACTCTCAGTTGTAAATGTGCTTCTAGTGCAATTACCAGGACATATTTTGAAGGATATGTATTTAAACAGGTTGCTTACCTGTAACTGATGATCTTCGAGTGGTCATCTGTGCATTCACACCTCTGGGATACAGTGCACCTGTGCCAACCTCGATCGATTCCTCTTGAAAGCGAAAGGAATTTTCGCGCCCACTCCCTTGTCACATGCTGGCCCCATTGCACATGACTAAGGGAGGGGCAAGACAATCCTGCCAGTTCCTTTTGACCGCTGCAATCAGTCTCAGAATGAAAAAGACGAGAGGACCAAAAGCAGAGGGGAAGGAGAGTGGGTGGTGTGAATGCACAGATGACCAGTTGAAGATCATCAGTTACAGGTAAGCAACCTATTTATCCTCTTCGTGGGCTCTGTGCATCACACCTCTGGGAGATTAGCAAGCAAAAAGCAACAGACCTACCTGGAGGAGGGAGCTGAACGTCCTAGACTTGTGCTGCCTGCAACACTGCCCGTCCCACCACAGAATGTAGATGAAGACGCACATCCAGGGCATAATGCTCCAGGTTGCTGCTTGATAGATGTCAGTGAGCGACGAACCTCTCAGGAAGGCTGTGGATATGGCTACTGCCCAGGTGGAATGTGCTCGGAGCAGGCCCGGGAGTGGCCTCTTGGTCAATAAATAGCACAACTTAATGGTTTCCACAACCCACTTGGATAGATGCTGTGAAGATAGTTTCTTCCCTCACACAGGTGTGCTATAGGAGACAAATAAGGCTGGTGACTGCCGGAATGACTTTGTTCTATCAAAGTAGAAGAGTATGGCTCTCTTGACATCTAAAGTATGATGATGGCGTTCCTCATCGTTCGTAGGAGACGGGAAAAACGTTGGAAGGGCAATGTCAACTTGCAAATGGAAGTTGGAAACAACCTTGGGCAGGAAAGAGACATCCGGGGCAAAGGTGAAACCATCATGGTGAAAAATCAAGTACGCAACGCAAGAGTCGCAACAAAGTGTGGACAATTCGCTCACTCGTCTTACAGAGGTAATAGCTACCAGGAAAGCAGTCTTCCACAAGAGAAGATGCAGACTAGACATGGCCACGGGTTCGAATGGTTTGCCCATTAGTCTGGACAATACTAGAGGTAAGTCCCAGGAGGGAGTTGGCCCATGAGATGGAGGAAAGAGGCGAGTAAGGCCCTTCTGAAACTGTTTCATTTTATGGTGAGAAAAAATGGAACAGCTGTCCACCACAGGATGATTGGCGGAGATGGCGGCTAGATAGACTTTTAAGGAGGAGCAAGTAAGACCTGAGTCCAAGTGGGTCAACAGGAAACCCAAGTGTGCTCTCAAGTCTGTAGGGGGCGGTGGCAAGCCCAATGACTCAAGGTAAGACAAGAATTTCTTCCACTTCCCCTCATAAGAAGCACGTGTAGTTGGCTTACAACAGTTCAACAGGACAAGGTCTAGCCTGCTTTTATGTTGTGCTAGGGGATCTTCCACGCCGTGAGTTTGAGGTGTGGTACATCATGGTGAAGTACTCTGTCCTCCTGAGCCAGGAGGAGACCTGGTGCCAGGGGGAGATGCATGTAGGTGTCACGGGACATGTGGAGGAGAGTCAGGAACCAGTGTTGACATGGCCATCAAAGTGACACGAGGATGCACTGGGGGCCCCATCTGTGAAAGAATGGTTGGAGTTAAGTCCAGTTGAGTTCCCACTCATGAAGGGACATGCCTCCCCTGCTCAGAAAATTTGCATGCACATTGAGTGATCCGGGCAGGTGAGCAGTAATGATGAATACACCCCGAGATTGACATTCGGCCCAAATCTCCAGGGCCAGTTGACAAAGTCCCCTGGACACTGTCCCGCCTTGCCTGTTCAAGTAGCACAGTGCAATGGTGTTGTCCGTCAGGATTGCCACTGTGCGGTGAGCCATGAAGTGGCGAAACAATCTCAGGGCATACTGAATTGCGAGCAGCTCCAGGAAGTTGATGTGGTTGTGGGCCAGATAAGGCTCCCATTTTGCGCCCACACATACACCTTGGAGATGAGCTCCCCATCCCCACAAGGAGACATCTGTGGTCAGGGTCATTTTGGGGCTGGGTGCACGAAATGGGGCTCCCTGAAGGAGGTTTTCTGGACTTTCCCACTACTGTAAGGAATTCAGCACTTGCACAGGGAGCACGAATCATTGAGATTGGGGCTTCATTGTGGATGGAAACGTTTGAGGAACCACAGCTGAAGTGATCTCATCTGTAGTCTTGCAAAGACAAGTACTGCTGTGGTGGTGGCCATCAGACCCAAGAGTCGCTGTATCTGCCTTGCGGACGCATCTCCTTGCGCCCTCATTAGGCTGATGAGAGTCATAATGTCGCTTACCCTCCTGGGAGGAAAAAAGGCTCGGCAAACAGTGGAATCCAGAATTGCTCAGATAAATTGAACTCTCAAGGAAGGAAGGAGCATTGACTTTTTAAAGTTCACCTTCAGGCCCAACCCATTTAGGGTAGCCAATGTTAGATCGATATGGTTGAGCAGAGTCTCCCTGGAGTTTGCTATCAATAACCAATCATCTATGTATGGAAAGATCCACGTGCCCTGAAGACGAAGGTATGCCACAATGACAACCATCATTTTTGTAAAGACTCTGGGCACTGTTGAGAGTCCAAAAGGGAGGGCTTTGTACTGAAAATGGTCCTCCACGACCGCAAAACGTAAAAACTTCCTGTGGGATGGGTGGATAGTTATATGAAAATATGTGTCTTTAAATTCCAGGGTTACCTTCCAGACACCTTCGTTGAGAAAGGGAAGAATGGTTTGTAAAAGTCATCATTCGGAATTTCTGGTATGAGATAAATTAGTTGAGTCCCCTGAGGTCCATAATAGGACAGAGGCCTCCATCTTTTTTAGGGCCCGTAAAGAAACGGGAGTAAAACCCATGTTGGCATTGTGTTGTTGGGACTGACTCTACAGCATTCTTTTGAAGAAGGTTCTGGATCTCTTCCATGAGCGTATTGGATGGCAGGGTAGGTATGAAGTTGGGGGCCTCAGGTATCTGGACAAATTCTATAAGGTACCTCTTCTTGATGATGGAGAGTACCCACTGGTCTGACGTTATCCGCTGCCAGGCAGCCAGGTGGGTTGGGGGTGGGACAACAGGAGTCAAAGGCTCTGCTTGGGGGCTCTGGGGGCCTTAGCGCTAGGTTCAGCGATGGATGAGAATTTTGGTTTGTGTCCATATGGATGGGAAGACACAGTGGGAGAACGCTGCCATTGTGTTTCCAGGGACAACTAAAAGGAGGATCTGTGAGAACCTGGCTTGTTCCAGGATTTCACTTTGGATGGTTTAGGAGTCAATGTAACCCCTAAATTCTGTGACTTTTTATGCTCTTGTCTAGGTCTTGCAGGGCCATATCCATTGTGGTAGTGAAGAGGCCCTCACCCTCGGAAGGAAGATCCTCAATGAGAGTTCTGGTGTCCTGTGGTAAAGCAGTGGAGCGCAACCATGCATTCCTCCTGAGGGTAACCACCGAAGTCAGCGTTTTGGCTGCCACATCTAATGTGTGCTTAGCTGCATTCTGGTGTTTGGCCAAGAGCATTCCTTCTTTATGAGTTCTATGAGCCTGGCTGTTAGAGTCCTCAGGGAGGACTGCAATGAATGCAGACATCTGCTCCCAAAGAGCAAACTGGTATCTCCCCATACATGCTGTATAGTTCGAAGTCTTGATGCCGAGTGCTCCGACAGAATAAAATTTTCTTCTGAATGAATCAAGTTTCCTCCCTTTCTTTCTTGGGGTGGTCGTGGTGGAATGACTGCAGGTGAGAGACAGGTGAGACCATGGGACTTTAGCCGCCTGAAGCAGGACCAAAGTCATCAGTAAGGCAATCGGGGTAGAAGTGTCCATTTGGACGATATTGAACATGGAGTCTGTCACGGAAGGAGAGGGTTGTACTGTGGACAGGGTCAGCGTGTTGGCCATCCATTTGATGAAATCCCCATAAGATTTTAGATCTTCCAAAGGGGAAACTGAGAGATCATCGCCCACTTGTTGAGGTGGTGAGGGTTCCACTGGAAGATCAGGGTTCTCGTCTCCTGACTGGGAGGACGTGTTGGAGGCAGAATGTTCAGACAGTTTGGAAAAAGATATAGGCAATACCAGTGCTGATGGCACTAGGTTCGATGGATCTTTAAACTTGAGACGTTTGAGACGTTTGCCTGTCAGTCTCGATGGCTGTGGCCTTACACACTCCAGTGTCGATGGAGGATCTTGATACCGAGAGAGTCGGGAGGAGGTGGACTGATGGTCCCATTCCGTTGGGTGGGGTGGGAACTACGGCATGCTGCATGAGAAGAGATAGGCCCCATACATGTATTGCCACTGTCGTTGATCCCAGGAGGGTGGGTGGGTCAGTGCCGATGGCCATTCTCGATCATCAGGTTGGAGTTGTGGAGGACAGACAAAGGTTTTGGCTCTGCGGTTGGAGAGTAAGCTGTTGACACTGGAGGACCGGGAGATCTGTATTAAATCCATATCATGCTCAGAGTCAGTGAGCTGGATAGGACACAGCAAAGGCGACCAAGGTACACCTTGTAGCTGCTCTCGGCTCCAAGAGTCAAGTGAAGCAGCCACCATGAGATTTGGTTCCATGGCCCTCTGAGGGGTCAGCAGAGTTTGTGTAGGGGAAGTTTTCTTATGCTTTTTTAGCTTGACTGGCCGATTGTCCTTGCCCTCCCTGCATTTTTTGGAGGGAGTATGGGCTTCGTCTGAGACGTCTTGAGCCGAGTGTTTCAGCATCGGGCGTCTGACATCTGAATGAGTCTGAATCGGGGACAGCACAGCCATCAATGCCGAAGTGGGAGTTGATACTGACGCATGCCCTGAAGTGTCCTGTGATGACACCAGTGAGAGCGCTAACTCTAGAAGCACAACACAAGGCCTGGCAGCTCGATTCTTTCTCGTCTGCTTTGAGAACTTTGTGCAATGAACACAAGAGTCCACTCAGTATGATTACCCAAGGCACAAGAGGCAAAGCAAGTGTCCACCTGGGGGGGGGCAATCTTACTACCACACTTGAGGCACCGTTTGATGAAACCCCACCTCTTGGCCATAGGCCGGAGGAGGGGGGCGGAAGACGACCAAACGACAAAGTCCAAGAAATAAGTCCGTAGTAAAAATGTCTTTTCACTTAGTAAAAAACAAACAGGAAAAAAGAGGAATAGGCCTTAAAGCCAAGGTTTTACAGACCGAAGCAGAGAAGATCCTACCAGCGCGGCAGTCAGAAGAGAACTGGTGGGATTGTTGTGCCCCTCCCTTAGTCATGCACAGTGGGGCTGGCACATGACAAGGGAGTGGGCGTGAAAATTCCTTTCGCCTTCAAGAGGAATCGATTGAGTTCGGCACAGGCGCACTGTATCCCAGAGGTGTGATGCACAGAGACCATGAAGAAGATCAGTAAAGTATTAATATATCTACACGAGAGTGCAAAGGTTGCTTGTGCAAAGGGTGGGGGATCATTTCTGCATTCCCCTCTCCCTTCCATCCAGAGGAAAGCTGAATGCTGGAATCATAAGATCCTCATAAACTAACATCCACATAGATCAGGGGCTGCACTGAGGGGAAAGAGGGTGAAATCACCCACTCCTTCTGAAAATGCCAGCTCTGATGAAACAAGAGACAGGATGGCCATTTCACTTCTTTCCCATTCCAAAGTGCAAACCTCCAGCTCACTGGAAGAGACTGCTGTGGAGGGGTGGGGAAGAATGTGGAAATTATCCTTCACCATCTGCACCTTCCACCAGTGGATAATGGGATCCAGTCCCATGCCATTATAAATGGGGGATGAAGAATAAAACATACTAAGTACAATGCTGCTTTAGGCCTGAAGGAAAAGTATGTTAAAATTCTAGTTTGGGAATTATTAATGGACTCAGAGGAAGTTTCCTCCCTCTTTGATTTGGGATTATACTTTTCAAATCTAACAATATAGTGTAAATTAGAGAATAAGTGGTTTGAACAAACCCAGTTCTCAGTTTCAGACCCTATAATACTGCCAACAATATCATTGAAAGTTTTGTGAGAACAAATCCTTCTCTTAAGCCCTCATGACACTCAATGATTCTGCAACCTCCGTAACTCTTTTCTGTTCTCTCACCTCTATTCCCTTCCCCCAAATGTACCCAATGGCAGTTTCAGGAACTCTCTGGAGCCTTCCTCTTTCCTACACTCTTATGTTTAATGCTGAGCTATAGAGACTAGAAAGGGGCAATAGGACAAGGAGGGGATGGAATCTTCCCAGGCTTGAATCATAGTCTGAACTGAAAAAAACTCTCAGGGTCATAATGCTTGTTTCAGACTGCATGTAAACATTTGGAACTGTGCTAAAGTTCACAGTGTGAGCCTGGAAATTACAAATTGTTGCAACATCTCATTTTGTGGAACTTTTTTCATTGCGTAACATCTTGGAAAAAGTTTTAGAGTATAATTATGCAGTAACAGATTTTCCATAAACAAAGTATTCCCCTTTTAAATCACATGAAAGAAAAAGAGATTGGATTTATACCCCACCCTTCACTACCCGAAGGAGTCTCAGAGTGGTTTACAATCTCCTTCTCCTCCCCTCCCCACAACAAGACACCCTGTGAGGTAGAGCTCTTTTGATAATTGCTCATGAGAAAACAGCTCTGAAAGAATCCCAAGATTCATTCCTTATCCTAAAAAATATTAGGGGCAGTGATTGATCTCGGGGAAAAGATCCACCCACCAGAAAAGCCTACCAAGCCGAAGCCCTGTTGAGTCAACGTCCAGTGGAACAGTCAGGGGAAGGTGCTCTTTAGTTTGATCCAAGTTGTGGTTTTGGGAGACAGTGGATGTACAAAGCATGGGGAAGGCAGATGATAGAAATCTTACTCCAAGTAGCTGGTCCTGGCCATCCATTACTGGTGGCAAGTCAGGGGGAATACCACCCCCTCCTGAAAGTTCTATGCAGCAGGTCTTTTGTACTCTATGTGGAGGAACAAGCTTCTTGCAGAAGCTGACTCCCAGGTGATGAGGGACACAGAAAGTCTCTCTTTCTCCTCTCAGAAGCATTGCTAGCCTGCACACCTTGGAGGAGAGGCAGAAGAAACTGTCTTTTCACTTTTGAAATAAGGAGAACAGAAGCACTGCTTATGCTATCCCTCCCCGCTTGGAGATGATGGAAAAGAAATTATCTTATTTTGCACTCCCTTTTGCAATGGGGAGATCAAAAGCACTGCTTCTGTCCCCAACCAGCTTAGAGGAGAGAGAAGACAATTATTTTCTCCTTTCCTTTCTACAACCAGCCACTTACTTCTGATCTCCAGCTTCATTGTATACCTATTTTGGGGGCAGGTATCAGAAGTCCATTCCCAGATGGTTCCCCAGGACTAGAATATAGGGAAGTTCTGGGAGCTGATCCCCTGATTAAATGTGAGGCACCTTCTGACCAATAGATAACTGCAGACTTGTTTGGCAGCTGTTTGAGTTGCTTCATGCCTTTGATCAGCATGCCCTTGATCAGCTCAAAGTTTGACTGTCAGCGTTCAACAGCACATGCTTGACTGCTAAATAGGTTTACTGGTAGATTCATAGCTTTCCTACTTCTTAGAGTAAAGCCCAATATCACAGGAGTGCCTGGTGGAGGGATTCTAGATGGAAAAGAGAAGTGCAATGGGAAGTGAAAAAAACCCATTCTGTGAGCTGAACTCAAACAGTTCTTTGGCTCAGAATGTTGATGCCATAATAGTAATTTTTTTTAAAGTAAGATTAACTTATGAAACAAGCCTTGGAAGATGAGAATTAACTTTAATTTGCAAATATATACAGATTGTAAAGCATTGCCTCTTTGTAGGACAGAAAAGCAATCTTCAACTCTAAATTATTTATAGATTAAATACTCCTAAATCAAGCATAATATAAAGTCATCAGAAGTACGCTCACATGTTAATTTAATTGTAAAGTATTACTGACAGCAGGATTTTATACCAGGGTTTGGGCAGTAAATTAGATCATAATTCAAATGAAAATGTTAGTGATAAAATATTTCCAAATATTCTAAAAGTATTTCAATTATCTGTATATGGTGGTCAACTATTCTATGGTTATTTTCTACCTATTAGGTATACAAGTGACAACATATACAATATACCATACCTATGACAGGTACCAATGACAAATAATGACACAAAATAGGTGCAATTTTGGTTCATTCTATTTAGGAGGTTCTTGGAATGTTATCAGTAGAATGTAAGTGTTGTGTTTTGTAATGTCTTTACATAAATATGGGAAATCATGCTATGCTGTATTAAGTATATGAAACTTTACAGTTTATGCCATTAATAATTGCAGGAGCTGCCTCTGATGTATCAGACCAAAGATCTACCTAGCCCAGTATACTTTTTCTAAAGCAGACATTGGCTTGTATTCAGCAGTGCAAAAGCACTAGCACAAATGAAGGGTTGTACAGTTCCACTTATGAAAGATATTGTGTAACACCTATTGCTTTCCTCTTTATATATTATAGTACCCAGAAAGTGGCTGTACAAGATCTTGCACAATCAAAAATACAACGGGTATACATGAAGTCTGACATAAGTGGAAACAGTCTTTTTCTTGCATTTTTGCTTGTGCAAGTGGAAATTCTGTGCCAGATCCAATGCATTCAGATGTCTTGGGTATTCCACAAAGCCTGAAGAAAATACTTTCCTGTAGTCTGTTCCTAGCATCCCTATATCTATGATGCATTATAAACCTCTGTGAAGTCATCATCACCTCCCTCATCCAACTATAGGTCACACTTCAGCTTTTCTTCATAGCTGCCCCTAGCCTAAGGAGTTCCTGGTGTAAGGGTTCCTGATGGGCCATAGTCTCCAAGGCAGCCCCTGGAAGGAACCTGCAATGCATGCCCTGTATTTTTCCTTTCCATTCAACTTCTTATATACAACTAGAAAAAATGCATGTAAAAGTTGTAGATTAACAAAAAAGATACCATAGTTAAAACACTGGAATAACCTTATAGATGTTATTATTTAAAAACTAAACTATAAAATAAAATTATAGTTTAAAATTACAGTAGACCCTTTACATTAATAACTTGGAGATTTGCTTATTCAGGATTCATAATCTGATCACTTGACAGGCTGCCCAGCCTATTTTCACTCCCGCTGCACCATTATCCTAATCATTACATCATTAAATTTTGCTGGAAATTTAGAGGGATTTTACTATTGGGAGGCAGCAGAACTTGGCCTCCCAGTACTTACAGATTTTGTTATTCATGGTGAACCCAGGAATGGATCTCCACCCCCCCCCGGCCTGCAAATAATTAGGGTCTACTGTACATATATCATCCTATGAGCTGTGGCACAATATTTCTTCTATGCAGGTTTTGACATCAAAGATATGGTGCAGGATCCAAGAATATGGTGTTGGAACCACTGCATTCTCCAAAATCTTGGGGACAATGTAGGAGCTCTGCACTGAGAGGGTTACAGCCAGCAAAATACCCTCCTCCATCAGGAGAAGAGCCCTTCCTTTAACAGAAGATGACTTAAGATATAATCCTATGTACCTAGTCATAACCCATTTATATAATGAAGGTGGATTTTCTGATTGGTGCTATAGTCATTTTCAGAACTAGCAGTAAATTCAAACAAAACTGACACATTTTATTTTTATTTTCTTCTTCTTCCAGGGAGCTCAGAGTGTTTACATGATTTTCTGGTCCTCATCTCATCCTTGACAACTCTTGTGATGTAGGATAGGTTGAGAAAGTAACCCAGAGCCATGAAGCGTCAGTAATGGTTGTTTAATGTTTCACACTGTGTTCATTGTTCTGTGTTCCCTATCTCGTCCCTGCTTCTGCGCTTGCGTAGGTATGCTAGCTGTAACGTGGGAGCTTCTTCTCTGCTGCTCGGTGTTATCACGGTGGCCTTGAATGCAGGCTTTGGGCTATTCTTAAGCCTATGAGAATTTTCCATTCCTGTGAAGCTGAGGGGAGGAGGGAGTTGTCTCCCGCCCATTAAGTAACTCTCCCGCCGGGAGTTTCCCGTGCGCACGCTTGCAGATCATTTGCTAGTTGCCTTTTGCATCACACTATAACCATGCTTGAGCAGCTTGTCCCGCCATTCCTGACAATAGCCTTTACACTGTGGGTGTTAGCACTGTATTCCAATAAAGCCCTTCTTACTCCTAAGAATGCTTGGATCTACTTGCTTTTGAACCTGACATGAAGCTCATGGAAGAATGGAGATTTGTGACCAGGTTTTCTCAGTCCTCCTAATCCAACACACCATCACCACACTGATCTAAATTAGTTTTCTTTGCTATTATTTTAAAATAAATCAGGAAAGTTAAGGCCTAAAGATCATACCCTGTTATCTCTTTGTTTAGTTTCAAATATCTGCTAACTTTTTTTGATTTCTACAGATCAAAAATTTATTTAAAAATGTATAGTTTTCTTCTTGATTATATGATATTGGATGAAACATTCAAAACTGCAATGATTCAATGGGTGCAAAACTTGGGGCATGACATTGACTTAGATCAATGGGACCAATTATGGAAGAAAAACATAAAAAGAACGAAACTGGTCTCTTATAAAGAAAACGTTTATAAAATATTTTATAGGTGGTATGTAACCCCAGAAAAGTTAGCTAAATATAATAGTAAGTGTTCAAACAAATGTTGGAAATGTCAAAATAAGGTGGGGTCATTTTATCATATTTGGTGGCATTGTGAAAAACTTAAAAAATTCTGGACTTGGATACATGAAATTTTGCAAAAAATATTAAAGTGTATTGTTCCTTTCACTCCTGAAGTATTACTGTTAAATATTCTTCTTGATTTATGTAAAAAAGGAAGAAAGTTATCTTATTGTCTATATAACAACAACTGCTAGAATTCTATATGCTAATTACTGTAAAGTCCAGGAGGTCCCAATGAAACAAGAAATTTTCAATAAGCTTTTGGAGGCAGCAGAAGTGAATAAACTGACTTTATTGTTAAAGGGACATACAGAATCCACATTTCAAAATACGTGGTCAAGATTCTATAGTTGGTACAATAGTTATAATAATATACCATGATTAATAAAGACTGGAAAAACAAGGAAACTATAAGAAATATAGAAGCCAACAAAGAAAATGGACTTTTTAGTTACTTGCATTGAGAAAACTCTTTGTATATAAGATTTAAAGTGAAACTATGTACTATGCATTATTCCCCCCATCTGTGTGTCAGTATGTGTGAATGTATGTTTGTGTTTAGAAAAATAACAAGAAAGGGGACCCATGATACTTGCGGCGGGGGGGGGGAGAAGAGCTCCACACACAGCAGAAGGAGGAAGCAGTAGCAGGAGCAGCAGGTAAGCCTTCCCCCCCATCCCTGGACATCGGCAGCACGGCCTGAGTGGCTGCCAGCCACCAAGCCCAACGATTCCCCCATCTCCTCCACCCCCCTCTACCACCAGCCCCGGCTCCAGTGGCGAGGCCTGAGTGGCTGCCAGCTGCTGGGTCCACCAATCTCCTCCCCCCCCCGGCGGTCTCCTCCTCCTCCCTGGATCTGACGATCTCCTCCTCCGCCGGGCCCGCCAATCTCCCCCCCAGCTCCAGCGATCTCCTCCACCACTGCTGTTGCCGCCGATCTCCTCTACCCCCCGCTTCTGCAGCAAGGCCCGAGCAACTTCCAACTGCTGGTTCGCCGCAGAGTTCCAGGGGTGTTCTCTGCGCATGCACAGGGAATGTGCTTACTTTTTTTTGGATTTAAATATCCCCCCTGTATTTTTTCCAAGTTTTCAGATTTTTCTACACACCTGGGGACTGCCCCACGTGTGCAGGAAAATCTCCCTGCCCCCCAGGTGCCCCTGATGTGCAGATTTAGATATCTGCATTCAGGGGGCAACTTGGGAATTAGATATATAGATAAAAAACTTTTAATAAAGTTTGCCCTATATGGGGCAAGCAGAAAAAAAATCTGCTAACTTTTATTAAAAATAAACAAACCTGGATATAGACAGAATGTACATATAAAGTATGTGTTATTATTTGGATAATGACAAGAAGCCTGGGCCAAATTATATATATTATATACAATTTGCATTACATTATATTACCGCTTCTGCATTTATATATTTGCTGTTTGCAAAATTAAAAATAGAACTTAGCCTATAAGTGCCTTGACAACTGTGATCCATGAAGATTCTTTAATATTTGACTGTCTGTGCACATCATTGTTTGTGAAGGCCAATAAGATATAAGAACAACTCTGCTGGATTCTACCCATAGCTCATCTAGCTCATTACTCATTTTTTTCTGGTGTATAAAGAGATCTCCTAAAATGTCACATGTAGTAGCATTGAGGTAAAAGCCTCACCTTGTTGCTGTCCAGCAGTAACTATTCACTACTTCTGAACCCGGTGGTTCCATTCAGCCATCACAGCTAATTGCCATTAATGGAACAAAAGCCACATGGCCTCATGAGATTGAAGAGAGAAAGAGAAAACAGACTGGCACCACTACTATGCCAGTGGAATGTCTTGTATCAGTATAAGCACTGCTGATGGAAGAGAAAAGGGAAAGCAATTTCACCTGGTTTCCCTCATTTCAGCATCCACCACTACATGTCTTTTAGAAAATGAGTTCCACAATCTCAAACTTCAGTGTTTTGGAGGTCTCGGAAAACTGCTGAGGAAGTGGGAGTGTGCAGAAGAACTGCTTCATGAACATTCTTACAAACATACTCCACAGGAGCCAAGCTATAGCTCAGTGTTAAGATGAAACTGATATTTTTGACACAACTGAGGACTATGCCAAGTGGGCTGAGAAACAACATTTGGCATTCTTGACTGAATGGAATACGATGCTAAAGAAAATAATTTAGATTGGCCATGAGCTAGATGGAGTATGCATATCACAACCATTCAATCACTCCATTGGCTATTTATTAGTCATCAAGTTCAACTGAAAGTACTAGTCATCACCTATGAAGGCCTTCTATGCCCTTGTACCCAAGTATCTGCAGCATCACTGCCACAGCTTTGCTCATCTGACCAAAGCGTTTTAATGGTGCCACATGTACATGGGTAAGATCAACAACTGCAAAGAAGCAAAGAATGAAGCAGCACAGGGATGGCAGCCATCACTGTATCAGCTGTGTATGCCCTGGAACTACGAGAGTAAGCTGAACCTCATCCCTGTTATTGATGAAGCTACTATACTATTACGCTGCAAGTACCTGGAAATGCAACATAGAAGATGTGTTTGATTTGCCGCTTAAGCCTCTTTAAATTTCAAAAGGATTCGGGAAGGAGGGTGAGACCTCCCTGAGGAGTGGCCGATTTACATAAAGAAACCTGACTGAGCCACATATCGGGGCAAAAAGAGACTCTTGTTTGAGCTGATATAAAAGAACTTTAGAATTTAAGAAAAACAAAGAATGAAAAAGAGTATTTTGGAATTTGATTCTCTTATTGTATGACAACTTCTGATGACATCATGTATTAGTGCTGGGAACAGACGAGTCTCTTATGTCTAGTCTCGCCAGTGAGATCTAAGCAGCGTATTTAAGCTGGAGAATCCCTATTGCCTACTTAAAGAGTTGTGACTGTGGATTTTGCTGAGACCCTTGTAACAGCTGTAAAATGGAGGGTCAGAATTTAAAAAAGTAAAATGCCAGATGACGTGCCCTTGAGGAGCTCCTCAGAAATCAGTCAGCTTCAACTGACATGGGAGGAGATTTGGGACAGGATGGTGAATGTTTTTGCTCTGGCCATTAAGGACGCACTAGAAACTGTAATGGATAAACAAGCTGCATCATTAAGCCAAACTATAAACTAGAAAAAGGAACTTCACCAGCAAGCAACGCAAGAAGAGGAACAAGCCCAGCAACAAACTATGCAAGCTGCGGGGGAACATTACAAGCAACTGGATTTAACATATAAAGAAAAGGATTCTCAGCACTTCAAAATGAACAGATAGACTAAAAGGCTGTTAAACCGTGGAATCCCCCCAAGCTATATTACAGAGAGGAGATGAAACAGAAGCTAATAACAACAGATTTACCAAAAGACTGGCAAATCTTGGAATCCTCCAAACTACATTTCAAAGAGAAGATGAAACAGAAATACTGGAAACTCTAACCACCTTAAAACTTGAGCTGAGACAACACTTCCTAAAAGAGACTCCCGCCCTTACCTATAAGGAAGAAAGACACAGATGGATGATTTTATTGAAAAAATGGAAATACAAAAAGAAGAAAAGAATAAAGATTTTCAAATAAGACTGATTTAGTGAATCTGTGCTTTAGTGTAATCAACTAAGATGGGTTAGAGGAATTGGGCTCCCATGCTCCTGGCAATGCTGATGGCCAGGGAAGACAGGCGAACAGCTGCATTGCGACACCTTGTGTCATAACGGCGGGTGGGGCAGGGCCAGCCTATATAGGTTCAGCCCCATTCCTGCCCATGCCAGTTTGTCACCTCGTGCTCGGAGAGTGGAGCTCCAAGCATGCTGGTGTGTCAGGGAGACTGGGCAGCAAGCCAGCAGAGTGTGGTGGCGGCTTTGGCGTTGAGGTGGTGTTGGGCTGCGGCAGCACCTGGTTGCAGCGTGGCCTGGGCATGGCAGGCTATGGCTGCAGCCAGGAACATTGGACTGCAGCACCCGGGCTCGGTGGGGCTGTGGAGGTGAACAGAAGAACATAAGAGAAGCCAATGTTGAATCAGGCCAATGGCCCATCTAGTCCAACACTCTGTCACACAGCGGCCAAAATATACCAGGTGCCATCCGGAGGTCCAGCAGTGGGGCCAGGGCACCAGAAGCCCTCCCACTGCTGCCCCCTCCAGCACCAAGAATAGAGTGCATCACCTGCCCCAGACAGGTGGCCAGGAACATCGGGGCCGCAGTGGCATCTGGACTCGGTGGGCTGTGGAGGCAGCCAGGAGCATTGGGGCGCAGTGGTGCCTCGACGCAGCAGGACGCAGTGGCACCTGGATTAGGCAGGATGCGGCCTAGACAGCGGGCCACGGTGGAAGCCAAGATGGGGCGCCATGGTGGCAGCAGGAGACTAACAGCGGGAGGCCTGTTTCCCTTTCAGGGAGGCCTAGCCTAAATGCTTATTAGTGGGGATGGCGGTGGCAGTTGGTGAGGCTGCTCCCTACATAATAGTAATGGAAGTTTAAAACACACACTCCTGCGCCTCAGTGTTTAGTCATATCGGCCACATGACCACGGAAATGTCTTTGGACAGCGCTGGCTCTCTGGCTTGGAAACGGGATGAGTGCCGCATCCCTAGAGTCGGATTTGACTGACTTTTGAGCGAGGGAAACGCTACTTTTACCTTTTATGAGGAAACTCATCTTTGTAATAACTGCCTTGAGGGCATTTTCTGAGGGACTGGCCTCAGTGAGGGAGACCATTTGCTTGGCATGCAGAAGGTCCTTCTGCTTTGCATGGTGGGTCCTGGATTCCGTTCCCTGCATCTCTAGTTTGGGGATTGGTAGTGGGTGATGTGGGGGACCTCTGCCTGAGACCTGGAGGGCCTTAGCTAGTCTGTGTAGGCAATGCTCATTTTAGCATAGCTTGATCGCATACAGTGCTATAGTTGGGGTTATTCCTCCTGAATATTGGCAAGATTCTTATGAAGAATAATTCTGGATTATCTACTGATTGCAAGGGGCCTTACTTATACTTGAGACTGTAGACAGGGATTTCTCTTCTCTGCAAGTAGTATTTTTACAGGGTGCTAAAATGAACTGCAGCCAGGAAAGTCGGTAGTTCGGCAGTTTGAGACCAGAGTGCTGCATGATGAGTGAGCAACCATCTTTGGTCCCAACTCCGGCCAACCTGGCAGTTTGTTAGTGAGAAACTGCAAGTGGTTAAATAGGTTCCTCTTCGGAGGGAGGGTGACAGTGTTCCGTATGCATTGATGTCCGGTCCTGCTGGCCACATGGCCATGGAGAAGTCTTCAGGCAGCGCTTGCTCTTCGGCTGGGAAACGGAGATGAATGCCGCAACCATGCTGTTGGATTTGACTGGCTTTCGAGCTGGGGAAACCTTTGTCTTTACCTATTAGGAGAGCGACACTATAACTTGCCACTCTTCAGATTAAAATATGTGGCCCTAATGCAAACGGCCAGTGGACTAAGACTGGGGAACTCAGTTTGATTCCCAGTTCCTCCAGGCAGGCAGCTGGAAGTCAGCTGGGTGACCTGGAGTCATGTCACAGTTTCTTTGGAGCTGTTCTCTCAGGGTGTTTTTTCTAGGAGCTCTCTTGGCCCCAAGTAGGAGGGAGGGGGAAGGTGATTGTGAGTCACTCTGAGACCCTGACTGAAGAGCAGGGTATATACCCAGTCTCTTCTGTTTAATTTTTCTTCTTTGGAAACTTAGAAGCCTTTAAGGGTACCTACGTGTAATATGCAACTAGAAACAGAATTTTGAGGTGAGGGAGTACAGCCATTGAGACCAGCTACTCGAAACTGGTAGCTTGATTGGGCCCTTAGTGTGTGGGGGTGAAACCAAGTGTTATCTGAATGGTGAACAACTGATTTTCTAAGGGTTTCCTTCTGCGAAGGAATCATTGTCAGCAACATGTGTGTTTGCAATTTGAATGCACTCTGAGTTGGCTAATTGGCTTAGCCTTTGTCAGAATTTAAATATATCCATTGCAATCCATCATTTGTACCTTCTGTTTTCTGTTTTAGCAGGGATACAGTGTGACTTCCAACCTGAGGCTGTGATCTTGGAATCTGAGGGCTGGCACATCATTACATGTCATTGGTTCGGTCCTAATGAGCGTTCCTCACAGGTTGAATAGCAATTTGTCTTTACAGGGAGGTCCAATGAGTTGCAGGGCATGGAAGAGTGGTGTTGGTTGCAACAGGCTGTGGACGGTGCTGGCTTGGAAGTGGTGGCGCATCTACACCACAAGGAACTGTGCAGGGGGCTGCCAGAGTTTGGGAGGCCAGGGGCCAGACTGTTGTTCTGCCCACTCAGTGGGCCAGGATAGAAGCTACTTCCAGACCTGGCTGTCCAGCCTTACTCATGTATATATGAATAGGTTCCTGAAGCCATGTTCACATTACAGTGAATGAACATGCAGCTGGTCTGTATGTCTATTTATCTGTTTGTACGGAAGAGCTGGCACATGTTTACTGTTTGCTTGTCCTTAGTTTTTAGGATAGGAACCCGGTGTGTATAAGTCATGATAGGTGCTAGACACTCTTCAGGGTATGATGTTTTTAATAATAAAATAGTAAAAATAAAATAAAATAATGTATGTATATCTATACCTATATATTATACAGGTTTTAAGTGACATCACATTGTGGATTGACAGTATCATGACTCTGAAGCCAGACTACCCTTTTTGCTATGATGTGTCTTAATAGCTATTAAAGAAACAAGGAAAATTAAATACCAAAAAGTATTTCAGAATGCCTTGTTGGGGCCACTTGATTTTTGAAACAATGGATGCCTCCCTGTTCAGGTCCGCATGCAAATGGTGGAGATTTCTTTAATGAGCTCCAGGGCAGGAAGAGAATGATCCACCTTTCCTATTTGTATTGTTTCCACAGTTTGACAATCCAATGCATCTGGAACTCAATCGGGACACTCTCTTCTGATATAGACTTTAGCCAGTGACAAGTCGAAGCATCAGTTTCTTATCTTTTAGGGTGCAGGGTTACTGACAGGATCCCAAGAGAAAAGGCTTGTTTGTTTAATAGACTTAATGTGTGGAAATGCGCAGCTGTTCTTCATGGCATGGAGGTAAATAACATCGCAGGATAGCTGTCAACGCTATCCAGGAACAACAGTAATTTACTTCACTTGATCAGTGCAGTGCCCTGCAAATCATAATGACTGTGCTCTGAATTCTATGAATGTCTTGGCCTTCCCTTTGTTATACAGGTCATGTTCGGAAATGTAAGTTTTAAGTTGCTAGTATTTACATAGTTCTCATTTCAGGAGCTGACGGCTGGCGGGCGGGACAAGGAGTCCTATTCTGCAGCCACAGCATGGTTTCACCGGGCCAGGAGAATGTCTGTGGGTTCACAGCCGGGCCTCAGCGAGTGGGCGCAAGTTGAATGATTGGGAAGGAGACACATGAGATGGCCCAGACTCCTCCCATTGTATTTGGGGAACGGCAGGCCCCCCCCACTGGTTCTGGTTATCCACCTCGGTGGTAACGACCTGGGCTTGTTAAAAGGCATCACGTAGGTGCTTCAAGCTGGGGCTGACCTCGCAAGGACATGAGCGAGGTGGTCGGGAACACAGATAGTTTGGTCTGCAATATTGCCAGGCTGTGTGTGTGGCATGGCCTCGGGGATCCGTGGAGTTTGGATCAGGCTCAGAGGAAGGTGAACTGACAAATGGAAAAGGACATGGAGGGTGGCCTGGGTATGTTCTTACCTCACTCCGGATCTGGGTCAAGCTAGACCTGTACAGGGGTGATGGGGTGCATACGTCAAACAAGGGCAATGATACCTTCCTCAAGGACTTGCGGCAAGGGATTAGGGCAGCCTTGAGCTGTTAGGTGGCTGTGGCGGCCAAAGCAGAGGTAAGCACTTTCAGCCAGTTCCCATTTGGGAACAAGGAGATCACCAGAAATGGCCCCCAGGTTTTAGGGCCCAGGGCTGGGAATGGTGATCACCTCTGGGAACCTCTTAGGTAAGCTCCTCCCTGCAGACTGTAGGGCTTCAGGGGTAAGTGCTCCTGGGGGGTGACCAGCGCGCTGGGCTGCCAGTTACGGGCCAGAGGAATGGCCCCAGACTGGGGCTAGTGGCTTGCCCATATCTGAAGCCCAGGAGGTTAGCTGGATTGACACTTGCCTGGCCTGTTCTGCTCCCACTTAGTTCCCTTGCCATTGATTAAGTTTGCAATCAAATAGTTAATAAAATGGCCCTTGTTTGACTCCAGAACAGTTGTTTGTCTTGTTATTTCCGGCTTGGGGGGCAATTGGGCTCCTGTGCTCCTGGCAACGCCGATGGCACACAGGGGATGCTTTGCCGCCCAGCCAGGGAGGAGAGGCAAACAGCTGTGTTGTGACACCTCGTGTCACAATGGTGGGCAGGGGCAGCCTATATAGGCTCGGCCCTGTTCCCGCCCATGCCAGTTCATCGCCTCATGCTCGGCCCGCACACCCACTCAGTGTTCTGTGTAGGCGTTTGCTGGTCGCTGGTTGGGCCAGGTAGGAATTTTTTTCACCTTCATACTGATTGGCTGTAGGATGGAGATGTTTTTCACCTACCTTGCACTGAACACTAGGGACTTTGAATGGGTAGTTGGTGCTGGCTGTTAATTAGGTTGGTCACTTTGGCAGAATAGTGTGGGTAAAGAAAGCAGAATTGGTAAGCACTTTCAGCCAGTTCCCATTTGGGAACAAGGGGGTCACCAGGAACGGCCCTCGGGTTTTAGGGTCTGGGGCTGGGAATGGTGATCACCTCTGGGAACATCTTAGGTAAGCTCCTCCCTGCAGGCTGTAGGGCTTCAGGGGTAGGTGCTCCTGGGGGGTGACCAGCGCGCTGGGCTGCCGGTTATGGGCCAGAGGAATGGCCCCAGACTGGGGCTAGTGGCTTGCCCATATCTGAGGCCCAGGAGGTTAGCTGGATTGACACCTGCCTGGCCTGTTCTGCTCCCACTTAGTTCCCTTGCCATTGATTAAGTTTGCAATTAAATAGTTAATAAAGTGGCCCTTGTTTGACTCCAGAAGAGTTGTTTGTCTTGTTATTTCCGGCTTGGGGGGCAAACTGTATTTTCAATTATAAATTGAATATACATTTGGTGTAGTAGGCATTTTTAAAGTATAGTTTATAATTAAAATTCAGGAAGATTGCAAGATTTTTTGAAAAGCTTTATAAATACATGACATATTAAGTTGTGATGAAATAAGAAACATTCAAATAAAAGGTTATAAATATACAGGTTATAAATACAGGTTATAAATGCTCACATGAACAAAGTTGATTAGAGAAGAATGTTTAGAGAAAATATAATTACAGAGAATTTTATAGAATGTACTTATATTAGTCTATAAAGGGTTATTATAGAAAGCTTAAACAGGAGAAAACTTGTTTTTGATTATTATTAGAAATGAAATATATGCATAGATTTATAGAACAGAAATATAAAATGTTAGATTGTAAAATATAGATTAGTAGTAATAAAACGTAGAGCAAAAATTGGTTAACAGATATATGCATTAGGATGACTTAAGAGATTTGATAAAGGTATTATTGCTCTCATGTATGTTTGGTTGTCTGTCTGGAAATGTGTTAAAATACTAAAATTTATTACAAAACAACAACAACAACAACTGCACATATGTGCATTCTCTGTTGTGGCTCCCATCTTGTGGAATGGCCTGTTTGAGCTGCTAGGAAGGCTCCCACACTTCTATCATTCCACACATTGTGTAAAATATCATTGTTCAGGATGGCATTTTTTTAGAGGGAATAGGGCTGTAGTATAATGGGATGGTTCAGGAGGATAGTTCTTTATACAAGGAACAGGATTCTAGCACTCTCCGATGTTTATTATATGTTTTATCCCGCTATTACTGCATTGTTTTCTACCTTTTTCTTTTGCATTGTTTTCTACCTTTGTAATCACAGTCTTATTGCATTGTTCATTGGGTGTGTTATGCTGTCTAATTATATTGTTTATATCATGTCATCTGCCTTGAGTCTCAGTGAGAAAGGCAGGCTATAATAACCAGGTGTTGCAAGGGGAAAAAGATGGCTGTGTTTCAATACTTTTAGGGTGTATGGCTTAAAAAAAGTAGCACTAAATAATAATTTCAAAAATGTTCTGTACAATAACTTTGAACATACAAATGAGGTTGTTTTGCATTAACAAAATTTAGGAACATGACCTATTATGCAAAATTCTGAGCACTTTATACACTAGTGAATAAATAGTTACTGCTCTGTTGTAACATTCATCATATGGCTGTTAAATGCAAGATGAATGGAAGATTCTATACTGCGGGCTCTACAGCAACCTCATTCCATGGGATAGCAGGAAAATTCCTTAAAATGTGAACAAAAAGCACTGACTGTACTTGCAGGAAAGCAGCCAGAACCCTGGTTTGTATTGGTTCTTATCTGGGTGAAGGCAGCTAAGCGATGGATGAAGCTGCCCAGCAAGATGCAAGGGCCCCTAAAGAGGCATAGCCTCCAGGTAAGTCTCCCAGTAAAGGCAACATTACCAACATGGCCAGAAAACCCAGTTTCCAGGCTTCTACTCTTCACTAGAAGGTAAACTAGAATGTAGACTGTCCAAAGGTACCTTGAGTCTTAATGTGAGAGACTGACTAGAAATGAAGTAAGAAAATAAATACGTTACTTTAAGTATGTCCAAGGTCTCATGCTCATATGTTGGAATTAAAAAATAATAATTAAAAGCTATAATTAAAAGGGAAAGATTCCACTAATTTTTGCTCACACAACCTGATTTTATAACAACCTTTGTAGTATTTATATTTCACTACAGTAAGGCGCTCCCTCATGGATCACTGCCTTGTCGTGGCGAGGGGGCTTGCGTGGTTCGATGAGGCTGTGGGCTATGACGTGGAGGGCCACCCAGGACGGACAGGCCACAGCAGAGAACTCAGACCAAGCGTGATCCCCTGGAGAAGGAAATGGCAACCCACTCCAGTATCTTTGCCAAGAAAACCCCATGGACGCTAAAAGATATGACGCCGGAAGATGAGCACCTCAGGTCGGAAGGTGTCCAATATGCTACTGGGGAAGAGCAGAGGGCAAGTATGAGTAACCCCAGAAAGAGTGAAGCGGCTGGGCCAAAGCCGAAAGGACGCTCAGTTGTGGATGTGTCTGACGGTGAAAGGAAAGTCCGATGCTGCAAAGAACAATACTGCATAGGAATCTGGAATGTAAGATCTATGAATCAAGGTAAGCTTGACGTGGTCAAAAATGAGATGGCAAGAATGAACATCGACATCTTGGGAATCAGTGAACTAGAGTGGACAGGAATGGGTGAATTTAACTCAGAAGACCATTATATCTACTACTGTGGCCAGGAATCCCGTAGAAAAAATGGTGTGGCCTTTATAGTCAACAAGAGAGTGAGAAAGGCAGTATTGGGATACAATCTCAAAAATGACAGGATGGTCTCGGTCCAAATCCAAGGCAAACCATTCAACATCACAGTAATCCAACTCTATGCCCCAACCACTGCTGCAGAAGAGGCTGAAGTGGATCGCATCCCCGATGAATATACAGTAGAGGTGAAGAATAGGTTTAAGGAACTAGATTTGATAGACAGAGTGCCTGAAGAACTATGGACAGAGGTCCGTGACATTGTAAAGGAGGCAGCAATCACCGCCATCCCAAAGAAAAAGAAATGCAAGAAAATAAAGTGGCTGTCTGATGAGGCTTTACACATAGCAGAGGAAAGAAGGAAAGCTAAAGGCAACGGTGAAAAGGAAAGATTTGCCCAACTGAATGCAGATTTCCAGAGAACAGCAAGGAGAGATAAGGAGGCTTTCCTGAATGAACAATGCAAAGTAATAGAAGAAAACAATAGACTAGAGATCTCTTCAAGAAAATTGGAGAAATTAAGGGAACATTCCATGCAAAGCTGGCCATGATAAAGGGACCTAATAGACGCAGAAGAGATTAGGAAAAGATGGAAAGAATGCACAGAAGAACTATATAAGAAGGACCTCGATGTCCTTGACAACCACGACGGTATAATCAGTGACCTCGAGCCAGACATCCTGGAAAGCGAAGTTAAATGGGCCTTAGAAAGCATTACTAACAACAAAGCTAGTGGAGGTGATGGTATCCCAGCTGAGTTATTCAAAGTCTTAAAAGAAGATGCTGTTAAAGTGCTGCACTCAATTTGCCAACAAATTTGGAAAACACAACAGTGGCCACAGGATTGGAAAAGGTCAGTTTACATTCCAATCCCAAAGAAGGGCAATGTCAAGGAATGTTCAAACTATCGCACAATTGCACTCATTTCACACGCTAGCAAGGTCATGCTCAAGATCCTACAAGCTAGGCTCCAACAGTACGTGGATAGAGAACTGCCAGAAGTACAAGCTGGGTTTCGAAGAGGTAGAGGAACTAGAGATCAAATTGCCAACATTCGCTGGATTATGGAGAAAGCAAGAGAGTACCAGAAAAACATCTACTTCTGCTTCATTGACTATGCTAAAGCCTTTGATTGTGTGGATCACAATAAACTATGGCAGATTCTTAAAGAGATGGGAGTACCAGACCACCTCACATGTCTCCTGAGAAACCTGTATAAGGGTCAAGAAGCAACAGTTAGAACCGGATATGGAACAACTGATTGGTTTAGCATAGGAAAAGGAGTACGACAAGGATGTATATTGTCACCTTGCTTATTTAATTTATATGCAGAGTACATCATGCGAAATGCTGGCCTGGATGAATCACAAGCTGGAGTTAAGATTGCTGGGGAAAAGATCAATAACCTCAGATATGCAGACGATACCACTCTGATGGCAGAAAGTGAAGAGGACCTAAAGAGCCTCTTGCTCAGAGTGAAAGAGGAGAGCGCAAAAGTGGGCTTGAAGCTCAACATCAAAAAAACTAAGATCATGGCATCTGGCCCCATCACTCTTTGGCAAATAGAAGGGGAAGTCGTAGAAGTAGTGACAGACTTCACGTTCCTGGGATCCCAGATCACTGCAGATGGTGACTGCAGCCATTAAATTAAAAGACGCCTGCTCCTTGGGAGGAAAGCAATGGCAAACCTAAACAGCATGATAAAAAGCAGAGACATCACCTTGCCAACAAAAGTCCGTATGGTCAAAGCAATGGTATTCCCCGTAGTAATGTATGTCTGCGAAAGTTGGACTATAAGGAAGGCCGAGCGCCGAAGAATAGATTCTTTTGAAATATGGTGCTGGAGAAGACTCTTGAGAGTCCCTTGGATTGCAAGGAGATCAAATCATTCAATCCTAAAAGAAATCAACCCTGACTGTTCCCTGGAAGGCCAGATCCTGAAGTTGAAGCTCAAATACTTTGGCCACCAAATGAGAAGGGAGCATTCACTGGAGAAGACCTTGATGCTGGGAAAGATTGAAGGTCAAAGAAGAAGGGGACGGCAAAGGATGAGATGGTTAGACAGTGTCATCGATGCAATGAATATGAAATTGAGCAAACTTCAGTGGACAGCGGAAGACAGGAGGGCCTGGCGTAATCTGGTCCATGGGGTCACAAAGAGTCGGACTCGACTGTGCGACTGAACAACAACACAACAACAGTAAGGCATTGAAAACAATGAGTAAATTGTATAATATCTGAAGAACTGTGAAAGGATTTGCTGTAAGATTGCTGACCCCATAAAACACATTGGTACTAAATGAATATTTGTACCTTTATTAGATCTACACCTAACAGCTAACATACAAAAATTGCAGGGAGCTGTGCTGGTCCATTAGAAAAAACTCCAAAAGCAACAATAGTGCAGTAACTTTTACTACATAAAATAAAACGTTGTGGCATTTTAACAAAAAAAAGATTACTGTTGATCTTTAGAGCTTTTAGAGTTCGCCTATAGTTTTTTTGTGTTAAATTCACAAATATATATCCTCTGCATGTTGAAAAATCTTTAAATAAGTGGAAAGTGGAATGATTAGAATGAAAAGCTACTGAGATTTAAGGACAATTTTAATTATTGCTTCAGCAGCAGGGGGAAACTTAACCTATGTTGACATAACAATAACAAATAAAAATGAGTAATGTTTACAAATGAAAATGTCATGATATAAAATATTGTCTACAAACACAAAGCAGTGCAATTTAAATAAGCTTTCAATACACCCTATAGCACAATCAAGTTTCTCAAGAGTGTGGGGCTGAGAGGAGTAATATCCATATAGGCCACTGGGTTACAGTAAGGAGAAAGAATGAAATGAAATCTCCCTTCCTGCTTCTTATATCATTGGAGCTGCATTTGCAGGATGAAATGCATACAGTGCAATCCTAAGCAGAGGCAGCTAAGCCCATACACTTAGAAAGGATCTGAGTTCTGGCACCACTGAGGTGCCTTTAGTGTTTACTTAAATATAACTGAAGTAAAACCACAGGTCCCCAAGGGGAAAAATATCCTAGAATTAAATGTTATATACAGAAGAACACTAGAACATTAAATCACAATGATCTTACAAAACCCTACCAAAAAGTCTACAAAAGTGTGTACCAACACCACAGGTCCCTTCCACAAGCACCAGGTTCTCTGACATGACATATCATTGCCCAAGAGGGAAATCCATATGCCTGTAAAATGACCTTGAGTAGCAATTATGCGCTATAGCCTCTGCAACCTGGTACTTAGTCACTTTGTTCCTTTTTATAGCACCTCCTAATTCTACCTACAAGAAAGTTTGCCTAGTCACATCTCTGTTAATTACCCCCAAAGATTATTTCCACCCTAATATATTATAGGAAATAGGCAATGACCCTTTTCTTGTTTATCGCAATGTAAGACCTTAAACAATTACCACAGCCCTTCTTGTGACAAATATAATTAACACATTCTAGTGTAAAACAGTAGCATATCAAATTTTATATAACATGGACACTAGGAAATTTACAGATGGAAGGAGAAAAAAAGAGGTTTGTTCTTTTATACTGGTTTAATAGTTCACAGTCTGAAATCTTTTAACCAAAATTTAAGGGTTTGACAGTCCAAATGCTGATGTTTGCTTGTATTTAGAGCATGCTCTAAATGGTGGTTGATCCACAGTATAAGCTCAGGGTTTTCTATCTTAATAGTCTCACTGGAGCAATTAACTGGTGGGAGAAAAAGCTTTTGCTTCAATACTTCACGGCTGGGGAAAAAATAAATTGCAAAAAACAGACTGCATGTATCCTACAATTACTAGAAGTGTAAGCAGAAGAAGGAAGGGAGGTAAGGCGGTGGGCAAAAAGGCAATATCACCAAGTGGCACCTGGAGGACAGAAGAGCTCCTATGTCTTTATGGGCAGGTGGTAAGAAATGGTGGTGGAGGCAAGGCAGCATGGTGCAAGTGAGTGACTGCAGACAGCATAGTGTAGGTGTGTGACTGCTGACTAACCAGGAGTACAATGTCAGTAGTCCATGCTGTCTATTCCTAGTATGTTTGAAGGTTATAGCTTCACCATGCTGTCTGGTCTCCACTACTGCCTCTTGACCTTCACTAGTAAAGACATTTTTAGTCTCTGTTCAGTGGTTACCTACTCACAGAATTTCAGAAACAGACTAGTGGGAGATTGCTGAGTTACAAGTTATCACAATGCTCAGGATAATCGAATTCCCAGGGATTAACAGAAGTATTGGTTTCTTATCTCACTACAAGGTAATGTCATTCAGTTCCCACATCTATTTGTAAACTCTTTATTTATGCTGTAAGTTAACTTGCTGCTATTCACAGATCTTACAAACTGCCTCAATCCAATCTTAGCTGTATCTATTGCTCAGTTACTTATATATCTTGATTCTAATTAACTTTTCCTGGCAACACACTCCCTACCTATATGGAATGGGTGGTGACTTCTGTTTCAATGTATCTGAAGAAGTATGCATGCACATGAAAGCTTATACCCAGAATAAAAAGCTGTTGGTCTTAAAGGTGCCACAGGATCCAAACTTTATTCTGATCACTATAACATTACTGATAGTTAATTACTGATATGGTTAGAACCAATTCCCAATTAATCATCACCAGAATTAACAGCAAAACAGCAATTTCCTTAAATTGTCTATGTGAGTAGAATATAATATTTACACAGCAAAGTACCTAAGAAAGAACCCACACATATCCCCATTTTGAAAGGTAATTTGAGATTTGTGTATCTTTCTTCATTTGTACTTGTTCATTAGCATCCAAGAAAGATCTGGACAAGACCTGAACAGCAAAGGTGAACTATGGATAAATGATGGTGATACTTTGAAAGAATCACAAAGAAAACAGTGTCTCTGAACATTTGTAAAATATTTTGATCTTGAAAGAACCACGGCATGATGAAAAAGCAAATAAACTACATTAGCTCTAATGTTGTCAATATCTTTTACATGAATGCATAATATTAAGATTTAATAATGAGAGGCACGGACTATTGTTTTGCAAAGTCTCATTATATTACTTCATTTCGAATGTATAAAATGATAAAAAGTATTCCAAAACAGGTGCAATTAAAAATGTACACAGGGTTCCTTAAGGTAGATATCTGACTATATAGTGTTTTTGTCTTGTCAGTTTTAAAGCACTTCATCAAGTGATCCATATCAACAACTATTTAATGAATTTCCCTTTTCTCAACAGATGATCATGATAAGTACATCATAATAGCTGTGGTGGATCAGATCAAGGTCCATCAAGTCTAATATTCCATTTGTAATTATTCACCATGGAAGCTAAGATACAGTACAAGAAAGTCATGGCAGTTCCCTATTTTTCTTAATAATCAATTTCTTTTTTTAGATCTTTGCAGAAATCTTCATAAAATTGGCATAATCATTTATTAAACTTCTAAAAATATTTTAAAGGTAACAGTTATTGTAATGCTACAAAGCCACTTCCTAATTCCTTTTTTGGTAATTTGTTTTATTTACCAAGCAGAAATACTGTTTAAGAAACAGTGTTAGATATCCATGATTATGGGTGTATATATGTGAATGAACAAATTAAACCTTAACCCACCATATCTTTTTCTCCAGTTTGCAAGCTGCCGCTCGTGAAAAGTATGGTGTAGATGGTAGGATGATACTGTACCTGATTAGCTCTGGAGGTGGTCATGGGATCAGATGGAGAGGACTTGGTGGTAGTTGGGGATGATGGCAATGTCTGGGAACAAAGCAGTTCAGGAGCAAATCAACCTCAACAAGCCTTAGACTGAACAGTTAAAAAAAATTAAACCAATGTAATGTAATAGAAAATTAAAGAGGAAAAGCCCGAGATCTAAATTTTCTTCTCATTTGAACTTAATGGAATTTAATGCCAATCAAGCAAATAACTAATGCATGTAAGTATGCATGCATATACATGTAAAAAAATTAATGGCTTAAAATTAAGATGGCAAACTCACAAAATAATAAAAATATGCTGACTGTATGAAAATTTTCTTTCCCACACATTATTCTTGGGGAAAGTAAAGGCTAGTAAACAAACAAATTCCAACAAGTTCAATGAGCAAATGTACCATATAACCAACAGGCTGTTATAAGGATGGCAAATGCTTGGAAGATAGAAGGTAATAACATCTTTTCCTCTCATCACTGTATCTGGGTTTTGTCCTGGAGAGTTGGGACTCCATAAAAAAAGTTGTGATCGATAGCTTAAAACAATTAATTCAAAGTTTTTTTAAAGCAATAAACTACTAAAGAATTTATTAATTTATTTAAATTAAAGGACAGGTGAAAAATATAAACATTTATATCATGGATGACAGTACAATTAAAACTTTATAACAGAATTGCAGCACAATATTTATCATCAGTATTTAAAAGTAGTTACTATAAAGACAAAAGTTGAAGAATGCTGCATTAATCTGTACATAACACATAGGGTTCATATCATATTATTATCTTTTCCTTAAAACATATAGCATAGTTAATGTTAAAACACTTGCTAATGAACAACTGTTAATTTATCTGAAATATACGCATAGCTCTTAAGTGTGGTACAAACACAGTTATCAAGTATTTTAGACAATTATAGTTCAATTTTCAAGATCAAATATACTTTTTAAAAATTATAAAGAAAATTTGTGAATACAGTTTAAGACACTTAAAATATCTGAAACCATAATATATGTATATACCAATATATGTCTAAGTCAACTACCTCTGGGAATGTCTGGCATTGGCTGACAAGCTTTCAAATATGACTGCTGCCACATAGGGCATTTTGTGGTAGAAACCAATATGGCTACTGTACAGTGAAACTTCCCTGACACACACTGGTTTTTACTCATATCCCTGTTTGAAGAAGAAAAAATTAGTAGAGTAAAAAAACTCCTAACACACCAATGATTTCTCACTTACTCATAGAATCTTACATAAAGGCAATTAAAATAGGATGCTTATGCTCAATTTTTCATATTGTATAGCCTAATTAAAGTGACAGGGCACAGCATACTGCAGCTTTTCATGGGATGCTGTCTGTTACTTGGACCTTACCTAATGGACCATCCCCCGTTTAAAGTACCCTTTACATATGTATACCCATCTTTTTTGGAAAAACTCCAAAGACAGAACTTCTCCAGAGGAAGTCAGAAAGGCTCCTGTGCTCCTGGCTTTCCACAAACTACGCAAAACTGACCTTATTCAAAACTGCTTTTCTCTGCAGGCAATAGAGTTGAATTGTACAAAATGATTCAAAACTTATCTTAGTTACTAGGATAAATGATTAGGGACTGTGGTCTATATTATTGTGTACAGCCTGTTGTAAGTAGGAACCTATTATGAAATTTTGCATCATTTAATGTGTAATGTTAACCAGGGGTCATTTTGTAGAAAAAGAGGTGCAGGAGCTCATTAGTATAACTAGTAGGCTATTAGCATATGCCATTCCCCTGATATCACTGGAAGTGATGTCAGAAGAGGAATAAAAAAGTGGGGGGGAGGCATCTTCAAAAGCCTCCCCTCCCCTTCACCAGCTGGCCTGGTGGGAAGCAAAGAGAGAAGGGGTTTAAAGTTTAAACCCCTTTTCTCTAGAGTGTGGGGCCATAGAATACAATGGAAAGATTGCGCAGCTGCTGCCATGTGACTTTAGAGAAAAGGAGCTTGGGGGTGCAGTGGGGAGTTGGGGGTGGGGCTTGCCGCCACAGTCATTTGTGCCTGCTCCTGGGCTGCCAGAAGGCTGCTCTGGCTCGCTCTGGCCCCAAATGACCCAATGTTAATATTTATGCTTTGCTTCAATTATGTTGTTGGATTTCTGATTTGCAGTATAACCCTAATCCTATTGCCCTGTCTATTAAGTCTCCCATTCCATTGATTATATTGACTCACTCTATGTAATCCATCTTGAGTTCCAGTGAAAAATGTGGACTATAAATCATGTAAATAAATGACATTTTTGGTAACATTTAACTTAATAACACCATCCTATACTTTATAAGCTTCTTGTTCTAGCTACAGAATACAGGGCAACCAAGGAGCCTCCATATATCAAATTGGCTTGCATACAATGGTGCCCCATCACAAACACAGCATACCACCACTTGTGCAAGGGGAGGAATCTTTGATTTTTGCCAAAGTGCCACCTATCTGAAGCTCCCTGTTGCACAATGGCTTTCATTCTGGAAGATCTACCAACCATCGTGGCAGGTTTTCAAGAAATGCAGGCGCTGCACTGGAAGAGGGGAAGTAGAAAAACCCTATTCTGCAAATACTTCAGCATCTAACTCATTCCTTTTGACCTGTGATATTGAGAATTACACATAAGTATTTTGTATTATTTAATAGGTGAAGAAATAGATTCCTCTTGGGAATTCTTGTTCACTAGCAGAACTACAACTACTCTAATTCTTTTGGCTCAGCAACCCAATGTTCATGAACAATGCAAATTCAATGAGTAAAATGAAAGGGAGGAAAAACACATCGATCATTGTTCTCACAGGTCTTTTGCAATATTCAAACAAAGTTAGAGTGTAGGCTAACTGTAGAAACTGAAGGTTTTGAAGTTGAATGGAATTAAGGTCAGGGTATATGAAGAAAATTATACAAAGCAGGCAATATACAGAGCAGAAGGGCTTGACAATAGGGCAGGAGAAGGGGAAACATCTTGCATATGCTGTAGGTTCAGGAGAGCTGAGTGCTATTAGCAGAAAATGTTGGTGGACTGTAGGGCAGGAAAGCTGGATGGAGAAAGTTCCAAGAGACTGAAGGACAGTACTGGCCATGGACTGAAAAGTGGGGCATCTGATGAAGCCAAAGAGGTAGAAATCTAAAAGAAAAGATAACTTGAACTGTTGGGAAAGTTAAGGGAAAATGGCCTGTGTGAATACTTGCATAGTAGAGATTTCATGATGTTGGCAAAAACAGTCAAATTGAGGTTATGAAAATATGAAACCATTGGATGGTGTGCTAAGGTAATTCTGCTTGAGAAGATGGCAGGGAATAAATTTCACTGACTGAATTTCACTGACTGAACCTGATTTCTGACTTTATAGATTTATTTTTTCTACAGTATTTTTTTCTGCTGTACAGAAAAAGATGTGGCTCAAAACCACATTCAAGTACCCCCCTGGCCATGCAGTACTGGTACTGACTGCAGAGTCATCCTTGAATGGCCATAAAACAGCCATAAATCTATTCAGATGGCTACCATAAAACTGAGAAATCAAACAAAGTGAAAGCAGCACAAAACTGAGAGATCAAACAAAGTGAAAGCAGCATGCAGTCTGGATACTGCCATAAAATCTGACAATCAACCAAAGTGAAAGTTGCATGCAATGAGGAGGGGAATTTCTCTTCCAGTGTGGGTTTGGTAAAACAGCGGAGTGAATGCTAGATGCAGAATGGGCCTAGGTTGAAAGTCTGTAATGTGCCCAACATCACACAATAAGATTCGTACTGAGTAAGATTTTGAACCCAGCCTTTCAAACAAGCCATACTATAATTTGTACAACACACATTCCTGAGTCACAGAAATGACACTTCTTTGACTGTAATCTTAATTTGCCAAGGCCTTTGGTTCGATTCCATTATGTTGTTGACCCATGTTCAGATTGATTTTCAAATCTACAGCTTTTTTTTGAAGCAGTGATGGTTATACTACAGCTTATATGCATAGATTTGATCTTCATTCCGCTGTTTTACAATTGTACTTCCATTTAGCATTTCTTGAGCTTCTATAAATCTAGAATGAAAGTTTAAAGTTCTAATAAATTCTTATTACTTACATTCCCCTTCGCTTCTAACCCTGTATTTTATCAAAGTAGGAAAAGGAGACTACTATGATTTCTTCATTATAAAAACATAACTGCTATTAATTCCTTTGCTTTTAAGTGCATGTAAAATGATTACACTACAGGAACTTCCCAGAGATAGATATAATCTCAGAACAATTAACGTTTGTTGAATATTATTTTAAAGAACAAAAACTTCATCTCTCTTTTCTCATACCACTACACCACATCTGTCCTCTGAATTCTTGTATGCAAAACATAGTGATCTGAGGATTCTTAAGCACAGCAGAGCAAGAGACTGGTGTTCTAATACAGAACACAACTCTTCAAGAAGCAGTCTTCTGCAAGGAGACAATCAGGGGTCTTTTGGGGGAGAGTGCACCGGAGCACAGCTCTGGCAGCTCAGCAGCCACAACAAATGGTGGTGGTGGCAAGCCCTGCCCCCAGCCAGCATCCCCGGCCTGCGCCAAAGCGCTGTGGCCCGGGGCACATGCAAAGAGGCCCCCTGCCAGCATCCCCGGGCTGCGCAGGAGCACTGCGGCTTGGGGGAGGCCGGAGAGCACCACCGCCACATCCCCCGGGCCTGCGCAGGAATACTGCGGCTCGGGGGACACCGGGAGAACCCCGTTGCCGCATCCCCAGGGCCCATGCAGGAATGCTGCGGCTTGGGGGACACCAGGACAGCCCCGCCGCCGGCTTCCCCGGCCCCCGCCGAAGCAGTAAGTAAGGGATCCACGGGGGTGGGGGTGGTGGGGACTTGATGGAGGGTGATGGGAGAGCCTCTCTCCCATCTTCCCCTCCTTTCCTTTTCTTTCCCTCCTTTTCTTTCTCTCTTTCCCTTTTCTTCCTTCCTTCCTTCCTTCCTCTCTTTCCTCCTTTCCTTCTCTCTTTCTTTCATTCCCTCCTTTCCTTCTCTCCTTTTCCTCTTTCCCTCCTTCTTCCCTTCTCTCTTTCTTTCCCACCTTCTTCTCTTCTCTTTTTTCCTCCTTTCCGTTTCCCTCCTTCTTCCCTTCTCTCTCTTTCTTTCCCTCCTTCTTTCCTTCTCTTTCTTTCCCTCTTTCCTTCCTTCTCTCCTTCTCTCTACTCTCTCTCTTTCCTTCCCTCTTTCCTCCTCCTGTGGCCCAACTCTAGTGAGAAGAGATTTAAACTTTAAACCCCTTCTCTCTTCACTCTCCCCCCACCCAGGCCAGCTGGGGAAGGGAAGGGAAGGCTTTTGAAAATGCCTTCCCCCCCTTTTGCTTCCCTTCTGACATCACTTTCGGTGATGTCAGGTGGCATGGCATATGCTAATAGCCTAGTAGCTCATTTGCACACCATATGCTAATGAGCTCCTGCAGCTCTTTTTCTATGAAAAGACCCCTAGAGACAACTAATGCATTATTAAAACCCTTAAACTATTGGTCCTGAGGAAAAAAAGACAAAACAGTGAACCTAAAGTCTATGGTAAAGGCTAGACACAGAATTATTATGGGGGTATATTTCTGAGTGGGAACTGCTGACTCTAAACACTGAAGATAACCAGTGTTCTTACCTAATATTCACATGTACTGAATTCAGGTACTTAATAGCCACAGAATTATCTTGGAATGCTAGGGCATCATCTGAATAACTGAATATAAATAAGAACATTATTTAACATAAATAAAAATATCAATTGAAAATGCTGGCAATTTAAAAGTTAGACAGAGAGAAGTGTATCAAATGCATTAGCTTAGTTTGTGATGGTGAAAAACTAAAGCACTGAAAAGCTTGAACCAGACAACAGAAGTTGGTCCATTAAGCTGTCGCAACATATTGCATCCATCTCTTAACTTGTAGGCAGAGAATGGCAACAATTCTCAATACTACTGGCTTGCTAAAGTAGGGGATCTTTCTGACTGCAGAAAACTTGTACAAGAATCCCATAGAAGAGGGACAAGAACTACGTAGAAATATAATTAGAAAACTGTCAATCATGTCTTCAATATCCTTCCATTTCTATCACTAAAACATGCAAGTGACCCATTATCATTGAAAAAAAATGGAAAAGCTCACAAATTTCAGAAGAATTAGAACTGATTTGTTTAAAATGTACATTAACTATACATTAGTTACCAATCTTCAATACACAGTATTTGCTGAATGAATCACAGAATGACTATAAAGTACAAAAACTATCTTAAAAAATGCAATGCACATAAAGCATATGTATTCCCATTAAAAATAAAATAGGTTTAGCAGAAAAATGTTCTTTCACTTCTAACAATACAAAAGACTGACCCATTATACAGATCATAAACATTTTATGATCCCATTAAAAAAGAGATTGTTTTTCTTTGAGAATAATACATGAAGAGGTACATTGATTTTGACTGCTTCAGTCTAAACTGTACTTTACCAGAAAGTTAAGCCTATAAGGGCTCAAAACCAGGTCCTTTCTTTCAGGCTCTTTGATCACTGAAGCGGCATGTCCATCAAGATGGAAAGAATTCTAACTCTAAAATTTCCAGCCACTGAATTATCAAAGCACTCAGCTGCTTAGGGACAAACTGCAAGTGCCATGAGTTTGATCATGATTAGTACTGTTTGCCAGTTGTTGTTTTTTTAAACTAATTAACACCCCTATGCAGCTAGTTTAAAGATCATGTTGCTGAATAAAAGAGTTTAACCCTTCACGCTCATGTTGTTTGCCTAATTTAAATAGCCCCTCTGAATCTGGATTAAGGTCTATGGGAAAATAAGACAGGTAAAATACAAGAGATTATAATCACAGAACTCTCACACTGTTAGCCCTTAGAAGGAGAGACAAATGAACAAGAGGGAAGAAGATTTGACTGTGGATCTCTCTTAAAGAAAAGCAACTATTTTCTTCTATAAATGACTTCATTCAGTCACATCATGAGTAGCCAGTAAACCATGCAATTATGAAGGAACATATTTTAAAAGGCACTAGAGTAATTCAGCCTGGACACTTATTTGTTTCTTGATAAAGAAATCCAAGCATAAGAGTATTAAAAGAAAATGATCAACTACCATCCCCACAAGTGAGAAGCTGACTTCCAGGAGGAAGGCACCAAAATTATGTAATTTGTTCATCTGAGAGATTAGTCTATCCCCATCCAGTCAAATTTTCTTCCCTCTTTTAGTCTCTCATTCTAAGGGCCAAACAATGTGAGAGTTATGAGAGTTCTCTGATACACATATATATATGTGCAATTTTAAAGTTTTAATGTTTCCCCGTTCGCTGCCTTGTCTCAAAGGCAATTAGCACAATGAGATTAGGATGACAAATCTCCTATAGACCTTATACATGGATCTTTCTTTCCTCCTTACATGTTTTATTTAAATAAGAATATTACAGTTCTTTCTCAAGATGTTTCTCATCACAAAGAAGCCTATTATTATGGCAGAATTTTATGACACCATAAACTGCCAAGTATACAATGTAAATCAATGCACATATATCAGTAGTAAGACAACTAATACTGAAAAAGGCTCCACTTGTAGACTCACTCCCAACACAAGTTGAAGATGCTACGAACAGGGAAACTATATCTGACTACTAAAGGCAGCAAATGATCAAGGCCTTGAAATAAGGGCTCCTGTAAAATACATTATTTGAAGATCTCCTAAGATTATAAACATGTATTCAAGATCTCAAATAAAAGAAGGCTGAAAAATTATCAGTCCCATCAGGCGTTACTGAATCTGATTACCAAATATTGGTATCTGACAAAGTGAGCTTTGATTCATGAAAGCTAATACCCTGGAAAAAAATTCTGGGCTTGAAAACACTACTGGATTTGAATTCTACTACAGCGGACTAACATGGCTATCTACCTGAAACTATTTTCCTAATATTCTGAAATGATGTATGTAATAAGAGTTGAGTACATATAGCCTTTTATATAAACATGAAGGGAATATATACCCTTTATTACTAGGAACAGGCATGAGATTAACTTCATTCTCCCGCTCACCAGCTCTTACCCTTTTCTGAATGGATCCATCAAATCTCCACAGACAATTCAGTTTTGCAAAGTGGAACACATTTTATTCACTGGGGGATAAAATTTGTCTTTGAGAGCTTGGGATAAAATGTGTCTTTGAGAGCTTCAAGAGTACTGCAGAATAATTTTGAGACTGCTAACTGGCAGGGAGTACATAACATCTGGAGAAATACTGCAAAGGTAAGAGGAATCCATACTTTATAGTAAAGCAGGAACAGGCAATGCAATGTCCCTTTTGATAAAAAGAGCCTAGTGGTGGAGTTATTTTCATTGCTTGGTAAAAGACTCTTTTAAAATTTCCTGACTGGCTGTTTGATGTCAGCAGTTTGGAAAATTAGGATCCTATTATGTAATTTTTGTATCACTTAATGTTCATATTAAGATTTATGCTTTGCCTCTGTTCTGTTTTTAGATTTCTGATTGGTTCTACAACCTAAACCTATTGTATTGTTTACGGAATACCCCATCCTGTTGACTGTATTGACTCACTCTGTGTAATCTGCCTGGAGTCCAAGTGAGAAAGGCGGACCATAAATGACTTAGATAAAAATAAAATAAAAATCTGCAAGGCATGGCTTTGCAGAGGGCACTTCCTTCAAAATCCATTAACTGATTAGATGAACCTACAGTATTATGTGGTAGCAAATGTCTGCAGAAAATGGAAGGTTTCTTTCACTTACCGTGAATCTTCCTTTCTCTGTGGTTCTGAAGGGGGACATTCCTCACGTCTGGGATAAGCTCCGCCCTCCTCCTCAGGGTCGGCTCCGAACTTTGATCCAGGCAGGGAGGGGCTTATCCCCTTGGAGGCAAACCAGTCCTTCTCAAGCCCGATTATCTTCCCCGCCGGAAAGGAACTAGAAGAAAACACAACATTTCCCCCACAACCAAGGGGGTACCAACTGCCCAAACACTACCATAGGGCAAGAAATTTAACCCACAAAAACAACAGTAACAGCGTGGTCTCTCGAAGCCACTGCCCCCCGTATCAAACTCTGTAAAGAGGGGAATCACCCTAAAAAAACGGGTGGGCAGGAATGTCCCCCTTCAGAACCACAGAGAAAGGAAGATTCACGGTAAGTGAAAGAAACCTTCCATTCTCCAGTGGTTCTTCGTGGGACATTCCTCACGTCTGGGACGTACAAAAGCTATGTTACCGGGTGGGCTGGCATTCCCAGCTTTACAGAGTGTGTTGAAGCACCCTGCGACCAAATGCCGCTTCCGCTGAAGCTAGTGTGTCCACTCTATAATGTTTAGTAAACGAATGGACCGACTGCCATGTTGCCGCTCGGCAAATGGTTTCTAATGAGGAAAGGATCGATACGCCACCGAGGTAGCCGTCCCCCGAAGGGAGTGTGCAACGATTCCGGCCGGAATCTCTAACCCTTTTGCTTTATAGGCTAAGATAATGCATCCCTTAATCCACCTACTCAACGTGGATGTGGAGACATGTGTTCCCAAGGAGGATTTCCTGAATGAAACAAAAAGCGTCTCCGATTGTCTCCACCCTTTAGTTCTGTCAATATAGAAACTAAGGGCCCTCCGAACATCTAAACAATGCCATTCCTTTTCTCTTTCATGTTTAGGATTGGGACAAAAGGAGGGAAGAACAATCTCTTCTGCCCTATGAAAAACCGAATTCACCTTTGGAATAAATGCTGGGTCTAAGCGAAGGACTACCTTGTCCTGGTGGAAAATACAGAGCTCCTTGTTAATAGATAAAGCTCTCAACTCCGAAACTCTCCTAGCTGAGGTGATACCTACCAAAAAAAGGGTCTTGAAGGTGAGTTCCTTCAGAGGACACGTAGCCATTGGCTCAAAAGGGTATTTACAGAGAGCCCTAAGTACCACGTTAAGGTTCCAGGTGGGAAACCTGTGGACCTGCGGAGGATTAATGGACATCGCCCCTTTCAAAAATCGCTTAATATGCGGATGTCTAAGCAGAGACCTTCCATGTTTGGCCCCTTGGATGGCTGAGATGGCGGATACCTGTCTACGGAGGGTGCTAGTACTTAGGCCCTTATCAAGCCCATCTTGTAGGAAAGCCAAGACTATTCTAACTGAAGCCGTAACCGGGTTATGACCCCGTTCCAAGCTCCATGAGTGAAAAACCTTCCACGTATGATCATAGGATTTTTTAGTAGAGACCTTTCTGGCTGCCAACATGGTATCAACTACTTTAATTTGATACCCCGCTCCCTCTAACATTTTCCGCTCAATCTCCATGCTGTCAGCCGAAGAAGTTCCGGCCGTGGGTGCCTTGTTGGACCCTGTGTGAGGAGGTCCACCCGAAGAGGCAGGTGCCATGGTTTTGTTGTCGACAGAGATTGCAGTTCCTGAAACCAGGTTTGACGTGGCCAGAAAGGGGCAACCAGTACCACTTCTGCTTTCTGTATACGAATCTTTTGTAGAACTTTGTGTAGGATTGGTAGGGGCGGAAAGGCATAGAGGAGTCCTGGAGGCCATGGATAACTTAGAGCATCTGTCCCTTTTGCCAGAGTGTTTCGTTGACGAGATACGAACTCTGGTATTTGACAATTTAGGTCTGTGGCAAACAGATCCATGACCATTCTGCCGAACTTGTTGCGGATCTGTACGAAGACTTCCCTGTTCAGCATCCATTCTGATTGGTCTATTCGTTTCCGACTGAGCCAATCCGCTAAGTCGTTGTCCTTTCCTGCTACGTGAATGGCTTTTATTGATAACAGATGTTTCTCTGCCCACGTCATTATCAGAGATGCTTCCGCATGAAGGGAGCGAACCTTGGTTCCCCCTTGACGATTCACGTACGCTTTTGCTGTAGTGTTGTCCGTCTGTACCAGAACATGGGTCCCTGACAGAACATCGACAAGTTTTACAAGCCCGAGGCGTATCGCCCTCAGTTCCAGCAGATTGATGCTTTCTGTCATCTCCGCAACCGACCATTCTCCCTGGACCATCTGGTCTCCCGAATGTGCACCCCATCCCGAGAGACTGGCATCCGTCGTCATTACAGATCGTGAGGGGTCCCGGAGAGGAACTCCTATTTTGAACCTCATTGGATTTTGCCACCAGGCTATCATATTCCGGACCGGGGTAGAAAGACTGATCTGTTTTACTCTCTTGTGTGAAATCGCCTTTTGGTGTGGTAATAACAGCAACTGTAAGGGTCTGACATGAAAACGAGCCCATTGCACTATCTCCTGACAAGAGACAAGCATTCCTAGGAGTTTGACCAGGGTCATTAGCTGTGTCTCTGACTTTTGAAGAACTTGGTCCATCAGGGTTTTGAGCTTGAATTCCCTTTCCTGTGACAAAAACACTTTGTCCAATTTCGTGTCTATCTCCACCCCTAGGTGGAGCAATCTCTGAGTGGGAATCATGTGACTCTTCTCCCGATTCACAATGAAGCCGTGGGCTTCTAATGTTAGAATAGTCAGATTTAGGGCCTGTGAGCAGACCGCCTCTGAAGGGGCTTTGATCAGGACGTCGTCCAGATACGGAAAAAGACTCACCCCTTGTAATCTCAGATGTGCTACCAAGGTCACCAGTACCTTTGTGAAGACCCTGGGTGAAGACTTGAGACCAAAGGGGAGAGCTTTGTATTGGAAGTGAAGATTTGCATAATTGAATCGCAGAAATTTTCGGTGCGAGCTGTGAATGGGTATATGGAGGTACGCTTCTGACAGATCCAAAGATGTCAGAAATTCTCCCTCCTGGATGGATATAAGAATGGATTTCAGAGTTTCCATCTTGAATTTCCTGTTTCGAATGAGTTTGTTGAGCCATTTCAGGTCTAAAATGGCTCTCGTGGATCCGTTTTTCTTTGGCACCACGAAGAATATAGAGTAAACGCCCTGTCCCTGTTGGGACACAGGTACTTTCTCTATTGCCCCTATATCCAGGAGGTGAAGTATCGCCTCCTTGATTTGGAGGTGTTTCAACCGGTTTCTGTATTTTGGTATTCTGATGAACCTTCGATAGGGGATGGAACAAAATTCCAGTTTGTACCCCTGTGATACTGTCTCCAATACCCATTGATCTGAGATTGTTGTATGCCACATTTGAGAGAATGCCTGTAGCCTTCCCCCTATCTTCTGTTTTCCCGGGGAGGCCATATAGTCATGCTGAAGGTCCTTTCTTGGGACCTTTGGCCGTTGCATGTTCATTTTTAGTGGGGGGGAAAGATTTCCCCCCTTGATGTCTAGGTTGCCATTTTCCTTTAAACGACCGTGAATAGGAGGGTTTTTGTCCTCTTTTCTGGTCGCGAAATGGCTGAAAACGTTTTCTCTGTCTGTTATCCCGTCGTTTGGAGGGGAGGACTTTTTTCTTGTCCTTATCCTCCACTAGGTATCTATCCAGACCATCTCCAAATAAGTTAGTACCTTTAAAAGGGACCGCTGCCACCTTTGCCTGAGCAGAGGAATCCACATCCCAGTGACGGAGCCAGTTATTGCGTCTTGCTGTCACGCTACATGCTAAAGCCCTGGCTGACAGTTGCATAGCATCTAGTGTGGCATCTGCCGTGAAGGCAATTGCCAGAGCTATTTTCTTCAGTTCATCTTTGAACTCCTTTGGCACCTCACTGTCTGCCGAAGCCAATTTGTCTGCCCAGTCATACGCAGCCCTGGCAAAGAGAGAGCCGGCAGTAGAGGCTTTGATAGCGGAAGAGGAGGCTTCAAAAATTTTTCGTAAAGCCTGTTCCACCCTTCTATCAGTATGATCCTTAGGCATCCCATCAGCATCCACTGGGAGCACCGAGCTAGAATACAGACTGGTCACCGGATCATCTACCACGGGAAGTTTCAACTTCTTTGTGGCTTCTGGCATAAGTGAATAAAATTTAGAGAACAGTGGGTGATTAGCCTTGGGTTTAGCCGGATGTTCCCATTCCGCTTTCATAATATTGTAGAATGAAGCGGGGAAAGGCAGCCCTGTCTGTGAAACTGAGACCTTAGGCATTAACTTTCCAGCCCCTGTTTGAAATTCTGGCTCCTGTACTGTTTCCTCCTGAGGTCTAGATGATAGATCTAGGGTCCTCAAAACTTTAGGTAAGAGGCGGGAGTATAAGTCTTGTGGAAAAAGCCTAGATTGTACTGAAGGCATAACCACCTCGTCTTCTTCCGCTGAAAGCTCCCCTTCTTCTTTACCAGAAGAGGAGGTGGAAGAATCTGGTTCAGAGTCCCCAGGCCCCAGAAGGGGACTTCGTTCTCTGGATTTACGTCTGCTATGTTTTGATCTTACAGGTGACCTAGACTCGCTGGTCGTCCTGTCTCTGTTCCTCTTGAGGGATCTACCTCTTTCCATTAAGGAACCGTGTGGTTTGGATCCATGAATTGTTTCTTTTATCAATTCTTTAAACTCCCTTCTCATTTCTCCTCTGAACCAATTTAGTATATCAGACGAAATGGGCTCCCTGGATTCTAGATCTGGGGTATCCCTAGAATCTTGAGAAGTGGATGGTCCTGTCTGTGTTTTGTCCTCAGAGGAACAGCCCCAATCTTGGGATGCCTTCTCAGCCATTACCAGAACCTGCGGGGTGTAGATGAATCTGAAATCAGATCCATGATAGAAAACGAAGATCCCCCCCCCACTAACTGAGGTTTTGGGGATCATTCTCCGCAAAAGCTATTAAAGGCTTTAGAGATAGTTCTCCGCAGGTTGGTCTAGTTCATTTACTATGATTATAACTCATCCAGATCCCTGGAGAGTGTAGATCATGCACGACATTCCCATCTATTTGTGGGTCTAAAATGGCTACTCCCAGCGTTTCCCGCCAAGATTTTCCTCCCCGGGATGGAGTGAGGCCTGGAAACTCCTCCCCCTCCCCACTTGCATTCGCGGGGTTTTGAGGAAGGAAAAAAAAAAAAAAAAAGCCACGGAGGTTTTTCTTTTCCCGCTCTGCATCCCGGGGTTAAAAGGAATGGACCTCTGCATTCCTTAGGCAATGTCTCAGCCTCTTCCAGGATTACTGGAGAGGGTAGAAACTGTCTGCCTGCTTCTGCTTACCGCGATTCAGGCGGGAAGGTAGAAGACTGTTTGTCTCTCTCTCTCTCTCTCGCTCTCTCTCTCTCTGCACTCTCTGTAATAAGAGCAGGTCCTCCGCCCCAGGGACGGGTCAGACCGGCAGAGGAGAGAATGTCGCTGGGCTCAGGAAGCGTCAGCACTCCCTATACAAAGCCCGTCGTAATTAGACACAGCCTCGTCAGGCTGTAAATCTTTCTCGTAGTTTCGTTTCTTCTTTCAATAGGCACGTTTCCGCGCCTCCGGAGCACGTCCTGCTGAAGCAGGGTCGGCAAAGGAACTGGTTTGCCTCCAAGGGGATAAGCCCCTCCCTGCCTGGATCAAAGTTCGGAGCCGACCCTGAGGAGGAGGGCGGAGCTTATCCCAGACGTGAGGAATGTCCCACGAAGAACCACTGGAGAATTGCAAATTGTGCATTGATTTCATGACCGTTGATGCACTGGTTAACAACTCACTGTGGACTAGAAATGAAGAACTTGAACATTACTGGATCAGACTGCATGCCATAAAGCTAGTTGGGGGAAATGTGGAAGCAACAGGCACAGATTTTTCACTGCTTTTTAACATAACAGAATTTCCTTGTACTCCCAGAACCATAGCCCTGGATATTCCCCACAAATAAGGACCTTCTAAAAGTTGTTCGATGGAGGTGCAGCAAGTTATATTTTTAAAATGTGTGGATAACTGATAGCAAAAATTGGGGATTAGTCTCCATTCTGGATATAAAAAATTCAGAATCAATACTATATACAACTATTCTTCAGGAGGTGGTGGGCTCCTTCTTTGGAGGCTTTTAAACAGAGGCTAGATGCTGATTCTGTGAACTTAGGCAGATCATGAGAGGGAGGCTGCGTCAGTGCTTAGTTCTTCTGGCCCTTTCTTGCACGCCCAGGGAAATGCTGATTGCCATTTTGGGGTCAGGAAGCAACTTTTCTCCAGGCCAGTTTCGTCAGGGATCTTGAAGGTGTTTTGTTGTCATCTGGGCATGGAGCAGGGGTCACTGGAGGTGTGGGGGGTATTTGTAAATTTTCTGCATTGTACAGGGGGTTGGACTAGATGACCTGAGGTCCCTTCCGACTCTATCCTTCCTTATATATAAAAGAGTAGTGGTCAGCCAGCTTGACCATATAAGGCAAAAATGCGCGGCAGAATCAATTGGCCACGGGGGCTGCCACTCAAGCGTGGAGCCCTGGCCATTGGCTGCCGTGCCTGGCTGTGTGGGTTCAACGCCGCCCACGCAACCAGCAGGCAGCCTCCCACGCTCCGTCTGATGCTGGCCACCCTGGACAACACAAGGCCGCCAAGGATCTTCGGGGCAGTGGCCGAGCCCACCGCCACTGCCCAGAGGCAGCCCACCAAGGGAGAGAGCTGACGGGGATGGTGGGGGCTTCGCGTTGCCAGCCGGGCACAGGGGGGATGGGGCCTTGGGTGTGCCGCCTTGCCGGGCATGCATGGGGCCGCCGTGACTGCCCACTGCTGGGGCGCCAAGGGACAGAGCCAGGGGGGGGACAGAGCGGGGGGGCTTCGCAGTGGTGGCCTCACCTGGACAGGCCCTTGGAAAGGGACCCAGCTAGCGCCCGTTGCATCTGGGGCCGCAACAGGCCTGGCTGCTAGTGATTCTATAAAAGTGTGCCATCTTCAGTGGTATATATCAGCTATACAACTGGGGGGGATCCCCCTAGTCTCTGTTCCTCTGTCTGCCATTCTTTTTCCTTCATAAACAGAGTTCAGTCAGTGAAACTTTAGGTGGGATCACCAGACTGAGGGCTTACTAAACTGGAGTGGAGATGGACATTATAGTCATCCATAAAATAAATATGATGCAAGAAGACACTTGCCCTAGCCTCAGCTCTTTGTCCTATCTGATGGCAGCAATATCCAGTTCATGTTGTCTTGGAACTGTCACTGCAAGCCAGCCATTGTCATCTCTGTTCTCTATTATATATGCAGCTGTTTAAAGGTCCTGCCTTCCCTGATCCATCTGGGCTCACTGCCTTAAGCTCAGCCTGTAGCCTGACTAAGAATGATCCCTCTACAGACTTAAATGATTGCATTCTTGTGTGAATGAAATAATTTTGTAGCAAAATGGGCTTGCTGATAAGAGGTGATAGAAGTATGTTGTGGAGGCAGTAAAGAGTGGAAAGGCACTTCTGCACTTAAGTGCACAAGATCATGCATAATATATACAACAGATAGGCATAAACCTTGTCCAGATCCTGAAGTGGAAATCACCATAAGTAAGTGGAGGACCTGGACTCTTCCTCCATTCAGAGGTTTGCTTTTTGAAAACTGCAGACACAACTAGCTACCCCATATCTGTATTATATAATGGGGTCCCTTTTCAATGGACTTGTAGTTTCTACGGTCTTTCAACTTTATTATATACAAATTCATCCAGTGAAGTCAGTGTACACAGCACCTAAAATAGGACTGATAAAATCTCAAAAGTCAATTTTACAACCAAAGAAAAATACTTTGTACTTTAATGGAGAAAAATTGCCAGAATATTACAGAATTCAGATAATAGTTTCTGAACTAAAACCTTGGAGTAACTGATTTTTAGTATAGTCACTGGAAGAATGTACATTAGAGATGGGCCCATTTCAAATAGTGGTCCTTTTAACATGCTTCATCATTTGAAGCAAGGCAGCCAGGCAAGAGAGACAAGACATGACCTCTCTTGCCTTCACTTCCCAACTCCTGTTATTCTTCCCTCTTAGGAGGTAAAGCTAGTCTTTTTATCCTCTTCTGAAGGAATATATGCATACACATGCTTTCCCCAAGCATTTCCTTCCTGTCTATTTGACATCTGGAGGATGCTAGCTTGTAGAAAATATTTCTCCTAGAGTCTTTCAAGGAGGGTTTTTTCCTCAATACATCTAACAGTCAAAGGCTCTCTCAAATGTAGTTTTATACAATTGGAGTAAGCTGGCAGTGCCTTTCTGCAGGCCCCTCCTTAAAATCTAACTGTTTGGGCATCTTGACCAATCAAATATGACTGTGGAACTGCAAGCTTCTAAACAACAATAATGTGTTTTTTTGCTTCTGCTTAGTGAATTCGGCCTCCCCACCTCTTTCTCTCTGAAGAACACCTGTTAGTGAAACTATTGCTACTGCTCTAGAGAAAGGAAGGGGTTTTTTTCCACAAAGAAATATGTATGCAAGCAACAGCACTGGTGCACACAGACCATAAATTAACTTAAAAATGAATACAAAAGTCCCATTTACTAAAGTTCCTACTAATTTTGGAGCTTCTCTTTCCCTTTAAAATCTCCCATGTTCTTCAAGTCATATCTGTTGCAAATAATTATCCAATGACTATAATGTAAAAGCTCCCATTTCAACTGCTGGAAGGGGAGTCTGTTATCCACCCTTCACCCAAGTGATGTGTGTGCACCAGTGAAGGAGTGAATGCACAGTATATATTTTAATTTTTAAAAGGCAAGGTACATAAGGGAAACTGGATGGTATGGGGAAAATGGAGGATATTTTCTGTGTGAACTCATGAAAAGGCATAGGAATGTGGATGTCATGGAGAGGGACAGGATTGCATTATGTTGCTAGCCACAAAATGAAGAAGTGGAATTATATACATTACCAAACATGTCACAAATCACTTCTCCAAACCAAGTGAGAAAACACCTCCACATCACTTGCACCTCAACAGACTGAGCTGCAGTCATGGAGGAAGCTGCAGTTATGAGCAATTTTTAAAATCTTTGGGAGAAAAAGTATCTGGATTCTTAGGAATGAGTTAATGGTGTTATCAATGGAAAAAGACTATTGTGGAAGAGACACTGGTTATCACAGGAACGAATCTGTGAATTCACAAAGAATCACTATGTCAAATAAAATACACTGTATTGGCCCATGAAGCCCATGAGGTTAACAAAAGCAATACAATGAAGATACTGATAGACTTCCCAGGTATGCAGAAGTATATGACTGTAACCTAATCGGGGGGGGAGGGTAGCAAACCAGCTTAATGGATAAAAGATCTTCTCAAGATGGATAGAATATTGAGAGAAGCTGAGTTGTACTTCAAGGAAATAAAGTGAGGAAAAAACTGAGACTGCTCACAACCTTGAAAGTTTACAGAATCTTGGACATGAGTAGTCCAAGGTAGGATGGCATTATATTTTTAAACTGTTTTTGTGATTCTTTGTGGATTCCTGTTTAGTACTGTCTGATGTTAATGGACATGACAGGAAAAAAATCTGAGGAAAATTGACCTGTTTTATCCTGGTGCTGGGAGGAGAAAGTATTGCCTAAGGTTTCAAGTTCCAAGGAAGATACTTTAAACAAGAATGGCTCCTTCCATCTTGGACGTGGTGGTACATGAGGCTCTAAGCTGGAAAAGGATCCTTCTTTGATCTCAAGAAAGAGCTTTGATTTTCAAGAAAGATCTTGCTTAGACTAACATCCATTATTAAAATATTTCTATCTCATTTTTAAAATTTGTTCAGGTTCCTTCATATGTGAGCTACTTAAAAAAATAATGGCTCCTTATTTTTACTAATTCATAAAATATCCTAAGAAAGACAATCCATCATTACTTATTTAAAAATATTCTGTCATATGACTGGAAATTCTGTTTACCTTAGATACACACTGCTTTACAAAGATATCAATTAAATCGTTTCAGGTAGCAATGCATATTGCAGAAAGCTAGAAGCAATTCAATAACTGAATTACTATGTACAGCAAAGGAAAAAAATCTTAAAATTAGTATTTTGCATTAGGTAAATGCTTGCATTTTAAAATTATTCACTTTTGGTAATGAGATATGTGAAATGATTAGAATCACAATTCACTTTAAAGCATTTCCATTTTTAACACTGGATCATTCACAGTACCAGTGAAGTTTTCAGTAATTATTAGCTGCCTTCTAGCAAGGCTCTAGTAAAGGACTAGTCAGGATATTCTATTATTTATCATTGTTAAGCTAAGAGAACTTTGTAGCAGACTATACTTTTACTAAAATACTTGTGGCAGTACTATTCACTCTCTCACTGTTCTCTAGATTTTGGCTCTTGTGACACTAAAGAAGAAAGAACTCCTTATGTATCTATAAGGTATAAAAGCATTTTTCCCCTCTACCAAACCCATAATCTTGACTGTAAAACAAAGTGTTTTATAATTAAAAGTGACATATTATTAAAAGAATATATGCATACATTCCCTTCCCCCAATTGAAATGAGCCACAGACAAACTATTTAAGATGTGGAAAGCTTGTTCATCCCTCCTTGTACTATGGAAACTTTACTAAGACAGCTGATCAGCAACTGCAGTCTTAGACAACCAAATTTTGAGACTAAATTCAGATAGTAAGAAACATGCTGTCTGATTTTTGTTTTGGCAAATTACTCTGCTACTTTCTCTGAAATTCTAATTCATCTCACAATGGGAAAAAAGGAAGGCAGAGTAGCAACTGGTCCCTTGGGTGCAAAAAGGGATGCAGGCTGAACTAACCTCCTTGTACCAGAAAGGTGGGGCAATACTGTCACAGTCTGTGGTGGTGGTCGCTGCAGGGCTACTTCATCTCCTTAGCTTCCTTAGTACGTAACTTTCTGCAACGCACAAAATCTTTACAAAATGGGTTTAATTATTAGAAAATACAAGATAATTCTTTATTACAGGATGTCCTGATGTTAACCAACTTTATCTGGTACCATTTCTGAGCATTCTATAAGCTGCAACCTTCCTTATTGTCAAATGGACTACATTTTTTTCCTAGTTCAGGCTTTGGTAGATGTCTCTGGTAATCTGCAGTAGAAGTGAACTCAGAAAACTGATCCAAAGTTGTTATTTAATCCCCCACCCCTTTATAATATTTTCTTCTTACTGAAAACGGTGATTCCAGTGAGTTTCAGTTAAACTGCAATCCTTCTCAGAGCTAATTAATGCTGGGACTCCCAGCTCTTATAGCTTTGCTACAGGACTAGTGATCTATATTCTCCAAAGTCTGTAAAACAACATGATATTTTAACTGGAATGGAGTCCATTGTACAGTTCCATCTCTCTTATATATCGTCCCTCTATGCTTAGAACAGCCTCAGAGGGAATGAAAGCAATCGATTTTCCCACAAGATGAGGGAATTCTCAAAAGCAGGGGCTACTGGATAATACCTGTGTCAATATGTTTATCTAAGGTATCAGTAAAATATTCTGGATGTCCAGATGAGAGAAATCTATATATCAAGTTAAAATGGGCTATTTTCAGCAATATTTTTTCCTTTAACTCTTCTCTTAGTTGTAGTACTCTTCCATGCCAATTAAGCTATATTTTTATACTATTATTATTTTCAGATTTTGGACTATTTGAATGTACTTTCCAATTTTAACCTTTTCTGCTACTGAAAATCCTTGATTTAATCCATTTAACCCATTTATCTTCTATCTTTCCTTCAATGATATATACAGCTGTTTATGTTCTAAATTTTAGGGTAAACCTCCTGAAATATATACACACACACATACACTTCTTCCCACAGGCATACAGCTATCTTTATAAACATAGGCGTCATCTTGCGCGAGGGAATTTTGACATTCTTCCTTAGAAATATTCTTGTTTCATTGCTCTTAAGATGAAGGTAAGTACAAAGATATATACAAACTTTCCTGATGTGGATGAGGGAATAATGACCTCCTGGAAAATTAAAACAAACCATGTGATTTTACAGATCATACAGGGCAAAACCAGTGACTTGGTTCTTTTAGTGTTCCTGTCCTTTGCCTAATGAAATGGTTAACTTATAATACTTATAAGGGCAGCATAAACTGTTGTGGCAAAGGCAAATTCCAGAATGATACAATTTCCTCCTGTAATTACCCCAACAAATTTTCTGAAATGTTAGAGATTATGGTACAAAACTAAGAGTATTAGTTATTTATATATTTTATGTAATCAGTCCACAGCTATTTAGAAAGTCAATATTTATTAATGAAATAGCAGAATATAACTGAAATTAAAAGAAAAATCCAGCTAGGTGGCTTCAGTTTTTTGGGTACATTTTACATAGCATATTATATATGTACATATGAAGCTGCCAAATACTGAATTAGCCCACTGGTCCATCAAGGTGAGTACTATCTACTTATACTGGCGGAGGCTGTAGAGGTCTTTCAAATCATCTACTACCTGATTCTTTTAATTGCAAATGCCAGGAATTGAACCTGGGACCTTGTGCATGGCAAGCAGATGCTCTATCACTGAGTCAATCTATTTAAAATAAAAGCCAGGTTTGTTTAAATACAGGAGAATATTAGTATTCAGCATTTAATATTAAAAAATAGTTTTGTTTAATAGAGTGGACAGGAATCTTAATTCTGAAGCTGAACGATTGTTTATATAAAAATAACTGTCCTCAAAAGGGGGAGGGGGAGTTGTAACAAGCAGCTGTTTTTCTGAAAAAAATTATACATACTTGGTGGCTTTTGAAAAACATCTTCCCCTTAAATATCATCCCATTTTTGCACAACTTGATCCTTCAACAACTTTAAAGGCAAGCTAAAAGCAAGATTATTGCTTCATTTTTATTATTGCCTGTTTTAATAAGCAGAGCTGTAGATGTGAATCATTTTCAAATTGTGCCTGGACTGTATATTCTGTTGTAGGCATGGGCTCCCCATTTTGCTCACAGAAGGCCTTCCATTTTAGAAGACTTGTGTGTAGACTTCACATTTGAACTATCTTGTTATGTGTATGTTAAATATGATAACTAAGGTGGGTATTGCTAAGCTCCGCTTTCATTTACCATAGCAGTGTTTTTCAAATTTGTCAACTATGCATTCTCTTCTGCTCTCACCTCCTCCAACTTCAAGTGAATGTGGGGAGATTCTCAAGGTGCATAAAATCTGCTGTTGTATTTAGGAATTTGGTGCCTGGGTTATTAATAAATAGCAGAAACTCTGCTGAGCCTTAAAACTAACCAAAGGAGACACAAGACACTAATCTGCTATAGCCAAGATAACAATATAACTACCCCTCTGGAATAACTAACATTAGAAGATGAAGAATATCTCTCTGATGTTCTCCTAAAGCCACTCAGAGGGTACTATAATTAAAACAAGTAACCGTTCTTCCAGAGGCCGCCATTATACTGATATGGTGAGGGCATTGACCCACTCACTAATGTAATAAGGTCACCCTCATAAATCCATTCTGGACCAAGAAAGGTCCTTCGCCATTCCACCTGTCCAGACTGCTGGGAGGGAAAAGTGCTACCTGCCTCAGGACACTAATGTCTTCCTGAAATTGTCACTCCTCTTCAGTCTGAGAACTACTGTTGACTTACATGGTTTATTTCAATTAGCAAGCACAACTTGTTTTGATATAAACAAGCTCAGTTCTTGGACAGCTTATGTTAATTATTTTTTTTTAAAAAAATATGTTTTTAGGAGACCCTGCAGAAAACAAACTGGAACAAAATAAAAGACGGTGCAGGGTCATTTTGACAACAGTAACCTGGTATAATCTCTCTACAAAGGGCAGTTTGGCAAGTCTTTCTGGTAGTGATGCCAGTATCAGGTAGCTATTTCAAAATAGGGAGAATTAACAGCAGCCTTAAAATTAGGCATTTCTCATATATTGAGGAAGACACTGCAGATAGTTGGAAGTGTAAAAAGATGACTTAATTGAAAAACACAGGTAATATAATAAGCAGTTAGCCTTAACTGCTAACTTTTTTAGGAGTTCTTTGAATGACCTGTTAAACAACAGCAGCTTATTCCTTTCTCAACTCACTTGTTTGATGCGATCTGGATTGACGGTGGTCTGAGGCTGTAGAATGCTAACTGGTTCTGTCTTGGCCACATTTTGAGGCATTTCTCGAATTTTTTCAGCAATGAAGCCATGAACTGCATTTAGTGCTTCCACTGTTCCCTGGATCAGACACACCCGCTCTGTCGTACCTTCAGAAAAAAGAAAGCACATTTTTTTTGTTTTGTTTTTAAAATGCCAACTTAATCCACACATTTAGTAAACTGTAGCCTTGTTTATAATGGCCTATCTATGAAAATGAAAAAGGGGGGAGAGAAAATAAAACCTAGGAAATACGATGACTGAATCAAGAGATGCCTATGAACACATACAGTGGACTTCTCTGCACATACTAGTGGAACAATTTTCATTGAGTCTGATATGTCTTGAAAGCCTCTTAAGTTATAGGGAGAGCTTCAGTGGGCAAGACTGGCTGTTGCAGAAAGAAAGATCAGAAGAGCCCATGTACGTGGGAGGCAACACTACATTTGCTATAGGGAGGCTGGGGGAAACCTGGAATTGCTGGAAACTCCATGGTAAAAACCATATCATTTTTGGCAATTCCTAGAGTGGACTAAAATCATTTACAGGGTTCCCTGGAAGTGATATAACACCTTCATTTTTTAAAAAATTCTCCCACTGGCCACTAGAGCTGTGGTAGAAAATGGGTGTCAGAGATGAGGTATTCCCTGCTGCCTTGCAGGAAACTGGCAACCCTAATTTTCTGGTCTGAATCCTATTCACTGTTTCTTAAAAATGTATTGAAAATGTATTTCTTCCTATTTTGTTAATAAGCTTTTTGTTTGTTGCATTTGAATCCTGCCCTTCTCCCAAAGAAATTTTATCCTTAACAAGCATACTAAATTAGTAATATCCACCATTCCCCCTTCTTGCAGCAGCCCCCCATCATTTCTAAGGGCCCCTAGTCCCCAGGAGCAGTATTTCATGGAGGTCATTGGGCTGCAGTAAATATGCAGAGCAAGAAAGCATTATTCTGCTGATGCAAAATTTAGTCCGAATCTAACCCTAGGTAAAGCTGAGAGATAGTGACCTGTACAAGGCCACTGCGTGAGCCTCAAACATTAATAGAGATTTCAATTAGGACTGAATCAGAAATCACATACTCAAAAATACTATTGCCAAATAGCTATCGGAGTAATTTCAAGACAATGCTGACTGTACATTTATTTTTTATTTTTGTCGTGTTTTGGTCGTGTGTGTGATCTGCAAAATTTCACAGTCTAGCACTTGTTGCTGAAGTTGGCCCATTGAGTTTGTTGGTTCCTTGTCTGCCCCCCTCCTCTATTCTATGAGAGCTTCACAAGAGCCATGGAGGTAAGGCTGTTCAAGGGATTTAGGGATCTGCATGATGCTGGTGTTTTCAGGCACTGCTCTAAATTCCTAAGTAACTCAAACCCCTTCAATACTTTCAGAAAGTCTCAAAAATCACCTACAGGTTTAAAGACTAATGGTAAACTATATTGTCTTTTAAGGTTTGGGGATCACAAACTCTAATTATATTATACTTTTCATCAGAGATTTATTATCTAATGGAACTTCTGCAAACAAATCTTGTCATATATACCTCATATGTAAATGCAGCTAATAAGACCTGTTCTCCTCTGAACCATGGGATATCTCCCATTGTAGGACATATGAAACTATTGGAACAGTGTACCACGTGCTGGTTGAATGTTGTTATTATTCTGATATTAGGCAATGTACTTTTTCACCAATTTTGGGTAGTGTTTCAGACTTTTCTAGGCTAAATAAACTATTATTTCTTTTAAATAGCACAAAGGAAAACATAATTGAACTTGTGGCAAAGTTTTTGCTGGCTGCTGCTTCTATACGTAGTAAAATTCTGTAAGTGCTCAACACAGGGTATCTTTTAACAGAAATTGTATTTTATGAAGAATCTGAATTTTATTTCCCAGATACTATGTTTTTATTTCTGTGAAATGCCAATAAAGGAATTGCTCTCTGTGTGTAAATATAAAGTATCTTACATACATACACAGACCTCAGAAATAAAGTTACCCTGAGGCAGAGATCTGTTTACATACCTCTGGTAGCCCTGGTGCACATGTACAGATATGTATGTAAACAGAGTCAGATTAAAATGAATAGGCAACCTACTCCACAAGGTGCACATTGAATACTGCATACCCAGAAAATGTTCTCTGTTTATACAAACACAGTAAAATAATATGATTCAGGAAGGAAGTGGGGGTGGAGACACGCAACATAAGATATGAGAATTTAATACCTACCTTTGATCAATATACTGGGCTAAATTTTAAATACACAAAATATATAAAGAAACTTGTGATGCAATTTATCCTGTCCTTCAATTTTGCACTGAGAGTTACATGCTTAAGATGAAACACATCATTAGGAGTCTCTCCCTGCCATAACACAGATCCAATGTATTAAAGTAACATTACCAGTTAGCACATCATCTCACAATTACAAATGAAGAAAATCATCATTGTCTTGCAGCAGTTTGTGACCCAAGGTTAACTGTGCTCCAAAATAAGTGCATCAGTTCTTAATGGGCTTGTCAACAGAGAAACTCAGAACACATTTGTAGCACTGTGGGAATGAAAGTGGCTAACAAGAAATGGAAATAGGACACTTGAACACCAGAAGCAGTTGCTAGTGTGACTGCTCATCACTATTCTGCTAAAAACAATCACATTGCTAAAAGAAAAAAGAAAAACAATAAAAAACACCCCCAACCAAATAAGTACCATAACTAGAACTATTGGCATGGTTTTAATAAATTGAAACAAACAAAGAAAAAAGATTATTGACTACTTTGACTGTTGTTGGACAGTGGCAATTTCCTTCACTTTTACATATGTGAAAATGGTTACAGCAAGTTAGAGCCTAATCTCCACTCCATAAAATGTAACATGACTCCATGAAATTGACAGGAAGAAATGGCAGTAATTCTCTTAACTATACAAGGAAAATAATATTAAGGTCATCTCTTTTTCTTTACGATAAACTATGGAAGTAGAAGAAATAGCTCCTTAATAATTCTTTGAATTAATCAACATGCATCAGAGCAGTCATTTATTATTATGAATCAGGTAGTAAGCAAAAGGCATCAAATAGAACAAAAAGTCCAATGTTTTCCTTAAAAGTCTGCAATTTCAGGATACAGTGGAGATTAATGGTATGGAGTAGTACTCCACACAGTGATTTATCAAGAAGCCAAGAACACAATCCATGTAATACTTTCATTAGGACCAACCCAAGGACAAGCTTTCAAATTCCCCAGAACTCCCCATATGCTACAAAATAAAAAAGAGGACTCCCCCCCAATAGATTTTAAGCAGACTTTTTAGGTCATGGTGTTAAAATGACCTCATGCCAAACCTCAGATTGTGGCAGAGACAGAATTAAAACTCAGTTGTGCTACAAATATTGCCTCTTACAGGTAGGAAATATCTAAAGTTTACAGAGACGCTTTTGTATAGATTCAAGTACATTTTTCATTATTATTCTCTTGTAATTTTTACCTTTGAAGCACTCAAACTATAAACTGTGTAGCACCTTAGAGACCAACAAGATGTTTTGCATACATAAGCTTTGACTGTGGAAAGCTTATACCCCCAAAATCTTGTTGGTCTCTAAAGTTCTATTGGACTTATATCTAGCTGTGCTACTGCAGACCAATACAGCTGCCCTCTGAAACTATAATCTGTGTGAGAGTGCTGAATTGTGAAGTCTGGTACTTATTTACTGTTTACTTGCCATTTATTTAAAATAAAACAAACATTTTCAAAAGTAAGTTCACAACAGCCTTCTTCACTGAACTTACCCCAGTATATTAAGACATTTAATTGTACATGTAACAAGAACTTTTCCCTCTGAGGTGGAGAACATCTCCATGGGTTATTCCACTGTGCCTTTAGGGAAGCAGGAAATAGTTTTTTCCCCTTCCTGTTGGCGCCTCTGGAATAACCCATCCCCAGTTCGGTTCCTGCCTCAAGTAGGGAGCAGCAGCAAAACCTTGTCAGGCTGTAGCTGTAGTCTGTTTTATTTTCCCTTTTTTCTTCTTGTTGCTTGTCTGCCTTGCCCTTTCTTTATTCCTTTTTCTTATTTCTTCCTTTCCTTCTCCTCTCTTCTGCTACTGCTCCATCTTGGAGCGAAGCTGCAAGTGGTCTTTAGGACCTGAAGAGAGGAGCTACAGGAGTTGTAGGAGCCGTGATGGTGGCAAAAGAACTTCCTGAGTTCTCCTCGGGTGACAAGGGACACATGCATGCTGCAGCAGCGCGAAGTGATTCCAGGCCTGATCTGCCTTTGCAGCCAGATCGCGTGCCCCCGATGACTGTGGCTGGTCTGGTGGCGATGCAGCATGGCCAGAAGCGCCGCCAGCAGCCTGAAGAGCCATTTTTTGGTGCACTTTCAGGCTGCCAGCGGCCATTTTGAGTGTCTGGCTTCGAGCCTTGGAACCCTCCAGGGAGCCATTACAGGAGCCATGGGGGCAGAAGGTGGGTGGCCATACACCTCCCAGACCCCTTCTCAACAGCAGGAAGAATTGGAGACCAGCTCACAGCAGGGTAAACTTCCTGATCAAGGGGTCCTGGTCCACTATTCTGATCTTATGGCCATCATCAGGCAAACCATCCAGCAGGAGATGGCTCAGCTCCAACCCAGACCCAAGATTCCCGCTCCTCGGGAGCACTCCCATTTAAGTCCATTAATTCCCTCTGGCTGGCCAAGCAAGGCAGCTAAAAAGGCACCCCCCCACCCCCCTGGGAGACCCATAGAGGAATAGTGGAGGGAGGAAGTGGAATTTTTGTCTGAAGAGGAGGAGGAGGAATTAAAGCTCCCAGAGCAGTCCAGTCATTTTTTCAAGGCTGAGGACTACCAGTACTTCCTGACTAAAGCCATCAAGGCTCTTGAACTGCACGATTTGCCACCTTCAGAGTATCAGAAGGTGGACAGAGCAAAAGTTAATCCCAAATCTGGGGGCAACTTTGAATTTTTTTCCTCCTGAGGAGTACACGGTGAAGGTGTTTCCATTCCCTGATTATTTCGAGCGTCAACTCAGAGCAGAGTGGAACAAGCCCATGGTTAATAAGCAGTTTCCTGCTTTTGCCAAAAAGTTGTATGCACTGCCTAACTATGCTAATGAGTTGTTGCAGGTGCCTCCGGTGGATGGTCCTGTGGCAGCAATCCAGATTTCAGGTCTAGTCTCTGAAGATGACCTGGGCACCATCAAGGATCCAACTGATAAGAATTTGGAGGCTACACTCAGAAGGATCCATGAGGCCATCACCAGTGTCTACAGCTTCCATCATTTCTAGAGCAGCCATTGTATGGGTGCAGAAGCTGATTCAACTCATTCCAGAGAATAACCGCAGTCTGCTGGAGGGAGCTTCTCGCGTTCTCAAGTCAAAATCCTTCATGGTGGATGCCACTTTGGACATTATCTCTGTTGCCTCTAAGGCCATGGCATCCACAGTGGTGGCCAGAAGACTTCTTTGGCTATGTGCTTGGCAGGCTGATGCCTTATCTAAATCCATTGTGACTGCTTATCCATTTCAAGGGGACTGTCTGTTTGGAGAGGCATTAGACAACATCCTGGTGGAAACCAGGGATAAGAAAAAAGCCATGTCCAGGTCCCTCAGACGTTCTGATAGGTGGAAAAAAGCCATGCCCAGGTCCCTCAGTCCTTTTGTTTCCAACACTCCTTGCCGAGATTTTGCCCTGACACCAAGAAGGCATCCTGGGACACACCCAAACAGTCTGGTAAACATGGTCCTTTCTCATCCAGATTCCGCAAGCCTTCTTTCAACAGGAATGACAGAGGAGACAGAGAGCCAAGCCCAAACAGGCATGACATAGTTCCCCCATCCCGGTGGAGGCATGCCTTCTACAGTTTGCAAAGACTTGGTCAGAGGCACAGGCGGATGCCTGGGTGGTGGAGGTTGTGTCCCAGGGATATACAGTAGAGTTTCTGCATCAGCCCCCAGAGAGGTTTCTGAAATCACCCGCAAGCAAATCCAAGAGCAAGAGATCCATTATCAACAAGGCTGTACAGCATCTGCTAGACATTAAGGCCATCAAACCAGTCCCTGTACACGAGAGGGGCTGGGGTGTTTACTCCATATTGTTCATGGTAACCAAGAAGAACAGAAACTGGAGGGTGATTCTGGATCTCAAGTTCCTGAACAGATTCATCAGGCTGTGGCATTTTCATATGGAAACACTGAAGGCTGTAGCGGACTCACTGTCTTCCAACGAGTATTGGACCTCTATAGATCTTACGGAGGCGTACCTTCATGTGCCAATTCATCCAGCTCACAAACGTTTTCTTTGCTTCTGCGTTTACAATCAGCACTTCCAGTACAGAGCACTTGCCTTTGGCCTCTCCACTGCGCCCAGACTGTTCTCCAAGTTGGTCATCAATCCTGTGGTATATCTCAGGAGTCAAGGGATCCATGTGCATCCATATAGACGATCTGTTCATTCGGGCCAGCATTCAGGCACAGTCTGTCAAGAACACTGTGAGGACATTGCAGTGCCTGCAGAGTCACGGGTTCCTTATCAACTCTGAGAAGAGCTCTCTGCTACCAGCTCAATGTGTTGAAAATCTGGGGCAGTGATCGATACCACTCGCTATGTTCTTTTCCTTCCGCGGTCCAAGGCTCAGAAGATCAAGGACTCTGCCTTGCGGGTATACTGCAGCAGATCCTCATCTCTCCTGGAGCTAATCAGGCTCTTGGGGCTGATGATCGCCAGGATCGACATGCTGTAATGGGCTTGTCTGCACACCAGACCGTTACAGGTATTCCTTCATCCTTATCAACTTTCCATTATGGAAAAGAAGAACATCAACCTTCAGGTACCCTTCAAGATCAAGAAGAGTCTACATTGGTGGGTGGACATGGACAACCTCTTGACAGGCAAGGATTATTATGTCTGTCACACCATGGAGCTGTTCACAAACGCTAGCCTCTGGGTTTGGGGGGTGATGTTAGAGGGATCTCCCCAGTCCAGGGGACCTGGTGGCCAACCAAGAACACGTTTCCCATCAACCTCTTGGAGCTCAGGGCGATTAATCTTAATCCTTGATCCATTTTGCCTCCCAGCTACAAAATCAACATGTCCTGGAAAGGACGGACAACATGTTTGCCAAGGCGCACATCAACAAGCAAGGCAGGGCTCGATCCTCTCAGCTTCACAAGGAGGAGATGCAGATTCTTTCCTGGGCGGAGAAGAATGTTGCTTCCTTGAGAGCAGAGCACATAAAAGGGATCGAGAATGTCCAGGCAGATTGGCTCAGCAGGGAGACCATACAGGAAGGAGAATGGACTCTCCATCCATGGCTCTTCAGCTTACTAGTGACACCGTTTGGGCGTCCACTGGTGGATCTGTTTGTGTCTCCAATAAACTACAAACTGTCATGGTTCTTCTCGAGGTATTTTCATCATGAGGCAGAGGCGACGGATTCTCTCATGGTGTCAGGTTCAAAAGCAAGTAGATCCAAGCATTCCAAGAAAGGCTTTATTGGAATACAGTGCTAAAACCCACAGTGAAACGGTTATTGTCAGGAATGGTGGGAGATGCTGCACAAGCATGGTTATAGTGTGATGCAAAATAGCGACTAGCAAATGAACTTCGAGCACGCGTGTGGGAAACTCCCGGCGGGAGAGTTACTTAATAGGCGGGAGACGACTCCCTCCTCCCCTCGGCTTCACAGGAACGGAAAATTCTCATAGACTTAAGAATAGCCCAAAGCCTGCATTCAAGGCCACCGTGATAACACTGAGCGGCGAGAAGAAGCTCCCACGTTACAGCTAGCATACCTACGCAAGCGCAGAAGCAGGGACAAGATAGGGAATACAGAACAATGGACACAGTGTGAAACACTAAACAAACCATTTCTGACACATGGCAACGTGGCCTCGGCGCTTGCTGTATGCATTTCTGTGGTTTGTCCTGATCTCCAGAACCATTCACAGAGTCAGGGAGCTCAAAGCAGAGGTCATCCTGGTGGCTCCAAGATGGGCTCGTTGTCCATGGTTCTCGGCACTACAGGTGATTTTGATCCTTCTACCACTAGTTCTTCTAGTGTCTCCAGATATGCTGTACCAGGGTCTGGTGTGGTATCTGGATCCGGCCTGGTTATGTCTGACCGCATGGAGATTGAGTGGCACAGTCTGGCAGAGTTAGGATACTCTCCTCAGGTCCTGGATACCATTTTAGCATCCAGACTGCAGTCTACTGTCCGTATGTACAACACCACATGGAAGGCTTTCGTGAGATAGTGTAGCTGTAAGAAGATAGCTCCGCTGTCACCATCGACAGCCTCAATTCTCTCATTCTTACAGAAGGGATTGGGCACGGATCTGAAATCATCCACTCTTCACAGACAGATCGTGGCCTTATCCACGGTTCTTCCTTCGTTGGAAGGGTTCAAGATTACCAGACATCCTTATGTGCAACTGTTTCTGCAGGGGGCCATGGTCAAATCTCCACCACAGGTACATTGCTTCCCGACGTGGAGGCTGAACGCAGTGCTAGATGCTCTCACCAAGGTGCCGTTTGAGCCTCTCAGAGAGGTGGGGCTGAAATGGCTGAGGATGAAAACTCTGTTCTTGGTCGCCATCACGTCAGCGAGGAGGGTTTCAGAACTTGGAGCATTCTCAGTGAAATTGTCACTCTGCGTCTTCCACAAGGGCAGAGTGGTCCTATGTACAAACCCTACCTTTCAGCCTAAGGTATCTTCCACGTTTCACCGTTCAAAGGAGATTTGTCTTCCTAACATTTTGTCCTCGTCCCAAGCATCCCAAGGAGCAGATGTAGCATACCTTGGATGTCAAAAGAGCACTCAAGATTTATATCACGAGGACAGAAGCTTGGAGGAAGACAGAGTTCCTGTTCATCAGCATTTCTCCTCCGGGTGAAGGGGAGAAGATGTCCAAATCAGCAATCAGTTCGGTTCTGAATTCCTGTATCATGGAGACCTACAGGGCCTCGGGGCTGGAGGTTCCCAGTGGCATCACGGCTCATTCTCTGAGGAGCGTGGCAGCCAATGCAATATTTGCTAACAGAGCTTCAGTAGAGGAAGTGTGTAAGGTGGTCACATGGTCATCCATAGAAGAAGAAGAGAAGAAGAGTTTGGATTTATACCCTGCTCTTCACTGCCCAAAGGCGTCTCAGAGCGGCTTACAAACTCCTTTCCCTTCCCCTCCCCACAACAGACACCCTGTGAGGTAGGTGGGGCTGAGAGAACTTCTGTCAGAAACTGTCCCTGAGAGAACAGCTGCGCCAGAGCTTGTAGCTGACCCAAGGTCACATCAGCAGGTGCAAGTGGAGGAGTGGGGAATCAAACCCGGTTCTCCCAGATAAGAATCCGCGCACTTAACCACTACACCAAACTGGCTCTCCATATCCACCTTTGTGAGACACTACAAGATCAACACTGTGGCATCTGCAGATGCAGCATTTGGGAGAAGAATACTTCAGCACGTCATTTCACTGGAGGAAGATGATGACCCACCTGAATGAGGGACTCTGCTCTGGGAGGTCCCATGGAGATGTCCTCCACCTCAGAGGGAGAACGGCCATTGGCACTTACTGTGAAGGGTCCTTCTCCTCTGAGGTCAGGAGGACATCTTGGCCCTCCCGCTGTCATATTTCTCTCTCTTGTTTCCTCTGAGTTGATTCTTCTCTCCCTCTCTCTCAATTTTACTCTGGTTTAATTCCACAAAGTTCCTTTTTAGACAAGTTGAAGTTACTGTTTGAAGTTATGTTTTCTAGGGCAAGGCCATTTAGGTTAAGCTGCGAGCACTGCTTTCAGAGTCCCAGCACTGGGGATGGGCTATTCCGGAGGCACCAACAGGAAGGGGAAAAAACTATTTCCTGCCTCCCTAAAGGCACAGTGGGAATAACCCATGGAGATGTCCTCCTGACCTCAGAGAAGGACCCTTCATGGTAAGTGCCAATGGCCATTCTCTATGCTATTCAAGAGAAAGCCATATTATTCTAGAAAAGCCTGAAATTCAAATCTAATTGTTCCATGGATACATTTCCCTTGTACTTCTTACTCTCTCTTTGCTACCATTACCTTTTCCAAGCTCTCTTCTTTTACAGACCTACTGTGGTTCCTGTGTAAAGCGATCTACATCTAAGCAAGTACACCAGGGAGTCTTTAGGCTAAAGTACTAATTGTCTATTATATGATAGGAAGTGATGTGGATTGATCAATGAAGCTAATGCAAGTGTTCTTTTCTCAGTCAACACACAACAAATTTATATAAAAACACAGATCAGCTTACACAGAAGATCTTGGACCTGACACAAAGAGCACTTAAAGGGATGAACACTGTCAGAATAATGAAAAGGAAAGGATTTAGAAGCCAAAGAAAAATTTCATTAAGCTGCAAGCATTCTGTGTGATGTTTAGAAGTTACTGATTAACATACCATACAGCATCACAAAATATGCATAATTCCAAGCTTTAGTAAGTAGTGCTACTTCTTTGACTAAAACTGATAGAAGTTGAAGTCAATTTTGACTCTCACTAAATAAAAACTGAGTAAATAAAATGCTGGTCACCTGGTGCCTATGCATCTATGCACATGGCAGAGAAAAGGCTGGCAGCTATTTAAGTATCCAAAAGTACCACTGCACAGGTAAATGTCTGAACTGAGCTGAGGAGATGTTGCAAAGTGGAGGTGTTCAAAGATTTATCTTGTGTCCCTCCCTGTATCTCTCTACCAAACATCCTCCCCCAGGCAACTCTGTGCTCCTTTCACTTTTCCTGTTAGTATAATAAGTGGGAACTCACAAAGACTTGCAGGAGCATCTCATCCCCCTTCCCACACTATTTTCTCTTTCCCTTTCTTGAAAACCCCCATAGCCCCTCCCCTTTTCCTGCTTAACTCCTTCCTTCTAGGGTTGCCAACCTCAAGATATGGTCTGGAGATCTCCTGGAATCACAACAAATCTCCCAGCTACAGAGATCAGTTCTCCCTTAGGGTTGCCAGCTCCAGGTTGAGAAATTCCTAGAGATTTGGGGAGTGGAGCCCGGGGAAGGTGGGGTTTGAGCTGGGGGGGGGGGCTCAGAAGGGTATACTGCCGTAGACACCACCTTCCAAAGCAGCCATTTCATCCAGAATAACTAGGGTCACCAACTTCCAGGAATTATAACCGCTCTTCAGATGACAGAGATCAGTTCCCTAGGAGAAAGTGGCTGCTTTGGAGGGTGAACTTCATGGCATCATACCCTGCGAGGTCACTTCCCTCTCCAAACTTTTTTTTGGAACATTTTAAGTTTATTGAAGTTCAAGTTATACAGAAACAAAACATAGTGCACATACATACAGAATAATTTTCCTGAAAACTTTAGTTATAATAATATCATCTATGGTATCATGTTGAACGTTAACTTGCTTGTAGCACATATCATAATAAACTTTAGCTTACTTGCGACACAGATGTAAGGATTTTATTTCATTTGTTCCTTAGAGTCATTCATTGTGCATGTTAGGTGTTGTTCCCTCTCCAAACTTTGTTGTCCCAAGGCTCCAACCCCAAATTTCCTAACCTGGAGTTGGCAACCCTACCTTTTTCCTACCCATCAGCCAACCTGCCTTTATCTGCCCCTCTGTCTTAAGCTTTCCGTCTCCCTTCCCCCAATAGTCTCTGCCTGGGAAAACTGTGGCTCAGTTGTGTGGTGCCTGCCACTGGCTCAGATCCATTTGCATAGGAACCCTGAAGGACTTGTTGGATGGCACCTCACTTTTCCCTGTATCCCCTCCCCACACTATTTCCTCTTCTCTTCCTCCTGGCAACCCCCATATCCTCTCCCCTTTACCTGCCTCATTCTTTCCTTCTCAGACATTCGCCAATCTACCTTTCATCTGTCTCCCATCTTCAGCTATACCCTGCCTGTCTCTACAGGACGTTTATGAGATCCTATAAGGTGGCTGTGAAGAGGGAGTTCTACGCAGCCACGGTTGCATTTGCAAGCTCTCGCCCGGCACAATTGTATAGAATGATTCGGTCTTTAAGAGTTCTGCCGCAGGGCAGACAAAACACTAGGGAATTGGATATCAGCTGTGAGGCTTTTGCAAGCTATTTTGCAGATAAAGTCTTGTCGCTCTGCCACGACCTTCCTGCCACAGTTGAGACAGTGAGTGAACTCATGGCTCCAAGCGGGTCTTCTGGTCCCATTCTGGATTATTTCAGTCCACTCAGCCTAGAGGAAATTGATAGATTGATCTCAACTGTATGCCCAACCACATGCAACCTTGACCCGTGCCCCTCCTGACTAATTAAAGCTGGCTGCGAGAGATTTTGAGGTGCTCTCAGGGATATTATCAACAAGTCCCACTCTGAGGGGCTGTTCCTGGGGGCTCTCAAGGAAACTATGGTCCTTCCTCTCCTTAAAAACCATCCCTGGATCCGGCTGAATTGGCTAATTACCAGCCATTTTCCAATTTGCCTTATTTGGGCAAATTAATTGAGAGGGCGGTGGCAATACAGTTGCAGAGCTTTATGGATGATGCTTCCATGCTAGATCCTTTCCAGTCCGGCTTTTGTCCAGGTCATGGGACAGATGACCTCTGGAGGCACCTGGATCAGGACGGGACAGCGGTGCTGCTGTTGTTAGACCTTTCAGCGGCATTTGACATGGTCAACCACCAGCTGCTCACCCACTGCCTCACCAATATGGGAATTCAGGGGCTTGCCATGCAATGCCTTGTCTCTTTTCTCCAAGGTTGGGGACAAAGGGTGGCTATTGGGGAGCAGCAGTCCTGAAGTGCTCTCCCCGATGCTATTTAACATCTATAGGCGCCCCCTTGCCCAGATTGCCCGGAGGTGTGAGCTGGGATGTCACCACTATGCGGATGACACCCAGCTCTAGCTGATGTTGGGTGGTCAGTCTGACTCTACCCCAGAAGACCTGGACCAGGCATTACTGGACATGGCTGGATGGCTTAGACTGAGTTGACTGAAATTGAATCTGACGAAGACGGAGGTCCTGTGCCTGAGTCAGAGTGGTACAGGGGTAGGGATCCCACTCCCGACCTTTGATAGGGCACCATTGGTGCCAGCACCGAGGGTCAGGAGTTTGGGAGTGCTCCTGGATGCTTCCCTAACAGTGGAGGCCCAGGTAGCAGCCACTGCCAAAGCAGCCTTCTACCACCTTCGACTGACTAGGCAGTTGTTTCCCTTCCTCGAATGCAATGATCTGAGGTAAAAATCAAATAAATAAATAAATAAAAGCACCTTACATTATTCTCCTCTTCTCCTTTTTATCCTCTCAATAACCCTGTGAAGTAGGTCAGGCTAAAAGTATGTGACTGGCCCAAAATCACCCAGTGAGCTTCCACAGCATGATGGAGATTTGAACCTGGGTCTCCCAGACCTTACTTTGAAGCTCTTACTGCTACATCACACTAACTTTCATTGGGTAGCTGCTGTTGAACAGTAGCAAGCAGCTAGGTCTAGATGAGTAAAGAAAGTTGGGTAGTATCAAAGTCACCCAGTGATTGCTGCCAAGCCCAGCATGAGTCCTCCCTCAGAGACCAAAACAGCATTGGAAAGGACCCTTCCCCTGCCTATTACTCCCAGAAACTTAAGCTTGGAATGCTTCAGCTGCCTGAGGGAATCTGCATACCACCTCATTTTGCTGCACAATGACTGAGAGAACACTCTTATTGAGGTATTCACCATGATTACAAGACCACATTTTTTGTTGTTACTTCATGCCCCATAACTGTATATGAAATTTTGTGAAGTTTCTGTACCAATGTGTATCACTTAATACTTATTTATATTCAACCTTGTTTGCCCCTTGGTTGCTCATTCAATCAGTTCGTAGAGATTCACTGGAACTGTTCACACTGCTTTGATTTTCACCATCCTGAATCAGTGGGCATCAATGACATGTGGCTATTTCATTACTCACTACTGATTCCAATTCAGTACCACTGTTTTTTCAGCATAGCATCAACAGTGTACAGCAGTCCCCTTGCACTATCAAGTTTACAGCACATACCACCAATCATGCAGCTTCATCCACTAATACTGTGCAATTTGTTTTTTCTTGTTTTACTGCCTGAAAAATGGACAGCTTTGCCTACCAGGTAGATCAGGCTATGACTGACGGAGTATCCAAATCAAACTAGAAAACAGAAACCAATGGATATGCAGTACTTTAAAACTTCTGTCTCTCTGATTTAGAGTCCAGTGGTATCTTTAAGACCAACAAAGTTTTGAAAAAGGAATTTGAAAAAGTGTGCAGGCACATAAAATCTCATACCTTGAATAACATTTTGTTGGTCTTAAAGGTGCCACTGGACTCTAAATTTGTTCTGCTGCTTCAGACGAACATGGCTGACCACCTGGATGTGCCTCTCTGATTGTTTTGACACTCTGCATCCAAATCTTGTTTTCATTCATAGTAGCCAGCTGAGAAGGTATGGACATCAGCGCCTCTTCTGAAGAGACTATAATCCCCTCGCTCATGTTTGTTAATTGAACATAAGGAACACTGTCAGCTATCACGCAGAAAAAAATGATCAAATCATGCAGCAAAAATAAACCCATGAATCAAAACTGGTAATTTTGTCATCATTTTAAAAGTTTTTTTGTTCCATTAGTATCTCAACTAAGCTATTTGCTATTTTGAGCTGTTAATAAGCTTATCACTCCATTTAAAAAAAATTAAAAAAGAATCACCAAACAAATGACATCTTTCTATAAAATACTTTTTGCACTATTAAGAGAGATTAGGAACATATCCCTGTTAATATTTTAAAATAGATGCACTCTATTCTTGGTGCTGGAGGGGGCAGCAGTGGGGGGGCTTCTGGTGCCCTGGCCCCGCTGCTGGACCTCCGGATGGCACCTGGTATATTTCGGCTGCTGTGTGACAGAGTGTTGGACTGGATGGGCCATTGGCCTGATTCAACATTGGCTTCTCTTATGTTCTTATGTTCTTATATTCTCTTAAAGCTGTATTAAGCAGAAAAACTTTTTAGCTCTTAACCAGTATATTAGAAATATAATTTTACCCAAATTTTACTTAATTCATCTTAAGTCATGCATATAGAGCCAAAATTTACATTGATTACTGCAAGTAGATTTCCAACCAGTTTGAAAGATTTTTTTATAGAAATCTCCACCAAATGGTGGAAATATGAATAGAGGAGTTAGTGAACTGTTCTCACTTCTATATGTTCACATTCATTCTTGATTCTTTGCTAGATATAGCAGTCTTTGCTCTTGAGAGTTAGACACATTGTTAGGCATGCAAATAGGTCTGAAGTGATTGCTGTAATCATTAATACAATGGTTGTGAAAGTCACAAAGATATTGATGCTTCTTGCTGCATGGAAAAAGCAATGACATTTTTCTATGCAGAGAGAAGGTGAATGGTGGTAGGGCTCTGAGGTGAGACTGCAAATGCTGAAAACACAGTACCTTCCTCAACTTTACAACAGTATGTTCCCAGCTATCTGGCAAAGCTGTTCTGGGCAGACACAAAGGCACTCTACCAAAAGCTACACTATACCAGAGTAGCATTTGGTAGCTATACTGAAAGGCCCCATCTAAAACATAGAATTGATTTGCCTTCTGCTTGAGATCTTATATACGTCAGGCAACGTATATTGGAAATGCTGAAAAGAAATGGTGCTTGCTTGAATGTAAAAGAAGTCAAAGGGTCAGGAGCCTGCAAGAGAGGTGAGACAAAAGGTGCCTTGAACACTAATAGAGAAATGAGTAGGGAGTTGCCTGGAAAGAAAAGTTTAATTCTGTCTTCACCATGCTGCATGATTGCTAGGTTGCCTAGGAGGAAATGTTAAAAGAGAACAAGAATTGTCAAACAAGTGGCTGAGTTGAAAATATGCATTTGGGATATTAATAAAGTGCCACCAACCTTTTCAATAAATACAAAAAGAAGCAATGTATTACATAATCATCTCTAGAGATACATATCCACCTGGAAATTTAATCCTATATACATTTTTATTGGCATGTCCACATACAATGCTGTATCATCGAACCAGAACAGCTCAAACATCATGCTGCAGGTTCATGATGGCAGGACAGCAAGTATAGTCTATGGGGGGGAAAATGCTGGTGCAACAAGACTTGGAATCAGGCCACCAAAAAATCACTATAATCTAAACAGTAGAAAAAGTTGAAAGAGTTGCAAATCATTCAACAGAATTTTTTTAAAAAATATACCTCTTACATATTGAGTTACCAAAGTATATCCTAATAAGCAAAAAGGGGAAAAAATATGTGCACATACACACTGCTATGCATACAAATGTACGTGGTTATCCAGAGACACAGCACCCTTCTGCCAGGGTATTTTAGTGGCTGAGAGGTAAAACTCCATTTGCAGAAAATATGGAAGTCAAAATAACAAGCTCTTAAAAGAAACTAAACTGATTTTTTCATTCCATTTGCAACTGAGTAAAACATCTGTATCATAAATTTTAAAATAGCTTTACATTCATCAAGGTATTTTAGTATTTGAGTAACATTAATTCACACACATACACCCATTCCACACACATACATTAATATTTAAACAGCACACAAAATGATAAGAGGTTTGCTGTCTCAAAATCTTCTCAAATTAATCTGGAAATACACAGACATATTTGAATGAAGCTTCCATATCTGAAAAAGTGTGTGCAACATTAGTACTGATGTTTACTCTTAAAGATAACATGCAACCTAGATCTACTGTCCTATATGAATTTAAGGCAGATACAATTATATTTCATGCTTTATATACTGAGCAATAGTTTTAGACTGTGGACTGCAGAAAGGGAAATGTATGAAATGTGAAACTGAAAAAAAATGTTAAAAGACCATTTCTGAAAAGCCAGAAATAGAAGGGAATCTCAGGCAGGCAACCCATAACATCAACTATTCATTATACAAGACAGAAAAAAACAATAAAACAATAGAGTAAAACAACAGAGTTTCTGGCAACTCCTAGAAAGGCATGTCATCATTTACATGTTTCTTCTCCAGAAGTGACTTCATGCTGTTATAGATGGAAGTTCTTTTCATTTTTTTCTCCTACTGTCCACTGGAGTGATAGCAGGCACATAGTTAGAACAAAGTGCTTATTTCACTTTTCCCATGAACTAATTCCAAATTCACTACAAAACAGAAACAAGTAATTATGTTTATCAAAGTGTACCTGTACATATATAAAAACTGAATATTTTTACTGCATCTGCAAAGAACTTTTAGATGAACATGCATACTTTAGAGTTTTTTTAAAATAAAAAACCTCACCTTGCAATTATAGCTTTTATGCCATTCTACAGTAATATGAGCCTTTGTCAATACTGCCTCCTACACATACAATTACTAAAGGAAAAAAAGCCCACCCATCTGAATAGTAAAAATGCTTTTAAATTTTGTAGGAATTGACGCATCTTGTAATTTAGAGTGATAACTAGTCAAGTCTCTCAGGAAAAATATTTCTTCAGAAATGTCTCAGTTTACTTTAAAAGCTTACATAAAGTCTTATAAATGCTTTACAGATAAGGCTATATAAACACAATCCTAAGAAACTTACTCAAGTCACGTTTTAGAGATATGCTCTGAAACAGTGTACTAAATCAAATGAATTCATCACGTTTGTTGTCAATTTCCATCAAAATACAATTAGATTATAATGGGTTAGGATTATATAATACAAGCAGCGGACCTGCATTTACAAGGGGCATCTCATTCTCCTCCCCACTATTTCCTCTTTCCTGTCCCTGAAAGTCCTCATAGACTCTCCCCCTTTTCCTGTTTCCTTTTGTCCTCCCCACCCACCTGCCAATTTATCTTTATCTGCCTCCCTGTCTTCAGCTTTCCCTCCCCCCCCCCCCGGCAACCTCTATCTGTGAAAACTGGCTGAATTATATGGTTCTGGCTGCCAGGATCAGTTGCATGGTAAGGAATCTGAAAGGACTTGCAGGAGGCACCTCACTTTAAGTTGCTTTAGCTGAATATGCAGAGGAATGCATTGGGAACCTCATATTTATTTAAGAGATTTATATCCATCTTGCCTTTGCTGTGGGTAGTAAAAAACAAAAAGTTGAGCCCCACAGATCCACTCTACTAACGGCAGTGTTCGTCAGGTACAAGCTTTTCTTAACATGAAAGACTCTTCCATCAGCAAAGAAAAACACCATAAAAGTACAACAATTCAATATGACACTCAGTCTAATCAACACAATAAATACAGAATAAGAAAATAACATATAGTTCCAACAGAAAAACCTGTCCTAAAACCACCACATTTAAATTACCTTCTTTTTTAAAAAAAGGGTTCCCAATCTCTATGGCAACTTGTTAAAGGGGCTGTCTTTTTAGACTGGTGGGTGGTGTTAACATATATGCGAAACACTAGCAATCACTTAACATCAAATATACTATCCAAAGTATAACCCCATTTTGTCTATTGCCTTGCATAAAAGACAATATTAAAGAATACATAGATCTCATTTTATTGATAAATTCATATTAATATTAGTATTAATAAATTAACTTTTAGTTAAATATTTGTATCTCTTGTTGAGGTTCATCCTGATTGATAAAAACTGACCAATAACCTAAAAAGAAAATGTTTCATGAATACTGGATAATGATGCAAACGAATTAAACAGCAACTCAACTACATGATTTTTTTATTGCTCAGTAAATATGTCAATGTGTTCAAGTCGAGAAAAAGAGATTGAGTTTCTAGACACTCTCAATGACTGTGCTATGGAACAGATGGTCACGGAACCTACCGGGGAGAGGTGATCCTGGATTTGGTCCTAAGCAACACCCAAGACCTGGTGAGAGATTTAAAAGTGATTGCACTGCTTTGGAACAGTGACCATAATGTTTTTGAGTTTAACATTTGTATAAATAGGGAGTTGCCCAAAAAGACTGAAACAACCACTTTTGACTTTAAAAGAGGTAACTTCTCTGATATGAGGGGACATGTGAGGAGGAAACTGAAAGGAAAAGTAGAAAGGGTCAAAACCATTGGGGAAAGTGGGAAACTATTTTAAACTACAATCCTAAAAGCTCAGTAAAAATATATACCGCAGGTTAGGAAAGGCACAAATAGGTATAGAAAAAAGCCTGCATGGTTAACAAACAAAGTAATGGAAGTTGTAAAAGGTCAGAAGGATTCCTTTAAGCGGTGCAAAGCTAGTCTCAGTGAGGTTGATAAAAGGGAACACAGGCTGTGGCAAATAAAATGCAAGTCTGTGATCAGGCAGGCAAAAAGGGAATAGGAGGAGCATATCGCAAAAAACATAAAGACCAACAATAAAACTTTCTTCAAATACATTAGAAGCAGGAAACAAGCCAGGGAGGCAGTGGGGCCCTTCGATGAGCAAGGGGTAAAAGGAGTACTGAAGGATGATAGGGAAATGGCTGAGAAGCTGAATGCATTTTTTGCCTCTGTCTTCACTGTGGAAGATGAGAAGTGTTTGCCCACTCCAGAACCGCTGATTTCGGGAGGGGTGTTGAAAGACCTGAGTCAGATTGAGATGACGAGGAGGTCCTACGACTGATAGACAACTTAAAAACTGATAAATCACGAGGTCCGGATGACATACATCCAAGAGTTCTGAAAGAACTCAAATGTGAAAAACAGGTTGCTTACCTGTAACTGATGATCTTCGAGTAGTCATCTGTGCAGTACCACACATGGGTTGGGCGCCTGTGCACGACCTCGATCGGAGAAACTTCTAGAGCTTTGCCTCAGAAGAGCTTTGGCGAGCTCTCTTCCTGCCCTGGGGAGGAGGCATGCACTGCGCATGCCCAGAGCGGGAGAGAGAGCCGCCTTCTACTCAGTTCCTTTGACCGCCACCGGCAAATCTCATCAATCCAAAGGAAGGAGATCAGGAGATGCCAGCAGCGGGGAAGGCTGGGTGGGATTGTGGTACTGCACAGATGACCACTCGAAGATCATCAGTTACAGGTAAGCAACCTGTTTATCTTTGTCGTGGTCTCTGTGCAGTCACACACATGGGTGATTACAAGACCTGAACCAGTTGGAGGAGGGAGCTGGCAGCTGAAAAAGACACAAGCACACTGGTTAAAACACAGCATCATCATCAAAACAAGTCACCCAAGGATCCTACCTTAGGAAGCAGCAGGGTCAAGCGAAGAGAGATCGCAGCACCATCTGACCAAAGGCAGCATCCCGTTGAGCTCGGACGTCGAGTGCGTAGTGGGTCACGAAGGTCGATGCCAAGGACCACGTAGCAGCTGCACAGACGTCTTCCAACGGGACACCAGCCAGGAAAGCGGTGGACGTTGATACCGCCCATGTGGAATGGGCAGTGACACAGGTAGGGACAGGTTGACGGGCAAGTTCATAGCAAAGAGCTATGGTGGAAGTCACCCATTTAGACAGACGTTGAGAGGAAATCTGCTCCCCCAGATGCAGAGGGCCATAAGCTAGGAACAGCTGAGGAGATTTACGTATAGGCTGTGTCCTATGCAGGTAAAAAGAGAGCGCTCTGCGAACATCGAGACAGTGCAAAGCTCTCTGAGAGGCATCAGTCGGGTTCGGAAAGAAAGTAGAAAGGACAGACGACTGAGAGAGATGAAAGGCAGAAATGACCTTAGGGAGGAACGAAGGATCTGGTCTACGGACAACCTTCTCTCTATGGAAAATTGTATAGGGGGGATCAGCTCTAAAAGCAGCTAGCTCCCCTACTCTATGAGTGGTAGTAATGGCTATGAGGAAGGCCGTTTTCCAGGAGATTAACCTGAGGTCGGCCATAGCCATGGGCTCGAAGGGTTTGGACACAAGTTGAGAGAGAACCAGGGACAAACTTCACGAAGGCACCAAAGGCTTCCTAGGGGGGCAAAGCCGAAGGAGACCCTTAAGGAACGTTTTAGTGAGACAGTGCGAAAATACGGAGGATCCTTGTATCAAGGGATGATAAGCTGAGATGGCCGCTAAATGAACTCTCAACGACAAGTATGCCAGACCGGAGTTCTTTAGGTGGATGACGTAGGAGAAAATGTCCCTGAGAGATGACTGAAGTGGATCGAAGGAGTGATCAGAAGCATAGGACTGGAATCTCTTCCACTTTAATCGATAGGTAAGACGACTAGAAGGCTTTCTGGCATTTAGTAGGATTTCAGAGACTTGAGGCGGAAAGTCTAGGGCTGGATCCTCCAGGCCGTCAATCAGAAAAACCCCAGATCAGGATGCAGGATTCTCCCTTGGGCCTGAGAAAGGAGATCGGGGATGACAGGGAGAGGGCGGAAGGTATGATGGGAGAGCCGGAGGAGGTGCAGAAACCAGACTTGGCGTGGCCACCAAGGAGTGATTAGTATGCACGACGTGGCATCTGCTAGGATCTTCTGAACAACCCCCGAGATGAGAGGGAATGGAAGGAAAAGGTAAAAGAGGGTCCCATTCCATTTGTGAAGAAAGGCATCTCCGAGCGACCGAGCAGACGGGGGACCCCTGCTGAAAAATAGATGACATTGAGTGGTGTCGGCACTTGCAAAGCCATTGATGAGAGGATGACCAAACTTGAGAAACAGAGGCCGTAGGTACCGAAGGGGAATGGACCATTCGTTGTCCGACGAGGTGGACTGGCTCAACTAATCGGCATTGACATTTTGAGCTCCAGGAATGTGTATCGCTGAAAGCATAATGGAGTGATTGAGGCACCAAGACCAGAGGTCGATGGCCGAATTGCAAAGACGAACAGAGGCAGTACCACCCTGCTTGTTGATGTAGTAAACAGTGGTGGTCTTGTCGGAAGCCACTTGTACAACACGACCCCGAAGGATCGGAAGGAAAGAACGAAAGGCCAGATGAACCGCTCGCAGCTCTAGGAGATTTATGTGAAGAGTTGTGAAGCGAGCAGACCAAACCCCTTGCACAGAAAGCGTTCCGCACTGGGCTCCCCAACCCCAGATGGAAGCATCTGTGCTCAGCAACACCTCTGGAGGAGGATGTCGAAAAGGCATGCCAGAGAGGAAGTGGAGAGAGTGAGACCACCATTCAAGACAGTCAATTACCCTCTGTGGGATCGACAGAATCTTGTGCCAAGGACTGCATAGAGGATCGAAGGCGCGGAGAAGCCAAAGTTGAAGTGTCCGCATTCTCAACCTGCCGTGACAGACAACAAACACCGTGGATGCAAAGTGACGCAGGAGCCTCATCACGGATCGAGTGGATTGCCGAGGAGAGGTCTGAAAGCAGGACACCAGCACTAGAATGTCAGAAGCCCTCGATTCTGGAAGAAACACAGCTTCGAGGTTGGTGTCTAGCCGGGCACCAAGGAATTGGAGGACTTGAAGGGGCTGAAGAGAGGCCTTGGCGACATTGACACAGAGGCCGAAGGCACAAAGGAGAAAAAGAGTCTCCCGAGTATCGTGGAGTAATTGAGCCTGTGTTGGAGCTATGAGAAGCCAGTCGTCGATGGAGGGATAAAGTGTTATCCCACGTCGATGAAGTTCGGCCACCACAACAGCCATCAGCTTGGTAAAAACCCTTGAGGTGGTACAGAGACCGAGCGGAAGGACTCTGTATTGCTACTGTGCAGTCCTGACTGCAAAATGAAGGAATCGACAGTGTTGGGGACAGATAGTGACATGGAAGTATGCATCTTGGAGATTGACCGACGCGAGCCATGCTGCCCTTGGAATTAGGTGGAGAATAGACTGTCAAGTGACCATCTGGAATTTTTGATAACGAATGTATCGATTGAGATCTTGAAGATCCATAATCGCTCTGAAGCCGCCATCCCTCTTGGGCATGAGGAAATACTTCGAGTAGAAGCCAAGGGTCCATTGCGCCTCTGGGATGACCTCGATAGCGCCCTTGGCAAGAAGGGTGGAAATCTTGAGATTGAGGAGGGGGTCCGGGGTCATGACGACAAAGTATGGTAGGGCTGGAGGCGAAACAAACTCTATGGCGTACCCGACCCGTACAATGGTGAGGACCCAGGAGTCGGTGGAAATTTCTTCCCAGGCTGGTAGAAAGGGGAAGAGACGGGTCTGGACAGGAGGGGTGTATGACGTTGGAGAGGACAGGCAGTGGAGACAGTCAAACAGACTGTTTGGACTGTTGTGGCTTCTATGAAGGCTGAGGCTGGTGCTTGGAGGAAGGACGGGAGTTGTAAGGCTTCCTTCTCCACTGGGGATTGGATGCCGGTGATGGATAGCGTCTAGAATTGGAGGGCTTCCAAGGACGGTTCTGAGGCCAATAAGAAGAGGTGGAGACCCCAAGGTTCCGAGCCTGCTTCCTACTGTCATCGACAGCTTTCAAGGCCTCATCCGTAGTAGAGTGAAAGAGGCCATCGCCATTGAATGGAAGATCCTCTATACGGAACGTGACATCAGGTTGCAGAGAGGTGCCTCTCAGCCAAGCATGGCGCCTAAGAGCGACTGAAGAGACCAAAACCTTCGAAGAGCAACTGACTGTGTGACGGATCGAATTAATCTGCTGTTTCGATATGGAGCAGATTTCCGACAAAGCACCCAACACGGTGGCACAATGTTCATCTGGGACAAAGTCCAAGACAGCACGAACAGCATTTGCGACACTGAAGGCATACGCAGAGAGGTAAGACAGGTAGGTGTCGATACAGAGACCCATGGAGGCAAAGGAATACATCTTTTTTGCGAGAATGTCAAGTTCACAACCCTCAAGGTCAGGGGTTGTAGACTGTCATACGAGCTGCTTCAACTTCGACGAAGAACATACGACAATCGAATTCGGCGGCGGCTGAGAGATAAGAAACTTGCCGGAATTCTGCTGAATTTTGTAAAGACCATCATACCGTCTAGAGACTGGGGCGATCGATGCCAGGTGCTCCCAAGAGTCTTTAAGAACCAAGAGGTGGACTGGGAGCAAAGAGAGGATGGTAGAAGGAGGAAGGTCGGCTTGGACCAGCTTGTGAACCACGTCAGTCACAGCAGGAGACCCCGTGGAACCCTGAACTTGAAGGGCAGTGGCCACGGAGTGGAACAGAGGGGGCAATCAGAGACACGACCACGGTCAGTACATTCGGAGTGTCAGATCCGATCATAATGATGACACTGAGGCGTTGGAGATCTGAAATAATAGTAGGCGCAGTACAGAGGTCGCCTACTTTCATCAGGAGACCAACATTGATTGTCCGAAGGTGAGCTCGACGAAGATGGAGGCAGCCTCCTTTGGTCATATCGGGAGCGAGACCGAGATTGTCGTTCCATGCCTCACCTCCAAATGGTGGAGCGGAAGATCAGAGTGCCTCGAAGGAGATCGGGAATCCCTGTGAGGAGACAACGGTGGTGGCGACCTCGTTGGCTGGCCAAGAGGAATTAAGTCAGTAGCTGATGACAAAGTGTGCTGCGGCCTTGGAGGTGGCAATGAAGACCTTTGAGACACAGACGCCAATGTGGATGTCGAAGTTGTCAGGCCCATAATGACGACAGGCTCAATGACCGAAGTCGATGTCGATGGCTTAACCTTCGATTTTGAAGGGGTCTTTTCCTCAGCCCTCTTAGGTTTCGGTTTCGGTGCCTTTGAAGAGGCATCCGATTTTTTTGCTAAGGAAGCATAGGAAGTCGCTGAAGACATGGTAGGGCGTAAAGCTGACTCTAAAAGTACAGCCCTAAGTCTGGCCTCCCTGTTACACCTAGCCTGTCGAGTAAAACTTGCACAATGTGGGCAGGTATCGACCCTATGGGCCTCCCCCAAACAAATTAAACAAAAGTCGTGCCTGTCGTTCAAGGGGATTTTAGCTGGGCAATGATGGCACACTTTAAAGAATTTTGTTTTGCCCATACAAATTGTACCCCACCCACCAAAAGAGAGGGGGGGGTGATAGAAAAGAGAAAAAGAAGAATTTTTTTTTGATATTTTACGAAAGAAGAAAAATGAGAAAGACGATGACAGAAAGAAAAAGAAAATTAGAGAGAAATACTCAACTGAGGCAACGTATGGAGCAACAGGGACGAGGTGTGAACGTGAAGGTGGTCGAAGAACTGAGTGGGAGGTGGCTCTCTCCCCCGCTCTGGGCATGCGCAGTGCATGCCTCCTCCCCAGGGCGGGAAGAGAGCTCGCCAAAGCTCTTCTGAGGCAAAGCTCTAGAAGTTTCTCCAATTGAGGTTGTGCGCAGGCACCCAACCCATGTGTGGGATTGCACAGACACCATGACGAAGGTCTTGTGGATCTTGATAAAAATATGTAATCTTTCATTAAAATCTGCCTCCATTCCTGAGGACTGGAAGGTAGCTAATGTCACTCCCATCTTTAAAAAGGGTTCCAGAGGAGATCTGGGAAATTACAGGCCAGTCAGTCTGACACAGATACCGGGTAAGTTGGTAGAAACTGTTATTAAGGAAAGAATGAGTAGGCACATTGATGAACAAAAACTATTGAGGCAGACTCAGCATGGGTTCTGTAAGGGAAGATCTTGTCTGACTAACCTGTTAAGTGTTCTTTGAGAGAGGGAAAAAACATGTGGATGTTGTTTACCTTGACTTCCAGAAAGTTTTTGATAAAGTTCCTCATCAAAGGCTCCTAAGTAAGCTCAATAGTCAAGGGATAAAAGGACAAGTCCTCTTGTGGATCATAAACTGCCTAATTAATAGGAAACAGAGAGTGAGTATTACTCACATAAACTGCCTAATTAATAGGAAACAGAGAGTCAGTGGAGGGTGGTAAGCAGTGGAGTACCACAGGGATCGGTACTCGGTCTGATGCTTTTTAACTTGTTCATTAATGATTTGGAGTTGGGAGTAAGCAGTGAAGTGGCTAAATTTGCAGATGACACGAAGTTGTTCAGGGTGGTGAGAACAAGGGATCTGTCGAGGATGGGAGAGTGGGCGTCAACGTGGCAAATGGGGCTCATTGTGGCCATGTGCAAAGTGATGCACATTGGAGCCCAAAATCCTAAATATAAATACACATTGATGGGGTCCGAACTGGCAGACACTGACCAAGAGAGAGATCTTGGAGTAATAGTAGATAACTCAATGAAAATGTCCAGACAGTGTGCAACTGCAATAAAAAAGGACAACGCTATGCTGGGGATTATTAGGAAGAGAATTGAAAACAAATCAGCCAGTATCATCATGCCCCTGTATAAATCAATGGTGCGACTTCATTTGGAGTATTGTGTACAGTTCTGGTCACCACACCTCAAAAAGGATATTATAGCATTGGAAAAAGTGCAGAAAAGGGCAACTATAATGATAAAAGGGTTGAAACACTTTCCCTATGAGGAAAGTTTAAAATGCTTGGGGCTCTTTAGCTTGGAGAAATGACGGCTGAGGGGTGACATGATTGAGGTTTATAAGATTATGAATGGGATTGAGCAGGTTGAGAAAGAAGTACTTTTCTCCCTTTCTCACAATACAAGAACTTGTCAGCACTCAATGAAATTGCTGAGCAGTCGGGTTAGAACGGATAAAATGAAGTACTTCTTCACCCAAAGAGTGATTAACACATGGAATTCACTGCCACAGGAGGTGGCAGCAGCTACAAGCATGGAAAGCTTCAAGAGGGAATTGGTTAAATATATGGAGCAGAGGTCAATCAGTGGCTATTGGCCACAAGGTATCGATAGGAACTCTCAGTCTGGGGCAAGTGATGCACTGTATTCTTGGTGCTTGGGAGGGGGCAACAGTGGGAGGATTTCTAGTGTCCTGGCCCCACTGCTGGACCTCCTGATGGCACCTGGTATTTTTGGCCACTTTGTGACAGAGTGTTGGACTAGATGGGCCATTGGCCTGATCCAACATTGACTTCTCTTATGTTCTTATGTTCAGTCTCTAATCTACGCTTTCTGGGCAAAGTGACTGAAAGAGAGGTAGCGAACCAAGCCCAAGTCTTCTTGGATAACTTATCTGCCCTTTTCATTCTGGCTTCAGGCCAGGCTATGGGACAGAGATGACTCTGCTAGCTTTAGCTAATGACCTCCGTCTGAAAGTAGACCAAGGCCAAGCCTCTCTGTTGCTGTTAAGAACATAAGAACATAATGACATAATTACTGGATTTATCTGCAGCCTGTGATACAGAAGATCAAATTATTTTGCTGAGGTGCCTGGAGGCAGAAATAGGTATTAGGGGATATGCACTGAACTGCTTCCTCATCAATTGTACACAAAGGTGTGCTATTGGAAACCAATTGTCATTGGTGTGGGACCTATCTTGCAGGGTTCCACAGGGCTCAATTCTGTCTCCCACGCTTTTCAATCTCTATGTAAAGCCCTTAGGATAAATCATTCGTAGCTCTGGGGTTGTCTGTCATCAATATGCTGATGATATGCAGCTGGATATATCCTTTTTCAAATCTCCTGGTGATGAGGGAGGTCCTAAATCACTAGCTGGCCATGGTGGTTAACTGGCTAAAAGTGAACACCTTGAAACTTAACCCTGAAAAGGCAGAGGTAATGCTGGTTGGGAAAGAGGAGGTTGTGAAGGACATTGATCTCCACATTTTTGAAGGAGTTCAACTGACCCTTGAAGACTCAGTTAAAACCTTTAGGGTCATACCGGATCCAGCTTTATTACTGGAGAAGCAAATTAATGCAGCTGCAAAACAGGCTTTCTACCAACTCAGCCTAGCTCATAAAATGGCCCCTTACCTTGATATGGCTGACCTGGCCACGTGGATCCACGCCACAGTAACAACACAGTAGATGACTGTAACACACTGTACCTTGGTGTCCCCTCAAAATCAGCTGGGAAACTCCAGCTGGTACAGAATGTTGATGCTTAGCTATTAACTGGAACTAGACATAGAATGCATATTACTCCCATTCTGGAGATGCTGGCTGCCCATCTGTTACAAGGCCCAGTTTCAGATACTGGCTATTACATATAAAGCATTTATGGCCTTGGCCCCTCTTATCTGTGGAACCACCTCTTTCCTTATGTTCTGCCACAACAACTTTACTCAAGTCAGCAGGGCTTCTGGGCAAAATCAACAACTGCCCATATGCATGCTTTCTCCGTTGTGGTTCCTGCTTTGTGAAATGGTTTTCCTGAGGAGGTCAGAATAGCTCCCACTCTCCTGGCTTTCCACAAACTATGTGAAACTGAACTATTCAAGAGAGCTTTTTTTGTTCAGATAATATGGTTGAACTGTAGAAAATGGGTTAAAAACTTGCCTGGATAAATTATTAGGGAATGTGGTCTATACTGCTGTGTATAGCTTATTGTTAGTAGGATACTATTTATGTAATTTCTGTACCACTTAATGTGTCATGTGAATACTAATGCTATGCTTCAGTTCTTTCTGGTGGTTCCAGTCTTCTAAAAAAAAAAAATCCTAATGCATTGGTTTACTGAATGTCACACTTTGTTGACTGTACTGACTCACTATGTGTAAGCCACCTTGAGTTCCTGTGAAAAAGGCAGGCTGTAAATAACAAAATACTTTAATTTTTTAAAAAAAATATTAAAATCTATGTAAGAATTTATACTTACTATTCAAGAGTAGATGTTAATTATGCCATAAGACACTAATTGTCAAAATGAAGATGACAAACTCTGCTAAATCAATAGATGGAATTAATACAAGACACATACTGATTTTTGAATGACATATGACCAGTTTATATATGATACATCAAATTGAAGCCGAACCCTGTTGTATAGTGGGTTAGACACATAATGAAACCACAGACAATGATGTAGTGATCAGCATGGTTCGCTATTATACAACACGAGACAGAGAATACCTGGCCAGATGGCCAACTATATACATGCTAAGGGGAATGCCCCCTGGTGCCATTGGCAGGTTTGAATTCCCGCCGCTGTTCCCATTGGTTTCCCCAAAGCGGGAGCTCGGAGCTCCAGTCCCATTGTTCTCCGGGCTCCTTCGCTGATGGCCTGAAGTGGTCAGCGGACACAACAAACCCCCAAAGAATTCTTTGTATTTTAGTACCTGTTTGGAGGCTGAAATTGGAAACAAAGCTGCTAAACAAAGGATAAAGACACATATGCCCAACATTAAAAACAGTGGAAATATACTGTTAAATGTCATTGTATGGAACTGGAAAAAAAAGCCTTTAAGGACAAGAGATTAAAAAGGCATAAATGATGATGGCGCACCAGGCCTGAGAAGTATAAACAATGGAATAGATCTGCTCTTCAATTGGAAGTCTGAAATTAATGTACAAATTTCAACTCATTTATCAAATTACAGAACCTGCCCAACAATAAAAACTTATTAAATTACAGAACCAAATATTTACTGCTATGTAGAAGATAAAGAACTAATTTGGATGGGCCCATCTATTCCAGCCTAACCATCACCTTCCACCCCTGATTAAGTAATCAGTGAAGCTCCCTTTTAGATAAACACAAATGAAACTTTAGCTATTGCTTTCAGGATGAATAAATGTACATGTAACACATATGACAAAACCGTGTAATAATTTAGCAAGAGAAAACATCAAAAACAAATTGACTATATATTTGAGCTAGCATAATATATAGCACATAAGGGTGTAGAATGCCAGACTAAGTTTGCAGACTTACATCTATCCACAGAAGGTACAGGATCGAGATGTCTTCAACAGGCTTTGTAGTGGTCAGCAGCAGGTAACTCTAGATTCTGTCAAGTATTCATTAGATCAAAACAGTTACCTCAATCTTCCATTATAGTCACTGGGTAAGTAGAGTTAGACGCCATACCCTCAGGATGATAGATTTTCAGAGTTTGATATTGCTATTAGTGACATCAGGCATAAGAGGCAAGCAACCATGCATCTTCAAGTAATAAAGGATGTTCCCACTGAAACTGAAAAAATTACAGTCTAAGAAAGATTTGGTACTGCAATCCTTCCTTTGAGGGCTTTGACAGCACAGCCATTAACTAAAATCAGGGGTCTTTTTTTGGGGGGGGAGCGCACCGGAGCACAGCTCCGGGAGATCAGGAGCCAAGCCCCGCCTCCAGCCGGCGTCCCCGGGAGTCTTTCAGGCAGCCGAATGTCAATTTCAGCTCCATTATATCCTATGGGCCATTGAAGTCAATGGGGAAAACATAGGGTATATTCTGGGGGCTGGAGGGGAGGGTTTGAGGGAGAGGCTCCAAACTCACAGGGTAGCTGATGGAGCCTCTCCCCAAGATACCCACCAAGTTTCAAGAACATTGGGTCAGGGGTCCAATTCTATGGGCCCCTAAACAGGTTGCCCCTATTCCCTCCATTGTTCTCTATGGTGGGAAAAAGTAACTTTTTTCCCCACCATAGAGAACAATGGAGGGAATAGGGGCAACCTGTTTAGGGGCCCATAGAATTGGACCCCCTGGTCCAATGTTTTTCAAACTGGGTGGGTATCTTGGGGAGAGGCTCCACCAGCTATCCTGTGAGTTTGGAGCCCCTCCCTCAAGCTCCTTCCCCTCCAGCCCCCAGAATATACCCTATGTTTTCACCATTGACTTCAATGGCCCATAGGATATAATGGGGCCGAATTGCTGTCCTTTGCTTCTCTCTTTTTCCTCTTTTCCTCCTTCTTCTCTTCTCTCTTTCTTTCTTTCCCACCTTCTTCTCTTCTCTTTTTTCCTCCTTTCCCTGTTTCCCTCCTTCTTCCCTCTCTTTCTTTCCCTCCCCTTTCCTTCTCTTTCTTTCCCCCTTTCCTTCCTTCTTTCTTTCTCTCTGCTCTCTCTCTTTCCTCCTTCTGTGGCCCAACTCTCATGAGAAGGAGTTTAAACTTTAAACCCCTTCTCTCTTAGCTCCCCCACCCAGACCAGCTGGGAAGGGAAGGGGCGCTTTTGAAGATGCCCTCCCCCTTTGCTTCCCCTTCTGACATCACTTCCGGTGATGTCAGGGGGTGTGGCATATGCTAATAGCCTAACAGCTCATTAGCATACCATATGCTAATGAGCTCCTGCAGCTCTTTTTCTACGAAAAGACCCCTGACTAGAATACTTTCAATAACAGAGACAAACAAAAGTTACCACTGAGGAGAGAAGCAAGCCTTTCTACCTCTAAATGGGGTTCCAGGCATGGTTGCAGTAAACAAATAGGTAGAAATAGTGAAGTGAGGGCTTCAGTTTAATTTCTCTGTTTGGCATTTATATAGCTCAGCGCAGACAAAGGGTACACTAATGGTTTAATGCAGGGGTCTCCAATGCTGTGTCTTTCCTCATGTCTACAAAGTGTTTTTAGAAAGTGGTGGTGGGGGTGAAGATTGTACTCAACTGAGCCTCTTGGTGATTAGTCACTGGAAATCGGATTGGTTGTGCAGATTTGTAAAAAATTGCTTCAGCAATAGTTGCCACCACAGCACAAGGATCTTTACTGCACTGACGTATGTGTATGCAAGAAAGTATTTTTAAACATATGTTGTCGAAGGCTTTCATGGCCAGAATTTATTAGCTGTTGTAGATTTTCCAGGTTGTCTGGCCATGGTCTTGGCATTGTATGACCTGATGTTTTGCCAGTAGCTATGACTGGCATCCTCAGAGGTAACACAGAAAGACGGACCCTGACACAGAGAGTACTCCGTATTTCTGTGTTATACCTCTGAGGATGACAGTCACAGCTACTGGTGAAATGTCAGGTCCTACAATGCCAAGACCACGGCCAGACAACCTGGAAAATCTACAACAGCTATTTTTAAACAACTTGTTAATTTTAAAAGGCATCTACTAAGCAAAGCTTCTGCTTGAAATGCTGAAGATTTATTGAGTTATGCATAGTCTCACTCCATGAGGTTTGTGGTTGGCCCCATGTCCTGCAGCAGTCATTTTGTGTCCCCCCACCCTGTGTCTGAATTGCCTGCAGAAAGCACCTGCAGGCTTGAAAAATTGGGGGCACCTGTTTTAATGAAACTATGGATAATGTGATCCCCCAGCAACAAGCCACAACACTAACTATGGATCCAAGTTGGTAACCATGTTGGTCTGAAGCAGCAGAGCAAAGTTTTGAGTCTGGTGGTATCTTTAAGACCAACGAAGTTTTATTCAAGGTATAAGCTTTCATGGGCAAGCACTCTTCAGTCTGTATCTGAAGAAGTGTGCTTGCACACGAAAGCTTATACCTTGAATAAAACTTTGTTGGTCTTAAAGGTGCCACTGGACTCACTTTGTAACACGAACTATGATTAGTTATCGTCTATCAGACCAGGATGTGAAATCAGTTTTTAAAGCTGGTTGGTTAACTCCAATTAGTAACTATGGCTTCATGCTATGTACAGATATAGGCATCATAGTTTAATCCTGGCTTGTTCCATGACTCTGCCTTCATACATTCTGCAGCTACAGAAGTGTCTAGTCAGATAAACTAGGATTTGAGCAACTGTGAGCAAAATTCTGGTACCCCATTACATGTGAAATGAGCCTAGAACTCTTTCTTCCTCCTTCTATTGTTCTAATTTCTTTTGGGGCTTGATCTTTTAGATGACCTTTCTTGAGTCTCAGGGATCTGACGAACTATTTGCAAACTATTCTGCAGCAGCTTTATCAATTAATTTGAGAATGTATTGCACTGTAGTAGGGTGGAGTAACCCTGACCTGGATAGCCCAGGCTAGCCTGGTTCTATCTTGAAAGCTAAGCAGGGCTGACCATGGTCAATATTTGCATGGGAGACCACCAAGGAAGACAAGGGTTGCTATACAGAGGCAGGCAATGGGAAACTACCTCTGAACATCTCTTGCCTTGAAAATCCTATGGGGTTGTCATAGTCAGACACAATTTGAAGCCCCCTCCCCCCCCCATGGGAAGGCAAACCTAAATAGGGACCAAGGTTAATTTCTCAAAGTACCCTGTTTTCAAGCTGAGCATTAAGACTAATCTGTAGACATTGTGAAATAGTAGTAAAGAAACTTTACCACTCAACATACAGAAGATTTAATTCTATCCAGGTTTCATCAGGACTAAGACAAGAAAACAGTGTTCAGTTCTATGGCTTAACCTCAGAGTATGTAGAGAGGCAGCAAATGCAAGAGATACCAGCATGTGCAGTGCTTTTCTATCATTACTCATTTGGTTCAGGAGAGATAACTTTAGGTAAAAGGAGGATAGATTCATCAAATACAACCAAACTTAAAACTAACTATGGTTAATAAACCAAATTAAACCAATCATTTCAAATCTTGTTCGATGTACCCCAAACAACCATAAGAAGTGGACTGGTCAATACTTGATCACATTAGCAATTAATTAAACAATGGTTTCATGTGATGGCAAAAGTAAAAATGCATAACTGCCTGACATAATAGACAACTTCTGCAGAAAGTCCTTGGTTCAAACAACATAAATCAATCAAACTTGTCATCTTTCCCATTAATAGATGCCTGGAGCTGTTTAGTAGCATATGCCTCTAATTTTAGTTCATGAAAGAGACCTGTCTTGTTTTTTTATGAGTCAATGTACTTTGACAGTGGGTCCTAAATACATAGTACATAAGAACATAAGAGAAGCCAATGTTGAATCAGGCCAATGGCCCATCTAGTCCAACACTCTGTCACACAGCGGCCAAAATATACCAGGTGCCATCAGTGATGCTGACTATATGAGTATTCCTTGCTTTTAATATTTGTTTCTATTATAATCTGTACATATGTACCTTGAAACTCTTACTCCATAATTAACAATGTGGATGTTCTACTTTTGTGTCTGTGTGCTTAGCCTTACTGAAAGCAGACAATCAAGGCCAACAACTGTGATTAGCACATATTCAGAACTTTACTTCCATAATTCTTAACTTGTTCTCAAAGGAAAATACTGTCCTTTCTCCTCAATGATTTAATTTACTTGAACAGCACTCTAATGTACAGAACAATGGCCTGGGCCGATCTAATCGTTATACCAGAAATGTTGCTTAGGCCAAACTAGATATAATGCTGGGAGATCTAAGAACAATACCCCCCCCCCTTTTGTAAAGCTAATAAAACTAGCAGCTGCTGGAGTGTGTGCATTTCAGATCTGGACCACAGACCTCTTTCCCATACTCATTTGCCTGACCTCAGACTCTGATCAGAGCTATTTTTTCTACAGGAAGAACTTAAAAGCATACTCTGTGCTTATATACCTATGTGTTTCCTATATGGTGCAAATAGCAGCAGTAGGGTGTATGTGTATGTTCATGGAAACTGATGTCAGGAACATGGGGTTAATGCCCCCATGAACCCAAATTACAACTGGTATACTACATTTTCCAAGTAGCATTATGAAAACCATCATGCACACTTGGCCTGCTATTTGACCAGTGAGTAAATGTAATATCTGAATGGCCTTTATTCTATTTACTGGAATCTTACACATTCCCAACTTGCAGGACTGCTGGTTTCATTCAATATGCACTAAGATGCTTATTTAATAAGAGGTCTTTCCATCCTTACTGAAAATTCCAACAGAATCTTGAAAGACAACCTTTGGGAACATATTATGGCAGCCAAAGGGATTGGAACAAATATATATTTCCACTTATTTTTAAAATTGAAATAACCTGATGCTTAATATACTGTGGTTAACAATAAAACAAATTAGCCCTTGTATGTTACATATAAAATGGTAAGCAGTTGAGGCCAAAATTTTAAAGAAGATGAACTCATTCTGTGCTCCTTCTTATCCTAAACTACCTTACCTTGTATACATGAAGATTGTGTGTGGGGGAGGACTTTTGCATTTTTCAGAAACTCAGCAGCCTGATACATCATGTATGCATGAAAATATTGGCTTAAATCCCACCTAGTGTATCATACAGCTACAAGGATTTCCAGCCTGCACAGCATGATTTCCCTGCCTCCCTTTTCCCACAGAAGCCTAAAATGCCGCTGCCCCCATCCTGCTTCTGGTGATCACTATACTCTTAAGAACAAGATTTCTGGGCATGCTACACGCTGTCACAGGAGGGAAGATGCAAAAAAGTCACTCTCAGTGGATGGACATTCTAGTCTGGATGAAAGCCATAATAATGAAATGTGCTGGGTGAACTGATCTCCAGTTATTGAGTCCACATAACAAAACCCATTACTGGACCTACTTGCACACAGGAAATAATGGATACAGAAATTCCAAGATCAGATGAGATCGGGCATGTTCAGGATGGTATTGCTGCATTCTACTGATTTTGGCTACACTCTACATTTTTGAAATAAATTTTGAAAATTGCTACTGTAGGTTACATCTCATTCTGTGTTAAAAGGAATAAGTAATGGTAAATGCAACTTTGGACTAATTTTCTGAGATCATGTACACCCCAGTGATACATTTGTTGAAATTTCGGCAGTATATCTATTTTAACATATATAATGACTGTGCAAAAATTGAGCAAACTGCAAGAATGTGATGTACCCATTATGTCAAATTTTGTTGATTTTGCATGGAATTACTGGTATATTTTTCTCTTCTAATCTTCCTTACTTTCTCTTCTAAAATTATAAAACTCACTTTCAAGCACAACAGTATTACCGTTGTGGCCTATTATGCACGGGTATTTTCCCTCTCACTGTGCGTGTCCATCCGGTTTTGTCATTCTGCATTGACTTCCCTCCCTTCAGTGCTCAGTTCGCTTTCTGGTTGCTTTCCCCCTGAGATTTCTTCTTTTGTGCCGATTTTACCCTTGTTTCCTTTCAAAGTACAGATTCCCTCGGATTTCCCCCCGCCCTTTTGCTGCCCCTCAAAGGTCACCTCCCTGCCCACATCAAGGTCAATCCACCCCCTCTGCACCTTCCAACGTCCTCCCACCTTCATCCATGTACAACCTCCATCCCCCCCCTTTTTTTGACAAGCAGCAATATGAGACTATTGCTAGTCTCGGATCGCTGAATAAACAAATTGAAATGATAGGGGAAAATTTAAAAGGTGCTATGTGAGATTTAGTTCCCTGCTGGTATTGTCTTGAAAGGGGGATCAAAGAGGAGGCAAAAGCAGCATCCCCAGTGCAAACAAAATAAAGGGGGTGGGGATTGTCAGCGCAGAATGAAATTGACATGAGATGTAAAGAGAGAGAGATTAGGATGGGAAACCTAAAGTTTGAAAACATTTTTCCTTTTAATGCTTTAGTACACAAAGTTGGGGAGGGACCATTTTGGCAGTCTCTGGAAGCTTAACACAGAAGTGGCAGCTGAACCACATGGGCCATCTGTGAATTGCCGAATTTAAGAATCACTTGGGATTGATCCCTTTGGAGGATGAGTGCAATCTGCACAGAACAGGCTTTAAAAAAACTCAAGATCACAACCAGTGTGCAGGATCAAATTAGAGAATCACAAAGAAGAAATGATGCAAATTTGCAAGGGCAGGAAATTAGTTGTTACTATGCAGCTATGCTAGGGCACTGGCAAAAATACCCCAACTATTTTTTCAATTTAGTGGCACAAGAGTAAAAAAGCTTCCCAGAGCTTCTGCCAGAGGACTCCTCCCCTATACAAGCTGCAGCCCTATGCAAAGCATGGTGGAGTTGCAGCCAACTTTCCACAGGTGAAAAACTCTGGTCAATTTCAACAGTGGGTTTTCCCCCTTGCCTGCATTCCTTTCTGTTCCCTTCCATGAAAAAACTAACACTAAAATGCATGCACAAAACCTCAACCACGAGGATTTAAATGGAAGGTGTTTGCTGGATGCTACTGAGCAGCTGTGATGGGGTAACTGCGTAAATTAAAAAAACAGAACAAACAAACAAAAACCTTTGAACATCACCCCCCCCCCCATCATAAGTGATGTTCCACCCCGATCTAGAAAAAATGCATTTTTAAAAATTGTAGCTGCAGAAGAAATACAACAGAGAAAAAGAACTGTGCGTAAGGTGGGCACAGAATCTGCAGTCAAGATTAAAGGCTTACTGCTCTGAAAATCTGCAGTAAAATGTGCATGTGTAATAGGCCTGTGTCATCATATCTTCTCTCCTTTTATTCATAGCTAGGGAAAATGCCATGGTATGTGTACTGGAAGTGTGGAAGGCTGGCTTGAGGAGTTAGGTGGTGTGCCACAATTCTCCTCTGTGTTTAACCCACACACCTTTCCTTGCCATGGACAAATATATGTTTGTTTTTCCTGCCTTTGCATTTGGTTGTATGTGACTTTAATAAGCACAAGCAGTTGAGACGATTGCAGAGACTAATCAGCCAGCACTAGGAGGGATAGGTTGTCCCTCCCAAGGTTAGTGATGGCTGATTAGGAACAGGTACAAGACCCCCATTTCATATAAGGCAGAAAGCATCAGCCAAAGAGTCATGCTGGAGGAAACAGAAGGGGAGAGAGAGGGCTAGGCTGGGCCAAGCCAACTTTGTTGTTTAGCATTTGTGTGTGTGTGTGTGTGTAATCCTTATCTGCTACTGGCCACTTGCTATTCCAGTAACCAAAGGGTATGTGAAGCAGGACACAGTATTAATCCAGGCATTGATACATTCCCCCCCACACACACACACACACAGGGAAGTCTCTAGTTACAGCCTTGAAGATACAATTGAAATCTGATGTGGACTTTCACTCTGATGAGAAACTTTTCCTTGAAATAAAGCAGGACTTAGCAGATTCCAGTCCCATTTCAAAAACACCAAAAGGGATCATGTTATTTTTGAACTGGGACTGGAACCTGCTATACACTCTTAAGAAAATGTATCTCTTCAATCCTGAGATTTCACCTCAGATTTCAACTGGGATGGAACATTTATCCAGTGGTTGACTTATCTACTAGGTGCCAGAGGCATGGAAGGGTGCCAATGAGCCTTGTGCTCTCCCTCAACTGTGGCCCCCAAGTTGAGGGTATGCCTTGCTCAGCAGGGGGGCAGAGTTGGGCCCAGCCAGCTGTCTTTCTCCTTCTTTCATCACCATGCTGGAGGAGGATAAGGGAAGGCAGTGGTTTCCTGTTCTGGTGTTGGTAAGTGAGAAGGACAGGTGCTGCTGTGCCTCTGGTAAGTGGGAGGGGAGGTGAGCAGGGATACCACATCTCTGGGAACTTGGGGAAAGGGAGGAGGGCAGTGCTGCTCTGCCTTTCCACTGCTTGCTGTGGTGGCTTCCCGTTGAGTGGATGGGGGGCCAAGGAGGGTGAGCAGCACCTTCCAAGGTAGAGGGTAGTGGCTTCATACCATGCCTCAGAAAGATCAGATCACTTAGGCTACCAAAAGCGCTCAGGCTGGCCCTACTCTTATTCCATCCTTAAAGACAGATAAACATAGAAAATATTGACCAATAATTTTAGGGCCTTGCAGTTTGTATCGTAAATTCGAGTCTATGTTTGTATGGTAGCTATGTTTGTATCATGAAAGCAAAACCTGCTCCTGAGTATGAATACTTGACAATTAATTACTGAGTCTAATTACACTTTCCCTATGAAGAAAGGTCAAAATGCTTGGGGCTCTTTAGCTTGGAGAAATGACGGCTGAGGGGTGACATGATCGAGGTTTATAAGATTATGCATGGGATAGAGCAGGTAGAGAAAGAAGTACTTTTCTCCCTTTCTCACAATACAAGAACTCGTGGGCACTCCATGAAATTGTTGAGCAGTTGGGTTAGAACGGATAAAAGGAAGTACTTCTTCACCCAAAGAGTGATTAACACATGGAATTCATTGCCACAGGAGGTGGCGGCAGCTAGAAGCATGGACAGCTTCAAGAGGGAATTAGATAAGCATATGGAGCAGAAGTCTATCAGTGGCTATTAGCCATAAGGCATAGATAGGAACTCTCAGGCTGGGGCAAGTGATGCTCTGTATTCTTGGTACTGGGGGGGGGGCAACAGTTCTAGTGTCCTGGCCCCACTGCTGGACCTCCTGATGGCACCTGTTTTTTTTGGCCACTGTGTGACAGTGTTTTGGACTAGATGGGCCATTGGCCTGATCCAACATTGGCTTATCTTATGTTCTTATGTTCTTAGTCACTAAACTGTACTTTCACAATCCTCAGAATTCTAATGCACTTCTGCTAAACGCCCCCCCCCCCAAGCTGCTCTGGTAGAAAAACTGCTGACTCTGAAGCAACATGCCTTATTTATTATGCACTGCCCTCCTCTTATATCGCACACTTCAAATACACTCAATCATGGCTTTCTGAAAGCCATAATTAAGGCTACATTTTTTTCACTCTGTCTTAGGGCTTTTACAACATTCAACAGTACATTTTCTTTTTTTGCTTACCCATATCACATGAGTTGAAAGCTGTCTAAGAACATAAGTCTCTTTATATTTCCATGTTCTTAGATGTACGCAATGCAATACAAAACCTAAGGGACACTGGGACTTTAATTTAAGCCTGTAGAACAGAAGCTGCAGCTGTTGCTTAATAAACAATCAGTGAAGTTAGGACATTAGAGAGAGTAACTCTGATAAGTTTCTTTACTGAAATTCTTCAAATGAGCATGCTATTATTTGTTTCTGAGACTTATACCCCATCTCCCAGCAGAGGCTCAAATCAATTTACAAAGACAGATAGAATAGGTACTTGTATTATAAATAATCTGGATTCATTTATTCCACTCTATTCTGAAATCTCCTAATCTTATTAGCAATGCATTACTTTTTAACACCTCTTCCAGTTTCATAAACAGAGTTATTTTTAAAAGGCAAAAAACTCAAACAAGTTTATTATGGCCCAAAGTTTTTTTTTTGTAAGGACAACAAACTGAGCCCAAAAGAGGCCGGGCTCATTGTGGAACACCTCTTTGAATTTTTTACCTGTTTTTCCTTTGCCCATAGCTGGTGGTACTATTTATTTACTTGGAAAGCAGAGATCTGCTTGTGGCTGATAACAATTGAATTTATTCCCTTTCTTTGTTCCAGATTCATCCTCAGCACCTCACAGTTTCTGCTGGGATCCGGCTATGTATGCAGGAACATCCTTAAGAGATTTTATAATCAGTTGTGACAGGCACATGGATGCAGAAACCACACTTTCTTTTAATATTCAAGCAAGCATCAGGCAAGATAAGATCAATCTCAAGGCCTTTGATGGGGCACCACTGGTCTCTGAGGCGGGGGTTAGGAGCCTGGGAGTGCTCCTGGATCCCTCCTTGACAATGGAGGCCCAGGTTGCAGCCACTGTTAAGTCTGCCTTCTACCATCTTCAGCTGGTTTGGCAGTTGGCCCCCTACCTTGATCATGATGACCAGGCTACAGTGATCCACGCAATGGTCACCTCAAGATTAGACTACTGCAACGCTCTCTACATGGGACTGCCCTTGTCCCAAATCCAGAGGCTGCAGCTAGTGCAGAATGCCGCAGCCAGATTGTTGATGTGTATCCCTAGACGGGAGCACATCTGGCCTGTGCTGAAGGCACTGCACTGGCTGCCAATAGCGTACCGGATTCGCTTCAAGGTGCCGGTACTTACCTTTAAAGCCCTATATGGCCAGGGTCCAACATACCTGAGGGACTGCCTTTCCCCATACATACCCGAGAGAGCACTACGGTTGGAGTCGCAACATCGATTAGTCATCCCAGGCCCCAAGGAGGCCAGGCTCACTGTAACCAGGGCCAGAGCCTTCTCTATGGTGGCTCCTTACTGGTGGAATGAGCTCCCAGAAGAGATTAGGGCCCTGCGGGATCTTCTGCAATTCCGCAGGGCCTGCAAGATGGAGCTCTTCCACCAGGCCCTCAATTAGGAGCTACCCACCACTACCATCAATGTCCACTACTAATATCAGTGGCATTGGGCTGGCCACAGCTGAACGTGAGCCATATTAGCTTAAAAATGTTGGAAGACCGCTGAGTGGGTACTTGGATGCCATACTGTATGGTACGCCATCTTGATTTAATGAAACTGTGAGCACTTTAATTGTAAATAGGTTTGATTGTTTTAAATGGTTTTAACTGTTTTATATGTACTTGGTACATTGTGTCAAGTAATGTAAGCCGCCCTGAGCCTGCTCACGGGGAGGGCAGGATAAAATACTACAAATAAATAAATAATAAATAAATAAATAAATTTACATGTAACTTATGAGTAACTTGTAAAATTGATGCAGTATGTCTGTATTATGTGTTAGTGACTATATCAATACAGTAACATGCATTTGAGAGCAGAAGGCACAAGATTCTTAACCCTTTCTCTTCTGGCTGTTCTTCCATTTTATAATTCCCTCCAATCAAGTCTGAGCAGAAAAAAGGCCCAAAGGAGAGAAACACATACATATTCCATTGTTTGTCTTCTCACAGCTGCAGCTTCTTAAGGCTGCTTTTCATTTTTAACTAATTATCAGGAAAATTTTACATAAAATGAATTCATAATTACATATAATGTGAATTCAGAAAGGAAATAAAGATGAGATATTTCTGTTTCCCAATCTCTGCAGGCAACATATAACATTTTAGCAAGCTGCACTGGCCCATCTGTATTTCAGTTTCTTCAGTCATTTAACTTTGTTCTTTAAGAACCAAGTGAATGACTGATTAATGTGAAAAAAATGCCACCTGAATGTATTTTGATCAAACCCCTAACTTACATGTGAGTCAAGCCTCTCACCAAATTGTCTCTGTGTTGCTGTTCAATGTCCATCTTGAACACTATGCCAAGCAGCTTTGAAGCCAGCACAGCAGCCTCTATGCTGCAAAGAAGATGGTGCACTCACTGGATCACTAGAACTGACCTACTTTCAAGCACAGATAACTCACAGTTTGCTCCATCTTTGTATGAAATACAAGGTCCCTACTTTTTGCCAGCGGGGTGGGGGTGGGGGGAGAAGCTGCACTCCCAGGATCTTCTGGCGAGCGTGCTACAGACGCGTGCCACAGTGACTTCACCCAGAAGTAACATCATCACGCTAGGCATGTCACCAGGGGGATGCTCTAGCATTCAGCTAGAAACTCTATGATACCACAGTTTTCAGGCTGAATGCTAGGACAGCCCCTCGGTGATGTGCCCAGCACGATGATATCACCACTGGTGATAGCACCAGTTGGGAACAATGACTATAATGATATTAAGTTTACTATTTGCGTAAATAGGGAGTTGCCCCAAAAGGCAAACACAACCACATTGAACTTTAGAAGGGGTAACTTCTCTCAAATGCGAGGGCTTGTGAAAAAGAAACTGAAAGGAAAGGTAAGGAGGGTCAAATACCTTTGGGAAGCTTGGAGACTATTTAAAACTATAATCCTGGAAGTTCAGATAAAATGTCTACTGCAGGTTAAGAAAAGTACAAAAAGGTAGGGAAAAAAGCCTGGGTTAACAAAGTAATGTAAGCAATAAAAGGTAAGAAGGATTCCCTTTGAGTGATGGAAAGCTAGTCTAAATGAGGTAAATAAAAGGAAGCACAAGCTTTGGCAAATAAAATGCAAGTCAGGGATTATGAGGAACATATTGCAAAAAGTATAAAGACCAACAATAAACATTTCTTCAAATATATTAAAAGGATAAAAACAGCCAGGGCCGCAGTGGGGCCCCTGAATGACCAAGGGGTGAAAGGATTACTAATGGATGACAGGAAAATGGCAGCAAAGCTGAATGCATTTTTTTGCCTCTGTCTTTACTGTGGATGATGGAAGGTGCTTGCCCACTCCAGAACTGCTGATTTCAGGAGGGGTGCTGAAAGACCTCGGCTTAGATAAAAAGTAGGATAAAAATGTATACACAGATAAAACTGTGAATGTTAAAATACTCTTTAAATCTTGACTTTCCTTCTATTCAATCTCTCTTGGAGGTATCTATACACTATATCCAAAGTGTGCCCCCTATCTGCACATATCTAAATCCATGGATCAGGGCCATACAGAAAGAAAACAGATATTTCTGCAAAGATGGGGGATGCAGTTGCAGAAAGATCTGATATCCTTCAAAATAATTACATGGGGGGTATAAATCCCCCCCTTAAAATTACATTTTGGAGGTATAAATCCCCCAACAAAAGCATTGTCTGCGCATGTGGAGACAATGTGATAACTACCTTCTCTTCATTAGCAGCAGATAGATGTCTGGCAAAGCTCAGGATCAGAGGCAGCAATGGGGGGGAGGAAGCTGCATTAGGCCTGGCAGCAGAGGCTGGGAGCTTCACTGGTCCTGGGATGAACAGTGGAAGCAGTGACATTCAGGGGATTGTAAGCAGTGCCAGATTTATGTATAGGCTAAGTAGACTGAAGCCTAGGGCCTCTAAATCTAGGGACCTCTAAATCTAGGGGGCCTCCACAGCCCTGCCCCTCCCAGCAAGCAGTCTCCCCTCTCCCCAAATTGCAAACCCAAGACTTCTTGTGAGGGCAGGGCAACTCGGGCCCAGCAACTATGACTCAGGGCCAGCCAGTGGGGCCCAATTTGAAACTCTGGGGCTCAACTGGAAAAAAAATTTTGTGGGGCCCCAGTTCATAGCCAAAGTCTGCAGAATCTTAAGAGATATAAATAAAATCCGTCTAGATTGTCCTGGTGCGGGGGCCCCCTTAGAAGCGGCCCGCAGGGCCCAATTTGGCTAAATTGCTCCAATTGCCTTAAGGCTAGCCCTGATGAGACTGTGCAGGAGTTGGACTGACAAGCCCTGCCCCTTCTAGGTCCCTGGTGCCACTATTCAGAGTACAGACTCTAGGATTCCAGCTGCACAGAGTTCCCCAGCTCAAGGGTCAGGTCAATAGTGGTAGATGCTGCACTTTAATCAGTGGGAGAGTGTGAGTGGGGGGCCTGCTGGGGCAGATAGACCAGGCAAGCAAGCTCTCCCTAGTCCCTTCCATTTCTTCCCTCCTCCTTGGCTTGAACAGAGCAAGCACATGTGACTGGCACTGGCCTCATCCCTCCCAGGAAGGGAAGTCTATCTTTCACACTTCACAGAGCCCTGTCGGTGCCTGCAGCATGCACTTGCAAACCCTTTCTCAGAACTTTTTGGATATTAAAAGAAATATTGATAGTGTCAATTGTCATGCCAATAAATCCAAATAATACTGCTTCACACATTAATAGTAGATTAATTGTTCTAAAGCCATTGCAGAATCTAATCAAAGTTTTACATATTTATTTTATATAATATTTTTTGTCAGTTGGCTCTTTTAAATGGCTAGTATTGATTGTTGGATGGGAGCCTGATGTTTGCTGCTGCTGGAATTATTAGATGAGAAATTATAGTTAACGATTAACCTATGTTTTTGCATCATTTTCAAGCCTCCTAATTGCATGTGTCTTGGAGAAAATTATTTTGAATCCTTTTGGCAATTTTGAGAGTATATAAACTTTTGAAAATGTTTAGATTGGAAAATGATGTTGTGCTATAAGGTTGGCTTGTTGGATGTGACAGAAAAGACTCCATCTTGTGTTTGCTTTAGTTTAGGTTGTTTAGTTTAGTTAAAATGGCCACCCACCCTGGAAAGTAGGGCAAAACTCCAGGGTAGGCCTACAAATCCCAGATGCCTCTATGGCCAAAAAGTGTGGGAAAGCCAGGCGGTGGAGTCAGAAGATATAACTGTTCCAGCCAGCCTGGAAGGGGAGAGTCGTCCTGCAACCCTCAGAGAGGCCTGGAGGCTCTTGCTGCAGATTGTCCACAGGCAGAGAGAGGCCTTGGGGATCAGGGAAGGCAGCAGGAGGAAGGGATCCTCGGAGGGATCCAGAACTACCTGTAGAAGGCAGGAGGACAGGCTGCAGGCTGGTAACTGAACTTCGTCCCAAGGGAAAATAAGTATAGGGATCAGTTCAGGGACAGAGAAACAAGTCATCCAATAGCCACTACTATACCTGAATGAGTTATACAAATGGCATGGTAACAAGCTGCCCAGTGACTGCTGCTGGGCCTGGTCATTCATAGCACTTTGGATCCAGCCCACAGATATCTTTTAAAGATATCTTACACATACATTACTTTCTGGTTTAGAACTTCATGAATAGTCAGTGCTGGAAAAAATAACACCTTCTTTGCTGAACTGTTCTATCAACAGTACACCAGTTGATCCTACCACCCCACTGGACATACATATAATAGTAAGACAGAACTATTAACATCATATGTAACTATACATCTTTAAATTGCCAGAGTACCATTATACCTGTAGGATTGTTTCTCTCAACCACAGGAGTGGAAACTAGTAAAAGGGTCAAAATTACTGATTTTACTGACCAAAACCCCAAAAAACCTGGCCAAATGCTGACAAAAAAGTAACAAAACTTATTAAAATCATACATAAAGTAATCATTATGAGAACAAAACATAATTACTGTAAGGTAAGACGTGTCTTTGCTTTTACTTTATCTTTGGTTTTTTGCTGCAAAAAGACGTTATTAACGGTCACTTTCATTTCTCAACCCAGTTTATCCTGACCTAGCTAGCCAAGCCAGATATAAGGGCACCATACGTTGGTGGTTCTGCTTCTACCTGTCTGAAGAGTTTCAGAAGGTGGAACTAGAAGACAATGGGGGGCCATGAGACTCACAGGGGGGAAATGCCATATCATTCCCATCAGGGTTGCCACCCCCTTACAGGAGCAGCGTTTCCCCAGCTTTCAGGGGGCCCAATCCACCAATAGTCAGCTGGCTGGAGGGGGAGCCCCACCCTCAAAGAGCCCCATTGTGCCAGACATAATGTCACCCAGAGGTGACATCATCATGCTGGGTACGTTGTGCAGGGGATGCTCTAGCATTTGGGTTAAAACTTTATGATGACCATAGAGTTTTTTGCCCAAATGCCAGAGCGTCCCCTGCACAATGTGCCCAGCACACTGACGTCACACTGTGCACATGCAAAGCACGCACACCAGAAGATCCTGGGACCAGGTAGGAGCACCCCCACCAGCAGCCAGGTAAAACTTGGCAACCCTACCTCCCATTACCTACTCTGGCACAGCGCCAAGGCCTGCTATCTACCATTGAGCCCAGGTGCCAGAGACCTCAGCTGCCATGGCCAGGCCCTCTGCAGCATCCTAACTCTCCTAGTCATTGCCACTACTGCTCATCCCAGGCCCAGCTGCTAGGCCCACTATGGCTTACACTCGCCCCCAACATCGCGGCTGCCATTGTTCATCCCAGGACCAGTGAGGCTCCCAGCACCTGCTGCTAAGCCCACTGTGGTCCCCCCCCCGCGCTAATCTTGAACCACACCAGGCTTCCATTTGCTGCTGCTGAAGAGGTGGTAAGTTTTCACATTGTCTACACATGTATAAACAATGTTTCGTTGGGGGAGGAATTTACACTCCCAACATGTGTTTTTTTAAAGGATTTCAGTTTTTTCTGAAACCCCCTCCCCCATTTGCAGAAATATGTTTTTTTTCTGTGTGGACCTGATCAGTGGATTTAGATATATTCAGATAGGGGGCACTCTTGGGAAATACTATATAGATAACATACACTCTGAGTATATATCAATGACATTTTTTAAATTTCAACCACAAAACCCAGTTCACAGTACCTAGGAACTTGTGGGACCAATCTGTGGCACACAAACAAGATAATCAACATTCATAGGGTAAACAGCTTAACGTTTTAAAAAAAGCTTTTAGATTATATCCTAGGCTGCTTCTACACCAGGCTAATATATTTTGATAGATTGGTTGCCAATGCAATTCTGTGCAAAATCATCCTTGCAATGGAGAGTATAGACAGTCTGGGGTTATGCATTTTCTCTCCATATTTGGTGGTGATTTCCCTTTCGCATGTGATGTTCACTCACTGGTAACTCCCCCATCGTCTTCTCAAAAGACCTCAGAATTCTCCACCCACCCTGTTTTAAACTTGCTTTTTATTCTAATGGGCTGTAAATGTTAATACTGAGATATTAATGACATCTTGGGAATACTTGTGGAAAAAGTCAATGAAAATTTCAACTTGTGTAAATGTTAAAGAGAATTGTTATAAAATGATGTATAGATGGTATATGACGCCCAAAAAAATTGCTATCATAAATGAAAGTATGTCTAATAAATGTTGGAAATGTAAGAAACATGAAGGGTCTTTTTACCATATGTGGTGGACATGTGATAAAGCAGTAAAGTATTGGACAGAGATCCACAATGAGATACAAAAAATTCTGAATTGTACTTTTAAGAAAGACCCACAGTTGTTATTGTTAGGTCTTAAAATGGAAGAAATAAATGTAGCCAAGAGAACACTATTATGGTACTTGACTACAGCAGCAAGACTGACTTTTGCTCAATGTTGGAAACAAGATAAAGTACCTGAAACATGGGAATGGATTAAAAAGACGTTGTTTTTGGCGGAAATGGACAAGTTAACAAGAAAGTTAAACAACGAAGAAGATGAAACTTTTTTTAAAGATTGGAAAGACTTTCAAAAATATTTGTTGAAAAATTGGGACATTAGAAGTGGTTTGATTTGCTTTGACAGTTATTAAGAAGAAACGGAAAGAGAATTAGACTTTTGTATTGTTACCGTTAGTAAGAGAAAATAAGTTTAGAAGTAATTGTAATGGAATAACAGAGATATTAATAGGGTTGGAGCAGTGCTGGAAGCCGGATGTGGGGGGAGGAGGGAAAAAAGAAAAATGGGTATGTATTGGTATGTTTAAATTGTATGAACTTGTGATATATCCAATAATAAATTGTATTTACAAAAAAAAAAAAAAAACTTGCTTTTTATTCTGAAGAGAATGGGTAATGCAGCGCTGCATAGAAATAAACCACTACCCTTCTGATCTTTTTTTTAAAAAAAACTCTATTTATTTACAGACACCTCTGATTAACCCCTCCCCCCTCTCTAAAAGGCAAGCTGAACTATTGGTGATTTCCTCCTTTTTTATTTAAACAAGGATGAGTAATGCTGAATAAGAATAACACAATACATTTAGCAATCTTTTTTTTTAATGTATTTGCATAGCATCTAATGATTCCCTCCCCTAATTCTCTTATGTTATAGTGCTGCCAGGCACTGTCCCCTTGGAAACACCAATGGATGAAAAGAGTAATTGAGGAGTAATTGACTAACTCTTTGGAAGACCTGCAATTGTGATTGCTTTCCCTTCAGTGCCAAGAAACTGCTCTTGCAGATAGCATCCTGCCCAGGAAACAATGGATTTTTGCACATTGTAAATAGTGCTCTGTGTGTGTATGTGTAAAGAATTGTTAATGTTCTATGCACAAATAAAGAGCAATTTCATTTGGAAACAAACAAAAAAAACCCCACCAATCAGGTGGCTGAAATATGAGAAATGTGTGGTGTGAAAGCAGTCTTACAAAATGCAACAACGAGGGTTTTCTCTGCCTTACATATGACAGAGACTGCCTCACTGGCAGTCTTTAAGCAGCGTCTGGACAAACACTTGTCAGGGATATTGTAGGCTGATCCTGCAGTGAGCAGGGGGTTGTACTAGATGGCCTGTATGGCCCCTTCCAACTCTGTGATTCTATGATTCTATGAGACAGATTCTATGCAGTTGAAGGCATTGGAGGCACAGGTGGTATTCTCTTCTATCCTTCCAGACACAGGAAGAGGAATGTGAAGAGAACAGACCATGCTCAGAGGTGAATCGTTGGCTGAGATGGTGGTGCCGGCAGGAGTGCTTTGGGTTCTGGGACCACGAGATAAGTTTTCTTAGAGAAGGCCTTCTAGCACATGATGGGCTTCGTCTCTCAAGGTCAGGGAAGAACAGGGCCGGCTCTCTCACTAGGCGAGCTAGGCGCTCGCCTAGAGCGCCGGCCCACAGGGGCGCCAAACCAGCGCCCCTGAAAAGCCCCCCACTTCCCTAAACGGGCGCCCCTGACTCTCCCCACCACCCCGCCCCCGCCAGTCTGAACACCCATCCAGAGCACTTCAGTAGCCCGGGGGGAGAGAGGTGGGACAGCATGGCGGTGGCCGGTCAGCGGGGACTCTCCCCACTGCCGCCGCTGCCGCCAGTCTGAGCGCCCATCCGGGGCGCTTCAGTAGTCTGGGGGGGAGAGGTGGGGCGGCATGGTGGTGGCCGGCCAGCAGGGACTCTCTCCACTGCCGCCGCCGCCGCCAGTCTGAGCATCCGTCTGGGCGTTTCACAAGCCCTGGGGAGGGAGAGGTGGGGCAGCAAGGCGGTGGCCAGCCACCGCCAGTCTGAGCACCCATCCGGGTGCTTCACAAGCCCTGGGGGGGAGTGGTGGGGCAGCATGGCGGTGGCCGGCCAGCGGGGACTCTCCCCGCCGCCTCCACTGCCGCCAGTCTGAGCGTTGTCCGGGGCACTTCCCAAGCCCCGCCCCGCCCACGCCCCCCCGATGCACACTGCCCTTCCCGCGCCCCAGCGGTCATGCCCCGCGCCTTCTCCTCTTCCTCCTGGAGACTCCGCTGCTGCTGCTCACCCTCGGCCTCATGGTAAGACAGGCGCCCCCTGGGACGGGGGAGGGAGGGCATGCGGGGAGCCCCTCCGTAGAAGGGGCGGGTGTGCGGGGAGCCCAGCAGCCAGAGGGGGGTGAGGCTAGCTTGTGGCGCCTGGCGTGTTTCTGGAAGGTCTCCAGGCCCCGCTGGGAGGTTGGCATCTGGCCCGTAGCCTGTGTGGGGCCCTGGGGGCCCGGCCCCCACGGGTTTTGCGGGCCCCCTCCCCCGAGCCTCTGCTCCCCCTACTCCCTCCGGCCCCCTCCCTCCGGCCCTCGCCCTCTCCCTACGGTCACCAAGGCCGGCCGGGGCGCTCGGAGAGGGGAAGGGAAGGGGAAAGGAGATGGGCCGGGGCGGCTCCCCCTGCGGCTCTGGAGGCGGCGGCGGCACCTTCTCCCCCAATATGGCACGAGGGTGTGGCAGCTGCGGGGAGGGGGGAGGAGGGCGAGCGCAGCGGGAGGGCAGGAGGGGAAGGTCCCTGTCCGGTGGGAGGGTTGTGCTGCACAGAGTGGAGGCTTCTTCACCCCCCCCCTTTTTCCTGACAGAAAAGTTGTCCTGGAGCTGCATTTCCAGTTCCTTCCGATCAGGGGTCTTTTGGGGGGGGAGCCCGCTCCCGGAGCTCAGGAGCCAAGCCCCGCCCCCAGCTGGCGTCTCAGGGAGTCTTTCAGGCAGCCGCATGTCAATTTCAGCTCCATTATATCCTATGGGCCATTGAAGTCAATGGTGAAAACATAGGGTATATTCTGGGGCCTGGAGGGGAGGGGGTTTGAGGGAGAGGCTCCAAACTCACAGGGTAGCTGACGGAGTCTCTCCCCAAGATACCCACCAAGTTTCAAGAACACTGGACCAGGGGATCCAATTTTATGAGCCCCCAAACAGCTTGCCCCTATTCCCTCCATTGTTCTCTATGGTGGGAAAAAAGTAACTGAGTTTCAACACCGCCTGGCGGTCCCTGGCCTTAAGGAGGCCAGGCTGGTGGCCACTAGGGCAAGGTCATTTTCAGTGGCGGCTCCTACCTGGTGGAATGAGCTCCCAGAAGAGATCAGGGCCCTGCGGGACCTTTCGCAGTTCCGCAGGGCCTGCAAGACGGAGCTCTTCCGCCAGGCTTATGAGTAGGAGCCGCCGCTCCCTTTCCTGTTCCCTTTCCCTTTGGCCGCCAGCCCCTACCCCTCTGCCGCCAATTGTTACCATCTCATGTGGTAGAGGGAGGGGGCAGTCGAGGGAAATCTCGCCATGACATCACTCTGTTGAAACTCTTATCTGACGCCATCGGACTGAGATAAGAGAACAGCTATAGAGCACGTATGATGTTGAAATGTTATCGATTTATATGCTTTTAAGATATTGTCTTGGCACTTGGATGTCTTACTGTAAGCCGCCCTGAGCCCACTTGCGGGGAGGGCGGGGTAGAAGTGTAATAAATAAATAAAATAAATAAAAAATAAACTCCAATGTGGTGCCCAACAATGTGTTTGCTGGTGGCTACTTGCTTCTTACCCAGCACTTTTTTACCAAAGCAAACAGCCAGTTCTGACTATCTTTCACCTCAGTAAAGCAGGAGGTGTTTTTGAAGACCCCAAGGGAAATCACTTTTGGTCTTACAGAGCGTGCACATTTGGAGACAGTTGTCCTGATCACAGGTGGATGCTCTGCTTGAAACCTCCCAATATTTTAGCAGCCATTTTGTGATTGGTCCTGCTTCCCAAGGTATCAATTTTGTGATTGTGACCACTGCCCTTTCTTAAAATTCCAAAAAATGCCCACGTTCAAATCAAAGTAGCAGCCCCTTGCAGGAAGAAGTTCAGTATTTTTTATTGTAAAATGAAACAGAATTCTAGGGGGGGGGGGAGCTATTTCTGGTTTTGGCTTAATAGTCTTCTCTGCTCTCTAATAAAATATTTTCCTTTTTTCTGTTGCTGCTTTGCATGCCTTTCAGTATCAGGTCTCAATGAAAACTTTTTGAAAACTTAGTTCTGTTACACAAAGATTAATACTGCTGTGATTGTGCTGTCCGGTTTTAAAAACATAAAATCAAATCTCTCTTTCAATTGTACTGAATTTGTCTGACGAGATTGAATTTGGTCTATATTTTTCCCCTTGCAATCATGGTTCCCCAATGGAGGGGGGGCAGTGTTCCCTCTAAGCTGAGTTAGTGTGAGCTAGCTTACACTTTTTTAACTTCCAGCTCGCAGATTTTTGTCTTAGCTCAGGAAGGATGGCTCCAGAGCAAACTAATTTATGCGGCAGCCAAATTGCTCTCTCACAACTTTATTGGCAGTAGCTCACAAAGTAGAAGTTTTGCTCACAAGACTCCACAGCTTAGAGGGAACATTGGTGGTGGGCCCCCTGAGAAAAACATGGGCCCCCTGAGCAAAAAGTTGTTAGCTACGGGCCTGGTTGGCATCCCCTGGGGGCGCCACAAGCTGGCCTTGCCTAGGGTGCAGGAACACCTTGGGCCGGCCCTGGGGAAGAAAACATTTGGAAAGAACCTGGAGAGCCTCTTCAGGAGAGTTTTAAACTGAAGCTGCAAAGGGAGGGGAACGATCCACTGGGGACTTCAATGAGGAAAACAGTGGAGGCCCACCTGGGTAGGACAGGTCAAACAAAGATACAAGGCTACAACTGCCTATATACCAATGCCTGTAGTATGAGTAATAAGAAGGAAGAGCTTGAGATTCTCTTGCAAACAGAGGGCTATGATATAATAGGAATCACTGAGACTTGGTGGGATGATTCTCATGACTGGAATGTGGTAGTGGATGGGTATGAGCTGTTCAAGAAAAACCGGAAGGGTATCAGAGGAGGCAGAGTGGCACTGTATGTGAAGAGAGGGCTAGAATGTCAGGATGGTCTGGAAAATATGGTTGACAGCCCCATGGAAAGTATATGGGTGGAAATAAGGGGAGGTAGGAGAAAGGGTATTGTTACTGAAGTCTGCTACAGACTGCTGGACCAGGGACAGGAAATGGATGCTGTCCTCCTTGAACAGATTGGTAATGCAGACATCAGAACCTTATAATTATGGGAGACAGGCTCCCATAATTCCCCAATATGTGCTGGGAGACAGGCTCAACAAAACGACAAGAATCACACAACTTCCTGACCTGTCTGGCTGACAACTTCCTTTTTCAAATAGTGGAGGAGGCTACAAGGGGCTCGGCCATACCAGACAATATTAACCAACAGGGAAGAATTGGTAGATGGGGTGAAGGTGGTAGGGACATTAGGGGGAAGTGACCATGTCCTCCTTGAATTCCAGTTGCTGTGGGGGGGGTCACAGGAAGTTTACAGCCAGGATGGCGGCAGGGCTCTCTGATGGTGGACATGTGTGCTGGTAGCTCTGCATACCTAGCCCTACCTGTAGCTTCCTAGGCTATTCTAACGCCTGCTAGTTCTCTCCCATAGAGAGAGATAGTATAAGGAACATGCTGTTCAAACTTGGGGAGTGGTGGCAACACCCCCCCCAGGGTATTTGGACCAGTTCTGAGACAGGGAGCTATAAGGAGCCCGGTGGGATGACAGTCAAGCCGCGCAACAGAGGAGCCCAAGATCGGTCAGAGTCTGGGACATGATTTGACTCGAAGAAAACCAGAAGCTAAGTATACTCAAGAAAACTAAAAACCAAAGCTGCTAAATTGCGGTGTGGGTAATACTTAGGGGGAAGGAATATTAGAGGCTGTAAAATAATAATCATGCCCAAAGTGGGGAACGAAAATACCGCAACTAACTTCCTCCAGGATGGCTACTTTTTGTAATAAAACAATAGAGGGGGGAAAGGATGAAATTCTAAATGGGGCAAGGAAATTGTTAAACTGACTAAAGTTGATACCTGGTGCTGCAAAAAATCTTTTTTCTTTTCTCTTCTGCTTTTTTCTACTTTATGTTGGAGTATGACTTTAAGAACACTTCCATAATTCTCAGAGTGACAAGGCTTTTTTGGGAGCTGGTGTGGAGCATGGTGTGGTGATGTGCAAGCAACAGACGAGAGAGGCAGTAGTGGAGGAGTACAGGAGGAAGAGATCAGCAGCAGGGAAATAAGGCAGCAAAGAAGGTTCATTAAGCAACGAAGTGGAGAGGGGAGAAACGACGGAAGAAGAAGGAGACAGAGAGCGACGAGGACAAGCCACAAGATTTAAAGAGACAGTAGCAGAGAAACCAAAAAATTGGAGGTTTAAAGAGACTGTGGTGACAGACAGTAACGGAGGAGACTGTTTTGAGACTAAAAGAGATTGAAAGAGACAGGGGTAGAGAGATTGGGAAAGACTGAGACTTAAAGAGATGGAATTAGAGAGATTGGAAAGGGCTGAGATCCAATAAAGTCAGTAATAGAGAGGCTGAAAGGGGCTGAGAATTAATATAAGAAGAGATCATAGAGGGGATCTGAGAATAAAGGGAAAGTGCAAAGGCAGAGCATTAAAGAAATAATGCAATAAGCCAAGTAGTTTCAATAAAGTTAAGAGGAGACACAGGCTCTGGTCACACTGCAACTGACATGCGCTTTGTTCCCGATTTAAATCGGGAACATTTTTATTCGCATTGGGCTGTCTACATGCAGCCAGCCCCTCTTTCCCAGCACCCGCTTGCCTACTGCTGCGCTGTCCTTCCAGGCGATCCTGCCGGCCACGGGGAGGCTTGGGCGGCTGCTGCTCCTGCCGACACTTTGGGGGGGGGGTGCTGTCGCGCCACTGCCGCCATTGACCCACGAAAATAGGCTCCACCGTCTCTGCCATCCTCCTTGCCGGCCCCATCCAGGCTGCCATAGCCCCCACCTCTCGTTCCCGCCTCCAGGGCCGTCGTTGTGCGGTTTTTTTTTAAAAAAAGCTTCTGGTTTGAGTGCTTGACTAAACATGTGCTTAATAAATCCATTATTAAACTTTAAATGGATTTATTAAGCGCATGTTTGCTCAAGCGCTCAAACCGGAAGCTTTAAAAAAAAAAAAAAAACCCAAGAACGTTCAGATGGCCCTAATCGCAATCCTTGCGAGAGAGGGGCTGTCCACATAGGCGAAATTGCGCAATCAAAGAGGAAGTGCCAGGAAAAAAACTAGTTTCTCCAGGGGTCAGGAAAACCCGGAAGCATTGCGCGAGTAAGCCCGCTTCGCGGGGGGAGGCGGATTGGTGCATGTGAACATGAAAATGACATGCGCAAGTAAACAGCAGCGAATCCCGATCAAAACGGCACTGTGACCACACCCATAGTGTCTTATAAATAATAATAAATTTACAGTAAACATCAAGAAAATAAGAAATACAGGATATTCCTATGGCCTCTGGTTATAGTGGAGTTAGGAAATCATCATTACTATCTCCAAGTCAATTAGGTACCCTGACCCAACAAAAATCAGGCACAATGTCAATATCCCAATTAACTATTAAAGATTTAAAAGCTATGATCTTAGAATCAGTGGCACAAGTAGTAGAACCTATTAAACAAAAAATTGATGAGATGTCTAACCAACTTACAACCGAAACTGAAGAGATTAAGAAGCAAATAACAGAAAACAAACAAGAAATTTTAAAAATTGCTACTAGTGATGAAACAATAAAAGGAAAAATTAAAGAGTTGGATGAAGAAATTCAGGAAATAAAGTCTAAAGAAGATAAAATGGAAGAAACTTTGATTTCATTAGAAATGGATAGGGCAGCGCTTATTTTAAGATGCCAAAATATACCGGAAAATTTGGAAAAAAGTCTGAGAGAAAAAATTTGCCAAAACTTAGCAGATCAATTAGAGTCAGGAACTAAAGAAGAGATATCTGCAGAAATTGAAATGATATACAGAAGAAACTCTGCTTATGCGAGGAAACAAAGTGCCAAGGGAAGTACATATAAAATTTTATTAAAAAGAACTGAAGGAAAATATAATAAAGGCTACAAATCAGAAAAAAATTACTATACAAAATGAGGAGGTTAGATTCTTAAAAGAAATTCCCTGGAGTCAGGGAAAAAAGACAAAAATACTATGTTCTGACAGACCTCCTAAGAGTTAATGATATCCAGTACAGCTGGTTAATTCCAGAAGGAGTCCAATTTGAATATGGTGGAAGAAGATATAATCTAAATTCAATTTTCAAGGTAGAAGATTTTCTTGAGAAGAATGGAGAGGATTTAGGCTGGCAGAAAGATGAGGAGGAAGAAAGAGAGGAAGAATTGGAAGTGGAAGGAGAGAAGCAAGAACAAGAAACTCAGAAAGGAAAAAAAGAGAAACCGAAAAGAGGAAGGAAAAGAACAGACATTCTCTCAAACATCCAAACAAGATATCAATATAGAAAGAGAGGGGAAGATAGTAACAAAAATAAACATGGAACAAGGTAAGAAGTTGAAAATACTCTCGATTAACGTTAATGGGCTGAATGGACCGCAAAAAAGAAGAGTATATCATCAAATTCGGAAACAAAAAGCAGATATAGTCTGCCTGCAAGAAACGCGTATCAAAAGAGATGATGTGAAATATCTTGCAAATAAAAAATCAGGACTGGCTTTTAGTGCCTCTGATGAAAAAAAAAGAGGGTGTAGTAACATATGTAAAGGAATATTTACATCCGGAACTTTTTAAGAATAGTGATGATAGTGATAACTAGACAAGGTATGGAATTGATTATTGTAAATATTTATGCACCCAATCAGAATGAAGATTTTTTTTAAAAAAAACTAAAAAAAGTAGTAGCAATAAAAGAGACTAGTAACATTTGTATTATAGGTGATAATAATGCAGTGTTTGATAAAGATATGGACAGGAGAAACCAGAAGACAAAAATAAAGGGAACCAGTTTAACCAAAACTTTTTACAAATTGCAGAAAAGTTCAATTTGGTAGACGCATGGAGAACCAGGAATATAAGTAAGAGAGACTTTACGTATTATTCAACAAGGCACAATTCCTGGTCAAGGATAGATATGGCATGGGTATCTATATCAATGTCAAAAGAGCTAGTAGATTCAGAGATTCTAGCAAATACATATGCCCATCACAATCCTATAATGCTGACTTTCAATGATATACAAAAAAGAACAAGATGGACAATGAATTCTGGCCTACTCAGAGACCCTATGTTTATAAAGAAAATGAAAATAGAAATTCAGGAATTTTTTAAAAGAAACATACAACCTGGAATGGCAATGCACATAATATGGGATGCATTCAAAGCTTTCATTAGCAGCTGGTTAATTAATCAAGAAGCATGAAAAAACAAACAAAAGAAGAAGAACTATGAGCAACTTAGCAAACAAATTAAAGTGGCAGAAGAGGAACTGAAATGTAAATATTCAAGAATCTAAATCAAAAATTAATTTACTCCACCATAAGATGAATTTAATTTTAACACCGGAAATAACAAAGAAAATTGAGTATGCAAAGTTATACTATTTTGAGAATGCTAATAAGCCTTCAAGATGGTTAGCTTACCAGCTTAAGAAAGAAAGAGCAAAACTAACGATACTAGCACTTAAAAATGATATGGAGGAAGAAAAGTATAAAGCTCAAGATCTAAAACAGATTGTTGAAAACTTCTATAAGACCAACGGAAGGGTGAAGATGTGGAATTAATTAAAGAATATTTAATAAAAAGAAATAAGGACAAATTTAATGAAGAACAAAAACAAAAATTAAATGACCCAATTACCATATGTGAAATAGTGGAAGCTATTAGGAAACAGAAGAAAAAGAAAACTCCGGGCCTGGATGGTCTACCAATAGAAATATACCAAACATTTGAAGACCAGATAATATTGTCATTAAAAGATGTACTACAGGATATAGGGAAAATAGGTAAACTACCAGATTCCTGGAATCAAGTGATAATTATGTTAATACCTAAACCAAATACTGAAGGGAATCAAATTAAAAATTATAGACCTATTTCGTTGCTAAATGCTGATTACAAAATATTTGCAAGTATTTTAGCTACAAGATTCAAAAAAGTACTAAGGGAAATTATTCATCAAGACCAAGCAGGGTTTCTTCCGAAAAGATATATAAGAAACAATATCAGGACTATTGGTACTTGAAACGTTAAATGAACTAGTATGAGAGAATTAACAGATACAAGGGTTGAAAGTGAAAGGTGACGAATATAAATTGTTGGCTCTCGCAGACAATTTGTTGTTTATAATGGAGAACCCTCAAGTGTCAATGATACATTTACTAGAGTTAATAAGAGAGAATGGTGCAGTAGCTGGACTTAAAGTTAATCTTAAAAAAAAAAAAAGTTGCTAACCAAAAATTGCTCACGGGAGACGACACAAGAAATCCAAAAAATATCAGATATGGAGATTGTCAAAAAAGCAAGGTATTTAGGGATTATATTGTCAAACAGAAACAGTAACCTATTAGAAGATAATTATAATAAACTATTGGGGGGATTAAAAGAGACTTAGATAAATGGAAAGATCTACAACTTTCTTTGTTGGGGAAAATTGCTACAATTAAGATGAACATATTACCAAGATTTCTGTTTTTAGCACAGAATATTCCAATACTTAAGAGAAATATTTTTTTCACAGAATTGGATAAAATAACTAGGCAATTTATTTGGCATCCAAAAAGAGCCAGGATAAAATTATTTTTTTACAGGAGAAAACAGAAAGAGGGGGCTTTGGTTTTCCAAATTGGAAGCTATACAACCAAGCGGTGGCATTGTGTTGGATTAAAGATTGGGTTAACCTGGAAGACTCAAGATGTTTAAAGTTGGAAGGGCATGATCTATATATGGGATGGCATGTGTACATTTGGTACGAAAAAGATAAGATTCATTTCAATTTTCGGAATCATATGGTAAGAGGATCATTAATAAAAGTATGGAATGTAATCAATCAGAGATATTATAGGAAAATTCCTAGATGGGTTTCTCCCATGGAAGCCTTTGTAAAACCAACACTTATTGTAAAACATAATAGAATAACATACAACATGTTATTAGATGAGAACAACAAGCTTAAATCAGAGAATAATCTTCACTTACAATACAATATGTAGCTCTCTTGGTGGGAAAGTCTACAATTAAAATCAAGATACAGTAAAGATGTAATTCAGGGCTTTGAGGACAACAGGAATGTACTGGATAAAATTTGGCTCTCGTCTAATGATAAAATGATTCAGAGGTTGTACAAGTTATTAATAGAAGAGTATATGGAAGATGAAACTGTTAAACTGGTGATGACTTTATGGATGAAGGATATGGGATATACTACTGAAATAGAAAAGTCATCCAAAATATGGAAATCAATTAAATTAATTAGAGCCTTTTCATATAAAGAAAACATTCTTGAAGTGTTTCATAGATGGTATTGTCCTCTGGAGAAAATAGCAAAATGTTATGTGAACAGCTCAAATAAGTGTTGGAAATGTAAGAGTAATATAGGCTCGTTCTATTATATGTTGTGGTGATATGTAAACATGCGAAGATTTTGAGAGAAGGTACAGAGGAAAATTTGGGAAATTATGGAGACTCATATAAGCTTAGATCCAGTAATATATTTGCTAAATATTGTACCAGAAAATCTTAATTATTGTGATGTCTACTTAGTTACAATTATAAAAACTTCAGCAAGAATACATTTGGCCAGATATTGGAAATCAGAAAAAAATTCCTAGTAGAGAAGAGATTAATTCGAAACTCTTAAGTTTAGCAGAATTGGATAAATTAAGTTTGTTGATTCACGGAAAAGGAGAATAATTTTTCTTGAAAAGATGGTCAAGATTATATAAATGGATAAGTAAGAATAATTAAGAACAGACTCAACATAAATTGTATATTGAGTGATACCTTATGTACTACTGTTTGTACTATAAAATACATAAATAAACATGGGGGGGGGAGTTCGTAGCCAGCCTTGTAGGTTAGATTTTCGTAGGGCTGACTTCAATGAACTCAGAGGCTTGATGGGAGTCATTCTGTGGGAAAGTATGCTGGAAGGGAAAGGAGTGAGTGAAGTGTGGGCTCTTCTCAAACATGAGCTTTTGCAAGCTCAAGCCCTCATTATCCCAGCAAGATGGAAACATGGTAAGGCCTCCAAGAAACCGATGTGGATGAACCGAGAGCTTCAGAATAAGCTAAGGAAGAAAAAGGAAATGGAGGGAAGGTCAGACCTCTAAATAGGAGTTTATGAGAGTTACTAGGTACTGCAGATCAGCCATCAGAGAAACCAAAGCTCGGTATGAGTTGGGTCTGGCCAGGGGGGCTCACTACAATAAGAAAAACTTCTACAGATATGTGAGAAGCAAATGCAAAGTAAAAGAGCGAAATGGACCACTTTTTGGAATAGAAGGAGAAACTCTGGTGGAGGACAGAGAAAAAGCAGACAAGCTTAATGACTTTTTTTGCCTCTGTTTTCTCCCTGAAGAACTTGAGCCCATCTAGAGATGGTATAGGACATAACGGGACACCTCAGTGACATTGGCAGTGTTACGTACTGATACAGTTCCCTGTAACATGGTGCTGCCTGAGTAGGGTGAGCTTGAGGAGAAATAACAATAGAAATCAGGACCCTGGCAGCCACCAATTGGGAGGCAATGATTGTGTAAATAGTCTATTGTTGGGAGTGGGTGTGTGATGGGTGTGCCATTTTATGGGCTTATAAGCAGGGCTCTGGCCCTGCTAGAGTTGTCTTTAGTTTGAGCTGATTCACTAATAAACTATGAGCTGATCACTACATGCGTCTCGAACCCAGTATATTTCAGACAGTCAAGTAGTGAAGGGGCACCTGGCTGCACTGGACCAATACAAGTCCCCTGGGTCAGATGGTGTGCACTGAAGAGTGCTCAAAAAACTTTCTAAGGAACTTGCAGAGCCTCTGTCTATCATCTTGAAGGCCTCTGAGAGGACTGGGGATGTGCCACAAGATTGGAGGAGAATGTTATCCCAATCTTTAAGAAAGGGAAGAAGAATGACCGGAGAAACTACAGGCTGGTCAGTCTGACTTCTGTTACTGGGAAGATATTAGAGCGGATTTTAAAGGGACTGATTTGTAACATCTGAAGGACCACTTAGTGATCTGGGGAAGTCAGCATGGTTTTGTCCCCAACAGATCTTGGTTTCCTTCTTTGATCGTGTGACGAGCTTACTGGATCGTGGGAACTCTGTTGATGTGATTTACCTGGATTTCAGTAAAGCTTTTAATATGACATTCCCTATGACATTCTGATAGGCAAACTGGAAGACTGTGGACTGGACTATAGGACAGTTCGGTGGATAGGGAACTGGCTAGAGGACCGCACCCAAAGAGTAGTGGTCAATGGCATTTCATCAGATTGGAGGGGGGTGTCCAGCGGGGTGCTGGAGGGCTCAGTTTTGGGCCTGGTACTTTTCAATATTTTTATGAATGATCTGGATGAAGGGGTAGAAGGGCTACTCATTAAATTTGCTGATGATACCAAATTGGGAGGAGTAACAAACACCCAAGAAGATAGACATGAGTACTCAACAAGACCTGAATACTCTGGAGAAGTGGGCAGTTGCAATCAGGATGCATTCAACAAAGATAAATTAACAGTATTCCATCTGGGCCACAAAAATGTCAAACACAAATATTGGATGGGGGATATGTTTCTGGGGAGTAGTGTATGCGAAAGAGATCTTGGGGTAAGAGTGGACTGTAAACTATGAGCAGTCAGTGTGATGCGGTGGCAAAGAAGGCAAATTCAGTCTTGGGTTGTATTAAAAGGGCCATAGCATCGAAAATGCAGGAGGTTATAGCCCCTCTGTATACTGCCTTGATCAGGACGCATCTTGAGTTCTGTGTGCAGTTCTCGACGCCTCAGTTCAAAAAGGATGAGGACAAAATCGAGAGGGTGCAGAAGAGAGCGACGAGGATGATCAGGGGTCTGGAGACTGAGCCCTATGAGGAAAGGCTAAGGGCCTTGGGAATGTTTAGTTTGGAAAAGAGGAGATTGAGGGGGGGACACGATTGTTCTCTTTAAATATTTGAAAGGCTGTCATTTGGAGGAGGGCAAGGAGCTGTTCCAGTTGGTAGCAGAGGACAGGACCCGAAGCAAAGGGTTTAAATTACATGCAGAAAGGTATCGGCTGGATATTAGGAAAAACTTTTTCATGGTCAGAGTGGTTCAGAGGTGAAATCAGTTGCCTAAAGAGGTGGTTAGCTCCCCTTCACAGACAGTTTTCAAGAAGAGGCTGGACGAAAATTTGTCAGAGATGCTTTAGGTTGGTCCTGCATTGGGCAGGGGGTTGGACTAGATCAGGGGTATTGAACTCATTTGTTATGAGGGCTGGATCTAACATAAATGAGATCTTGTTGGGCCGGGCCATGTGTGTCATAAAATGTAATGCCAGGTAGCAGAGATATAAAGTTTATAAAGGACACAAACACAAAGGGTTTTTTTTTACTTAAAATAAAAGCATGCTTAAAACATTAGCACTCTTGCAATATTTTCCTTATTTAACAGTGTCTGATAACTGACACCTCTTGCTCTGAATTATGTGGCCGGCATGACTAGATGCCGAGGTGCATAGAACGCTGCTACCTTCCCAACGAAGCAGTACCTATTTATCTAGTTGCAATTTCTTGCTTTCAAACTGCTAGGTTGGCAGGAGCTGGGGCCAGAGATGGGAGCTCACTCCGTCATGCGGCACTCGGGTCTCGAACTGCTGAACTACCGACCTTCCAGTCTGCAGTTCAGTGTCTTAACCACTTGAGCCACCGCATACCCTGCAAGTAGGATAGGTAACTGCTATAATCAGTTTTCATTGATTAATTAACCAAGTGAAACCCATTAAAGCTTAAAGCTCTAATTTTGCCCTCTATTTCATTGATTTAATTTGATTAAAATATTTATATCCCTCTTTCCCATATTCAAGGTGATTAAAATATTCAAACACAAACATCTGTGAACAAAACCCCACAGAAGTCCCCTCTCCCTACAAAATTTCTGCAGCCTATATCCCAATGAAAAACAAAACAAATAGTTTAGTCCTCTAAACATAGCTAAATAACTACAGAGACAGCTTAGCCTCACCTTTTCAGTCTGTTTTACTAGGTGTGAACTATGATGGGGCTGGGCTGATGCTAGACGGGACCCCATAATTGGAAAATAATTAACAGATGACACCTGAGGACAGCAAGTATTGTACAAGGATATAGAGGAAGAGACAGTATTTTAGATATGCGGATCCTACAATGTGAAGATCTTTTAAGATCATAAACCAGCACCTTGAATTGAATTAAAAAACAAACTAGCAGCCAATGTAGACATTTTAAGTTATGCAGGGTATGTTCCCATCGGCTATACCCTGACAACAATCACAACCGAACACAGACAAAGGGGGCTTTTTAACTGTTATATACACTTTTCATTAACATAAAGTCAAATAAAAAAGATTCTTTTCAAGTAAAGTAGAAAAAGTATTCTGCTTGAATGGGTTCAGTTTGTATTATAAATGGCTCAACTAAAAATCTATCATTGAGGTGGATGCTAAGAAAAGCACAGGTATAGGTGATGAGTATATAGGTGATATTTCACTCTGGTGAGATTTAATTGCCTGAAATATTCTGCAGAATAAACTGATTTCCTCAATTTGTGGTGGGATTTCCTTAAGTTAATTGTATTCCTTCTTACCCCACCTCTTCTACAAGGAGCTCAGAGAAGCACACACAGCATCCCCCCCCCCCATTTATCATCTAACTAGGGTTGCCAGGTACCCTCACCACACCAGTAGGGGGATTTGGGGGGCATTCCAGGACATCCCCAACACAACGACACTAACCCAGAAGTGATGTCACTGTGTTGGTGACATCACACAGCGATGCTCTGGTTTGAGGGCAAAACTCTATGGTTTTAGGCCAAATTTATCATAGAGTTTTGCCCTCAAACCAGAGCATTCCTGGCCTGATGTGATGATGTCACTCCTGGGTTATGTCATCATGTCGGGGACATCACACAGGGATGTGGCTGTTTGGGGGCATGGTTTTCCCCAGCTGGCCAGTGGTGGGCTGAAGCCCTGAAAACAGGGGTAACCCCGGCAAGGACCAGGGGACTAGCAACCCAACATCTAACACTCCTGTGAGGTGAATTAGGCTGAGAAACTGAATGTTCCAATACTAGAATTTATTCTAAATATTTTATTTCATCATGTAGGTATCAGCTTAATTGTTTTACTGAATTAAAGTTGTAATTCAGAACTGAGACTGTTGGTCTGTAATCTTTAGTTAGCAGCAAAGACATTCTTAGTTCAATATTCAAAACACCCAAATGACTGATTAAAAGTTAGGAATTGGCCAAGACAGACATGCTTTTAGCAAAGATCCAACAAAGGAATGGACAAGTACGGTCAGTGTTGTTGGGAGAAACCATAAGCAGGTCTCAGTCTCAATTTAGTCAATTGAGTCTTACTCTCAGGAAAGTGTTCTTAGATTTGTAGCCTTTTGTCTGGTAAATGGCCACACACTGATGTTTACTTATTCTAATCTGAAAAGTTAGGATAGAGCAATATTTATACAAATCTTACATGTATATAATTCTTTAATTAAAAACAAACAAACTAATCCAGCTCAACTGGCTTAAAGGATCACAGAAAACCAGAGGAGTGATGATTTTGTTAAAAACAATGAGAAATTTGAATTCACTAGAAGTATGAAGCACACTATACAATATGATTGCTTATGTATATATTAAAATATTTTACCCCACTTTTGGCTAAAAATATGGATTAGAACCATAGAACCATAACTGAAATTAAAGTCAACAGCCATCAATTTGGTGGGTTGGCACTGCAGACCAATTAAAAACTACTGTGGGACTACCTTTGAACAATTTGTAAGCATTAATACATTAACACAAGTCATTTCCTGCATTATTTGGTCAGCAAACTCACCTTATCTATTAAAGATTCTAAGGGATAAACAGTTTTCCATTTATCACCATGGTTTGTTTCTCTTGGTAACAGAACAATGTAAATTATTCTGTGCAAACATGTTAAACTGCAGCATGTGCCTTTAGCAAAATAATGCCTTGCTTTTCAATACAACCTTGAACTATCATCTCTGGTGTTGCTATGAACATGTAGGCTTCATAAAACAAACAACTAAACTGCTCAAGCAGAGAGTATTCAGAAGGATGCTGAAAAAGCTCCCCTGCTACCATACTTTGGAAAAGTGTGGAAAAAGTGAACACATTGTATGCACACACTATATTTAAAAAGCAAAACTTGTATACCAAAATATTCCAAATTTTCTAACCTATATATTATGCAAAATTTCTATAGTCCGTCCATCCGTCTACCTACCTACTATACTTAGGTTGTGTTAACAGTATTTTATACTATTTTTCAATAATAATTCACAAAACAATATATAAAAATTAAAGCCAAACACAAAACAATGTGAAAATATGCTGGGCACCCACAGATACAATACAGGCAATTAATTCTTTGGTATAGTAGAGGAAAGGGTACAGTTATTTGCAGACAGTGAAAATAAAGATATTGAGCCCCTCAGCTATATCCACCGTTGCCATTCCTGCCCTTCTTATAGTGCCATTTCTATTTGAACAGAGTATCTATACAAAGGCTTTGTAAAGTGCAGAGTATGCAATCACATACAACCTTAGTGTGCACAACTTTTAAGCATACTTAAGTAGGGGTTGCATCCAATGGCTATAGAGTCGGTCTCCGTATCACACACAGTTCAGTTCCTCAGGATACAGTGTGCTGGGGCAGAAGGAGGGGAGGACCAATCTGCTCACAGATAGTTGAACTATTAATGCAGAGATTGCTAAAATAAGGGCAATGGGCATAATCCTACCTTCCACACCCACCACACATTCAACATCCCAATATTTCCACTTGAATAATAGCTTAGAAATATTTCTCAAATTAGTTCTACTCACACTTACCTAACACCAGCACCGATTCTGTGTTAGAAAATCTGTACTCCCTTTTCTTCAAAGGCAACATGATTGTGACATGAGCTGCTGCTACCAAGGAAAGACCCTGTAGAGAACCTAGGCTGCAGCTCTAAACTTCCATATAGAACTATAATAGCAACTCCTGCACTTAAGCAGGGGCGATACAGATCAGTGAGAACAGATTACTTAAGTACGTTCTAAATTTTAGGGACTGCAAGAAGGATAGGTTTCCCTTGTTCGAAAGTCAGTTCAATCTGACTCTGGGGATGCGATGCTCATCTCTGTTTCCAAGCCGAAGAGTCAGTGCTGTCCAAAGACATTTCCGTGATCATGTGGCCGGCATGACTAGACACCGAGGTGCATAGAACGCTGCTACCTTCCCAACGAAGGTACCTATTTATCTAGTTGCAATTTCTTGCTTTCAAACTGCTAGGTTGGCAGGAGCTGGGGCCAGAGATGGGAGCTCACTCCGTCATGCGGCACTCGGGTCTCGAACTGCTGAACTACCGACCTTCCAGTCTGCAGTTCAGTGTCTTAACCACTTGAGCCACCGCATACTCTGCAAGTAGGATAGGTAACTGCTATATTCCCAGGACAATGGCCAGGAAGAGCAGGCATTGGCCTAAACAGATTTGTACCATTTACTGCCTCCTCTCCCATTTTTTTCACACAGCAAATAAACTACACACTGCAATACTAAGATACCTATCAATATCTGCTGAAATTGGATATAAAATACATTTTCAGTCTGTTTACATCCAAGCTCAGTGTAGGCAATTGATTGTGCCTTTCCCTAAATGACACCTCCGCCTAAAAGACACATACCCACACAAAGTGAAATATTAATCTCACAAAGAAAAAAGTATAACATTCCATACATTCATTGCCATAAATTTATAAAACAATGTTAACTGCTGATAGTTGCTAAAGTCTGCTATCTCAAAAATCCAGTGAGCTGAAAAAAGGCAAATTATACTTTTAAATTTCTTATTTTCTATTGATCAAATATCTATTTTCATTTCTGTTAAAGCAAAAGGAGCCTCCAGCAGCTAAGGCCACTGCTGTTGATGGCTTCTATAGTTCAGTTCTGCTGCCATGGAAACAAACACCGAAATTACAGACAAAAACTACACATACAGTGCAAATGTAAGTAGCTTAATTCAGCCTTTTGGCTAAGATCAAGTTTTATATATGGCACTCTTTACTCAAGGAAAGGACAACAATTACAGCCATGAGAGCTTGTTGATGGAAATTCAAGTCTGGTGGCCTGGATGATAACAATTACATAAAACATTCATAGGATGCATTTGTAAGACTCTCTCTTTTAAAAAGATTTTATTTAAGGAAATACTTAGTACAGATATGATCAGCATAACAATGATGACGAAGCAGAGCTTTGAACGTCTCCTGGATACCTTTGAATATTTTTAAGGGATACTTGCTCTGTGTTGCATTGTGCACCCTCTAAGCTTGACAACAGGAGCGTGTATTTGTCATCAGTTATTTATGCCTGAATACAAAATGTGAAGTGCAAATTGTCCCTCAATTCCATTTCACAGAAGAAAAGTAATTGGCAAGTAATTGCTTATGACTTTGATACAAGAAAAGGAGAAGTCACAGCCTACTTGGAAGCTGCTTCAGACATGTCTTTAACTCCCTACTCCCAACCATTAAGGGATAAAAAGGGAGAGAAGGTAAAGGAAATGCTTGAGAGCTTGAATGCCCATGTACACAGATGTATGGAAAACAGGGACTGGGATCAGGGTTGCCAACCTCCAGATGTCCTGTAATTACAATTGATCTCCAGATGACAACTATCAATTTCCCTGGAGAAAATGGCTGCACTGAAGGGTGGACTGTATGGCATTGTACCCAGCTGAGCTCCTTCCCTTCCCTAAATCCAGGCTACTCTGCTAAGTCACCAGGAATTTGCCAACCCAGAGCTGGCAACTCTAATCAGAACAGAAAACAAAAGTTTTAGAGTTGTGGGGAACAAAACAAAAAGATTTCTGGCATAGGGAGCACCCTGTGCAAGCTGCTCTGAAGGAGAAGGCTGTTTCAGTCCTTAAGACAGATGGAAGGAGTATGCAAATAGCTGGATGATTAACAAGCAGGTAGATTTTCTACCTCCATGAGACTGAGAAAGGCAAGATGCTTTTTTAGACAAATGTTCAAGTAGCAAGGACAGGAAACAGGCCTGTGAAACACTATCATGTGATGATGCTTCAAAGAATAACCCAGAGCTCATCAGAAACATTCATCAGTTTTTAGAACTGTTTCTCTTACTGTTTAGAAGCACAAATAAGTTACTGTTTCAAAGTCTGTAACCAATCCTTCCAGTTTTTAGATCCTGATTTGGATATATGTGTACTGGGGTGTGGGAGGGAAGTATACATGCTTATTGTTCAAAACATGCAGAAACTAGAAGTCAGCTTGAAAAAGCATGCCTTCCTTTAGTGATGGCAACATTTTTAAAATTAAATTTCAGTCAGTTTTTGACTACAGGCTACCCAAACTAATGGTGATATAAAAGTTACACATGACATGGGGAGGTTACTCAGATCAGGCCACAGAATATAAAGCTATACTTTTAAGATGAGATGGGCAGCTTTTCATTATAATGAGATGTTTTGTTTCTTATAAACCAATGAAACAATGAAAATGAATTATAACAATGATTATAACAATGAAAATGCATTACAACATTTTAAATAAGTAATGGTATAACCCCTATTTAGAGAGACAGAACCATGTTCTGTATAGCATAGTAAGCAGGCTTCAGATCATATTCTTATATGAATAAGCCTAATTTTAACGTATCTTGAGGCCTGTTTATATGTACGGCAGAACAACAAGAAGTGACTGACCAAATGTAAGGTCCTGCAATTATTTCAACAAGATTCTGCAAGCAGACATATTAGTGTACAGAAAATGAGTGCAAAAGGAATAGCAGTATTTTATTTGGGTTAACTAAAACTTCACAAAGTAGTGGCATCTGCAGATAGGCATCCTGCTGAGCTGCTCTCAGTAGTGAGGATGATTTTGAAATTGACCCTTAATGTTTCCTTGGAAGCTTCAGTAGCTTGCTGTAACAAGTTTCTGAGGCATCTAGCCAGAAATAGATTCCACAATTGTGATAGTTTAATCTGAGGATCTTTCATGTTGGATGATTTTCATCTTGCATAGCTTGCTGATGTAAAGAGTCTGCTTGGAGAGATGCACCCTATCATTTTTTTGCTTGCCTCTCTTGGTGAGGCAAAATGGCCAGACAGATCCTGAGGTAGATAATGCCACCTGGCAAGATGGCATGGTGCCAAGAGCACTTAAGGAGGTGATGGACTGGCTTTCATTGAATAAGCAGTCTTTAGAAAAACAGGTTGCTTACCTGTAACTGATGATCTTCGAGTGGTCATCTGTGTAGTCAAACCTATGGGAACTAGTGCGCCTGCGCTGATCTGATCGGTGTTGTACAAAGCTCACAAAAGGATTTTCGTGCCTGCACCCTGAGCGTGCACGGGAACCCCTACTGCACATGCCCAAGGGGGTGGGGTGCGGACATCCCGCCAGTTCCTTCTGACTGCTATCAACCAAAGTCTTATGAGATAAACAACTGAAGATGACAGCAGTGGGGAAGGACAGGCAAGCGGTGTGACTGCACAGATGACCACTCGAAGATCATCAGTTACAGATAAGCAACCTGTTTATCTTCTTTGTGGTCTCTGTGCATCACATCTATGGGGGACTGAAAAGCAGTGGCTAACCTGGAGGTGGGCGCTGTCAGACTCAGTGCGCCACAGAGGATAGGACCAAATTGCCCTTATGTCGTGCACGAACATCCAGTGCGTAATGTCTGATAAATGTGGTTGGCGTGGACCATGTGGCAGCTCTGCAGATAGAGGACAGTGATGTGCCCTTCAGGAAAGCAGTGGATGTTGCCATGGACCTGGTAGAGTGAGCTCTCAAAAGGGCAGGGAAAGGTTGTTTTGTTAAAGAATAGCATAGCCTAATTGTCCCAACAATCCACTTGGACAGGCATTGACTCGATATCCGCAACCCTAGGGAAGTGGTGGAGTAAGAAAGGAACAAGTTGTTGTCCTTTCTGGTGGGCTGAGTTCTGTTCAAGTAGAAAAGGAGCACCCTCTTGACATCCAGAGAATGAAGCAGATGTTGTTCTTCCCCTTCAGGATGTGGGAAGAAGTCAGGCAAAAATATGTCAGAGTTCAAGTGGAACTCTGAGACGATTTTTGGTAAAAATTAGATGTCTGGCACCAGACTAACTCCATTTGGCAAGAAAACTAAGTATGGTGGGTCATGGCATAGTGCTATCAGTTCACTGACCCTCCTGGCCAATGTGATTGCCACTAAGAAGCCTGTCTTCCAGGCTGTGTATCGCAAGTGACAGGTTGCCATATGTTTGAACAGCTTCCCGGTGAGGCAGCGAAGCACCAACAGCAAATCCCACGGCTCCGTTGGAGCACTTACAGGGGGATGCATCCTAAAGAGACCTCGGAGAAACCTTTTTGAAGTAGGATGGGGAAAAACAGAGTAGCCGTCCAGACCACTGTGGTATGCAGAAATGGCCGCCAGGTAGACTTTAATAAATGAGTAACAAAGGCCCTGATCCATGAGTGACAGAAGAAATTCAAGGATTCTGTCCAGCCCTACAGACGTTGGTGAAGCAGTTGAAGTCTGCAGGAAGGAAAGGACCCTAAGCCACTTCCTGTGGTATGAAAGATGGGTGGATGCCTTCCGGATGTTGAGCAGGACTTCTGAGACATGATCAGAAAGGTTTATTGCCTTATCCGCCAGGCCATCAATTTCAGGTTGCCTACTTCAGCATGGAGAAGTGTTCCTTCCTCTGCTAGAAAGAGATCTGGCACCCTGGGGAAGTGGTGGTACCTGCCTCTCGCGAGTCGAAGCAGAGTGGTTAACCACAGTTGTCTGGGCCACCATGGGATCACTAGGATGCAGTCTGGCACAATTTTGGCTAGTTTCTGAACGACCCGTAAGAGGAGGAGTAGAGGAGGAAACATGTATAGGAATGTCTGTCCCCATGGGTGGAGGAGTTCATCTCCAAGAGAGAGAGGATCCGCTACCCCTCAACTGCAAAAGAAAGGGCATTTCGCATTCTTTCTGGAGGCAAAGACATCTAACTCCGGAGTGCCCCATTTTTTAAAAAGGGGACGAAGGTAAGAAAAATTCAACTCCCACTTGTGATGCTGCATGAGACCCCTGATGAGGAAGTCGGCCTTCACATTGCAGGATCCTGGAATGTGAATGGCCACAGGAAGGACGTCGTTCACTACACACCAGTCCCGCAGGTCAATCACCAGACGGCAGAGGTTCCAGGACACCATCCCTCCTTGACAGTTGACATAGCTGAGTGCCGTAGTATTGTCCGTCAGCACAGCTACACAATGTTCCCCAAGAATGGGCTGGAATGAACTCAATGCCAGCTTTATTACAAGCAGTTCCAGGTAGTTGATGTGCTTGGTAGCATTGAGAGTGTCCCACTGGTACCCGGCGCTGACTCCATTGAGATGGGCTCCCCATCCCCACAGGGAGGCATCGGTGGTCAGTGTGAGACATGGCCTTGGCTGGTGAAAGGGAGCACCTTGTGTCAGATAGGTGTTATTGTCCACCATAATAGAGAGTCCCGGACATTTGGTGGAGGCTGAAGGCGGATGGACTGTCTCATTCTGAGCAGTTTGAAGCGACGCAGGAACCAAATCTGCAGAGGCCTCATGTGTAGCTTGGCTAAAGGCAGTACGGCTGTGGTGGCTGACATGTGCCCTAGCAGACATTGAATTTGGAAGGCCGTGGACCAAACATTTGTCCAGACATCCGTAGCTAGGGATGACAGGGTTGCCACACTGTCTGCAGAAAGATAAGCCCTGCATGTCATAGAGTCCAGTACCGCACCTATGAATTGGAGCCTCTGTGACGGCCACAGATGGGATTTCCGATAGTTGACCTGAAGTCCCAGGAAGGATAGAAGATAGAGTGTCTCGGAATTGTGATTCTCCAGGAGCATAGAAGAATCCACCACTACAAGCCAATCGTCTATATAAGGAAAGATGGCAATCCCTTGTAGGGGAAGATAAGCCGCCACCACTACCATCGTCTTGGTGAAGACCCTTGGTGCCATACATAGACACTTGTACTGGAAGTGGAGGTCGCCTATGGCAAAACGGAGGTACTGCCGGTGGGACAGATGGATGTTGAGATGAAAGTAGGCATTCTAGAGGTCGATGGTCGCCATCCAGGACCCCCGAGCCAGAAGAGGGAGGATTCTTTTCAGCAATGTCATTTTGAATTTGCGGTATAGCACAAAGATGTTGAGGCCCCACAGATCTAGGATTGGCCGCAAACCTCCATCTCGTTTGGGAACAGCAAAGTAACAGGAGTAGAAGCCTGTCCTTTTGTATGCCCTTGGCACACGCTCCATCACATCCTTCTCCAAGAGGGAATTGACTCTTGGAGAAGAAGGGAAGAGGGAGGGGTGGCTAGGAAAACAGGTAGTGTCAGTAAGTCCACAAATTCTATTGTGTATCCTTGGGTTAGAATGGATAAAACCCAATTATCCGTAGTAATCACCTGCCAGACAGGAAGGAATGGGGAAAGGCGGGTAGATTCCCTTGCAACAAGTTGGGGGAAGTTAAAGGCCCTGCTAGTAGTCTTTTGGGCCTTCGCCCTAGGATTTTGTTGCTGGGAGCCATATCTTGACTTAGCTGGATATTGATACTGCTGACGCTGCCCCATAGGTGACTGGCAAGGTCTCCTGGTACCTTCTGGGGATGGTTTAGTAGGACATTTGGAGCCGTAGCGGGACCAGGAACGCTGGCGGTATGACTTGGATGTGGCAGAGATGCCCAAAGATCTAGAGGCCTTAATGCTCAGTGTAAGGCTGAGTCAGTGGAAGAGTGGAACAAGCCCTCCCCATCAAATGGGAGATCTTCTATATAAGCCCTGGTATCGGGGGGAAAGAGGACGTTCAGAACCAGGAGTGCTGGCAAAGTGCCACTGCTGAGGACATCATGGTGGTGAAGGTGTCAAGCTTGTGCTTGGCAGTATTAAGAAGTTGCTTTGCCATGACCATACCCTCCTTTTGCAAAGCCCGCACTTCCTTAGTCTTATCCTCAGGAAGGAAGGGTAGAAGATCCGCCATACGTTGCCACAGTGCATATTGGTATCGACCCATGCATGTGACATAGTTTGATGCCTTAATACCTAGTGCTCCAGCGGAATAGAAATGCTCCCCAAAGGAATCAAGTTTCTTGCTTTCCTTGTCTGATGGAGCGGTGTTGTTGCACTTATTTTTGGAAGAAGGCAAGACCACCATAGAGTTTGGCTTCGGATGCACATAGAGGAAACCTGCCCCTTCCTCTTGCACTCGGTACATATAGTCTAGCCTTCTGGTTGATACCGGTGCAGACGATGGCTTCTCCCAAGGGATCTTCACAGCTTGGAGGAGGACCTTCAACATTGGCAATAAGATCAGAGTTGATGTGTCCACCTGGACCACGTCATAGACCTCATCCAATACCGTGGTTGAATGATGGAAAGGCCCAATGAATGAGCCATCCTCTTATTAGTTCACCGTAGGATGACATGTCCTCTGATGGAGAAATCAGGAGGTCCTCAGAGACCTTTTGCTTCAAGGAGACACCCCCCAAGGACAGTCTCATCCTCAGACTGGCTGCCTTCAGACATGCCCTGAGAAGTCTCCGAATGTGACCCGGGTCCCTGGGTCGGTGTCAGTACAGGGGGGGGGGTTATTTGGTGACAGTGGCAGCAGAGGGGCTTCCCTCGGCAGCAAGGAAGGCGGCGGTTTTGAAAGAGTCGCAGATGGTGGTGGGCGACATGAACGAGATTGGGAAAAATGATTATCCCGGTCATCCTGCCCCCTAGACAGCAGCCAAGGCATTGAGGAGAACCAGCGAGGCATATGCTGTTGATGATTGTATATCAATACCGGGAGGGTGAATCCCAACCAGCATTCGATCTGGAAAAATGCTCTCGTCCGTGCAAGAGGGATGGGTGGTATCGGTCACAAGACAGGTAGGTGTCCCATCATCCTCAGTTATCACCGAAAGGAGAACGAGACCTATCCCTTGGTTGGTATTGTCCGTTGCAATCGGAATGACCACTAGTCCAGGAGGCAGTTGACGGAGAATGAGGACTGACAGCCTGAGTCTCCAATATCAAATCATCCTCGGCCTCAGAAGCCAATACAGATGGAGGATGATGAGCTAGTGTCATCTTCAACACCAGAGGGTTCAGCTGCCTAGTAGGAGAATCCAGTATTTCAATCGGAGGTTCCAATTGGATTCTGGGCAGCTCCGGTGTGGACTGGCGTTCCAATAGGGAATGTGACTGCGTATCGACTGGCAGCGCAGATCCCTTGGGGACTGCCACACTGCTCAGCTCATGAGACTTCTGAGGGTCCCCAGTAGTCAACTTACGAGCCGTATGTTTCTGTGACTTGTCTTTCTTAGGTTTCTTAACCGGTGTGGAAACAGAAGAGACCATTTTTGAAGGACGCTTCTTTGAAGGAGCTGGCCCAGTATCAGAAGCCGACTTGCCTGGACAAGGTGGCTTCGGCGTCGCTACCTCCTGCCTCGGCATCAACATAGAAGGTCGAGATGTAGTACATGCTGAAGATTTAGGAGGAGGCTCCACTGACATCATAGATGTCAGAGGAGCAAAAGCCAATTCCCAGAGAGTGACTTTTAGTCTCGCAGCTCTATTTTTTCGTGTTTAGTTTGAGAACTTTGCACACAGAGCACAAGCCTCTGGCCAACGACCTTCGCCAAGCAAATAATACAGAGAGTGTGCCTGTCTCATGGGGCTACTTTACTTCCACACGAAACACACCTCTTGAAGCATCCCCACTTTTTATCCATAAAAAGACCTTCTGCAAGAGAGGAGGAAGGGGGGAGAAGGGTCCAAAGACCATGGAAAGTTCTCACCCCGTAGACTTCTTGTCGTCTCATGAGGCAAAGTCCAATAATAATCAGAAAAAAAATTAAATTCCAAAGAATCAAGAGAGTCTCAATGTGAGGAGAAAAACGGACAAACACCAATTGACAAAAAAGTTGTTAACAGCGCAGCAGTCAGAAGAGAACTGGTGGGATGTTCGCGCCCCACCCCCTTGTGAATGTGCAGTAGGGGTTCCTGCGCACACTCAGGGTGCAGGCGCGAAAATCCCTTTGTGAGCTTTGTACAACACCGATCAGATCAGCACAGGCGCACTAGTTCCCATAAGTGTGATGCACCAAGACCACAAAGAAGATCCCAAGGCTCTAAAAATTATAAGCTGATTGCTACTATCGCCTTTTATTGTTTAATAATTTTTATCCTGCTCTTCCTCCAAAGAACCCAGAATGCTGTACATTATTTACCCCCTCCATTTTACCCTCACAACTCTTATGAAGAAGTTTATGCTGAGATAAAATGAGTTCACAGCAGAGCAGGGATTTGACCCTGGGTCTCCCCGCTCCTTGTCTGACACTTAAAACTATTGTACTCCATGGTGCTTCATCTACTGGTTGTCCTGATAGATGACTTTTGCCAGGAATGGAACAGGGAAATACGTTCTTTCAAGTTCTGCTGGACGTATCAGTGTATTTCCTGAGTTTTATTTAGCACTATGGTTGTTCCAAAGGGTTCGATTCTTTGCTCAGTACTGCTTAATATCTACATAACTTGGTTTAGAGAGGTCAGCTAGAATTATAATTGCCATCAATATGCAATGGATTCAGGCACAGCACAGGTGTTCTGAACCACACTCTGGGTGTGATGATGGGTTGTCTAAGAACAGATAAGGTGATAACTATTGGTGCTCACTGTAGAACTGGAAGACAGCCAACTCTAAGTGGCTTTGTACTGCACCTGAAGGGAAAAGGTCATAGCTGAAGAATACACATGGGCCTCAATCAAAAATAGATGCTTATATTTCATCTATACAACATAATATCTTTAACCAACTTCAGCTAGTTTGCTAGCTGTCATTCTTTTTTGAATTCCCACAATCACCTAAGACACTGTCACCCCAAGCATTATTCTACATTGAGCTGCCCTCAAATATGGTCTAGAACAGGGCCCCCAACCTCTGTGTGGCCCTCCCAAGCTCTTTCTGTGCGGCCCTCCAACTTGCTTGTTTGTTGCTATCACCCTCAAGGTATTTCCCCTCAGATCCACACTATTCTTCCTGCCTCACAAAGCAACATCTACTGCTGTTCTTCCTGTCCCTTTCTTGTAAAAAACAGCCCCCTCTTGGTCTTATCCTCCATATTAGCATTTTGGCCATTTTGGATGCTTTACTAGCCAGCAAAGCTCAGGTACCCGTATCACTCAGCTTTTTCATTCCCCCTCTCTGTGTATTACCATGCTGAAGGCTGTATGTGTGTATAAGATAAACCAGCTATGTGAATGTGTATAGGAGATGTCTGTCCTGCTTTTGAAAAAAAAAAAGGCAGGAAAAGAACAGTAAAAGGGCTGGTATTTTGGTGGGGGGGAAGGATACAGTGTTTTGCATACTGAACATTTCTAGAGGCTCCACCAAATGGCTTCCAAGGTTACTGGTGAGGTTGCTGCTGCAGGCAAAAGCATCTTCCTTCCTCAATGAGAGTTGGTTGCTCTGACTTCTTTTCCTTGCTTGCTTCTGCCTCTCTTCCCCCATCCACTCCAGCTAGGAGTCTTCTCATGCATCTGTGATTGCAGGAGCCAGTGACTGGCCCCTTGGATTGAGAGGGAAGGAGTATGCTCTTAGCAGAGAAATTTATGGGATTCCCCTTCCCACATCTTCTTCCGGCCAAATTCCTTTCCCCCCGGCTGCCATTTTGCTTCTCATGATTAAGGCTTGGCTGGCAGTCAGTGATGTGTATAGGCACTGTGCACATAATTTGAAGCCAACTTAATTGCATATCCTCTGCTCCAAGTGGGAGGCTGCCCTTATATTTGCTCTTTCTCTCTACCTGCCCTTTTTTGGATGGCCCACATTTTTTAAAGTATTAGTATGTGTAGATTAAAACCTCAAGGCAGTGTGCTAATTAAGAAATAATTATCATAGGACTGCAATTCTGCCATCTGGTAGGTCAAATTCATAACACATTTTTTAAAAAATATTTCTAGCCTGTGCATATAGCCCAATACTCCTGAGAACTGTAGTGGATAGCGAGGCAGGGGTCTCTTCTTTGCCATGGTCAAAATGAAAATCCGCAGCTAATAGCAGCTAGAGTGGGATAGATTTGATGGGGAAAGGAAGAGTTAGGCTTCTAACATTATACTTCTCACATTTTTATTTATTCAAGGATTATATTGAGATTCTGAAACTGTGGCTCTGTTAAAAATTCTTTAAGAAGTGTCTGCAAAAGAAAGTGTTATTTCAAAGAAACAAAAAATTGCAGTTGAGCACCTTGTCTTCAATGGCAAATGGACTCCAAGTACGTCTTTGTTTTAAACAAGGATAAAGCAGTTTGCCTGATACGTCTTGAAACTGTCTCAGTATTAAAGGAGTACAATGCTAAAAGGCATTTTGAATCCTATCACAAGTTTTACTCAATATATCAAGGAGAGGTATCAGTGAATATAAAGTCTCTTTAAAATAAATGTTTTGCAGCAAAATAGTCTAAGAAATCATGTTGAGGAGAACTTGTCTACTGTGAAGGCCAGCTATCACATTGTTAAATGTACTGCTGAGAGTGGTAGACCATTCATTGATGGTGAATTTGTTAAAAAAAAAAAGTGCATGGTTAGTAATGGAGGAAATGTACTCTGATAAGGCATTTTGTGTTAGTTATCTGCATCTACAATCACTAGATGTGTTGAATAACTAGGTGATATTGAATAACTAGGTGAAGAGCTGCATATGCAGAGCTAGGACTGGTAGACCACTCCCCAAAAAGAGAGAAAAGAGACTAAAATGGCAGAAAAAGAGACTGAAAAGAGACTAAAAAGACCAAGTCACCAAGTGGTCCATATGGTTCAAATATCTGATGCTCACATGTTTTTGCACTGAAAATTCTGGCAAATAAAATATATGTATTTTTCAATAATCCCCAACCAAAAAAAGTCTGGTGTCGGTACCTGGGTTTTGTTGTGCTGAGTGCGGAGAGGATGGACACTCCAGGATGATTATTCTCAGAGGATTCTAGTCACAGGACGAGTCTTAATCATGACAAAGGAAGGGAGGAGGTTACTCCTGACCTTCATCCCCCTCTTCCCTGTCTCCTACTTTCTCCCGTTTGACCTTCCAGCTCTCTGCATGCGGAGTCAAGTGGGTGCATCCTCCCCGATTCTCCCTTGACTTCTCTCTTAAGTAAGTTCCTAGGCTTTCCCTCCCCTCCCCCGTCAATTGTTGACAACTCGCTCTGGGTATATTTCCGCCTTTCTGCCGAGGTAGATACTGTCTACAGGACATCGAGGTTGCATCTTTGTCTCTGTGGGGCTCAATCTCTCTTCCTCTTCTCTTCATCTTGCTGCTTTTGGGCTTCAGAGCATCTCCAATTCTCAAAGTTCTGTCTATCCTGCCCTCTTTGGTGAATACTTCCTGGTCTTCTTGTCTGCTGTATCCCTCCTTGTCTTCCACTCCCCCAACTCCCTATCTCTTCTCTGGCTTGATGGTGACCTCCTTGCTTGGAGATGGGAGGTAACTCCCATCTTCCCAGGGGGCTGGAGAGTCCGAACTCAGACAGCTGGTTGAAACCAAAAACAAATATGTAAGTATACACATTTTTGTGTAATTACAAAATGATGAATATAATTTTTCTCTCAAAACTTGAGTGGGATATAAAATTACTTCAATAGTCATACTAAAAAAAATGAAAAAGGTATTTAGCTTGACATCAAATGGATTATTCTCATTTATGATAATATCTACCTAGTGGTTTTCTTTCCACTTAAATTTTTCAGTTTATCAAGCTATTTTTAACTCCAAAACTTCAAAAAAAATGTAGTATATCATACAGTAGAATATATTATGTGTGTGTGTATGCATATATATTCATGCACAGTATATCACTTGGTGTTTAAGACTAAGTTTCATTTGTTTCTGGTCCTGGATGGGGCATGACTTGTTCATTTGTTATTGAATAAAAACAAAAACCACACTAAGAAGTATGATTAGGATTCTTTATTAATTGGAATGCTAATTCAAATACAAATATATCAAGAATTCTTAGGGTTTTTTACCAAAGAAAGCAGTGATCAAACTATTTTTTTCTTTACAGTTTTTTGAAAAGTGTCTGCTTCTTCAAGTTTTTTGCTGCTCAGTTCCACGCATAGCAACATAGCCTTCTAATATACCCTGTGCAACACTAACTTCCTGCAAATTTCCTTTCTGTATTGCTCTCTTCAATCGTTCATTGGCTTCTTTGAAGAGACAATCAGATGTTTCAAAAGTTGCCTCATGGTTCCTAGACTCTTCTGCTTGTTTAACTTTTTCTTCCATCTCTTTAGCTAAATGTATCTCCTCCTCTTTCTTTTTTTTCTTCCTCCTCTTTCAATCTTTTTTGTTCCTCTAAGTACATTATGTATTGCTTATGTGCACTTTGTCCCATAGCAGTAAGTTTTGATGTCATGGGAACCACTTCAGGTTTGTTTCCATAGGTTTTAAATGTATCTTTAATCAACAAAAATGCATTCAATGTTTGTTCACTAGTGGAAGCCTTGTCCTCAGTCAAAGCCCATCTTGACACAGAAAAACGCCTCTCAATGTCTGCATTTCCATGTGATGGAGACACTGCAGGCTTGATAACTTTCACCAACTCTTGATCCCCCCCCCCAGCTACATTAGTTTCCTTAAAATTTTATCCCAAAAACTATCAATTCTTCCTTCAAAAGCTGGGTGGTCTGTCTCCATCTGCAACATTTTCCATTCATCAATGAGAACGTCTTCTTTTGTATTGATAGGGAATTCTCTGGCAACTGAAATTACATCTTGATAGCTTTTTCGGGTTTTCACAAGAGAAAGGTTTAAGCATCTCAGAGCTCTCAGCAAACCACAACCTTTCATTGCCTTTTCAATCAAGTATTTGCATCCAGCAACATAATGCTCTTTAGCATTTTCCATAAACTCCAAGAAATCTTTTTCTGGAAGATGTGAAAGTTCCTTTTTAACTTCCCATGAAATAATATCTCTCATGGGTAACATGTTTTTCAGATCAAATAACTCATTCACATCATAGTTATGTTCAGAAACAGACTTGCAAGCACATCTAGCCAGTTTCCCTAACAGTTCTTGTAGCTGAGGGTACAGGATGTGAATTAAAGGTTCATCTCGCTGGAATCTTTCAGTGAAACTAGTGAAAAGTTCTGCAGAAGATATAGTGAAGTACAATTCTGCTCTGATAGTTGAGCAACATAAAAGGTTGGCGATCTTTGTGTATGAACTAGACTGTAACACAGCCTCATCCTTTGTTGATGGAATGAATTTAAGAAAGTAATGATTTACTACTTCCCACTGTTCGAGCAGTCTCTCGGCAGCAGAGCAAAATGTAAGCCACTTAGAAGGAAACTGTTCGAAGAATTTCTTTTGAGGTAATTTGAGTTCTTCTTATATCTTTTCATACTCCTGTATCCTCGCTGGCCATACCTCAAAGTAGTGGTAAACAGCAATAGCTAATTCAGATGCATCTTCACCAAAAGTCTGCAAGCCTTTCAGATATGAGTTGTGAACAATGTGAAAGGAGCAGGTCCCGATATCAACTAATCCACGTGACCTCATTTCAATCAAATTTTCATTGAAAAGTTTGTGAACTTTCTTATTCACATTAGGTCCAGCTGAACCAATCAGCAGCTTGTGAATGGGCAGGTTTACCCTACCGATGGCAGTGTGAATTTTTTCATGAAGAGTTTGTGCAGCAGCTTTCCTGATGAAGAATGTTTGCAAATGTCTTGAAACTACTTCACCTCTACCCTCTGACCAATATCTCACCAATATCTGGAGCTCCTTTTTGTCTTCAACATTGGTTGTTTCACCATAACAGACTCAATAAAAGGAGGTTCCCACATCATCTGAGATAATCCGTTGAAAATATGGTCCCAGTGCATCAGTTATTAAATATCGCATCTTTTTAGGGCTTAAAGAAAAATCATTTGGAACACCCCCTGGAAACATTGCATCAAATGTTTCCTTTATGCCACTGCAAGAACATGCCAAAAAGTTGCAACACATCAACATCATAACCCAAACAAGTTCAGATACTGTTGCCGCATTCTTCGAACAATAGAGTTTAATAACAGGTGCTGAAGAACTATAGCTGGATCCGGGATATTCACTCTGGATTGTTTCAGATGAATCACCAGGATTAGCTGCAACTAAAACCATCTGTTTAGCCACTAGAACATCAGAGGCTATTTTTTTTATGTTTAGCAGAGTCTGAGTATTGAAGAAGAGCATGAAGACCCTTGTTCTGAAAATCTACTGTATACACACAAAGTTTGCAAAACACTTCAGTTTCACTGTGTCTTGATGCCCATGCTGACATCAAATGTCCATTATGGTATTTTTTAAGAAGCCAATCAGCTCTAAATTTGCACTTTCCCATCATTAACATTTCAGTTCACAGATCAGCAGCCAACCATTTCAACATGAATCCTGAAAGGAAGGAAAAAAGAATTAGGAAATGAAAAAAGTAAAGTATTAAAGTAAAACACTAATACTAAAAAAAATAACATAAGATACTAACAGAATAAAACATAACACTGTAATAAAATGCAACATGCCGAATACTAATGAAATGTAACATTTTCAAGGGGTGGGGCTTAAAAAGGGCTACACAGGAAAATGATACAAGTTAGCTTCTTCAGAGCATCATGACTCACATACAGAAAAAAATGTGTGCATTATGAGCAAATTTCCATCATAAGAAACTCATAAAAAAGAAATATTGATTGTATGTTTAATAAGACAAATCACATACCTTTATTGCATTTGAAGAATAGCACATCCCACAATCCTGTTCCACAATTTTAATTTCTTGAGCACTTGAAGGCACAAAAAAGGAGAAAAAAGAGACTTATTCTGAAAAAAAGAGACTTTAAGAGAATAACCCAGAAATAAGAGACTAAAAGCTAAAAAAGAGACCCACTCCTAGGCCTGTGATATGTCACTGATTGTCAAGGCAAACATTTTTGATTTTTTTTCTTTCACATTAGATGAGAGTAATGACATTATAGATACTGCTCAACTACTAGATTCAAATGGGTAGCTGTGGTGGTCCGAATCAGCAGAACAAAGTTTGAGTCCAGTGGCACCTTTAAGATGAACAAAATTTTATTCAAGGTATAAGCTTTCATGTGCAAGCATGAAAGAAGATCTGAAGAAATGTGCTTCTATTCTGGAAATATAAAATGCTGCAGTAATACAACTTTCCATAAGGCTACAGCACCTAAAATTAATTTCTACACTTGTTATTTCAAAGACTAGCATATTTTCTTATTTCTCCTCTGTGCTTTAAAAGACACATATTTGATTAATGTTGGAGAAGAACATACAAAGTTCTAAAATCTTACTTGGGAAAACTCAGCAAGGTTTTGAGATACCCAACTGAAAACTCACAATTTTGAAAAGTAGCACTGTCCAATTTCTTGCGTAGTGCCAAAATCCTGGCCTTCTTTACCATGGTTCATTTTAGTGCTTACAAGCCAGTCAATAAAAAGAAAACAAATGGGAACTCACTACAAAATGTTGCATATTGATTTTAGGTTGCCTGAGAATGGCTGAAAAGGCAAGAATAGTCCTCTTGCAGTCGTTCTCAGACAAGTTAAAGCACCCCTCCAGGCATCCTTAGCACTCTGAGAGCAGTAGGCATGCTCTGACAGCCCTGAAGATGGTTGCAAATAAGGGACTGCTATGCCACTTTTAGCCATTCTTGGGGTTCTAAGAGCACATCTGCTGGGACTACCCCAGACAGCATACCCTCTGTCCTGACAGAGGCAATAGGACATGGGAAGACTTGCAGGAGAGGGGAAATCTCATTTCCTCACTGCCACTAGTACCCACCCTTCTCTCCCTCTCACAGCCTTCACCATTCCCTACCCCTTCCAATCTCCTCACTGAGGCTAGCAATGGAGACTACTTTAGCAGTGCAGCTTACTGGTTCTGTAAGGGACTGGGTGCTTAAGGTCCCTACCTTCCCACTTCAAGAGGTACTGCTGACAACCAAAATGTCATGATATAATCTCATGACAAATTGTTTGGTATAGGGGGGTAAAGCTTCTCTCTGTCTTTTGTAATTTTTCTGCAAACCTAAGTGTTTTCTTGTGTTTGCAAAACATCTACCAAATGGTCACACTGTGCGGATTTTGATTCACACAGTGAAGCCAAGGTAGGTATTAGCTATATGAATAGCAATTGCTATTTTTATACTTATTAAAACTTACAAACACATTTTAGGTGAAAATCCATAGAGATTATATAGCTGTAAGCAAAATCAAGACAAACTCTTCTTTAGCAAATGAGTACAATTATTTTGTTTAATGATGGTAGTGGAAAGTGCCATCAAGTAGCAGCTAACTTATTGCAACCCCATAGGGTTTTCAAGGCAAGAGACGTTCAGAGGTTGTTTGCCATTGCCTGCCTCTGTATAGAGACCCTGGGTTTCCTGGATGGTTTCCCATACAAATACTAACCCCAGGGCTGACCCAGCTTTATTTCCAAGATCTAACAAGATTGGGCTAGCCTGATCCATTGTTTGAGGGCGCCATTTCATAAAAAGGGATTTTTCTTCTCTTTATTTTTCTACTCAAATACTTTTTAAAAAATTGCATTTGAGTTTACATTTTTAAAGAATAGTAGTTTATTGTGGGATGAGTGGGCAGGAGCATGCTGCTATGATACTGCTAATTCCTTCACTATTATTTTCTCTTCTGGCCATGCGAATGAAGCAAATATTGAACTATATGACCTACACAGCAAGAATATATATTTTTAAAAAACCTCAAAGTAATATATATGTCTCTATGTCTACTGTTTTCTCCAGTGGACCACTTGTTAAAATATGAGCACTGTTCCAAAAACATGGCAAAAGACTCACCTCTGCTATTGTTCGCAGTCCAGGAGGCAGAGGAGACGGGAAGGGGGCTTAGTTTGGCCACATGACCCTCTCGGGCTATACAAAAAGGGTGAGTTTGTTCTCCCCTCAGCATGCCACATCACGAAGCACATCAGAGGGCAGGCACAGGCAGCAAGAGCCCAGGGGCTATTTAATCAAGCCCACAGGTGTTCCTTGGCCTCTTTTTCACGGCTTGCAGCTGTTTGCTCCTGCTCTTCCTACTTCGGAACACATGCTACTACAGTGCCTCTGTATTCTCTGGCATCCTTCCTTGCATCTCATCAGCTGTTCTTCAGGAACTTGCAGCAGCATCTATGGCAGCAAAAGGGATTGCCTTTGGGAATCGGCACAGAGGACTGCTGGGGACTTTGGTGTTGGGTGGTCACTGGGAGGGTGGTCACTAACCCTTTCTGTTTTGTTTTTTTCCTTGCAGCAGTTCCTTTGGGTGATTTCTCCCCCTTTGGCTGTTACTGCTCCTGTAGGCAGCCAGCCTTCGTTTTTTGTTATTTGAGCTGAGTAAAGAAAGCAAGGGTGAGAACCTTAGCTGGCACTTTCATTCCTGTGGGACTGATGCTTAATTTGTATTAAGAAATAGGTGTATCAGCAGCCCAGTTTTTGGTACAGAAGCAAGGTACATTTTCCCCACCCCAGGACTTAACTTAGTTTAACGTGCATTGGTAGTGTTTCTTTCATTTGGAATGATTATTTAGAAGGGGTGGTAATAGGGGGAGCTGCATTTAATTAGCTAATAGATTTAAATACAGTATGTAGATAGGCTGAGAGGATAAGCTGCTTTAGGTTCTGCTGAGCCAGGATTTTGTAACTGCAAGGGGTAGATTCCCCTGGGAATTATTGTTCAGCTCTTGGTTCTTTTCTGCTTTATTGGGGGTAAGGTGGCTAGTTAAGAGGATACATGGAGCCCCCCTTTGGCATGCACCCCCCATTACTTCTGAAAGTGTTTGAGTGCCAGTTGTATTTCTTGTTTAAACAGAAATATGCAGAGTGATCCTGAGTATCTGAACCTCTGCTTGTAAAGCCTGTGGTTTGTAAGTAATTATATCAAATTGCTACAGGCCCTGTACAGGTTTGCTCTCTTGATATGATTGTTGGTATAATATTGTAATTTTATTGAATAAGCAGAGCATTTCTTGGGAACTTCATTGTTAACAGGGCCAAATTTTGGTAGCCTTGGTTAGCTAAGCCTGTGGTTCATAATTTCCTGAAATAAGCATATTGTTTCTCAGTAACTTCATTGTTCTCAGTAATTTTATTGTTAATAGGGCAACATTTTGGTAGCCTTGGTTACTCAAGCCTGGGATTAGGAAGCAATTTTATTTTGATTTAGCATTCAGCAATAAGCATAAATTAATAAACATTGAACACAGATAGAAACTGTTTTTAACTTAGAAGGGAGTGCATAGTTCAAAGGGCTAAAAGGTATCTTTTGACAGTGTACCTTGCTGGACCTAAGTGGGTTAGCATCAGCTGGTTTCAACATGCCTTCAAAAAAAGTTGCCAACGCTAAAAAGGGTGCAGCCACATGTTCACACAAGACAGCAAAACATCTCACCACTAGGCTAGGGAGGGGGTGCTCTGACTTGAGCGGAAAAACAGGTTGCTTACCTGTAACTGATGATCTTCGAGTGGTCATCTGTGCATTCACACCGCCCGCCCGTCCTTCCCCACTGCTGTCATCCTCAGCTGTTCTCACACATGGCTAGGCTTGATAGCGGTCAGAAGGAACTGGCGGGATGTCCGTGCCCCCGCCCCTTGGGCATGCACGGTGGGGTTCCTGCGCATGCCTGGGGGCGGAGGGCGCGAAAATCCCGTTGTGAGCTTTGTATAGACACCGACCAGGTCAGCGCAGGCGCACTGAATCCCATGGGTGTGAATGCACAGATGACCACTCGAAGATCATCAGTTACAGGTAAGCAACCTGTTTATCTTCTTCGTGGTCTCTGTGCATCACACCCATGGGAGATTAAAAAGCAGTGGCTCACCTGGAGGTGGGTGTTATCAGACTCAGGGAGCCGTAGAAGAGAGGACCAGACGACCCAAGTCACCCTTCTGCTGGGCACGGACATCCAGAGCGTAGTGTTTGATGAACGTGGTTGGCGTGGACCACGTAGCCGCTCTACAGATGGACGAGAGAGATGCGCCCTTCAGGAAGGCCGTTGAGGTCGCCATGGACCTGGTTGAGTGAGCCCTCAGACGAGAGGGAGGTAACTCTTTTGCCAGCGTGTAGCACAGCCGAATCGTCTCGACAATCCATTTGGAGAGTCGTTGAGACGTGATACGTAGCCCCAAGGAGGGCGAGCCGTAAGACAAGAACAGTGAGACGTCGCGTCTGGTTGGCTGAGTCCGATTCAAGTAGAAAAGGAGTGCCCTCTTCACATCCAGGGTATGGAGCAAGCGTTGCCCGTCATCTTCTGGATGCAGAAAAAAATCCGGCAAGAATATTTCAGCCTTGAGATGGAACTCTGAAACAATCTTTGGGATGAAAGTCAAGTCCGGCACCAGACGCACACCGTTCGGCAGGAAAACCAAGAAAGGTGGGTCATGTCGGAGTGCCATGAGTTCACTAACCCTTCTGGCTGAGGTGATTGCCAGTAGGAAGGCTGTCTTCCACGTTGCATACTTTAGGTCACAAGTGGCCATTGGTTCAAACGGCCGTCTGGTAAGTTGTCTCAATACCAGTGGTAGGTCCCACAGTTCTGTAGGTGCAGCTACAAGAGGGTACAATCTGATGAGGTCCTTCATGAACCGCTTAGCGGTCGGATGGGAGAAAATTGTGTGTCCCTCCATGCCCTGGTGGTAAGCGGAGATAGCCGCCAAATAGACTTTGACCGATGAGTGGGATAGGCCCTGATCCCTAAGAAGCAGGAGGAAGTCCAGAATTTTGTCCAGGCCCACTGTGGTTGGATTGCCTGTAGACTTGTCCAAGTACGAGAGGAACTTTTGCCACTTTCTGTGGTAAGACGAGCGGGTCGATTCCTTCCTCGCATTACAGAGGACCTCTACAACTCGGGTGGAGAAGTTCAAGGTTGGATCCTCCAGGCCGTCAACTTTAAGCTGTTCACCTTCGGATGGAGCACCTTGCCCCCTTCGGTGATGAGGAGATCTCGCACTCTGGGGAAGTGGTGGAACCTGCTCCCCGCCAGACGCAGTAGGATGGGGAACCAGGGTTGCCTGGGCCACCACGGAGCCACCAAGATGCAGTTTGGTTGAGATTTGGCCACCTTGTGCACTACTCTCAGGAGCAGGGGCAGTGGAGGGAACATGTACAAAAACGGGCCTGTCCAAGGTACCAGCAGACCGTCTCCCAAAGAAAGGGGGTCCTTGTCTCCTTGGGTGCAAAAATATCTGCATTTTGTGTTCTTCCGCGAGGCGAACACGTCTATTGTTGGGGTTCCCCAACGATCGAAAAGTGGTTGGAGGTAGATCTGATTCAGTTCCCACTCGTGATGGTGAGTGTGGCCTCTGCTGATCAGATCCGCTTCGATGTTTAGAACTCCGGAGATGTGTGTGGCCACAGGAACAATGTCGTTGGCAACGCACCAGTTCCAGAGGTCGATTGCAAGCCCATAGTGTCCTTGCGTAGAGAGATCGGGGAGTCGGCCACCAGAAGCCAGTTGTCGATATAGGGGAAGATGGTGATCCCCTGAAGACGAAGGTGGGCCGCGACAACTACCATGGTCTTGGTGAAGACCCTCGGTGCCGTAGATATTCCGAAGGGGAGACATCGATATTGATAATGCTGGTCTCCTATTGCGAAGCGGAGATACTGCCTGTGGGAGGGGTGGATATTTAGGTGGAAGTAGGCATCCTGGAGGTCGATGGTAGCCATCCAGGTGCCCAGCGGAATCAAGGGCAGTAGGGCTTGCAGGGTCGTCATCTTGAATTTTCGGTACCTTATATAGATGTTGAGATCCCGAAGATCCAAGATGGGACGTAGTCCTCCATCTCGCTTCGGTACGGCGAAGTACCGTGAGTAGAATCCCATCCGTTTGGAAATTTTTGGGACAGGTTCTATTGCCCTCTTCTTCAACAGGGAGTTGGTCTCCTGGAGAAGAATAGTGGAAGGAGGGGTGGGTCGGAAGGTCGGTAATGGTGGGAGGTCGATGAACTCGATGAAATAGCCATTGGCTATGATAGAAAGAACCCAGATGTCTGAGGTTATGGCTCTCCACACCGGAAGGAAGGGGTGGAGGCGGGTCAATTCTCTCGACGTCGAGAGGGTGGAGTCAAAGACCCTGCTTCGGCCCGCGGTTGGACTTGGGCCTTGCCTGTGGGTGTTGGGCACCCGATCTCAGTTTTGGCTGATATGGTGGCTTATTGTAGTTTGGAGACTGGCGGGGTCTCCAAACCGCGTCAGGGGATGGCTTCGTCGGATATGGACGACGGGGAGTATAACGGGACCACGATCTCTGTCTGTAGGATCTTTGTGGTGCTGAAACTCCCAAAGATTTCGAGGCTTTGATATTTTTATCCATCTCCTGCAAGGCGGCATCGGTGGAGGAGTGGAATAAGCCGTCCCCGTCAAAGGGGAGATCCTCAATATAGGATCTAGTGTCCTGAGGTAGAGAGGTGGTCCGGAGCCACGCATGACGCCGGATCGATACTGCCGAAGCCATCGACGTCGAGAAAGCGTCTAATGAGTGCTTTGCAGTGCTCAGGAGCTGTTTGGCTACAAGGAGGCCTTCCTTCTGGATGGATCTTGCCTCAGCACGCTTGTCCTCCGGCAGAGATGGGAGGAGCGCTGACATCCTCTGCCATAAAGCATACTCGTATCTCCCAAAACAGGCCAAATAATTAGAGGATTTGATCCCCAAGGCTGCAGAAGAGTAAACCCTACGGCCGTAGGCATCGATCTTTTTACTCTCTCTGTCGGACGGAGTGGAGTTAGAACTTTTGGTCTTGGAAGATGTGGAAATGACCAAGGAATTCGGGCGAGGATGGAGATGGAGGAACGAGGTTCCCTCTTCTTGGACCCGATACATGTGGTCTAAACGCTTGGTGAAGACCGGTGCTGACGATGGTTTAGCCCACGGGGACTGAACCGCTTTTAAAAGGTGTTTGGACATCGGTAAGGCTATCGGCGTAGAGGCGTCGATCTCGATGATATCATACACCTCGTCAGCTGCGGATGGTTGGGTTTGGACGATAGCTAGGGCAAGAGAGTGTGCCATACGCTTTACCAAGTCCCCGGATGAGGACATGTCCTCCGAAGGAGAGATCGGGCTGCTCCCGGAGATGGATTGCTTGGGGGGGGGGTTTTCGACATTGGAAAGAACGTCCTCCGGGTCATCGACATCGGAGTCACCCCGAGAAGAGGCGGAGTTGGAACTCGACTCTTGAGGTCTCGGTAGCGGTGGCTCGGCCATCGGCATTGGTGGAGCAGTGGCACGGTCGGAATGAGAAGGAGGAGACGGTGGAGGTTTCGACACTGTCGCCGAGGGCTGGTGGCGAGGCGAGCGCGAGCGGTATCGACAAGGTTCCCAAGGATCTGGGTACCCAGGGAAGTTCCACGGGCCCGAAGAAAACCAGTACGGCATCTCGTGCTTGTTTTCGAAGAGAAACTTCGGAGGTCGATATGGATAGGTTGCATGATACCTATCGTAGCGTGGACCATAGGATTCCTGCTCACGGTGGTCAGGACGATATGGAGATCTGGAACGGTCCCGAGGTCGGAGAAGAAAAAATAGAGGAAAAAGTTGTGATTTTTCGCTGAGGTAAATCGCTCTCAGAGACACCAACGCAAGCTGCTAACAGCGAGGCGGTCAGAAGAGAACTGGTGGGATGTCCGTGCCCCCGCCCCTTGGGCATGCGCGGTGGGGTTCCTGCGCATGCCTGGGGGCGGAGGGCGCGAAAATCCCGTTGTGAGCTTTGTATAGACACCGACCAGGTCAGCGCAGGCGCACTGAATCCCATGGGTGTGATGCACAGAGACCACGAAGAAGATCGCTGGGTTGCTCTCAGGCATCTGCAAGTGCCCCTTATGGCACCTGGGATGCTTCTTGAAAGGGGGGAACTCCAGGCAGCTCCTCTGGGGTTGGTGGGTCACAGGCAGGGGCAATTTCAGACTTGTGGCCACAAGTGGCCCCTGTGGATAGCAATACTATTTTACAGGACATTTCACAAACTTTAATCCAGCTGTTGGAGCAAATGGAGCAGCTTGGAGCCTGCACATCTCCATTGGAGCAGACAGTGCTTTCTGCAGCCACGTCTAGGAAGAGACAACACTAAGCGGCAGAAGCAAGAGCTTCCAGAAATTCAGACATCTATTGCACTAGGAGCCCTACCCACAAAGGGAAACGATGGGCGAAGTGCTGAGGGATGAGTAGGTCCACAAGAACACAGGAGGTGACTGACAGCAGCACATCTGGTGGTGAGTCTTCTTCAGATGAGGATAATGCACAATTAGATGGTACTTATTGGAGAGCTGGGGCTTTTGTACCTGGGTTGTCTTTCCATCTTTGAATGTTATCAGGCTGTGCCGAATTGACTGTGGAGTATATGTTCCTCGTTGATGAGTATATAAGCTTTATATCCTGGATGGGAGACTAGGAGGTTATCACCCAGGCCACTCCTGTGGGAGGCTTGAAAAGATTTGCTGATGGTTTCATTCAATACAGAATTATTGTTCTGTAATAGTGACTGAGGAGGAACATTTAAGGAAATGAGAGAAGTAAACCAGGACATTGTATCGCTGTTACTGGCTTCTTTACTCCTCATTGTTGATGTTATTTATCCTCATTGTGATTGGTATGTCTTCATGTAATTACTCTGTATGTGTTTATAGGATGTTCTAGCTATTTCTTTATTGTTTAACTACATCCTTTTGGATTAGTTGGCAACTGTTATCTTGTAAGTTGTGAATTTATTAGTATTGATGTTATTATTTACTAAAGTGTTGTATTATTTTCAATAGAAGTTTCTGTTAATTTTTATTGGTATAACTTTCATAATGTTTGGGAGTCTTTGGCAGGCAGCCCATTTTCAGAATTTTTTTCATTGATCCCAATGGGAATACAATCAAGGCGAGGGCCACTACCCCCGATGTAAGTTTGAACACCACTGTGAGGCATGTTTCGGTTCTCATGCAAAGTTTTCATGCAGTAAGGGAGGTGGATCGCAGCAGCCCTTTCAGGGCTCCCTACTCTCCAGAAACTCCAACAGTAAAAAAGAGGGAGGGCTGGGTGCTGCTAGAACCTCTGTCTCAGCTTCCTCAAAACAATCTTAGTTCTCAGCCAACTCTTAATTTGAGGTTAGCAAAGATACCAGTGCAGGTCAAGGCACTTTTCTCCCTCCTCTGTAAGTATCCCAATAAAGCTGCTGCTTCATACCTCCTTTTAGATTTTAGCAGGGTTTTTCGTATCCCATTCACTGGCCCTCTCATTGCAATGCATGTCAATCTAAAATCCATTAGGGAACTCCCAGACATTGTAGCCAGGAAAATAGCAAAGCAATGCAAGGCTGGCAGGGTGGCAGGTCCATTTCCTGCACCACCACTAAATAATCTGCAGGTGTCACCAGGGCCGACTCGCCCACTAGGGCCGAGTCGCCTAGAGCATGGCAGCCACAGGGGCGCCAAAGGCGCCCCCCATGAAAAGCTCCCCGCCTCTTCCCTGGCTTGCTTGGGCACCCCGCAGCCGCGGAGCACCCAAGCAAGCCGGCGCTGGGAGGGAAGGGGCGGGGGTTAGAACTTCCACCCCTTCCCTGGCTTTCCTGGGGGCCCTGCAGCGCGGAGACTCCAGGAAAGCCGGCGCTGGGAGGGAAGGGGCGTGGGTTAGAACTCCCACCCCTTCCCTGACTTTCCTGGGGGCCCCGCAGCTGCAGAGCGCCCAGGAAAGCCAGCGCTCCGCCGCCGCCCCCGGTCTCCAGGCCCCACCAGGAGGTTGGCATCCCCAGTGGGGTGGGCGCCCCAGGCTGTCCTGCCTAGGGCGCCCAGCCACCTGGGGCCAGCCTGGGTGTCACCTTTGGGCACTGTCCCCAGGGAAGCCCCAGGTAGGTTCTGGCTGATTCAGCACCTGTCTTATACAAAAGGGGCTTCAATGAGTGACTCCATTGCTCCCGAACTTTGCTCAGTTCGGTATGCCTCATTTGACCATGCAGTCAGCATTATACGGTCCTGCAGCCCTGGTGCCACATTGGTGAAATGTGATATTCAATCTGCCTTTCACTTACTAAAAGTTCATCTTGGAGATTTTTGCCTACTGGGTTTTAAGTTTAGTGGAAACTGGTATGTGAATAAGGCCAGGACTATGGGTTGCTCAGTTGCTTGTGCGGCATTCAAAACTTTTAGCACTTTTCTTGAATGAGTGGCTAAGGAACTAAGTGTGCCCTCATATTACTCATTACCTTGATGATTTTTTATTTGTGGTCCCTGAGGGCACATTAGACTGTACCAATTGCCTGGCAGCATTCCAGGTCCTTGGGGCTGAGTTGGGGGTTCCATTGGCATAGGATAAGACCGAAGGCCCCACTACCAGCTTAGCATACTTAGGAATATTGCTGGACTCAGTGACAGGTACCTCCAGCCTTCCCATGGAAAAAATAGTAGCATTAAAAAGCCTGCTGTTGGGGGTCATGAACAAGAAAAAGTGCAAAAGTGCACCTTAAAGGAAATTCAGTTGGTGCTGGGTTATCTAAATTTTGCCTGCAAGGTACTCTCCCCCAGGGCAGGCCTTGCACGCAGCTGGCTCGATCCACAGCAGCGGTTAGCACGCCTCACCATTATATCTGAGTTACACAGGAGGACCTTTTGGTATGGTTGGATTTTTTGAATCAATTTAATGGGGTGAGCATTTGGCAGACACCACTGTCACTGGAGGAGTCACTGCAAGTTCATTCAGATGCTGCAGGCAGCCTAGGTTTTGGCATTTTCTTTAATACAGCGATCCATGCAATGGTCACCTTGAGACTAGACTACTGCAACACTCTCTACATGGGGCTGCCTCTGTCGCGGATCCGGAAGCTGCAGCTGGTGCAGAACGCCACGGCCAGGCTGCTGCTGGGCCTCCCTAGAAGGGAGCACATCCGGCCTGCCCTAAGGTCACTGCACTGGCTGCCAATAACATACCGAGTCCGCTTCAAAGTGTTGGTTCTCACCTTTAAAGCCCTATATGGCCGGGGTCCAACATATCTACGGGACCGCCTTTCCCCGTACATACCCCAGAGAGCACTACGGTCTGGGTCGCAAAATCATTTGACCCTCCCTGGCCCATGGGAGGCCAGGCTAGCTGCCACTAGAGCTGGGGCATTTTCGGTGGCGGCCCCTACCTGGTGGAACGAGCTCCCGGAGGAGATCAGGGCCCTGCGGGACCTCTCTCAGTTCCGCAGGGCCTGCAAGATGGAGCTCTTCCGCCAGGTATTCAATTAGGGGCCGCCGCCGTTGGAGTGCCCGGCCCGTAATGCCACAATGGAGCAGCTGCCTGAGCAGGAACATCTAGTACCTACTACCAAGCAGGGGCCACCAAGCAGGGGCCACTGGAGTTGGCAAGCAAGGAATACCAGCTCTTCAGATACGGCGAAACACTGGCCCAATGGTTCTAACCACCGCCTGCATTTTTGTACTGTATTTTGTATTGTAATGGTTTTATATTCGTATTTATAATACGTTTTAACTGGTGTATTTTTAATTATGTTTTATGTATGTATTTACACTGACTGTAAGCCGCCCTGAGCCTGCTTTGCAGGGAGGGCGGGGTATAAATCTCATAATAAATAAATAAAATAAATAATAATCAATGATATGTGCAGCGGTGGCCTTCACACTGGGAAAATACAGGGATTCTCAGGGACCTCACCTTTTCAGAATTCTTTTCCATTTTGGCTGCTGTTTAAATGTTGCAGGATTTATTTAGAGATAAGTGCATGGTGTTCTGGTGGGAAAACCATGAGATAGTCAGAATCATTGACAAACATCACACTCTGAGTGGGTCATGTGTCTGGTACACAAATTTGTTGTTACATGCCTGGTTGCGAATATATCTTTCTCAGCTCGATACATTGAAAGCACCAGTAATGGCCTTGTGGACGCCTTGTCTCACTTCCAGGAGGAAAGGTTCCAGACCTGGCTCACAGCATGAATCAACAACCAGCTGCCTTCCCTGTGGACCTATGGATAGGTAAAGGTAAAGGTTCCCTTGCTTGAAACCCAGTCGAATCCGACTCTAGGGTTGCGGTGCTCATCTCCGTTTCAAAGCCGAAGAGCCAGCGCTGTCCGAAGACGTTTCCGTGGTCATGTGGCCGGCATGACTAAACACCAAGGTGCACGGAACGCTGTTACCTTCCCACCGAAGTGGTACCTATTTATCTACTTGCAATTTCTTGCTTTCGAACAGCTAGGTTGGCAGGAGCTGGAACTAGAGACGGGAGCTCACTCCGTCATGCGGCACTCTCGGGTCTCGAACTGCTGAACTACCGACCTTCCACAGCCTGCAGTTCAGCATCTTAACCACTTGAGCCACCGCAGCTCCGGACCTATGGATACTTGGCAGCAATTGATAGCTCAGGGAGTCTTAGGGCCCCTTGCCCCCTCCACCTCACAGGCTTATGAACTCTGGTTTCCTGTCTTTTACAGGGTCTGTTAGTTTCTCCAATCCTTTGCCAGTTCTCAAGGTTTTGATCCTGCAATACCTAGCACACATGAAGGGATGAAGGCTTGCCTCTAAGACCATGAAAATTCATTTGTCAGCTATTTAATTTTATTGCAAAGCTCAGGGTTTTAGTCGCTGCCACCCTTTCCTCACCCAACGCGGCATGGAGGACTGGAGATGGCTGGCACTGCAAGGGACAGATGGGTGCAGACCTGTGACTATGTCCATGTTAAACAAATACATGCAGCAGCTCCTTCAGATTTGTTTCTCATCCTTTGAGGTTGCCCTTTTTTATTGGTATTTTTGATGCATTTCACAGTAGTGAGTTGTCTGCATCATGCAGTGATTCCAGTGGGCAAGCCTTGGCACTGCAGGATATTACAACTATTGGGTCAGAGTTGTGTATTTGGCTGCATAAGTCCAAAATGGACCAGCACGCCCATGGAATTCACATCATGCTTCATTCACCCCTGCCCTGTTCGCTACACCTCTGAATACCTTTCTGTTCAGCTAAAAGTTTCTGGGGCTTTTCTGGTGCATGCAGACAACTCCCGCTCATCACGATTCCAATTTGTTAGTGTTTTGTGTGCATGCAGCACAGAACAAGGCCTCCCCTCTGGTGCTTTTGGAGTGCACTCATTTCAGATTGGGGTGGCTATGCTCACATCCGATGAGGGTTTCACTTTGGATAAAATCATGGCCATAGGTTCTACGGCATAGAAGTTGTACATATGCCTTGGTTTGTTATACTAACCAACTTGTTTTTCTAGTCCCCTTAGACACAAGAAAGGCAGTTCTGATAGTGGGACATAGTATTGTGTTCTGAGCAAGCAACTATGCAGCTTCATTTGGATGGGATTCCAACTTGGGGCTCGGCAAAAAACTCCAAATCAGCTGGTTAGGACACAGAGGAAAGAGGTGGTCAGCTCTCCTCTCCACCATATAAGCCGAAGTTTTTCATTATGCCTCCTCAGGCCATCATCATATAGCTAAGCGAGAATGATCTCTCAGCTCAAAAAAGTGTCCTTTTACCCTGATCCATCATTGCTGCTCTCCAGACACTGCATCGGACACTCCCCAGAATGACACTGCTTTGGTCCTGTTTGCCAGAGCACCATAAATAGAGGGGGGCACTGGCACCAGAAAAGGCAGACTTGGCCAGATGGAAGGTTTGCAAGGCTGTTTCTCAATCTGTTAACTCTTGGCGGGGACACTACTGTGTGTCCTGATATTTCATTCAGACAGGCAGCAGATGGTGCGCACCTCTTGGAGTGGGGGATGGATATCTGGTTGCAAAGGATCCGACATGCCTTGCTGGGTTGGCTACGGGCTTAGGAGCCTTGGTGGGAGCAGGGCATGGTAGGTCCCCTGCTCTTTGGTGGTTTAGGCGGGGGGCGGATCTGTTTGGGGAGGAGGCTGTGCATGCGTGCCTGCCTCCTCCATTTTGGAGGCTCCCATAAGGGACCTTGGGGTGTGGAGCCACTCAGCCACATGTCCAGGCAGGGGCTCCCAGTTGGCTTACACCACCAGGTGGCATGGGGACCAGGTAGAGGCCAGCGCCCACGTCTCCTGTTATCTTGCCACTTGGCAGTTTTACTCCGCAGTTTTACTCCAGCAGGCAGTCTGGGAAAGGGGTTCATCAGGTTGGCATACGGGTCATGCGATGCTTGGATCCATCCCCATGTTGCACCATTGCTCCTTTGCCTATAGTTAAATAAGCTGCGGCTATGTTTTACCAAAAAGATGCTGTGTGTTCTCCTTCCAGTGACTCACCCTCTACTCCTCCTTGAGCTCACAAATATAATTCAAATACTTTTACTCAGACTTAATCCTACTGATGTATTTGTATTTTACTGTTCTCAATTATTATCAAAACTAAATATAATCTGCCACATTTGTATTTTCATTTACAACATAGATTCAATTTATCAAATACCAAAAACAAAGAAACGCTAAGCTAACCACATGCGAGATGACAATGTAAGCCTGAGTTTTGATATAAACATATTAGAGTCTTAGTAGGGGTGTTCATCTAGATATTAACTAATCGATATCCTAGCATGCAGGCTAGAGATGCCAAACTCACAGTGAGTCTCCAGCTGATTCTCCTCTACCTACCCTCCAAGTTTGGTGAGGATTGGATTTAAGTTACAGCCCCCTCAAAGCAGTTGCCCCAGGAAAGTGCTCTCGTAGGAGTGTGTCAAATGGACACCCTGAAAGCTAGAGACATCAAACTGACAGAAGACTTTCCCAGGATGCCCCTCTACCTGCTCTCTGAGTTTGGTGAGGATTGGCTGGGGGGGGATCAAGTAGTGGCTCCCCAAAGCAGATGCCCCCAGGAAAAGTGCTCTCTGGAGAAACACAGCCACAGGTTCAGGAATCCGGACTGTGTCAAACAGACCCCCTGCAAGCTAGAGGCATTAAACTTACAGAGGACCTCCACAAGCTGCCCCCTTCCTGCCTTCCAAGTTTGGTGAGAATTGGCTGTTGGGACCATAGCAGAGCGACAGTTGCCTCAGAGCCCTGAAACACCAACACTGTTCACACAGACTTCCAATTCCTTCCCTCTCTGCCTCCAACAGTAACTACTCTCCTCTCTAACTGCCCTGCTGCAAAGTGAAAGCAGCTGAATGTGAGCAGAGGGTATATATCCATTCTGCTCCCATAGAGCAGAATGGTAGGTCTCTTGTTAGCAGCCAGAGCTGCCTATCAAGCTTCAGAGGGCCACTATTGGTGTTTGTAACAGTTTTCTTATCTTATGGTTTTAATTTTAATAACAAAATAAGTAAATAATATTATTTGAATAATTTTAAGCCATATAGTTGTTCAAAAGCTGTGTATATTAAGACAGTCTATAATTTAATTTAACATCTTTTTGAATTTACGAAATTACTTCATATCAGTATTACAAAGATTGACAAATGGTAAATTAATAAATTTAAAGTATTTAATTTTATTTAAAAATATTTCTATATAAAGTTTAATTTCTGTTGTGATTGTTTTTCCTTCTCAATAAAGTTCGTTGATAACAAATTGGTCACTTTTATTTCCTGCATTTTCCCTTCCAAGCCTTTACACTCAAGAGCATTAAAGCCCTCTTCATACAGACCACTTTTGTAGAGTAATTTAGTAATTTACTAGAATAAGGCCTGTTGTGGAAATAAACACAACAAGCTCTAGAAAGAGGCTCTGGGAGAGTGCCTGGCCATGGGCACTCAGTGTCAATTTGCTGTGGCAACCTCAGCAGGGTATAATGATCCAAAGGATCTGATCTCTTACCTGAAGAGCAGTTGTAATTTTGAGCGATCTCCAGCCCTCCCCTGGAGATTGGCAACAATGGTTCCCCAGGAGGAAATGGCTGGTTTGGAGGATGGAGTCTATGGCATTGTACCTGTCTGTCCAACCCCTCCTCAAATCCCACCCTCTCCAGGTTCCACCCGTCAAATTTCCAGGAATTTCCCAACCTGGAGCTGGCAACCCTAGTCAGGACTGGCCCCAATGAGTTCCTCACAAAAGCCTGAAAAGGGTCTTTTTACTGACAGAACCAAGCTTGGTTGCCTAGCATCAGCCACTGAGGGAAAAATTAGTCCCACAGGAGCCAAGCAGAAGTGTCGTTTGGCAGTTATTCTGACAGGGAACAGTGGCTGAGGTGGCAGTAGGCAGGGAAGAGGAGCGGACACAGCACCCAGCCAATGGCATGAGATTATTCTTGAGTGGTGGTTGATGGGCCAATGGTTGATGAAGTGCACAGCACAGCCAATGGGAGAGCTGGAGATGGTCAACGTGTCAAGAAAATTATATATATAAGAGAATTATAATTGATAAAATCACAACACAAATTGTTGCATATGAATATGACATGTTTTAATCCTAAACAATATAAAATATAGGTAATACCTGTTCATTCTCATAAGTGGAGATGAATAGTTATCCGCCATTAGAAATATCTATGGCGCTTTACATGTTTTTTTTCCCATGTGGGCTTTTTCTGTATGGGCTTTTCTGTGTACGGGCTTTTTTCCATGTGGGCTTTTTTCCTGTCAGCTTTTTTATAGAAACAGGATTCTGTACTGAGAGAGGTCTCCTCTGCGACATCCGTCTGGCTCTTAGGTATCTGACCAGTATCTGCCTCTGAGTTTTTAACGATGTGCTTGGCCACTGGTTCTGCTTTGTGACCCTTCCCCCCGGCTTCTCAGCTGAGTGTTTAACTTTGTTTTCATCTTTTGTGGTTTATAATGATTGTTTTTAAGCACTAACTGCTTTGTACTACTGCAAAGCAAATTAATATCTTGAACATATAAATGAAAATCTATGCATCTACCGGATACAGTCAACCTTTTAGCCCTCAAAAACTTATCCCACCATAAATGTTTCATGTTTTTAAAGTGGCATAATACTTCTGGTTGTTTTTACAGCAAATTATTTTTGAATTTATTCTTTTATTAAAAATTTTAGATGCCACTCACCCAAAGAGTCTACTTACAACATTAAAACCAACAGGTAAAAACAACATAAAAACAAATAACAAATATTTTATCATTAAAATATTAAAACATTAAAATAGTGGCTATCATCATACCACTATTAAAACAGCCCAAACAGATGATTACCCTTCTAAAGGCCAACCTAAGTAATTCAGCTTTGCTAGTCCTGTGGAAACTAAATAAGTCTGGCAGGGCACGGGTGTCATCAGTGAGTGAATTCCATAGGGTAGGGACCACAACTGAAAAGGCCCTTCCCCTGGTGACAGCTAAGCAAGTCATCCTGGAGCTAGGCACCTGCTAGAGGCCCCCAGATGATGACGAAAGGGAGTACAGGGGGTTGTAATGGGAGAGACGGTCCCATAAGTATGAGGTCCCAGGCCATTAAGGCCTTTGAAGGTTAACATCAATACCTTGAATTGGATCTGGAGACTAATTGGTAGCCGGTGCAGCTGCTGCAGAATTGTAGTAATATGAGCTGACTATGATGTTCCAGTCAGCAACCTGGCAGCTGCATTCTGGACCACATACAGTTCCCAAAGCATTTTCAAGAGTAGCTCTACATAGAGGGAATTGTAATTGGACAGGAGGTGACTGTTGCATGGATCAATGTGGCAGTGTCTGACCCAGACAAATAAGCAGCCAGCTGGCAGACCTGGCGCAGGTGAAAAATGCTGGCCATGCTACCATAGACACTTGTTTATCCAATGATAGTGCAGCGAGACTCTTACACAGTCTACAGCTGTCAACTGGACACCTTTGAATCTCAGGAGGAACCCTCCAGCTAGCATCTCAGTCTTTCACAGCCACATGACCTCCATCTTGGATGGATTCAGCTTCAGCCAGCTCCCCTTAACCACTGGACTACAGCATCCAGACATTGGGATAGTGCCGAGAGCACTGCCACCAGTTGCTTATCCAGTAGAAGGAAGAGCTGAGTATCATCAGCATATTGATGACACCCAACTCCAAACCTCGTGATAATTTCAACAAGAGAGAATTGAACCCTGTGGGATCCCACAATTAAGGTCTTATTGGGAAGACCTCTCCTCCCTGATAGCAACCCTCTGAGAGTGTCCCTGGAGGAACGAGGAAAAACCAACTAAGGGCAGTGCCCCTTACTCCCATGGAGGCAAGGCAGTCTATCAGGACCAAATTGTCAACTGTACTGAAGGCTGTGGATAGATCCAAAAGGATCAACAAGGTGAGCATGCCTTTATCCAGATGTAAATTGAGAGCATCAACCAAAGCAAGCAGTGCTGTCTCGGTCCCAAAATCAACCCTGAAGTCCAACGGAAAAAGATCCAGGGCAGATGTTTCATCCAGGAAAACCTAGAGCTGTTTGGCCACTGCTTGCTCAATTACTTTCCCCAGAAAAGGTAGATTAGACACTGGGCATTATTTGGCCAGCTCTTTTTTAGTTAAAGAGGATTTCTTTAACAAAGGTCTAGGAATCACCTTCTTAGGGAAGCTGGGGAAACAGCTCTGTTAGATGAATTAATAATCTGTCTCAAAGGGCCACTTATCACTTTGTGGCATATTAATGCCATATTAAGTTAAAGCATACTGACCAAGATTGACTGAAACTCCCCTCATATACCTGGTGACGTTAGGAACCTATCAAGATTGCTCCCAAAGTCATATTCAGAATAAGGTGTCTGTTTGCACTTACAAGACTATTTTAATGCAACAGGGCAGCTCTAGGAGACTAGACAAAGAAGGCAGTGCCTGGAAATAAATCAGTGTGACTTATTCAAATGCAGCATTTGTGCCTCAGTGCTAAACCAGTTATGATTTTCTTTTAAAACAGACCATGAACACTAAATTTTCTTGATATTGTACAATTAAACTAGCTCTTCATTAGGAAAATGAAACTTGGCAATGATGTTAGGCTCAAGGAAATTGAAGTCTAGCTCTCAGCCTTAAACTTGAACATAATTTATGCCTGGATGAAAAGCAGGCAAGAATAATAGGATATTGGTTAATACAACAGAGTTTTGCCAAGTCACAGAAATGTGATCCTGAGAGCAGTAAATCAATCTCCCAAGAAGTATATTGCAAAAATGGTAAACTTACATTTATTCAAGTATATCCAGTTCACATTCACATTACAGTCAAAACAAGAGAAAGAAGCCTAATCTAAAGAGTACTTTCCCTATCACAAATGGCCAGCTTGTCCGGCATCTTGTGTGTGGGAGTATGAGGGCACTGTCTCTACAGGAGAGACCTGCAGAGACATTTGTTTCCATGGAAGGCCACGTAGAGAGAGGTGACAAAACAAAGAGAGAGAGGAGGTTAAATTAAAAGAGAGAGAGAGAGGAGGGATCAGAGGGCAGCTCCAAGGTTAAGACAAAGAGAGACATCCCATTCAAAAAGATAACACCTATACGTACTTAGAGTGATGTAATGCCCCCTAATGTCCAGGCATGCTGATTCACTCACGCCACCTCTCCCTCTTGACTATGTATGCTGTCGAGGATCACAGTGTCCAGGTTGCCCTGCAGGCTGTCCCGTATTTGTCTCCTGGTAGTAGCTTGGTAAATATGTCTGCTGTTATTTTCTCAGTAGGACAGTAGTGCAGCTTGACAACTCCTTCCCTCTGCAGGACCCTTACATACTGCTTCCTAATTCCAATGTGCTTTGTCTGTGCACTGTTTTTGGAAGAGAGAGGGCTACACAACTCCAGCAGTTGAACTGGCAAAGGTTCCTTAAAACCAAAATCCTGCAGTAACATTATAAGTCACTCTAATTGCATGCTTCAGAAGTAGATACAAATTCTGCTTCAGTAGATGAGTGGGTAACAATTTCTTGTTCACAATTTGCCCGACTTATAGCACCACCTCCATATAAAAATATACAACCACTGGTGGATTTTAGGTCTGATCTTTCTTCAGTTCAGTGTGCATCAGCATATCCCAACAGTGTGGGATTATTAACTGCTGGCAGTCTTAGTGTAAAGTGTGCAGTACCCTTTAAGTACCTCATCACCCTTTTAACTGCAGTCCAATCCTTTGTGGTAGGTGTGCTAACACTTCTGGATAATATTCTTACAGCTGTTACAATGTCATGTCTTACTGTCATAGTTAAGTATAAAAAGCTTGCCTATGGCACCTCTGTTGTTATTGTTGTCTGGCACTGGTTTGCCAAGTACTTTTTCTTTGTAGAAGCCTGATTCCATTGCTGTGAGCATTGGATTAACACCTTCCAGGCCCAGGCTTTGCAACAGTTCCAGTATATTCTGCTTTTGACTAAGAAGATAACTTCCATCTGGTTCCCATTCAATCTGAATTCCCAAGTAAAAGTAAGCATCGTCTAGGTGTTTGACTTCTACTTCCTTGTTTATTTGGGATATAACCTAAGCACAGTTATTTTGATTTTCATGCAAATAATCAGATTATCAACCTAGGTCAGAATAAACGTCCATTTTCCATCACTGCTGTAAAGACAGGGGTCAACTTTGCCTTGTCTGAAACCCTGACTGAATAGCATCTTGGTCAGCTTATCCAACACGTTTTTGCAGCTTGTTTAAACCCATAAAGCCCCTTTTGAAGTTTACAGACTAGATGTTTATTCTTTTCATCTATCAACCTTGTTGGCTGTTTCATATACAATTCTTCCTCTATTTCACCATGTAAAAAGGCAGTCTTAATGTCTAAGTGTTCTGTTTGAATGTGTCTGGAAGCTGCAATGCTTAGGCACATCCTAATTATGGAATATCTTACAACTGGTGCAAAAGTTGGTCATAATCTGTTCCATAAATTTGAGAGAATCCTCTTGCCAGTAATTTGGCTTTGTATCTCTCAGTGTCAACTTCTGCATCCTACTTAACTTTAAAGACTCACATACACCCAATGACATTCTTAACCTTAGGTAGTTAGTTCAGTGAGAGTCTATGTCTTTTTCTTATGCAGTGAGTGCATTTCTTCTTGTGCTGCTTTCCTCCACCTGCTTGCTTTCACTTGAGGCATGCGCTGTAATTCAGCCCATGATGTCGGTTCGTGTGGTAGCAATGCTCTTGCAAGGTAGTTTAGGTTCTCAGCTGGAACTCCCTTGTTGGCCCAGGATGAATATCTGAGGTCCAGGGTTTTGTCTGCCTCCACAGTGGTCTCCAGCTCCTCTGGCTCCTGCTGATTCAGGAACTTCCACCTTCACCTCCTCTTCTGGTTGAACATCTGGTTATGCCTGCATAGTGACTGCATCCATTGGCTCTGGATGATACAGCAGCAGCTGGTTATTGTCACCATCTCCCTCTGGACAGTCTTACGTTGCAGCAATCTGGTTGTTCCTCGGTTGCTTATCGAACTGCAGCATTCTGCTTGTAGTAATTTGATTAGTGCTTGGGTCTAGAATTCTGTATCCCTTGCTGTCTACAGAATAGCCTACAAAGATGCCTTCTTCAGCTCTGGTTCTAGTTTGAATCTCTTTTCTTTTGGCATATGAGCATAAGCCTTGGATTCAAATACTTTAATGTGTTCTATGATTGGCTTTCTGTTTTGCCATAATTCATAAAGAGTTTTCTCTGTGGCTTTGGGTGACAATTTGTTTTGCAGGTAAACTGCGGCTATTGCAGCTCTCCCCAGTGCCTATAGGGAAGGCCTGAGTTAATTCACATGCATCTGACCATGTCCACTATAGAGTGATTCTTGCCCTCAACAACCCCATTCTGTTCTGGTATATGGAGGACAGTAAGTCTGTGCTGGATTCCATGTTCCCTTAACTGCCTGCACCGATCTCGACATGTACCTCCTCCATGATCGAACTGAATGGCTTGGGTTTTCCTGTTGAACTTTTTAGAAAACATGGCAATGCAAACTCTCAGCTTCTGCTCAATTTGTTATTTTTCCTTCAGCAAATAACATGTGGTATATCTTGAAAAATCATCAATAAAAGATAATAGATAAGTGTTATTTCCAGTTGATGCTGCTTTGACAGGCCCAAATAAATGAGTGTGAATTAGCTCAACTGGTTGCTTAGGGCATCTCTGACTTTTTGGGGGGAATAGAAGGCCAAGTTGCCTTTCCCTTTATACAACTCACACACAATTGATTATCATTGGCACACTCACTTATATTGATACCTGTTACTAAGTCCTTTGTTCATAGTTTCATGACGGCTTCTGGGTCATGATGAGCAAATCTCCTGTGCCAAAGCTCAAGAGACTTTTGGTCAGCAGTTGTCTTGGCTGTACAGATCTTTGGTTCCTGGTAGTCTAGCTCAAAGTCTCCATTTCTGAGAGCAATTGAGGAATATAGCTCACCTTGGCATGAGAAAGTACATACGCTATTCTCAAAGTGTATGGAAATTCTTTTGTGAGAATGTGGGCATGCCGTTAAATCAGGAATGGAAACACCACTATCAATTAGTCAAGGCTTGTGATTTTCATTTGTTTGTGCTAAATGAGATATGCAATAATTAATTTGCTTTCTTTAGGAGAAATCCTTCTATCTCTGTGTTTGAGTGTAAGACTGCTTGCTGGTGCTGACATCTGCATTTCTTTTGAGCAAACACTCCCACTTGATATTAGGGGTGTGCAAGAAAAAAAATTCAGCCCCCAGAATGACCACTGAATGCCACTTTCAGCAATCCAAGTGGATTCGGGGGTCATTCGGGGGCCACTTCTGGGTGGAGGGTGGGCAAGTCATGGGATGACTTGCCCAGGTGCCCCACAGCCGCAGGGCGCAGGCAAGCAAAGGAAGGGAAGGCAGTTTAAACTGCCTTCCCTCCAAGGAATGGCTTACCCAGGTGCCTTGCAGCTGTGGGGCGTAGACAAGCCAAGGAACTGCCTTCCCTTCCCTCCAAGGGATGGCTTGCCCGAGCGCCTCACAGCCGCGGGGTGTGGACAAGCCAAGGAAGGGAAGGCAGTTTAAACTGTCTTCCCTTCCCTCCAAGGGATGGCTTGCCTCGGCGCCTCGTATCCACAGGGTGTGGGCAAGCCAAGGAAGGGATGGCAGTTTAAACTGCCTTCCCTTTTCTCCAAGGGATGGCTTGCCTGGGTGCCTCGCAGCCACGGGGCATGGGCAAGCCAAGGGAAGGCAGTAAACTGCCTTCTCTCCATGTGCGGGAAGGCATTAAAATGCCTCCCTGTGCATTCCCTGGCTCGCCTGCCAAAGCAGGAGAACCGGGGAAGGCTTCCAAAGCCCCACCACCTTCTCTGGCCGTCTGCCAAGGCAGGCAAGCCAGGAAAGCCCCTGGAGGGTGCAGGGCAGCATATATATGCCTCCCCATGCTTCCCTGGGGCTGGGGCCACTTTTCCAGCAAGCCGCTGAAATGCCACCAAATTTCAATAGCGGCTTTCATCGGCGGGCCGAATCAGATTAGAGAATATCATTCAGTCTGGGGCTGCCTGAAAGGGGGCCTAATAGCCCATTTTCGGGGGTGCATTCAGTTCTGATGAACCAAATGCACATCCCTACTGGATATGACTTGGCTTGTTACAACTGAAGAAGTGAGAGACATTTCTTCTGTCTTTGGGGTTGGGCTTTCTGTTGTCAATTGGTTTAGTTCCTGTCCCCCCCCCTGACCTGACTTGTTGAATTATTCTTGCTTTTGTACTGCTCACGATAGCCCTTTTGTTTATGGTACTCAGCTTTTATCAGCCCCAGAACATCTTCCAACTTAGAATCTTTCCCATTAAATGTTGAAATGAATGCAAATAAGATTCAAGTACAGAACTTAGAAACAGCCCAATTTGTAAATCCTCATCTGGAACTTTACCAGGAGTTGCAAACTTATTAATTAGATTTAACAATGTTTCTATATGGGTTTCTGCATTTCCACTTTCTTGTAAACTAACTCAGAAAAGTTCTCTAAACAAAGAAATCTTGCTAGCTGGGTCTTGTTCTCCATAGACCTTTCTTAAGGCTTCAATCTTCTCTTTTGCAATTTCCTGTCCTTTTATGTACACCAACTGGGAATTAGCCAGTGTACTAATAATCAGATTTTGTGCTTTATGATCTGCATTCTCCCATCTTGGGATCTTATTTTCAGACCCTGAAGTTCATGGAGCAGTTAAAGAAAAATTAGCCTTTTCCTTCTTGAGCTGGTGCTCAATTCTAAAAGGCCATACATTGAAATTATCCCCACTAAGTTTCTCTAGGATTGCATATCATTTGACTATAGTTTAGCAATTCAAAAGGGAGAGAGAGAGATTCTTTCTGCACTCAGACCTTGGGATCAGCTGTTAACCAAATTCCCAGCATCTTTTATTCTTGCCAGTAGGTGGTGAAGCTCAAGCAAGAGAAAAACAAATTAAAAAAAATCCTGTTTAACTTTACATTTCATTCTGGGCACCCACAATCCTGGGCAGTTTTGCTCAGTCATAGAAGTGTGATACCGAGTGCAGTAAATAAATCTCCTAAGAAGTATATTGCAAGTTCACACTCAGGTTGCAGGCAAAAGAAGAGAAAGAAGCCTAATCTAAAGAGTACTTTCCCTATCACAAATGGCCAGCTTGTCTCATGAGTGAGAATATGAGAGCATTGTATCTACAGGAGAGACCTGCAGAGACATGTGTCTCCATGGAAGGCCATGTAAAAAGAGGTGAGAGGACAACACGAGAGAGAAGGGGCATTTCCCAGGTTAAGGCAATGAGGGCAGCTCCCAGGTTAAGGCAAAGAGAGGCATCCCATTCATGGAGATAACATCTATACACACTTAGAGTGATGTAGCACCCCCCCCCAAAAAAAAAAAAATGTCCAGACATGCTAAGTCAACCACTCTAACAAAGGATGACTCTAGGTAACTAGACCCAGCATTAACCGTCAACCAGGTAGCTCCTCAAGCAGCCTTCGGCAGCCATGCCCCAGGGGCCATTCACACTGTTGAGTAGGGGGGGTCAGTGGATCCGAAGGTGGCAGGTTTCATTCTGTTTCACAGCTCATGATGAAAAGGAAGAGCTGCAGTGCAGTGGGCATTCAGAAGCTCTCTTCCATGAAAGAACTTTAATCCACAGCAGCTGTGTGGAGCACTAAGCAAAGCAAGCTCAGAGGAGGAAGGAGAAGAAATAAACGAAAAAAACTTTGAACTGAAATTCACTGGAGCTGAAATCCCTATTTGCTAACCCTGTCCTCTGCTCTAAGCTCATTGCTGCCTACTTCCCATTCCTTCTTGTCTTTTGGACCTCATTGCTGAAGCAGAGGTAAGGAAGGGCTACCTCATCCCACAGTGTGCCTTCCTGCTCCCCACTGGTTAGTCCCCATTCCATGCACAAAGCCTGATTTATTGGAGAGGTCAGATATCTTCAAACATTATTTTTAAAAGTGCTGAAGCTGTGGGGAGAACAAGAATGCATGAGTTTACCTCTTTATCTGAACAGTGTGTGTTTTTAAAACAAGCGGCATAGCAAAAGGGTATAAACTTCCAACTCCCACCATATGAACAGTATTTTCTCCCTTGTAAGATTCTGTAGCCTAAGTCAACCAAGCTGGGAGAAAATTTACGAAAAACAGAGGACAGAAAGCTAAAACAGGGGTTAGATTTTAATTTCTTACCCCCAGATGCTCCATTTTTTGTAAAAAAACAAGCAAAGCAAAAGCTTTTCCATCTGCCACTTGAGGATCCTAGGAAAGGAGGAGAAAGTTTACTCGCCTGCAAATGTATGTCTGCAAATGTATGCCATATGTTTGAGTACACTTTTTAATTGACTATCATAAGGATGTTTTTGCCTATTCACCAGAAACTGGACAAGGAGGACCCTTATTATAAGTCCATGGCAAAGGGAGCTAACTCCTGGAAATCTGTCACTGTTTCCAGCAGTTAGAGCTACTGTATTGATTTCCTGATATGGTTTGATTTGATCCTAAATTTAATAACACAAGTTATTTATTTTTTTAAAAAGGTTTATTGCATATCATTAAACTACTGGGTTATGTACTTTCACATTAGTTCACAAGTTGCAATGTAATATACATTACAGGATACCTGTGCCCCTGCCTTCCAAAGCAGTAAAAAAATCATTTTGGAGAGCCAGTGTGATATAGAGGCCTGAGTGTTGGACTTGGATCAGGGAGACCCATGTTGAAATACCCACTCTGCCACTAAAACTTGCTGGATGATCTTGGGTTAGTCACACACTCTCAGACTAACCAACCTAAACAGAATTGCTGTGAAGATAAAATAGAGACGATAGCAATGTAAGCCACTTTGGGTCCCTATTTAAGGAGAAAGGTGGAGTATACACAAATAAATTTTATCCAAACACTTATTGGTCTGCAGACACATTATCTAAAGCTTCTTTTTTTACACTGCAGGCTGAATAGATTAAATATCATTGTTGATAGACAAACAGTAACAGACACTGAATGTTAGGTCATCTATCCTGAGCTGTTCTCAAGAAACATGCAGTCCAGTACTCCTTCCCTCCTCTCCTACACACAGCATGAATTAACAGAGTACAGTATTAATAATGGTGCTTTATTGTCAAATCATGTATGTAATTATTATTTTTAAATCAATAGTTTTAGGACAAGATAAGCAAAAGAGTTTTCCTAAGCAAAGTGTGCAACCTAATGATTAAAACTGTCTAAAATTAACTCTCTGCTAAGACTCCGTTCAATTTTTGTTCTCAGTTAAGGTTACATTTCACAGCACAATGTAGTGTGTGTTTGTGTGTGTGAAAGTGCTCAGAGAGCCAACCAGCCACTACGCCAGTATATCTGAGACACACTGCCATAATGCCTGCTGCACTTTGTCTGGCCACCAATGCAGCAACAGCATGGACCTCTGCCGAAGCCCTGCCAGTCCAGCCCAAGTCACTCAAACCCCTCCCCAGCAGTAGCCAAACCTCCTCCCCCTGCACCCAATCACAGCTCCCATCAACAACATATACACCTGAGTCTGGGCAGGTAGCACAGGACTCTGGCTCTGAGGTCTCTGACTTGCACATTTACAGCACACAGTGTTTCACCCTGGTATGGGAAATGCAGAGAGGGCACTTTGTACTCACACCCAAGGGGGAGCAAACTTTCTTCCTGTGTTACTAGCATGTCGCATTTTGGAACCCTTACAGGTAACTCCTCTCTGAAAACATACATCAAAGGAGCAATCACACACTGACAGGTAAACAGGGCTCAGTAGGCTCAGCCCAGTAGTCTGCACCCACCTCCCCTTCCCCCTTGCATGTACCCTGGGGGCACCACCTCAAAAATGCGGGCTCCTACACTGGGGGCAAGCCAGGACAGCTGCACCAGTAGTATTCTCCATGTCTTCTGATGAGGCATACTGCCAAGAAAATGTACTCAGGAGTCCTGGCTATGAAGCTAGGGTGGTGGTGGTGGTGATGATGTAGCAGGGATGCTGGAAGCCCCGTACCAGGCTGTCAGCATAATCCCTTGCCAGGGAGACCCCCACAGGTGGGGGAAAAGGGCATGCCTAGATTTCAGGGGATGACTGGCAACTGTCCCACTGTGTCCTGTGGATATTCTGGCCAAGAATCTGTGGAACCTACATCTTACAGAATCAGAGACCTATGCAGCAGCAGAAGCAGACTGAACTAATATGGTTGTGATGCAGCACACACAGCTGATGAGTATATGTCAATTGGATGGCTATGGCAAGAACAGTGGGGGGTACCCTGACAAAGGTTCTATGAAAAAAAACACAGGAAAAATGTCCACATGGAAATAAATTCATACACATAAAAGCCCACACAGAAAGAAGCCCACATGGGGGAAAAAATGTAAAGTGTCACAGATATCTATAATATATTCTCCTTTTATGAGAATGAACAAGTATTACCTATATTTTATATTGTTGTTGTAGGATTAAAACATATCATATTCACATGCAACAATCTGTGTTGTGATTTTATCAATTATCATCAAATAATAATTTTGCTAAGTTATTAATAAATTCATTACTATATATAAGTGGCCTGTATGAAGAGGGCTTTAATGCTCTTGAGTGTGAAGGCTTGGAAAGGAAAATGCAGGAAATAAAAGTGGCCATTTTGTTATCAACGAACTTTATTAAGAAGGAAAAACAATAACAACAGAAATTAAACTCTATATAGAAATATTTTTAAATAAAATTAAATACTTTAAATTTATTAATTTACCATCTGTCAACCTTTGTAATGTTGGTATGAAGTAATTTCTAAAGTAAATAGAGAAAGATGTTAGATTAAATTATATAGAGACTATCTAGTATACACAGCTTTTGAACAACTATATGGTTTAAAATTCTTCAAATAATTAATATTATTGACTTATTTTGTTATTAAAAATTAAAACCATAAGGCAGGGGTGTCAATCATGTAGCCCGGGGGCTGGATCAGGCCCCCGGAGGGCTTCTATCAGGCCCACAGTGGAACTGGCTGTCTTCTGCTTCTTCTTCCAGTTCTGCTACTGCTGCAGCATCGTAGGTTTGCAGCTTACAGATACATACCTGAACAGCATACTCAAGATTGCAACAGCACAGACATTTTGATACAATAATTCAGAGCAAGAGGGGCCAGTTATCAGACACTGTTAAATAAACAAAATATTGCAAGAGTGCTAATGGTTTAAGCATGTTTTTATTTTAAGTAAAAAAAACCCTAACCCTTTGTGTTTGTGTCCTTTATAAAGTTTATATCTTCGCTACCTGGCATTACATCTTATGACACACATGGCTCAGCCCAATAAGGTCTCATTTATGTCAGATCTGGCCCTCATAACAAATGAGTTTGACACCCCTACCATAAGATAACAAAACCATAACATTAAAATAAGTCGATTTTCTAGCTCAATTTCCCTTTACTTGTATTTTAACAAATACAGCGTGGTACACCCTGTGATCATGACAAAAGACTACCTAAACCTATTATTAAAAGCAACAATTATTTAAAAACATTTAATAACAACAATAACAATAATTTAATAACAATAACCCAAATACAATTCTCCATTGCAAATTAGCCAATCTCCTTAAGTAATTTTGTTCTACCTGCTCATATTGCTGCACAGAAGTGGCAATCATGTCATGTAGTGCCTCATATTTCCTCTTTTTCCCTTCTAGGTGACCTGCCTGTGCATTAGCTAGTGCTAGTTTGCGCAAGCCAGGTCCCTCTGCAGTCCATCAAATAAAGACCACACACTAGGATGACTGCAGTGGAGTAGGGAATTAAGAGCACTACACGACATGTTTGCCACTTCTGTTATTATTTGTTATTTAATGCTATCTTACGGTTTTGCTATCTTATGGCTCTAGAAAGAGAATCTGGGAGGGTGCCCTGACATTAGGCACTCAGCATCAATTTGCTATGGTGACCTCAGCAGCGTATAATGACACAGAGTCCACTGTTTTCTCCAGGGGAACTGATCTCTGCCATTTGAAGAGCAGTTGTAATTCTGAGTGATCTCCAGCCCACACATGGAGATTGGCAGCAGTGGTTCCCCAGAAGGAAATGGCTGCTTCGGAGGGTGGAGTCTATGGTATTGTACCTGTCTGAGGTCCCACCTCTCCTCAAACCCCACCCTCTCCAGGCTCCACCCCTCAAATCTCCACGAATTTCCCAACCTGGAGCTGGCAAGTGTATCTCCTTCCCAGCCAACCATCAACCCATTGTTACCTGCCTGTAGTGTATCCACAGAGAAACATGGACTCGGGGCAACCATGTGCTCCGACCGGTTTGGGTCGGTCCACCACGCAGTCAGGCAAAGGGCCTGAGCTTCGTTCCGGTAGACAATAGTTTGTAGGCTCCTCGCATTCTTCCAGTCGGGGAGCCTGGGGTAACTCAATTAACTGTAAATAGAAAATCACGGGCGTGTGTGTGTTTGGGATGTGGGCTCAATTGGGAATAAAAACCGGCCTGTGAGCCGGCTTAGTTGTCTTGTTCCTGATCTAATAAATTATGTGAGAGCTGAAATCACTCGTCAGTCTCAGTACTTTACACTGCCCCTCTGACTTCAAGCTTTCCACCCCCCACACACCTGCAGGCTCTACCCTGCTCTGAAGCCCTGACTGCTATGTCACACTGGCTGTCACGGGGGGGGGCATCTCAGCAGGGTATAAAGACACAGAGTCCATCATTTTCTCCAGGGGAACTGATCTCTGCGATCTGGAGAGCAGTCATAATTCTGAGTGATCTCCAGCCCTCACCTGGAGATTGCCACCAATGATTCCCAGGAGGAAAAATACAGTCTTTCTCTGCAGTGGGAACCAAAGCAGCTTACATGGTCAGGGGACAGCATACCTGAGGTGCCTTTCCCACATGTTCCCCAGAGAGCACTGCGCTCAGGGACCCAAAACCTCCTAGTGCTCCCTGGTCCTAAAGAGGCCAGACTAGCTACTACCAGACTAGCTACTACCAGGGCTAGAGCCGCGCTGGTGGAACAAGCTCCCTGAGGACAGCAGGGCCCTGTGGAACCTACTTCAATTCTGCAGGGCCTGCAAGACGGAGCTCTTCCACCAGGCATTTGACCACACTTAACATCCTGATAACTTGAACACTCCCTGGGATTGTTTGCATCATCTAAGTCTGTACTAACTGACTCCTGTTATGAAAACATTGGATTATGACTGCTGTCTCATAGGAATATATGTATGCTTTGCACTTTAAATTTTACATGTTTTTAAACTATTTTAACACTTTTATGTAAGCTGCCCTGAGCCTGCTTCGGCGGGGAGGGCGGGGTATGAATCCAATAAATAAATAAATAATCATTCTCCTCTCTTCCTTTTGATCTGCCCAACAACCCTGTGAGGTAGGTTACGCTAAAAGTCTGTGACTGGTTTGAAATCACACAGCTTCCACAGCAAGAACCTGGGTCTGGCAGACCCGGCTCTGAAGTGCTAACTCCTACACCACACTGGATGTGGTATTGTCTGGTATCACAACTGAACTCCAGACAACAGATATCTCTCTCCCCCCGGAGAAAATGTCTGCTTTGGAGGGTGGACTCTATGGCATTTTATTCAGCTGAGGCCTCTCCCCTCCGCAAACCCTGGCTTTCGTAGACTTCAGCACAAAATCTTGAGGAATTTCCCAACCTAGAGCTGGCAACCCTAGTCAGGACTGGCCCCAATGAGTTCCCCGCAAAGGCCTGGAAAGAGCTTCATTTCTTTGTCTTTTTTACTGACAGAACCAAGCTTGGCTGCCTAGCAACACCCACTGGGGGAAAAGTTAGTCCCACAGGAGCCAAGCAGGAGAAGAGTCTTCATCAGGAGAGACAGCCGTTTTGGCAGTTATTCTGACAGGGAACAGTGGTGGTGGGTGGGGAAGCGGAGCAGTCCCAACACCCAGTCAATGGCGCACAATTACTCTTGAGTGGTGGTTGATGGGCCAATGGTTGATGGAGCGCACAGCACAGCCAATGAGAGAGCTGGAAATGGCCAGCACATTAGAAGAATTATATATATAAAATTATAATTGATAAAATCACAATACAAATGGTTACATGTGAAAATAGGTAATACCTGTTCATTCTCATAAATGGAGATGAATAGTTATGCACCATTATAAATATCTATGGCGCTTTACAAGGTATTTTTCTATGCGGGCTTCTTTCCATGTGGACTTTTTTCCGTGTTGGCCTTTTTGTGTATGGGCTCTTTTCCATGTGGACTTTTTCCTGTGAGCATTTAAGACCATGAGTTTTTTTCTGTGGACTTTTTTCCGGTCACCCCTGACAAATGGAGTTCTTTGTCCATTGATGGAGCACAAACCCTACTGGGGCCCCACTGACATGGTTGCAAATGGTCAGAACAACAGTGCTATTCACATCATTGCATAAGTTGTTCAGCATCTGTGCAGGCAGTAATTCAAGAGGGAGGAATGCTGGAAGATGACTTCCATGATATAGTATGAGTTGGCTGCAGTGATAAGTGTGGATCCCACCATTCTGCCAAGGAGCCGAGTGTGGATCCCAGTGATTCCAGCTCAACTCCTGCAGCATCTCGACTCAGGCAGTCACCTATTTGACAGATCCTCCCTACTCACGGGCATGTTGTGATGGGAAGGGTTCACAACATCTCCTGATGGCTTCCCAGAGCATCTTGCAAAAGCTTGGGGAAATGTACTGGGTTACCATTTCCCTTCTGCTGTTTAAAAGTTTGTCATGACCTACAACTCCTTCTGGGTCTATTTGTCATTGAGTGGATATTTGCTCCTCACCAACTCCCACCCCCTCACAGAATGCCATTCTCTGCCCCCTTCTGTAATTTCTCCATTGTGCCTCTCAGAATGATCTGAGGGAGTGAGCTGAGCTCAGGGAACCACATGCTGTGATCAATGCTTTCAGTCTTCATGGTGCTACTGGGGCTCTGTTTTGTTTAGCTGCAAAAATATAACATAGTCCAGTGGCACCTTGAAGACTGATGACATGCAGTTCACTATGAGCTCTCATGCACTGCAATTGACCTCTTCAACAGACTGATGTGGACACCCTTCTACAATCTCCACCTCATTCCTAGCTATATGCTATCCCTGTGCCTTTCCACTGTGCCATGCTTATCTTTGCAATGTTCTCTGCCTGATATGATATGACAGGTGTTAATACCAGAACTACAGTGGAGTGCCTAATGCTTGATGGCAAGTTTCTTTTGCACCTGCCTGTTTATTTCCATGGTTAGGTTTCTGGCCTTGAGTATGGGGGCAGAGAGTTCAAGCCCGGCCTACGTATTTTGTTTCTTTCTCTTTTCTCTAGGGAATGGTCCAGTGACATCACTGTTATAGATGCTTCAGGATTCGGCTGACCATCTCTATGAAAATGAAATTGTTTATATTGGGGTGCCCACCCCTTTTTAGCCTGCAGACATCTTTGGAATTCTGACAAAGGGCCGTGAGCACAATCACAAAAATGGCTGCCACAGGAGGTAAAGCCAACCACACAGCAAGAGGGATTGAAGTTACATAGAAGTCTAATAGTAACTCTTCAACATTTCAGGCAGAAGTTCTGTTTAACAGGATGCCCTTTAATCTGCACAGCCAATCAGAAGCCTGGTGGGAGAAAGCACCACCTAACCCCACACACTTCCTTAAAACACTTGGCAGGCACCAGGAAAGGTGTTAGTGGGCACCATGGAGTTCATGGGCACCACATTGGAGACCCATGGTTTATATGAATCATATTCTTAAACATATTAGTAGGCATTAGGATTTTGCCTGTAGAAGCCTTCTACTACCCATTTCTGAAAGCTTCATTTTCTCAGAAATGTGCAGGGATTTGCCAGTATATGAAAGAAAAGTAAGAATAAACTTAATCAAACCAAAATGAACTCTTCCATAGGTATTCAGGAGCAGTTGTGGAATATAAACCTCTTGGATACTCCTCTGAGCTCTTTTATAATAAAAAGAATGAGTGAGCAAGTGTGAGTTTATCCACACAAGGAATGCATGAAATAACTTTATTTCATAGGGTGGATGGTTGATGCCTCTGTAAAACAGGGTGATATATGGGAGAAGCCAGAAGATTCAAGAAATTGTTATTTACCTCATCAACAGAAGTAATGTCTGACTACATAACAACAGAAATGTCAAGACTTAACATCAGAGGTTTAACAAAGTGTAATTCTGCAGTGTACAAAAAGGGATAGTAGGTGACAGCCAATCTGTAACCAAGGCAACCATGAGGGATATATCTAGGAGAGGAAGGAAAATAGACAAAACACTGTCAAAGGCAGAAGAAAAGGTTTGATAGATGCATTACTCTCAACTGAATTTTCAAGTTTATTTTCAAGACTAAAGCATGAACTCAGTAAGCGAATCAGATAAATTAGGGACCTTGTTCAATCCTGAGGGGGAAGACTAGAGACTTTTGAATGAGTTATCTGTTCTTTCAAAGCAAGACTAAGTTCTGCTGAGATTACCAGTTGGTCTGGCTGGTCCCGATTACATTGAAAGAACACATCCACATGCTTTAACAGTGGGGAAACACCACTAGAACAAGGCAGGAAAATACTGAGGTTAAGTGTACACATATTGATTCCCCCCCCCCCCTTTCCTTCATTACCCTCACAATCTACTTTCAAACAGTCCCTGTTTTGCTTTACATTATTCTATTACAGCTCTTCAGAAAACCTGAAGGGGAGGAGGAATAGGCTTGATATAAAAGGGTTAGATAAAAGTAGATCAAATAAAGGCCAAAGTTACCTTCAGCAATTTCACCACAAGTAATCTGCCCCAGGTTCCAAGATGATGGGAGGCAGGGAAACCCCATAAGCCCATCCCAATATAGAAACCACCATCTTTGTAAGTTTTCTCTTCAGAAAAATACCTTCCCAGAAGAACTTTGGTCAAGCATTAGTTAGGCATTTAATATACAAATAGCATTAATAAGTCGTGAAATGCACTGGTCTACAAAACAAACATAAATGGAAAAATGTAAACACACATGAAGCACTTTGTCATTGCTTATTTATATTAATGTTCATTTATATTTATCTTTTTAATACAATACTGTAATTATGAGAAATTGGGGTGGAATTTAAGCCAGGGTTAGAAGTTAGTTTTTTGTTGTGGTGATGACAACCAGTGTTATCCCATATTTATTTATGTAAACACAACACTTATCATAGGTTTAAAAAAATATGAAAAACTGTAAAGAGGTTAGGATTGAGTATTGCCTTAAGAATAATTAGAATTTTTCGTCATTAAAGTAGGAAACCCTGGAGGCTGAAAAATTAGTCTTGGGACTGGTTCCTAGAGCCAAAGGGAATTGGTCAAGTCGTGATATAAATTGTTGAGCAGGAGGGGGGGCATTTATCTTCTGGCTTCAGTGTGTAAAATGTTCCTAAATAATTTAAAGCAAGTGTACATATATAAAGCAAAGGAAGTGTTTTGATATATTTTGTGCTAATAAGAGCAGCAAGTACATCAAACATAATGCAAAAGCTGTCCTACTAAAATTAGGCATAATTCAATATTCTTACTGAAGATCTCATAGCTAGTCTCATTTGCCATTATGCCAATCTTGCTAGTAATTATTTAAGGGGCAATCACCCATGTCCTGATCCAGTTGTATTCCCTGCTTTTTTCCAGTCTCCAGCTACTATTAGACAGTGATCTGTTCCTCTTTTCTAATGCTGCCATCACCATGCCATTGAGCACAGTTTTTATACTAGCCAGTGTGGTGCAGTGGTTGAACTAGAATCTGGGAGACCTAAGTCTGAACCCCTACTCTGCCATGGAGGCTTGCTGGGTGACTGTGGGCCATTCATAAACATTCAGTCTAACTTACCTCACTGAGTTGTTGTGTGGATAAAATGGAGGAGCAAAAATTGGGAGAAAGGTGGGGTCATCTTGTAGCAATAGGATTCCCAAGAATCTCATGTAGCATATGTATTAGTTGACATTGGGGTGTGCATCCGAGCCAAAAAATAGTCTAAAAGTACCTTATCGGTATTTATTGCTATTCTTTCAACCAGACATGGTGTGTGTGTGTGTTTTCAGCTATGGAGCATAGCCAATCCCAGGTAATCTCAAAAACATTCGGGATTATCTGGAAAAACAGGATAGCCACAGTTAAATCATTCCAAGTAAAGCTGCAGTTTCATGAATGCATTTAAAGGGACCACGACACTTTTAAATGCCTTTGGCTCCACTATAGCCAATGGGGGCCATTACAGTTAATGTTCCCCATAGGCTATAATGAGGAATCTATCCAGGGGTATGCAGGGGTCTGGGCGGGTTGTTTTTCGTGGTAGAAGCACCAAATTTTCAGCATAGCTTCTGGAGATTCTACTCAAAAGAATCCCAAGTTTCAAAAATATTGGATCAGGGGGTCCAATTCTATGGACCCCTAAAGAAGGTGCCCCTACCCGCCAGTTTGGTGTAGTGGTTAAGTGTGCGGACTCTTATCTGGGAGAACCGGGTTTGATTCCCCACTCCTCCACTTGCACCTGCTGATGTGACCTTGGGTCAGTCACAAGCTCTGGCACAGCTGTTCTCTCAAGGACAGTTTCTGTCAGAAGTTCTCTCAGCCCCACCTACCTCATAGGGTGTCTGTTGTGGGGAGGGGAAGGGAAAGGAGTTTGTAAGCCGCTCTGAGATGCCTTTGGGCAATGAAGGGCGGGGTATAAATCCAAACTCTTCTTCTTCTTCTTCTTCTATTTCCAATGGAGGGGGGGGGACAGTGAAAAAGCAGGGACTTCTGTCAAACCAGAGAGTCTCTATAGTAGAAACTGAAAGTGGGCAGCATTTTTGCAGAACCAGTGCCACTGTGGCAATGCCAGCTCAACAAATCCAAGTAAGGATTTTTTTGCAAGCCTAGCATAGCCAGTGCATGTACAGAGTGCCCAGCAGAAACAATGCATGTACAGAGTACCCAACAGGGTCAGTGCCACTGTGGCAATGCCAGCTCAACAAATCCAAGCAAGGGGGGGTTACAAGCCTAGCACAGTCAGTGCATGTACAGAGTGCACAGCAGAACCAGTGCACTGTGGCAATGCCAGCTCCATAAATCAAAGCAAAAGGGAGGTTGCAAGACTAGCACAGCCAGTGCATGTACAGAGTGCCCAGAAGAACCAGTGGATGTACTTATATTTAATATTTCCAGAAAATGTACATCTTTAATCATGGCCTTGTCTTATACTAAAAAAAATAGATGCAAGTATGATGATTGAGTTGTAATATGATTACATGTGATCAATAAAAAGTAATTTTTAAAGGCGTTCTATAATTAATTTCCATAAATGGAAATTAACCTGTAACAGATTCAGCCATTAGCCCTCTACAGTAAAATATGTAATTCATTCACTACTTATCTTATTTATACTGTACAACACCATTTGGATATAGTATAGTATAGTATAAAACTATGTTTTGAATACAAACATGGCAGCCATTCAGGGAAATACTTTTATTGTCTGGTAAGTCAGGTTTATTTTCTTAAAGGATTTCTACTGCTTTAAATGATACATCTGCTCAATATAACGTAATGAGAAAAACATCTGTCTGTCTTACATTAGTAATTGTGGAATACATGTTATCAGCCAATTTATTTTGGGCTGAAATTTTCAACTGAAAGTAATAAACCAGATGTGGCCACCTCCTAAAAACAGCATTTTTGTGTAGTCAACAACTTTTTTTGCCAGCTCACATATGAAATGTTTTGGATCATGTTGCTTCACCTCTCACTTGATTTACAGTATTTTTTCCTCTACTATGAATAGCCACATCAATTCTCCATCTTGTCAAGTACCTCAATAAAATCAACTAAATCAAAGCTACTAGCAGGCTTGAGATCTAAAGATACCAACATACAGAGCCAGATCACAAACTATCAATAAAGGACTGGGTACCATTTAGCCTGCAGTCACACACACAGTCTGTAGTGATATAGTGGTCTTACCTGAGAAGAATAAATGGGCCCCTCCAGACAAGGACATCTGCCTCCTGTGGTGCAGTCACTGGTAGCCCATGTTGTTCCGCAATGGCAGCGGAATAAACAAATACCATAGAAAGTCTGGTATTAACTGATTGTTCGCGGTTCCCTCTGAGTTTTCCAAAGTCTGAACTCTCATGTGGTGAAAGGAACCGGGAAGGGACATCTGAACTTGCAGATCCATTTCTGCCACTTTTTTTTTTAGTTGCTGCCTACATGCACATCTATCTGTCTGCATTTAAATAAAACCCACCCTTACAGCTCATCTGTGGTTGAACAACACTAATGTGGATGCTGTCACACAGGTAACGCACCACAGGGTGTGCAGTCTGGATTAAATGTTCTGCGACACTGGTACAATTTGAGGTGCCATCATACCACACCAAGCCACCAGTGTGACCACAGCTTCAGAGACTTAGATTCCGATGAAATAAGAGTCCTCTGCTATACTGTCTGTTAATTTAAGGGCAACTGTATGTGCATCAATAATTAGAAATATAAATGTCTATTTTGGGCTGAAAGCAGATATAATTGAACTAATGGAATCTGATTAACCACCAGAGCAATAATCTGCTTCATTACTTAAAGTGGTATCTTGGAACACAGGGGGGTGGAAATGTGCTAATGATGACTTTCTGAAGGATGACCTTCTGGTCACCACATCTCAAAAAAGATATTATAGCATTGGAAAAAGTGCAGAGAAGGGCAACTAGAATGATAAAAGGGTTGGAACACCTTCCCTATGAAGAAAGGTTAAAATGCTTGGGGCTCTTTAGCTTGGAGAAACGATGGCTGCGGGGTGACATGATCGAGGTTTATAAGATTATGAATGGGATTGAGCAGGTTGAGAAAGAAGTACTTTTCTCCCTTTCTCACAATACAAGAACTCATGGGCACTCCATGAAATTGCTGAGCAGTCGGGTTAGAACAGATAAAAGGAAATACTTCTTCACCCAAAGAGTGATTAACATATGGAATTCACTGCCACAGGAGATGGTGGCAGCTACAAGCATGGAGAGTTTCAAGAGGGAATTAGATAAACATATGGAGCAGAAGTCCATCAGTGGCTATTAGCCACAGGGTATAGATGGGAACTCTCAGTCTGGGGCAGGTGATGCACTCTATTCTTGGTGCTGGAGGGGGCAGCAGTGGGAGGGCTTCTAGTGTCCTGGCCCCACTGCTGGACCTCCTGATGGCACCTGGTATATTTTGGCCGCTGTATGACAGAGTGTTGGACTAGATGGGCCATTGGCCTGATTCAACATTGGCTTCTCTTATGTTCTTATGTTCTCTTATGTTTAAGTATCAGAAAGACTAACAAAATGGTCCCAGCTGCAGCTGTCTATATTTGGGAGGGGTTGACCAGAGTGAAGACTCTGACTTCCTGGTCCTCCTGAAAGCCCTGCCCGTGCCCGGGTACCTGACTGATTGGCCTGAGCTGCAGCTAGGGCCAATCACCACAGCTCCTTGCTGCCAGCATCAAGCTGAAAGTCACCATCCTGACACCACTGAAAAGCTCAGAAGACATGAGAGCAACATATCCTCTCCTTGGTCCTTATCATCTCATCTGAGCTAAACTGCCTCTGAACATGAACGTTTTATTGTGCAATCACCAAATGTCTGGATAATGAATTCTATATATTAATTATTTATACTAAGAAGTTTATCTGTCTTGAACCTACTACCAACCAATTTTATAAGGCGATCCCTTTGATTTAACGTAAAAGGGGAATATGTCTACCACATCCCTTAGTGCTATTTTTCAACCAAATAGCTTCAAAAACTTAAATCTTTAATTTATTAACCTCAAATAGCATAGGCTATCATAGAGTAGAACATTTCGACCAATACACCGTTCCCACTTCAAGTTGTCGTCTATATTTCCACTAGTGTAAACCAGCGGACAATAGATGATATGGCTCGCCTCAAACACGCTTCCTTTTAACTCCTTAAATCAGGCACTCACAACCACAAGCCTACAACACTGGAACAGATAAAGGTTGTGGCCCTCATCTATTACTTGCTAAACTTCTCTGCTATTACAGGTTTTCACCAGTTTACCTTTGGGTCTGAAACTAAGAAAGCCAGTATGAAGTTTCCTGAACTTTTTCTGGATCTCTTTTGAAAAGTAGATATTACAAGTGGGGGCCCACAAGACTTATGGAGGTGGAATCCCATCCCCCCACTCTCTTGACGAGCCCAGAATGCCCCCAGGCTCTCCAGCCACCACTGCTGGGTCCAACACGGCAGCTGCTGTTAGACCCAGCAAGGTCTCTGAGCACTCCCTGGGCTGTGTTGCTGTTGGGCCCAGCACAGTTCCTGGGCTGCGCTGCCACCAGGACTAATGCAAAGTCTCAGGCCTCAGGGCTACTGCCATCAGACCGAGCATAGCCCCAGACTCTCTGGCATCCACTGCCAGGCCTGGTGCAGCCCTCGGGTTCTCCCTTAGGTGTGCCACCACTTGCAGGCCCAGGGCGGCTCTTGGGCTTTGGAGGCATGCCCTCTGCGGCTCCTGGGTTGTGCCAGCAGTGGCATGCCCAGCATGGCTCCTGGACTGCACAGCCACCATCAGGCCCAGTGCAGCTCCCAGGCTGTATGGCCGCTGCCAGATTCAGCACAGAGCTCTGGGCTGTGCGGTCACCACTGATCCATCTGAGGTAAGTGCACTTGTGCAGAGAATACAGTTTTACTTTTTGAGGGATTTAAATCCCCTATGTATTATTTTTAAAGATTTTTCTGCAATATCTCTTTAGCCTTCATGTGGCCCCAATCCCTGGATTTAGCTATCTGCAGAAGGGGGCCACGGGTGAATATAAGATACAGGCCACCTTACCATTTACCCAAATGCAGAAGAGGATCACATTATGTTAGCTAACACAACACATGCCATAGTTTTTTGGATGACTCCTCTAGAAACAACATTAGCTGCTCAAAACAAACTAGTTTCAAGGCAAATGCTTAACTGCTACTTTCTTTTTGAAGATGGCAATGTAAGTGCCATCCTAATCAGAATTATATCCTTTTAAGTCCATTAAAGTTAGTGGTCTTAAAAGGCTATACTCCTCCTTAAAATAGCAGTGTCTGTGTATTAATAGTAAACAAATCTCAAATAATCTTCTCCAAACTTTACTATGATTTTAGAATTATACTGGGAAATTTTCAGTTATAGTGAATAGGCTTTGCACATTTTAAACCTATTCATTGTACCTTAGGTATTCTTTTTTTAGAGCACTACAGCTTTTAATAACTGAATTACACTGATATAATTTTTTTCTTGAGAACATTTTCAAGGACATCTGTGATTAGATTGATCAAACTTAATGAATATGTATATGTATTGGACTAAATTATAGTCCTTGTTTAAAAATAAACTCCCCAGTGTATGCAACGATGTTACCGCTTACAGTGAAAGAATGGGGCCTATATGAAGATGGCACTGCAGATGGATTCTAAAGTAATTCTGGAGTACTTTAAAAACAGAAAACTTGAAAAATATTTCTGGTGATTTAATGTACTAGAACTCTTCCCTCTTTCCTACTCCTGTCATGACCCACATCTTGTAAAGCTAGCTTTGACATGGTATTAAGATGGAATTGTTAATCTTGAATATGTGGCAACAAATAGACATAACTGAAAAGCAAAAAGGCACAATTGACAACCAAATCCACAACACTTGGCATAATAAAGTCAAGCTTGATAATGTACTCTCTTAACTCTTTAACACTCTTAAAATTTGAGGCAAACGGATCACTTTTAAGTACTAAGGAAACAATGGCTGCTGTCACACACACTAAATAATCCACCTTCAATGCATTTTCAAACTGGGTTTTGCCAGTTCACACAGTAAAAATCCAGTTGTAAAGTGCACTGAAAGTGGATTCAAAGTGGATTATTTAGTGTGTGTTGTACTTGCCTGTAACCAGTGCTCATGGACTGGTTAATCATACAGGCTCATCACAAAGTGCAACTCAGATTTATTGTGGTGGTCTCTGCAGTACCACTAGGAGGATTACCAAATGAATTCTGTGAGTAGACTCTTAAGTTAAAAGCATATATAGTACAGCCTTCCCACTTCTATTTCTTTCAGGACACTGATAACTACTGAAGAGTTTTGAGTAGGTGAGGCGGTCAAAGACTCTATCACAGCATTGCACATATCATCTACAAAGACTCCTTTTAGGAACACAGCTGATCTTTGGTTTAATGGAGAGGTCACTGTAGCTTCAAGTTTGTAACACAGCATTAACAGAACCCAGATCTATCGTGAGCTCCATCACAGCTGATGATGTTGAGCTCCATCCATGTTGAGTTCCATCACAGCTGATGAAAAGATGATCTTTCTGAACTCTTTAGTTTACTGTAATTAAGTCAAAGTTTAATACCTAATGAATGTAAGGCACTTTTATTATCAGGATAATAAAAGCTGCCTGTTTTTAAGAAAAGTGGTCATACCTTAATGCCTCTAATTCATAACTCAGCATTTAGAGGTCACCAAACACAAAAGGTCTCTTTTTTGCTGTAACCATCTGAAAAGACCACATAGCTGGAGGTTCAAAAGGTCTGGCATTAATTTTGCTAATATTATCATTAAGTCCCACTAAGGAACTGGAAACCTGACAGTACATGCATATTTACAAACTGAATACACACCCATTACTTTTCTTCATGATGTGGACCCAAACCAGCTTACACCAGTCTCCTCTTCTCCATTTTATCTTCACAACAACCCTGTGAGGTAAGTTAGGCTGAGAAAGAGTGACTGGCCCAAGGTCACTCAGTGTTTCCACAGCAGAATGGAGATTCAAACCTGGGTCTCCCAGATCCTAATCTGACACATGAACCACTTCACAGAGGTAGTAAATGAGATCAAAAATATATCAAACAAATTGAAATGATTATATAACAATAAGATATCCAATAACTTACCCTCCTAATCACCTCCAGCCCATCAAGATGAAAACTAAGCTAATCCCTGTATCTCAATATTAATCTAAAAGCTTTCTTAGCTACTTTTTCTGGAGAACCACCTTAAAAATACTCCCAAAGTAGAAACAAAGGAGAAAAGTACAAGTACAACCAAAACCTAAACAATAATTAAATCAGAAATTAGCAAAGTAATAGGGCAATACTAGTATCACAAACTGAAAGAGGAAAGGAATAGGAGGACTTTGCAGAAAATGGTGTCTAAGAGGGAAAGTCTAATTATGATATGTTCTGCTCTGCCCTTTTCCATTTATAAAAGGTGGTCTCAGACACCAGGTTTGGGGAACAGATTAACACTATTAAAAGCAAATCATCTAGATGTGGGAATATGTTGCATACTTCCAGTCTTGTGAGAGCCATAACTTTGACTACATCTACAAAATGGTAGAATGATCATGGAGATGAAAAGTTCCACAGTGAAGCAGAAGTTTTCTGCACATTATATTTATTAAGAAACAGAAATAAATATCGTTTAGATCTAATGCAACAAGCTATACATTTAAATATAACAATAGGGGATATTATGCAACAAAATCATTCTAATTTGGGGGGATTTTACTAATTTAACAATTTTGGATATATTATGGGTCTTTTACTCCCACAACGTTTCTTTGAGAAAATACTTTTACTTAAAAACCCTTTTTGAAAAATATCTTATGCTGTACCTGCCCTTTCAGCAGTAATAGTTTTACTTTGTCCACTAACTCTTGTGTAGGTCGGAAGTCTTAAGCGGAACACAGATGGTCTCCTGGGATTCTGTAAACTCTCCAGTGTAATCTTTTAAAACTACAGAAAGGACCCATTGATTTTGTGCCATAGTTTCTCATTTATTTTGAAATCTGTAGCCTATTGCAGCAGGAAAGGTCAGCTGTGGAAATTGTGATCACATGGCCAAAATCCTATTTGGGGTACCTCTGGAGAACTTCTGGGGAACTAAAATCTGGATTTCCATTTCCACAATTCAAAAAGTTTTCTGCTTTAATTATGATATATTTCATAATTGGGATCTGTAATTAGGTTGAAAATGATAGGCTGGTATCTATGCTATAGGGAAAATATAGCCGAGGAGAGGGCTAAAATGACTGCAAATCTATGTCCCAATTTTTCTCAATGGTTCATCTGATTTGGTATTAAAGAGAATAGAATTTTAAGGAATATATTTATTAATCAGGATTTCATTAGGCAGGGTTATGGATCTGAGCCAGGCATGTCTTTAAAAAAAATAGCTGTGGCAAGGTTTCTAACAATACAATATGCATTTTCTTCCTGTTGTAAAAATCTCAGCTAAGTTTTTCTCTACCTCTGATACAAGATGAAGAAAAGGGGATATATGTTCCCAAAGGAAGAGCTGATAACCATCCGACGGTTATGTTGAGATAACTATTTTCAAGGTGAGCACTGAAGAATAGACCATACTACATCTCATTTTATGCCATCTTCTGGACAACAATGAACAGTGGTTTTCCCCCTGTATTAGCTCCCCAAATTCACAGAAGGGTACGTAAATAAAAAAGAGCATTGCTTCCATTTCACTTTGTATACTGCCTTATGAAAAAGCAGAACTGAAACCTGTTTCAACCACAGACTGACTGAAACATCAGGTAGCCCATCCATAATTTGGAAGGTTACCAGGGCAATCAATTCAGTATGCAGGATCCTAGACATTTCGCCTGAAGCCTTCAGAATAAATCTACCAGGATTTTTATTACTGTGGTCTGCATGGTTCACAGAAACTCAGGCTGGAACTGCATGGCTCTGATAAGGAGTGAACCTGGAACCAAAAAGTCAGTTTGTGATATAGACAGTATATTTAAACTGTTTCTATACTGTGAATGCCAGTGTGGTGTAGTGGTTGGAGCACTGGACTAGGATCTGGGAAATACAAGTTTGAATCGCTGCTCTTACATGGAAGCTTGCTGGGTGACCTTGAACCAGTCACACACTGTTAGTCTGACTTCTCGCACAGAGTTATTGCAAGGATAAACTGGAGGAGGGGGAAAAATGTAAGCCACTTCCTATCCCCACTGGGAAGAAAGGCAGCATTGCAAATGAAGTAAATAAAACAAAAATAGTAAGATGAAGGACGAGTACACTGAAGATTAACCCAAATAAGATAATCCAGTTGGTTAGCGATGACTGATCCTGGAAATGGTAGTTTCCCACCTACTGCCTGTTCCCCCAATTAATTAAGGTAGCTTGCTTGTAATCTACCAGCACACCTGAGCTTTTTCTGTAATAGCTCCCAACTATGGAGCAGGTAAGGGTGGTGCCACCTTTAGAATTTTTTAGGAAGTGCTGCAAGGTTGTTTCATTCATTAGGTTTTTAATGGGATGTAAGTTGCAGGCATCATGTCAGAGGAGGGGGTTATTTGGGGGCTGTATGTTTTTAAACTTGGAAATGTAGGCCATCTTGAGCCACAAAGGAAAGGTATGGTATAAATGTTACTAAGTAAATAATAGATGGAGTTGATGCAGATGGGCTGTACTTCTTGTCTGGTTTCTGGATGGTCAGCTATCAGCCGGGTATGCCATCTATGGACCAATGATGATGTAAACAGATCTCACTACAGACATGGATGCTCTGTAACCTCCAGAGTGTATCAGACAATGAACCCCAAATGGGGCTCCCTTCAAAACTTCTCAGAAATTAACTGGTCCATATGCCATCTCTAGATTACTGATAGATATTAGAAAATCATAATCGCCGTCACCTAACAGCCATGTGTGACCTATCTTTCTATGCAAATTTTTTTAAAATCAACAAAATCACACAAAGCTGCATTAGAGACTGCTGCAAACTCAAGGAAAACCTGCCTCCAAGAAAAATAATATTTTTAAAAGGGGGAGGCTCTTAATTCTGGGCTTTCCCTCCCATTGGCTCTGGCACCTGCTTCCTCATCAACATCTCCTCTTCATGGGCAGTGCTTCCATGGCATTCTGCATTGCCAAAGCAACCTTTCACAATGGTAAGATCTCTGGCATTTATTCTATGCCATTTGTTCTCTATGCCAGCAGGTGGAGACATTTCTGTTTAATTTGATATAGGCCCAGTAAACTTTTTCTGTCCCTCCTCCCCAGGTGTGTAGTTTTTGTATGCATATGGGGATAGAAAATAGGGTGCTAGAGGTAGATCCCTTCAACCACATTGTTCACTTATTTACAATTCACCAGACTACAGCCTAGAGCAAAACACCTTCCTTGTTTTGTCTTTAAAGTTTTACTGTTATAGTTTTCAAAGTTATTTCTTTTGGTCATGTTTGAATTTACAGTTCTGAGTTGTCACAAGTCACAAGATAGCCACGACATGCCAAGTTTCTGCCTCTGCATGGTGCTGAAATCTGCTGGAAACTATTGGAATTATTAACAAACTAGGAATAAGGCCCGTTGTAGAAATAAATACAAGCTCTAGAAAGAGGCTCTGGGTTGGAGACCTGGTCTTTGGCACTCAGTGTCAATTTGCTGTGGTGACCTCAGCAGGGTATAATGACACAGAGTCCACCATTTTCTCCAGGGGAACTAATCTCTGCCATCTGAAGAGCAGTTGTAATTCTGAGTGATCTCCAGCCCTCACCTGGAGATTGGCAAAAGTGGTTCCCCAGGAGGAAATGGCTGGTTTGCAGGGTGGAGTCTATGGCATTGTACCTGTGTGAGGTCCCACACCTTCAAAACTCCACCCTTTCCAGGCTCCACCCCTCAAATCTCCAGGAATTTCCCAGCCTGGAGTTGGCAACCCTATCTCCTCCCCAGCCAACCATCAACCTACCTTTATTTCCCCTTCTGACTTCAGCTTTTCATTTCCTTCCCTCCCTCCTGTATAGCAGTTGTATTTTTAAGTAATCTCCAGCCCTCCCCTGAAGATTGGCAACAATGGTTCCCCAGGGGGAAATGGCTGGTTTGGAGGGTGGAGTCTATGGCACTGTACCTGTCTGAGGTCCCACCCCTCCTCAAACCTCACCCTCTCTAGGCTCCACCCCTCAAATCTCCAGGAATTTCCATACCTAAAGTTGGCAAGTTTATCTCCTCCCCTCTCAGCTGTTGGCTGTCTTTCTCGTTAGTGGGGAGCAAAGCAGCTTACTTCATTCTCCTCTTCCGCTTTGTGATCTGTACAGCAACCCTGCAAGGTAGTTTAGGCAGAAAGTCTGTGGCTGGTCCAAAATTACCCAGGCAGCTCCCATAGGGAGGCTCCTGCTGAACAGGAGCAAGCAGCCAGGGCTAGTAAAGTAATGCCAGTCAAGAGACATGAAGTCACCCTGAGAGTGCTGGCAGGCCTAGGGTTGCCAACAAAGACAGACTGATGCAAAGGAGGATCTTTGTTTCCATATCTCTATTTTGCCTTCAATTGGTTTCGATGTCAGCAGAGTGAGAAAATGCCAGAGACTCTGGATGGGTGCCCCATGGTAAATGGACAATTCCTAAAGATTTTCCAAAACACTACTTTGTCCACATTCATTTTCTATACTTACAGTGTCCCCTGCCAGAACACAATACGTCCCCAGCACTTTGAATTATCAACAAAGCTTTAACAGCTCTCCTGCTGTCACCTGGAGACTGGCAACAGCTTATTTGGACAGTGGGGTCTATGGCACTGTATCTTTCTGATGCCCCCCTCTTCCTCCTCCTCAGGCTCCACCCTCAGCAGGCTTCATCCCTAAAATATTCTGGAAGTTTCTAACCTGGAGCTGGCAACCCTATGTCCTTTCCAGGAAATCATCAGTCTACCTTTATCTGTCTGTCTGTCTTCAGGTTGACACTCCCCCTCTCAACCTCTGCCTAGGGAAAGTGCATTTGTTCCCTACAATGGGAACCAAAGCAGCTGACATTATTCTCCTCTCCCCTGTATGATCTGCACAACAACCCTGTGAGGTATGTTAAAGTAAAAAAAAGTCTGTGAATGGTCCATAATCCCCCAGGTAGCTTTTATAACATGAACCTGAGACCTGCACACCATCCTCTGGAGTGCTATCAGGTACATATCTGTGGCAGTAATAGCGTAACCACTGGCACCTTTTCCTATCTTTTTTTTTGCATTGTGGTATTGTGCTTTTGGTGTGATCTGTCTTTTTTGTGGTATGGCAAGGTTGTGTTATTGGGTTTGTTTCTTTTGAAGGGGAAGTGATGTGTTGTGGGTGAGGACATATTTTACCTCAAAATACACCAGGTTGCATATCCAAATGGGGGGGAGGGGGAGTTTGAGGTGCAGAATGGAGTGAAGTCCAATCAGCTTCCATATGCAAATGACCTTGAAATGCTGGCCCAATCAGAGAAGAGTGGCCCAGCCTGCAGTGGGTGGGAGAGAACTCAAGCAACGCAGCCAGTGGATAGAGACACCTTGTGACTGACATATCACAGAGCCAGCTGATTTTGGCAGGCATAGAATGTTGCCATATGAAACTGCTTTTATATATAAGGACAGGATATGCCACCAGAGCGGTAGTGAGTTCAGTATACCATTATTTAAGAAACCATTGTCACCATGTGTTTTTTGTCTCTTGTCATTTTTCAAGTTTTTCCTGGTAAATCGCTAACATAGTAGTAATTAATGTGGTATTTTCCTGTATTCTTAGTTACTAAACCTGTTGAAGTGCGCTTTTTAGTTATATAATAGTTATTTTTGTTGCAAAATGCCTAATATTAACATTTCTAGGTTATAAGGATTTAAAATTTCTCAACAACTGGTTCTAAAAAGAAAAAAACTTTTAAAAGAAAAAAATTAGAGGGTAGAAGAAGAAAAAAATGAGTAATTGATGGCAATGTTCCCTCTAAGCTCCACAGTGTTGTGAGCAAAAGTTCTACCTCTTGAGTGAAAAAAGCTAATAGCATTGCAGTTGCGACGAGTCTACATTTGACTATTGCATAAATTATTCTAGATTATTTCCATAGTTTTGTAAAAAATTTAGAATGAATTCCTTTAAATTATATTTAAACTATATTTTATAGTTCTTATAAATTATATAAGAATAATTTAAACATTGTAAGAGAAAAGAGAATCAAGTCAAATTTCATTACAGAAAATGCTGTTCTCGATGGGGGTAGACCAGGCCTCCGGAGACCAGGTCTACCTGCCCCTTTCCACTATACTGGTAGACCTGGTCTCCGGAGAACAGGTCTACCCACCCCAGTCTACTATATTGGTAGACCTGTCCTCGGGCTGTCACTCTGCACTGAGCCTTAGAAAACATACCAGCACTGGGGGCTCTACTTTGATTTTTTTTTAGTGAAATATGACAAATTAAGGTCAAGTATAACAGAGGTGGTACAATCACTGTCAGGAGCCTACCTAATCTTGACAAACATTAACCTAAAAAAGTTGCTTAGATATTAATAATCTGCCCAAACTACTTATTTATCCAAATATCTATATCCCACTTTTCCCCCTGACAAAAGGCAGCTTACAAATCATACTGAAAAGCATAATAGGAGTATGCAAAAAAAATCATTTTTTTTCCAGCTCCATTATAGCCTACGAGGAATAAGGTTCATTGTGGAAATAAACACAACGAGCTCTAGAAAGAGGCTCTGGGCAAGTGGCCCTGGCCTTGGGCAATAAGCGTCAATTTGCTGTGGTTATCTCAGCAGGGTATAATGACACAGAGTCGACCATTTTCACCAGAGGAACTGATCTCTCCCATCTGGAAAGCAGTAGTAATTCTGAGTCATCTCCCACCCTCACCTGGAGATTGGCAACAGTCATTCCCCAGGAGGAAATGGCTGACTCGGAGGGTGGAGTCTATGGCATTGTACCTGTCTGAGGAGCCAGCCCTCCTTAAACCTCACCCTCTCCAAGTTAAATCCCTCAAATCTCCAGGAATTTCCCAACCTGGAGATGGCAACCCTATCTCCTTCCCAGCCACCCATCAGCATACCGTTATCTGTCCCTCTGACTTCAGCTTTCCATCTCCTCCCCCCTCCCTGCAGCTTCTACCTAGGAAAAATACAGTCTATCTCCACAGTGGGGACCAAAGCAGCTCATATCATTCTCCTCTCTGCCTTTGATCTCCACAACAATCCCAGGCAGGGTGAAAGCCTGTGAGTGGTCCGAAACCACCCAATCAGCTTCCACAGGAAGAACCTGAGTCTGGCAGACCCTGCTCTGAAATGCTAACTGCTACGTCACACTGGCTGTCATGGGGGGGGGCACCTCAGCAGGGTATAATGACACAGAGTCCACCATTTTCTCCAGGGGAACTGATCTCAGCCAATGGCACATGAGTACTCTTGATTGGTGGCTGATGGGCCAACAGCTGATGAAGCACACAGCACAGCCAATGGGAAAGCTGGATAGTGCCAATACATTAGGGCTTTTATACATATAGGATGGAGGCCATTATAGTCAATGGGCCGCATAGGCTATAATGGAGAATCAATCTGGGGAGTAGCTGGGGCTTGAGGGGGGGGCTGTTTTTTGAGGTAGAGGCAACAAATTTGCAGCACAGCTGCTGGTGCCTCTCCTCACACAGATCCCAGTTTCAAAAAGAGTGGACCCGGGGTCCAAGTCTATAGGCCCCAGAAGGAGGTGCCGCCATCCTCCATTGTTTCCAATGGAGGAGAAAATGCCTTCTCAGTTTGTGAGCTGAATCTAAAACCAGCACCCCATAGCACAGCTTAGAGGGATCTCTGAATGAGGGGAAATTTAAGGTAGAAATAATAAAAATTCCAGTAATTAGAGGAAAAATTATGGTTAAAAAACTTAAATATTGAGGGGAAATAATTTCAGCAAAAAAGTTAGGCAAACCTTTATAGAGAAAATATAACATTATCTTTATTCAGAACTGCAGTAATAAAATGAAAGAAAAACAAAAGTATTAAAAGGAGAAAAAAATGTTACTATTTTGAATTTTATTGTGATCTTTCTTAGTTGGCTGTGCAAAACTCTTTTTTGAATAATACTTTTTGTAGGGTAGAGTAAGGGGCACTGGGGATGAGTTTACAAAACCAAAGGGACAGTGATCCAAAAAAGTCTGGGAACCACTGAACTAGATGGACAATGTTCTTACTCGCTACAGAGACAGCTTCATATACTCAGAACTACAATCCTATACAGAGCTATTTGACAGTAAACTCCATTAACCTAGTGGAATTTAATGCTGAATAGACATACATATGATCATGCCAGAACAGTTTTGGATTTAATGGAGTCCCCAAAGAATTGCAGTCTATCGCAATTTTTTCAGAATGTTTTGTATATATAGGAATCTCTATATATAGGTATATAGGAATCTATTCTACACTATCTCATTTTGATGGTCTTATATTTTAAAGGGGGGGATCCAGAAGTCAATAATTTTCACAATATAAGGTGACTTGAAAAAATCTGCTGTTTTTGAAGTCTCGATATCCTTTGCTCCTTCAAATGTACTGCTGCTAAAAGATAGCCAAGTTTTATTTTACACATCTAACACATGGTTAAAATATTATGAGATGAGGGAGGAACTGAAGTGTGACCAAAACACACATCTTCCATATAGCAAGATGCACAAGGTGTCCCCAAACCTGGAAGACACACAATATATTGCAGGAAGAGCTCAGCTTCAGGCAGTACAGAGAACTAACTCAATCCTTGTTTGACTTCCTCCTGACGTCTCCTAATGATCACAGTTGGCCTTACAACAGCTTCCAGGCAAATGGCTGCAGGGATGGTGATATACTTCATTACAAAGTAAAATGGATGGCCATATCTGTGTTGGTACATGATGAAATGGTATGAATCAACACAGGTTTGTGAAGAAACAGTAGAATAGAGATGACCTTTGAAAACTGCACTAAATTATATATGCCCTGAAACACTGACAAATGTTTTCTATTTTATGTATTCCACACAGTTACAGGTCTGCAGTATATGCACAGTATTTGTATCTAGCATAGAATATGGCTTCTGAAAGTCAGCTTTTAAAATGAATGTAAGACATTTTTTTCTTTTTCCAAAAATTAAACCCTACATGTCAGGGTTCAGACAGACAAAATGATGATAACCCATGATCAGAATTCCAGACACACATGCATGAGAGAGAACTTTTCCAGTTCACAAAAGAGGAAAGGGGGGTAATATTTTCTCACTGCTTCAATTTATCCAAGATAAAATTATATACCTCCAGATAACATATCTCCTGCATCTTATCTAGTTGCATCACAGATGTATCCAATTCACAACATGGCCAGGTATGTAGATACTCAAATCCAGAGACTGGAGCCATGAACAGACAAAACAGATCTTGGTACAATTTTTTTTAAAAAGCTATGAGGCTTGTAGAGAAAAAAAAATGGTCTAAAAATACATTGGAGGATCAACCCCCACGGTATTAAAGGCAGCACCTGTAGCTTTAAGAAACAAATGACCTGTCAGTGGCCATTGTTCTGGCTTGCTAGTAGGGGGTGTGCATTCAGAACTACCAGAGCCAAATTTACCCGAAAAATACCTTAGCAGTTTTTTGGGGTATATTTTGGCTTCCCAAATGTATCACAGTTTTCTTGGGAAAATCGAGAAAAAATCTGAGAAAATCCAATTCCCAGATATATTCAGGAATTACCAGTAAATCCAAAAACAGCAGAGAGGAGGGAGCAGATTGCTCCCACCTCTCGACAATTTGTCAGGCTTCTACTGCAGTCCCTTTAATGTTTTAAGGAACTGCAAAAGACAGCCCGAGGATCAGCTGTGCTCAGCTTGGCTCAGGTTCTCATGCAGCCCACTTTAAACTGTTAAAAGCTGCTGTGTTGGAGGGAACAATCTGCTAGCTGTGGCACAGCAGATCCTTGGGGCCAACTTCTCCTGCAGCCCGGTTTATACCACACTACAAGAGAAGAAGAAGGGGACGGCAAAGGATGAGATGGTTAGACAGTGTCATCAATGCAACAAACATGAAATTGAGCAAACTTCAGAGGACAGCAGAAGACAGGAGGGCCTGACGTGATCTCGACTGTGTGATTGAACAACAAAAACAGGAGAAGCTATCCCAGCCAGGTCTGAGTACGTGGGGAGAGACCTCCCCATGGCACGCGGATCCTGGGGACAGCTTCACCTGCAGCACAGTTTAAACCGTGCTGTAGGAGAAGCCAAACCAGCCACAGGATTCGGTTGCCTTTTTTTTTACCAATATTTTAATTCTCAGGTCTATTGAACTTGAAAGAAACTGGGATTTCCAAAAAAATCCCAGATCTGAATACCATACTGATATTGGGATTCAGGATTTTTCGGAAATAACAGAATTTTTTTCAGGTCCAATAGACCTGAACTGAAAAATATCAATTTCTCCCTCCCCCCAGCACTGGCAGCGGCGGACAGTTACCAGTGCGTTCTCTGTGCATGCAGAGATTTACTTTTGGGGAGATTTAAGTATCCCCTGTATATTTTTTTCAACTTTTCAGATTTTTCTGCACACCTGGGGAAAATCTAAAAAAAATCTGAGAAAATCCAAGTGCCCCCGATGTGTGGATTTAGATATCCGCACAGAGGGGGGTGTCTTGGCTATTAGTATATAGATATAGCAAATATGAGTTATGGTGTTTCCTATATCTAATTTAAGAATTTTTTAACACACAAACAATACAATCCTGTTCATACTTTTAAAGTGCTCCTTTCGCACGGCTATTAATAACCCATCTCAGCAATTCTATTTCTTGAAGTAGTTAAGATTCTTCCTATCAGATGCCAAGCAATTCACATGCTTGTAACTTCACCCATTAATCACTGTAATGGAATTCTATGAACATAAAGGGGAACCCAAAGGTTGGCTCTGTAATTAAATTGGTGAGGGAATCGCAATAGCCTAGTGCTTTAGAGTTCAGCATGGAAGCTTGTCATCTTAGAAACACACTTTGCAACTTTTCCCTGTAAAATCTTTAGTTCAGTTCCAATGTCTGTGAGCAATCTCCTGTTCTCCACATTCTATCACAGCCAGACAAAGCAAATGTGCTGTATTAATAATGTCCTCTGCGCATCACAAACAAACAGTAGCCACCCTCCACTTCTGCATCTTCAATGAGCATCAAATAGTAACTTGCCAAGTGACAATATCTGTTGAAATGGGGGACACAGAACAATCTTAACTGAAACTCTCTGATTATCTGCTTTAAATTGTCCTTTGAATAGTTCTAAACAAAGCACTTTCATCATGTTATAACCAGTTCAATAGCATTCCAACAATAAAATAAAATGTTCCCCATAGACTCAATTGCCAAGGTAATATTATTAAGAAAACAGACTTTAAATGCTGACAAAAATTCAAAGCTATTTACTGTTATAAAAAAACCTGATATATGCACGAGACTTACAGGCTTATAGCAAACTTATAAAATGATACAGTACATTTTCTTTAACCCTTTAGACTATACAATTATTCTGGAATGAGAGGCTTCAATATTTCTCCAGATGTATCTCTAGAGCAAAAATATTTAAATACAAATTTAAAAGATAAAGAGCATTCTTGTATCAGAACTACAAATCCAAAAGATGCTGTCATATATGTCAACAAAATTTAAATATACCTAAAGTTCTGTTTATTAGACCAATAAAGTTGAAATAGGGATTATTAAAATAAGTGCACACATTCAGAGCCATAGATGTAGTGTACTCATTGCTGGACATTTGACAATTTCCAGTAAATAACTAGAAGTTTCACAACACAAATATATGGAACACTATAAAAATAGCTACAGAACAAACTTATACATTCTTATCTTTACTTCACAAATGAATTCATCAACTGTGCTAACCATTTTCAGCATTTTAAAAATTCAGAATGTGGGTATCACTTCTAAAATAAGTCTGCATGGACTTTTATTTGCAAAATACTTTGCAGGGTAACCTTTTCCCCTTGATAGTACATGATTGGTTTGCTACGCTCATTTGCTCTAAATGAAAGCAAACAGAAATGTGTAATGCAACAATTCTTTTTAAACAGAACCTCCCAAAGCCACTATGGTTAGAAGGAAAGGTGGGATATGAATGCTGTATTTTTTTATTTATTGTACAAAGTATCTATGAAGTTACAAATGAGGATAAACAAACCCTTGTGTAATTATAATGAATCCCTGACTTTGCAAAATTGGTTTTCTTAAGGGCATGCTCACTGAATACAGCTTGAATATCCTGCACAAGGTTTTTCCACAAAGAAAATAGTTGTTCTGCATTATTTTAGACAAAACATTGACTTAGTTTGGGTAGGTCTGCCAACCACCAAGTGAGGCCTGGAGACCTTCCAAACTACTAGAGATCCCACCCCAAGAAAATGTCTGTTTTGCAGGATGGACTCTATGACATTAAACCCTGCTAAAGTCCCTCCCCTCACCAGATTCCATCCCCAAATGCACAAGAATTTTCCAACCCAGTGTTGACAACCCTAATTGGGTATACATATAAAAAAGCATAGACATCAGTCTATACTAAAAAGGTATTTTAAATTCTAACAAGATTTTGCATACACACTGTAAAACTGCAATTGTTACCAGGTCACTAAGTTAAATGGTTCTATTAAAGTTTAACAGAGATTTCTGGGTGTTACTAAGTCATGCATATTTGCATATTTTTAATAATCACAATGTGCCTATTGGAAAATTACATAAATATTGCACTGCTGAAATATTTATATCATGTGAAAGTTAGCCACACTTCCATGGAAGAATGTATTAGAGCTTTCTGTTACTTTAAATACTGGTGTGGGCAAAAAGTCAGACTCCTTGCACAGTATTTTAAGAGCTCCACTAGTGATAAGAGTTTGCAAAATACTTTCCTTTGTTATTCTTCCCTTTGTCTATTTGAGCTTTATTCCCCTCCCCCCACTCCAATCCCAGTGTTCCAGCAAATCAGTTTTAGGTCATACCTACATTCTTGTCTCAAAAATTCAAAGTGCTCCAAGTCTTCCAATAGTTCATCAATGTTCACCAGTCCACTGACGAGAGATCTTCCTCATATCATCCAATTTAGCACACTTCAGGAAGAACTCACCATAATACTTTTAGGCAGCATTTGTGATAAACAGGGATCCATTTGGCTACAATGATTATGATACAAGATAAGCAGATGGCTGCTAAAATAAATTTATAATTCAATGATTATTCAAAATACAACCTTGTTATAGAAGCCATTATAAAGCAACTACTAGGCCTATAATACCTTAGTATTGCAACCATAAAGGATATATCCATAAACATGTCAAAACCCTAAAAATACCTTTTAAGATTAGCCAAACAAAAGCAGGAAACTAGGTTAATATCCCATTTTTAATATTCATTTAATAACAGCTTAAATTTTTAAAATTATGTGACTGTACACCCAACTAAATGATGGACTCTTTAACATAGTAAGAATTTTAAAAGTGCTGTGATTAAAATAACATACCAGCAATCTTTTTACACTGCAGCTAACCATTTGCCCTGCATGTCCAACAAACAGAGTATAGAGGCCAAGGCCCTTCCCCGATGCTGTCTTCTAGCATCGTTAATAAAGGTTTGTGCTATGGAGTCTGTATTAAGAACAACAATGAGAAAAAAAACACTTTTGACACAATTTTCATAAACAAATAGGGCATACAATTCATGTACTACATAGGGAGCAGAAGTCCATCAGTGGCTATTAGCCACAAGATATAGATAGGAACTCTCAGGCTGGGGCAAGTGATACTCTGTATTCTTGGTGTTGGGGGGAGCAACAGTGGGAGGGCTTCTACTGTCCTGGCGCTACTGCTGGACCTCCTGATGGTACCTGGTATTTCTGGCCACTGTGTGACAGTGTTGGACTATATGGGCCATTGGCCTGATCCAACATTGGCTTCTCTTATGTTCTTATTATGGAGGGGCAAGAAATATGCAAGTCAAAGATCCCTTGTTTTACCAGAATCAATATGCATAATTCTCAACGTGGCAAAATCTGTGGATAACTAAATCTGAAGACTGGAGCCATGAACAGACATTTATAAAAATGCCCAGGATTTGCAGGAAAAAAACCTGAATTCTAAACAAAAAAAGAAGGGGTTACCACAATGATTAAAAAATGTCTTCAGTGACTGTTGCTAGGTAACCACAACAGGATCGGTTTCTGTCAGTAAAAGGTGGGAGAGGAGACAGGTTCCTTTCTAGAGTTGTTTTGGTCTTTGAAGGAGAAGTCATTGTAGCCAGACCTAACAGCAATAACCAGGTGAGTTGATACCATGTGAGTTGCATGACTTATCCTGGACTGGCTGCTCACTACTGTTCAACAGCAGCCACGCTATGAAAGCTAGTGTTGTATAGTGCCTAGAGCTTCAAACTAAAATCTGGGAGAACCAGGTTCAAATCACACCTCCGATGTGGAAGCTCACTGAGTGACCTTGGGCCAGTCTCACAGCACCAGCCTAACGTACCTCACAGGTTTGTTATGAGTATAAAATGGAACAGAGGAGAATGATGTAAGCTGCTTTGATTCCCCATTGTGGAGAAAGGTGGGGCATACAAGGAAGGAAGGAAGGAAGGAAGGAAGGAAGGAAGGAAGGAAGGAAGGAAGGACATAGCTTAGAAGGGAGCAGCTAAATGGTAAGTTGGGTGAGAAGGAGAGGAGGCAAGGAAAGGGAAAACATATGGAGTTGTTAAGGGGAAAGAAAGAGGAGGATACAGGGGAAATGAGGTGCCACCCGAAAGTCCTTGTAGGTTCAACCCACTGCACAACTGGGCCTCACCCAGCAGCTAGCACCACACATCTAGCCATAGTTTTCTTGGGTAGAGACTGCCAAGGGGGAGGGTAAGCTAAGGTAGGTTGTCTGGTGGGTGGGAAGGAAGCAAGGAAAGGGAAGAGATATGGGGGTTTTCATGGAAGGGAAAGTGGAAATAGTGAGAGGAGGGAGAAATGAGATACCCTACAGAAGCCCTTGCAAGTTCCCACTTGTATCCAATATTCTGCAAACTTACCTAGTATCGTGAAACAGGAATGAATTATAGTCAGGCATTCAAGCGCCCAAGATTTTGTCAAATGCAAGAGGTCTGTGCTTTCCCTTTCCGCATTCCTTAAATTTCAATATAAATATAACCCTTTCAAGCCTACAGAGGAACCAGTGTTTTTTGGCGGGTGGGGAAGGGGGTGAGAATCCAATGTCAAGTCATTTGAAGAAGGGGGAAAGGCTCACTTCAGCAAATCACCCAGTTTAGAAAATTCACTGATTTAATTTCAATAATTTGCTTGCCAAAGGTATAGCTCTTCCTACTCAGCCCTGGCACTGTGATTTGCAAGCAGCAATGCAAGCAAGCAAACACACATAAATTCAAATGTACAAGTCTATTTAGAACTCTAGGACAAAAGGCATTTTAAAGCATTTGCCACTGACATTCACAACTGGCAACAAAGGGAACTTCACATATATGTGAAATTTTAATAAAGGAAAGTGTCACAGGTATTAAAAGAATTTCTTCTACCCTTCAACTTTTGTTTCCTACCTCTCAGATGGCATGAATTAAAGATAAATATGTTGGTAGCATAGGCTGCAACAGTTTGCAACTCTTTCTCATGTATTGGGTATACTTGCAGTTTTTTCTTACAGAAAATATATATCTTTTACTTTTGTGTTGATCTTTGGCCTGGAATAAGCCATTCATGCATACTTCTAACTCCATAAATATGCCAAATAGGACAGTTTTATTTGAAATCTCTAGGGTGTTAATAGTTCTTATGCTAATTTTGGGGGTGGGGCGTGTTCATTTGTCAAAAGGTGCCATGTAAATTTTCTGTATGTATTGAAAAATGCATTCAGTGTGCCCTGACCTGGATAGCCCAGGCAAGCTCAATCTCGTCAGATCTTGGAAGCTAAGCAAGGGCCAACACTGGCAAGTACTTGGAAGGGCAACCTCCAAAGAATACCAGAGTTGGGACACAGAGGCAGGCTAATCAAGCCACCTCTCTGAAAAAATCCAAGTCCCCTGTAGGGGTCACCAGAAGTCAACCATGCCTTCCAGGCAAGCACGCACGCACACACGCACACACACACAAATATATTTTTAAAAATGTATTCAATGCAGTTATTTAAAGGTTGGAATCAATCATGACAAAACCAAGAAATCCTTAAGCTGAATTGGAAGCGACTCAGTACTGATTGTCTGTGGGCCACTGAAACCTACTACACAGCACCCTTCCTGAATCAAAAAAGTAGAGAATCATGTACTATACCCAGCATCCATCCACTAACCCCAGGGTACATCTCAGTCTACCAAAAGCTAGAAAAATCAGGACTTTCAACCTCCCCCAAATTAGGTGCGTTAACTCCTAGAACTGCCTCCACTAGGATTGCCAACCTCCAGGTGCTGGCTAGGGATATCCTGGGATTACAACTGATCTCCAAGCAACAGAGATCAGTTCACCTGGAGAAAATGGCCACAGTGGAAGATGGATTCTATGGCACTGTATCACACCAAAGTCCCTCCCTTCCCCAACCCCACTCTCCTCAGGTTCCACTCCCCAGGTCTCCAGGTATTTCCCAACCTAGAGCTTGCAACCCTAGCCTTCACTGTTATACTGCTAGATCTGAGCTACAAGAGTATGCTCAAGCTCTAAGACCAGCAAAAAGTATGTTCCTGCTCTTCATTCCTCACTTGTCCTCAAGTCTTTCTCCTTGAAACATAAGGAAAAGTATACTTAATAAGAGAGAAGAGGTTACTGCTGGGGGTGGGGCAGGCCTTAAAATTCACAGAACCCGTTGCCCAATCTTTTGAAGTCTGACCTCTGAGTATTTTTCAAAAATGTAGCAGGGATGCTTAAATATACAGAATAAAACTACCATATTTACTCAATAGGAAGACAAACAACTTTGAATGTAAGATGACCCTCTCTAAAAACATTATACACTATACCAATGATAGCGCTGCCAGGTCCCTTGGACCTGCCAGCAGGGGATAGGTGGTGAACTTACTGGAAGCGGGGATGAACATTGAAAATAAACGTGATGCGCCTATGTAGCCCAAACTATGGTAAAGTAAAGGTAAAGGTTCCCTTGCTCGAAAGCCAGTCGAATCCGACTCTAGGGTTGCGGTGCTCATCTCCGTTTCAAAGCCGAAGAGCCAGCGCTGTCCGAAGACGTTTCCGTGTCTCCCAATGTCACCAACACACCTGCGTCACTTCAGGTCACGTAGGCACATCACCTTTATTTCCGGCTTCTTGCTTGTCAGGGGTGGGGGCAATTGGGGGCAGAGAGGTGCCCAAAACTGGGGGTTCTGGCATCCCTAACCAATGTAAATAACCTGTGTTTCCAGTTTGCACACTCAACTAAATAATCTTCACCATTTCAGAGCGTACTGGAAAATAGATACAGACTGTGAAACTTCCTCTTGACCAGGGTTTCTACTATGCAAGCAGCTCTGGAAGAATTTCTAGCTTGCGTAGCTGGCATATTAAAACAAAAACATTGAACAGAATACTGCTCCGGCTTGACAGATTCTCACGGTCAGCTACTGGTAAAACCTATGACTTTAGGGTTTGCAGCCACAGCACACAGGTACAAACGTATAGCAGATTCCTCTCTGCAACAACAAGGATTAGAGCACTGTCAATAATACCATGTATTTTCCACTGCTACTTTACTAGATATTTCCTAAGTGATTGTATAGGTATATTCTTTAGGACTCTCCAAGGACCCACACCCACACTCCACTAAGAGGGGTTAAAACCATGTTTGACCCCTAATATGAAGCTAAACCTAAGCCCCACTGGAACCACTGAGACTAATGTATACTTACTAATGAACCCAGTCAACCTCAAAATATTCAAAATAGTTACAAAAGGGAAAGAAATTTTATTTCTTGTTCCAATAAATTTTTGGCTAACAGTGACTAAAATAAATTTGATTTAATTTTAATAAAAATGTGTGTGGTGAGTAAAAGATAATTAAAAATACAGTCAAAGAATGAGGTACATTTTTATTATACAAATATTGAGGAACACTACAGAATTTACACTGAAAATTAATGTTTACATTTTACTGAATGTGACTTTTACCACATCCTTTAATGTTAAGAATTTTCTTGTGAGTTACAAAGAACAGGAAAATTAATTGAAGAATGGTCAGCCATGAGGTGTTGATACTGCTGCCAAACAGCTGTTAAAGAACTTAATCTGTGTAGTACAAACCATGGGGAAGGTGGTGGGATAAGTATCCTAAACAACGATACACTCAGTAATAAGAACGGGAACACAAGGCTAAAACATGCCTTGCCTGCCCCAAAGAGCTTACACTCTATGTATATTACAACACATTGTATGTAAGAATAGAAGGAGAAGCTACAAATCAATGAAATCTTTTTTAACAGATTAGTAATCACTGTGTTTAAACCTAACATTTGTAGACCATGTTTCATTTAAGGAAGGAATGATGAAAGAACTCATTCTGTCCCACAACGCTTCCTTTAGACTTCTGAACACAGTATCACTTTCTTATTTGGTCTAGTGATTTTTAATGCCAGAAACAAATTTAATATATGGAGCCTCAAGTTGTTTAATATAAAGTCTTAAAAAATCATTCTGTCTAGTCTAATCAATGTATCTAAGCTACATCATTTCAAACAAGGCAATCTGAGTATGTGATTGTCTGCCCCCATCCCTCATAGGCACTAATGGAATGAGGGACAACAGGGGTGCATGCTATGTAAATAAGAGAGTATGACCAAACTTTTACCGAATTGAAATAAGAGGCCTGACACCTTTTAAAAAATCAGTACTACCCATAGATATTTCTGCACTTAATTCCATAATCAAATTGGCATTGTGTACCTACCCCACTCATTATTTAAACCAATACACCAGGAAGTGTGGAGGCAGAAAACTGGTGACCCTTCTGGAATTTCTCATCCAAAGACCTTGCTTCACCATACTGATGGAAAGATCAGATAGCTTACTTTTTAAACAGCCACATTTTGGCCAGACTTATAAAACACAGTGTTACAGAGCAAGCATTACCTAGATTTCAGAAGAATGACTGTCCGTCTGCAGAAACAAGGGAGAAGTTCACACTATACATAAAGGGTTTTTCCCCCAATCAGTTGAATTTAAGGTTAAGTTTTTCTAACCTACGTGGGTAATACTATGGCTTATACCAAAAACTGTAGTCAGAGTGAAGTATATGCATCTTATGAAGCTTTCAACTTCACTACAGCAATTGTGTAAATAGTGATTTGGAACTTCATACTGTACAATAAACAAATCACCTCTATTTCAATTCTGGAATATATTTTAAAATGTTCAATATTAATATATTTATGGGGAAAACAGGAATACTATATAAAAATATTCTCATCTGTACAATCTATTTAATCAACTCCTGGTTAATCATGCCCACTAATTTTGAGGTTTGCCGGGCAGTTTTAGTTACTGTTAAAAAAACCCAAAAAGAAACAACAACAAGGAAATCAGTTTTAAAATGTAGGGCTGACAGTTCTTTCAACGTCCCAGAAAACGTAGAAGTAGTTGGCAGGATCGCATCAGCTCCATTGTGTTCCTGAAAAATATAAAATACCAGTGTCCACTGGATCAGCGGGTCCTTGGCACTTTGGAACTATTCATGAACGATTTGGGTGATGATGCTTTAAGTACAGAATGAAGAGACTTGTTAATAGAGAACTTTCCAAATGAAGCATCTGGTGTGTTGCACTCCCAGGATATATTATGAACTTGCTAGGTGACTATTCAAATGATCACACCTATCTTATAATGTTTATTTATTTATACTGGCAAGTCAAGCTGAGAGAAAGACAATGCAAAAAAAGATAAACAAAGAGTGAAAGAGAGACATCTAATTTCCTTAACTTTTACGTTCATGCTTAAACACAGAAATTGTCACAACTATTCTCGTGACAGTTTAATGAAATGTGGCAATGGAGTTACTACAAAAGTTCAAATCACTTTTAAGCAACAGAATTAATTAGCACAAGACTATATTTAAATATCATTGAAGCACAATATTCAGAAACTCTGTTACAGATTACTGTCCTCAGATCTCCTTAACAGTTAGAAATCTCCTTGAGGGTGCATTGTAGATGGCATCTTAAAATTCTAGTGTTGCACCAGTGTCTTTCGTAATAGCTCTCAAAAGACAATGAAAAGACCCATCAAAGCAAACATTTCACAGAATATAGAAGCATCTACTAAGTGTTTCCATTTCTTGACACACCAAAAACCCAGGGATGGAGAAACATCTAGAAAGAGGATCATGGTTGAACCCATTCAACTAAATTGGCAATTTCAGCTGACTTCCCTTCCTGCTGCAGACTTCCCTCATGCTGTTCCTCGGGATCCTTGTATCCCAGAGGGACAGCATTTTTTGATGATCACTGGGATGCAGTGGGAGAGGGAAGGCAAAAGATCCATTCTGTCATTGGAAAGTTTAGTCTGAATCCAATACAATATATTCAAATATTTAATGAGCCCTATACAACAGCTTCATAGACATCTCTGCTGTGTTACCTTGAAATGCAGCCAAGAACTTTGGATTCAAGCATCAGAAGCCATTCTTACAGCACCAAAAGTTAGCACTGTCAATTATGCTTTTTTTAAAGGATTACTCCCCTCTATATGACTTGAAACATTACATAATAAGATTTCAAGGAGACTTTGCCATTTGAACGGTGACTGGTTCAACTTAACATCAATACACAATGTTTATTAGAACAGGTTCTGTTAACTGCAAGAATTCTGGAGTTGCACCCCCCAAAAAAAAAATTCAGAGTGAATTACTAGTATTTTAATCCATTTATTAGATTAGCCACTGTAACTGGAATAAGTCACTAATTTTAGATTAAACTTTTAGTAAAACACTTTAGATGTCTGATTAATGTTCAACACAATTCAGGCAGCCATCTGAATAGCTACAGTTGAAACTGTTATAGTTCTCAGACCTAATTAAATCTGCTGCTTAGATGAAGTTAGATAATCTTACGGTTCTTTCCACTTCTATTTCCTTTACTAATGCAGAATCCTCTACACATACAATTAAATCTACATATTAATCTTCAATACATTTATTTAAGCCGTGACCTGGATGGCCAGGGCTAGCCCAGTCTCATCAGATCTCAGAAGCTAAACAGAGTCAGCCCTGGTTAATCCTTGGATGGGAGACCACCAAGGAAGTTAGGGTTGCTACGCAGAGAGGGGTATAAAAACCAACTCTTCCCCCTGAACCACCTCTGTTCATCCCTTGCCTTGTAAACACAACAAGGTCACCATGAGTCAGCTGCAACATGATGACACTTTCTACCACCACACTTAGCATAAATTTCCCTTCTCAGTGGTACCAGAGTTCTACAGTCTAGACTGCTGGGAGAAGTGCCTCCTCCTGGGCGTAGGCAGGGTTGCGAGTGTTTTACTCCAGCTCCAACAGGAGGGGCTTCTTCTATGTTTCCCAGAAGAACTGGTTTAAGTCCCTAACAAATTGAATTATATAAACAGTCAAGTAAATTGACCAAGAATCAAACAAACCCTGGGAATGTAGCTTTGAATGCTAATACTCAGAACAAGACTACAAATGAAAATTTGGCAGCATCCCTCTGAACTCAAACTGACTAAGTTTGCAGCAGGAATGCACACCCACCCACCCAGAGTCTCTCTCACTAACTTTGCAGTAACTACAGTATCTTATACCAGGGAGGGAAGACTGTAGCACCCTGGAACCACCAAGAAGGGAAATTCATGGTAAGTGAATAAAATTTTCCATTCTCCAGTGGTTCCTGGGGTGCTGCATCTAGACTGCTGGTACATAGTAAAGCCACGTTACTTAGGATGGGACCATCCCACTACTGATTATCTACTATATGTTGGAGGAGTGGATCGATTTCTAAGTGGCTGCCTTGTAAATCATGTCCATAGAGAGAGCTGAGCCGTACACTGAAGAGCTAGCTGCCCCTCTGAGACAGTATGATGTTAGTCCCCCTGCTGGTTCTCCTACCCGAGCCCTTTAAGCCACAGATATGCATACTTTAATCCACCGATTTAAAGTAGATGTGGATATTTTGGCACCCAAGGAGGACTCATGAAAGGAAACAAACATTGCTTCTGATTTATGGAACTCTTCAATCCTAGATAAACAAAAATTAAGAGTCTGTCTCACATCTAAGCAATGCCACATTCTTTCCTGTCTGTGGGCTGGACTGGGACAGAAGAAGGATTACACTATATCTTCTGACCTGTGAAAAAGTAGGGTTTGTATGTAAAACCACCCAATCTTTATGTAAGATCCACAGTTCATTGTTGATTGACAAAGCAAGCATGGTATAGTAGTTAAGAGCAGCAGACTGTAATCTGGAGAACCAGGATTGATTTCCCACTTCACCACATGAAGCCAGCTGGGTGACCTTAGGCCAGTCACAGTTCTCTCAGAAGTCTCTCAGTCCCACCTACCTCACAAAGTGCCTGTTGTGGGGACAGGAAGGGAAGGCAATTGTAAGCTGCTTTAAGACTCCTGGGATAGAGAAAAGCAGGGTATAAAAACCAGCTACTTCAAGTGCTACTGTACACTATACATACATGCCTCACAGGATAGCAGTATGGCAGAGATAACAGAATTCTGATATTCTAGTTCTGCAGCAATCCCTTCCTCTCAGCTTTCATTCAGTTAGCTTCAGGAGGCCCAGATTTGGATAGTACACTGGGCCCTATGACAGAAGATCCATACAGAGAGGAATTGGCCATGGAGTGACCACTGGAGGAGATCCTGAAACCATGCGCTCCTGAGTCAATGAGGAGTGATCCACATGACCTCTGCTACTTGATCTACGCTCTGCACTTCCCTGAGTACCAGCTGTAGGGGAGGGAAGACATAAAGGAGCCCCCCTTGACCATTTGCCTGTGACTGCATCGATTCCCTTCACATGATGATGGCTACTACAGAAAAAAAAGATTGAAATATGGAAGATTCCCTAAGATGCAAGGGGTCTATTACTGATGCCCAAAACTGGGCACATAATTGTTGGAACACTTCTCGGTGTATCTGACATTCCATTTGATCCATTCTGTGTTTGCTTAGCCAATCTGTCATGGTTGGAGATGCTGGATACATGTACTGTTTTGATGGATCTTATTTGAATTTTTCCATTCAATATCTCTATCACTGCTGCATGAAGGGATCAGGAATGAAACCCCCCGAGGGATGATGCACAATTTAGTTGACATTATCTATGCGGACTAGAATGTCTTTTCCTTCCAGATAGGTTTGAAAGGCAACCCAGCTCCATTTTATGGCTCTCAGTTCCAGGTTGTTTACTATTGGTCTTGCTTGCTTTCTTGTACCAAGTTCCCTGGGCTAGTTAGCACTGCAACTTCTAGAACGATTTCAAAAATGAACCAGCCCCATCTTATGGCTTTCACTTCAAGGGGGTTTATGTTCATCCTGCTTTCTTTCTTGTCCCAAGTTCCTGGGCTAGTTGACACTGGGATTGAGCTCCCCATCCACTAAGGCTGGCATCCATAGTTAGCTGGATTCTCTGATGTTCCCAAAGAAGGGAATCGTTAAACAGCCAGTCTGGTTGACTCCACCCTCCTAGCTCATTCTGGACCCTCTAAGGAAGGGCCAGGAAGATTTGCTGTTTCTTGGCAATCTACACTGGGAATGGAAGAAGGAACCTTTGCAAGGGTTGCAAATGGAATCAAGTCCAGGAGATAGCATCTTGGTAGAACACCAACATCGCCAGTAAATGGGCTAGTGACATTAGGTTCTGTCAAGGATAGTGAATGGTAGATGATATCATTGTTAGTTCTGATTTCCTTCTGTCATTCTGGGGACAGAAAAATAAGGGCAAATGGAAATTCCCTGGGTTCAAACACTCACCATCAGGGTCACTAATACCCTGGTAAACACTCTAGAAGAGGATAAGAGGCTGAAGGGCAGGGGTCAATATTGCTGTCCCATGTAGGCAAAGAAAATGTAACGTTTGTCTGCTGGATGGATGAAGATGTTGCAAGAAGCCTCTGACAGATCTGCTCAGGCCAAAAAGGTTCTCTTCCCTATTGCTGCTATGATGGACCTGAAGGTCTCAATTCAGAATATCTTCATTTTTATCCTTTGATTTAGCCATTTCAGATAAAGAATGGTTCTCAAATTTCTGTTCTTTTTTTTTTTGAACAAGAAAAAAATTGAGTATACCTCAATGTCCTTTGTACTTCTGGGAATGGCTTGATTGCCCTTATACTAAGAAGGTGTTACATCACTTGCAACAGCACTAGATGTTCTGTGGTGCACCTGTTTTTTGAAACATAAACAAACCAATCTCTTGGGGTATTCATAAATGCCAATGTATATACCTCTGAGATAATTTCCAGCACCCAGTAAACTGAGGTGGAGTCTTCCCAAACTTGGAGAAATTGTTGGAGCTGGCCTCCAATCCGTAAAATCATACAGTTGGAAGGGGCCATACAGACGATCTAGTCCAACCCCCTGCCCAACGCAGGACCAGCCTAAAGCATCTCTGATGAATATTCATCCAGCCTCTTTTTCAAAGCTGCCAGTGAAGGGGAGCTTACCACCTCTCTAGGCAGCTGATTCTACCTTTAAACCACTCTGACTGTGAAAAAGTTTTTCCTAATATCCAGCCAATACCTTTCTGCTTGTAATATAAACCCATTGCTTCAGGTCCTATCCTCTGCTGCCAACTGGAACAGCTTCTTGCCCTCCTCCAAATGACACCTTTTCAAATATTTAAAGAGAGCAATCATATCCCCCCTCAATCTCCTCTTCTCCAAACTAAACATTCCCAAGGCCCTTAGCCTTTCCTCATAGGGCTCAGTCTCCAGAACCCTGATCACCTTCGTCGCTCTCTTCTGCACCCTCTCAATTTTGGCCACATCCTTTTTGAAGTGAGACCTCCAGAACCGCACACAGTACTCAAGGTGCGGCTTGACCAAGGCAGTATAGAGAGGAGCTATGACCTCCTGTGTTTTCGATGCTATGGCCCTTTTAATACAACCTAAGACTAAATTTGCCCTTTTTGCCACCACATCACACTGACTGCTCATATTTAGTTTACATCCACTCTTACCCCAAGATCCCTTTTGCATACACTACTCCCTAGAAATGTATCCCTCCATCCAGTATTTGTGCTTAACATTTCTGTGGCCCAGATGGAATACTGTGCATTTAATCTTTGTTGAATTGCATCCTGTTCACAGCTGCCAACTTCTCCAGAGTATTCAGGTCTTGTTGAATTTTAAATCTATCTTCTTTTCTTGGGTGTTTGGTACTCCTCCCAATTTGGTATCATCAGCAAATTTAATGAATTCTACCCCTTCATCCAGATCATTCATAAAAATATTGAAAAGTACCGAGCCCAAAGCCAAGCCCTGTGGCACTCCACTGGACACCTCCCTCCAATTTGATGAAACGCCATTGACCACCACACTTTGGGTATGGTTCTCTAACCGGTTCCCTATCCATCGAACTGTCCTATACCCCAGTCCACAGTCTTCCAGTTTGCCCATCAGAATGTCATGGGGAACCTTATCAAAAGCTTTACTGAAATCCAGGTAAATCATATCAACAGAGTTCCCACGATCCAGTAAGCTCGTCACATGATCAAAGAAGGAAATCAGATTGGTCTGACAAGATCTGTTGGGGACAAAGCCATGCTGACTTCCCTGGATCACTAAGTGGTCCTTCAGATGCTTACAGATCAATCCCTTTAAAATCTGCTCTAATATCATCCGAGCAACAGAAGTCAGACTGACCAGCCTGTAGTTTCCCCGGTCATCCTTCTTCCCTTTCTTAAAGATTGGGATAACATTCACTCTCCTCCAATCTTGTAGCACATCCCCAGTCCTCCAGGAGGCCTTGAAGATGATGGACAGAGGCTCTGCAAGTTCCTTAGAAAGTTCTTTGGGCACTCTTGTGTGCACACTATCTGGCCCAGGGGATTTGTATTCGTCCAGTGCTGCCAGGTGCCTCTCCACAACCTCCCTGTCAATGTCAAATGGACACTCAAGTGTCCTGTTATGTCCTCTACCATCTCTAGATGGGCTCGATTTCTTCAGGGAGAAAACGGAGGCAAAATAGTCATTAAGCCTGTCTGCTTTTTCTCTGTCCTCCACCAGAGCTTCTCCTTCTACTCCCAAAAGCAGTCCAATTGCCTCTTCTATCTTGTGTTTGCTTCTCACATAAGTTTTTCCTATTGTAGCGAGCCCACCTGGCCAGACCCAACTCATACTGAGCTTTGGTTTCTCTGATGTCTGATCTGCAGTGCCTAGTAACTCTCATATACTCCTATTTAGAGGTCTGACCTTGTCTCCATTTCCTGAACATTTCCTTTTTCTCCCTTAGCTTATTCTGGAGCTCTCAGTTCATCCACATCAGTATCCTGGAGCCCTTATCATGTTTCCATCTTGCTGGAAAAGTGAGGGCTTGAGCTCGCAAAAGCTCATGTGTGAGAAGAGCCCACCCTTCACTTACTCCTTTCCCTTCCAGCACACTCCTCCATGGAATGACTCCCATCAAGCCTTTGAGTTCATTGAAGCTGGCCCTATGAAAATCTAACCTACAAGTCTGGCTACAAACCTCCTTAATCCCCCACAGCAACTGGAATTCAAGGGGGACATGGTCGCTTCCTCCTAAGGTCCCCACCACCTTCACCCTGACTACCAATTCTTCCCTTTTGGTTAATATTAAGTCCAGTATGGCCGAGCCCCTTGTAGCTTCCTCCACCATTTGAAAAAGGAAGTTGCCAGCCAGACAGGCCAGAAAGTTGTGTGATTCTTGTCGCTTTGTTGAGCCTGTCTCCCAGCACATATTGGGGAAGTTGAAGTCTCCCATAATTATAAGGTTCTGATGTCTGCATACTCTACCAATCTGTTCAAGGAGGACAGCATTCATTTCCTGTCCCTGGTCCAGCAGTCTGTAGTAGACTTCAACAACAATACCCTTTCTCCTACCTTCCCTTATTTCCACCCATATACTTTCCACGGGGCTGTCAATCATATTTTCCAGAACTTCCTGACAATCTAGCCTTCTCTTCACATACAGTGCCACTCCGCCTCCTCTTCTACCTTTCCGGTTTTTCTTGAATCCATCCACTACCACATTCCAGTCATGAGAATCATCCCACCAAGTCTCAGTGATTCCTATTATATCATAGCCCTCTGTTTGCAAGAGAATCTCAAGCTCTTCCTTCTTATTACCCATACTATGGGTAATGGTATATAGGCACTTGTAGCCTTATACCTTTGTTTGACCTGTCCTACCCAGGTGGGCCCTCACTGTTTTCACTTCATTGAAGTCCCCATTTTGATCGTCCCCTTCTCCTTGCGGCTTCAGTTTAAAACTCTCCTGCTGAGGCTCTCCAGGTTCTTTCTGAACGTTTTCTTCCCTGACCTTGAGAGGTGAAGCCCATCATGTGCTAGAAGGCCTTCTCTAAGAAAACTTATCTTGTGGTCCCAGAACCCAAAGCGCTTCTGCTGGCACCACCATCTCAGCCAACGATTCACCTCGAGTATGGTCTGATCTCTTCACATTCCTCTTCCTATGAATGGAAGGATAGAAGAGAATACCACCTGTGCTCCCAATGCCTTCAACTGCCTTCCAAGAGCTTCACAGTCCCCTTTAATTTCCGTGATGGTATTCACGGCCATGTCATTCGTCAGAGAACAGAGATTCCCCAACAACCATTACTTTCTACTTCCTTCCACTTCCATGCAGCACCATGCCCTCTTCACTCTCTTTTCCAGGTCTTTGTGGCTCTCCTTCCACTCTCATCTCCGTCACCCTCTCAAGCACCTCAAAATGATTCTTGAGCTCCAGTGGACCACAGCGTCGTCTTAGTCTGCGTCTTCCGAGTCAGTCATCATGGCATCAAGCTGATGGCTCTTTCTTTCCTCAACTTGGAAGGATTGGAGTTCTTACTGAACATGGCATCAGTTCTTGACTGTTGCTATTTATCCTTAAAGCTCTTGAAGGACCACTGCGCAAATTTAGGCTTGATGTCACAAAAGGATCAGAACCTTTTGGGACTCCTTCCTCCCCTTCTCACGGCCAGGAGAACTATATTCTTGTCTTTGGAGTTCACCAAGTGTTTATCCAAGCATTTCTCAAAAAGCTTGTTCTGTACAAAGGGACCACCAGCCCATCTGGTGTGAGATGAGACATCCACCATCTGGCACCATCTGGTCACAACAATTTGAAGCCATGGTTCTGCCTGATAACTGGACAGCATCCAAGGAGAATCCTGCTGTGAAAGCTGCAGCTAGGGAGATCTTTCTAAATTCCTCCTTCAGTTCCTTTGGAACCTCTGAGGATGCTGTTGTAGGTCTCCCACCCACAAATAGTTTGCCCATGCAAACAATGAGGTATCTAAGGAAGCTTTCAAAACTCTTTCAGTGCCCAATCAATGCATTTATCACATGGGTCTTTGGGGAATCCATCTGAATCATCCTGAAGGACCAAGGATGAGGCCAGGTCTGCTACTGGAACATCAGCTTGAGTGAGTCACATGCTGGGGGTTTTAAGGAGTAAAACTTACACCATAGTTGGTGGTTTGCTTATGGTCTACTGGGAGCATTCCACTTTGATTTTAGTAGCTTGTTGAAAACAGGGAGGAAGGACACATTCAAGATTCTATTGCCCCCTTGCAGGAAGGCCCTGCTAGAGCCAGCCAGTTGGGTATCAGCCTGTTCCAACTGTGTCTGGTAGTCCTCTCAGACTTTGGGTAGCATTTGGGAAACAATTCTGAAGTTAACAAGAGGAGATATCATTTGGCTCCTCAACAGATAATTCCCTTCCTCTGGAAGGAAGATCCTGAATTCTGTAAGACTACAGAACTGATGTCCCAGAACAGGCTAGAGTGCCTAAAACTCTTCTGCCTGCTCAAGCTGAATGTTTGGTAGCCACCTTTATACCATTTGACTTTTTTCGAGGTGTGGGAGGCTGGAGACCTGTGCCAGGAGGAAGAACTGGAATCAGTTTTCATCCTGGTTTCTATGACCCCCCCCCCGCCGCCAAATGGGACTCACATTGAGAATGAAGATGACACACATTCAACCTGAGCTGTGCAAGCTGCACTGGCTTCTGGTGGAGGACCAAATCAGGTTCAAGCTGCTGGTTTTGACCCTTAAGGCCCCTAACGGTCTTTGGGACAGCCTCTCTCAGTATGCCCCAAGAAGAGCATTACACTCAGGACATAAGAATCTCTTGGTGGTCCCCAGCCCAAGAGAGATCTGGCTGCCCTCTACCAGGGCCAGGGCTTTTTCAGCCCTGGCTCCTACCTGGTGGAACTCTCTGCCAGAGAACATCTGTGCCCTGTGGGATTTATTACCCTTCCACAGGACATGTAAGGCAGAGATATTCCACCAGGCATTCGGCTGAGGACAGCAACAGTACAGCATGTAGTCTCACACTCTCATACCCTCCATTCTCTACAAGCCCCCACACCCCCCAGGAGGCTTGTGAAATTTGATTATTATTTTTTTGCCATCTTGGAATGAATTGAATTTTGCTGATACATGCACTGTATATATTACTGTAGGTTTTAACTTTTAGTTATTTATTATATGTTCCTTTCTGTTGTAAGCAGCCCTGAGCCCTGTTCAAAGGGAAAGGCAACCTAAAAATTCAATTAAATAAATAAAAATGTTTTTTATGCCTCCTCTGGGGATCTCCCTTCCCCAGTCCTTGAGCCTGTAGACCTGCACGGGCTTTGGAAAGAAAGGCTTCCATCTCTTTAGCCATTTCTCCCCTGATCCAGGAGAGCAGGATAGCATGGGTGTCTTCCCCCGATAAATCTGGGAGGGGAGATCTATCTTCCTTATTGCCCCCAACAGGGGGCTAGTATGACAGGAGATGAAATCCCTAGTCTGGTAGCCAGTCCTGCCCTAGCTGCTATTTTGGTGCCTCCACAGCTTGATGTGCTCTACAGCAAAATGCTGCTGCTGACCCTGCTGCTACTTCTGCCTGAGCTGCACCTCTCACTTCCACAGTAAGCAAAGTTTAGAAACAACCAAGAAAATGCCGGCACGTGAGCCCTGGGCTATGATGTCAGACTCTTTTATGCTGTGGTTGTGCAGACAATCTCTGGGGTTAACCAGAGCCTCTGCCACTGCCATATCCATACCTGATTGTTCCTCTCAGTCCCTGTGAACCCATCCTAACCTGAAATGCTTTTAAGTCCCAGTGTTTTCAATCGTTGTCCATTTAACTCTAATTGAAATCAATTATATATATCTTTCCTATCTCCTCTCCCCTTCCTTAAATTTTTGGGGGAGGTGTTATAGCCTTGACTGAGCCCTGAAGCTAGGTGGAGGCCAAGCTCCATTGGGGGCACTCTGCCCCACCCAGAGTCTCTACAAAAAGTGATTCTCTTTGTGTTTACCAACTGTATACCAAAGCTCTCTATATAACAACCACGTTTCTTAAAACATATAAAGTGATGCTGTGTAACATGTGCAGATACATGCAAGTATGATTAGACTGGAACAGTAAAGCTTGTATCCAACAAATACAATCCAGGAGCAGCTCATGTGCCTTTTGCATTGTAAGTGCTCAAAACATGCACAAGAATATTGAGCAAAACCTCTTACTTGAAAGGTAGGCTAGAGTTCTGCACATACTTATTCGGAAGCTTAAACCCGACTAAAAAAAGTGAGATTTGTTTCTGAATTCAAAAATTTATATTATACCTATTTCCTCAAAGGGAACCCAAAGCTGCTTACATTGTTCTTCTCTCCTCCATGTTACCCTCACAGAAACCCTGGGAGGAAGTTTAGGCTGGAAGTGTGTGACTAGCCCAACGTTAGCAAGCAAGCTTCCATGGCAGAGTGAAGATGCACAGTCAATGACTAGGTGACAAATTAGTGTCCTGTGAAAAGTTGGAAAGTAATTTCCAAGCTCTTGTGTTGTTCACAGTCAGATTCATAATCAGAAACAATACTTTACAAAGCTCAGGTAGCTGGAAGACATCAAGATATAATTACTATTTCACCCATAATTCAGTTTCATAGAATGCATTTTTCGACTGATTTTTGTTTGTTTTTTAACTTGGATTTCATTTTAAATTGGGTTGGGGGGCACTTATAAAAATTTTAAAAATAATCTGAAATGGGAATTTAACTAAATCATTAGTTTTTCTCTACCCTGGATCACAGGGGGGAAAAGGAAAATTGAGAGGGAAAGCAAGACTGCTATTCAGATTGCAAAGGAAATCCCTGCTATGAAAACAAAAACTGCATTTAATGACGTTCTGAATGAATGCTCTTAAATTCTTAAGATATGTCTACAGGAAAAGTACACAGAATTCACTTTGATTAAGAAGGGGTGCAAATACTTCCATAAAACCTATATTCTAGTTCTTTACTTCCATTCCAACTAGCTTGTGGACACCCCAGCAAAAGAAGAAATCTCCCTGCCTGTACCATGTAGTCTTTCATTACTCTCCCACTTCCCTCCCAAGAACCTAATTTTCAAAATAAAAATACAGGGGTTGAGCTTTTTTTTTTTTTTTTTTTTTGGGGGGGGTGCCAAGTTAGAGCTGATTTATGAATACCCCATGAGGTTTTCAAGGCAACAGACGTTCAATGGTTTGCCATTACCTTCCTCAGAGTCACAACCCTGGTAATTCCTTAGAAGTTTCCCATCCAACTTGTCTTTTATTTAAACTACATTTCATGGGAAGCCATGCAGTTAAGAAATTAACCCCAGGCTAGACTGGGGCAGGATCTCTTCTCCGTGTTTGGCCTGTCCTTATTTCATCAGAAAACATAGCCAGAAAAGGACATGACTCTACTTTTTGTTTAAATACAAAGGAGATGTTCTCTCACAATGGTCTTCTTCACACTGATTATGCAGTGATATCTGTAACTAACTTTACTAAAATATATGGAATCACACTACAATCTCAACATTTTAGCTCAGTAGTAAATGCATGGAATTCGGGGAGCAAGAGTGAAACAAGATGTGGTGAAGTGAGAGAGACTGAGTGAGAACATTGTGCAGCAAATAGAGCCACTTTTGTTTCATCAGAAAAGGTCTCTGTTTTAGCACAGCAGCCAGAAAACATGATGTGCTTTGCCAACAGTGGAAACTATGGAGAGGCTGTTTCTGACAACAGCAGCATTACTCCTATTTGTCGTTTTCCCTCACCAGAGATATGGGGCAGAACATTTCCCCAAATGGAAAGTTCCCTGTGCTTTATTTTTCCATGGAAAATTTTCCATTTCTAAAGGTTTGTTGTTTTAGAAAACTAGCAATAATGAAAAGATACCATTGTAAATACAATATAAGGCAGGACTAGCAGTTTCAAAGTAGTAATTAATATTCTATGAGACAGTACATGTGCTTTATTGATTAATAAATTGGGCAAGAGTTAAAACCTCAAATACAAATAATAACCCAAATAAAAATAAAATTTGATTGATTAGGCAAATTAAACAAGAGCCAAAGCTATAATTCTTATTTATATGTTAATATAAATATTTATATGTTTCCTCTCACATGGTAGAAGGAATATTGTCATCAACTACCTGATATGGAACTAGCAAGTAATGCAAATGATGCCACAAAATTAACAATGAACTGACAACCCCCAGCAACCTCCATGAAAGAGAGTTAAATATATTGAAAGAGGTGACTGAATATCCACATTCAAGACATATGATATACTGGGGTCCCCAATGTGATGCCTCTGGGTGCTATGGCACCCTATACCTTTCCTGGCACCCAGTTGTTTTTAGCAAGCAGGTGGGGCTCCTGCCCAGCTGGGCTTCTGATTAACCACTGGAGATCTGACTGGCTGTGCGGATTAAAATAATGTCTCGGTGGCAACTGCCACCATTGTGTTGGTTTTATGCTCGCTCCTCATTCCCAGGGTATTAAAAATAAAATGATTTATTTTGTTCCTTGCACTCAGGATTTCTGTGTGTGTTTGGCTCCACCTCCAATGGTGGCCATTTTGTGGTTGGGTCTGTCTCCTGTGGTGGCCATTTTGTCACTGCACCCACCAGCCTGTGTAAGAATTCCAAAGATGCCCACAAGCTCACAAAGGTTGGGGACACCTGTCATACACACTTCTTTGGGTGAACTAAAATCAGTGTGTCAGTTTTCAGCACTTCTATTTTTGGGTTTTTTCCCCATTCAAATTTAAATAACATAAGGAAAGTACTGGCATTCTTCTTTTCTTTTTTACATTTCTTTTCATTTTTACAGGTATTCAGAATAAAAATAGTTTCTGCACAAAGCACGGAATTTTCATTAACACAACATTTGAACCAAATGTGACATTTTTTCCTAATCAAATATTTCACTTCAAATAGTTATCACTATTGGGGCATAAAATTAACACCCAGTGATTCTTAAACTTTTGTTTTCTAAATACAAGTCAAATTAAACATGCTAAATCAGTTGACACTATTAACTTTCCCCCAGAAAATTCACACTACTGCACCTAGCTGGCTAGTGGGGGGGGGGTGCTCAGAAGTCCTGTTCTACTGCTTTTCTAATGACAATGTTGGATAAGTGCCTTAATCCACGGATCCTTACACACAGCTGCTCCAGATAGCTGCTGGTAGATCGATAGTTTTGGTGTAAAAGTTTAGAGTAGGCTGATGTTAAAAGGTGAGAGAAACTGTACTAGCTGGAAAAATGTTTAATTATACACCAATAAAGTAATATTTTTTTCTCCAAGAGATACTGTAACAGAAAATATCTTTCCCAACAATTGGAAGACAAGAATGTGTGCTAAGTACTCACAGTAAGTTTCAGTTAGAAAAAATCTAATTAAACTCTCCACAAAAACAATAGCTATTTCTAGTTTGTAGATTATACATCATATTAAGCTGCCTTGAGCCACTCTTTGCCAAGGCGGGATATAAATTGAAAATAATAAATAAATAATAATATATAAACACACTCAGAGAAAGAGAACACATAGTATTAGTATGCCATTGTATTAACTGAGAATAATGTCTTCATACACTTTAGCAGATTCGAAGACACTGTGCATGACAGGAAGCATGACAGGAAGCAGAAGAAATGTCTTTACTGATAATCACAGACTTTCCCTTATCAAAAACTGATCCATGTTTTGATTTCTTTTAACATTACCCATTTTCTCACTAAAAGTCACTAGTACTTTCAGCCTACTCAGTGTGTGACCCACTAAAATCTACCGCATATCTGTCATCACAAATGATCATTACTTCAATGCAGTATTCCCTCTAAGCTGAGTTAGTGTGAGCTAGCTCACAGTTTTTTAGCCTCCAGCTCAGATTTTTGTCTTAGGTCAGGAAGAATGGCTCCAGAGCAAGCTAATTTATGCAGTAGCCAAATTGCTCGCTCACAGCTTGAATGCCAGTAGCTCACAAAGTAGAATATTTGCTCACAAGACTCCACAGCTTAGAGGGAGCGTTGCTTCAGTATTAGAGCAGAATAGGGATGCAGTGTAGCCATGATTTTTATTTTAAGGTGACAAAATCACATAAAGCATTTTTTGTAGAAACCATGAATATTTAAGCCTTATTTCTGGAGAAGTCTACTTTCATCCTATTTGAGCTAATGGAAACAGCTACTAATTTATTTAACAGAAACAGAAATATTTTGGTTCTAAATGAACTGAACAATCCACACTAGTGATACATGAACTCTCATACAAACCAACATGCTAGAGATGCCAGCTTCCAGGTGGGACCTGGGGTTCCCCTGGAATTACAACTCATCTCCAGAATACAGAAAGCATTTCCTCTGGAGAAAATGGATGCTTTGGAAGATGAACCCCACTGAGGCCCCTGTCCTCCCCAGGCTCAATCCCCAAATTTCCAGGAATTTCCTAAACTGGATCTGGCAATCTTACACCATGCAAACTAAAAAAAATTAACAAACCACTTTGGCAACAACTGCATATTCTGTTTTGCCACATTTAGATATAAACATGCAATGTCGCTTTTTTAATTATGTGGAACTACCTAGAAATTCAACAACAAAGGCTTCACTATGAGCATATCTTAGATCCCTTTCATATGGGCTCTAACTAGGGTTTCCAGGTCCCCTTGTTGCTCTGGTGAGGGGGATTTGGTAGGGGGTGTTCCAGGACGTCCCCGGCATGATGACCCGACCCAAAGTGCCATCATCACGCCAGGCACATCGCGCGGGGATGCTCTTGTTTAAGGGCAAAACTCTATGATAAAATGGCATAACGATATCCCTTCAGGTGATGTCATCACATCAGGGAAGTTACCAAGGGATATGATTGTTTGGGGGTGGGGTGGGCAGAAGCTCCAAAAACCAGGGGAAACCTCACCCCAACCTGGGGACTGGAAAGCCTAGCTCTAACCCACTTTGGCTGCTGAAGGAGAACAGCTTTTTATAAGATTTCATACACCCGAATGGTAAAAACTGTTTTGACTTTTGAGGGCAAACAGATTTTTTGTTTGAGGTTTCACACACCTTAAGCGTAAAATGCTGTCCTCCTGCAGTTAATGACACTTTAATCAAGTTTCCAAGACCCATTTTGCTGTGGATTTTTTGTTGTTGTGTTTTATCTTAAAGTTGTCTGAAACCTTAAGACTTGTGACTTATTTAGCAAAAAATTATGTTTATGATATAATGGACACATCACAGCAACTCTTTAACAAAGGACTGAGTAAAGTGTCTAACAGCTGGTGTAACAATGGTTGATAAAAATCAATAAATTTTTTTAAAAAATTAAAATCAGATTTTTTATTTAAATCGGATTTTTTGTATTTTTCATATGTGCATGTGTGTGTGCATGCATGAGTGAGCGTGCACCTGGAAGTCATGGCAACCTCTGTTGACCAACCCCTACTGGGGCCTGGAGGCTAGAGAGGTGGCTGAATAAAGCCTGCTCCCACCACCCGACTGCTGGTATTCCAAGGAGGTCTCCCAGAGTTGACCCTGCTTAGCTTCTGAGATCTGACAAGATCGGGCTTGCCTGGGCTATCCAGATCAGGGCTAAATCATTTTCTTTTTAATTTAAATTGGATTTTTTAAAAATAAAATGCTATTTGAGGAAAAATCTATCTAAAGATACCTTTCTATTTAAGATGCATTATAGTCCAAAGGTTATTCATCAGGAAATAAGGATTAGTTTTTAATTATGTAGCATGAGGCTGTATATTCACACAATGTGTAAATTTTTTGGTAAATTAATTCCATTAATCCATTCACATTCCAGTTTGGGAATATTTTAATGAAGCTCCTCTGCCTTTAGGTAAAAGGCAGGTGGGTATGCAGAATGCAAACACTGCAACAAAGAAATGCAAGGCCTTGTGGCCCAAATGAAACAACATCATGAGAAGTGCTGTGATAAAAATGACAAAAGGAACGTGTTTAAACAGGCAGGATCTTCAGGTTGGTAAATATTTTGATTTCATCGTATTTCTTAAAGACTGCTTTGAGGAACTGTCACGTTTGAGCAAAATTATATTTGTTGTTATCATTACTGCATGCTACTGTCATTCTGATACAGTTATGAAGAAATAAAGAGTTGAAACAAATAAATATTCCTTTTTTGGGCAGTACTGAGTGGCAGTAAATTTGAGTAATACTAAATAAGCAGAAATGATATAAATAAAATAACAGCATTGACTTTTTTTGCTTAGGGGACTCCATCATCAACATAAAGGAGTCTGGAAACTATCCACCTTCAAGATCACCATCCTCCTGTTCTACAGTTTCAGAGTTATCTGTCCAGGATAGTGTTTCAGTCACATCATATACATCACACATCCACAATATATCACCTACAAGAAAGAAAAAAGCTGACCATCCAGGATAGGTTTGTGATAAAAACCAGCAGATTAGAAAAAAAGTTAATTGATGAAAAAATTGCCCCATTTGTTTACGCGACAAACTCTTCTTTCTGTCTGACTGAAAACCCACACTTCATTAACATGGTTCAGTCACTGAGACTTCCATAACAAAATTTTTGCAGCAGCAGTTCTGAAAACAATGGGTGGAACCAAGCTAATGCTTCCACAAGACGTTAGATGGAACTCTGTAGTGGACTGTTTTGAGCAGTATACCAAGAACTGGCCTGTTCTGATAAAAGTTTTTGAACAACATTGAGAGAAAATAGATGACACTGTCACGACCAAAATCCTCAACATTGAGCTTAAGAGAAATGCTGAATATATGCTGAGAATAAACAGGTTGCTTACCTGTAACTGATGATCTTCGAGTGGTCATCTGTGCATTCACACCCATGTGTTTAGTGTGCCTGTGCTAAATCTGTCAGTATTGTAGAAAGCTCTAATGGATTTTTGCATCAGCTCTTTGGCCATGCGCAAAGGGGCGGGGGTGTGGACATTCTGCCAGTTCCTTCTGACTGCTGCAAACCAAATGAAAAGCAAGTCTGGCAGCAGAGGGAAAGGATGGGCTGGCAGTGTGAATGCACAGATGACCACTCAAAGATCATCAGTAACAGGTAAGCAACCTGTTTATCTTCGACGTGGTGTCTGTGCTTCACACCCATGGGAGATTAGCATGTAGTAGCCTACCTGGAGGAGGGTGCTGGTAGGCTATCAATGTGAAGTGGCAGAAAGGATAAGGCAACCCATCTCTGTCCGTCTTGAAGTTCGGACGTCTAACACATAGTGCTTGATGAAAGTATTCGGTGCCGCCCATGTAGCCACCTTGCAAATGTCTGTGAGAGAGACACCCTTGAGGGAGGCTGTGGACGTCGTTGCAGCCCTAGTGGAATAGGCATGAATTGGGTCAGGGAGTGGGCTTTTGGCCGAAAGGTAACAAAGGCGGATGAGTTCAACGATCCATCTAGAAAATTGTTGAGCTGTAATTCCAGTCCCTGTCCTATGTGTAGTGTAGGCCACAAACAAACATGGACTTTGCCAGAATTGTTTTGTTTGGCTTAAGTAAAATAGAAGAGCATGCCGAACATCTAACGTGAAGAAGGCATTCTTTGTCAGTTCCAGGAACAGGAAAAAAGTCCAGCAGAAACACTTCTGCCTGCAGATGGAACTCAGATATAATCTTGGGAAGAAAGGAGACATCAGGAACCAACCAAACACCATTTGGTAAGAAGCAGAGATATGGAGGATCATGTCGAAATGCGAGGAGCTCTCGAGACTTCCGGCTTAAGCGTTTCGCTGCTCGGTCGCATCCCCGTCTCGCTCCGATGAGGTTGCTCCGTGACTTGTTCTGGTTTAAGCGTTTCACTGCTCGGTCACATCCCCATCTTGCTCTGTTTGGGTTGTGCCGAGACTCGGCTAACGAGAAGGGTCCGAGCAGGTCCCGGACCCTACTGGGGTCTCTGTAGGAGACCACCAGCCTGGAGAGTTGAGGAGAGCCTCTTCCAAGGCGACGGCCAAGGAATTGAGGCTCACCTTTATCTCCGAAAGGTTCCGTCGCCGAAGAGCCAACATGACGCTGAGAGACGACTACTGGACCAGGGGACACGATCAACAGCTGCCGAAAAGCTTCTAAAAGATCTCCAAGGCTGCAAAGCGTGAGTCAAGCATTGCTCAGGTGATTTAAGTGAACAAAAGCCTTGGTAGTAATTAGAAGCGCCTAAGGGCAAAATGGCAGGGGGGAGGGAGACGCTCAGGAGTTCACCCCCCGTTTGAAACGATGCGGTTTTAAAGCAAACTTTAAGAATAATCATTAATCAAGCTATGCGTATAAGAAGATTAGCGAAAACAAAAGCTGCATAATAAAGGAAAGCGGATTAATTTCTGCTTTTACTTTGTTTTGGGAAACTTACTTCTTGTTGATATTATGGCTGGGAGAGGGCGGAAGCCGGATCTGGAGAAAAAAAACAGCAACTGGAAATGGAATACCAACGACTCCCTCCCACAACCAGGAAGAAGCTGCAGAGATGTGTACATTGTTGGCGAACGCACTGCGCCCTCTAATGGAGCAGATGACTAATCTCAATGTGAAAATGGATAACTTGCAAAAGCAGATGATTCAAATGGACAGAACGACCTCAACAACGGAAAAACTTTTTTAAAAATGGAAAAACAGACTGAGAGTATCAATAAGAGCGGATGAAGCAGAAAAGGAGAGACTCTCCAATAAAAATCAACTAATACAGCTACAAGGAGGAGGAGGAACAGCTAGCTGATGAACCACTGGGAAGAAAGCCGAGTCGAGCCAAAAAGAAGGAACACCAGCCTCCATCTGGGTGCTGGTAGGCAGCCCCATCCTCAGTACAATGTGGCCCAAGTTAGGATGAAATGTGCTTAGTACCCTCTCATGTAAACCGCCCAAAGACCCCCTAGGGGATTCGGGCGGTATATGAAATCGAAAGTTAAATAAAAATAAAAATAAAATACAACTGGAAAGATCTATGCATATTCTACGATTCCAAGGGGTTCCAGAAGAAAAGAACGAGGATTTGAAGAACATCTTGTCAGAGACTTTGGCTCCAATAATGGATTACAAACAGGAAGACTTACTGAAGGAGATGGACTGGGCCTATAGGGCCTATCCGGATTTCATCAAAAAGAATGAACTCCCTGGAGAAATGTGTTTGAAATTTGTGAGAGGATCTGCCAGAGATCGGGTGCTAAAAGCCACGCAGGGGAACCCTTTAAAAATTAAGAATGAGGAAATAAGAATCTTGAAGGATATCCCCTTTGAAGTTAAAAAGGGGAGGAAACTCTACAAGGAGCTTACTCTCTCTCTACAGAAGAAGGGGGTCCCGTACAGATGGCTGTTTCCTGAAGGACTGAGTTTTAAATATGGAGATAGAAAATATAATATTGACTCTGTTCCTAAAGCTAAAAAATTTGTGGAGCAACATCTGAATCCAAAGCAGCACAACAAAGATAAGAAACCGAGAAAAGATGAGGAGGAAGAAGAGGAAGAAGAGGAATCCTACTCACAGGATTCAGAAAGCAGCAGTCCAATACTCCTTAGTTCTTCAGGTACATCGGAATCAGAGAAAGGAGCAGCCACTCCCAAACCCCGAGGAAAGAAGAAATACAAGAAGAGATCCTAAGACCAAGATAATCGTGGAAGATGTAGTTTTTGGTTAATTAATCGGTTTTTTACAGCTTTTTTTTACTTTTATAATTTTTTGTTAACTTTTCTATAAGCAACAAGGTTCTGTAACATCAGGTGACAAATGATACAAATGTAACCAGATTGTGTCACCTTGTTAGTTTTTCCCTTCCCCATGTCCAGTAGGTTTTTTTTTCTTCTTCTTCTTCTTCTTTTTTTTAGAAGTAGGGTTTAGTTTCCTTCCCCCATCCTGGTAGAGTTTTTTGTATTAGTTTTCCTTACCCATGTCCCATAAACTTTTAGAGATAGAGATTAGTAACCTTTCCCCATATCCCATAGTAAAATAAAATCAATAAAATCCCCTTCGGGGGGCAATAAAAAAAAAAATGTGAGGAGCTCTCCAACTCGCCTTGCAGAAGTTATGGCAACCAGGAAAGCCATTTTCCAAGTGAGATACTTCAACTCATAAGCTGCAAGCAGCTCAAAGGGTTTCCTAGTGAGCTGATAGAAGACGAGGGGGAAATCCCAATCTGAGCAGGCCATTTAATTGGAGGGTACAAATGAAGAAGACACCACAGAAAGCACTTGGCCAGTGGGTGGCAGAAAATGGAAAAACCGTCTATCCGGTCATGAAACGTAGAGAAGGCCAATAAATACACCCTAATGGAAGAGAGCGAGAGCCCAGCATCATCTAGGGTGAACAGAAATTCAAAAATGTGCAGCAACCCAACGGTAGAAGGTGAAGGTTGTGACACTCCAAGGAAAGAACAGAATTTGCCCCATTTGTAACTGTAAGATCGACAGGTGGAGGATTTACAAGAATTAAGGAGAACCTCTGCTACACGGTCAGAGAAGCAGATGGGAGCAGCCTCCAAGCAGTTAGTTTCAACCTTGGTATTTTGTGGAAGAGAAGTGGACTGTCCGATATCAGGAGGAGGTCAAGAGCCGCTTGGAAATGGTGACAACGTCCTTTGGCCAGGGCCAATAGCACTGGGAACCAGGGTTGCCTCGGCCACCACGGAGTTATGAGGATGCAATGGGCTTTGTCCACCAGAAACTTCCAAATGACACAGGTAAGAAGAGACGGGGGGGGGGGAGGTACACGAAGTTAGGAGTCCATGGGTAAAGGATACCGTCTACTAAGGAGAGCAAGTTGACTCCCCCCTGGCTGCAAAAGAGAGGACATTTCCTGTTGACCCTGATCATAAAAGCGTCAACTTCTGGGAACCCCCAGAGATGGAAGACTGGTACAAGGTAAGCCCAACTGAGCTCCCAATCATGGAGGGGAACATGGTCTCGACTGAGGAGATCCACATAAACATTCAGGGAACCTGGTATGTGGGTCATGGAGAGAAAGATATCTTTCGCTATGCACAAGTCCCAAAGCTGAAGTGCCAGATAGCAAAGACAATGGGAGACCATGCCTCCTTGGCGGTTGACATAACTGAGTGCAGTAGTATTGTCCATTAGGACCGCTACATACTGGCCCTTTATCAGTGGCAGGAAGGCCCGCAGAGCGAACTGTATGGCTAGGAGATCCAAATAACTGATATGGTGGCGTAGAAGATGAGGAGTCCACTTGTCGCTGATACTGAGACCTCTGAAGTGGGCCCCCCAGCCCCACTGAGAAGTATCTGTTGTTAGAGTAAGTTGTGGGGCTGGGTGGTGAAAGGGAGCCCCTTGAAGCAAGTTGGAACGGCAGCCCCACCAAGCTAGTGAGTCTCTGACATCTTGTGGAGGAGAGAGAAGAATGGATTGAGAGCCTGGGCGAAACTTGCGAAGAGACCACAACTGAAGTGGCCTCATCCTTAATTTGGTGAAGATGAGAACCACAACGGTTGCAGCCATGAGTCCAAGGAGACGCTGAATCTGGAGAGCAGATGATGAAAGGAGATATTGAACTTGTCCGGACCAAGTGATGATGGATATCACGCTGTCCTCTGGAAGATAAGCTCGAGGCGCTATGGAATCCAGAAGGGCCCCTATGTACTGGACCTGTTGCGATGGTTGAAGATGGGACTTCTCTTCGTTTATCTGAAGTCCTAGGTCACTGAGCAGTGAGCGGGTGTATGCAATGTCCCTGACCAACTGAATCCACAAATCTGCCACCAGCAACCAGTCATCTATGTAAGGGAAGATTATGATTCCTTGAAGATGTAAGAAGGCTGCAACCACCACCATTGTCTTGGTAAACACCTGCGTGGCAGTGGAGAGGCCAAAAGACAGCACCTTGTATTGGTAGTGGTGGTGACCAACTGCAAAACGAAGATACTTGCAGTGGTAAGGCGAAATGGTCAGATGGAAGTAGGCGTCCTGGAGGTCGAGAGTCGCCATCCAGGCATTTCTGTGGATACATGGAAGAATGGAATGAACAGACACCATGCAGAATCAACGATACTCAATAAAGCAGTTCAGCATCCTGAGGTCAAGAATGGGCCTGGAACCACCATCCATTTTGGGGACAGTAAAATAATGGGAATAAAACCCTGTACCGCGGTCCAGAAGTGGAACCTCTTCTATAGCATCTTTGCAGAGCAAAGTAGCAACTTCTTGAAGGAGGACATGGAATGGCAGAGTGACAGTGAAAACTGGTGTAGTTGGAAGCTGAACGAACTCTATGAAGTACGCTCGAGAAATGATAGAAAGAACCCAGGTGACTGCAGTAACTGTGCGCCCAGCCAAAAGGAAAGGTTAGAAGGCGAGTGGGAGCGGCAGGTTAGATAAGGCAGTCAAAGATCCTGTTCGGTCAGTCTAGCAGCTTTGGAACGGTTAGACTGTTGAGCAGCAGAATACTTTTGCTTAGGTGTATAAATTGACCTATGAGTGCCAGGTGATGTGCGGGGTCTCCATGACCTGTCAGGAGAATTTCTGTGGTAGGCTTGCTTGGACCAAGGCCTGGACCAAGAGCGCAGCTTGAAGGACTTTGAAGAAGAAGGAACACCCAGAGTGCGTGAAGCCTTAATACTTTTGTCCATGTCTTGTAGGATAGTATCAGTTGTAGCATGGAAAAGTCCCAACCCATCAAAGGGGAGATCTTTGATAAAAGCCCTAGTATCCAATTTCAAAGTTGTGGTATGAAGCCAGGAGTTTCCTGTGGAGAGCGACGGCAGATGTCACAGTCTTCGAAAAGGTGTCAAGAGCATGTTTGGAAGAGTTGATCTGCTGCTTGGCTAAAACAAGACCCTCCTTTTGGATCTTCCAAGCCACCTGATCTTTATCCTCCGACAAAAAGGTAAAGAGTTCACTAACTTGTTCCCACAGCGCATATTGATAGTGACTCATACATACAAGGTAATTAGCTGTCTGGAAACCTAACACACCAGCAGAATAAAAGTGCCTGCCAAAAGCATCTAATTTCCTGCTCTCCTTATCCGAAGAGGTAGAGTGTGTCTTCCTGGACTTAAAAGCAGAAGTGACCACCATCGAGTTGGGTTTAAGATGGTTAACCAAAAATTCTGCACCAGTCTCCTGGACCTTATACATGTGATCCAGGTGGTGAGAAGAAACAGGTGCAGAAAAGGGTTTGTCCCAAGGCACTTTAGCAGCTTGTAGTAGTACCAATGACATTGGCAAGGCGATAGATGTGGACATATCAAGTTGAACCACGACAAAGACTGCATCAGTAACCGATGGCTGTGGTTGCACTACAGATAGGCCAAGAAAGTGAGCCATCCTCTTTATCAGGTCACCATAAGAGGTAAGGTCCTCAGAGGGCGTTGAGATCAATGGGCGAGTAAGAGCGGTCCATAGAGAGTGAGGACCTAGACTGAGACTGGTCACGTTACGGAGAATGGGCAGTCAAGATCTCCACTCCCTCGGTATCAGAGAAATCGTAGGTTTCCAGAATTTGGTCCAGCATCGGGGGGTTCAGCTGCCTGATAGGTGAAAACAGCAGATGGATAGACGGTGGAGCAGAAAGTGCCTTAGGCAGGTCTGACACCAGAACTTTGAGGTCGGGCTGCACCAGAGAAGCAGAGCTAAGTGCAGGGCCCATGGCCTTAGTCGTAGAGCATGATGGGGGGGGGGGTTACTGCCTGTAGTCGTGCTCTTGTGCCACTTCTCCGACTTGTCCTTCTTCTTCTTCTTCTTAGCTGGAGTAGAGGACACAGACTGAGGAATCGGTGTTGACCGCTTCGCTGTTGATCGAACAATATCAGATGCCAATTTCGATTTCGGTGTGGCACCCACCATCGAGGCCAAAGGCTTAGCCTGTTGCTCAGAGTCCATAGCTTCGGTCGACGGGGCAGTAGATGGTGCTAAGGCCAATTCCAGAAGGGCCACTTGGAGGCACGCCACTCTGTTCTTGCGCGTTTGATTAGAAAACTTTGCGCAATGCAGGCACGAATCTGGACAATGGGATTCCCCAAGACAGAATGCAGAGTGAATGGCCGTTGGGAGGCGCGAGCTTAATGCCACAAGAAGTGGACCTCTTAAAAAATCTCCACTTCCTTGCCATACAAAAGAATAAGGCAAAGGAGAAAAAAGGGAAGGAGAAAAAGGAGGGGTGCCTGAAGGCTGGGAAAAAGAGGAGAAATTAAAGAGAAAAAAACCCAAAAGACACCCCTCACAAAAAAAAACCCTTCTTTTTTTTTTAGACTGCAAAAGGAAAGTCCGAAGAAAAAGAACACTAACAATGAGAAAAAGTTAAGGGAAAAACTGACAAAAAGCTTTCCACAGAAAGATCTCACCATCTGACAAAGAGCTGTTAACAGCACGGCAGTCAGAAGAAAACTGGTGGGATGTCCATGTCCCGTCCTTCTGGGCATGGGTGGTTGGGGTTCCTGCGCATGCCTGAGGAGCTGGTGTGAAAATCCATTAGGGCTTTCTACAATACCGACAGGTTCAGCACATACGCACTAAACCCATGGGTGTGAAGCACAGAGACCTTGTCGAAGATCCTGAAACCCATTTCTGAAGCTTTAAACAAAATACAGAAAAATAGCTGTTTTATTGCTGATGCTGTTGAAATGTGGAAGGAACTGAGTGAGCACTCAAAAACACAATTACACACTGACAAAATTAAATTACAAGCATTAAAAAAAACAAATGGGACAAGCACTGTCTCCAGCTCATTTTCTCACAAATATTGTCAGTATCTGGTACCAGGGTCAAACCTTAAGTGCTGAGGAAGAAGAGTTAGCTATGACATGGGTACCCAGTAATCATCCATCTGTAATGCCAATTAGAATAAATTTCAGAGCTAAGGGGGAACCATTCAAGAAAGATATGTTTGCTGATGATATTTTAAAGTAAGTCACACCAGTGAACTGGTGGAAGTCACTTAAGCACTTGGATTTAGAGACTATGGAAGTAATGATTTCACTTTTAACAGCAGGAACTTCTTCTTCTGGTGTAGAAAGAATATTCTCTTCCTCTGGACTCATTCATTTTAAATTGAGAAATCATTTGGGACCCAATAAAGCAAGAAAGCTTGTTTTTCTTTTCCAGACTATAAACAAACAACAAGAAGAAAAGTGAGCTACAGAGGACGGTATTTTAAGTTTTTCACACGTGGACCGGCCTGATAGTCTATGTTTTTTTTTTTTAAGATATTTTGTTTAACCACATCAGTAAAAAAAAATGGATGTTTGAGCAAATACAAGAATACATATGCTACCCTGTTAGTTTTAGTTAAATAAAACTATTTAAATTGCTATTATTAAGGTAATGATTATTTTTTCTCCTTCCAGTAAAGTACAGTAGAAAAGTTGTCCAAATTGGAATGATTAACCTATTAAACTAGAGACAGTTCACCGCACAATAATTTCATAATTATCTATCTACAATGTGTTCTAATAGTACAACCAAATCAGTAATTTTTTTACATAACTGTAAAACTAATCTGAAAAGTTATTTTAAAAAAGAAACCTTTATCCAATTGTAAATATTAAGATTATTACACCAGCATGAATGAGTCCTGCAAGGTTAAAATGTCCCCCCACTGGTTTTTGAATGTTGTGGTTTCTAATAGCAGTAGACTAACATAATCTGTGGTAAGGTATGAGCTTTCATGAGTCACTGCTCACTGTATTAGATAGATCAAGATGGGTAGCCATGTTAGTCTTTCTATAGCAGTACAAAAGAGCAAGAATCCAATAGCATTTTAAAGACTAACAAAATTTGTGGCAGGGGATGAGCTCTCATGAGACACTGCTCACTTCTGTATATGTACTTCCATTTATTCTTTGCATCCTCCTGGACTGAATGCTCCTGGACCAAACTGAGACCTAGGTTTCCTGTCTCATTACCAGTGCTGATAACTCCACACCTACTACCCCTCTATATATGACACCTAAGCCTGCTGTTGCCATTCGGCATCTAAAATCAGCTTTATAAAGTTTGTATCTCTAGTGTTACATTTTATGGCACACATGGCCCGGCCTGACAAAGTGACATTTATGTCAGATCCAGCCTTCGTAACAAATGAGTTCGACACCTCTGCCTTAAACATACACTTTGGGCATGTCCAGTCATTCAGTTTTTTCTGGGAAGAAGTTATTGCTCATATAAATTTCAGATTATAATCATTTATTTTTGAGGATGCTTATGTACTTTTAAACTACCTGCCCATCTCTTGAAGGCTAACACATGGTCAACAAAAATGGATCTTCAGTGCTTTTACTACAGCTAGAAGACTCTTACTACAACACCGGAAAGATAAATACCTTCAGTGAATCATCAGATGGAGGACCTTAGAACTCTATCAGTATTTGAATGCATGGCATACAGATGACAAGTGCAAATGGACTTGCTTGGAAATCTACTTTATTAATTAATGGTTCCATGTCATTTTGGTAATCACAATATGTCTTCTACCACATGAGAGGAAGCATAAGTGAGAATTCTGATTCTGATTTAACCTACATAGCCAATAAGGTGAATTTATAACTTCATTGTTATTTCAAATGTTTGTACTTCTGGTTTTATCCCCCCTACCACTTTTTTCAAATCAATAAATGCACATGCAAACAACATTTTTAAGGATCCTGAAAAACTTTATTTAATCTTTGAAACTGGCATACTTGCCTAATATTGTATTAGCAGTAGCATTCATTCATGATTACTAGTTTTATGGAAATACTTAGGTTTTAAAAAAAGAATATTTTCCACAGAAAAAAATAAAGTACTGAAAGCTTTTCCACATTTCATTAATATACCAACTCCACAGCTCTATGACCAGTTACCTGGATCTAAATCAACTGAAATCAACTGACTCAGGAGGGAATATCTTTTTAAAGGATTGTACCCTGGGCCTTCATTCTGCTGTTGAGGACTACTTCCCCCCCAATCTTTCAGATGCATTGAGTTAGGGGTGAGGTAGTGCAAGAATTCACACACATGAAGGAGATAATAGGGCACTCAAGTATTCATAACTAGGAGTAAGACCATTGTGGGAAGAAATATGAGCTCCAGAAAGTAGTTCTGGGTGAGTATCCCAGCTGTGGCTGGTGGGGTTGCAGAGGAAAGGGGAAAATAGAGGGAGGTGAGCCATGTTTATTTCCTTCTGCTTAGCTATAAGGCAGGGCTATCTCAAGTCATTTTGCAGCCCCAAGTGAGTAGTATGGGAGGAGAGCCACATGGTAACAGGTATGGTTCCCTCCACCCCTGACTTACATTGATTTGGGGCTATGCAGTGGCAGCTAAGGTAGAAAAGTACCTCCTCCTATGCCATGTTTCTTGGGTTCCAAGAATCTGGAAAGCGGTTCCATAGCCAGTTACAGGGTTGCCAACTCTGGGTTGGGAAATACCTGGAGATTTGAGAGGTAGAGCCTGGGGAGGGCAAGGTCGGGGTTGGGGAGGGACCTCAGCAGGGTACAATGCCATAGAGTCCACTGCCCAAAGCAGCCATTGTCTCCAGGAGAACTGATCTTGGTCATCTGGAGATCAGTTGTAATAGGCAGGACATTTTCTGTAGGGGAAATGACGTGCTATGGCTGGGGAACACGGTGATTTCCAGAAGATCTCCAGGCCCCACAGAGAGATTGGCAACCCCAGTGAATGTTTAGAGGAAAATTGGGAGATGTATTTTACTACAGGACACATTCAATGGGTGTGTTCAGACAGCGTGCTGGAGCGGTTTAAATTGCTCCGGTCCAATGCGTTGTTTTTTTTAACCTGGAGAATCGCGATCACACCGACCTCCTTGTTCTGGGCTCCCCGCCATCCACACGCAGGTGGGTTTTTTTTCCTCTCAGTTTGAGCATGCGCACAGGCAGGCCTCTCTAGAGCTAAAATTTTCATGCGTGCGCAGAACAGCGATTTCCAAAGTCCCTTTAAACTTTTAATGAACACTTCTCTTTAAACTTTTACCCCGAAACTGGCCTCCCTGAGATCCCGGACTTGTCTAAATGCTTAAACTAGGCACCATTTAAGCTTTTCTTTTATTAACTTAGGAGCAGAGCTCCGCCCAAGTGCACACTGCCAAGGCATAAAAAAAATAGCGGACTAAAAGCAGAAGCCTGAGGCAGCTTCCCAGAGGGGAGGGGGGTTGAAGCACACAGAAGTGGCTCGATGGAGCAATCAGATGTCAGAAAAGTGAGGCTTGAAACCAGAGAATCAGGAAAACACCACTTGATAAGTGGTATCAAAATACTCCAGTTTAAAGGGGGGTTTGCTCCAGAAAGCCACGGCTAGGGACGGTGTGCAGATGTTGGGCGTGTGAACACGCACATAAAATCCATTCCTGATGTGTGCCAAAAGCTGTTCAAATGGTGTGTCTGAATGTACCCAATGACTCCCAACAACAACAGCAAACTGTTTAGAATGTTGGAGGTGAGGCCCAATCAGGCCGTATATGCAAACAACCTCTGTGTTCCAACTGGCTATGGGGGGGATAATGTGCAGAATGGAGCAAGGCCCAATCAGGCCACATATGCAAATAACCTTGACAGGCTGGCCCAATCAGGTAGAAGGCCTGTTGTGGGAAGAAATATAATGAGCTCTTAAGAAGGAAGCTCCAGGTGAGTGCCCTGGCTGTGGCTGGTCAGGCGGAAGAGGAAAGGGGAAAATAGAGAGAGGTAAGCCATGTTTATTTCCTTCTGCTTAGCTATAAGGCAGGGCTGTCTCAAATCATTCTGCTGAGTATGGGAGGACAGCCTCATGGTAACAGGTATGGTTCCCTCCACCCCTGACTTATGTTGATTTGGGGCTATGCAGTGGCAGCTAAGTTAGAAAAGCACCTCCTCCTATGCCATGTCTTCTGGATTCCAAGGGTCTGGAAAATAATTCCGTAGCCAATTACATGGTTGCCAACTCCAGGTTGGGAAATACCTGTAGACTTGAGTGGTAGAGCCTGGGGAAGGCAGTTTGGGGTGGGGAGGGACCTCAGCAGGGTACAATGCCATAGAGTCCACTGCCCAAAGCAGCCATTGTCTCTAGGAGAACTGACCTTGGTCATCTGGACATCAGCTGTAATACCTGGAGATCTCCAGGTGCCGCCTGGAGGTTGGCTTATGTTAATTTGGAGCAATGCAGTGGCAGCTAAGGTAGAAAAGCACCTCTTCCTATGCCATGTCTTCTGGTTTCCAACAGTATGGAAAACAGTTCCGTAGCCAGTTACAGGGCTGTCAACTCCGGGATGAGAAATACCTGTAGATTTGAGGGGTAGAGCCTGGGGAGGGCAGGGTTTGGGATGGGGAGGGACCTCAGCAGGGTATAATGCCATAGAGTCTACTACCCAAAGCAGCCATTGTCTCCAGGAGAACTGATCTTGGTCATCTGAACATCAGTTGTAATAGCTGGGAAATTTTCTGTAGGGGAAATGATGTGCTGTGGCTGGGGAACATGGTGATTTCTGGGAGATCTCCAGGCCCCACAGAGAGACTGGGATATGTATTCTACCTCAAGACTCCCAACAGCAATAGCAAACTGTTTAGAATGCTAGAGGCAAAGGCCAAACAGGCCACATATGCAAATGACCTCTGTGTTCTGACTGGCTATGGGGCGGAGAGGAACAGCAAACTGTTTAGAATGTTGGAGGCAGGACTCAGGCAATGAAGCCAGTGGATAGGGAGACCTTCTGAGTGACAGTTCAGGGAGCCAAAGGCTGTGGAAGCATGTGGAACTTTGAGGCAAGAGGGACACGAAAACTCAAATATATATAAGGAGAGATATCTACTACTAGATGGTGAGAACCTCAGATGTGAAATCCATTCCTTAAATGATTTGATGTGCATACAAGGACAAGCACAGTATCCCAGGGGAAATGTTTAACCTCTTTCACATGTCCACCAGGCTTTCAATTAGGAGCCACCACTCCACTAGCACCAATAACCCTGACTGTGGGTTGGCCTGACCTGATGATTGTGCCAGACCACCACACAGTACTGAACACCATGGAATCTATACTGAATCGGAAATACTTATACATTATGCCATCCTGGTACTGATTGCTACTAGCACTTTTATTGTTGTAATGTTTAATATTTAATGTCCCATGTTCTAATGTTTTAACTTTTGTATGTTTTTATGGTATTGGTACCAACTACTGTAAACCGCCCTGAGCCTGCTTGCAGGGAGGCTGGGGTATAAATTGAAGTAATAAAATAAAAAAATAAAAAATAAAGTATCTCATGATTGATTGATTGATTGATTGTTTATGGAAACCTTTCAGTTTCACCTGCTTGATCATGCAGCAAGACAATGCTAAATTAGATTGACCAATCATTCCTGTGTTTACAGATGGAAGCAAAACAGACTGCACCTTCAGTACTTGATTCCAGAGGTATTAAGTTTGATTACAAGAAGAAAACACATTACTTTACAGAGAGGTCACAAACTGTAGAAGTAGAACACACAACTGGCTAAAATTCTGTTCTAGTGTGTATGTTTTATGCTTGCTGTAGTCAAGAAATCCATTTGATATAATTTACAAGCGATTTTCATGGTTATTTCATAAAATAAAGCACACAGAAAACACATAAGAATTACGTCCTTTAAACTACACACTTTCCCCCCTTCAAACATAATCCAATTTTATATAATACAGCAGAATGGGGTTTTTTGTAAACCCACACATATACACGAGACATGGTGTTCATCAAGCCTACACAAATTATTTCATAGATTCTATTAAAATATGAAATTCTAGCTGCTTTAATACAACAGAGGTAGAACCAAAAATAACAAGATACATTCAACTTTGCAATCTTTAAACTATTTTAAGGATTCCAAATTGAGGGTAAAAAACTTTTAAGATCTTATTATGGTTTTTTATCACTTAAAGCAAAGGTGTCATCTTACCCATAGGAGAGGAAAAGCAGAAAATATTGTTCAAGTATATGAAGCCACAATTGGCTGTAGTTAACTGGACCAATATGTGGATTCCCTGTGCATGTCCTGTACTTTCTTTAGGGATGCTGCAAGTCTCTCACCAGCACAACCACTGTTCCTTTTTCTTCAAGACATCAAAAAAACTTTTAAGCTTCCAACTGAGTTCAGGCTGTGGCTTACCAAGCAAAACTCTAACTGCATGTCTCTGGTACTAGAAGCTACCCAGACAGCACTAAGTTTAGCTTACCGTCTCTTCTAATATGGGCAGCACTATTTGCTTAAGCCTTTTATTAACATGACTCAACTAACTGGGCAACAGATTTCCTTTGAAAATATATGTATTCACAAGACCAAAGGTAGCTGGTGCCTTTCTACAATGAAGATGGAAGCCAAGAAGTGGACAAGAAAGAGTTAAGCACACATATACCAGTCATTTCTTCCAACTCACCCATTCCCAGCCAAACGTGAATGTCATGTTTTTGTTATGTGTTTGCTATAACATATGGTTTGATCTTAAAATAGTCTTACTGCCACTGAACATATAAACACAGAAGCAAGAAATATATTTCTTCTCTGATCTGTTGTTAACTGTTATCTACACAAATGTGCATGTGAACAGACTACATCTTTTGTTACTAACCAATTAAGACTATACTATTCAACGTTTTATCATTTTTCTTGCCTCTCCCCTTCTCTTGGTAATATACTGATCTCCCTGAAATGCTGTTCCTGGTTGACAGGGGACCCACAGGATTTGCATGATGAGCAAACTGGGGATCTGCAGCAGGAAGGGAGAATTGGCAGAAATTGAAATCTTCCTTTAGCAGAAAATTTAGTCTGGATGCAACCCTATACTACTAGTCATGATCAAAGTTATTTTTAAATATCTTCACTATTTTGTTTGAATTTGTTCCCAGTTCCATCATTTTAAAATGATGAAAATGCTTTATTACTTTCCAGAGTCCTTGATGTACTGACCATTCTACTCATACTCTGATTCCCAGTGAGAATTATATGTTTTAGAGTGTCACTGATTAAATATTAGTTGGACAAACATGACTTGATCATTTATGCCAAGTAAGGTTGTATCTTAAACACATCTGCTAAGTTTCTATTTTCAATTGTATCATTAAGCAAGTACAAAATAAGCAAAACTAAGATTCAGTATTAAATCTTATAAGCAAATTATCCTGTCCTATTATATAAAAGGGTAGTGATCTGGCAAGAGTCTATGCTTGGAAAACTCAGTTCGCTCCCTGGTATGTCGCTCAGAATCTGTCCCTATCCACTAGCTGCGTTGCCTGAGTTCTCTCCCACCCACTGCAGCCTAGGCCACTCTTCTCTGATTGGGCCAGCATTTCAAGCTCATTTGCATATGGAAGCTGATTGGGCTTCACTCCATTTCGAACCTCAAACTCCCTCCCCCCCGCAAGACAGTTGGAATTGTCAGTTGTTTATGCAAACTGTTGTATTCTGAGGTGAAATATGTCCTCACTCACAACACTTCCCCTTCAAAAGAAACAAACCCAATAACACAACCATGCCACACCACAAAAAAGACAGGTCACACCACAAGCAAATATCACAAGGCAAAAAAAGCTCTGGTACTAATTCTGGCAGGGGATGCTGTGAGTGTAGAAAATGATTATCGACACAGTGGAAAATCTTTAGGAATTGTTTGGTGCATTTACCATGGGGCAACCACCAAGAGCCTCTGGCATTTTCTCACTCTGCTGGCATCAAAACCAATTGAAGGCAAAATAGAGATATGGAGACTTTTCCATCCTCCTTTTGCATCAATTTGTCTTTGTTGGCAATGGCAACCCTAGACCTGGCTGCTTGCTCCTGTTCAGCAGGAGCATCCCTATGGAAACTGCCTGGGTGATTTCGGACCAGGCGGAGACTTTCTGCCTAACCTGCCTTACAGGGTTGCTGTACAGATCACAAAGCCGAAAAGAATTAAGTAAACTGCTTTGCTCCTCACTAATAAGATAGAATTTTGCCTAGGAAGAGGCTGCTGAGAGGGGATGAGATAACGTTGCCAACTTTAGGTATGGAAATTCCTGGAGATTTGAGGGGTGGAGCCCAGAGAGGGTGAGGTTTGAGGAGGGGTGGGACCTCAGACAGGTACAGTGCTATAGACTCCACCCTCCAAACCAGCCATTTTCTCCTGGGGAACTATTGTTGCCAATCTTGGCCCAGCGGCCACCAAACCATTCTCTTCCACCCCCTGCTGTGCAGCTGTCTTTCCCCTAGGGTTGCCAATCTCCAGGTGGGACTTGGAGATCTGCTGTTACAATTGATCTCCAGATGACTGAGATCAGTTCACCTGGAGAAAATGGCTGCTTTGGAGGGTAGACCCAATGGTATTATACCCTGCTGAGTCCTTCCCCCCCCCCCCAATGCTGCCCTCCACAGGATCCACCCCCAAATCTCCAGGTATTTCCCTACTTAGAGCTGGCAACCCTACTTTCCCCTCAGTGCCTGTTGGTAGGTAACCAAGCTTGGTCCTGTCACCTGTTTTGGCCTTTGAAAGAAAACTCATTGGGGCCAGTCCTGATACGGTTGCCAACTCCAGATGGGAAATTCCTGGAGATTTAAGGGATGGAGCCTGAAGAGGGTGAGGTTTCAGGAGGGGTGGGACAGGTACCTCAGACAGGTACAATGACATAGACTCCACCCTCCAAACCAGCCAGTCCCTCATGGGGAACCATTGTTGCCAATCTCCAGGTGAGGGCTGGAGAGCACTCAGAATTACAACTGTTCTCCAGGAGAGAGGGCAGAAGTCAGCTGAAGTCAGAGGGGCAGATAACAGTAGGTTAGCTGGGAAGGAGATGGGGTTGCCAACTCCAGGTTGGCAAATTCCTGGGGATTTGAGGGGTGGAACCCGGAGAGGGTGGGATTTGAGGAGGGGTTGGACCTCAGGCAGGTAGAATGCCATAGACTCCACCCTCCAAACTAGCCATTTCCTCCTGGGTAACAATTGTTGCCAATCTCCAGGTGAGGGCTGGAGATCACTCAAAACTACAACTGCTCTTCAGGTAGCAGAGACCAGTTCCTCTGGAGAAAATGGTGGTCTCTGTCATTATACTCTGCTGAGGTCGCCACAGCAAATTCACACTGTGTGCCCAAAGCCAGGGCACTCTCTCAGAGCCTCTTTCTAGAGCCCGTTGTATTTATTTCCACAATGGGCATTACTCCTAATCCTTCCTTATATATAATTACATTTTGGTCATACCTTATATGGTCAAAATGCGCACCGGAATCAGTTGGCCGAGGGACCTGCCAGTCAGGGGGTCCCTCGCCACTAGCTGCATTGGGTCCCTGCGTGGCTGCAGACCCGCCCACGCAGGCACCGTAGGGCCTCACGCCCCCATTCTCACGCCAGACGCCAGGAGGGATGGCTGCTCTGGCGACAGCCCACCCCACCCCACGCCCCGGCCCTCTGCTCGCCGGCAGACTCGCCTGGAGAGAGGCGGCGGCCACTTCCTCTGCCGTGCGCCAGGATTCGCATCCGCCCTGCTACACCCACGCCTCAGGAGGAGCCGTGCCCGCTTCCTCCGCCGTCCGGGCAGATTTGCCCTCCAGCCCGACGGGCCCGCCCTACTGTGGACGTGCCTGAAAGGAGGTGCCGGCCACTTCCTCCGCAGCTGCCCAAGCAGCAAGCTCGCTCCAACGCCGTGGCTACCCCAAACAGGTAGGCCTCACGGAGCTCGACGCCTGTGCCGGCTCCCAGCCCCTACCGCAGCCCACAGACACCAAAGGACCTCCTGCTCACGCCTCTCCAGCGCTGGAGAGGCGCGCCACCTATGCTGCCTCCCCCACCCGCCACAGGAGGACGTGGGGAGGGCCTTCCCCCACCGACTGGATATATATATATATATATATATATATATATAGAATTAAACACCTGGAGTACTGTAGAGATCTTGCAAAATCCACTCACACACCAAAAAAACATGGTAATTATGAACAGAGAATCCCACCTTAACTTCCATACCATGTAAGCAGCAAACATTTATATAGTCCTACACTGCAGGAGAAGCAACGAATACCACAGGATCAGTGGCCAACTAGTCATGATCCAGTTCCTGCTTTCTGTATATTTTCCTTTGTTGCATGGCTGTGCACAGTTGAGGCAAACAAGGGTGATAAATGCATTATGCAGAAAGGGATACAAGGTCAGGTGCAGACGGGCACTATCATATTATACTCCTTGAAGCTATCAATGATTTCTCCCACCCTTGGGATGAAACCTAGCCCCTAATTTACCACTGAGGTGAATGATCTGAAAAGGATCGGGAGACATCTAGAACAGCACTGGCAGAGAATCTGTACTGATTCTGACAGATAATATTATAGAGCTTAATATAAGACCTATGAAGTGGCAGTGATGGTGGCTAAGAAATGTTACTTCTCTGCTACTACTGCATCTAAATCACACACGTCCCAAATGTTTAAAGGAACAAGGCATCTGCTGACTCATAAAATAGGACCAGACAATTAGCTGTGCTAGTTTTGCAAAATGTTTTGTTGATAAAATATCAAGAATGTATGCTGATCTAGATGCTGATTGTAACAGAAGTCCATTTGACAAACTGCTTAATACACCACCTGCTCTAATATACCCACTTTGACCCAGTTTCTATGATGAATGCTGATCACCACTCCTGGGAGCAGTGAAGGCACTACTCGCGCCTTGTATCCTTGTTTATTGTGGCTTCTAAAATCATGTAAAGACCACGTCAACTAATGCTTAGTATCTATTATAAACTCGACCACTCAAAGAGGTGGTTATCAAATCCTTACAGAAAAATGATGTAGTCAATTCTCAGCTGGTCTCTAATTTGCCCTTCCTAAGCAAAGTGATTGAGAGACCAGTAGCAGATCAACTCCAGGTTTTCTTGAATAACTCATCTGCCCTAGACTATTTTCAGTCTGGTTTTAGTTTGTATTGATTGTATGGACTCACTCTACGTAATCCCCCTTTAGTCCCAGTGAGTAAAGTGGACTGTAAATAATGTAAATGAATAAAAATAAATAACTGAAATGAAATGTCAGATAAAGAAAAGAGGTAATGCTCCTGCATTTAGAAGTAAACATACAAAACTGGACTTTGCAAAGATGTTGGCTTGGTTTAAAATGAATTAAATACCTCAATTTTACAAGATCAAAACCAATTTATGTTGCCATGAGGCACAAAGAGTTAACTTCACCAGTTTTAGTTTTGGTTAAACTTGAACAGAAAAAGGCACCACAGCTGGTTAGCAAAATTCAGAATTTAGTAGATGTATAAAAGTAAATTCGCAGCACTGATTTAGTGCTGTCCCTAGCTTTGGTGTTGCCACCAATTTACAGAGGAACACTGTTGTAAAGTGTAAATACACTCAGCTTAGCTATAAGAGAAATATGAGAGTGTTGTTTGGCATCTCGGCTCACGGAACTACCTCATAAACACACATTCTATCTGGCCATTTCTACTAAGAAACTGATGCCCCCTCCTTCTGTTTCCTGAATTGTAAATAACCTTGAATACAGTGTCCAAAATATGTTATATTAATGTTGCAAATAAACAAACAGCCACAATATGCAAGTCTATGGAACATCTTTAATGTTTATATGGTGTGGAAGTTAAGGCAGGAACATTAATTTAATGTTTATATGTTTTTGTACACAAGTGGATTTGTAAGAGCAATCCTTCCATCCACACAACCACTCCATCAGATCCAAACTGATATTCAGAATATAAAAGAAAAAATATCTTGAGAGGATGGTAGATGCACTCAAGTGTTAGAGAAATCACAGGCAAAATGCCTGAAATATAAGTAAACATCAGGGGAATAATTAAACCTGAGTTATAATTTCCATCTGAATACATGCAAGTACATATGTGCATATGGTCAGTCTTGCGTATAACATAATAAATCTATAGTGTTCAGTCCATTATCTGGACAGTACCACTTCACTCTATAGATAATAATTAATATGAAGAAACTTTCTTACACATGGATAAGCAGATAAAAGATACAGCTAGGCAAGAACTCTTTGGCATGCAGTTGCCTAAGTGGATGGATTTAGCAGAGCAGCTATAATGATTCCCTGCTTCCCTTTTGCATTTTCTTTAGCTGGGCAGTCCCTTTTCTTCTTTGTTTCTCTGTCTGTCCCACCCAATTGTTTAAATGTATATAAATATAAGCTGACCCAGCCTAGGGACCTGAGAAACCACCCAAAAATCTTTCGTTGCTGTAGATTTTCCGGGTTGTGCGGCCGTTGTCTTGGCATTGTAGGACCTGATGTTTCACCAGCAGCTGTGACTGGCATCCTCAGAGGTATAACACAGAAAGATGGAGTACTCTCTGTGTCAAGGTGAGCAGAAAAATGGCAGGCAGGTAATTTATATCTACCCAGGAAGGTGGGGTAGGGCTGAGTCATTATCTCGTAGTAGTTTTCCAAGCTATGAACTACTACAAGATAATGACTCAGCCCTACCCCACCTTCCAGGGTAGATATAAATTACCTGCCTACCATTTTTCTGCTCACCTTGCCACAGAGAGTACTACACCTTTCCATGTTATACCTCTGAGGATGCCAGTCACAGCTACTGGCGAAACGTCAGGTCCTACAATGCCAAGACCACAGCCATACAACCTGGAAAATCTACAGTAACTAATGAACTCCGTCCGTGAAAGCCTTCGACAACATATCAAAAATCTTTTGTTTGTATATATCTGATAATGGCACACAAGAGGCCGATGTTAATTCAAAACAAACTGCTTTTTTCATTTCTACAGGGAAAGGGTCAGTAGGTATCAGGCTTAAACTTGGCAGGTGAACAGGCAATAATGATGAGGTAACTCTGTATAATTACAAACAATAGATAGTTTGTCACAATAAAGTAGCTGCTCAGTTATACAGACAGTTCTTTAAAACTGTGGAAGAAATCTCTTGACAGTCACTGCTTAGGTAAACAGGCGTAAGCTTCTTTGTCTCAAAATTACTTAAGTCTGTGAAGGCAGGAACATACACACAAGTTCGAATCTTCCTTCTTAAACACTTGATTGGGATCATCCCCTTTCACTAGGAGCGATTTTCCTCAGGGAAGGACTACTAGTCCCACTTCCCTAATTAAGAATCCTCCTCACTCTTTTCATTCTGCTTAATTTCTTAACTGAACTAATTGCCACTCTCAACTGCAGAATTCCATTTGAACCTCCTGTCATTCAAGATTCTCAGATTGGAAAACATTGATCATTCACTGTCCATTACAGTAGCCTATACAAAATGTCATGATTTCGTTTAGTATTACAGCTTATCACAGACGAACAACCAAACAGCAATCCCACATTTATGGTATTGCTCTCTTCCTTAATGAACAAGCCATAAGAAAGATGCTAGCACATTATCCCCCACCCCCAAGCAAGTGTCCAGATGGAGAGTTGAAGTTGGTCTCAGGCTTTCATGAGATCCATAGTTCAGTCTCTCTCAGTGTCTAAGAAGTGAACCAAGAAGCGATCCTGCATATTTGAAATCACAGAAATCCGTTATTTTGCCCAAAACATGTTACTGACTCCATCATCGGCTCTTTCCAGCATTTCTAAAAGGCTGCTGTGCAAGGTCTCAATCCGGGTGCAAGGGGGATCCCACATTTAACTATTCAAACCTAACTTCTCTACATAGCCCTAAAAAATAAGAAAACTGCCACTCTTTTTTCATCCACTCCTACTTTTCTTACCAGTGCTGATTGCATAGAATTGGGGTTGGACTAGATGACCCTGGAGATCCCTTCCAACTCTATGATTCTATGATTTAAACTGGAGAAAGTAATGGGGGTGAAAGGATTAAAGTCTTTCAACCAAGCTGCATCCCCAGTTGGAATCAGGATCCCAAGCAGCAGTTATTAACCCTGTAAAACAGTCAGAATACAAGATCGTGGATCTCTCAGGGTTGTGTCCGCCTTTACTCTGAAACTATCTTTTTAAAATGGAGACTAGGAGTTCAGCTCCTCATGAACAAACTAGAAAGGAAAGTGCAAAAGAGAGACAGTTTGGTGTAGTGGTTAAGTGTGCGGACTTTAATCTGGGAGAACCGGGTTTGATTCCCCACTCCTCCACTTGCAGCTGCTGAATGACTTTGGGGCAAGCCATAGTTCTGACAAGAGCTGCCCTTGAAAGGGCAGTTCTTAAAAGAGCTCTCTCAGCCCCACCTTCCTCACAGGGTGTCTGTTGTGGGGAGGGGAAGGGAAAAGGGTTTGTAAGCCACTCTGAGACTCCGAGTGAAGGGCTGGGTATAAATCCAATCTCCTCTTCTCTCCTTCTTCTAAATAACTGACAAAGAGGATTTCAAATAATAAAATAGAATTCAAAGATTGTAATAACTGTGAAAAAATGTTTAATTCCTAGCAATAAAATCCTAAACAGTAACCTTGCAAAAAGGTGACACCATTCATTTGATTAAACGTATCCTTAATTTCAACATCACTCCTGCATGAACTCTCATATTACAATATAGTTTTATAGAAACAAGTGCAGTACGCACAGCAACATCTTGTCCCTCTGATTAAAGGTAAAATTGTTTCTACAAATATGGGTTTCTTTATTTGTAAATTATAAAGTACTACCTGTGAGAAACTCATGGGAAAATTTCCCCACTGGTCACTGCATTGTCCTCTGGCTTCTGATAACCCCCAGACCACTTCCTGTACCCTTTCCTCACACTGCCACCTTGCTGCTCTACCTATCTACCCCCCACCCTTGGCACTCTATTCAACTCCCACGCTGCTCTCCCTATTTTATTTGGGGGGATTTAAATCCCCCCCAATGTATTTTTTTAACTTTTGGGTTTTTCTGCACACCTGAACATAAGAGAAGCCAATGTTGGATCAGGCCAATGGCCCATCTAGTCCAACACTCTGTCACACAGTGGCCAAAAATACCAGCTGCAACCAGGAGGTTCACCAGTGGGGCCATGAAGCCCTCCCACTATTGCCCCCCACCCAAGCACCAAGAATACAGTGCATTACTTGCCCCAGACCAACAGTTCCTATCCATACCTTGCAGCTAATAGCCACTGATGGACTTCTGCTCCATATGCTTATCTAATTCCCTCTTGAAACTGTCAGTGCTTGTAGCCGCCACCACCTCCTGTGGCAGAGAATTCCATGTGTTAATCACTCTTTGGATGAAGAAGTACTTCCTTTTATCCATTCTAACCCGACTGCTCAGCAATTTCATGGAGTGCCCATGAGTTCTTGTATTGTGAGAAAGGGAGATAAGTACTTCTTTCTCAACCTGCTCTATCCCATGCATAATCTTATAAACCTCAATCACGTCACCCCTCAGCCGTCGTTTCTCCAAGCTAAGGAGCCCCAAGCGCTTTAACCTTTCTTCATAGGGAAAGTGTTCCAACCCTTTTATCATTCTAGTTACCCTTTTCTGCACTTTTCCCAATGCTATAATATCCTTTTTGGTGGTGACCAGAACTGTACACAGTATTTCAGATGAGGTCGCACCATTGATTTATATAGGGACATGATACTGGCTGATTTGTTTTCAATTCCCTTCCTAATAATCCCCAGCATAGTGTTGGCCTTTTTATTGCAGTTGCACACTGTCTAGACATTTTCATTGAGTTGGCGGTCCCCCAAGTTTGTAGAACTATCTGTTTTCCCCTCCATGTGGACCCAATCTGCAGATCAGTTCACCCTTGGCTTTTAGATATATAGATAAAAATACATTGTTCTGATCCATAACATAAAGAATAACCCCAGGCAAAAATGCCTTGGGTTGGAAGTATTTTAGTAACAAATCACAGCGTGCTCTGAGCTGAAGAAGACTCAGTCTGTTCCTTAAGCATAATTGTAGCTTATTTATAGAAAAAACCCTAACTTCCACTTAGTTTTTCATGTGTTTCAGATAGCGGTTTGGATCATGGCCTATCAGTATATAATGAAAACAATTCCTTGTTTTTATTTTATTATGCTAGAAATGTGTGCCTCTATGTCATAACATCATTTTGGTTTTTATAACATAATGGATTAAACACTTAATAACAGATGGGAAGCACTTGTGGTAGCTGTGGCTTCCTGAGATTACAGAGCATCCAAAGCTGTGTGCATTTTGGTTTAGTTTAAATATGAAACCAAACCACTAGCCATAGTGTACAGTTTCTAGTGGGAATGGCTCTAATGGGACTGTGGCTAGAATAGTTTGCACTGTAAATAACTGAATGTGTGCTCTGACTTTTGATGATGATTACCTGTTCCTGAAAGCACTTGCTATACTGGAAAAACTTGAAACAACTGGGAAGTTAAACATAATTCCCTACGTTAACTCTGAAGCCAAACTGTATGTCTTCATATCTTCAGTTGTTCTAGTCCCTCAATGAATAGTAACTGCAACAAACCCTAAATGCTGCTTTTGGCTCAACTGCACATAACCACTAACATGTGAAGGAGCAAATCTTTATACAAATGTGTGACTTTGTCTGTACTGTGATGTTTAAGAGATGTTTGTTAAAGTAAAAGGATTTTGGTTTGACCATTTATACATGGGGGGCTACTTACACATGTTCGAAAAGATTTAAAAGGATATTTCAAAACATGTAAGACTGAGATGCTAAAGCTCACTTGGCCACTTTTGAGAGGAAGCATGTCATACTGGCATTCATAATTAATGGTCTTTAAAGGCCAGTAAACTAATCTTTGTTAAACTTCTGTCTAATCTCTGCAGATTTGATGGGAGGGATAATCTGCCAATCACAAAGTCCTCTGACTCTAAGAGAATTCCCCTTCCCATCATTCCAGCCCCAATACAGAGGGCTCTCACTCATGGATGTTTTTAAAGGCCAAATGACATCTGGAGTTCCAATCATGAAATTCCAGTAGCACATGCAGTTTGGCATGAAGCCTGGGATATCAAATGTTCTATAAACAATTGCATAAAGGAAGCTATTCTTATGCAAAATAGGGCAGTCCAAGAACTAAATGTCTGTGTAAATTCTGTAACTGCCACATCAAACATCTGAGAATCCTTCACCAGAATTTTGCATCCAGCAGCTATCAGATAAGAAAAAATGTTACTTGGCCATTTGCCAGAATTAAGAACAGCAATAAAATTAACATATTTCTCCAGTTTTAAATATAAAAACTTATACTAGTAATTCTGATTTTAAAGTTCTTTATATTTACTATTTTAAAAATATCTTGCAGTGAAGCATTCAAAATGAAATACTGGAAAATAATTTTACAATATGCATGCACATCACTTGAAAGTATTCCATAGATGTATTTTCACGTTCTATTTTTATCTGCTTACGGATTTGATCGCTTAGCCCTTTGAGACTTTTTGTACAAACTGGGTCAATTACTTCATCAGTCCCCTCCCCTGCTATTTAAATAAGGGTCATGTTTGACCTGGGTATAATGATGTTACATATTCAGGCTGTATGAGATATACAAACTTAGTATGTTACTTTCCTTCAGTATTTATGAAGGTGATTTATTTTGAATTCTCAAACTTACTGTGACATACGACCATACTGATTTAAAGAGATATTTTACAAAAACTTAAACACAACTGTATAATATTTAGCATTAAAACAGCCAAAAAATAATAACCAAGATCAGGAGTCACAAACAGCAAGAAAACCAAGGGGGCATTTAACATTGAACACTCTTTACTTCTATAATGAAGATTCTGTGCTCATATAGGGGTGTTTTTCTCAACAATCCAAAAGTGCTAGTTATTTGTATATATAAATTAATAGACAATATATATATATATATTTTTTTATGGAAGAGATGATTTCAGAAAAGTATACAAAAAAAATTACATTGCAACCCTTCTCTCTCTCTCTCTCTCTCTCTCTATATATATATATATATACACACACACACACACACACACACACACACACATACATACACGAACGTGGAATTAAGCAAACTCCGGAGCACAACAGAAGACAGGAGGGCCTGGCATGATGTGATCCATGGGGTCGCGAAGAGTCAGACTTGATTGTGCGACTGAACAACAACAACAAAATATATATCTATATACACACATACACACACTTAAGATCCTTTGGCTAACTAGTAATTTCAGCTCTCAGGAATCTGCCTTTGTTTTTTCCTTTTCTGGAAAAATAAAAATAGCGACTATAAAAAGAAAAGGACATCAAGAAAGAAGCAAGGGTTTACAGATTATGACTGATTCAGATGTCATGACAAAAAAGGGGAACAAACCCAGGCATGAACAAAATGGATTTCCTAATTGCGTAAATGGATTCCAGATCTCCAGCCTAATTCAGACATCATAGTGAACTGCAGCTTGATTTGAGACTTCCCAAATCCAAAATCCTTGACTCATGCTTCATACATGAGACAAAAGCAGAAACAAGGCAAACACACAGTATCAAATGCAGTTTGTGTGTTTCATGGAAAATCTGTTTCTCACGATATGCAATAGCAGCCACTTTTTCTTAATCTGATACAAAATATGAAGAGGTAGAAATGGTCACACTCAGTAAACCACTTCCCCAGTTACTCTATTTCAAGTTTATATCTAATATCTTCTTTCCCTTACTTACACAACATTGTTTACAAACCTAGGAAAATCTTTGTGGCATTCCCAGTTAGGAAAACGTTAACAGACTAGGAAACAACATTCATAAGCACAAGATATGAGTGATCTTTCAGAGAGGCCTAAATCACCTGTGAGCTCTCTAAAGACTGCGATTACAAATGCTGAGACTCTAATTAAGTATGAGTAGCCCACATACTAATGATAGTATAAATAAATCTTTACTGTTCTTCATACACACCACAACAGAGGTAGCCCACTACAGACCTAGTCTTAAAATGTAGTCTCCTAGCTGCAAAATCAAATTAAAGGCATTTTATCAATATGTGAAATGGGAACACTAAAAAATTGAGAAAGAGACACTGAAAGCTGTCATGTTTCACCATTGTTCCATTGATATAAATAGTGTATCACACATTAAATAGAAATGACATTTAGAGTATCAACTTAGCTATTAAACCAACAATACCCATCCTTTCAGCATAACATTCTGATTCAAATTTGAAGTTCTTTCAGTCTGTTTGTTAATGTTCTCTACTATAGCTTAGAAGAACATATATTTGATCTCTGTGTGGAAGAAGCCATAACTCAGCAGCGTTGCACACAGATTTTCATGCATACAGACTCAGATTCAACTCCAGTTAAAAAGGATCTCAGGTAGCAAGGACAGAAATGACCTCTTCCTTTGGACAGTTGCTGTCAAATAATATTCAGCTTGATAGACAAATGGATAATTCCACATGTGGGAGTTCCATATTGTGACTTCACAAGAAAATATAGTGCAGCTTAATACAGTGCATTAGAATGTTCAATAAAACATTTCCAGACTTCTAAATTTGTAAGTTACACCTGAAAAGAGAATAGTATGTATTAGCTTCTCATTCAAAGGGGAGGGAGGGGAGGGGGTCTTAACAGTGTTGGCATAGTTTAATGAATTCCTGTGAGTAATAAAAGCCTTTGGGTTGAAAAGACTACAACACACTGGAGTACATTTTCTTATGCAGAAACACTGAATATAAAGTCAAAAGCTTGAAATTTCAAACATTACACAATTTTTATACTACCCAAAGCCTGAGTTTTAAAAAATGTATAGGGAAAAACTATAAGGAAACTACTAGTTTAATAAGAATTAAAAGATTGTCAAAGTCATTTTTTAAAAGAATAAAATAGATTCCTATTTTGTACTGCAGTGAAGCATGTGAATCAGGTATTAAGCTATAAATGTAAACAAATTACAACTTAAAAAGAAAAGAGGTTTGGTAGATTTTGAGATACTCGTTGGTAGATTTTGAGATACACACACACCCCTCATAACTGGTTAGTTTACTTCAGTTTTTCATAGTAAGGGAAATGGAAAAGAAATACGTACTTGCTGAGCTTGGCAGTAGTTTCTTCACTATATAAGCTCTGCAAGAACGTATTCTTTGGCTGGAATGGAAAGTGGTCCTATAAACGAGTTTTTCTCCTTCACTGCCACTGCCATCATTTTTTCTAAGTGATTATTTTCTGTGTGGTACTTAAAACAGCAATTTAAGCACACTTTTGTTGCTTTTTCATCATGTTTATTAATAAGCAGAAAAGGACTTAGAACAGCTTTTATAATATGCTGGCCAACTGACTTCTAATGCTGTTTTGGTCTTCCCATAATATAAGGATTACCAATTTTATTAGCAGTATGAGGGGAAAAGTCCAGATTTTGAAGTAAATATTAGTACTATGGAAAGTTTAGTGGCAAGTTTGCTGTTGTTGTTTTTAATTAGCCATTTCACAGATTTGACCAAAGATACCCCTCTATAGAAGGCCAGCTTGATTCCTTATGTTTTACAAAACTATGCTAAAAACACTATTTTGTATTGCTATAATTGTAAAAGCTTAAATGTCATGTAAAATTTAAGAAATGTATAATTTAGAGATTGTCTTTTAAAGGGATAGTCTACACTTGTGATCTGCAGTTCCTTTTAAATTATTATTATATTAGTTTTATTTAAATGCATTATACCTTCTGCACTGTTACAGTATACCTTGCCTTAGACAATTTGCTATTTCATTATTTTCTAATTCTGTAATCCTAGTACTGTCTGTTGCATTAATCACTGACTGTCTTATGGTGTCTGGTCATATCATTTTATTCTGTAATCTGCCTTAAATTTCAACAAAGTACTACAAAGTAATTAATAAATATGATAATTTTGTAAATAGACAACATCACCTAAATATGATAAAACATCTAATTCTTCATTAAACTGAGTTATGGTTGCCATATATACTTTCACCCACTCAGTATCCATAGAAGAATGGGCTGGTTCCAGACTCAGTAAAGATCAAAGAAGTGAGATCTCCAGAATTCTTCTTGAAGGACGATATTCAGCAAGCAGTGGGTGAGACAAAAATATTACAATACTGAAGAAGCCTTGGTCTGCAATGTGTAAGGTTGATTGGTGGTGGAATTATGCAGATTTAATTAGGATAGGCTGAGCACTGCTGCAAGCTGACATTTTACAACACACTCCAACTTACTTTCTTTTCCCCTCATTGTATCTAATCTAGAAGGCCCATGGCAGACTTGAAAGGGCTTGTAGGAGAGGAATCTCATTTTCCCTTCCCCCACTATTTCTTCTTTCCCTTCCTTGAAAACCTCTGTAACATGTCCCCATTTCCTCCTTCCATATCTTCCTCCTACCCCTGATCCAACCTACCTATACCTGCATCTCTGTCTTCAGCTTTCCCTGTTTCCCTCTCCTGACAGCTTCTCTCTAGGAAAAGCACTACCTGAGGCACCTTCACCCAGTATGAAACCCAAAAGGACTCACAAGGGGTACCTCACTTTTGCCCATATCCCCCTCCCCACAAATTTCTTCTTTTCTTCTTCCTGGCTGCCCCCATATCCTCACCCTTCCCTGTTTCATTTCTACCTTCCAACGCTCCAACCAACCTTTTAACTGCCTCCCTCATTTTCAACTATATTTACTTACTTCATAGCCCAACGTTCTCCACAACAGAGACCCAAAACAGCTTACAGCATTCTCCTCTCATCCATTTTATCCTCACAATTTTTTGAGGTAGGCTAGCCTAAAAATGTGTGACTGACCCAAGGTCAACCAGAAACTTCCATGGCAGAGTGGGAATTTGAAGCTGGATCTCTCAGATCCCAATCTGGATCTCTATTACACTACACTAGCTTTTCATAGGGTGGCTGCTGTTGAGCAGTGGCAAACAACCAGCTCGGTGTGAGTCACAAAAGTGTGGCAGTAACAAGTAGCTTGGTGGTTACAGCCACGTCTGGCCCTATAAGTTCTCCCTCAAAGGCTAAAGCAGCCCAGGAAAAGGCCTTAATCCCTCCCCCAGCATTTTACTGATAGAAAGGTAAAGGTAAAGGTTCCCTTGCTCGAAAGCCAGTCGAATCCGACTCTAGGGTTGCGGTGCTCATCTCCGTTTCCAAGCCGAAGAGCCAGCGCTGTCCGAAGACATTTCCGTGGCCATGTGGCCGGCATGACTAAACACCAAGGTGCACGGAACACTGTTACCTTCCCACCAAAGTGGTACCTAATTATCTACTTGCAATTTCTTGCTTTCGAACTGCTAGGTTGGCAGGAGCTGGAACTAGAGACGGGCGCTCACTCCGTCATGCGGCACCTGGGTCTCGAACTGCTGAACTACCGACCTTCCACAGCCTGCAGTTCAGTGTCTTAACCACCTGAGCACCGCAGCTTACTGATAGAAACCAAGGACTAAATGCTGCCTAGCAATGGCTTCCAAGAGTACATTTCTTAAAGCGACAGGTACTGCATTTATTATTTGGGCAGAGGGTGGGTTTAGCCCTCAGTGGTGTTTTTTGTTGGTTTTCTGTTTTAGAACTCAGATTTTCTGCAAACCTGAGGCATTTTCCCAGGTTTTTAGTAGGATCTGTTTTGCCTGTTCATGGTCCCAGTCTCCAGATTTAAATATTCACACATGGGGCCATGTTGAGATTTAGATATTATTATTGCTTGCCTCATTTGATATCATTATAAGAGTAGAAAGACACTAACACAGAGCTAGAAAAGACAGTCTATTACTAATTCACAGCTAGTATGAAATAGATGGCAGGGACACAGACCTGACAGCATCCTACCTGCTATCTGTTAAAAGCTGTCTGCCCTAAACTGTAGAAATCTCTTTAAAAATCCAGAAATGTCTAAGCAGTGAGTAACCAGGAATCAAGAAACATCAAGTACTAGGGTTGGAATAACCCCAGAAACATGTTATATGTTGACTCTTATTGCTAGTACTGTTTTTTGAACTACAGTCATGGATTACCTATTAGGTTAATACATAACACTGTGCTTGGTGTGTTTTTTTGTTTGTTTTTGCTATCAAGTTGCAACCTACTTATGACAACCTCATACGGTTTTCAATGTAAGAGGCATTCAAACACACTTTGCCATTGCCTGCCTCTGTGTAGTGACCCTGGATTTCCTTCTCCCATCCAAGTACTAAGCAGGGCCGATCCTTCTTAGCTTCTGCAATCTGACAAAACTGGGCTAGCCTGGGCTATCTAGGTCAGGATAATTATTTCATACTCATACCTACATGTTATTTTTTTTTTTTGCAATACAGATTTATGTGCAACATGTGCAAGTTTGAAAATCCTCTCAGATCTTCATGCAAACTTTAGCTCATCAATGCTATTTAAGAATTACTAAAAATGAGGAACCTTAAAAGGAAAGAGGATTTTCAAATGCAGATGCATTAGAAACAAAAAACAGAACAAAAATAGAAGCTCTGCTGTAAAAGTTTTTATGCCTATATTTTACTGCATTATGCCATTTCAAGTACATGCCAACATAAATCACATATTGCACATACATCATCACTGTATTTGTTTCCATGTGCACAACTTTACTAGTTTTTAAACATGTCAAAATAGTCCATATTATCTGAAAACATCATAAGATTGTCAAGCTACAGATTGAAAATGTCACTTTTCCCCAAATAATTTTTTGCTTCTCACTGTTGTATATAGAACACATGACAGTATGCAACTTTTGGCTTGGATCCACAAGAAGGTTTCCATGGATGGAAGAGATTTCAATCTCTGGTTTGTGACTTCATCTCTTCCTTCCCGGTGTTGGAAGAAAGTACCATTAAGTCACAGTTAACTTATGGCAACTCCTTGGGTTTTCAAGGCAAGAGACATTCAGAGGTCATCTGCCATTGCCTGCCTTTGCATAGCAAACCTGGACTTCCTTGGTGGTCTCTCATCCAAATACTATCCACAGCAGACCCTATTTAGCACCACAATCCATAATGCCCCCTGAAATGCTACTCCTAGAAATGGGAACAGTACGAAGGGAGAAATCAGATCTAAGCCTTAGGTCTGATCCAGGAGACCAATGCTTAATGCCATTAAGTCAGTCTTGTATTGGAAATGCACAACACTCAATACTAAATGGTGCTAAACAGTAGATACATCCCACAGCCTAATATCTATTTATTTACATTATTTATAGTCCATCTTTCTTGCTGAAACTCAAAGCAGATTACACAATGTAAGTTATATACAACCAACAGGATGGAATATCCAATTAAATAAAACAATAAGGTTTGGACTGCAGAAATCTGAAAACAAGCATAAATATGAAAATGGAGCTAAAACAAAGCTTAAGAATTAATATGTGTTAACCAATGCGGAAATTACATAGTACAATCATACTTAGAGAAGCAGATGGTACATACTATACACAGTAGTATAGTCCATAGCCCTATACCTTTCCCAAAGCATCTGTCTGAAACATTTTATTACAGTACAGCCCTAATTACATGTGTAAAAAAGCCCTCCTGAATAATTCATTTTTGCATAGTTTGTGGAAAGCCAGGAGGGTGGGAGCCTTTCTGCCCTTATATTCAAAACATAATTATTTGCATTTGTCTTTTGAGAAATCTTCGCTGTCATATTTTGTTTTCCAAATCAGGCTTCAATATTTTCTTGCTGGCTTTCAAATCAATTAAAAGCCTTCAAGATAGAGAAAACACCTCCCTGTAACATATGGACTAACATGATAGACCTGTTACAGTAGAATGCTAAACATAAAATTGCACTCCAACGTGAATAATTTAAATATTTTGATTTCAGAACCCCTGCAGCCAAGATAGCCTGCTGATTCAGTTTCTCACGCTTGTTTTAAATGCTCCCCGGGTTACCAAGGGACATTCCGATGTGAAATAGATCAACTGAAACTTCCTGAAAGTTTTTCTTAAGAACAATTAACATGTTTTACAAGTTAATGCATTTAATTTGACTTTTATGAAATTTTTAGAACAACTCTATCCAATAATCCTTCTTACTACAGTAACCCTTCACCATACAGAATGTGGTAACTCACTGATGGAGCAGTGTAAAATGATAATAAATATCGCCTGAAACAATGTTAAATCATAGATAGCATGAATACCTGCCAACATTTAATTTAACCAGGAGACACTGCAGAGACTCATGCCATTAGACGCTACTAAGTACTTGATGGGAAATAAAGACAACACACTTGCAGGCTTATAGTACATACATTTTCCAGTATGTACTACATACTAAAGTGCTTTGAAACAGAGGGCTCCAGAGAAAATGTACTTCCATGCTGCTTGTTAATTCCTAAAGGCTTTATATGATTTGATAAAAAGGCAACTGAGAAACTGGTTAAATCATAATGAATCAAACAGTAATTATTATAAATTTGCTGCAAATCTCTATAAAAAAGCATTCAAGGCACAAAGTCAAAGACAAGTTACATGGAATTCTCTATGCAAAGGTAAAACATTACTGCAAACGTAATTTTTACAAGGCTCTGAATCCAGGTTTCCCATATTTCTGATAATACCCATTTCATACGTCTGTATTTTTTTTGCAAAAACACCTAACTGAAGTTTTATTACTGTCATCACATTTCAGTATCACCAAGCCAAGTTCAGAAATAAACCATTCTTTACAATCCCTTTGGATTTCATCCAGGCTCACAAGTGAGCAAGATCCACTATCAACTGCCTGCCCATCTTCATTTTTCTATTATATCTGTGATGGTGACTGATGGAAGAATCTGTGCAGGGGTGGGGGACAATTATTGCAGATTTCCCTTTCTAATTACAGCTACTTGTGCCACATCCAGTATGGTGTGCCAGTGAGGTGTAGTGGTTAAGAATGTCAGACTAGTATCCTGGAGACCTGGGTTTGAATCCTCACTTGCGCCATGGAAGCTCACTGATTGACCTTGGGCCAGACACATTCTCCTGGTCTACCTCACAGGGTTGTTGTGAGGATAAAATGGAGGGGAGGAGAATGATGTAAGCCACTCCGGCTCCCCACTGGGAGAAAGACAGGGTACAAATGAATTTAATAAATATCCAAGCTTGGTCCCGCCAGAACACCAAACCTCAGAAGCTGCTAGAGGGAGAAGGACTACACAATTTACCGCATTAATGGTAGGATAAATTCTAATCCAGTATGATGAAAAGAAAAAAAATGGATACATGTGACTTAGGCATCCACCTTTTGTACCCCTATGCAATAACTTTTTACAGTGTGAACTGGTAAGAACTCTGTAGATCTGAAGGGTTAATGTGTCATGGATGGCAGAGACAACACATGTGCTAAATCTATTGTGATCAAAAGACCAAAAAGAGTTATGCAGTATACAAAATAGAGGAAGGCATTAAGAAGATACTCTAGAGAAATAGAAGGAACCACACATTTGTTAAATATGTAAATGACAGTTAAAGTGAACAAAAGACTAGTGGAAGAAATCAAAGGAGCTAAATCTATACACAGATCTCTATGGCTTTTTTTTTTTTTACTATCAGACTGCAAAAATTCACTATCCATGCACTGTTTGGATTAGTGACTACACGCATCACAAAGTCACAGGTCTAATGATCTGTGGCAATGATTAGCACAAATACTTGTATTTGAAATATTCTGAATAGTATTCAGATGCAACATGTGCACCACATTTCATTTTCAAAGTATATTTGAGGGAAAACAAGTTTTACCCAATTCTAAGTAAGAAGCATTCAAATAGTGTTATATATTATACGAAGGACTATGAGATGCAATAGCTCCACAGTTTTATCATATCTACAACATCCCTATTCCACAATGACCCTTTTCTTACTGCCTTGATCAATTGTGCATTCTCAACACCACCCATTTTCCAAGAGTTTGTATTGTGCAAAGTGAGAGATGTCTCGAGAAACAGAAGAGCAGAAGAGACAATGAGAGTCCAGCTCATTAATAGTAACTGGAGAAACAGAACCCTCACCTTCCACCTGCCTTAAGGCAGCATACAGTTTGAGTCCTAGTGAAAGATTCACCATTAGTAGACAAAGGATAAACAAGGGGTGTCATAATCATATCAATGGACACGGGCAATTTGCCAACCTGTAAAGTACATTTTTATTAAAATGTAGCAACTACATTGACAGTGCTTGTTCCTCTAGCTATTGTTTTACCGGATAAAATTACTGGATTGGCACTGAAATTAGATTTAAGAAAAAATCCCAGTTGTGCAATAAAAATAAAAGAGAAACAAAACACAAGTTTGTTTCTCTACTCAGTCCTCTTGCCATGGAATTTCAATATCATGCAAAACATTTCAATAAGCCTGTGTTCATACACACAAAGTATTTTCAAGTACTAACCCTGAAGCACTGATCATTCAAAAACAGAGTGCATTTTTCAACATGAAGTACTCTTAAGAGCAAGAAACCAAACTAAGCAGCCATGTCTTTAAAAATATTATTTCTGGCTAGGGTGGAACATACTGCTTTATCCTTCCCTACACATAAAAGTGCATGGAGCAGCTTTAAGAAAATTATGGAGCACCATTAAGAACCCATCACTTAGAGACGATCATAACTTTGCCCTTAAGACAAAAAATAAACTGGAAATGCCAGACCTCTGTCAGTTTAAAAGAGAGCTGAACGCTACTCTCCTACCCTCCAGCAAGTTTGTCATTTTCTATATTTTTTAATCTCAATAACGAACATGTTCTATAAAATTAGGTTAGAAAGTTAATTTAATCTTTTTCTTTTCCTGTATATTTTAAGAAAGTTTTTGGAGGAGTGTGTTCATACGTAGATGTACAGCATATGAACTGTAAGACCCAAACGGAAGCCATAGAAAAAGATGAAGAACCAGCAACAGTATAAATAGTGTTGGATATTGTAAACATGTGTGCAAGAGGATCTAGGAGGGAAAGGGTTAAAAGAATTCTCTCACTCAGGTAGTTAGCATTTGATCCCACCCTCTCATCAGTTAGATGTTGCGCCTCTTTCGCCATTGCTTGCCTTCTGTTTTATGTTATATAGGACCTCTCTTCTCTCTCTCACCTGGGCTTAGAGGTGTGGGAAGTTAACCTTTTTGAAGTTAATCTGTTCACAATGGGTTAAATGTACCTTCATGAATATGTCATGTAAGACATGCTTCTATTTTTGTAAGTAAAATTTATTTTTCTCATTACCACTGGAGTCAGATCATCTTTGTAATTTGTTTCAACAGTAGTTTCTCTTAACCGGGAAATGTTGAGGATCAGGGATAATGTGTAAAGCTTCTGTGCTTCCAAGGCAAACTGATTTTTTTTTTTACATTAAGCCCAATGGGTAAGGGTCCAGAGTCTATCAAAGGCTTAGATTAAGCTTAATGTTTAAAAAGGACTTAAAAGTCTTTGATTAGCAGATCCCCTTGTCTTTTTGATCTTTAAAAATTCTCCATTGTTCTTTTCCATGTTGCTGTGATAAGGATGGCTGAATCAAGCAGATAACTGGAGATCCCAAAACTTACTGCTGAGAACTACAGAAGCTGGCTTAAAAGATTTCATATACTCCTAGAAGCAAAAGAGTGAAGTTCACAAATTCTTCAAGAGATATGTCACTATGGTTTCCAACAAGTTTGGAGGAAAGCCTAAAACGCTACAGGCAGATAATGGTAGTGAGTTTATATCACATCACACACAAACCTTCTTGGCAGAGAAAGGTGTCGTGCACAGGAAGTCAATGACCTTTACACCTGAGCAGAATGGCACTGCTGAAAGGAAACAGATCTTTACTGGAGATCCTTACTGGAGATGGGCAAATGCATGCTCACGGATGCAGGCCTACCCAATAAATGGTGGGGCAAAGCAATCCAGACTGCAAGCTACCTTCAAAACAGACTGGAGAGCACACATATACCTTACCAAATATGGCATGGCAAGATGCCAGACATGGGACACATTAGAGTATTTGGTGATAGCAGAGTTTAAATATGCAAAGGAAGTGGAGCACTGACTATTTAGAGGAAAATAAGTGGGTTTATTAGAGAACAAACTGTTACAGAGCATAGAAGAGTGAGAACCTTAACCGTCTAACCTAACTGCTGGAAGAGGAGGAGGAGAGGAAATTGGATTTATATCCCACCCTTCACTTGGAGTCTCAGAGTGACTTACAAACTCCTTTTATGAAACTGGAACCAGTAGAAAAGAAACTGCATCATGTGAATCAGAAAAGGCAGATGACCAATACAGGCCCTTGGACCTTGAGCCAGTGCGCACTGATGAAACATCAGAGAAAGACACATAACCTGGGAATGCAGATTCCAAAGCAATCATTTCAGACATTCAGAGCAGTACAACACGGGAAGAAGAAGCAAGTGAAAATGAGAAGACAGGTGGACTGGACAGCTCTGTAACAGCACATGAAAATCCAGAACCACACCTCCGATGTTCATCATGATCAAACAAAGGCATACCAGCCTCATGCTTATTCTACCTCAGAAGGTTCAGATGGTAACACCGACCTTGCATCTGGAAGGAAGTAGAACAGATGCCAGCAACTGAGGCCAGTAGGTGGAAGAAGACAGCAAAAGAGATTTATGTTCAACACAAAAATAAAACATGGACCTTGACAGAGCTACCACCAGGAAAGAATCTTATTGGATTCAAGTGCATATTTAAGGTAAACAAAATGCAGATGGAAACATGGAATACTACAAAACAAGATTAGTTGCTAAAGACTTCTCACAAAACTATGGTCAGGACTTTGGTAAAACCTTTGCACTGGTAGTGAAGCATAACACAATCAGAATACTTTTAAGCATAGCAGCATCCAAGAAGATATACAAACATCTAGATGTAAAGATTTGTACATGAAGCAGCCAGAAGATTTCACTGGGCCCAAACAACCAAATTTAGTCCGCAAAAGGAGCTGTATTGACTAAAACAGGCAGCACATGCCTGGAACAAAAAATTACACACAGTGATCATAGCATACGGTTTCAAGGAAGGAGAAATGGATTCATTTCTATACACTAAACACAAGATGGGCATTGTACTTTTATTCTCACATACATTGATCACTTGATTCTGGGTTACAACAGGCAAATAGACAGTGTGGTAAAGTGTCTAAACAGAGAAGTAGGAATTAAGGACCCAAAAGATGTTTCTTACTACCTGGGCATACAAATTGAAAGGGAGGAAGATAGTTAATTTCTCCTTAAACAGAGACAGAAAATAATTGAACTCTTACAGATGTTAGGTCCAGAAAATGCCAACACAATGGCAACACCTATGGAAACTGACTTTCTTAAGAACACCAAAATAAGTGAGCCTTCATCTAAAGACAATCAGTACAGAAACACCAGAGGAAAACTTCTATACCTAAGCACCAGTAACAAACCTCATATTGCAATCAGTGTTGGGATCCTTAGTAGAACGACAAGTACACCCAACAAGAAAGAGTGGATTGCAGTTGGCTAAAAATCTAAAAGGAACTTTAGATTTGAAACTAAAATTGCCACCCACCAGTAATCCAAAATTACATGGTTGCACAAATGCAGATTGGGGAAGAGACAGTTTAGTAGACTATAAATCCACAACTGGGTACTTGTTTCTGTATAGAACTGGACCAATCTCCTGGGACAGTAGAAAGCAAACTACAGTAAGTTTGTCTGCCACAGAGTCTGAACATATAGCATCTGCTGAACTATATAGAGAACTGTTGTGGCTAGAACTGCTACTAAAGGACCTTGGAGCTGATGAGCAAAAGCCCATTCAAATTAAAGAAGACAACCAGAGCTGCATTAAGATTTCTCCATCAGAAAAAAATGGCTGCACACACTTAAGCACATTGGTGTGAAGATTCAGTGTGTAACTGAGAAGGGCATAATACAGATGGAGTACTGTTCATCAGAAAAGATGGTGGCCAACATCCCGACCAAGCCTCTATCAAGAGATAGATCTGAAGAACTATGAAAAGTTGAAACTTGAGAACTCTTGAGGTTCCATCCTGGCATTACTGGCTTCTTTTGCTACATTTCTCTGTTATTTGATTTTAACTTGTTTTTAAGTGTTTTACAACCATATTGCACACCATTCTGAGCCCGGCTTACCGGGGGAGGGCAGTTGAAAAATTCAATTAAATAAACAAATGCAACATTAGAAACAAATGATGATATTGTAACTCTGCGTGCAAGAGGATCTGAGAGGAAAATGGTTAAGAGAATTTTCTCACTTGGGTACACTTGGCAGTTGGTCCCACCCTGTCATCAGTTAGAAGTTGCTTGCCTTCTGTTTCATCTTATACAGGACCCCACTTCTTCTCTCTCTTATGTGGGCTTGGAGCTGTAACAAGTTAACCTTTTTGAAGTTCATCTGCTCACAGTAAGTTAAATGTACCTACATGAATATGTCATGTAAGACATGTTTCTATTTTTCTAAGTAAAATTTCTTTCTCTTGTTATCATTGGAGTCAGATCATCTTTGTAAGCATTTTCCCTGAACAGGGAAATGTGGAGGATTGGCATAAAACTTCTCTGCTTCCAAGGCAAATGATTTTTTTTAACATTAAACCCAATAGATAGCTTCTTATTAGAAACTAAATGTCAGCATAGATACTGTAGGCTTCAAACAGATGTCAAACTAACCAAGGTGACTTTTCCAATGTTTTTTCCAAGTTACTGGCTGGCAACAAGATGACAAATCTGAATAAATCCATGGCTAACGATTTTTTCACAGAGATAAAGTGATTCCATCTTTTAAAGCCATTTTCTAAAAGAATCAAAATTATTTTTCAGAGAACTCTGCCTATTATGACAACATAGGTCTGACTGGAGAATATGTTTTTATATGTCCACACAGAAAAGTAAGAAGAAACGTATGCCCATAACTGAAAATTATGCCATTGTAAATTTAAAACAGTAGTCTTAAATGAAGTCCATGGGAGTGGGACTGTGCTTTGTTTTTCATGCATTATATCATACAATCATGTGAAGAAGCTTAGATGTCCAATGAACTGCATAACTCTGAAATGTTAAACAAATACCAAATGAGCTAGGAAAGTCTACTCCATTTAAAAAGTTAATGTATATTTGCCTTCAATGCATATTGAAACTGAGGAGATCAAAAGAATTAAATTGATTATTATTACCCTGCGATTCAAAGTGTGCACATTTCTAATCCTGGCACCATTCACATATTTATATTTTGAAGCACAGCACAATATAAGCAATCATTTCTAACAATTATCTCAATGTGTAAGTAAACAAAAAGTGCTTAGATAGCCTCCATTAAGGAAGAATTAAACATCCTTAACTTTGATATATGACCAGTATATGGAACAAATGTAATTTTTCAAAACAGAGGCAAAAGTCACCATCAATTAGAGTAATGAACAAAAGCTAGCTTTGAACAAGCATGCAGAAATTTGTAGTAAAATTAACCAAGATAACTCCATAATTACAACATACAAAAATAGACTTAACATATGTTATGCTTCTATCTAGAACCAAAACAAATACTTCCGTAAACACACAATATTCTCTTGTGTACAGGTAGGTATTTGATATTCAGAATTAATGGCTTGTGGAAAACATTTTGACTGAAGCAGGCCCTAAAAATTATCAGAACTTAGTTCAATACATTAAGAATAAAGCCTGAGAGGGTGATGACATCATACAGGCTGTAAAAACACCTTACAAAAATGTTCTATAAGTATTTCCTCATGCTTCTACCCAACTTGGTTTTACTATGTATCTACTCATTTGCATACAATATCAAGTAGTTTAAATCTGTTTTTAAAATATTCAGCAAGAGCAGTAGGAAAAACTAGCTTATCCATTTGTAGTATGTGGTGCATTTTATGCTATGACACTGCAGCCTCTAAGGGTCAGATTAATTAAGATCAACAGCAGCTGCAGTGCAACGTGAGAAGCACAATGCCACAGTTCCCACCAGTCCAGCCCAATTACCTGAAGCATTCCAGCACTGGACAACTGACAACCTTCATAGTCTCTACCAGTCATTCATTCCCTCTGGACTACTGATAAACGTTAAAAACAAACTAACCTCTTCTAGAGAAGGGTTGCTACGCCAACTGCACCTGCTGCAAACTGCAGTGATAGGTCCCAAAGAGATGTTTGTCAGTTAGATCTCTACAGATGTTGTTTTAAGTTAAAACAGAACTATGTCCAAAGATGGAAATGAGATGGCAATCAGGATGGAAAGCCCTCCTTTTAACCCTAACCTTCACAATGTCTGCTTTCAAAATCTGCTCTCTGACAATACAGAAGCAATCCATCAATACAAACATTTGTTTCTTTCCTAGCATAATTACATTAAAGACTAATTTTAACAAATTCGTTGTTAAGACCTATTTGGTTGGGAAATTATCAAAAGATGACATTCTTTTTCAAAATAAGGTTCACTTATTTCTGTCACCCTCTTAAAGTCGGAGTTTAATTAAAAAAAATGAGGAGGTAAGTTGTATAAAGACTGTCTTGAAGGACTCCATTTGTTACACACTCAGAAACTACACCCATGTTACTAAGGTATCTATAATTCTACTGTCAATAAAGAGACATGCCACTGGTGTAATTAGGTTTCAGGAACAGCACTCATTTTCCATATGTTTCATTTTTAAAAATTTGTTTGCAATGTTTTCATTTTGTAAATCACTGGTTGCTTTATTGTACAATTACTTTCATCCCACCATTGGAAAGTTATGAGGCAGTTTTAAATGTTGAAATTGAAAGCTGACCATAGATTATTTTTGCCTAACTTATAAGGATTCTTTCTTAATATGACTCATTCTTCCCATGCAGACATATCTTGCAATAGCGAAATTCAGATGTTAACCACGCAACAACAAAAGAAACAACTACTATTCATAAACCATTTTTATGTAAATGACAGGTAATGTATAAATCCCAGCTGTGAAGTACATTCTTTTTTCATTTTATTGTCATTGTCAAATAAATTTGAACAGTAAAGTCTTCAAAAGACATAGGACAACTATTTATATTGCCAAACAACTGCACAGTTAGTATTCAACTTGTAGACATTTTCTGGCTATACTCATTGACACTTTAGTCTCAAACAGGTCAAATGAAGTAACATCCATGTGTTTGTTAGAGTGATTTGGCAGAAGGGTCTCATACTCAAGGGAAGAATAATCACCATATTTGGCATCAAAAAGAAATTTTCTTCAGGTTGGATGGTAGTTATTCTGGAATAATAGAATGTGACTTGGCTCACTTGCAGCAACTTCCTCATCCAACATAGTGCACTACTAATGGAAATCTTGTCTAAATTGACTGGTTATACTGCATCGCAGAAGGTAGCTGAACTGTGACTATTTTACCCCACCACTTCCTATAGTCTAAGACCACAATCCTACATACTTATCTGGGAGTGTTTCTCAATTTAGTTCTGAGTATGTCAGCAAAGAATCAGGCTGCTAGAGTTCCTTTAATTGTAGCCTCCTGCGCAACAAGTATAGATTTAAGAGTATTATTATTTTATAACACTCAGTTTAAGATAAGCAATTCAGTCTGGAACACAATTTCCTCTTTTTCATGTTTCCTTCAACAGCTGTGAAATAAATCATCAAATCAACAAGGGACAAAACACAAACATTAAAAGCCAAATAATGTATTTAATGAAAAGACTGCAGCTATCTCTCAAATAAAAAAAACACTATACACTACACCCACAGAGCAAAAGCAAAACTACCTTAACTGCTATCTAACCACAAAACTAATCAAAACTACCTACCTTGCCGAAATCAGATTTTTATAACTTCCATTCAAACTTTAAAATAGATCTAAATTGTACAAATGAAAACAAAAAGTAACTAGAACTATGATAGCTGTGCAAATTAAGAAGAATGCCTTCTAACAGCTGGTATTCAATACTTGGGCATTTAAAAGTAGATAGCTATGAACTAAACTTTGGTTGCAGATGTAACAGGAGGTCCACAATTTTCAAAAATTTGTATGGCAAAACTATTTTAAAAATTTGTTTTAAATCTCATAACTTAAAATATTAGCAATACTATACAGAGCAACACAACCTGTGATAAGGTTCTCATATCATGCAAAACTAAAACATAGGTTCAGAGATGTTCTCTCCCTTTCACATAAATGACATCCTCGCTGCAATACATCCTCTGGTATCTAAAGCTGCCAACTGGCACATATTCACACTTAAGTATTTATTGTATAAACAATACAAATAAAATCCTAATGTAAGAATGGATATAGTAGGAAGATTATAACAAACAAATCAGGAAAGAGACACGGTAAATTACTCAATTGTAAGACGGTGACAAATTGTGTATTACAGTCTCATAATTTACATGAGGCTGAGTTTTCCTGCATTGTAAAACCGCTCTTAAAGGTTCTGCTTCCAACCATTTTGAGAATATGAATTTAAGAGGAAGAAAACAAAAAAGACCACATGCGCTAAAAAATCATGTGTATATATATAATTTTTCATATAAAAATGTTATTTAATATTACTAATTAAACTTCTGCATACCAGTGTATCAGGAACTAAAATCAAACAAGTTCCAATATCACTTCAGAAAGTAAAAGAGTTGAGCTCTACTTCCTCTCTCACTAGCTTTTTTATCTTTAGAAAAACCTCCCCCCAAAAAAGTCAGTGGTATTTACTCGAAGAAGATGCGCTACATAAAACGCCCATTAATTAATGTTTTGTTGAAGTGAAACACTGTCCAGAAATACACATAGATGGCAGTTTTCAAAACAACATTCGATAGAAATCACAACCACAGACTGTGTGCAGGGGCAAAGTATTAATGTACTTTACAGGAAACAAGAACATGTAATCAGTCCATCACCTGCAGTTACCCTGTTCCACCAAGAGTGTTACTACACATTCAACATCAAAGTTCCACAACTATATAAACATTCTTATTTACAAAGAATTACAAAAGAGTATCAGCTGCATAAATAGCTAATGATTACGCTTTACAAAACAATACATGCTTGGATGGATAATGTTCCTTCTTAACACTTAGTCAATTTTCTTTAAACTATAGGTTAAATGCATTTTGACAGCATGAACACAAGTATATTAATCTGAAAACGTGTGCTAAATTTGTCAATGCCACCTAATGAAAAACAACACTGTTTTCTCTACAGATATAAATAAGTAATATTATTTATGTTACTAATAATTTATGTTCTTTCCATATCAGAGTTACATTTTTCTGTAGTTTAGAAAGATCTGTATAAACATACTTTCTACTTTACTCTGCATAAACTGCCAATAAAATGTTTAATTAGCTACTACTAACTATAAAATAAATGTACAAATGTGCTGACTTTAGAGCCCCAGAGTTAATTCTTACAATTAGTTGGAAATTTTACATTTACAAAATATCAATGCCTATACAAATTTGAAACTAATCTAAAATTAGCATTGTTCAGATTAAGACTTCAAGGGGAATATGTACTGGAAGAAATCCAAGTGCCATCAGTTAGAAGAATGCTAAGAGCTCCAAAAATTCCTCACGCTCATGAATAAACACAAACACTAACTAGCACCAATAAAGAGTGACTATCTCACATCTGTCCATATCTTAACAGGTAACAATCTGGTAAAATGTATGTCCAAATCATTTGCTTGCTAAGAAATGATCAATAGTGTAGCGTGATGTACAAACTGGGTCTCAGTATCTAAAGTGGGGATTAGTTTACACCTGTTACAGTCAAACTGTACAAGTTCTCTTTCACACTGGCATTTCCTTCAGAGGAACCTATTTACGTCACTGAACACTTAACGCAACATTGCATATTGTCTAATTTTTAAATTCAGTCAGAGAAAACTTGAAAAATGTATTTGTAAGACTGAAAAGTCAAAGAACTTAATACCAATTTCTGTCAGAAAAGATAAAAACCTATAGCCTTGCTTCATCCTATCACTAAATTAAAAAACTCCATAATTTCAAATTTGCATTATCCATCATATTCAACCCCCCCATAATCTTCGTACATTCAAATAGGGTCCCCTGTTCCGCTATTGCCTGTAAATTTCATTTGCTATTGGAGTTGGAATTCCACCATCATTTTTACAATCATGGTTTTGTAACTTCTCATAAAACTATGGGTTATGTCAGCTTCCCTATATATATATATACCAGTCGCCATGTTATTTACACCTTTAAAAATGTAAGTTATCACATAAATGCTTTAAGAAAAAGGCACCATTTATGAAACTAGTGCACTTTGCATGTAATCTCACTTCCATTACTTGTAAAGTGGACACTGTCTAGCTCTTTAGCAGAAACATCACAAGACGATGGGAAACTCTGAATTGGACCCACTTCTGAATCTAAGACAGAGTGGTGAAAAGTGACTTTCTAAATACTCTTGCTCTGATCATAATCATGCCACACTCTTTCTCCCCCCCCAAAAAAATTTAGTCATCTGTCTAAATACAGTCAACAAACGCAAAGCAGTTTGCTTTTACTACTGGGGGGATGAGGGAGTAGGCCATCTCAATGCAGAGCTACAACTGCCATTCAGACTTACAAAATCAAAGTACCATCACATTTTTATCAATAACATTTCATTCCTGCTTTCTGCATAAATGACACACTTTAATTTAGAGTAGACAATCAGTACCTGTACAAATACACAAAGACCTTGTTCAGAATGCTATTTCTGTATACTAAAAATCACCATAAAGACCATACCTGAATTACATACCCTTCTATACGTATATGATCAAATTTAAAATCTTTTGTTGCTTGTATACAAATACAGAATTCATTCTTATTTCCAAGCGGAACTACATGTATTCTTTTACAATAGATTTTTCCTATGGCAATTGCGATATACACAGAATCAGGGAAACATCTGATGAGAGGCACTTGGTCTCTTTATTCCACAGTAAGGCAAGCGAACAAAGCAATGAAGCAGAAAGGAGGAACATAATGGATTTAAGGTAAATGGCCTGTTCTATAAAGAACACATTGTGGTTTACTTAATTAGCTTAATTGTCATAACAATGACTTTTAAAACTTCAAAACATACTTCTTAATGCCAACTGTCAAGATTGGTTTCTTAAAATATTGCTTGGAATATGAACAAAATGCTCAGAAAATACAGGCATAATGGCATTATCCTACTGATTTTCCCTCCATCGTAATTATGAGATCGCTTCCTATCAATTTCTTTTCAAAAAATATCAAGACCAGTATATTCCACCCACACACATTACGTTTTAATGTTTATTTTACTATTTAATAATGCAATTGAATGAAATGGAAAGCCAATACTGTTCATTTATAAAGGTATGCTGTTTAATTATACAGAGATATGAATATATTACCCTAGGGATTTAACAAATCTTCTAAATCTTGCACCTACCTGGGTAAAAATCTTTGGATTTAGAGAGCTTGATGGTAGCCCCAGTCTCTTTCTGCAACTGAACAATTGTCTGTCCTCCCTTCCCAATTATAGATCCAGCCGCATAACTAGGTATGAGGACCTTTAGAAAATATTGGCCGTCCTCTGAAAAAATTGAAATATAGAAGATTAATTACTACCTAAAATGTCATTCTTCATCAAGCCTCCAAAAATATGCTTTTAACTGTGTTAGCAGTAGTATACAAACATACGTAACTAGTTGCACCAGCACCTTCATATCTGCTCTGAGATGATGAATCTAATAAACTGCCTTTAATTTTGTGGCGCTGTGGGAAGAGATGACCCAGTTCAAGTTTAATTTTGTGAGTGAAATTGTTCTAATTCCAGCACTAGTTATTATGATACAATACAATGAACTGATGCCTTCAAAGAGGAATATAGCTTTCACGAAAATTTGGCCAACAATTTCGACTTCCCCTAAAATTGAGCAAACATTATTTACAAAAAAGAAAGAACTGTTAGTTTCAAAAAGCTATTTTTCAAAGAAAATAGCCATTGGTCTGTATTCCTCATAAGAATACTCATTCTCCCCACAAATAATCCCAAAGAGGTGAAATCTTGTTCAGAGGGATTTTAGTTACTACCGGGGAAAAAACCTTCAATGCAACACAGATACATTCATTTGCTTAAATAAACCTGATGTATTTCTTTAACACTTCTTAGATACCACTGATCTGTTAAGCTCATGAACTAAAGGACATTAAGAATTTTTTTTCTCAGATGAAAGGAAGCTAAAGTCATGTATACACTTAAAAGGTGACAGCTAGTGTTAAGTTGCCCAATGCTAGAGGTGAGAAAAATATAGAGCCAGAACTGGGAAGGTAAATGCTATGAATGAATGAATGAATAAAAAAAATTCTTAACAATCAAACAGTTGTATTCCCTTCACCAGAACAGGTCTACTATCATCAATGATGTGGAGCTTTTGAGGAACCAGCTTTGAAAGGTCTTCATGTAAAGACAAAAAAAACCAGAAACATTTTAAGCCCTCTTTATTAAAAACAAAAACAAACCAAAAAAACCATTTTGGACATCACAGTTTAGATTAAAATAGCATCCTTAGCGAAGTTCGCATTATAAAGGAACAGGTTCAGAGCCATATCACTTTCTCTGAGAGTCAATGTCCCAGCTAGCACAGGTGTGCCCCCCAACACATTATACAAACAGTTAAATACATCAGCTATCTAGTTCTGCTGTTTGTTAATGCTGGATGAATAAATTCACCTCTGCCTCGGTGCATTGTTATGAAGACTCCAGTGCAAATGAATAGAGGAGATGCTGGTCCCGTTATAACTCATCTCATCCAGGAAGAGCAGGATGTTAACTAACAAGTCACCGCACTAAGACAGGCAACTCCCGCCCTCCCTCCGCAAACCTCTCTCTGACACACACACGCGCGCGCACACATCCCATCACCGTGACCCAACCCCAGGAAGAACAAATCTGTGCAACATTTTCCACTGAAACGGAAAGCGGTGCCAGGAAATGGCCAAGATTTTGTAAAGTCTACCTGGCAACTCACAAAAGAAAACAATCATAAGCAAAGGGGGCTGGTGTAAAGTGCCTTTTTTTCCCGGCCGCCATTTATCCATTTAGTTTCTCCAATTGTGAAATGTGAGCACAGGGGATGGCGAAAGAGCAGCTCTGGGCTTCGCAGCGCCGGAGGAGGGTCAAGACTGAGCGGCCCCCAGCCAAGACGAAAATCTGAAAATTAAAATAAAATCGGGCTGCTAGATGCTTGCAAAGCGACGCCATTTTGATGAATGATAACATTAGAGAAATAAAGAATGTTTGGGGAAAGGCAATGCGGGTGAGGTGAAGCGAGGTGAGGAGAAGAAGAGAAACGGGCAGGTAGGCGAGGGGAAGGTGGGTGTGGGATTGGGGGGAGGAGGAGGAAGAGGAGGGGGGAAACCCACCGCCCGTGTTGGTCCTCTTGGTGCTGCCGGCTTCGGGGGAGCTTCAAGTGGTCTTTTCCGGGAGTCCGGCGGGTCCAAGTCTATGGGCACCCCGGTGTGGGTCCCGTTCTGCTGGATGGGAGCTGCCGCCATCATGTTTGCTGCCGCCGCTGCTGCTGGAAGGATAACTGGCTTCTCCCTTCAGGGGTGGGGGGAGCAGGGAGGGGAGGGGAGGAGGAAAGGGGGCTCGTCCCGCTTTCCCCCCTTCTCTCTTTCAAGCTAATCTGGGAAATGAAAACCCCAAAGGATGCTGCTTTTTGTGGGGGGAGGGGAGCACGAGCGACTTATTTATCTGGCACCGGTGAAAGTGGAGGGGGGGAGAAAGAAAAAGCAGGCAGGACGGAGGAAGCAGCTGCAGTGCAGTGCCAGCCGAAGCTGAGGTAAAAAATAAAAAGGGGGGAAGGGGAAAGTGGGGTGGGATGGATGGGGGGAGAAAGAAAATAAGAGGAGAAAGAGAGTGGTAGGGAGGAAAAGGGGGGAAGAAAGTGAGACAGAGGAGAGAGTGAGGGGGGAAGGAGAGGAGGGAGAGTAAGTGGGAAAGGAGGGGGAAGGAATGAGGGAGGGAGGCGGAGGAGGGAGGCAGGCAGAGGAGGGGAGGGAGAGATGTGGAGAGAGGTTAGGTAGGTGGCTGCACTAGCGAGTGGTGGGAAGAGGATTGAGGAAATTTGCCTCTCAGCAGCCCCCTTCAGTCTCCCCCTCCCACTCCCCCTGCTGTAGTCGTGCATCTGCAGCTGGTGTAGAAGAGCTGCCTGGACGGAGGAAAGCTGGTGCTGGTGCTGCTTTCGCGCTCTCATTCTCCCCCCCCCCCCGGGTTTACGAGCCTCTCTGTGGTGCCTTGCCGGGCTAAAGTCAATCAGTAGTTGCCGTTGAGCCGCTTCTTTCTTTTTCTCTCACACACACGCAGCACAAAACACTCGGGAGCTCGTGGCCTGGGTACTAGGGGAAATGGCAGCTCCCTCTCTAGCCGCCTCACTGACACCCTCGGAACCCAAACAGTTGAAGGTGTGGGGGCGTGAGAGAAAGCTGAGGGGGGGGCTGTTAGAGAGAGAAAGTGTAATAATAAAAAAAACTAAGGCGGGCTTCCGCAGAAAGATGGGCGTTTGAGCCAATCGGAGGGAAATAATGTCAAGCTCGGATTGTAGGGTGGAGCAAATCAGAAGAGACGTGAGGAAAACCAAAAAAAAAGAGTGAGAGGTCGTTGTCTTTTTTTACCATAGTGGAGTCCCGCCCCTGTTGAAGAGTGTGTGGAGCTTCTCTGGGGGAAGCGTGAGTTCCTCCCTGCGTTCTTGTAAATAAACGTAGGCTGTTCTTAATATTCTAGAAACCCAGCTGTGGCCACTAGTTGTTCTTACTATTGTTTGTACTTCAGGGTTGAAACTTACGTGAAGGAGAGAGCATGCTAAAAGCAATGTAATGAAAAACGGAGGAAAGCACAACTTAAGCGTCCTTCAGTTGTGGGACATGGAAAAGTGAATTACAGTGACGTGGAATTTATTGAGGTTTTAAATCTCTGCACTATTAATCCAATTAAATCTAAATTAGGTACAGATAATCCCTTCAGTCATGAAGATGCAGTCAGAGAACCAAAACTCATCTGACCCATTATAACTGTTTAAACAACCAACTCCTAATGATGGTGTGGCTAAACAACAACTTGGTAGTGGTCTGCCATTTTGGCAAGTATGCTTCTAATCAAGATGAAGTAGGACATTATGCCACTCTGGTGCACACTAAAGTGTAAACTCCTATATCTTTGTCAAGTTTTGTTTCTAATCTGCTGATTTGGCTAGCAAGCATCAGCACAACTCTAGTAGAAGCAAGGTGGGACATAGATCTGGCTAACCCATAAACCCTCCCATTTCCATTGAGAAAATCTCCCATTTGTGACACCTTGTCACACATTTTGCCAGTGCAGTGTAACTAGTCCAAGTTAACTGTCCTTAGCTGCCCTGAGATATATTGTGAACAACCCTAAAAAAAAAATAATCAGTGGAAATCTTCAGCCTTGAATGGGTTGCTTGCAAAACAACGTAACCACCCTCATGCACAGCTGTAAAATCTCAGCATGTCTCAAGAGTAATTCATAGGGCTATTTTTGGGCAGGAATGCACAGGAACCAGTTCCTGCTGGCTCCTGAGCTGGCCAGGCCCAGCAGGAACTTATTAGCATAATAGGCCACACCCAAAAGCAGAAACTCATTAGGATTGGCTACATTTGGGGTGTGTGGCCCAACATGCAAAGGAGTTCCTGCTACAAAAAAGCCCTGGGTTTGGACAACAAACAAGGTAAACAGAATAAGAAACAAAAGGTAGGTGTGGCTGGATGACCACACTTCTGGTAATATGGGGGTGTGGCCTAATATGCTAATGAGTTTCTGCTGTTGGGTGTGGCCTATTATGCTAATGAATCCCTGCTGGGCTTTTTCTACAAAAAAGCTCTGGTCATTCATATTTCATATGGAAGTTCTGAACAGCTGTGAGATAACTGAGTCCTTACATGTATTCATAAGGAATAAATAGGATGTGGCATTGGCCCTACTATTTGTTAATTGAAAGGGAATTGGGGGTGCAGTGGGGCAACCTCTAGATTTTATACATCAAATGTACTCTGGTAAAATGTTACTTGGATAGCTCACAGCAACCTTGGAATATATTCCACTATTCTCACCTTGCCTCTCTCATGGAAGGCATTTTTACTAGTACAGTAATTCAGAATAATATGCCTTTTATTACAATTATCATAAACTGAGCATTTGAAAGTAGGCACTTCATAGAAACTAAAAAAGAAAAGTCTTGATTAGAAGTTTTACAGTTCTAAGTATTGATGAAGCACAACAATTCAGGGATCACAAAAAGAGATAAGGATATGCAAGAGTAATGTGGTTTTGTATATTCTCATTTCTCTTCCTGCTATCTCTATTCTCTTGTGTTTGATCAATACTTAAACCTCAAGCGTATCGGACTTTTGGTGGGGGGGTTAAGTGAAATTTCCATTTGAATTCCCATAAAATAATAAAATATGATAATAAAATAAATATAGATGAATGAAATAAACAATATATTTACTCTGAATTATAGTAATAGCAAATAATTTATGTTTTCAAACTCAAGAACTTTAATTTTTCTTTTGGAAAATTACCTTCTCCAGATCTACAAAATTGTCTTTGAGAAAGAAGTTACCAGACTGTGTATGATATTCCAAATGTTGGTGTGGCATACTTGCAGCTTTATTTTCAATCCCTTCCCTAGTACTTTCCTAGCTATTCCAAACACTGAATTTACTTTTTTATTCATTTATACCCTGCCTTTCTCCCCAATAGGGACCTGAAACAGCTTATATCATTTTATTCTGACACTATAACCACCACACCAGGAGGAGGGGCTGTGGCTCAGTGGAAGAGCCTCTTCTTTGCGAGCCTCTTCTTTGCATCCCTGCCTCTGCCTCTGCCTCTGCCATTACCTTTAAACAGCAAATAGAGATCCTACCTTCTGAGGAGCTTTCTTTCAGATAGGCACCATAACCTTACTCACCAGGTGGCTAGATTTGGCTGGCTTGCTGCAAAGCATAGGAAAACTGTAATAGCTTAAATAGTGGATTGTTGAGATTTCAAACTTTTTACTAGACATTGTAGTAGTCTACTATATTTTGAATGATTTTATCATAAGGCATTGCTCAAACTGTACTGTAAATGATTTTATTATTGTTGTATTACCCCAATGAGGCATTTTATTTTCTGTGATTTATGTTCTGGTAATAAATGCTGAGTATTTTCTGAATCCCAGTATAATCCCAATACTAGGATTCCGGAATATCAGCATTTACCAATATTTTTCGGATTTGGTTACCCAAACCCGAAAAATACCGATATTTTTTCCCGTGCACACCCCTAGTAGACTATAATGACTTTGATGGACCAGTGGCCTGATTCAGTATAATAACAACAATAATACAGTCCACAGTAAACAATGATCAAGAGAAAACAAAAAATAACAACTGTGCACTGCAGAAACCCACACCAAAGCTTACAATAAGAGACTTCAGCATTCATTCTAGATGCCAATGTTAATCCATTTTACACTCATTGCATGAAATATTTTCGCTTTATTGATGATTGTTTATTGTTCTATGATGAGGCCTCTTCTTTACAACAATTTATAGACTGGTTAAATTCTGTTCATCCCTCTATAGAATTTTCATTTTCAGCTGACACTAGTTCTATCAACTATTTAGATGCGACCATTTATAGAACAGAACAAAATAAGATAGCTGTAAAAACTTTTTATAAAGTGACTGATAAAAATAGCTATCTACACTTTGATTCATTTCATGTTCCTTTTCTTAAGTATAATCTTCCTTTTTCACAACTTCTTAGAATTAAACGGAATTCATCTGAAAATTCTATTTTTATTAAAGATAGCAGGAAGATGGCGCAACAATTTTTGGATAGAGTTTACCCCAAGAAAATTGTCAACAGCGCAGTAGCCAGGGTACAGCAAATTGATAGGAAGAAAATTTTACTAGAAAAAAATAAACATCTAAGACAGAACATTTTTTCTGCATTTGATTTTACACCTAAGGCTTTGGAAATCAAAAGGATCATTCTGAAACACTGGCATGTATTATACAATATTCCGGGCTGCCAAGATAAGCCAAATATTGGTTTCAGAAGGACAAGAAATTTCAGGGATCTGCTTATTAGAGCAGACCCTTTGAAACACAGGTCTAATGAAATAGAGGGTACAGCTAAGCCTAGTAGAGGGCACTATAGATGTGCACATTGTTCACTTTGCAAATTGACTTGGCAAACTAATAAGATAGAGTTGCCTTTATATAATTATGAGAGGATACTATATCATTATAGCACCTGTGCATCGAAAAATTTAATTTATGGCTTAATCTGCAAGTGTTCTCTAGTTTACATAGGGATAACAACTCGGCCTATACGCTCTAGAATTTCAGAACACAAATCTAGATTTAAATTGAAGAAGGGGGACACGTATCTAATCCAACATTTTGTTCAAAAAAAACATAAATATGATGATTTTAAATATACTGTTCTAGAAACTATAGAGGATAATGGTAAGAAAGATGTACAGAAAATACTGCTGCAAAGGGAGGCACACTATATATATTCTATTGGAACTTTACAACCCAAAGGATTAAATTCTGAATTAGATTTGTCTTGCTTCTTATGATTTAGACATTACTGACCAGTCTCCAGTAATTCTGTCTTCTGGGTGACATGGTAAACATCTGCTTGAGGGACATGTAACTGTTTTTGGACCCCTATATTTAACCTAGCAGGTTACTTTAAGAGTTCCAATGTTACACCAACTTGCCAGTTCTATACAATAGATTCATTCGGTGTACATCTCCAGAAATTGGCTGCCTGGAGATGGCAACTTCAAGTATACGAGTTAACAGGGTGGCTGTGACTTTAAAATTCAACAGGATAGTACCAGCTGTAGTCAATGTGGATTCATAAAATAGAAACAATAGGTTAGTTACTCTGAGGCGTGTTTGGTCCAATTTACATAGTAGCAACCTTTGCAGGTGCTTTTTAGAGCTTAGGAGACCTGGCCCATATGTAAGCAGATTATGTAGTGGTCCATATTTTCTGCTTTGTAAATCATATGATTAATTCTAAGAAGATATTCTCTCTTACAGTGAAACTGAATAATGTTGACCTTGTTAAGAAATTGCAATAAGACTTCCTATAATGGGTAAGATTGCATGAGCCTTTATCAAATGTGTTTAATGTTGATAAAAAAATGTTTATAAAAAAAAAAGTTTGTACTGTGTGAAACATTATGTGGTTAAAATGGCCAAAAAATGTTTGGATTTTATTAGCATGATTGTATTCTATATTCTTATAGCTTCTAGTTCCTGAGGAAGGACCTGAAGTCCGAAACACTGATCAATACCTAGGAAAAGTGTTGGACATCTATTCCAGACTTCATTGCTTCCTTCTGAGAGGTTTCTATTCTGGACTTTGTTCTTTCCCTTTGGGATATAGTGGACTTGTATATTTTCTTATGATTGATTACATGTGTTGAATTACTTATTGTATTGAAGTCTCTTATTGTAAGCTTTGGTGTGGGTTTCTGCAGTGCACAGTTCTGATTCAGTATAAGGCAGCTTCATTTTTTTTTTAATAAGGCAGCTTCATGTGTGTGTTCACCATGCTGGCAGAGTTTAAGCATGCAGAGGAACAGAGCACCAACTGTTTGAAGAAAATAACTCAGTTTATTAAAGAAAAAATAAATTCTGATGGAACAGAGGAAAAGGAGAGAGGCTTAACTAATTAACTAACTGCTGTGAGAGACAGGAACAAAGAAGGGAGAGCCCAGTTGGAGCAGGAAGTCCCCATAGAGCCAATCAGGAGGCAGGAAGGACATAATTCAAAATTGTGGGAAGTCCCTAATCTAGCTATGCACACTAAGAGTCTTTCAACTGTCCCCTGTAGGCTGTTCTTCTTCCAGTAGGTGCACTATAGACCTTGTATATTCTAACACACCATATTAGCACACCAACATTTCCAATGAGCTTTTTATTGTTAAGTCAAGATCTATGTAATTATGGCCAGTTTAGATCCCAACAGCAAATATGTAAAGTTGCAAAAATAGAGAACAGCTGCATAGAAGTAGCCAGGTTCTCTACTATGATCCCTTTTTCTTTATGTGCTACTTTTACTTTTTCAAAAAAAAAAAATCTCATGATCCCATTGTGTCCCTAATTGGTTCTCTTTTTTAATCAATATATCTAATTCTCAGTGTGGCTCCATCTGTGGATACTTAAATCTAGAGATTGGACTCATGAACAGACTTTCTACAAACTTTATAAAAGCCCCAGGTTTGCAAAAAAATCTGAAATCTAAAACAAAAAAAGAAGCAGCTCCATCTGTGGCTTTAAAAAACAGTGGCTGTTGCTAGACAACCACAATGGAATTCCCAGCCTTTCAGTTTTGATTTATGTCAGTAAAAGGCAGGGGAAAGGGGCAGGTCTCTTTGCAGGGCTGTTTTGGCCTTTAAGAGTGGGTTTATGGGGTTCTGTCCTGCTGTGAGCCGCAGCACCCCTGTTGTGGGCCGTCTCAATGTCTGGTTGGGTGAGATGGGGCGGCAAGAGCAGGCTGCGGGAAGCAGCGGCACCTCGCCTCCCCAACTCATCACCAACAGCCACCCCGATGATTGACCAGCCAGCTCAGCCTTCAAGCAGGCAAGGGCCGCCCCAAACGGCGGAATGTGGGCATGCCATCTCGAGATGGACCCGCAAGTGATGGCCATCCGAACTGCCCCGCTGCCAGGGAGTGGCTCACTTCGGGTAGCTCCAAAGCCAGGGGCTCAGAGGTGGGAATGGGCCGGGAAAATGGCGACGACAAGGGAACAGCCCATACCTGACTCATGCCATTCGGGGGGGGGGCTTGAGCCAAAAACAGCGCCACCCGGACACGCCCAGTGGCAACCCCAAGGATGATGTCCCAAATCCCAGCAGTCCCCAATGGCAAAGCTCGATTCACCTCACCACCCGCGGGCCCCATGGAGATGCTGGCAGGGCTCCCTGAGCATTGCAGAGGGTGGGGCTTCCCATCTGAGCCTAAAGGAGGGGAGGCATCGGCCAATGAGAGGGAGAGCCCGGGGAGACAAGCAGGCCAGGCAGCCTGTGGGGAGTGGAAAGAGGCTGGAGGGATGGGCCAGGTGTTGATGGAAGGGAATAAAAGAGGGGTGGAGGCCAGAACCGGGGAGGAGACGAAGGAGATGAGAGGAGGTGGCCTGACTGCTGAGAAAGAATTGGAAGGTACCCCTTTGAATGTGCTCCTGGTGGAGAGTTGGCAGCCAGTGGTGACGTAACCCTGGGCCCTCTCCTATATCTGAGGTTCCTGGCTATACCCCTCTGGAAGTCTCTTTGACCATTTGGGCCTGGGCAAAATTTGGTGTACTCCCCAGGCTGGACATGGGGCATGACAGGTTACCTGGCAGCAACCACCACACAACTTGTTACCACCTGACTTTTGCATGACTCACCCAGGCCTGACTGCTTGCTACTGTTCAACAACAGTCACCCCACAAAAGGCCAGTGTGGTGTATTAGTTAGAGTTTCAGATTAGGAGCTGGGAGACCAGATACAAATCCGCACTCTACCATTGAGTCTTCCTAGGTGACATTGGGCCAATTACACATTCTTAACCTAACCCACCTCACAGGGTTATTGTTGTTGTTGTTGTTAGTTCACAATTTATTAATTTCTATAGCAAACAATAATATTAATCTCATTTGCCTACAGTCTATTGTATTATTCACCCCCTTTATTAATAGAAAGTGTTCTCCGGCTTATCCACTAACTCCTATTATCCTTCCCTATTATATAAAAGTGTAGTGGTCGGCTGGCATGCCCAAATAAGGCATGCCCAAATAAGGCAAAAATGTGCAGCAAAATAGGCTGGCTGCGGGGGCTGCCACTCACAATTGGGCCCTGGCCATTGGCTGACGTGCCTGGCTGCGTGGGCTCAGTCCCACCCACACAGACAGCAGACAGCCCCTTGGCCGCAGTCTGCCTCCAGCCATCGGACTGGGTGGATGCTCCGGCGGCTGCATGCTGGCGGCCCCAGCTCAATGACAGCTTCCATCCCTAGCCGCAGCACCCCCCCGGTAAGCAACTTGGGCCGACTGGGGCCGGTGACGCCTTGTGCGGCTGGGAGGAGGTGGCGGAGCTGGCCTCGCCATGCAGGCGCCGCTGGCAAACAGGGCGACAAGCAACTCGGGCCGACTGTGGCCCATGACGCCTTGCGCAGCACAGAGGAGGCGCTGGCCTTGCTGTGCAGGCACCACCAGGAAACGGGGACGGGGCCTCCAGCGGCTGGCCAGAAGAACAAGATGGCCTCCCTTGCTCGCCACTCCGCCACTGCAGAGCTGCGCCGGGAGGAGGAGGCTTATTTCTCCACTACCTGGCATTACATTTTTTGACACATTTGACCTGGCCCAATAAGGTCTCATTTATGTCATATCCAGCCCTCATAACAAATGAGTTCGATACCCCTGGTTTAAGCTGTAATACTAATTAGAAATATTCCTAACCTTCAAGCCCAAAAAGAGGACATTTTCATCAGTTTTTTCAAAGAGCCCAAAAGAAGATGGACACACACACACACAAAAGAGGACATGTCTTCTAAAACTCTTTTTTTTTAAAAAAAATCTTAGGTGAAACAAACTAGTTGAAGTGGTACTCCTACTAATCCTACCCTTATGGCTTTGGGCAGTCTTTTAAAGTGGTTAGTTTTCCTGATGATATGTATGTACTTTCCCTATATGAGTAGTAGATCCATTTTCTTAAGCTTAACCTTGCCCCTCTTCTCCTAAATGTGATTTACCTTTTTAAGCTTCATAACTCAGTGGCAGAAAAAACACACAGAATACTTGCACACAGCATCTACTCAATCTCTAGGTCCTATTGTAACATGATATTCTCTATCTGAGATCTTCAAATAATTTGCTTTGTTGCGGTCTGAAGCCTGTCCAATAGTATAGCAATCTGTTCAAGGCAAGACATTCCATTGTACTCCTGGGACTCTGCTGCTTAAAATGGCTCTCTGTTTTTTTCAATGGAAGGTGCCCCATGGGTGCATTTCCATGTATGGGCATCCACACACTCTGTGCAATTGATTAGGAACCCCACAATAGCAAGGGAACAGAGTAAAGAGAATCTCTTCAGCATAAGATGTTTCAAGATAGCAGAATTTTCTACTTAAATTCTTCCTGTTCTTTGGAAGTGAACAAAAAATCCATAGTATTACATTACCATGTTCCATAATAGCGTTTGCTTCTTTTCATTAGTTGAAGGAATTTAAAATCTCAGGAGTGTTTTTATTGTTGTTGTTGTTCATTTATGCTTATGCAAATTGTCAGTTTGAAAAGCTATCCAATGTGAAGTGTGGTCAGCAAAGAGTGGAACAGGACAGGGCTCAAGAAAACCAATCTTACCTCCTACAAAAAGCTAGTCATTGTATTTAGGAATGAAGCAAGCCAGGAAAAGGTCACTGTGTGTTGCAGAAAACTCAAATAACATCAGTCCACAGCCCCTAAAAATGAAAGGTCTATTTATTGTTTACTAATGACAGTTTCTGTATTCAACATTTTAAGTTTCAGGAATTTGATAATAGATATTGCAGGGAAGCTTCAAGGCCAGAGATATTCTAGTTGCACTTCTTTGTATTTTTTTAACCATATCTGAATCACAGCAGGACTGATAAACATTCAGTGTTACCTTAGAATAAATGCAGTTTCAGGCAAAGATTTGCTATCTATGCATTATGAACAATTACCTTTCCATCCTAATATGTCTTTGCTGTCATATCAATTCTCAAAGTGGTGCCATGTGTGGAAAGATGAAGAAAGGGGGCAGATTGGCTGGTTGGTGGGAAGGAAGCAGGAAAAAGGGAGAGGCTATGGTAGCTGTCAGGGAATGGAAAGAGGGGGGAATGAAATGTCCTCCACAAGCTCTTCTGAGCCCTCCAGTTGTCAACATAATTAATTTGCAACATGGCTCCATCTATGGATACTTAAATCTGGAGATTAGTGCCATGAACAGACAAGACAGGTATTTTCTGCAAATCAGAGAAAAGTCCATGCTTTGCAGAAAAGTCTGAAAAGTTAAAGAAAAAAAACACTGGGAGATTAAAAACCCCAAAATAAAAGAACTAGCACCTGTACCTTTAAGAAACAAGTATCCACTTGGTGGCTGTCCAGTGGCCTTTGCAGTTATTGCTAGGCAACACAACAGTATTACCAGCTTTCAAGGCATGGTTTCTTTCAGTAAAAAGAAGAAGAAAGGCAGAGAATGATGTAAGCTGCTTTGAATGCACACTGCAGACAAAAGCAAGTTATAAATGAAGTTGGTAATAAATAAAGCTGAAGATGGGGAGCAGATAAAAAGTTGGTGGGAAAGAAGGAGAAAAGGTAACAGGGAAAGAGGAGGATATGGGGACTGCCAGGAGGAATAAAAGAGGAAATAGTGTGGGGAGGGGGATGCAAGGGAAAGTGTCATGCTTTCCACAAGTCCTTGTGGGTTCTCTGCCATGCAGTTGGGCATGGCCCAGTGCCCATCCAGCAGCACCATGCAACTGGGCATGGCAGCCAACACTGAATAGAGTTTTCTAAAAAGAGGGGGAAAAGAAATGGGGGGGAGATAAAGATAGGTTGGCTGGTGGGTGGGAAGGAGAAAAGGGAGCAGGGAAAAGGGAGAGGCAATGGGCCTTTCATGGAAGGGAAAGAGGAAATAATGTGGGAGAAATAAGATGCAGCCTACAAGTTCTTGCAGTTTCCCCATGTGTATGTATCTTGAAGATTTATGTTTAGTTGTACTGAGCTCAATTAAATAGTGGAGTTCTAATCATTCATCAGTGTAATTCGTAGTTTAATCAACTAAAACTTCCTGTATCTTGGAAAAACAATTTTTGATGGCTTTCTTATTGAATGGTCAAAACCAAATTATATATTATGAATCAGGTTTGATATAAGAACATAAGAAGAGCCCCTGTTGGATCAGACCAGTGGTCCATCTAGTCCAGCATCCTGTCTCACACAGTGGCCAACTAATTCCTCTGGAGGGCGAACAACAGGGCATAGAGATCAAGACTTTCCCCTGATGTTGCCTCTTGGCTCTGGGATTCAGATGTTTAGTGCCTCTGTCTGTAGAGGTTCCCCTCAGTCGCAATGGCTAGTAGCCACTGATAGACCTATCCTCCATGAATCTATCTAATCCTCTTTTAAAGCTGTTTATTCCTGTGGCCATCACTACATCCTTTGACAGGAAATTCCACATCTTAATTACTGTCTGTGTAAAGAAGTATTTCCTTTTGTCTGTCCTGAATCTACTGTCCATCAGCTTCACTGGATGCCCTTGAGTTCTAGTTTTTTGGGAAAGGGGGGGGGGGAATTCCCTTTGTCAACTCTCTCTACCCCCATACATAATTATATAAATCTTTATCATGTCTCACTTAATAATCTCTTTCTAAGTGAAAAGTCCCACTCCATAGCCTTTCCTAATAGGTAAGGTGCTACAACCCACTAATCATCTTGGTTGCCCTTTTCTGTACTTTTCCAGTTCTGTGGTGTCCTTTATGAGATATGGTGACCAGAACTGTACACAGTATTCTAAATGAGGTCACACCATAGATCTATATAAGGGTGTTATAATATCGGCCGTTTTATGTTCAACCCCTTTCCTAATAATCTCTAACATATAGTTTGCCTTTTCCACTGCTGCAGCACACTGGGTTGACACTTTCATTGAGCTTTTCATTATGTCCCCAAGATCTTTTTCCCTCTCAGTCTCAGCAGGTTTAGGCCCTAGTAGCCTATACTTGAAGTTGGATTTTTTTCTCCCGATGTGCATCACCTTAGACTTATGAATATTGAGCTTCATTGCCACATTGTTGCCCACTCACCAAATTTATGGAGATCCTGTTGGAGCTCTTCACAATCAGCCTTGGTTTTCACCATTCTGAATAATTTTGTGTCATCTACAAACTTGTCCACTACACTACTTACCCCTAGTTCCAGATTATTTAGAAATAAACAGTAGCAGCCCCAATGTCAGTCCTTGTGGAACACCACTGCTTACTTTCCTCCATTGCAAGAACTGTCCATTTATTCGCTTCCTATCATGTAACCAGTTTTTAATCCATAATAAGAGAACCATTCTCTTATGCCGTGACTGCTAAGTTTACTTGGGAGTCTTTGGAGAGGTACCTTGTCAAAATGTCAAAAGCCTCTTGAAAGTCCATGTATGTAATGTCTACCAGGTCACCACTGTCTACGTGCTTGTTCATTTTCTCAGAGAACTTCAAAAGGTGGGTGAGGCAAGACTTCCCTTTGCAGAAGCTATGCTGATTTCCCCTCAGCAGGCTTTGTTCCTCTACATGCCTAATAATTCTCTCTGATTACAGCTGCTACTAATTTGTATGGGACAGACATTAGGCTAGCCAACCTGGCATTTCCTGGTTCCCTTTTTAAAAATTGATGTAACATTTGCTACTTTCCAGTCTTCTGGTACAGTGGCTGAATTTAGTGATAGGTTATATATATGGGTTAGTAGATCTCACATTTGAGTTCCCTAAGAACACTCTGATATATGCCATCAGGACCTGGAGACCTATTGGTTTTTAATTTCTCCAATAGGTCTAGAACTTAGTCTCTTGTCACCTCAACTTGACTCAGTTCTTCGGACTCCCTTCCTGAAAATAGGGGCTGTGGCATGGGTACACTTCCCATAGTGAATATAGAAGCAAAAAATTCATTGAGCTTCTCTGCGATCTCCCCATCTTCCTTTAGCAATCCTTTTATACCTTTGTCATCCAAAGGCCCAACTTATTCTATAGCTGGTTTCCTGTTCCAGATATATTTAAAGAAATGTACATTGTTTGTCTTCATGCTTTTATCAACCTGCTCCTCAAAATCTCTTTTTGCATGCCTAATTATTGACTTCCATTTCTTTTGCCAGAGCCTGTGGTCCTAGATATGTGTTAGTGTAAGCATGCAAATGTAGTGACTAAAATAAATTATGATGGCTGGGACCATGTCACTGAAAGGTTTGAAATATATAATTTCCTTAATATAAATAGTACCTAGTAAACTCTATTAGTATGCTTCAGACATAAAGAAAAGTGTCAAGAAACATTTTAAAAGAGAAGAAGGAGAAGAGATTGGATTTATACCCCGCCCTTCACTACCCAAAGGAGTCTCAGAGCGGCTTACAAATTCCTTTCCCTCCCCCTCCCCACACCCTGTGAGGTAGGTGGGGCTGAGAGAGCTCTGACAGAAACTGCTCTTTTTCAAGGACAGCTCTTATCAGAACTATGGCTTGCCCAAGGTCATCCAGCAGGTGCAAGTGGAGGAGTGGGGAATCAAACCTGGTTCTCCCGGATTAGAGTCCGCACACTTAACCACTACATCAAACTACACAAAAACTTTCTAGGGTATGAAATGGGTGAGATAATAGGAGAATGAATCTCTGAAGCATTGTCTAGTGTTAATAGCAACCACAGTGGACCCAGTTTAGATTAAGGTCAAGGAACTGGGTGGTATTGTTAAAACTTTTCCCAGTACCATTTTCCCAACCTCAAATAGTCTACCCCATTTGCCTCACTGGGAAAAGCATATAAGTTAACAATTAAAAGTCTATATGTTTTCCCCCAAAGGACCAGACTGTTAGGGGCAGTTTGAGATTAACAAAATTATATGGAGAAAGTATACCACCCCACCACCCCATGTACTGCAGTCCTGTTCTGAAATGGGAGCCCCAAATGCTGTTATTTACCAATAAACCTGTTCCAGAGATCCATTCACAAACAGCAATGTATGGTCAATTTATGCTTGTCAAACATGTGAAAATGCTTGAAGAGCGTTTGTGAGTGGGATATTTGAATAATATGTGCACATGTGCACAGGGAGAGTTCCTTAGAAAGACTCTTGGGCAGAAGAGGATATCACTGTTAACTGGAAGATGCATTCCTAAACATGCTCAGTAGCATCCTGTCTAATGCTGAATGTGAAAAAAACCACTGAAACAAAACTGTTACAAACTAGTACAACTGTGAGACTAGTATTATTTCATAACTCTAGAATTTCATGGTACCCAGTAACCATATGAAACAAACAACAAGGTGAAATATGACATGAAGTACAATATTGAAATCTTTACAATAATAAACTTTGAAATTAAAATTGCCTCTTCTTCAGGAATCATTTCTTTAAAATGTAGAAAGACAGAGATAATGAATGTCAGGAAGAGAAACATGCTGTGTATTAGCATCACACTGCTTATAGATTCATCATAGCTCATGACAAAGATATTCTAAGTGGACCTCCTACCTCTGCGCCATGCTGACATTCCTTTGTATTGGCTGCTGTTAGATCCCTGTAATCCTGAGCCTTGGGATCTTGTTCAACATGTTTGCCCCACTTGGTAGGCATGTTTGTAAGTATTTAAAATGGAAATGAACTCTAATCTTTTTGTGTGCTCATCACAATGAATTTTAATCCCTTAACACTCATATTTAACATAATTTGCTTTTTAAGACAAAGTTTGTTTTAAAATAAAACTGTGTTCAACCTGGTAGTTTATACTCTGAAATATGTGGGACTAACTTCCAGGTAAATACGTTTATATAACGAGTATTGATCTTAAGGTTCCTCTCTTACATTTGACAGTTGAAACCAGTCTGTGTCCCATCTCTGGATCATGATGTACTGGTAGATCAGTATCCATCTAAGTAGATCAGTGCATAAGGTGAGCCATTCTGACTACCATACCCATGTAATGCCACAAACCACAATGGTATAGCACAGTTATGGCAATGTAATTCAGATACATGTTCATGAAAACAAACACTAGCATTCCAATTAAAGTAGTCAAGAATTTATCTGATTCCACAGGCTTTACAAACTATCCAAATATAATGCATAATCAAGGTGAAGCTAAAACCCATTGAACTGGAGCCTTAAACATATGTTCAACTCTCTCTGAATGAATACAACAGAGAATAAGACAGTCTTGGATTATATGAATGATATTGTGTGTGACAGATAATCTCTGCCATGGAGCACTCTTTATCTTCCACTAGCAGTTCTATTTGAGCAATGACCCATTGAAAACCACTGATCATGTGCAAATAGATGTTTTAGTGGAAGAGGAAGCACACTTGATGGTAGAGACTATCTAGTGCAAATGGAACTGATTTATAAGATCCAAGCCCTTGTACCCAAGCACACAGACTGGGAAATTCCTCGTACTCGGTGAGACTTAACTTCTGAGTAAATGTTTGTATCATGCTGCATAATTGTCAATCTTTAGATGGATTTCAGCCTCAATACTGAGGATAAATGGAGGAAACATGTTAATGTGTATATTCACATCAATGGCAAACAGTACTGTAAGTGCAGTGAATCCAGAGTAAAAAATATATATATAAAAGGTAAAATGCAAAAGCAAGTAGCCTTAACTTTGATTTGTAATCCAAAATTTAAAAAATAGGGCATTTCTATTGTTTGTTGACATTTCTTGAACTGTTCACCAAACAAAAGTTCAGAAGTCATATTATTCTGTAGATTTTTGGTTCCTCTTTAAATAAATCACATGCATTTAGGGTTGCCAGCTCTGAGCTGGGAAATGCCTGGTGATCTTTGGAGTACAGCCTGAGGAGGGTAGGGTTTAGGGAGGCTAGAGACTTCAATGGGGTATAATGACGTAGAATCCATTTTCCAAAGCAGCCATTTTCTCTGGGCAAACTAACTTCTATTGCCTGGAGATCAATTGTAATCCCAGGAGATCCCCAGCCACCTGGAGGATGGCAACTCTGTGCATTTTACCAGAAGCAGGCATCTTCATAGCTGTTAGGAAGGAGATTTCTCTGTTTTAAAGAGTTTTTAATTCCGTTTACTAGGTTATCTTGCAGTTCAGAATTATGGTCGTGATGTTATCCATAGAGGGCAAGAATGAATACTGTTTTGTGTGTGCATACACGTTCACACAAGTTTGGGGGCTTTTAAATTTTCCTAACCTCAGTCTTGTCACTGAATTTCTTTTCATTTACATTATAGATAGGAATGTACATATGTAAATTTTTGTCATTGGTCTTGTCAAGGTCTTTGACATGTTCTATTTGAGATACTACCTATTAAAATTCAAAACACAAAGAGTATACGGCTTAGGCTATACATGTAGCAGAATGCAGTGATAATGAGGTGGCAACTACTGAAGTTGTAGATGGTCTGTACCACTTAGGGGGAAAGGGATTACATTTTTTGAAGTTCCCCTAACTTAATCACTCCCTATAAATGGAACACTAGTATAGCATGCAGAGGAATAGGCTACAATGTTTCTCCTTGACATGCTGATTTGCAGGCACGCTTTCCATTGGGAATGGCACAAATCTGAACCTCTACTCACACCTGCAGTCTGAAGAGGTATAGTCCATTTTGTCCCCTTAGAATTCTACTGCTTCATTCTACCGAATGTATAGACCAGTCCTATGGACAGGACTTTTATACAAGATGGTTTTAAGCTAGTGATATTGCATGGATCAGTTCAAAATTTTGATTTATTCCATTGTTATTTGAACTTGATATAAAGCAATATCCTAATTTCACTAAAGAAAAGTGTTATAGCTCAGCATCCATAATGCAGAACAGAGTATAGAAATCATAGGCAACTCCACTTCACCTTTGTACCACTTTTTTTTTTTTTGCCCCTGGGAATGGGGCTGGCAAGTCACATGAAGATTTCCAAGGGGTGTATGTTTAGTGTTTCTACATCTATACTCATTCCCATACTGCATGCAAAGCATATCCTGAATGTCAAAGCCATCTCATTGGTGATAACTAACCCAGTAGGCATAGATATCGGCACCCCCTCCTGAGGAAATACAGATCCCATTTTGTTTGAATTGACACACAAGACACCAGACAATTTGAGACATCCTACACCTATGTCATTCAGTATTTTTGAATGTGTTACACCCCAAGACACCTCTAACAAAATCTTGGATAGTTGAGGATACCCGTGGATTTATAACTAACATGTGGTATTGTTTCCTGTCAGAATAAAGTAGAAAACACTAGGCATAGACAATTGGTCAGTTCACAATAAGGCAATTTCTTACACTTATGTATTGTTTGGAAAAACAAATACAAGTAATTCTTCATGTAATCATAATTATAGAATTCACTGCCACAAGCTGTTGCAAGCTGTTAACAGCGTAGAAAAACTTTGAGAGGATAGGTTTATCAGTCAAGGAGCTATGATCGTTTCAAGGGAATTTCCATATTCAGAAGCAATATGCTACTGTTTACAAGATTCTGGAAACCTATAAAAAAGAGATGCTGAAGTTAATTTTGTGTATATCACAAGCTGGAATCAAGAGAACTACATTGAGGTGCCACTGCCTGCAGAGCAAATAATCTCTGGCAGTTCAGGCAGTTGAATAAAGAAAGCTCCATACTCCAGGCATAGCTGAATTCACTTGTGTATTCTTTCTTTCTTTCTTTTCTTTCCGAAAAAGTCAAATCAAACTGGCTTTAAAAGATAAATTCAGCAAAATAATAGTTGTGTTTTGCAACCACAAGGGACTCATCCTTGCTTGGCTCTGGTCTTGGGAAGAAGGGGGCTAGAGTGTGCACCACCCAGCAACGGTGATTTGGAAGAAACCAATGGAAGAACATCTGCAACAGAGCAACAGGGAGGTCTTCTAAACTCACTAAAAGCTGCCCTGAGCCCTGCTTGATGGGGAAAGGAGTGGGATATAAATGGAATGAATGAATGAATAAATAAATAAATAAATAAAAGACAATTATGTATTTAATATAAATATAATAAATACATTTTTTCAATGAAGAAATCCTTTCCAACCATACATTTAGAACATATTGCAAGAAGCACATGGACACATACAAGTTTCACTGGGTGTCATGACTGAGCCAGTGGGGCAAGGCAGAGAGCGAGACTTCAAAGACCAGTCTGAGGGTCAAAGCCAGAAAGAGCAGGATACCAAAGAGTCAAAGTCCCAATACACAAAAACAAACGTGTGGTCAAGATTTTACCAAAGGTCTGTGTCCAGTTTGCCAAGAGTCAAAGTTGAGGTTCAGAGGTGGGGGTCAAGAGCTAGGAGAACGCCAAAACATGGACCGGAGTGAGGAACCAGGAAGTCAACTGATAGCGGGATGCCAGGAACCGAGAGATGCAGAATCCGAGGTGCAAAGCCATTGGTCCAAAAGGACTAGTTGCCAGCACAAATTGGGGATTCCAGAGAGCCGCCTTAAAAGCCTGTTCTGCTTGTTAGCTAATTACCAGCTGCTTTCAGAGTCCTGTCTCCTGTCAATACTCTGGACTGAGAGAACGCCGACCTCGCATGCGCGTCTCTTTACATTGCGTTGCGAAGTCCCAGCATCTTAGATCTCTCAGCCTAGTCACAGCTGGAGGAGAATCAGGAGGTGTGGTGCTTGTGCTTGGCTCTGTAGGAGCAGCTCCAGGTGTGAATTCTCCTGTTAACTGGTGCTCATCCTCTGCAGTACTTAGGTTGGTTCCTTCCAAGGGTGCAGGGAGCTCTTTCTCGGGCATTAAAGGTACAGAATCCCTAGGATCAGGGTCCACAGAATCGGGCTGCACGGTGGACATGACACCATGCAATCAGTGATAGGAAGTAGAAGATCAGTTGTTTAAGAACCATTTTGGGTCTAATATTGTTTCATGGACATTCTAAGGTGAGTTAGAATTCCTACCAATCAAAGCTATTAATGAGAAGGTACTGCAAAATGCAAACAAACCAGATTTTTAATAGCAAACTTACTGAACTAAGATTGTTTATGTCAGGCATTAATATTTATTACACCCTATTTACAGTAGGAGCCCCCAAATTATATTCTGCTATTAAGAACATACTTGTACAAATTATGTGTCATGTATACAATAATTGTTATCCCTGTGATTATCATATCAAGCTGTTAAGATTCCGCCTTTTGAAATGTAAATACATAAATTAATTTCAGTTAAAATTTCCATGGTTCTTCTACAAGTATCTTTATTGTTTGTACACATGGTAATAAATGTTGCATCCAAAAATAAATCCATGAACCTGGGACTCTAATTGTTGTGGATATTGTCAGCCAGACTACTACACTGATTGATTGGGCTACCACAGAAACCAACCCAATATCCCTTAGTTCCTTGGCTAATTCCTTTATTCTTGGTCTTATCCCATTAGCAAACATTCCTTTATTAAATTTAAGGAGTTTTTATGGCCTACAATATTGGTTGTGGTGTAATATCAAGTTTTAATGTTTCTACTGATATCAACTTCTGAAAAGAAAAGAGATGCTAGATACAGTCCTCCCCCCAGTATCTCTGACATAAAGGTAAATATATTTTTGTAACTCATTGACAGCATTCTATGCACCTACTATATTCTATTATTGTTTCATATTCTCTATCACTGCTGATCCCTAGACACACAAAACTCAGGCTTTAAACAATTTAAATGCTTAGATCAGGATTGTACAACTTTTGATCTAGCAGTAAACATGTAGCCTGTCTGTTATGGGCTGCTTTGTACATGTAGGGCTGCCTGTAACTCCCAGTAAGCAGACTCTGTTCAAAGCATTTGAGGTATTAATGGGCATGGTTTGGATTAGACAACTAATGAAATTCCATCTGTATATTCCTAGTCCAAATACTGTTGAGACAATACTGGAAAACTATACACTGTTCATACTACTCCTCATTTATGCCTAATCGTGGTCTTTTAACTCTTCTCAGCATGCACTTCTAGGCAACAAGAACATAGAGGAGATGTTCCAAGGTGTTATTTGACAATAATAGGACTCCCCTTTTCCAGAGATAAATTAAAACCCTAGTACAATACTCTAAGAGAAGCATTTTACTCCTATGACCCTTTGATGGACAAAATTAATTATATATTTTCAGTTCAAATTTGAGGGACTGTAGTTTCAACAATGGTTGTCCAATTAAATAAAATGAAAAGTTTTCAATATTACTTTATATTGATTAATAACTTGTGTCATGACCCCAGGGGGTCACCACCTTCCACTGCCACCACCCTGAACTTACGGTCCCTTGAGAAGGCCATCCAAACCCATCCAAAAATGCCCCTTTTACAGCTGAGAAAACACAGGTGTGATGACCAGGCAGAGTACTTAACAGTGGTTGATTAAGAACAATACTGGGGCAAGGCAAATAAGGCAAGGTGCTTTAAAAAGGTATAACAGTGTTTAAAAGGCAAAATAAACAGAATCTAACGCAGCTACCTATTACTCCTTTACTGTTACTACTTAAGGCCTATAGCCTTCTTACCAGGCTTCGCTACCTGTACACGCACTTTGACTAATGAGGGACCTTCTCCTCTCAGACCAGCCTTTCTCCCTCAGTGACTCCGTGAGAGGGAAAACCACAGAGAGACAGTAAGATCCATTTCCTCATAACACAGAGAGTTTATCACAGTCCCCTTCAATTCACTCCTGTGTGAAGAAAGGCACCATTTTCCACAGCCTACAGCTTAAGACACACCTCCACCAGAATGCAGCAGTCTCCTCACAGAATCCCTGCACTCCCATTGGCTAAAAACCATCCCCAAGCATTGCAGGGATTGTAGGCTGTGTGCTTTCTACTGCCAGATAGGCTCCTCCTAGAGCTTTGGCCTCTTGGCCCTGTCTCCATCCTGCACAGATCATGACACCCCCACACCAGACCAAATCATGGGGTCCAGCCATCAGGAACCCCATTGATGAGGGCTGTATAACCGTGATATGTGCTGGTTCTGCCCTTTGCACATAAACAAACAACAATAAACAGTAAACAATATTGGGATCAACATTTACAAGAATACAACATTAGATTAATGCATTGCAGGTCCTCGTGGGTCAAAATTCTTCTCTAATGTCTCATCATCAGTAGTAGCAAGGCTTCCGCTGGAAGTAAGTTCTGAATTGGACCCTAACCACGCCATTGAGTTCAGAAGTTTTTGACATTCGGCTTCGGTGTTGTCTTCAGATGTATGCCTGGCTACTGTATCCTGTAACACATACAGTCCTCTTTGTCTCACATAGTCTGGATTTAGCATCTGAAGTTCCTGAAAAAGATCCATTAGGAAATGAGGGCGAGATTCATTTGGAGATATCAGTGTAGTTACTTCAGAATAAATGGTGTCTTTCAAAGCTTCTAACATGGAAAGATCACTGCCTGCTTCTGGTTTGAATGTTCACTGGTTTGAGCAGCATAGTTGTGTGGCACGTCACCCAAATCAGATGGGAACATGGAATCAAAGTTGACATAGACTTCTTCCAGGCTGACATCTTCCTCTTGATCCTTCTGAAATGCAGATGGACTCGCTGGAGGAGACTCTACAACAGGGTCTGGAGAAGTTGTTGAGGTGTGCTTACCTTGCTGCTGCTTCTGATGACGGGTTGACACCCTTACGTAGACACCAGTTGGCCGGCTGGGTTCCTCAGGAGCATCTTTAAAGTCCTTTAAGAACTGCAGGTAGACATGTCCCTCTGGATGGGCCTCCTGTTCTGCCAGTTTAGGTTTGTGGACTCTGGGTTCCCTGGTCATGTGCTCCGCTAAGTCTTCCCCCCAGGGCTTTTTTTTAAGAGAAAGTCCAGCAGGAACTCATTAGCATAATAGGCCACACCCCTGACAGCACAGCTTGTTAGCATATTGGGCCACACCTCATGCCTTCCCTTGGCTTGCTTGGGTGCCTCGTGGCTGCGGGTAGCCCAGGCAAGCTGGCCCTTGGACAGGCCGGAGAAGGCAAGGAGAGGCATTTAAATGCCTCCCCGATCCTTCCAGGCACCCCCTGGCCCACCCACCTCAGAGTCGCCGGGGGGGTTGCTCTCCAGGCCTTCTCTCTGTAGCCACACACACAGAGGTTTTGGCTGTAGTGGGCGTGGCCAACTCTGAAGCCAGCCGGAACTCCGTTCCTGTGCATTCCTGCCCAAAAATAGCCCTGCTTCCCCCACAAACACAGCTACCGGGGTATAATCGTGCACAGCTACCTTCCATGATCCATTCCAGCCTTCGCAGCTGAATCCTTGCACTCCCATTGGCTAAAAACCATTCCCAAGCATTGCAGGGATTGTAGGCTGTGTGCTTTCTACTGCCAGACAGGCCTCTCCTAGAGCTTCGGCCTCTAGGCCCTGTCTCTGTCCTGCACAGATCATGACAACTTGGTTGTTGAAACAGAGAAAAATAGAAAGGTACCTGAGTTAAGTTTTATAATTTAAGTTTTACAATTCCTCCACACACACATTACTCTACTGTAAATATACAGTACTGCCGCCCTTTTTGGACTAACTTCCACATTACTCAAAGATAACAGCTTTCTGGTGGCATTTTATATATTTTAAATCTGCACTTAGTCTCCTGGGAGAGTCTGTGACATCTGTAAACAAAGATGCTCAGCATGATCGATTCAGTGACACAGTGTCACAATTTCTGTACAAAACATTTATGAAAAATGAACCTTGTCAAATTATTCAATAGCACCTCTTAAAAAAGAATCATCAAACATGCAGCCACCTAACCCATTAGACAGATTGCATTGGTTTAAATCAAAGCAATTTAAATCATTGATTTAAATCACCGAGGAAAAAAGAGACTGATTTAAATCATTTATTTAACTCAAAAAAATCATTTAGATAATTCCTATATAAGAACATAATAATTGTTTCTATAAAAATAATATATATATTTATTTAAACCTAAAGAGTGGTTCTTTTCTATAGTCTTGGGGTTATACAGTAAATTCCTTAATTTGTATTTTACTATTTTTAGAAAATGTTGTACAATATCTAATAGATATTTAGTTAACAATTCCCATGACTTCATATAGAAACTTTTTACCACCTGATAATAGTGTTTAAAAATCCAGGATGTTTCAAGTTCAAATGATTCAATTATCAGAAGGAAAAAAGATAAAGGTTTAATCATGGTAGAGGATGCAGCCTGAGGAATGCAGCAGTTGTACAGAGAACTATGATTCTTTTTTGGCAAAGAACAAGCAAAAATATTTTTTAAGAATAGGAACTTGGAAGGGTCAGGGGTCTCTTTCTTCAGTCATATATTTTTATATATTATGTCATGAGAAGTTACAGACTTACTAGTACTATACTAGTGCTTAGAAATTAAAAGACGCCTGCTCCTTGGGAGGAAAGCGATGGCAAACCTAAACAGCATGATAAAAAGCAGAGACATCACCCCGCCAACAAAAGTCCGCATGGTCAAAGCAATGGTATTCCCCGTAGTAATGTATGGCTACGAGAGTTGGACTATAAGGAAGGCCGAGCGCCGAAGAATAGATTCTTTTGAACTATGGTGCTGGAGAAGACTCTTGAGAGTCCCTTGGACTGCAAGGAGATCAAATCAGTCAATCCTAAAAGAAATCAACCCTGACTGTTCCCTGGAAGGCCAGATCCTGAAGTTGAAGCTCAAATACTTTGGCCACCAAATGAGAAGGGAGCATTCACTGGAGAAGACCCTGATGCTGGGAAAGATTGAAGGTCAAAGAAGAAGGGGACGGCAAAGGATAAGATGGTTAGACAGTGTCATCGATGCAACGAACATGAAATTGAGCAAACTTCAGCAGACAGCAGAAGACAGGAGGGCCTGGCATAATCTGGTCCATGGGGTCGCGAAGAGTCAGACTCGACTGTGCGACTGAACAACAAAGTGCTTAGAATTGCACTGCATGGTGCAATGGCTACCATATGAGTTCAGACGTGGAGATCCATGTTCAAGTTCTTTACAAAATATGAACCTAAATAGGTGACTTTGAACAAATTATCATCTCTGAGCCCAGCTTATATAGCAAGAGGCTTGTGAAAGCATATTTCAAATGCTGAAAGCAACAAAAATAACAACATATTTTTAGCTCTAAGGTATTTCTACTGTTGAAGAGCAGTAGAGCTATTTTCTTAATCTTATTCACGGGAATCAGTCAGACTATTGTATACCAACTGATAGAAAATTCTGGACTTTGCTGTTTGTAAAAATTGTCTGGGTAGGCTATAAGTGGGTAAGATAGTAATTACTATATTTATTACAGTTATCACTTCGTCTGGATGACTTTCTTCAAATACAGTACTCATTTTTCACATATATAGGGAATGAAATGCTTCCATCCAATTCAAAGAAGAAAGCATAACCAGACTTGTTCATTCCAGACATCTCTAAGGATTTACTCTGTGTTCCACTTTTTGTCATCTAAAGTTTGACTGTCCTTTTCACCTTTAAAATCCCTTTTATCTGAAGTTGAATTAACTTTCCAACTGATGGGCAGGATGCCATGGCTTTCTATCCAAATAGTTTTTTGTCAATTATGAGTTATCCTAAGACCTTTTATTTTATTTTTTAATTGCTTTGCTACTTCCCTAGAGTTTTGTGTTCTTTCATAAGGAAACAAAGACAGATTTTGTCACTGTCATCTATGCTTTGATGACCTCCAGAACATACTACTGTAAAGAGCTCTGTGTGGGTCTGCCTTTAAACATGAGCACACATGAGCATATTACACCAGTGCTGAAATATCTGCAGTGTCTTCCTATTTATTTCTGGGCCAGTTTTAAGGTACTGGTATTGACTTTTAAACCCTAAATGAACTAGTCCCAGAGAGTATCTGTTCTCAAATACACCTTCCCTCCATGCATTGAGATAATCTGGTGAGGCTCTGCTTAAGGTTTATCTCATAGAAAGGACAGGGTGGCATACACACATAGCAGGGCTTTCTTTGTAGTTATCCCAGAACTCCAAAATTATGTGCCCCCCATAATTTAGTTATCCCCACCTACACAGGTATTCCACAAGGGAGTTAAACGCTTTCTGTTTTCCAGGGCTTCTAACTGATATGACGTTTTTAATCAGAAATATTTTTATTGTTTTTACCTGAGCATTTGTACATTGTCTCTTTTGTACCATGACTTTCATATTCAATATTTCAGCTCATTTTAATCATTTAATTATTGTGATTTTAACACCATTTTAATGATTTTATAATTAATGTATTTAACGATTGATCCTTTATCTCTTTGTGTGTAAGTAATATTTAACAACGCGGGTTCAATCCTTTGTTCACACTCTGCCCATAACAATATTAAAATACACATGATTTAAAGATATTCTGTGGTTTTAATTTTAGAACCAAGGGCTAATGACTCATAAAAAGAATGCTATTACTTTGGGTACAGTAAATGTATTTCCTATAAGGATTTCTTGAAGTATAAAACTGTAACATACCATTCAGTCATCTGTTCATCACTGAAACATTCCATTAAACTAGTTGAAGTTCTTGAAACTAATTTGAATTGAATATTTTTATCCTAGTAAAGTTCATTAAATCTTTTAATGTGTCAGTAGCATGTACTGTAAATCAGCTCTGAATTAATGCAAAAAAGCTTTAAATTTCTCATCTTAAAATGGTATAAAATATGCTTATACACAATAGCTGAATAGGCAACATAAAGTATTCTCATTCCAATAAATGATTTACAAAACTTTAGTATGCAGTGCATTCATTTCTTATATTCTGGGGAAAGATAGGCATTTTAATCTTACTGATGCAGTAAGCTATAAAGTTTCATTTGCCTGAAAACAAGACTAGGTTTTTCCCCACATGTATTGCCCAGGAAAAGGTTTTGGACAGCCAGTGTACACAAATTAGACACATGAAATTTAGTTAATGAACCAAAATGTAGATTGGAAGCCACTGAAAAACTAGTGGAATGAAATTGTAGTAAAATGAAGCAAAAGTCCAGTGGCACCTTGAAGACTAACATTTATTTCAATATGATATTTCATGAGTCACACCTCACTTCCTCAGATATGTGGAAATCAAATTCAGAATTCTGCTTAAGGGGGGGAAGGAGGGTTAAAGCAAAGGCTGAGCTTTCCAAGTGTCTGGGTGTAAGTGACTAGAACAGCATTTACAGTGACAGATAAGCAAGGTGATGGACTCTGCTTAGGGAGAAGCAGCCTGAAGTGTAAGTGGAAATTATATTGGTAACATGGTTTTGGCCTGATGAAACATTTTAAGAACAGCCAATGGAAATGTCTAAAAGGTGGGTCCAGTAGAGCTCTTCAGCTGTTGTGAGTAAGGAAATCCATGTTTATGTATAAGCCAAGAGGCTATGTAGTGTTTAATTTATTGAAGAGTCCTAATTTTGCACTTTCAAGTTGTATATTCCTTTGGAAGGTGTAGTTTGGGGCCCACCTCTGAGGTGGGGAGGTGGAAGCATTAGCACCCTGAGCAAACTGGGAAGGAGCTGAGAGTTCATGCCCCCCAGGAAGTTGCCAAAGCATTAGCAATGCAGAACAAACCTTTTATTAACAAGGTTGTGGTTCACATGCAGTTGCTTTCATCATCACAGAGGAGTTACTTCACTCCTTGCCTCAGCTGCCTCACTTCGTCCACTGACCTGCACATGTCAGGTTCATCTCTGACTCAATGACTGTCTTTAAATCTCTCCAGCAGCTATGTCCATCTAGAATAATGAAAGAGTAGTGTCCTATGGCAGCCAGCTTACCAGCCCAGGGGCATGGTCTCCTTGCTCAGTGCTGAGGCCACTCCCACCAGTCACCTGTGCCCAACATTCTGGGTACTGGGGCAACTTGCCCCATGGCCTTAATCCTTGATACCCCACAGGTCTCATACTCTCAGCCTACCCAGTGGTGGGGCATCTGAAGAGCCCGTCTGCCAGAACAGGTTTTTGTTTTGTTTTTAGTAGAACAGTGATTTTCAAGTCTGTGATAGTGTGTCCAGGAAAACGAAAATGTTCTTCCGCTGGCTTTTGGTTGTGGTGATTTTTTTGTCTGATCTGTGCTCATTGATTCTTTCCCACAGAGACTGACACATTTGTCCAATGGAGATAATAGGAGGGCATTGTTGACACATAATAGAATTTATTAAATTGGATGATGTGCAAACTGATGATTCACGAAACCTCATATTGTAATGAATGTTAATCTTTAAGGTGCCACTGGACTTTTGTTTTATTTTACTATAACAGACTAAGCTGGTTACTCCTTTACAATGAAATTATAGTGAAATAGAACAGAAAGAGTAGAATATATAGGCATATTACATAGTAATTTTTAGGGTTTTTCCCTAAAACAGCAGTCATTCTGGAAAACATATGCACAAAATTTCTCCCCCTGTATACTGGACAGAATGGAGTGGGTGCAGATGAGAATGACTAGGATGATTAGGGGCCTGGAGACAAAGCCCTGTGAGGAAAGGCTGAGAGACTTGGAGATGTTCAGTCTGGAGAAGAGAAGGTTGACGGGGGACATGATTGCTCTCTTTAAGTATTTGAAGGGCTGTCACTTAGAGGAGGGCAGTGAGCTGTTCCTGTTGGCAGCAGAGGATAGGACTTGCAATTTAAATTAAGGGCAGGAAGGTGCCAGCTGCATATTAGAAAAAACATTTACAGCAAGAGTTGTTCAACAATGGAATCAGCTGCCTAGGGAGGTAGTGAGCTCCCCCTCACTGACAGTCTTTAAGCAGTGGATGGACAAACATTTGTCAGGGATGTTCTAGTCTGATCTTGCATTGAGCAGAGAGTTAGATGAGATGTCCTTTGTGGCCCCTTCAGGGCCGGCTTGCCCACTAGGCGAGCTAGGCGCTCGCCTAGGGCACCGGCCCTGCAGGGGTACCAAAATGCCCCCTTCCCCCTCCCATGAAAAGCCCCCTTCCCGCCCAGCGCCGGCTGCGAGGCACCCAGAAAAGCTGGCACCGCCGCTGGGAGGGAAGGGGTGGGCGTTCTAAGCCTGCCCCTTCCCCGGCTCTCTTGGGTGCCTCGCAGCTGCGAGGCACCCAGGACAACAGTGCTGGGCCATCTCCAGGCCCCACCGGGAGGTTGGCATCCTCGGTGGGGTGGGTGCCCCAGGCTGTCCTGCCTAGGGCGCCCAGACACCTGGGGCCGGCCCTGGGCCCCTTCCAACTCTGTGGTTTTATGATTCTATTATTCTGGTTCTCTGCAACATCCAGAAGACATTATGTTGGTGTTCTGTTCATGTGATGCGGGAGTTCACCAGTTCTGTGTATCAGGACTCCATGATGAACTGATGCACTCACTCACCATATTGTGTGAGCTGTGTAACACATGAATTTTCCATGAGGATAACTCCATGGAAAATCCACGTGTTACCCTTTTCACTTGTGTTTCACTGTATGTTTCTCACTCCTCAAATGCATGGCTGGCAGACTTCTGCATTGTATGAACCTAACAACATCTTAATGTCTGCAGAGGGCTTCATTCTCATTTTTTGGTAAGAATGTTTCTACAGCTTAGCACGGATCATAAAGAAGCAAGTTATACACCATTCAGTGATAACAACAATCTTACATTCATCAGTGCTTCTACTAAGGATATACAGTGAAGGGACTGTATTTGATTTGTAATGAGAAACTACTTCCTATGTTGTCATGGGGGGGAGAGAGACAATACCAAAATCAAAGCAAGTAAACCAGAAATGTAAAAACAAGAGCTTCTGCAGCTTATAAGAATACATAGTATCATGGACTGGGGTGTCTATTTTTGGTATTTCCTTAAAATAGCTGACCAGTTATCACAGATACTTGCAAAAAAAAGTCCAAGATTCTTCATTCCACACAGGATATGAATTAATGGAGAATGAAATATAAATGTACATGATTTGTTAAGTGTTTAACAATGCTGCAAATGTAAATGTAAAGCATTTTGCAGCATAAATTATTTGTCCTTGGTTGGAATTCTGCTTCATTTATCTGTTTTTCCCTGGTTATAACATCGCTTGTTTAAAAATTAATGCTCATTGGACTAAAAAACCTTCCCCCCATAAATATTTAATATATAAGAAGGTTTAATTAGTATTTTTTGACACATGGTTTGCATGGTTTTCTATTTTTTACTGTCTCTATCTCACCTTTTTGTTTTTGGTCTAAATGGAGATGTCTATTCTGAGCTCTGGAATGATTCCTTCAGTCCTGCTTGAAAGCACATCTGAGCCCTCATGGCCAAAAGTGCCCTTAAAAGTGGATTGTGGAGGAGGGTCTGCCTGAAGCAGAGACCTTTATGTGAGCGGTGAGATCCCCCTTTGTGGTGGGAAGCCATGGTGTTGAAGTGCTATGTGGTGAGTATGATGGGCTCTACCACCACCTGCCCCCAGCTACAGGCTCCAGGACTTGTCACCTGCTGCTATCTGTGTCCTGACAAGCTTTTCCTCCCCACATGTGACCCACAGGGTGGGGATGCTGTAGCGGGGCCATCCTCTGAGGTCAGCAAGGAGGGTCAAGGATGCAGCAGTGGCCACAGCAGCCAGGGACCGACCCCTGTCCTCAACAGAGGAGGGCAACTCCACAGACAGGGTCCTCCTACAATGCCCCCAGAACCTCTTGGCAAGAGCCCATGCCCCACATTGGCAGTCAGGATGAGATGGAGCTGACTGATGGGGAGGAGGACTGGGCCAGCCATGCACCTGGGCCAGCAGCCAAGGAGGCTAAGGAGCCCCCCTGGAGGGGTGGCCAGGATGCATTGGCATCAGCTGCTGCCTGGGTGATTCCACTGACTGTCTGCTATGTCACCCCCCATGCCTAAGTCTGTATTCCCTGAAATTTGAAGCTCATGTCATGGACCACCTACACGACCTGACTGTGAGGAGGTGCATGGCAATGGCAGCTTCCATATTCTTCTTATCACTGGGCATCCTGGGGTCCCTGGGCCCATCAACTGAAGGGGATCCAATGGAGAGTGGATTCAACTTCTCATGTGGCAGTGACCCTGCCCTGCTGCACAGGGGGGAGGGGTGGTAGTAGTGGGATGGCTCCCCCTGGGCCTGGTGTTGTGGCTGCTGGTTTCCTGGGGGAGGGGAGATCCTGGCCCCTTGCCAGGTCCTGGGCCACAGAGCCCGCATCTGGCACAGTCAATCCCACCCACCCTTTCCTCCATGTGGGCAGCAATTGAGCAGGAGCAGCTGGAGAGCTATTGTGAGTGGTGGGAAGCCTTTGCCAGGGGCCAGCAATGGATGGAGGGGCTGCCAGCATCCATGATGGTGACTGCTGGGCACCTGGAGGGGCTTCTCACCATTGTGAGGATGTGAGTGAGTGTCAGGAGCATATCAAGAGGCTCCTGGGAGACCTATCAGAGTCCATCTGTGCCCCTCCTGAGGTCTACTATACAAGAAGGACCTCAATGTCCTTGACAACCACGACGGTGTAATCACTGACCTCAAGCCAGACAACCTGGAATGCAAAGTCAAACTTGGATACTACTTATGAGTTGCTGCTACATAGTTGTTACTTATGAGTAGAAATAGTAATGGTTTTTTCAACTCTTTGTCACCTTAAACCTTTGACTGCTATGGTGCCTAATAGATATTAACTACAGTATATTAAGCCTTGGGTGTTGACTATTCTTTGAGACTTACCAACCATTGCAGATCATGTGCTACTGTTGATCGGATGCCCGGCTTTGAATGATTATAATAGGAATGGTGAGCACAGTGACCCTTTTAATAATTCTTTGTATATTGTAACTGCAAATAATAATATTATAAGAGCATTTTACTATTTTTCCTTGTTTCAGAATTTTTCCTGTAATGTTGAGTTGAAGGCTTTTATACACTGTGAGTGCAATACTAAGGATTTTTCCTTCTAAGAGTCTTCTGTACACTATGAGTACTGTATGAAGGTAAAAAAAAAAATTCTGTTGGTATTCAGAACATGGGTTTGGCTGTATATATGATAATATTTGGTTTTATTTGCAATTGTAGTAGTGTGAACTTATTGAAGAAGAATTATCGAAATGAAGATCAAAATCTGGAGGATTGTGAGGCACTCCAAAGGGATCTGTTGAGGATGGGTGAGTGGGCGTCAACGTGGCAAATGGGGTTCAATGTGGCCAAGTGCAAAGTGATGCACATTGGAGCCAAAAATCCTAAATATAAATACACATTGATGGGGTCTGATCTGGCAGAGACGGACCAAGAGAGAGATCTTGGAGTCGTAGTGGATAAGTCGCTGAAAATGTCTACACAATATGTAGCTGCAATAAAGAAGGCCAACGCTATGCTGGGGATTATTAGGAAGGGAATTGATAACAAATCAGCCAGTATCATCATGCCCCTGTATAAATCATTGGTGCGACCTCATTTGGAATACTGTGTACAGTTCTGGTCACCACATCTCAAAAAGGATATTATAGCATTGGAAAAAGTGCAGAGAAGGGCAACTAGAACGATAAAAGGGTTGGAACACCTTCCCTATGAAGAAAGGTTAAAATGCTTGGGGCTCTTTAGCTTGGAGAAACGACGGCTGAGAGGTGACATGATCGAGGTTTATAAGATTATGCATGGGATAGAGCAGGTTGAGAAAGAAGTACTTTTCTCCCTTTCTCACAATACAAGAACTCGTGGGCACTCTATGAAATTGCTGAGCAGTCGGGTTAGAACAGATAAAAGGAAATACTTCTTCACCCAAAGAGTGATTAACATATGGAATTCACTGCCACAGGAGGTCGTGGCAGCTGCAAGCATGGACAGTTTCAAGAGGAAATTAGATAAACATATGGAGCAGAAGTCCACCAGTGGCTGTTAGCCACAGGGTATAGAATGAGAACTCTCAGTCTGGGGCAGGTGATGCACTCTATTCTTGGTGCTGGAGGGGGCAGCAGTGGGAAGGCTTCTGGTGCCCTGGCCCCACTGCTGGACCTCCTGGTGGCACCTTGTATATTTTGGCTGCTGTGTGACGGAGTGTTGGACTGGATGGGCCATTGGCCTGATTCAACATTGGCTTCTCTTATGTTCTTATGTTCCTCCATTTTCTCTGTGTACCATTTATGGACTTGTACTATTTATGGACCTGCACACTATATGATATATGTGGTCCCCTTATATAAATTGATTTTGGTGCATAACTTTTTGAGCACTTGTGGTCTGCGTTATTTGTGCAGTGCTTGTTTATTTGCGGTGACTAGTGGCACCACAATTGTGCTGTGGCCGCCTGCCATAGCACAGGTATGGCACAGGATTGCTCTGTAAACATCCTTTTCTTTAAAAAAGAGACAGTTTTTGAACTAAATAAAATGAGTGCTTTCTTTCTCTCGCCCCCCCCTCCTGTACAGCACACTGGATGTTTTCAGTCAGGTACCATGATAAAGGACAAAAACAGTAGGAACCTAACAGAAGCAGAAAAGATTAGGAAAATATGGCAAGAATACACAGAAGAACTATACAAGAAGGACCTCAAAGTCCTTGACAACCACAACGGTGTAATCACTGACCTCGAGCCAGACAGCCTGGAATGCAAAGTCAAATGAGCCTTAGAAATCATTACTAACAACAAAGCTAGTGGAAGTGATGGTATCCCAGCTGAGCTATTCAAAGTCTTAAAAGATGATGCGATGCACTCAATTTGCCTGCAAATTTGGAAAACACAACAGTGGCCACAGGATTGGAAAAGGCCAGTTTACATTCCAGTTCCAAAGAAGGGCAATGCCAAGGAATGTTCAAACTGTCGCACAATTGCACTCATTTCACATGCTAGCAAGGTCATGCTAAAGATCCTACAAGCTAGGCTTCAGCAGTACGTGGACAAAGAACTGTCAGAACTACAAGCTGGGTTTCGAAGAGGCAGAGGAACTAGAGATCAAATTGCCAACATTTGCTGGATTATGGAGAAAGCAAGAAAGTACCAGAAAAAGATCTACTTCTGCTTCATTGACTACGCTAAAGCCTTTGATTGTGTGGATCACAACAAACTATGGCAAGTCCTTAAAGAGATAGGAGTACCAGACCACCTCACATGTCTCTTGAGAAACCTGTATAAGGGTCAAGAAGCGACAGAACAGGATATGGAACAACTGATTGGTTTAGCATAGGAAAAGGAGTACGACAAGGATGTATATTGTCACCTTGCTTATTTAATTTATATGCAGGGTACATCGTGTGAAATGCTGGCCTGGATGAATCACAAGCTGGAATTAAGTTTGCCGGGAAAAACATCAACAACCTCAGATATGCAGACGATACCACTCTAATGGCAGAAAGTGAAGAGGACCTAAAGAATCTCTTGTTGAGGGTAAAAGAGAAGAGCACAAAGGTTGGCTTGAAATTCAACATCATAAAAACTAAGATCATGGCATCTGGCCCTATCACTCCTTGGCAAATAGAAGGAGAAGTCGTGGAAACAGTGACAGACTTCACATTCCTGGGATCCAAGATCACTGCAGATGGCGATTACAGTCATGAAATTAAAAGATGCCTGCTCCTTGGGAGGAAAGTGATGGCAAACCTAGACAGCATAATAAAAAGTAGAGACATCACCCTGCCAACAAAAGTCCGTATGGTCAAAGCAATGGTATTCTCAGTAGTACTGTATGGCTGCAAGAGCTGGACTATAAGAAAGGCTGAGCACCAAAGAATAGATGCTTTTGAATTATGGTGCTGGAGAAGACCCTTGAGAGTCCCTTGGACTGCAAGGAGATCAAATCAGTCTGTAATGAAATGGCTGCCAAGCAGAGGCAGCAGCGTATTTTAAAATGGATGTCAGCCTGGTAGTCCTTGGGGGGGAAGGTAATCCATAGGGAACAATGGAGCTGCCATACCTCCCTGGCCTACACTTCCCAGAAGTTTTAGGGAAAAGAGTGGGAAAATATGGATACACCTCAGAGGTGGAGCCAGGCAGAGAAAAGCTTTGGCCCCAGTGGGGGGTTTCAGTCTCAGCCTAATCCGGCCTTTGGCTCAGTGTGAACGGCAGCTTCAAGGGAGCATACAGGTGGGGGTCCTGTTACCACAAACTCCAGGGCATCCAGGCCACTATAAACCGTGGTGGACAGCCAAGAGGGTAACAGTTCAAGTAACCAGTCCTGAGGAGGGGGACTGCAGGAGGGGGGAAAACAGGAGTGGGGAAGCAAAACCCATCCTGTTTATTTTCTGTGCCCAGGTTGTGTTGATACAGTGTTTAAGTTCTGTGCCTAATATGTATATAGTTCAAATAAATCTTTTTTGAGTTTAAAACCTTGTGTGCCTTGACCAGAAGCAAAGGGAGGCCAGGGAACCCAAATGGGTCCAAATCAGAAGGGTTGCCAACTCTCCAGGGGGCACCCAAAGATTGGGGTACCAACTTCCCAAGGTTGGGGAATCAGCCAGAGGGGTCTCACTGTTCCTCTAAGAAGGCAGTGCCCATTCAGTGAGTAGTGGTAGTGGGTGCAGTCAGACGGTGTGCTGGGAGCGGTTTAAATTGCTCTGGTCCCAATGCAGCTTTTTTTAACCCGGAGGCTCGTGATCACACTCACCTCCTTGTTCCAGATCGCTGCGCAGCCACATCGCTCCCCACCATCCACATGCGGGAGCATGCATAGGTGGGAGTTTTTTCTCTCAGTTTGAGCATGCGCACAGGCGGCCCTCTGTAGAACTAAAATTTTCGCACATACACAGAACGATTTCCACACTTCCCTTTAAACTTTAAATGAACACTTCCCTTTAAACTTTTACCCCGAAACTGGCCTCCGTGAGATCCCAAACTCATCTAAACACTAAAACTAGGCACTGTTTAAACTTTGGTTTTATTCACTTAGGAGCTGAGCTCTGCCTATGCGCACACCGCTGAGGCATAAAAAAAATAGGTGGACGAAAAGCGGAAACCTCAGGCTTCCACGGCGGCTTTCCAGAGGGGAGGGGGTTGAAGCACCCAGAAGTGGCTCGACACCACAGGAGCGGTCAGATGTCAGAAAAGTGCATCTAGAACCGGAGAATCAGGAAAATACCACTTGGGAACCTGGTATCAAAATACTCCATTTTAGAAGGGGGGTTGATCCGGAAAGTGATGGCTGGGGACGGTGCGCAGATGTTGGGTGTGTGAACGTGCACATAATATCCATTACTGAAATATGCCGAAAGCGGTTCAAATGGAGCGTCTGAATGCACCCAGTGTGTAATGAAGGGAATTAGCCCCACCTGGCAGGGTGGGAAGGCAAAAACAGGGGCTTGTGAGCCACAGAATGGCTGCTCAGTCTCCCAGGGCTGAGGGCAAGTCCCTGTTTTACCACACAGCCAATCCTAAAAAAAATCAACCCTGACTGTTCCCTGGAAGGCCAGATACTGAAGCTGAAGCTCAAATACTTTGGCCACCAAATGAGAAGGGAGCACTCACTGGAGAAGACCCTGATGCTGGGAAAGATTGAAGGTCAAAGAAGAAGGGGACAGCAAAGGATGAGATGGTTAGACAGTGTCATCGATGCAACAAACGAAATTGAGCAAACTCTGGAGCACTACAGAAGACAGGAAGGCCTGGCATAATATGGTCCATGGGGTCGCGAAGAGTCGGACTCGACTGTGCGACTGAACAACAAAAATAACAAAACCATTCTAAAGTTCCAGTTCATGTGGTTGTCAAATATTTTTCAACTATAGCATGCCTAGGGTAGTAGGTGAGGAATAACTTCAGATTTCTACTTTTACTCTCACACATCCTCACACCATAATCAGGGCCGGCTCACTCACTAGGTGAGCTAGGCACTCGCCTAGAGCACCCTCAGGCGCCCTCAGGCCCTCAGGCGCCCCCGAAAAGCCCTCCCCACCGCCCTAACCTGGCACCTGCCGATGCTTCTTCCCAAGCCCTAGGGGGAAGAGGTGGGGTGGCGGCGGGCAGGGAGAATCCCCACCGCCGCCGCCACCCCTCTAAGCACCCGTTGGGGCGTTCCTGAAGCTGGGGGGGAAGAGGCGGGGCGGCAGGGCGGCCAGCAGGGACTCTCCCCGCCCCCGCCGCCCCTGCCCCTCTAAGCGCCCGTTGGGGTGCTTCTGAAGCTGGGGGGAAGAGGCGGGGTGGCAGGGTGGCCAGCAGGGACTCTCCCCACCACCACCACCCCAGCCCCTCTAAGCACCCGTTGGGGCGCTTCTGAAGCTGGAGGGGGAAGAGGCGGGGTGGCAGGGCGGCCAGCGGGGCTCTCCCTGCTGCCGCCGCCGCCCCGGCCCCTCTAAGTGCCTGTCGGGGCGCTTCTGAAGCTAGGGGGAGAGGCGGGGCGGCAGGGTGGGGCTTCTCTCTAAGGGGCTTCTCCCCCCCCATGGCCCTCCCAAGCCAGGGACCATCTCTCGACCGGATACTCTGGAGGGGGGGGGCGCTAGACAGAGCCCCGCCTAGGGTGCAAAGAACCCTAGGGCCGGCCCTGACCATAATTCACACAGCCTACTAGGATTCTGTTTCTGTGCACATGTATGAACCCCACACTCAGGGAGCTGTAAGCGCTGTACTGTATTCCACCCAGGAACTCTTGCTTGTTGTGTATTTTTCTACCAAACTAACAGCTCCCTCAGACTTTTTCTCAAAACCTTTCTCCCCCTCCCTTTCCCAGGATCTCTCTCAACCTTTCAACAGCCTCCCTGCTCCTTTTTTTCCTTTGTCCAATGAGCTCTCTCTCTCTTATTCTCTCTCAACACAACCAATCAACATGCACCTTGCCAGCCCCTACCTCTCTTTCTCTCTCTTTTTCTTTTTTATCTCTAGGCCTCCAACTTTACAACTATAACCAATGTACACTTAACTTACAAAAACACTGAATTATTAACTAATAAACATTTCCAAAGTCAATAATTGTTACAGGCATTGTCTCTGAAAGTTATCAGGTAGTATAATTGGCCCCGTGCAGTGCTTCTTGCAGTTATTGGAATATTTCAGATTCAGATACCTCATATTGTCAATGCTCTTCAGTTGATGCAGAGTGCACATGTAACATGGTAGATTTTTCGGAGGAAATGGATTTTTGTCCCGGAGAGGGAGTCCTACAAGTTATACAAGCAAGGAGACTCAATACATTTTCCATGCATATGAACCAATTAGAGGCAACCCCCCTTGTGTTTCACAATAGATTTACTAGTTGGCATCTTTCAAACCCTGGAGTTCCACTCTGGACTGGAAACATGCTTGTTGAGCAATAGCAAACCAGGTCTAGATCTCTCTTTGGAAGCCATCCTGTGTCATAGCTGTTGTTTTTGATTGCTTGACTGATCAATAGATCAATAGGTTGATAGATAGACAGACAGACAGATAAATAGATTAGAGAAAGGGAGAGAGAGAGATCTTTTTTACTACAAAATATAAGAACGAAATATTCTAATAGTGAAGTGTGGCACCATCTGCAGATATGTAAATCTTTGGATCAGGGCCACAGAGAAAGAAAACTGTTCTGTAAACTTGAGTTGGAGCACTGCGGCCCCAGGGTGGCCTGAAGAGGCCCGTCTTCGGCTGCCCAGGGCCCGTGCTGGAGCACTGCGGCCCCGGGGGAAGGCATTATGGTGCCGGTAAGTGAGGGATCTGGGGGGGGACTTGAAGGGGGGGAGAGCCTTCCTCCCCCTCCCCAACTCTTTGCCCTCTTTCTGTCCCTCCTTTCCTTCTCTCTTTTCCTTTTCTTCCTTTCCATTTTCCTCCTTCTTTCCTTCTCTTTCTTTCTTTCTTTCCCTCCACTCTTTCTTTCCCTTCTTTCCTTCTCTCCTTTTTCTCTTTCCCTCCTTTTGTTCTTTCCTTTTCCCCTTTCCCTTCTTCTTTCCTACTCTTTCCTTCCCTCTTTCCTTCTCTCTTTTTATCCCCTTTCCTTCTCTTTCTTTCCTTCTTTCCTTCTCTCTACTCTCTCTCTCTTTCCTTCCCTCTTTCCTCCTTCTGTAGCCCAACTCTCCTCCCCCCCACAGGCTGGCTGGAGAAGGGAAGGGGAGGCTTTTGAAGATGCCTTCCCCCCCTTTGCTGCTCCTTCTGATATCACGTCTGGTGATGTCAGGGGGTGTGGCATATGCTAATGAGCTATTATGCTAATAGCCTAGTAGTTCATTAGCATACCTTATGCTAATTAGCTCCTGCAGCTCTTTTTCTAGGAAAAGACCCCTGTGAGAGGCATATATCATTTCCGGTTGAAGATATTCCTTTACATAGGTCACTACACCTCTTTTCTTTTTTTCTTTATCTGAAGCTATGAAGGTTTTACCAAACTTTTGAGTTTGAATATATTTTTGTCAGCTTTCCTAATATGAGTCTCTTGAAGGCAAATAATATTAGAATTGATTTTTTAAAATTGTTGAAAAAAAGTCTTATTTTTTGAAGTGAATTTAATCCATTGACATTTATAGAGATAATTCCTGCCTTGCTTTTATTCATCTTGATTCTGTGATTGGACATCCGGGTTTTCTCTTGCTTGTTTTCTTGCGACAGCTGGAGTAATCTTCAGATACTTGGATTTCCTAGAGTTCATCTTAGTTGTTGCTGAAGTCCCTGAAGTTCCTTGAAGGGAATCTTCTTTCTCCTCCTCTTCTGTCTCTAAATTTGTTTCTTCAGTTTGGAGTTTCGCTCCATGCTTCTTTAGAAAATCTTCTGCCTTGAATGTGGAAGTAATTCTATGTCTTTTTGCCTCTGTGAGAAAAGATTAAGCCTTCTGGGAGGAGCCATCTATAAGGGAGTAATTCTATGTCTTTTGCCTCTGTGAGAAAAGATTAAGCCTTCTGGGAGAAGCCATCTATAAGGGATTTCATTTTTCCTTAATGTTGTTGTGAGATCAAAATATCCTCTTCTTCTTTCTCTGACTTTTCAAAGAATTTCCTTCAAAATCTTTATTTCATTGTTATCTATTATCTATGGTGTTTTATTGGAGGCCTTTAAAATTTCATCTCTAAATATTCTTTTATGGAATCTTACGTGGATTTCTCTGGGTAACTAGTTGTTCCTGGCATATGCAGAATTCATTCTGAAAACCAAATCTAGCTCATCTAGTACTTTATCTATCTCTTCTGTTTTCATATATTCTGCTAGAATCTGGGCCATCTTCTTTCTAATATCATCATCTTGCTCTTCTGGAATATGTTGGAGTCTTAATATAAAAGCCACTTTATCTATTTGGAATCTGATAAAATCTTGTTCCAGATGGATATGTTTAGTGTCTGTTGCTTGTAGTTTGTGCTCCATTTCTTTTGTTTTGGTATCCATCTTTTCTGTTGTTTTGTTTAATTCTACCAGTTTCTGAGTATTATCTGCAATTTGTTTCTGTAAACCATGCATCTGGTTTGAGAACGGGTTTTTTTTGGCCCCCCGTGGGGGATTTTTTACTGCATTTTCTAAAAACTACAAACAAAAGAAGGTAAGGGATAACTACATACTACGGGAGAGAGTAAAATAAAACCCACTAAAATCCCAAGAGATGGTGGTCATACAAACTGCTTGCCCATAAAAAGAATGGCTTTTGCTTCTTAATTAAAGCTTACACATATGAAACATTGAATGCGGTCAGCTATTAGTCTTTTTAAAGTCCGTGACTTGTTCTGGTTTAAGCGTTTCACTGCTCAGTCACATCCCCATCTTGCTCTGTTTGGGTTGTGCCGAGACTCGGCTGACGGGAAGGGTCTGAGTGTGTCCTGGACCCTCCTGGGGTCTCTGTAGGAGACCCTCAGCCTGGAGCGCTGAGGAGAGCCTCTTCCAAGGTGTCAGCCAAGGAATTGAGGCTCACCTTTATCTCCGAAAGGTCCTGTCGCCGCAGAGCCAGCATGGTGCCGAGAGAAGACTGCTGGACCAGTGGATACAATCAAAAGTTTTGAAAGGCTTCTAAAAGACTTCCAAGGCTTCAAAGCGTGAGTTAAGCAATGCTCAGGTGATTTAAGCAAACAAAAGAGCCTTGGCAGCAATTAGAAGTGCCTAAGGGCAAAGCAGCAGGGGGGAGGGCAAAGCTCAAGAACTCACCCCCCCATCTAAAGCAAGTCAATTTTAAAACAGAACTAAAAAACTTTGAATTAAGCTAAATGCATTAGAGGATTATCAAAAACAAAAGCTGCATAATAATGAAAAGCGGATTAAATTCTGCTAACTTTTACTTTGTTTTGGGAAACTTACTTCTTGTTGATATTATGGCTGGAGAGGGCAGAAGCTGGGTCTGGAGAAAAAAAGTCAACCAGAAATAGCTTACCAACAACTCCCTCCCACAACCAGGAAGTAGCTGTAGATATGTCTACACTGTTGGTGAATGCACTGTGCTCCCTAATGGAGCAGATGACTAACCTCAACATTAAAATGGATAATATGCAAAAGCAGATGACTCAAATGGACAGAAGGACTTCAGTAACCGAAAGGACGTTAAAAAAATGGGAAAACAGACTGAGAGTATCAATAAAAGAGCGGATGAAGCAGAAAAAGAGAGATCCACCAATAAAACTCAACTAATGCAGCTCCAGCTGGAAAGATCCATGTACATCCTATGTTTCCAAGGGATCCCAGAAGAAAGGAACGAAGACTTAAAGTTTCTCTTAGTAGAAACTTTGGCTCCAATAATGGATTACAAACAGGAAGATTTACTGAAGGAGAAGGACTGGGCTTACAGGACTTATCCAGACTTTATTAAAAAAATAAACTCCTGGGAGAAATATGTTTGAAATTCATGAGAAGGTCTATCAGAGATCTGGTGCTGAAATCTACATTCTAAGGAGATGACAACGAAGACTTAGATCCACGCTTCACCCAACTGAAGGGGACAAAATTGGGTACATTGCAAGATATCAAAGATCCACACTCCACCCCACTGAAGGGAAAAAATTGAGTATCCAAATGCCAAGGAATCAAGCCAGAGCGCTGATTTTCTGCCTAGAATTATATCCAAAGATCCACAGCCAAAGTCCTCTTAGCTAGCCACCAGACTGGAGGAATGTGGGGGGGGGGACCTCCCACCTCAACTTTAAGCATTTTAACAGTTTAAAGAGGCAGATATCTCTTTAAAGACGCAGGGGTTTTTTTTCTGTAAGTGCAATATATTAGCTACTCATGGTAAAGTTGGTGCTTGTCATGGCAGGGTTTCTACCCCCCCCCCCAGTTGCAGGAAAGTGACAGCTAGCAGCCCATGTCTCCATGGGCATTCTTCTTGATCCTGGCATTGGAGGCGATCCAGGGCTCTCACCTGGTTGCAGCCGTGGTACAAAGGGCTTGAATCAAGCCTCTGGCACTCCCCCCTCTTACCGAGGGAGCAGTGGGGTCTTGGAAAGTCCGTAAACCCCTTTCTAAAGGTCAAAGAAGCCGTTGGTCCTAGAAGCAAGCCTAGGATGCATCTGTCTTGCCGCGCTGTAACCCAATCTTCCCACCCAATAGTAGCTTTGTTGGTCAACTTGAGAACTCTGAGTAAAGACCATACTGAAATTATGTATAATGTACTGGTGGCTGTTAAAATGTTTATTACGTCTGACTAATGTGATTCAAAAGCTATTAGCTATGAAAGCGTGGATTATGAAAAGCTAGAAAACACTGTAAATAGATTTGAGTTAAGGAAAGTAGAAAACAGTTTTTTTAAAAAAATAAATGGTTACCTTTAATTTATGTTAGTAAGATACAGTCTTGATTTGTATAAATATATTTTGTATAAACTTTCTATCTTTGTAATATTTCTGAAATTTTAACTTTAGAAAAGAAGGATAATGCTGGCAGGCTGAATCATCAACACCATAGTTAAGTGCCTCATTTAAGTTTCAAGTATACCTTATTCAGTCTGTAGCATGCTGCCTGCATTCCTTGGAAATTAGAACTTACATTTTCTTAGTAATTTCTTAATTCTCAATTCAAAAAAAGTTACTATGTGTTTAGTGCTATGTACAAACTTTTGCTATGATACAGCTAAGCAGAAAAAGTATTGTATTTTTTTCAACATTTTTCAACTGTAACTCAAAGGGTCTTATCTATGGCATCATCTGTAAATGTGAAAAAAAAACAGAAGTTGCATCAGACAAAGAAGAAAAAATGCTCCCCTCACCGAACACTTTGCTGGAGCTGGACACAGTGATAGAGACTTCTCTTTCTTTGCTCTGGAATACGTTTGACCTTGTAACCACCTGCAGATGACTCAGCACTTGAAAACCAGAGAATTGTTTTGGATTCATGCCCTCAAAACTTTAAACCCATTTGGTCTAAATGAACCGGTGGACTGGTGTGTGGTATGATTTTTTTGACAGTTTAACATCTAGTTTGGAATGCATTTTAAAACCACCTAAAATATGAAAACATATTATAAACCTGAAAGCATCTAGGAAGTGATTCACTTAACCAATGTACTGAAACATGTTTTTCCCAAAAGATGATGGATCAGATAAGCCTAAAGTGATTACGAGCTAGAATTAAAAAACTGTGTTTTGAAAGGCAGGGGGGGATAGAAATTCACCAGTGATTTAACCATTAAAATGAGAATTGCCAGATTTCTACCCAATTGTTTGTCACAACCTCTTTTCACTAGGTAGTAAGGGAAATGAATTGTGCACATACCTCTATGTTTCTTTACAGTCTTGAAAACAGGAGACAAGGGAGAACATTGCCTACACATTTTCTCTTAAATTTCTATAAGAACCTTTCAGTACCCCATAGGTACAACCTTGTACTATTTCACACTTTTGTCATAAAATGTGACTGGGAGATTAGTGTTTGGAAGCACAAGGGGACATGTCGTGGACATGTACTGAATCTTGCCATGTTTCCATAGAGCTAACCAATTGTATGTATGTTTTGAAATATTCATCTTCCTTTCTCACTATGGGTTATATCACTGTAAACACTGGTGTGCATTCAGCAAGCTTATTTGCTTTACAATTGCTATGTAAAATATAAATCACTCCTCAATGACCTTGAGCAACTCAGTATATTGTAGCACATTGATGTAGGCTTGCTGCGCAAACTGGTGGCGCACCAGAAAGCTTTCTGTTGCATTGTAGAAGAGAAAAAGAGAGAGAGATGGGATGTTGTCAAAAACCCTGACCCAGGCCTTCCTCTTGTCTTAATATTTTAATACCACTTTCCCAATAAGTCCCTCAGCTGGAGACTCAAGCACCACCATACCACCTGCAGCCTCATTTTATATTACTTACAAGTGGGAGCCTGCAAGGACTTGTGGGAGGCATTTCCCCCTCTCCCACTATTCTTTTCCTTTCCTGAAAGCCCCCATAGACTTTCTTCTTTTCCTGCTTCCTTTTCTCCTTCCATGGTTGCCAACCTGGAGATTTCTTAGAATCACAATGGATCTCCCAATGGCTGAAATCAGTTCTGCTTAGGGTTGCCAGCTCCAAGTTAGGAAATTCCTGGAGATTTGGGGGTGGGGCCTTGGGAATGTGAGGTTTGGGGAAGGAAACAACTTCAACAGGGCATAATGCCAGAGTCCACCCTTCAAAGCAGCCATTTTCTCCAGGGAAACTGATCTATTTCATCTGGAAAGCAGTTGTAATTCCAGGTAATCTCAAACCCCCACCTGGAAGTTGTCAACGTTAATTCCCCTGGAGGAAATTATTGCTTTGGAGGGTGGAGTCTATGGAATTATACCATGCTGAAATCATTCCCATCCTCAAACCTTAACACCCTAGTCTCCTCCCCCACAAACCTCCAGGAATTTCCTGACCTGGAGATGCCAACACTATCTTCTTCCCACCCAACAACCAACCTACCTTTATCCGCTCCTCTGCCTATACCCCACTTCTGTGATGCCAGCCACTGGGCCAGGCCTACCTGCATGGTAGGGAATCCTCGAGGACTTGTGGGGGGTGTCTCACTTTCCCCTGTGTCCCCATCCCCACACAATTTCCTCTTTCTCTCCCCCTGGTAGCCTCAATATCCTCTCCCCTTTCTCTGCCTTATTCTCTCCTTCTCAGCCATTCACAGACCTACATTTTATCTGCCTCCAATCTTCAGACGTGTTTATTATTTATTTACTTCATTTATACTCACCTTTCTCCACAATGGGGACCAAAGCATCTTAGGGTGAGATCATATGTACAGTTAGCAGTGGCATACGTGCAATTCCTGCATGGAGTAAAGGAGTGTGATCAGATGGAAATATCTGCCCAGCATCTTGGAGTCATCGGCGGGCCATTTCGCTGCACTGCAGGAGCATGGTAAAAAGCTACCAGGGAAAGTGCAGTATCATCCGGAAACCGCAGGGTGCAGGCGGGCGTCTGATCACAGAAGCTGGTATCCCGTGGAAATTGGCATCTGTCCAATTCCCACATGAGTCTGGATGTTTTTAAGCCTCTGTAGTATGCTCACAAATGCACCACTGCACATGCACACAAACACAGCACAGACGAAGCACAGCACCATGGAGCCAAGCAGCACACTGCGCCGTGGCACAGCTACTGAACAGGGACAGAAAGGGCACCCCAGGCCACCAGCAGCCATGGAGGGCATGGCAAAGGTAAGAAGTCTGGAGTCTGTGGCTCATCATGGAGATGGCCAGAGATATTGGACCTGCTAGCTGTGTGGGGAGACGCCAAGGTCCATGCCTCCCTGAGGGATGGCCAATGAAACATTGACATTTTTGAGGAGGTGGCCCAAGACATGGCTGTGTGTGGCCACAAATGGAGTGCCATCAAGTACCACATGAAATCCAAGGCCATGCACCTTGGATAAGGAAGGTAGTGGCTCTGAATTCCAAGTCCGGTCACAACAAAGCAACGTGCCCATATTACGAGGAACTGGACAGGATCCTCCATGGCAATGGAGACACACTGCCAAGACGGGTGCTCCAGAGTCTTTGGTAGGTGGCCACCCAACCAGCCTCCCAGGCCCCCTCCACATCCTCTGAGGAGGCATCCCAGGAACTCTTCAGTGAGGACTCACCGGACACATGTGAGCCTCAGGCATCCACCAGCAGCCAGGCCGGTAGTCTGACCATCAGCAGGCCATATTTCCTGGGGTGGTGGGAGTGAACAGTCCAAGCACGCAGGAGGACACAGAGCAGGTGGTGCACACCCTAGAGCCTGTTCCCACAGTATCTTCATACGGTGTCATCCCAGGCCATAGAACCCTGGGAGCCCCCATTCCCCCTATGCATAAGTCCCATCCCCAGATCCATACCATGGGGAGCAAATAGAACATGGATGTCACAGACTGGCACCCCAAATGCATCATGAAAGCTGCAAACCACAAGCTCCATGCAAAAGTCCCAGACACCACGCAAACCACCACTGCACTCCACTGAGGTCAGGTTGCACTCCATGCCACCACAGCATGCCGGAGCACATGGCAGGGGGTTGGTCATGCCTGAGACTGTGGCAGCAGACACCTACCACAGGTGGCCACCCTCCCATGTAGGCGTTATCACAAGGATATGCCACAGTGGCCGCATAGCAGTCTACTGGAGCTCCCTGACAGCAGAGCCATTAGGTGCTGATACAGGGACCCTGGGCAGAGATGCCACAACCCGGCTGCAGGGATGGCATGCACAGAAGCCAGCAATGGTGTTGAGACCACCTCTCCCCTTCCATTTCCAGATTCTAGAACCCTGAGCACAACCCAGCAATGGAGCAGTAACCAGGAGGACAGCAATGGCAGGGATGTTGAGATGGCCCAGCTGGCCACTGAGGGTGTGTCAGGCTCCTGATGGGCATCTGTGCAGACCACCATGTCAGCATCTGATGTCTGGCCGTGAGGCATCTCGAGTGCCAACGCCTCACTCTCCAGGGCTCGGTGGCCCCACTGTCAATCAGTCTTTCTCTTCCCCAGGGATGTTACAAGCAGCACCGGATGCCAATGAGGAGGAGACAGAACCCCTGGAGCCTAGCCAATGGGATCCAGAAAGTGAGTGGGAGCAAGGGACAGAGGGTGTGTGTGTGTGGCACACGGGAAGGCAAGCAGCACCTGGGCCTCAGTGCTGATTCCCATGTCGTACTGACTCCTTAGGTTTGCCACTGGATGTCAACATGGGGGATGTGACGGCCACCGAAAGAACATCTGTCATCAGGGCCAGGAAGAAGTGGGTCTCAGCTCTCCAGAGCATCGGGGAACACCTGGCAGCACAGGCCCAGCAGGACAGCTGAGAGGTGAGGATGGAAGAGTGGAGGGAGCATAAGGAGTTCCTTGTGGAGCTGAGGGCAGGCCGTGAGGAGGACTGAGAGGCTTGGGCAGTGATCCATGCAGTCATGGAGACATCCGCCAATGCCCAAGTAGAGATGACATGAGCAGTCACCCTCCTAGTGGAGACCTTCCATGCCCAGGCCGCAGTGCACAGCCAGGCTCCAGTGCCTGAGCCCATGCAGCCAGGCCCCAGCAGTGCAGTCATCTGGGCTTCAGTGGCCAAGCCAGTGGAGCCAGGCCCCAGCCCCACAATCACTCAGGCATCTGCTGGGCGTGGGGGGATCCCCAGGAAAAGGAAGAAAACACAGCCCTCCACCCCTCCACAGTAGAGGACACACACTCCCTTGGTGCTTGACCACATGCCCATGAGCTCTCTCCCACCCTCCCTTCCCTCGCTACATGTCTGGTTTACCTGACAACCTGTGATGGCGCATCCAGATCTGCAAAGGACAAACAGTATGTCTTCCATGGTTGGGGGGAGGGAGATGTCACCAAGGGTAACTAGTGGTGTAGGGTGGGTCACAGACACCACACCTATGGTGCAGGTCCCAGGGGGTGTGGGCCACACATCAGCTGGCCCAGGTGACCGACCTCAGCCACCAGACACATGAATGGGTTGTGGCCGCCATATAGGGCACCCCATGACCATCCTGCTGCCAAGACATGCTAGCTCATACACCTGCAAATGTAACAGTGCACTGAACTGTCAGGTGAAATAAAGAGACCTGCCAGACCACCGCCACACATGTTTCTGAGTCATTGCTTCTGAGGGAAGGGAAGGGGCAGCCCTGGGTCAAGGAAGACAGAGCCAGCAGTGTAATACAAAACAACAAGGAAACAGTATAAATGACCCCACCCCCACAACAGAACCAAACGCACAACTAGTCAGAACTATCACCCCCTCAACACCCTTGTCCTCCCACTTACACCGCACAACCTGCTCTGGCCCCTCCACCTCCTTCTCTGACTCCTCCTCCTCCATCGCCAGCTCACCTACCTCCCCTGCCTCCCCCTCCTCTGTCCCCTCCTCCTTCTCCTCCTCATCCTCCTCCCATCCTCCAGCTGCTGCCACCTCCCATGGCTGTTGCTGATGACCCCTTGCCTGTTCCCTGTCTTCCCACCACTGATGCGCCAGGGCATCCTCGAGCCGCATCTTCACCAGGAGATGATGCAGCCAGCCCATCCCCCACTGGATGAAGGAGAGAAGGTAATTGTGCTGTGCCGCTGTGGACCAGACCAGACAGAGGGTGGCAGATCAGTCATGGGAACACCAGGATGGCCACCCACAAGCCCAAACATGGCCAGCCTGGATATTGATCCTGGGCTTCCACACACCCACAGAGTGAATGACATGGGATCGGTCAATGCCAGTCCCCTGGGAGAGCTGGATGCCCCCGGAGGTCAGCCACACACCCAGCACACATCCCCCCGGGACCGTGGAATAGCCACCTGTCTCCCACACATCAGCCATGGCACCCTCCAGGGCCTCTAGCTGCCTGGACACTGATCTGGACGATGGTCCTGGCTCAGCTGGGGAGGGAACCTCTCCCTGCAGGAAGAAAGCAGCAGGTGAGCATCCATTACAGTCACTCCTGGAAGGTCACAGGGAGGGGAGCCCTACCTGCATCGGTCTCCAGGGTGGCGCTGATGACCATGACTGAGCCTTCCATGGCCATGGCAACACCCACTCCTCCTGGTTCCCCTGCAGGGAACAAGGAGGGTGTCATTGGGCCTGCTGAGTATTGGTAGGCCACCATGCCAGCTCATGCCCCTGATAAGAGACACAATGCCAGCCGTCACCATGTCCACCCTCCCACACCGCCCATAGCTCTCTGGGAAGCCATCCAGATGTGGTCACCATGGGCCCCAAGGGTGCCACTGCCAGCTTCCAGGTGACCTTTGCGCCCAAGCCACCTCTGGCCACACCACAGGTGTGATGGACTCAGGGCGACACCAGCACAAGGCACTGAATGCCCTGCTGGTCAAAGCCACCAGGTACTGCTGAGGGCATCACCGCTGCCCCTCAGGCTCCTATCACCTCAGCAGGCAGGTGCATGGCCCAGCACCACACGATGGGCCACCAGACTTCAGTCATACACCTGAGTCACCCACTCATGCATGTCCTGGGGACATGTAGGGGGAGCTCACCACCACTGGTTCTATGAACAGCATCACCACAGAAGCCTTATCAGTGGTCCCCTTGCAGGCCCCAGGCCACATGCCACAAGTGCCTGCCAGAAACCCAGCTGGCATGAGCAGCCACCACCACTGCAGTATGGATGATGGGCACTTGCTGATGCCATACCAGTGGCTGACACAGGGCCAGGGTCTCCAGTGGCACCCACCCATGTGGCACATTCCCATGCCACTGTGCCCAACACACATAACATCCGTGGGTCTCGGCCATGGTCAATGGGCGGTCCAGGGTCCTCTTCACTGGAGGAGGATGCCCCCCTGACTCGTTTCACATGGGATTGCCCTGTGGATGGGGATGCAGCAGATGAGGTGACACAGTTCTCAATGGGAGTGCAGGGCAGTATTAGGATGGGGGATACTCACCGTACAGGGTCCAGTGGTGCCAGTCAGGGCTGCCGCCCTGCTCCCATAAAGCCCTCAGGAGCTTGAAATGTGGGGGTGCTCCCAGTCCTCAAGGTCATTGAAAAAGGTGGCCTTCTCCCTCTTGAATTTGGCCCGGCACTGGCCTGCCAAGCACCGATACCCCTGGGCCCCCATGCGGTATGTAACCTCCTCGAAGAGTGTGTGGGTCTCCAAGTGGGTGGAGGTCATCATCCTCCCCCCACGTCCAGTTTGCAGAGTGTCCTTAGGAGACACTCCACCTCCTCCCTCAGCCTGAGGACCCTCTTCATAGGATATGCCATGCTTTGTCCTCCCTAAAGTGGCTGAGAATGTGCATGTGTGAGAAAGTTTGCTGTGCTGCATATCGCCGGCACGCCAGGTGACTCATGCATGTGCGCAGTGCATCATATCCCCGGAGCCACCCCGTATGCTCTGGGAGACCTGAACTGGCCAGCGGCTGGGAGGGGGGACCTGAGGGAAGAGACACTCTGGAGATGCAAACAGCAGACGTCGGGCTGGCCCGTGGCGATACGACAGGATCTCTGACTGCCATTCCTGGACTGGACTCTCCCATACATTTCCTCTCTGGCCACAATGCTGCTTGCCTACAGGGGCCAAGACGGCCCCAGCTCCTGAGCCCACTGCCACCACTGCCACCACACAGTGGCAGTACAGTGATGGTGTTGGTCCAGAGCTGTTCCGCCCTTCAGTAGCTCAATCAAGCGCATGCGGAGGTAATCACATCCCTGCAGCCCAGAAGCCCCATCTCAGGGATGATGGGGGCTATCACCTCAGCCAGGCGTCCACTTCATGTGTAGGGCTGCCAGTCTTGAGGGGACCTGGGAACCTCTCTTCCATTATGGGTCCTAGGGGAGCACACGATGCTGCACACCTGTTGGGCCCGGCAGGCTACCGTGCCCTCCTCATTCTGTGGGGCTGGTTCTGTCCATGAGGTACTTCAAAGAATGGAGACGGACAGCGAAGTCTGCACCACCTTTATTAAACTACCATCCTCACAGTTCTTTATTGTAGAACCCCATGGCGTGAGTGACCAATAGGACCTGCATTTGGTGTGGGGGGGGGGTTGGACGGTGGACTGAGCACATGGTGGTGCTGGGGGTGGAGAGTGCCCCCCCCAGTGGCTCCTGGCCTGTCTACAAAGCTATGTGGTGAAGGCTTCCTGAACCACCTCCCCCATCGCTTTCTGCAAGGTCACTTCTGGCCCCTGTGGAGGCTCCTCGTCCTCATGGAATGCCCTGTCCTCCCCCTCCCCAGCACTTCTAGAACCTCGTGGCCATGGTCCTCACACACATTGTGCAGGATTGCACAGGCAGCTATGGCATGATTCACATTCTCCTCCTGTAGCGGCAGCTGGAGTAGCAGGCACCACCACCATGCCTTCAGAAAGCCAAAGAAAGCCACGATGTTCTGGACCCGGCTGTGCACCTTATTGAAGTGTGCCTGCTGTGGGTTCAGGTGTCCTCTGTAGGGTGGAATGAGCCAGCATCGCAGGGGATACGTGGTGTCAGCCAGAAGGAGTGGTGGCACCTCAACTCCCTCGATTGTGTGGGTGAGGTTCCCGGGCACGAACTGTCCCACATTCATGGAATCAATGATGTTGGAGCACAGCAGGACATGTGCATCATGGCTCTTCCCACTGTGCCTGACAATAATGTCCACAATGCGGCCCACGTGGTCAACAGTGCCCTGCAAGAGGATGGAGCAGTAGTGCTTGCAGTTCATGTAATCTTCCACTAGCTGGACTGGGGCTCGTTTGCAGATGTGACATCCTGCCATTGCAGCAACACACTATGGCAAGCCCCTTGCAGCGAAGGCTCTCATCACCTGTGGATGATGCACAAACAGGTATTTGTGCAGCACCTGCTCAGGGGCTGATGGCATGCCACATGACAAGTGTGGTATTCTGTGGACCTCCCAGATCCCACTACAGTGGCCTCCCACACCACCATCTCCTCTGCGTGCACTCCCATTACCCCCCCAGGCCACAGTCCAGCCCATAGTCTCATGTCCTCACCCTGTCTGGGTTCCGGAGGTACACTACTCTATGGAGGAGCTCCAGCAAGATGGCCCATGTGACCTCCGCCACGATGCCAGCCATGGTGGAGCATGCTAGACCAAACTGTTGGCCTATGGTCCTGTAGGACATGGTGTTGACCATCCACCACATGGCCACGGTGACACGCTGCTCCACTGACACAGGACACGGTGGGAGGGCTTCTAGTGTCCTGGCCCCACTGCTGGACCTCCTGATGGCACCTGGTATTTTTGGCCACTGTGTGACAGAGTGTTGGACTAGATGGGCCATTGGCCTGATTTAACATTGGCTTCTCTTATGTTCTTATGTTCTTATGAACTCGCATTTCCGTCTGCTCTCGCTGGAGTCTGTCCTGGAGAGTGTCCACCAGACAGGTGAATGTGGCCCTGTGGAGACATGACATCATCATAGCCACATGGATCATGTGCTCAGCATATGATGGACACAAGGCCTAGTTGCCCTACCTCCCTTTCCCCTGGCCTGTGGTGACTGTGATGGCAAGGCTCCCCCAGTCACTGTCAACAGCAATGCAGCCATGCATGTGTTCCCACTGTGGACAGGGCTGGGGAGGGGTGTGTGCTGACCTTGGCCACAGCTCATATCTGTGAGGGTGCGGGTGGTCCAATCACATGACCCCTCTTGTCTGTCAGCAGGATGGATGGGGGTTTCAGGCCTTGTGGGAATGTCAATGCCCCGGCTGTCGGATTGGTCTCTGTGTGCCCTCACCTACCCATCCTTCTGCTGTATGGGGGCCATAGTGGTCTGTCCCGCTCCCACACTGCCACTTGTACCCAGCATACCATAGGCCACTGGCTGGGGTTGGTGTACACCCTGTCTGCATTATCTGGACATCCTGAAGTGCTCGAGCCACTGCTCATTCCCCCAGACATGGGTAACGAATGTTGTCCATCACTCCCTGGGCCTTGGGTACACCCACCAGTGTCGCGCTGTGTGCTCCTCTGCTAGACGAACAAGGTTGTCCTCCTGGCCTGCCACCACCTTGCCCAGGCTTAACACCTGGCAACATATCTTGTGGCCACAACGATCCTCCATTGCCTGCCAGCAATTGCCACCTCCTCCCACTGATGCCATGCTTCCTGCATCTGGTGGGTGGCTGCCGCCATTGCCATGCATGCTGTTAGGATGACTGTCCCCAGGACGTCCTCCTCCCTCTCCATTGGTGGCTGTTGAGTGGGTTCGGGGGGATCCTGATGAGCCTGTCCCCCTGTCCAGAGAGCTGTGGGTGCAGCTGATCCATCACGGACGCGCTTGGAAGTCCAGTGACGGGTTATTTATTTATTATTTATTATTATTATTTATTAATTCAATATATACCGTGGCCTCCCCGCGAACAGGCTCAGGGTGGCTTACAACAGTGGCCCAATTGCCAATAAAACTGATAAAACAATATATATAATTTCATAATAAGTTAAAACATAAAATCATAAGGTGCTATTCATTTCTTCAGTTTGTTGCTTACAATGGTGTATTAAGATATCTTCAACAACTAGATTCCAACTCAGTGTCATTCCAAATCACTCGATGTAATGGGCCAGATGTTGGCACTGGGGGCCGGGCTCATTGATGGTGATGGTGGGGGTGGCTCCTAATTGAAGGCCTGGTGGAAGAGTCTTACAGGGTCTTACAGGCCCTGCAGAACTGCAAAAGTTCCCACAGGGTCCTGATCTCCTCTGGGAGCTCATTCCACCAGTAAGGAGCCACCACTGAAAAAACCCTGGCCCTTGTCACAGTGAGCCTGGCCTCTTTGGGGCCCGGCAGGGTCAAGTGATTCTGTGACCCTGCCCTCAGTGCTCTCCGGGGTACATGTGGGGAAAGGCGGTCCCTCAGGTATGTCGGACCCTGGCCATATAGGGCCTTAAAGGTAAATATAAGCACCTTGAAACGGATTCGGTATGCTATTGGCAGCCAGTGCAGGGCCTTCAACACAGGCTGGATGTGTTCCCATCTAGGTAAGCCCATCAACAGCCTGGCTGCAGCGTTCTGCACTAGCTGCAGCCTCCAAATTTGCAACAAGGGCAGCCCCATGTTGAGAACATTGCAGTGGTTTAATCTTGAGGTGATGGTCACATGGATCACTGTGGCCAGGTTGTTGCAGTTGAGGAAGGGAACCAACTGCCTGATCAGCCGAAGGTAGTAAAAGGCCGACTTGGCAGTGGCTGCTACCTGGGCCTCCATTGTTAAGGAGGAGTCCAGGAGCACACCCAAGCTCCTAACCTCCAGCACTGACACCAGTGGTGCCCCACCGAAGGTTGGGAGTGAGGTGTCATTAGCCTACTGTCATTAGCCTACTGATGGCACTCCAACCCATGACTCTGGGCTATCTGGGCAAGGGGGCACATATAGATGTTAAATAGTATCAGGGAAAGCACTGCCCCTTGAGGCACTCCGCACCCCAGCGGGTGTCTCCTGGACTGTTGCTCCCTGATTGCCACCCTTTGTCCCCAGCCTTGGAGAAAGGAAGCAAGCCACTGTAAAGCAAGCCCCTATATTTCCATGTCAGTGAGGCAGTGGAGCAGCAACTGATGGTCAACCATGTGCGACCGTTTGTACACATACCTCCTGGTCTGGCGATTCGCTTCCATGGTCATGTGCATATGGGACCTCCGGAATGGAAAAGAGCTCACTGAGGGTAGATGTGTGTGGAGGAGCTCTTCACATTCCTACTCTAAATCACATTTTTTTTTTGGCAATTTTTATGTGGAGTGTTTGCAAGAGACTTAAATCTAGCCAGAGGGGGTGGCGACCTTCTCTGGTGATTTCTTTTTGGTTTGTCTCATAGCAGAAATGTGGGGAAAGCCAGCAAAGGGTTTTGTTCTTCTCTTTGCTGTATACAAGATGAGCCCAGGAGGACTGATGGGAGGAAAAGAATAGAACACAACAAGAAGACAGAATAGCATATTCGAAGCTAAGTTAAAAACTTAATCTTCTCTCTTGGTCGGGGGGGAGAACGAGATGGGGTGAAATTAAAATCTAAGCAGGCTAAGCTAGGTTGGAAAGAAATGGAGACAAAAGGGGGTGAACTTAAGCAATAAAGTAATAAAGTAATTAAGCAATTGAGAGCAAACTCTGAGTGAAAAGGCAGCTAATCACTATAAAAAGCTCTGAGGGTTTAAAAGCAATATAAAGTGTAACAAAGTGCAACAAGATGTTTTGTTATAAAAGATGTTTTAAAATAATAAGTGCTTACTTGAAATGCTTTACTCTGTCTCTTTAAGCAAAACAACGGAAATCCCAGGACAGCTGAAGCAAATTAGACTGGGAAGCTGATGTGGCCATATGGCGAGATTAGATGGAAAAGAACAAGTGAAGGAGAGAGAGCCGACATGATGCAACATGGCACAAAGAAACAAAGGGGAGGAGGAGTGACTCAGCATGACAGAACAGAGGGGCAGGAGAAGGAGCACCCAGGAGAAGTGACTAGATAATAGCAGGGGCATTGAAAACAGCAGAATCAATTAAAGTCTCTGACACATGTGCAAAAGAATTCAACTCGGGAAATCGAATAGTACAAATTAAAGAGGTTAAATAATAACTGATGGTCAAGAGGCACTATTCAAAAAAAGAGGGGGGGGAAGAAAAATAATTAAAAAACCCAACAAAACAAAGATTTAAAGAGAAACGAATAAAGAGGTAATATAGAAGGATTACAAAGCAGACAAAATAACAAAGCTATTAGAGAAATACTAGAGATTGGAAAAATAGATAAAAAAGAAACAATAGGAAAGCTAGATAAGTAACAATAGTGAATGGAACAATAAAGCTAGGAGGCAAAATAATAATAATAATAATAATAAAATATAGAATATTACTACTAATAAAAATAAGATCAAAAGGAGGGAAAGGTAACACCAAACCACAGATAATAAAACCATACAATGGCATCAGATGCAACTAGAAAAGCATCAACAGCATCTCCAAGCCAAACAGCAGGATTATCCCAATTAAAATCAAATATATCAATGGCGGATATACAAACAATGATGCAAAACTGTTTACAGCAAGCATCACAACAAACAGCAGACTTAATTAAAAAAGAACTAGAACCAATACAAAATAAAATCGAGCAAATTGCAACCCAACTGAAAAATGATACCGAAGACATTAAAACAGAAATAACAAAAATTATAAAAGTCACAAATAACTCAGAAGAAAAGGTCGATGATTTAGATCAAGAAGTACAAGACATAAAATTGAGAACAGATAAAATTGAAGAATCACTAATATTATTAGAAATGGAAAAAGCGGGCACTATTTTTAGATTTCAAAATATAACATAGAAATTAGATGAAAATTTGAAAGAAGAACTAATACAGAACATCACAGAACAATTCAATATTGGGAGTGAAAGAGACTTAAGAAAGGAAGTAGAATCTGTATATAGAAGGAACTCGGCTTTCTCGAGAAAACATGAAGTCCCAAGAGAGGTACATGTGAAATTTTATAAAAAAAAATAGTACTATTAGCAGAGGAATTTAATCTAATAGATATATGGTGAACTAGAAATCTGAAAAAAGAGACTATATTTACTTCTCCCATAGACACAAATCATGGTCCCGAATAGATATGATATGGATAAACACGAACATGGTAAAAAACATTTTGGATGTAGACATATTACTGAACACATTTGCGGATCATAATCCCATGTGGTTACCCTTGCAGGGAACATATAAAACTACAAGATGGAGATTGAACATGGGCCTTATGAGAGATAAATCTTTGTAAAAAAAATTAAAACAGAAGTAAAAGATTTCATAAAAATAAATAAAAAGGAAGACAACAATTAACAACACCTGGGACACATTAAAAGCTTATATAAGAGGTTTATTCATTAGTCAAGAAGCATGGGGGAAAAAACAAAAAAGAGAAAAATTTAAGAAACTGACAGAAGAGCTTAAAAAGGCAGAAGATATCAATAAAAAGAAAGGGGATACAAATAAAATAAGAATTAAGATAAAAATGACCCAGCACCAAATAAATTTATTGATAACACAAGAAATAGCTAATAAAATAGAATACACTAAAGCCTGTTATTTTGAAAATGCAAATAAACCCTCACAATGGTTGGCCTATAAGCTTAGAAAAGAAAAAGATAAAAGAATAATTTCAGCACTAAAGAATGAAAACCAGGAGATAAAATATAAAATACAAGAAATAAAAATATAGTCGAAAAAAATTATAGAAATTTATATAAACAAATACCACAAGATAAACAAGATCTTGAAGATTTTTTAATGAAAAATAATAGAAAAAAAATTACAGAAGACCAGAGAAAAATCTTAAATGAAAATATTACAACATGTGAAATAGTTGGGACTACCAAGGTCAGGAGAGTATATTTATGTTATGCTCCTTGTCCACAACACCTATGAGATATGGAGATAAAACACTAACTTTGCAGACCACTGGAAAGGAACAAAGTAGGAGAAGCCATGAAGGACAATCAGAAACATTTTCAGCCTCACAGACAAAGGGAGGCTTAATTTGGGAGTTCTGGTCCACAGGGGTCAAGGGGGTCATGCTGGAGGGATTTCCAGCAGCATTTGGAAGGAACATCTCCCTTCCCCGAGAAGCATCAGATTGCTTCTATCAATATAGCCTAAAGTGTTTGATCAAGCTTCAGAACTGACTTCATCATCAGTGGCAGTAGAAGCAGAATCCTGTCTGGAGAGTATAAAGCCATTTATGCTGGCTCATCTTTTCAGTTTATATGTAAAAACCTCAACAAGTCCTGGGAGGCAGACCAGAAACATAATGGTGATCTACACATAAGGGGAATAAGCTGTCCATGCCCAACGATAGCCCGTAGTAAATAAGCAGTGCCAATCAAAGTATATCCCTTTATCCAAATCTCTTGCACATAGGCAGTTTCTAACATCCTCCACTAACATTAAAGCAGAATAAATGTTATCAAGATAGAAGGCATTTGGGCACTTAATAATCTACTCTTCTCAGCAGCACTTTGAATACAGGGAATAAGTGCCATGGATCCTTCAAGTCCCTTTTCAAAACCAAAGTTTGCACTTCTTTAACTGTATTTTATTTTGCTGTTTACCTCAAAAGAAAATCTGTTTATGCATATCTGCTTTAAATAAAGCTCTTTCTTTTATCTCTTGCTTCTTTCCAATCAGTTGTTACCCTTGTGGTCAAGACCATCATGTAGTAGAGACTGAAGTACTCACTTTATGGCAAGAACACAATATGTAACAAAAGGGAGCAATGTTCCCTCTAAGCCCCACAACGTTGTAAGCAAAAATTCTACCTCTTGAGTTAAAAAAGTTGTGAGTGAGTCTACAGCATAAATTATTTGAGTGAAAAAAGCTAGTAGCATTAAATTTGTGAGTGAGTCTACAGCATAAATTATTTTTAGAAAATTATGTCTATAACCTTGTAAAAATCTCTGTAAGAATTCTTTTAAACTATATTTTAGAAATAATTTAAACATTGTAAGAGAAAACAGAATCAACCCAAATTTCATTACAGAAACTGTCATCCTCTGTGGGGGTAGATCAGGCATACAAAGAATGTGTCTACCTGACCTTTTCCACTATATTACTCACCGCTTTCCACTATATTGGTAGACCTGGCCTCCGGAGAATAGGTCTACTCATCCCAGTCTACTATATATGGGAAGACCTAGCTTCGGACCATCACCCTGCACTGAGCCTTAGAAAACATACCAGCACTTGGGGGGTGGGGGACTCTTGAAGTTAAATACAGCTCAAGCATAACAGAGGTAGAACAATCTCCGTTGGAACCCTACCTAATTTAACAAACAGGATGTTGCTTAAATGTTATTAACCTGCTCAAACCACTTATTTATTCAAATATTTATATCCCACTTTTCCCTGTGAGGCAGCTTACAAATCATACTGAAAAGCATAATAGGGGTGTGCAAAAAAATTGATTTTTTCCCCAGCTCCATTATAGCCTATGGGGACCATTATAGTCAATGGGACCCATAGGCTATAATAGAGAATTGATCTGAGGGGTATTTGGGGCTTTGGGGCTGTTTTTGAGATAGAGGCACCAAATTTGCAGCATAGCTGCTGGTGCCTCTCCTAAAAAAATCCCCTGAAGTGTCAAATAGATTGGGCCAGGAGGTCCAATTCTATGGGTCCCAGAAGGAGGTATCCCCATCCTCCATTGTTTCCAATGGAGGGGGAAATGCCTTCTCAGTTTATTTGTGAGCTGAAGCTAAAATCCCTGAGCCGCCATCTAAAATTTTGTGTACCAGCACCCCCAGCACAGCTTAGCAAGAACTCTGAAAGAGAGATCCTAATGATCCGTAGCAGTAGAAAAGAGTGAGAGTCCAGTAGCATCTTAAAGACAAACAAACAGATTACAAGTTTTTGTGAGTCACTGCTCACATCTTCAGATACAGGATACCCATCTTGACCTAAAGCTCCATGTTCATGGATGAGTTTTCAAAAGAATCCTTCTAAAATGCTGCTGATAAAATTTTCAAATTCAGCTATTTGGGATAAATATAGAGCTTCCAAAAATCTCAAGGATTCTGCTTTGCTTTTGTAAAACACACCATGCATATTTATCTTCTGAGTTCTATTGCTTTTGCTGTGTGTTATTGTGTGATATTTACATTATAATTTATTTCAATTAAAATTCATTTGCCAAATTATGTGTAACGAATAAGTAAGCATGCACATCCAATATTGCATATGCCTTTGGGACAGACTGCATTTTTAAAAGCTTAGAACTGCTGTGTAAACAGATAAAGGACTGTGACAGGTTAATTCTTCACAGAGCCAGAGATTCTTGAGTGACAGGCTTATCCAAGCAATCTGCTTGGTTAGCATCAGTTGAGCAGAGATAGACTTCTGAACTGGATGCTGAGGAGGATGGAGTCTGATTTCAGCCCTAACTGAGAAGAGTCAAGTATTGACAGTTTCAGAATTCAGCCAGGACTGAGCAGTTTAATACAGACAGGAACGGGGGGAAAGTTGGCAAGGAATTTTGGGAATTAGGTGAAGACTTCCATTTGGGCCAAGGAATGGGGATAGACCTTCTAGTGAGAATTTCCCTACCTAGTCAAATGGGAAGTTAGCTCTGAAGAATACAGAGATCCCTGGTTCAGTGTGGTTAGAAACTGCCTGTAGAAAGAATCAGTTGAAAACTCAAGATGAGTACTAGTGTTTCAAGAGAAAGAGTTTGCGTACTGAAAAGAGTGTACCAGCGTTCTGGAAAGCAAATGAGTTAGAGACTTCATAAAGAAAGTGTACTGGAGTGTTTGGGAAAACACTGGAACAAAAGCCTCTCAACATAAAGATTAAGTAACTGTGAGTAGCTTAAGAAAGTCTCATTAGCTTGAAACATAAAAACTAAAGTCTGTGTATGTACTGGGTTTTTCTTTACCTTGAACTTTCCCATCTATGTTGAATAAAATATTTAGTTAATTTTGAATTTTAAAATATCTCAAGTGTCATTTTCAGTGGTTTAAGTTAAAGGGTGATCCTGATCCTTCCCTCAGGTTCCTAGGCTGAGACAGCAGTAAAATCTCATACTGACACAGGGTGGGACAGCCAAAGTTCTTCAGGAAAGAAGAAAACAGGCCACTAGGGCTGCTTAGGCAAAAAGGGAAAGAAAAACGGAGGGAAAATCTTGCCTCTGAAGGAGGGAAGTGGATGGGGCTGTCATAGCCTTAAACACTTCAGATACCATGCTGCAGTTTGAACTTGATTAAATGTAAACATGCAGCAAACATATTCACCAAACAATGTCCAAGTTCTTTTGTATCTTAAAACAATACAAATATCATGCTCCATAATTGTAATCAACAATATATCTAACAAGTGGAGACCCGCAAGAAACTTGCGGGATGGTTATCTCATTTGTCACGCTTTTGCTTCCTCTGCTCACCGCCTACCTCTCTCACACTATTTCTCCCCTCTGCCCCCCTTTTCTTACTCTATTTCTGTTCCATGCATGTGACTTCCTCTCTCTTTCTGATCTGTTATCTTTGTCTTTGTTTTTCTGCCTCCCCACTTCATCACTCTTTCTGCCCCCCCATCATTCTTTCTTTCTGCCCCCATCACTCTCCCAGCCTCCTGCCTGCTTCCTCCCCCACTCCACAGAGCAGCAGTAGCAGTAGTGGCAGTGCTCTCAGCCACCCACCTGCTTCTTCTCCCCCACAGCAGCAGTGGCAGCACTCTGGGAATCACAACGGATCTCCAGCTACAGAAATCAATTCACCTTAGGGCTGCCAGCTCCAGGTTGGGAAATTCCTGGAGATTTGGGGGTGGAGCCTTGGGACAGTGAGGCTTGGGGAGGCAAGCAGCCTCAGCAGGGTATGATGCCACAGACTCAACCTTCCAAAACAGCCATTTTATCCAGGGGAACTGATCTCTGTCACCTGGACAACAGTTGTAATTCTGGGTGATCTCCAGTCCTCACCCAGAGGCTAGCAATGGTGGTTCTCGTGGAGGAAATGGCTGGAGGGTGGAGTCTATGGCATTACACCAGTCCAAAGTTCCTCCGCTCCTCAAATCCCACCATCTCCAGGCTTCACCCCTCAAATGTCCAGGGATTTCCCAACCTGGAGTTGGCAACCCTATTTCCTTCCCAACCAACAGCCAACCTACCTTTATCTGCCTCTCTGTCTTCTGCTTTCCATCTCCACACCCCAGCCTCTACCTAGGGAAATTAGTCTTTCTCCACAGTGAGGGCCAAAGCAGTTTTCATTATTCCCTCCTCCTTTTTATCTGCACAACAACCCTGTGAGGTTGGTTAGGCTGAAATATGTGACTGGTCCAAAATCACGCAGTCACCTTCCACTGCAAGATGGGGATCTGAACCTGGGTCTTGCAGACCCTACTTTGAAGCTCTAACTGCTGCACCTCACTGGCTTTCATAGGGTGGCTGCTGATGAATGGTAGCAAGCAGCTGAGGCTAGGTGAGTCATGCAAATCAGGGGGGAACTGGCAACCCTAGACTACTGCCAGGCCTAGAGTGGCCAACCTCTAAATGGGCCCTGAAGACCCCCCAGAATTACAACTGGACTCAAGACAGCAGAGGTCTGTCTCCCTGCAGAAAATGGCTGCTTTGGAGAGTGGACTCTGTGACATTATACCCTGCTGAGGCCTCTCCATTCCCAAACCCAGCCCTCCTTAGAGTCCACCACAAAATCTCTAGAAATCCCCCAGCCTGGCACTGGCAGCTCTTGTGAGGCCTGGCCCCAAGGCTCCCTTCCCCCTCCCTGAAAGGCCAGAATAGGCCTGGAAAGGGCCCTTCCCCCACCCTTTTACTGACAGTTAGAAGCTCCCCCCCGAACATTCAAATCTCTCACCATTAATGCCTGGAGTTAGGTCCCTGCAGATGCCATTTCAAAAGGTTTTTTGGGGAATTCAACTGTTCCTGAAGCGATTTTTTCACTATTTGGATTTTTCTACAAACCCAGGAAGTCTACTGACTATGTAGGGAAAGCTGTTGGGGGAGAGTGAGCCCCCTGTTGGTGGGAATAGGTATCCATACATTTTGGCAATTAGAATAAGGATGAGTGTCATTATAGAGATGAAACTTTGAGTAGAAATCTTGGCCCTGGCACTTCTGTATTTTTAAAGCAGGTTTCTCAAGAACATTTTGAATTAATACTTTATCTTAACTTTCAACTGTTATTTTCTTTTTCTTTACTCTGCATATCTCTGTGAAATGTATAAATAATGAATGATAATAAATGTTCTGCCACACCAGTATTTTAGTGACAATCTCTGTAATGTTGGCACAAGCCTATGGATTCAGAAATAAAAAAGGCAACATCCTGCTTGTGATTTAAAGAAAATACCACCCCAAATGAAACAAAGCTTCAACACTGGGAGTCTCTAAAATATTTAATGTTTCAAGGGAATGTTCTCCAGATTATAAAATATTGCTCACTAAAAATGTCTTCCTGCCAAAGCACTTTTCCGAAGCAAGAAAATTTATTTTTCCTTTGTATTCCCAAACAACAGCTCCTCAGAACAAAAGCATTTCCTTGAGTTTTCTTCCTCTCATTGTTTTAAGGAAGCAAAACCTTTCTGATAATAACGTTTATGTTGAGATTACCTCAGCCAAATCTTATGAAAATCCTCTCCATATTTGTGTTCTCCTCAAAGAAATAGTATGGCCACCTGTCCAATAACATGAACATGCATAAAAAGTAGCTTTAACATAACATAAAAGTAGACAGTATCTGAAGAGGTGTGGAGGAAAACAGGAACTTGTTGGGCAAAATGATAAGTAGACCATATAAAGACGCATGTTGCAGCTCCTACAAAAATAAGTAAGTATTTTAAGGTATTACATTATGCAGCACTCTGCACTGATAAGGTTTTTAAAGTCCCTTTTTTAAGCATTTCCTATTTGGTTGTGACAGCAGTATTGCTGCAGTTCTAGAACTAAAATAAAAGAAAATGGGTACTGAAAAAGTATTCCTAGCATTGGAGCGGTGGTGCTGACACTGGGCACAATGCACAGTCACTACTGCTATGCAACTTCTGCTAACTATGATGATGAATGCACTTATGTTGTAACAGAGCTTGGAGAGACTTTCCAGGGATGACATATTAACAGAAGCTTCTCATGTCAAGAACTCCCTTTGTTTCTGGCCCTCAGTGTTTGGGACTGCAGAGTCCCCCCCCCCACATGATTTTAGGTTAAATAAATAAATTAGGGCCATACCTTTGTAAGGAAATTCTCTTTTCCCACAGGGAACATACAAGGCCATAACTTCTTCACACTGGCTTCTTTTTATGCATGCAGTGATGTATATTCTAGAGCATAAGAAATGTTGTGGTAGCAGTGGTGAGTGTGGAGGGCTGAAAAAAGGCAGGTATGGGTCTGCTGCCTATGAACCCTGTGGACCACCTGGGAACTCTGTGCATGCCACCTTGAGTGACATTATGGAAGAGAGATGGGAAATAAATAAAGAGATCTTTGACAGGAAATTGACTGAGTTGCCAGGGTCACAGTGGGAAGAGCAGGCAGAACTTTCTCAGGATCCTATTGGCTGTGCTATCTTGCAGAATGATCTGTGGAAGGTTGGAAGAGGCTGTTGTCCAGAAGAATGAAGAAGAGAGAGCTAGAAGGAAGAGCCTAAAAAGAAACGAAACTGGGAGACAAAATGACCAGTAGTCTTGTCTAGGTGGTACAATTTTAAGGAAACCAGAGGTTTGCATGTTAATTTGAACTATCTGGCCAAGTATTTGGCTGTTTGCTCTAGTTTCACTGGCTTATAGTCTCTGCTCCTTTTTGTTTAATCAACACACTTCACTACATTTTTCTTTCTCCAACTCATAACCACAGCAACAACTTGGCAAGAATATCAGAGGTCTCTTGAGAGCATAAATAAATATTAGCTCAATCTTAGTAAACCACTTTATGATTGCCTTATTCAGAGAGTTCCAAAGGACCAGAGAAAGGAGGATTTCTTAAGGCAAGTATTTTCCCCCACCTCTTATATTGTTTTATGTAACTGTTTTCTAATTCTATTCTCAAGAGTATCCTAAATCAGTTTACTGTGAAGACCAGTCACAAAGACATCACTTGCTTCTAGGTGTTACAGACAATTGCAGTGCCTTGGCCTGAGCTGAACTTACCTTTCCCAGCCTGACCTTCTCCATTACAGAATGTTCCCTACCATAGTAGTTTTGACATTAGAGTTATTCATGAAGAACAAAGAGAACTAGAAGAGCCTAGATGAAGCAGAATGAGAGATGAAAAGGAGAAAAAGTGTTTCTGAGCATATACAGTATTCTTTTCTCCCAAAGATAAGGATACCGATAGGAGAACACAGAAGGAAAATTTTCAAACCCCTAGTCAGCCTCCCATGAATCTGGAATAGTGATGGTGTTTCAGCAGCAAACAACTTGTCCATCACTTCCAAGTTCTCTTCCTCTCCCCTGCAACATCAGTGAAAAATAATCCATGGGGGTGACATTCAAGAGCAAATCTCCATCCCCTTGGGGCACAAGCAGGGGTCATTTCCTGCTTGAGCACCCTGGAGCAGCGCTCTGGCAGTAAGGAGCCCAGGACCAACCCTCCACCTTTCCTGGCCTGCCCATGGAGAGACTCAGGGAGGGGGGGATTTAAATGCATAGGTTCCCTGCCCGATCTTCTTCAGCTGCCTCCCTGCCCTCCCTTCTCCAGCCAGTTTGCCACAGTGGGTTGCCTGGAGAGGGAAAGGGGAGGCAGGCAGATGTGCCTGCCTTTCCCCCTGAGCCTCTCTGCTTTTGCAGGGAGACTCAGGGATGGAGGGGATTTAAATGCCTGGGTTCCCAGCCTGATCTTCTTCAGGGCACCTAAAGAAGATCGGGCAGGGAAGTCAGGCATGTCTGCCTCCCTGGCTTTCCCTTCTTTAGCCAGCCCATCATGGTGGGTTGGCTGTGGAGGGGAAGGGCAGGTGGGCAGACATGGCCCTTTCCCCTGAGCCTCTCTGCTTTTGAAGAGAGACTCAGGGAAGAGGGGGGGGATTTAAACTCATTTGCATATGCCTTAACTCATTTTAAACATGCCTGCCCTTTGTCAGGGAGTGTGACTTATGCAAATGAGCTCTTGCACCTCTTTTCCTAGGAAATGACCCCTGGGCACAAGTAGCACCAAAAAAAGCCATTCATTTACAAAACAAAAATTTCTAGAAAATTGCTCTCAGTTTTACCAAAATTAGCAATGCTCTTCTAAGGATATAGCCTAGACCCAAGTAATTGTTGAATTGGATACTTCCTGTTCCTACTGAGAAGTGTGTGTCTTTACGGAAGGAACATGAGAAAGGAGATTTAGCTTCAACTAGACCCAGCAAGGCAGCAGTTCTGCACTTTCCTAAAGGGTGATGGTCTGTTAAACAAATAGATTACTTTTTCCAGCTTGCACAACTGGCAGATATGCTGTATTAACATAATAGCTATGTTAGGACTAACTTAAACAAAGCAAGCTTTTCCATTCATTGGAATTCCTCATCAGGTAGTGTTGCCAGGTCCTGTCTCCTCCCTAGCAGGGGACTTTGGGAGATGTCAGAAGTGATGTCATCACATTGGGGACACACTTGAATCCCAAGTAGCCAATTTTCTGCTTGGAATTCAGGTGCCCACCCACCCCTTTCCAAAAGCTTTTAAAGGGTCCCTTTAAATGTTTTTGGAGAGCGGGGGGCTGAGCACATCTGAATCACTGCTTGGTCCCTTTAAATGCTTTTTGAGGAGCAGGCCCACGCACCTGAATCTCAAGTGGCAAATTTGCTGCTTGGCATGCAGGCATGTGGCTGACGTGGCCTGCCAATCAGTTGGAGGTTCCTTTAAATCTGGCAGGAGAGGAGGGAGAGAGGTGGCCAGTGTAGGGGGCAGGGCTTCACCCTACTGGCAAGCAGACTGGTGGCAGGCAGGAGCCCAAAAATTGGGGGATCCCCCACCCCTACCTAGGGACTGACATCCTTATCATCAGGTTGTTGTGCTGTCTTGGCTGGTTGCCACAGAGACTACACACTGGAAGCACAGTCCAGAATCAAGGTAAGCCACAGAGCCAAAGGTTGGGTAGCCGGGGAGTCAATTCAGGGTTTCAGGTTTCAGAGACAAGGAGTGACTGTTACACACAGAGAAACAGGCCTGAGTATGCAAAGTTGCTGCCACACTGGAGCAGGTGCAAGGAGTGCTTTTGAACAGGTCCTCCCTTCCCTGGGAGTTAAGTCTGCCAAGGCTTACAGCACCTCCCATTGCCTTTGCAAGAGTTGCAGTCTGGTACTCCTTCTTCACTCCTGCGTAGTCAGCCTCTGGCATGCCCTATGTCTGGGCCATTCAGGAGAACTAGGTGGGGAGTCTGGCCTCAGGGTGTCTGCAACTGGGGGTGCTGGGCCAGGCTCAGGATTGGTCTCTCCTTCTGGCTGCATCTCCTGTGCAGCTGCTGAGGACTCTTCCTTCTCAGGTACTGTTGAGGGTTCTTCTTCTGGGCTGACTCCAGAGGAGGCTGGGTTGCTCCCTGCCTCTTCCTCATCTGAGAAGTAGTCAGCCTCAGCAGAGCCAGTACCCATGACAGTTGTACTCTAAGCAAGAATTTCTTTTAAAAAGGAAGATGGGAGGCTTCTGGGGCAAGGAAAGGGAATTGCTAGGGAAAGCATTTTGCAATCTGCACAAAATATCAGCTCTGTGTTTTAGTCTCCTCCCTGCCTGCAGATGTAAGGGCTAGGCATGGCCAGGGGTAGCCTTAGTAGCCTTGCCAGTTGCCTGAGATGGGGGGGGGTAATCTCCTGTCTCTGAGCTCTAGGCCCTTCCAGGGCTCTTTGTTCTAGTGGGAGCAAAAGCAAGGACAGGGACTGACATCCCATGACATTGTGACATCACTTGCAGTTACAGTTGCCAGTTCAGGGATGGGAAACTACTGGAGATTTGGGGTTGGAACCTTGGGTCAGTGAAACCTGGGGAGGGGAGGTAGTTCAGCAGGCATGTGATGCCATAAAGTTTTCCTTCTGCTCTTGGTTTTATACTGGCAGTGTTAAATAAGGTGTTCCAGGTCATAAATTGCTATTCATTTATTGTTCTGTTGTGTTTTTTGAGGGGTTTTATGGATCAGTTTTTATGGTGCATTAAGTAAACTATAACTGTAAACAGTCCTGAGCCCACTTTACTTATTTATTATTTTGAGGTGATAGGTAGTCTAGAATTATTTTAATCAAGAATTAAGAGTCAATCCCATGTTATTCAATGGTGATTGCTCCCAAGCAAGTGTCATGAGGAATGCACTGTAAGCCTGTTGTAATCAGTGGGACTTACAAGTGAAAACTATGTGCTTTGTTTGAGGCCTTAATTTTTCAAGGCAAAATAAGAAATTTCAGTTCAAATAACATGAAGCCAACTCTTCCCCCATGCATTTCCCCAACCTGCCAATATTACTTCTATGTCTGTCTTATGAGGCCTGTGCTCCAGGCATCTAAACATCCATCTTTGCCAAGGAGCAAGGACTGATCATTTGCAATGAGTCCATGGAAATAAAGATTTCAGATGCTGATGCTAAATGCCACAAGCAACTACCAGAAGCTAGAATCATCTGTTTGATTTTTTAGCTGGTGTTAAGGATAAAAGTTAAAAGAAAAACTTCAGAATATTGGATCTCATGCATTTAAAAATGTGGCTGGGTATCCTTCTAATAGGTGGAAGGTTGAAATGTTTTCATCATCTGTAATCAAAACTTTGCTCCAATGTACTATTTGCAAGGAAAACATATGTGAAACTGTGATCTGGGAGAAATCATTTTCTTGTACAATGAGATATTTTGCAATAATCTTGTTGTGTACCAACTTTGACCACGCTCATGACTCTCCTGCACACATGGTCAGCGAAGTGACCAGAGCGTCAATCTAGGAAACAATGGACACATAGGATCCTGGTAACAGCCTATTGGCTGCCTAGGATCCTAAAGGAACACAGTCAGAAATGGGATCATGTAAATAGCCAATCACAGGTGTATGGGTGTGTGTGTGTGGAGTTGTTGTACATTTAAGCAGCCCCTGGGCTTGCCCTGTATATCTGTATCTTCTGATATCACTTACTAAAAGTATGAGCTGAAATCTCTCAATGATGCATCAGACTCAGTACTTTTCACTGGCAACAAAGGTGGGATCCCGATGAATAGACCAGACCCTGCTTCCCGACAAGCACTGAGCACCAATCCACAGAACACTGCTGCGACACGCAATGCTCAAGAGCAGCACCATGCAATGCTCTGCAGGATACCACTCCCACTTCAACCAGGAAGTCATAGTAACCACTCTAGGACAGATCTCCACCTTCGACCCAGGTCACCCCAAGCTCTGGGAATCCTGGGTTGAACAGCTAACCCATTTCTTCAAAATTCAAAAAAACCACAGACGAGGCCCTAAAACAATCATGGCTCCTGAGCATGTGTGGTGTCGCAACAATACGGCTGGCCAGGAGTCTTATTGTCCTGAAGAAAATGGAGGCAGCTGCCTACAATGACCTGATCAAGGCCCTGAACTGGTACTATGCAACAAAACCTTTGGTCATGGCCATGAGGATGGACTTCATTGCCCACACTCAGAAACCTGGTGAGACCACCCCTGAGTTCCTGGCCAACATTCGGCGACTGGCCATAGACTGTGAATTCCCCAACATGGAGGATGCACTGCTGACCCAATTCGTGTGGGGAATCCAGGAGCCAAAGCTCCAGCACAAGTTGGTCAGTCTCGAGGAATGGAAACTAGAGAAAGCCCTCCAGACAGCCACAGCATTCGAGGCATCCCAACGGGATTGGCAAGCTGCCACCACCCACCAGGCCAATACTGTTCCAGACTCTGGAGATTCTGACAACGAGGATGTCCATCAATTGCGGCAACCTGCCCAAACAGCACCCCAGATCACCGCTTGTGCAACACACCAACATGCCAGCTCGACTGCCACATATGCCAGTTGCTGAGATGACCATGAGTGCCATTCTTGCAATTTCTGCAACGCAATCTGCTGGACTGTGGAAAGACCAGCCACATTGCACAGGCCTGCTGCTCCAAGGGATCACAGAGGCAGAAGACAACAAACACGGCATCCTCGGATCTGAACACCCTAACCATCAATCACCAACTTCTAGAACTGTTGGAGGTTGAGGGGAAGCTCATAAGCCTCCTAGGTCTTTTGTGGTTTGGACCCCTAGGGTTGGGTGTGATGGGCTTAAACCAGGTGCGGTCTGGGGACTTCGATGTGGTGTGTAATGAATTCCCAGAGGTCTTCAATGGGACACTTGGTCAGTATGTGGGTCCCTCGGTTTCCCTGGACTTAGACCCCCTGGTGAGGCCTATCCGCATGAAGGCCAGGCACCCCCCCCCCTCACGTTACAACTGAAAATTGAGGCTGAGCTTGATCACTTGATGGAGCAAGGGTTCTCAAACCAGTGCCCCATGCCAAATGGGAAATGCCAATAGTCACCCCAATCAAACCAAATGGGGATGTCCACATCTGTGCAGCTTACAAATGCACGCTCAACAAAGCCCTACAAGACCATGTGTATCCAGTACCAGTGGTCAGACAGGTGTTGGCATCATTGGCAGGGGCAGGGGTTTTTAGAAAATTAGATTTGGCCCAGGCCTACCAGCAGCTTCCGGTGGACAATGCCCCCGCGAAAGCACAGACCATTGTTACACACAGGGAGACTTTCAAGGTGATGCGATTGCAATTCGGCATGAGTGTGGCCCCAAGGATTTTCCAGAATTTAATGGACTGCCTTCTTAAAGGAATCCCCTGAGTCCAACCCTTTTTTGATGATGTTCTGATTGCTGCCCCGGACTTGGACTCCTTTGCTGAGTGGCTCAGGTCAATGCTGAAGTGTTTCAGTGAAGCGGGGTTGAAGGTGAAAAGGGAGAAATGTCTGCTGGGGGTTCCACAAGTGGAGTTCCTGGGGTTTGTCATGGACACTCAGGGCATCCATCCCACTCCCAAGAAGGTCTGGGCAATTGTTGAGGCTCCGGCACTGTCTTCCAAAGGGAGCTACAGGCATATCTTGGACTGCTGAATTTCTACCATGCCATTTTGCCCCACAAGGCAGTGATAGCTGCACCACTCCACAGACTTTTAGACAAGCACACCCCCTGGTCCTGGGGCACAAAACACACAGCCGTGTTCACAGCTATAAAAGAGCTCTTGGTGTCTAACGCTGTCCTTGCACACTTTGATGAGTCACTGCCAGTGGTGTTACATAAGAACATAAGAGAAGCCAATGTTGGATCAGGCCAATGGCCCATCTAGTCCAACACTCTGTCACACAGCAGCCAAAATATACAAGGTGCCATCAGGAGGTCCAGCAGTGGGGCCAGGGCACCAGAAGCCCTCCCACTGCTGCCCCCTCCAGCACCAAGAATAGAGTGCATCACCTGCCCCAGACTGAGAGTTCCCATCTATACCCTGTGGCTAATAGCCACTGGTGGACTTCTGCTCCATATGTTTATCTAATTTCCTCTTGAAACTGTCCATGCTTGCAGCTGCCACGACCTCCTGTGGCAGTGAATTCCATATGTTAATCACTCTTTGGGTGAAGAAGTATTTCCTTTTATCTGTTCTAACCCGACTGCTCAGCAATTTCATAGAGTGCCCACGAGTTCTTGTATTGTGAGAAAGGGAGAAAAGTACTTCTTTCTCAACCTGCTCAATCCCATTCATAATCTTATAAACTTCGATCATGTCACCTCTCAGCCGTCGTTTCTCCAAGCTAAAGAGCCCCAAGCATTTTAACCTTTCTTCATAGGGAAGGTGTTCCAACCCTTTTATCGTTCTAGTTGCCCTTCTCTGCACTTTTTCCAATGCTATAATATCCTTTTTGAGATGTGGTGACCAGAACTGTACACAGTATTCCAAATGAGGTCGCACCAATGATTTATACAGGGGCATGATGATACTGGCTGATTTGTTATCAATTCCCTTCCTAATAATCCCCAGCATAGCGTTGGCCTTCTTTATTGCAGCTACACATTGTGTAGACATTTTCAGCGAGTTATCCACTACGACTCCAAGATCTCTCTCTTGGTCCGTCTCTGCCAGATCAGACCCCATCAACGTGTATTTATATTTAGGATTTTTGGCTCCAATGTGCATCACTTTGCACTTGGCCACATTGAACCCCATTTGCCACGTTGATGCCCACTCACCCATCCTCAACAGATCCCTTTGGAGTGCCTCACAATCCTCCCTGGTTTTCACCACCCTGAACAACTTCGTGTCATCTGCAAATTTAGCCACATCACTGCTTACTCCCAATTCCAAATCATTAATAAACAAGTTAAAAAGCATCGGACCGAGTACTGATCCCTGTGGTACCCCACTGCTTACCACCCTCCACTGAGAAAGTTTCCCATTTTTACTCACTCTCTGTTTCCTATTTATAAGCCAGTTTTTGATCCACAAGAGGACTTGTCCTTTTATCCCATGATTATTGAGCTTACTTAGGAGCGTTTGATGAGGAACTGTATCAAAAGCTTTCCGGAAGTCAAGGTAAATAATATCTATTGGGTCCCCCTTGTCCACATGTTTGTTCACTCCCTCAAAAAACACTAACAGGTTAGTGAGACAAGATCTTCCCTTACAGAACCCATGCTGAGTCTGCCTCAATAGTTAGCATGTGATGCTTCCCTGTATGGGGTTGGGGCGGGTCTGGGACACGTACGGGCTGACGGCTGGGAGGTACTGGTTGCTTACTACTCCCAGACACTATCGCAGGCAAAGCACAACTATGTGCAAATTGAGAAAGAAGCCCTAGCAATTGTGGCAGGGGTCCTCTACAGTTGTCACGACGGGGCCTGGTGCAGAGGGACAGTCTGGTGCCGTGGTCAGAGAGAGTTCCAGAGATCAGCCAGAGGTATCAGTCAAAGTCCAAGCAAACGCATTTCAAAGCAGAGAGCAAAGCTGTTGTCAGATGTACCTTTAGCCAGAGTTCAAAGTGGAGTCCAGAAGCCAAGCAGAGGTCAGGAGCCAGAAGAGCGTTCAGAGACATGCCAAGGTCGGGAGCCAGAGAGTTACAATGAGACGAGGGAACGAGGAGAAGTGCAAGCGGAGCGGTCTTACGACGAGTTTGCCAGAACGGTTTGCTCACAGCTGGGGATGTTCTTAAATACCATGCTGGCTTGTTAACTAATTAACCAGTCATTGCCAGGTCCCTGCTCCAGTTAATACTCGGGGCTCATTGATCGTCGCCCCCATACACATGCCTCCTTTTGCCGAGCCGCCAAGTCTCTGCGCCTGCGGTCTCACAAATGATCTGCATGTGGGGGCGAGTCGGATGGGGAAGCATCCGCCCCAGGTGCTTGTTGTCTCATAACTGGGAGCTCATCCCTCCCAGCACTTAGATCTTCTGAGGACTCCAGTGCCTCAGAGGGACTTAAAGGTGCCACATCCCTGATATCTGAGCTCCCTGGTGCTGGGTCTGAGGAGGTCGTGGCCAAGCTGTCAGGTGCCAGATCAGGGGTAGAACTCCCTGGTGCCGGGTCAGGGGGTGTTTCCGAGCTCACAGCCGAGCTTTCAGGTGCCGGATCAGGGGCAGGCATGACAACAGTTACCTCTACAGATGCCCGTTTACAGTCGCCACCAACCACAAACCCTTGCTGGGCTTGTTGGCCCCAGATCGTCAAACCCCCCAGAAGCTGTCCCCTCATGTCCTGCGGTGGTCGATCTTCCTAGTGGGCTACTAATATACTCTCACACACAGGCCAGACAAGGTGATAGGCCACACCAACATGCTCGACCACCTTCTTCTACTGTCATACGATCCAGATCCAGCTCTGGCCCACCATGTCACCCTGGTTGAAGATTTACCTGACAGGCCTGTCCTGGTCTCCAAGGTCTCCTGGCACACCACCAGGGACTGCATCTTGTCCTGGGTTTAGGCTGGGTGAGAAGGGGTTGGCCCACCGGTTCAGTGGGCCCAGAGTTCATGGCTTTCACATCTAGGAAGGAGGAGCTCTCATCACACAAGGGATGTTTGCTGTGGGGGGGGCAGGTGGTGGTGCCCCTACCTATTCAAAAATGGATTCTGGAATCCTTACATGAAGCACACTCTGGGATCATGCAGATGAAGGCACTAGCCCGGAGCTATGTCTGGTGGCTGGGACTTGACCGGGAAATAGAGGACCGCGTGCAAAGTTGCCAGAAATGCCAGGAGTCACAACCTGAGCCACTGAAAGCTCCCGTTAGGCCCTGGGAATCTTCACACAAACCCTGGGCCAGGCTACACCTGGACTTTGCAGGGCCCTTCCAGGGACAAACGTTTTTTATTCTAGTCGATGCATTCACCAAATGGCTAGAGGTAACTCCAGTAGCTTCCACTTCATTCCGGTCCGCCATCTGAGCTATGTGGTGGATTTTTAGTACTCACGGGATACCAGACATTTTGGTGACTGATAGTGGAACTGCATTTACATCCTCCAAGTTCCAAGAGTACACCCAATAATACAGGATCCAGCATGTACAATCAGTCCCTTTCCACCCCGCAACAAATGGCTAGGCAGAGCGATAGTCAGGCTGACTAAGGAAGCACTCTGCCACATGGAGCATGGGGACTGGAAGTATAAGATGGCCAGGTTCCTGTTCAGCCAGCAGATGACACCCCACACCACCACCGGGAAATCGCACGCAGAGCTCCTCAGGGGCTGATGTCTAACCACCAGGTTAGATCGCCTCCACCCCGACCGAGCCCTGGAACACAACACAACAATCCAGAACCAGGCAGCCACCAGAGGTTTCTTCCCCGGGGACCCAGTGTATGTGAGAAAGTACACGCAGGGTCCCACCTGGATCCCGGCTAAAATAGTCCGGGTCACAGGACCACGTTCATATGAAGTGTCTTGTGAGGACAGGCAGCTGTGCAAAAGACATCTCAACCAACTGCACCACCTCCTCCTAAACTCTGATCCCAAGACTGTGGGAGACTATGGAATCAGGGACTGCATTCCAGAGGAGCCAGAGGAACCTATCCCACCACCACCGCACATGGACACCCCAACGGTGGAAGCAGACAGCAACGGTTCACCCCAGGAGCCGGCCCTGAACCTGTGGATTTTATGTCCCAATGTGCATCACCTTACACTTACCAACACTGAACTTCTTTTGCCACATTGTCATTCACTCACCAAATTTGTGGAGATCCTCTTGGAGCTCTTCACAGTCATCCTTGGTTTTCACCATCCTGAATAATTTTGTGTCATCTGCAAACTTGGCTGCTACACTACTCACCCCTAGTTCCAGATCATTTATGAACAGATTAAATAGTACTAACCCCAGTATCTTTCCGTGAGGGAACCCACTGCTTACTTACTTCCATTGTGAGAACTGTCCATTGATTCCTACTCTTTGCTTCCTGCCATTTAACCAATTTTAAATCCATAAGAGAACCCATCCTCTTGTCACCATTGGATCACCATTGAGCACCATTGTCTTGGATCACCATTGTCTACATGCTTGTTCACTTTCTCAAAGAACTCCAAATGGCCAGTGAAGCAGGACTTTCCTTTGTAGAAGCCATGCTGATTTTCCATCGTAGACTTTGTTCCTTAATTTGCCTAAGACTTTATCTTTGATTACAGTTTCTACTAATTTGCTTGGGACAGAGGTTAGGCTAACTGGCCTGTAATTTCCTCATTACCTTCTGGAACAATTTTTAAAAATTGGTGTAACATATGCTATTCTCCAGTCTTCTGGTACAAGGGTTGAATTTAGTGATTGAGAGCTGCCCCCCATGTAGTTATATGGGAATATATTTGAGTACCATCAAGATTACAGCTGAGCTCTAGGTGGCTGCTAGACACATTACTGCAGCAATTTTAACAATGTTAACATCACTTTTGTGAGCCTCCACTACCACAGAAATTACCATAAAACCATGAAGAATACCTGTGGTGGTTCCAGTTCACACACATGATGCTTCTATAAGAGTAAAACCCACCATAAACTGACTGATACATCTGCACAATATCAGGGCAAACATACAATGGACCACTCTCGTATATGAGCCAGTTCCTAGTATAATTTCCAATAAAGGCTCTGACAGGGTTGCAGAAGTATTTACAAGCAAATGAGGGAATATGGGTTCATTCAGATGATACATCAATTGCATAAACTTTTCATTTTCTCCAAGTTTAGGCAAATGATGGATTTAAACTATATTTTATTTTAATGGCACTATTTTCTAGCAGTCAGCTGGCTTTAGATTGCCAATAAACTGTCTTGTTGGGGTTGGTATTACTTCAGGAAGCTTCTCCTAAAGTTTTTTTTTTAAATCAACACAATAATTCTGCCCACTTTGTGACACCACAGTATAAGGTATGGCAAAGTAAAGGAATGAGTTGTGCTCCACAGTGTATTTCTTATCAACCATTTAGACAATATTTCTCTTCAGTTTCCTTACCAAGTTCATTATCCTTCTCCACTGATTATTTTCCTCTCAAGGACATAGTGATTGCCTTTGCTTCAAAAAAGTGGCACATTTACCTTTTGTTTCCCTCCAGCAAGATGCTGTTTTCATCCCTCACCTGTCTTCCTTTTCACCATTCTCTCCATTTAATCCTCCATGCAAGGCATCTGTCCCATTATGCAGAATGAAAAGCCCATGTAGATCAACATTTGATTGTTTAGCATAAAAAGCACCATAATCTTGGTTTTAAAAAAACCCCAAACCCCAAAACACCCTTTCCCATTTGCAGGAAAGAAAAAAAATCCAGAAAGAATGTCAGTAGGGTAGTTTTTTAAAAAAGTCGGAGTCATATTTGTGTAATTTATCATTTTAAACATTCAAATTGATATTTTAATACTAGAATTAAAGCTAGAGGTACAGGGTTAGCCCTGATACAATTCACGCAAGTCCTTTTTCACAAATGCTTTGTGTAGAATATAATTTGGTTCAAGTTTGGCCTGATCCAGCAGTTTCCTTTAAATATGGCATGTAAGATTGTCTCTCTTAATTTCAGTCCAACACTCTGTCACACAGTGGCCAAAAATACCAGGTGCCATCAGGAGGTGCAGCAGTGGGACTAGGACACTAGAAGCCCTCCCAACTGTTGACCCCCCCAAGCACCAAGAATACAGAGCATCACTTGCCTCACACTGAGAGTTCCTATCTATACCTTGTGGCTAATAGCCACTGATGGACCTCTGCTCCATATGTTTATTCCCTCTTGAAACTGTCCATGCTTGTAGCCACCGCCACCTTCTGTGGCAGTGAATTCCATGTGTTAATCACTCTTTGTGTGAAGAAGTACCTCCTTTTATCTCTTTTAACCCAACTGCTCAGCAATTTCATTGAGTGCCCACGAGTTCTTGTATTGTCTTTCACTACCTGCTCTATCCCCTCTAATCTTATAAACCTCGATCACATCACCTCTCCAGTCATCATTTCTCTAAGCTAAGGAGCCTCAAGCACTTTAACCTTTCTTCATAGGGAAAGTGTTCCAACCCTTTAATCATTCTAGTTGCCCTTTTCTGTACTTTTTCCAGTGCTATAATATCCTTTTTGAGATGTGGTGACTAGAACTGCACTCAGTACTCCAAATGAGGTAGCACCATTGATTTATACAGGGGCATTATGATACTGGCTGATTTGTTTTCCATTCCCTTCCTAATAATCCCCAGCATAGCGTTGGCCTTTTTTTTATTGCAGTCGCACACTGTCTGGACATTTTCATTGAGTTATCTACTACAACTCCAAGATCTCTCTCCTGGTCAGTCTCTGCCAGTTCTGATCCCATCAACGTGTATTTATAATTAGGATTTTTGGCTCCAATGTGCATCACTTTGCACTTGGCCACACTGAACCCCATTTACCATGTTGACGCCCACTTGCTCATCATCGACAAATCCTTTTGGAGTGCCTCACAATCCTCCCTGGTTCTCACCACCCTGAACAACTTCGTGTCATCTGCAAATTTAGCCACTTCACTGCTTACTCCCAACTCCAAATCATTAATAAACAAGTTGAAAAGCATAGGACCGAGTACTGATCCCTGTGGTACCCCACTGCTTACCACCCTCCACTGAGAAAATTGCCCATTTATACTCACTCTCTGTTTCCTATTAATTAACCAGTTTTTGATCCGCAAGAGGACTTGTCATTTTATCCCATGACTATTGAGCTTACTTAGGAGCCTTTGATGAGGAATTTTATCAAAAGCTTTCTGGAAGTCAAGGTAAATAACATCTCTTGGGTCCCCCTTGTCCACATGTTTGTTCACTCCCTCAAAAAACTCTAACAGGTTACTGAGACAAAATCTTCCCTTACAGAACCCATGCTGAGTCTGCTTCAATAGTTTTTGTTCATCAATATGCCTACTAATTCTTTCCTTAATAACAGTTTCCACCAACTTACCCGATATCAACGTCAGACTGACTGGTCTGTAATTTCCCAGATCTCCTCTGGAACCCTTTAAAAGATGGGAATGACATTAGCTACCTTCCAGTCCTCAGGAAGGGAGGCACGTTTTAATGAAAGATTACATATTTTTGTAAGGAGATCCACAAGTCCACATTTGATTTCTTTCAGAACCCTCAGATGTATGCTATCCTGGCCTGGTGATTTATCAGTTTTTAACTTGTCTATCAGTCATAGGACCTCCTCTCTCATCACCTCTATCTGACTCAGGTCTTTCAACACCCCTCCCGAAATCAGCGGTTCTGGAGTGGGCAAGCACTTCTCATCTTCCACAGTGAAGACAGAGGCAAAAAATGCATTCAGCTTCTCAGTCATTTCCCTATCATCCCTCAGTACTCCTTTAACCCCTTGGTCATCCAAGGGCCCCACTGCCTCCCTGGCTGGTTTCCTGTTTCTAATGTATTTGAAGAAAGTTTTATTGTTGGTCTTTATGTTTTTTTGCTATATGCTCCTCATATTCCCTTTTTGCCTGCCTGATCACAGATTTGCATTCCTTTTTGTGTTCCCTTTTATCAACCTCACTGAGACTAGCTCTCCAGCACTTAAAGGAATCCTTCTTACCTTTTACAGCTTCGATAACTTTGTTAACCATGCAGGCCTTTTTCTATACCTATTTGTGCCTTTTGTAACCTGTGGTATATATTTTTTTCTGAGCTTCTAGGATTGTAGCCTTAAATAATCTCCAAGCTTCCCCAATGGTTTTGACCTTTTCTACATTTCCTTTCAGTTTCCTCCTCACAAGTCCCCTCATATCAGAGAAGTTACCCCTTTTAAAGTTTAAAAGTGGTTGTGTCAGTCTTTTTGGGCAACCACCTATTTATACAAATGTTAAATGCAATAACATTATGGTCACTGTTCCCAAGTGGTGCAATCATTTTTACATCTCTTACCAGGTCTTGGGCGTTATTTAGGACCAAATCCAGGATCGTCTCTCCCCTGGTAAGTTCTGTATTATGCACATATCCCTTGAATATCTTTACATACTGACTTTTCAAACCTACCACATCAGACCGGGACAATATTTTAATGCTATGCATATAAAGCAACAATTAGAATAATTCTGCTTTGGTTCTGGTCCTACCTAAGGATATGTTTCAGAAGATGGTGCTAGAGGACTGCTTCTCATCCCCCTGGACGTGGCCTGTGGCGTTCTGCAACGTTCCATCTTGTCCGCTATGTTTTTTGATATCTATACGAAACTGCTTAGTGAGGTCATCTGGAGATTTGGGCTAGGTATTATCTGTATGAAGATGACAAAGAGCTCAGTGTCAGAGTTAGAGCTAACTCACACTTCTGGCTGATCCTGGGGAGGCTGCAGAAACCCTGAATCGGTGCCTGCAGGTGGTTTGGGAGTGGATGAAGACTAATGATCTGACAAGACAGAAGTGCTACTGATGAGTGGAAGGTCTTACTTGTTCTGGATGGAGTTGCACTCTCCATGAAGGAACAAGCCTGTAGAATGGGGTGCTCTTGGACCCATGCCTGGTTCTTGATAAGCAGGTGGCAGCTGTGGCTAAGAGATCCTTTTACAGATTTTGCCCGGTTAGCCAGCGGCAGCCTTTCCTGAGCAGGAAAGATTTGGCCACTGTGAAATATATTGTATGTGGGGCTGCCCTTGAAAATTGGTTAGAAACTTCAATTGGTGCAGAATGCTGCAGTTAAGGTGTTGACTGGAGTGGGTTGTAGGGACTGTATCACTCCAGTCTTGTTCCATCTATACTGGCTCCAATTTTGTTTCCATGCAAAATTCAAGGAGCTGGTGTTAACACTGAAATTCCTATTTGGGTTGGGACCCACATACCTGAAAAACTGCCTGTTCCCTTATGAAACTATTTGACCACTGTGGTAATCTTCGGAGGGCCTGCTTCAAGTCCCCCCACCTTCTGAGACTAGGTGGCTGGGAACCTGGGAGAAGGACTTCTCAGTCATGGCACCAAAACTCTTTCCTCAGAGACTCTCGCTTGTCCACTTCTGTTGCAATCTTCCACCACTGGGTGAAGACTTTGTTTCTCTTGGCATTCTCTCAGCGATCCTTCCTTCTACCCCAGTGTTTTTAGTGTTTTTTTATTTTATTTTGTACTTATTCTAAGTTTTGGTTTTAACTTGATTTAATGGCTTTCAAAATGAGATATTAATTTGTATGTTTTAATTTATTAGCTTCCTTGGTGGCCCTAATAATAAATCAATAGAATCAAGTAAAAATATGGAACATCTGTTAATCCTTTCCCATATTATGACCTTCTATCTTATTTCCAGCCATCAAAACAGAGCCCAACAATGAAAATTCGACAGCACTTTTCAAAGATATTCTGGTTATGTCAGCATGATTCAGAACTGAAAACATTGCTTAAAAGCATTAGACAATGAAAAGAAAAGTTTCTCATTTAAGCTACTGAATCATAAACATAAAAATGTTAATTCAATCTTTAACAGTGTTGAAATATTGTTAATTCATATTAAAAGGTTTCAGAGTGTTTATTCGTTCAAGCTGCACTGCATTTATGACTTGTATCTCATTTAAACTTCATTATCTTCTTGATGATGCAGTCATTTCCTCTCTTTTATTTTTGGCTTTATCTCCTTTTATATTGTGTCTTTGCTTTGACTTTGACTGCACTGAAGTACATGCTGTTGCCCACATTTTATTAACAGCACTGGAAGGGAGTCACAGCTCTCAGTCTTATGCACATTTACCTGGGAGTAAGCCACACTGAACACAATGGGACCAGAATTATACTGCATTATATTATGCTTACACTATAAACATTAGCATGTGTGTTAAGTATTCCTTCCTTCCCCAGAGCAACCTTTTCTCCAAGTCAAGCACATTACTGTCACAAAACAAAATTGTCCCACACTGGCTATTAGAGATACATTTCACTCACTAAAAGTCAGTAGAAGTGTTTCATTTCAGTAGGACTTAATTATCAGAATTATGGGAAACAGAATAAAACCTAAACTAAAGAATAATTAAGAAATGCAGGGAAAGCAGGCATGAATGCTGTAAGCTGGTCTGTTGGAAGCAGACATACATATTTTGTCATGTGGATCATACAGAGAAGAATGAGTTAGCAAACTGAAACTTTATTAAACTCTTACAGGTATCCACTTAGAAAGTGCAGTAAATGCCAAGAAGCCAGATTTCATTTCTTCATACTACAGCCTTTCCAGACATTATCCATGTCTGCATCTGAGCATCTGTATAAATAGAAGACTTCCAGCAACCATTTCTAAGTTCATGTTTGTCCATTTCTAAGTAATATACCTGTATAGCTAGTGCCTTCTCTTTGCAGTGCCCAAATATTTATTTACATTTATGTATTAAAACATTTATATCCCACTTTTCCTCATGGTTCAAGGTAGCATACAATAATAGTTTTTTTAAAAAAAATCCAATTAAAATCAAAAGAAAATAACTGGCTCCAAATCTCCCTCCCATCAGTGTCCCTTTAAATGATAGGAATATTCTAAAGCAGCACATAGATAACCTATGTACAGGACTAAATCAGGAATAAAACTGGCAAGACCCATTGAAATAGAACTTATTTTGCTCAAAAACCATTCACCTTAAAAAACAGAAGAGTAAAGTTTCATATATGTCAACACATCGCTACAAAACAGAGCATAAATATGCAACTAATAGTCTCTCTGAGTTTGGTTAAACTACCGTGTCTTGCTTGCAAATCTGCTAGTGAGCAGAATTCAGATTCTATTCTGATTAATCAAGGTTCTGGATTCTTCCAATTCACTCCACTTGGAATCCATTTCCAACACACAGAACTATAAAGCAGCCAGATTCTCATTTTCAGTTTGAAAGTCATTGCCATGAAATAATACAATTAAATAATACCAATTACACTAAATCTAATTCTTTCCTTTACTAATTAACCATTTAGAATCACAGAATCATGGAGTTGGAAGGGGCCATACAGGCCATCTAGTTCAACCCCCTGTTCAATGCAGGATCAGCCTAAAGCATCCCTGACAAGTGTTTGTCCAGCTGTTGCTTGAAGACTGCTGATGAGGGTTAGCTCACCACATCCCTAGGAAGCCAATTCCACTGTTGAACTGTAATTTTTTTCCTAATACCCAGCCAGTACCTTTCCACTGGAAATTTAAACCTGTTCTTCTGAATCCTATCCTCTGCTGCCAACAGGAACAGCTTCCTATCCTCCTCCAAGTGATAGCCTTTCAAATACTTAAAAAGGGCACTCATGTCCCCTTCACCCTCCACTTCTCTAGACTGAACATTCCCAAGTTCCTCACCTTTCTTCATAGGCTTGGTCTCTAGGCTTCTGATCCTCTTCATTGTTCTCTTCTGCACCCACTCCATTCTTTTTAAAGTGAGGCCTCCAGAACTGCACATATGTTATGCTTCTGTTGATACACCTCAAGACTGCATTCACCCTTTTTGTCGCTGTATCACACTGGCTACTCATATTTAGCTTACGGTCCATCCATACTCCAAGATCTTGTTCGCATACATTGCTACTCAAAAGTGTATCCCCCATCCAATATGAGCAGTTCTCATTTTTGTTACACAGATGTAGAATTCTGCACCTATCCATGTCGAATTGCATCTTGTTCACATCCACCTACTTTTCCAGTGTGTTCACATCCCATTAAATTCTATCTTTGTCTTCTGATGTGTTTACTACTACTTCCAATTTGGTGTTATCCGCAAGTTTGAGTAGTCCCTCCACCTCCACATGCAGATCATTTATAAAAAATATTCAAAAGTACTGGGCCTTGAAGTGATCCCTGTGGCACCCCACTGGATACATTCCTCCAATCAGATGAAATGCTGTTGACAGTTCCCTATCCACCTAATTATCCTAGTGCCCAGTTTGCAGTTCACCAGTTTACCCATCAGAACATCATGGGGAACCCTGTCAAAAGCTTTATTGAAATCCAGGTAAACAACACAATCCAGTAAGCTTGTCACTTAATCAAAGAAGGAAATGAAGTTGGTCTGGCAATCCAATTCCAGGGCAAGCTGGCTGGGGAAGGAAAAGGGAAGCATTTAAACATGCCTCCCCTATCTTTCCTCCCATGGCCCTGTTTAAATGTTTCCCTTATCTCTCTGCACCCCTAGTCTGCCCGCTTTGGCAGGTGGGCTGAGGAAGGCATGGGGAGGCATTTAAACATGTCCCCCCAATCTCTCCACCCTCCCAGCCTGCCTGCTTCAGTGGGAGGGCTGGGGAAGGCATGAGGAGGCATGTTTTAATGCCTCCCTGATCTCTCTGGCCCTCCCCAGCCCGCCCACTTTGGTGGGTGGGCTGGAGAAGGCATGGGGAGGCATTTAAATATGCCTCCCTGATCTCTCCAGGCTTCCACAGCCTGCCCACTTCAGCAGGCGGGCAGGGGGAAGCATGTTTAAATGCCTCCCTGATCAATCTGGCTTTCCCCAACCTGCCCGCTTTGGCAAGGAGAGCAGCATTCACCTCTTCATCCTGATCAGGTAGTCTGTAGTGGACTTCAACCACAATACTGTTTGTCCTGTCAGCTGTCTTTTTTTTTAAATGATTTTTATTAAATTTTATAACAATAAACAAAGTAAAACATTAAACACATTCAAATTACAAACTCACGTAACAAACAAACAAAAACAAACTTAGTGGTCAACAGTGCAATGCACACAGATATGTTCTAGGTCATATATGACAGTAAAATCTCATCCAAAGAGTCCAAAATACAAATATGTAGTAATGCCATTGGAAACAAGATATCGCGGTCTTTACAAACAAGTAAGTATTTCTCTATACTTAGTTGGAATAAGGCTTGTTGGTGAGGACCAGTCACTACATACATAGTCTATGAATGGAGACCATTTTTCAAGTAAGTTCGTAGTAGGTTGGTTCATCTGACCTTACTATGGAGTCAGAGATTTTGTCCATCACCAAAAGTTCCCAAAGCTTGGTGAACCATATCTCACTAGAGATATGTTTAGAGTCTTTCCAGCTTGCTGCAATTATAGTCTTTGCTGCTGTTAATAAGGTTGAAATGAGTTCTTGACATATTTTAGGGACAGTATTGTCTTTCCATAAGTCCAGTAAAACTAGTTCTGGGGTTTGGGGTACATCATATCCTGTTATTTTCTTAACATAAACAAAAACTCTCTCCCAGAAATCTTTAACAAAGTGGCACTCCCACCAACAGTGCAAAAACCTCGTATGCCACATTTCCTCCAGCACAAGGGCAAATATGAGGGAGATATATGGCTAATTTTGCTGTGAGTAATATACCATCTCATTAACAGTTTATAAACTGGATTTAGATGTGATTGAAGGGGAGGCCCATATCCTTTCCCAGTCTTTCTAAGATAGAAGGTTATCGCAAGCTGCTTGCCAACTAGTTTGATATCTCAGTGGTTGGTAGGGGGACACTTCTTTGAAAATTTTATATAAAGATGCAATTATACTTTTATGCTGCAAGTACTTGCTTTTTAGGAGCCATTCAAAGGTTGTGTGGGGTTGATGTAATCCCTCTTGAAAACACGTAGAGTGGTACAATGAGGATAATTGATTATATTCAAACCAAGGGAAACAGTAAGAATATGTTTGTTCTAAGTATTCCTTTTTAGCTAAGCATGGACCTTGGAAAATATCTACAAACCAAGTAAGATTTTTCTGTCTCCAGATTACAAAGGTTCCTGCTGTTTGTGCTGGTAGAAACCATGATTGATCCACAAACGTGGTCAGTGGGGAAGGTGAGGGAGCTAATACCTTCTTTCTTTTGTCCCAAACTTTAAAAATGTTACTCAAGAAAAAATTCTGGTGAATAGTTGAAGGCCTCTTAGTTGGATTTTCCCATAAGAGAGATTGTATGTTTTGATCACCCAGGTATGTATGTTCAATAATTTTCCAAGCACTATCAAATTTACTGTTATAGAACTTCAAAAGCCCTACCAGTGTTACTGCTTCATGGTATTGTATCAAATCAGGTAAGGCTAATCCTCCTTTGTAAATAGGTTTTCTTAAAGTATTGTGGCTAATCCGTGGTCTGGGTGATTTCCAAAGAAAGCTTGAGATGGCTTTTTGCCAGGATTTAAAATATGCCTTAGGAATTTCTATAGGAATTGTATGCATTAAATACAAAAAATTAGGAAAAAGAAAGGTTTTAAAGGTTTGAATTTTCTCCATCCAGGATGAGTGTGCTAAGGTCTGTTTCCAATGAAGGTCTTCAAGCAAATTTTTAAGGGGGTGAAAATTTATGTAAAGGAGATCTTTTATGTTTAGTGGGATTTTTATGCCCAAGGATGACCAGCTTTTTTCTACCCAACTAAATTGGAATTTGATTTAATATAAGCCTGTTGAGTCTTTGGTATGTCTATGGGATTTAGTTGTGTTTTAGAGGGGTTAGCTCTGAGGCCTGATACTAGGCTAAAATTTAAAAGAAGGCATTCTAATTCTGACAGGTTGCGTAAGTGTCAAAGCCAAGTCAGCTGCAAACACACTAAGTTTTATTTGCTCAGGGCCTATGACAATGCCATGTATGTCTTCGCTTCTCCTTACGGCCTGTGCAAATGGCTCCATAGCAATAGCAAATAGCAAGGGCGACAGGGGACATCCCTGTCTTGTGCCTCTTTCCAACTTAAACATTTCTGTGTCTGAGTTATTTAAATGCTGATTGGAATAAAGGGCCAAAATTCATATAATTTAGAAGTTTTTCCAGATAATAGGGTTCCACAGTATCGAAAGCTTTTTCCATATCTACCGATAGGATAAAAAACAATTTGATATGATTTTTGATGCCAAATTGAATAATATTAATGATTTTCCTTGTATTGTCAGAGATATCCTGACCTGGAATAAATCCAGTTTGGCCAAGGTTTATATAAAAACCAATCAGTTTATTAAGCCTGGCTGCTAGTGTTGCTGTCAGAATCTTGTAATCGGTATTTAATAACGATATAGGGCGATAGGAACTTGGGTGGTGTGGGTCTCTCCCTTTCTTAGGAATGAGTATTATTTTTGCAATATCCCATGTAGGAGGCATTGTTCTGGATTGAATGGTATTATTGCAAATCTCAGTTAGATGTGGTGTTACTGACTAAATTTCTTATAAAATTCAGCTGTAAAGCCATCTGTGCCCGGGGTTTTATTGTTTTTAAGTACCTTAATTGTGTTCTGACTTTCCAAAGCAGTAATAGGTTGCTCTAAATAATCTTTATGATGATCAGATAAGATGTTTTGTAGAGGATATTTGGCAAAAAATTGATCTATTCTGGCAGTTTGAGGTTTCGTTGAGGCATACAAAGACTTGTAATAATCTACAAAACTATCTTTGATGTCTCGAGTTGCAAATTTCAAAGTTCAATTATCTCTAATTGCTCGTATCATGTTCTCCATATTTTTCTCACGTACTTTCCAGGCCAACAACCTCAGGGCTCTTGGGCCGTAAAACCAATATTTTTGTTTGACATATAAAAGATTCTTTTGGATTGTAGAAACTTCCATAGCTTCTAGTTTTTTACGTTCAAGTAGAAGTTTTTGGTATTTTTTTTCTTGCAATATTTTTTAAAGTCATTATCTAATTCTTTCTATATTGTTAGTAATTTTGTGTCTTAGTCTCTCTTTTTCTTTTTTATAGGAAACTGCTTTTGCAATAATCTTTCCCCGGAGAACTGCTTTAAAAGCATCCCTGAATTATATTTTGAGGTGTACTACATGAAGAATTAAACTCAAAATATTCTTTTATATCTTTTTCAATAGCTTCTGTTATTGTGGGTATTAATAAAAGTGTATTGTCTAATTTCCAAACATGATTGTGTGTGTTTTGTTCTTTATTTTGCATATGGCAGAGCACTGGGGAATGGTCTGACCAGAGTTTGACACCTATGTCTGCAACAGGGAACAAATTACTAATGCATGTAGATACCAAAATAAAATCTATGAGAGTATGGATGTTGTGTTTAGCTGAATAATAAGTGTAGTCTTTTTCCTTGCCGTTTCTAAGTCTCCATATATCACTTAAATGAAATTGTGTAAGCAGAGCTGCTAATTGGATATCAGAATCAGATATAGGTTTGCTAAAGGGGGCATTACCTGTTCTCAGTCTAGACCTATCTAAAAAGGAGTTCGCAATAAAATTGAAACCCCCTCCTATTATGCAGGGATTGTCACTGAATTCCACTAATTTAGTTAGAGTGTCCTTTAAAAAATCAATTTGACCAACATTTGGAGCATAGAGAGAGACCAAAGTCAGTCTCTCTCCACTCAAGGATCCCTGTAAAAAGATAAATCTACCTAACGGATCTCGACATATCTTTTCTAAACTATATCTAACGTTTCTGTTAAGCAGGATAGCAACCCCCCTGGATTTTGTTGTGCCTGCTGCCAGATATTGTTGGGAGAATTTGGGGGTATTAAACACCACATTTTAAGAACATAAGAACATAAGAGAAGCCAATGTTGAATCAGGCCAATGGCCCATCCAGTCCAACACTCTGTCATACAGCGGCCAAAATATACCAGGTGCCATCAGGAGGTCCAGCAGCGGGGACAGGACACTAGAAGCCCTCCCACTGCCGCCCCCTCCAGCACCAAAAATAGAGTGCATCACCTGCCCCAGACTGAGAGTTCCCATCTATACCCTGTGGCTAATAGCCACTGATGGACCTCTGCTCCATATGTTTATCTAATTCCCACTTGAAACTATCCATGCTTGTAGCTGCCACCACCTCCTGTGGCAGTGAATTCCATATGTTAATCACTCTTTGGGTGAAGAAGTATTTTCTTTTATCTGTTCTAACCCGACTGCTCAGCAATTTCATGGAGTGCCCACGAGTTCTTGTATTGTGAGAAAGGGAGAAAAGTACTTCTTTCTCAACCTGCTCAATCCCATTCATAATCTTATAAACCTCGATCATGTCACCCCTCAGCCGTCGCTTCTCCAAGCTAAAGAGCCCCAAGCGCCTTAACCTTTCTTCATAGGGAAGGTGTCCCAACCCTTTTATCAATCTAGTTGCCCTTCTCTGCACTTTTTCCAATGCTATAATATCCTTTTTGAGATGTGGTGACCAGAATTGTACACAGTATTCCAAATGAGGTCGCACTAATGATTTATACAGGGGCATGATGATACTGGCTGATTTGTTTTCAATTCCCTTCCTAATAATCCCCAGCATAGTGTTGGCCTTCTTTATTGCAGCTACACACTGTGTAGACATTTTCATTGAGTTATCCACTACGACTCCAAGATCTCTCTCTTGGTCCATCTCTGCCAGTTCAGACCCCATCAACGTGTATTTATATTTAGGATTTTTGGCTCCAATGTGCATCACTTTGCACTTGGCCACATTGAACCCCATTTGCCATGTTGATGCCCACTCACCCATCCTTGACAGATCCCTTTGGAGTGCCTCACACTCCTCCCTGGTTTTCACCACCCGGAACAACTTCGTGTCATCTGCAAATTTAGCCACTTCACTGCTTACTCCCAATTCCAAAACGTTAATAAACAAGTTAAAAAGTATCGGACTGAGTACTGATCCCTGTGGTACCCCATTGCTTACCACCCTCCACTGGGAAAGTTTCCCATTTATACTCACTCTCTGTTTTCTATTTATAAGCCAGTTTTCTATCCGCAAGAGGACTTGTCCTTTTATCCCATGACTATTGAGCTTACTTCGGAGCGTTTGATGAGGAACTGTATCAAAAGCTTTCCGGAAGTCAAGGTAAATAATATCTGTTGGGTCCCCCTTGTCCACATGTTTGTTCACTCCCTCAAAAAACACTAACAGGTTAGTGAGACAAGATCTTCCCTTACAGAACCCATGCTGAGTCTGCCTCAATAGTTTTTGTTCATCAATGTGCCTACTAATTCTTTCCTTAATAACAGTTTCCACTAACTTACCCGGTATTGATGTCAGACTGACTGGCGTGTAATTTCCTGGATCTCCCCTGGAGCCCTTTTTAAAGATGGGAGTGACATTAGCTACCTTCCAGTCCTCAGGAATGGAGGCAGATTTTAAAGAAAGATTACATATTTTTGTCAGGAGATCCACAAGTTCACATTTGAGTTCTTTCAGAACTCTCGGATGAATGCCATCCGGGCCTGGTGATTTATTAGTTTTTAAATTGTCCATCAGTCGGAGGACTTCCTCTCTTGTCACCGCAATCTGATTCAGGTCTTTCAAACCCCCTCCCGAAATCGGTGCTTCTGGAGTGGGCAAGCACTTCTCCTCTTCCACAGTGAAGACAGAGGCAAAAAATGCGTTCAGCTTCTCAGCCATTTCCCTATCATCCTTCACTACTCCTTTTACCCCTTGGTCATCCAAGGGCCCCACTGCCTCCCTGGCTGGCTTCCTACTTCTAATTCTTTTAGAATTTCTAATTTTGTTTTTTGTTCAGATGGGTTTCTTGCAAGAATATTATTTCTGCTCCTTGTTTCAGAAGAGCATTAACAATTTGCTTTTTCTTGATTAAATTATTCAGTCCTCTGCAATTAACAGAGACAAATTTGATGGTTTTACTCTCCATGTGGGTAGCCATTGAATGTAGCATAAAAATTCTCGTTTGTAGTATATTTGCCTAATATTAAAATAAATTGCCAGAATACCATAATGAATGCCTTAGGTTGGAACCACCTCTCTGCTTTAAAACTCATAGAAATCAGCCGAACTCTTAGAGACCAGAAAAGTTGTCTGTAATTTAGACCAGTGGAACTACACAGAAAAAAAAGAGGCTAACCACCATAAACAGATAAACCTTTAACTTTCGTGAGGCCAACATTCTGGCTCCACACTCCCTTATTTATAGGGAAAATTTGAAACAGTCGTTTCAAGGTATTTAAAATACAAATAACAGTGTTAATTATTGCCTTGTAAATGGTAAATAACTATTGGGCTAGAATAAAATACTGCCCCTCCCCTCCCCCTTATAGAATAATATTGTTACAGGCTAAATGAAATGCAGCCACCCATAACAAACCTAAGGAAAATCTTCCCTTCTGAGGTTGAATTTTGTTAAAATGAATATAAATCAGGCATTATTCTATGACCATATTTATCATGTACAGCGTCTTCTAGGTCTGCGCCAATTGAAAGCATTGTGCATTCTTCCTTGCTGGTCTTCTTCTTGGGATTTGATGTCAGGAAGGTCTAGAAGCAGTGCTTTAAGAAGTATTAGGCCTGAGTCCAGATGTGATGCATTTAATACATGTTCTTGGTACACTACTTGCAGCCTGCAGTAGGAGACCCACTTGTATTTGATTTTGGCTTTAGTCAGCGTTGTAGTTATAGGTTTAAGCAAGCGTTGCTTAAGCAGGGTTTCTTGCGATAAATATTGCTTTACCAGAATCTTGTTGCTTTGAAACTGTAGATGACCGTTTTGTCGTGCCTGCTTTGTGTGTAGATTTGCAAATATCACCACTATATCTTGTGGCCAAGCTCTTGGTTGATGCTGCACAAGTGGACCTATTCTGTAGGCATAGTCCAGTAGTGGTGCTACATCAGGTTCAATTTGCAAAATACTGGCTAGCCAGGAAGCAATGAACACTGGTACTTCTTTGTTTTCCTCCACTTTCTCAGGGAAGCCTCTAAATTTGAGTTTGTGGGATCTTAGTTGGTTATCAAGGGCAATTAGCTTTTCCGTGGCCCACTCTTCCTGTTTCAATAAAAATTGAGTGTCCTCTTGTGCTGCATGGCCTGCTTCTAAAGCCGAGCAGCCGTTTGAGCCACTTTGTCTAATGATTTCTGGAAGTCTGAGATTTGGTCTGCGAGTGGTTTTATAAGTTCTGCTGTAATCTCAGCCATGTTCTTTTCCAGACTTTGCAGAATTTCAGAGGACTCTTCGCGTGTTACTGTTAGTCCCTCGACAGGGAGATCACCAGTCCCATCTTGGATTCAGCCATGCTTTTAGACCCCGGAGGAGAAGGGTTATGATGGGGCGAAAAGAAGGTGGACACTGACCTTGTTTTAATTTTAGGTGTTGCTCCGGTGTTTCTTGCAGGTTTTCCCATGCCCAGTGGGTGAACTGGCTGGGTTTGGCAGCTGCACTATGCTTGTAGGGGGAGGATTGCCGAGGAGCTCAGAATTCAGGCATCCATTCACAACCGTGCGACGCCACGTCCCCCTCCAGTCAGCTGTCTTCATTGTCCAGTTTTCACACCCATACATTGTAATTTATTTATTTATTTATCAAACTTGTACCCCACCTTCCCTGCATAGCAGGCTCAGGGCAGCTTCCAACAAGCATAAATACAATTAAAATCTTACAATTACATAAAACACAGCATATAAAACATACAAAACACAAAGTGCAGAAACAAAGTGTTGGCAGCAGTTAAAACTCACTTAGGTGGCACATTTATAGAAAAAGTTTCCGCTTCCCAGTTATTCTAAGGTGTCTTTTGCTCAGAACTTCTTATGGCATCAGCTTGATATTAAAGACCACGGGCCGGGTTCTATGACAGCGGCAGCCCCTAATTGAATGCCTGGTGGAAGAGCTCCATCTTGCAGGCCCTGTGGAACTGTAAGAGGTCCCGCAGGGCCCTGATCTCCTCCGGGAGCTCATTCCACCAGGTAGGGGGTGCCACTGAAAAGGCCCCAGCCCTAGTGGTAGCTAACCTAGCCTCCCACAGGCCAGGGAGAATCAACCGATTTTGAGACCCAGACCGTAGTGCTCTCTGGGGTATGTACAGGGAAAGGCGGTCCCATAGGTATGTCGGACCCTGGCCATATAGGGCTTTAAAGGTAAGAACCAGCACCTTGAAGCAGATTCAGTATGCTATTGGCAGCCAGTGCAGTATCCTCAGCGCAGGCCGGATGTGATCCCACCTGGGGAGGCCAATCAGCAGCCTGGCCACGGCATTCTGCACTAGCTGTAGCTTCCTAATCTGTGACAAGGGCAGCCCCATGTAGAGAGCTCGAGGTGACCATTGCATGGATCACTCTAGGCAGGTCGGTGCGGTTGAAGAAGGGAACCAATGGCCTAATCAGCCTAAAATGGTAAAAGGCCAATTTGGCAGTGGCAGCTACCTGGGCCTCCATATTAAGGGAGGGATCCAGGAGCACTCCCAAACTCCTAACATCCGGCGGTGGAACTAATGGCACCCCTTCAAAGGTCGAGAGTGGGATCCCCATCCCCAAACTGCCCCGACTCAGGCACAAGACCTCCGTCTTCTCTGGATTCAGCTTTAGCCAGCTCAGCCTAAGCCAACCAGCCACAGCCTGTAAAGCCCAGTCCAGATCTTCCAGTCTGGAGTCCGACTGGCTGCCCAACATCAGATAGAGCTGGGTGTCATCAGCATACTGGTGACACCCCAGCCCATACCTCCGGGCAATCTGGGCAAGGGGGCGCATGTAATGGGGAATACTATAGTATGAATTATCTTGATCTGAGTCACCAGTGACACATTCTTATACTTAAAGATATTTCTAAGCTCCTTCATGGCTGCTCTGCCCTGCCCAATCTCCTTCTGATTTCTTGGTTGCATTCTCCCTTTTGGTTGATGATGGAGCCAAGAAATAGAAAACCTTTTAAAAATTCATTGTCGGCCTTAAAGCTGTGTAATTCCTCAGTATTCAGTTATTTTGTCTTCTCAGTTCCTTCTCTCTTTGTCATTTCTTGAGTAAAACTTTGTAATTTTCTGACTGAAAATGTCCTAATCCAGTCCACTTTACTTCACTCATGCCCAGAATTGCAGTGTTTAAGCATTCCATTTCTCATTTTACAATTTTGAGTTTACCTTGATTCATACTTCCCACATTCTATGTCCCTATTATATCTGTCAAACAGCCCTGGACTTTCCTTTTGTATCCATTCACATCAATAGCCGAACATCCTTTTGGATTTAATCCAGTTGTATCGTTACGAATAGGGCTACTCATACTGTCCTCTGCTCTTCCCCAGTAGCTGATTGAGTGCTATTCAGTCAGGAGAACCTGTCTTCCAACAATATATATATATTGTTTCATTTTGGATTGTCTCATCATAGGGTTTTCCATGTCCAAGATAGCCAGAAGTGGTTTAGCATTGCTTTCTTCTACACAGTACTAAACAGGGTTAGCTAAAGTGTCACTGACATTGTCTACAAAAGATCCTCTGCCACTGTCACCTTCCATTACAGCTGCTGCTGTCCATTAGCTACCCTTCAAGAATTCCTCCACCCCCATCACCATTGGAACTGTCTGTTCTTTTCTACTGATGAGGCCATTGATTCCTGAAAGGGCTGGATGCATCCTAGCCTGGTGTCTCAGGTGTGACTATTCTGCCTCAAGGACTCTGCTAGGAGTTTAGCCTCTTGACAGAGTTTACACTCTTGACGATATTGCTCTCAGCTTCACTGAAACACAAACTGTTCAGTATTCTGCTATTACGTATATTAAAGGTTACAGAATTGGAAAACAGTGCAAACAATAACAAAAACAACAATGAAGAGGGGAAAAAACCTGTCTAGACATGCCATGCCGTAATGCAGAAAGCAAGTTACAAAGGTGGAATACAATTAGTAAAGGGGAGGTCAATCATACAATAAACATTGTAATACATTGCAATCTTCTCCCTCAGCTCTTCCATTATACTACAGGTCTAATCCCTACATAAAAATGTCCTCTTGAACATTTCTAGTTTGCATATTCTGCAAAATGATAGCAGAATGGAAGCTTTTCTGATCTCCTCAGGCAGGCCATTCTACTACAGACAACAACCATGAATGGACAGTTGCCAGTCTCAGCTATTTACAGAAGCCTTCGCTCAGATGAGCAAAGCTGTCTTGGGGGCATGGAAGGAAAGGTGATTAAGGATTTTGTAGGTGATAAGCAGAACCTTGAACTGAGCCCATTAATTGATTGGTAACCAATGGAGTGAAGAACAGTGTCTTTCAAGAACTCAGCCTTCCCAACAAACATTACCTTTATCTTCTCAGGATTCAGTTTCAACTTCTTCATCCTTAACCTTTTACCTTCCTTGGGGCCAGGAAGCAATTTTCTCCAGGCCAATTTGGCCAGGGATCCTGGAGGAGTTCCCCCCCCTCTTCTGGGCATGGAGCAGGGGTCACTGGAGGTATGGCGGGGAAGTATTTGTGAATTTCCTGCACTGTGCAGGGGGTTGGGCTATATGACCCTGGAGGTCTCTTCCAACTCTATGATTCTAACTTCAGCAGTCAGACAGTGGTTCAGAAATCTACAGTATCACCAGATGATTTAGAAAAAGAAATACAGAACTCAGTGTCATGGGCATACTGATGGCATCCTACATCCAAACCAGGAATGATTTCCCCAAAGGGTTTTTCATAAAGATTGAATAGCACTGGGGATAAACTAGCACAGAAGCCCACAAAACAAATTGCACATTGATAACAACTGATCACCAGTAGCAACCATTTTGAGTTCTGTCCATAAGGAATTATTTAAACCAATCCACAGCACATCCAACAGTCCTCTGGGACTGTGTAGCAGTGGCCGGTTTGAATGCCCCCTGTCTTTGGATACCTCCGGGGGCTTCCCAATCTAAGCATCTCACCTACACAAATTCTGCCAGTCCCAGTTAGAGCCTCACTAGCCCCTTAGTGTGAGAATAGTTCCTGGTTCAGGGGTCAAAGGGAAACTGGGATGGGAAGCACTTCCTGGAGAGACAAGAGGGAAACCCCAGAGTGTATTGTTGGTTAAGTTAAGGTGGTCTGCTGAATAAAGTTGTGTTCTACTTCCTGTTACTGGCATTCCTGAGTGTCTAATTGCCTAGCTAACAACACAGTCAGCATCAAGCCTAATTATATAACCTAACCCCACAACAACAAATGTGAAACAGGTAAAAAATGGTGCCTGGCTAATCAGATAGGGAAAAATTCCTGCTTATCCCCAAAGTGACCAACTCCCACATTGTTGCCATGGCAAGGGAAAAGTAAGGAGTTCTGCAGCAAACAAAGCTGGGATGGCTTTAAATAGTCTTCTGTTCTCAGCCCTCACAGCTGCAGCCTTTCCTCTTCCTTCCCCCTTAACATTTGGTGACTCCAGTTCTCTGAGCAGGATGGGTGCGAAGCTGCCTCTGCCACTATTTGGGCAGAAACATGCTTCTTTGAATTGGACCACAGGCCACTCCACAACATCTTGACAGCTTCCTTCTTTTCTGAGGCTGACACAGCATTTTAGTATTAAATGTAAAGAATGAGAACATATTGTTCCTCTTCCTAGCACATGAAGATGTTGAGTATCTTTCCTCTATTTATGCAGACTATATGCATTGCCTTAATGCTGGGACTGCCATCCCTTTCATACCATGATGTGACTGTTGTGGGCTCATGGGAATACAGTGTAAATGATGACCATGTTTATTCTGGCTTTGGTTTGGTACTAATATACCAAAGAAGGAATGCATCGAATTACTTTGCAGACAAACTATTACCTAACAGTAATATTGGTGTATGTCACCTCCATTTTTGTGCTGTGACATGTTTGCCCCATTTTTTTCCCATGAGAGTATATAAACAAGCCTCTGGCCAGCACTGAACAAAAGGCAGAGAGCCAGCTGAAGAAGAAGGACCTCAGATCATTCAGTTAGGCCAACTGGAGCTGAATAGGCATCCCAGGGAGTCACCTAGAAAATCCTTTAGACACTACCCAAATAATGTGTATGAGCATTCCGTTTCCCTGATCCCTGCCCATCTTTTGGTCAGCATCTGTTTAGTTTCTTGAATGTGGATAAGTTGTCTAGCATTTTCAGTTACTCAGTCTGAAATGCCCTCCTCTTTTAGGAATCATTTCCAGGGCCCCAGACAACCACCTTCTTCTTGGCCAGTCAGGTGCTCATATAGCTCCTATATATGCCTCCTCCTCTTTGTTCCAGTCTTAGAAAGAGAATGTTTTGTTTTGGTCTCTGCTACTTTTGTTATGGGGGTGGGGGAGTGAAAACCTTTTCCAAAAGTGCACTTTTGACTGTCTGCAAAACAGCATGTGTCCAAAACACCCCTGTTTGTGTAGCTGCAGCGATCCCATACCGGTGATACTTCTCTATCCCCACCTTTTGAATTTAATTGCTACCCAAATATTTGGCCCCCCTAATCATTGTTGGACTCCTGACTCACCCTTCAGGATTGGCAGCATGTTCTTTCTTCCTTTCTCTCTTTGGTTTGTTTACTTCACTTAATATAATGTAAGTTGCTCAGAATTTAGGTGTTTAAAGTAAATCACTCTTTAGTAAGTATTGAATGGTGGGCACATGGTATTTGACAGTTTAAGATTTGTTAATCTCCCTTTCCAGATTTATATTATTCTTCATAATAAACCTTATTTCTGATTGTCATTCTGTCCAGGAAGTTCCTTTCAAACTTTCAGTGCTGCTTCTGCAGTTAGTCACAGATTCTTCATCATTGGTATGTCTGTAATTCTGATAACTACTTAATTATTTTCTAATTGTAGGTGCTTGATCAATAAATGGTACTATAGGTGCTTGATCAATAGTAAATATAATTGTTTATGTAAGTTAAATTGTTAACTGTTATCACAGCTGAAAAGGAGTGTGGTACAATGGTTTAAAAGGGTTTTGGATGCATCATATCAAGATGAACATCCAAAACAGTTGCAAAACCTCAGTTATTTAAATGATATTATAAAGCCATCAAGGTCAGCATCATTTCAGGAATGCTGTTTGGTTGTGGGAGTAGAGTCCCTGTTAGTGATGTCATTGTGTGCTTTCTGTAGTGATTTGGATGGGGTGGATCATGCAACCTGGTCTTACATAGTTTGAAGTCCCTTCCCAGTGTGAAATGAGAATTTATCTCCTTTTCGGCATATCTTCTTTCATATTGGGAATTATCCCTACCAGTCATAACCTATGTAGTGTTTTTGGTCTGCAACAGAACTGGAGGGACTTGATCAAGAAGTTATGCTACTCCTGCAGAAAATTAGAGCACAAGGCATTCTTTAAAAACAATATTCTAGAGACTGATTTAAAGGTGACAGTGGTGTCCACACAACATTCCACTCAGAGCCAGAGTGATTTAGTGGTTAAGAGTGGTGGACTCTAATCTGGAGAACTGTCTTCAATTCCACACTCTTCCACATGAAGCTGGCTGGGTGACCTTGGGTCAGTCACAGAGCTCTCTCAGTCCCCCAGAATAAGTCTAGTAGGAGTCATGGGGGCTGCTGGGTAGGTTGGTGGTGTCGGAGGTTCTGGAGTTAGAAATTAAGGTCTCAGGTTCAGCTTTAGGGAGGTTTTGTGGCAAGTGCTTGGGGGGCTGCGTCTGTGAGGAAGGGACCAGAGTGTGTATCCCATTGAAGCATGGTGCTTCACTTGATTTTGCTCTTGCATTTTCTGGTTTCTGGACCTTCTTAGGACACTGTTTGATTGTCTTCCTAGATTTTTCCCCCAGAGTAATCAGGACTAAAATCAAAGTAGAGAAACACATCTTTTCTCAGTCGTGCTATGAAGGCTGAACATTTCTTCTCAGTGAATTGAGTTCAGATGTCACACAAACTCCAGTTCAGTTAAACCGAAATATGGGCCATTCCGTTAACTGTGGTTAATTAGACCCAGGATTGTCTAAGTTGGTTTATTGACTGCAGTTAAGTCCTAACTCTGGTTTTGAGCAACTGGTGTGATTCCTGGCTCTTTCCCCAGCTTTTAAAGGAAGACAACAAAGTCAGCATTGGCAGATGCAGACCAGGATTTCAACTGATCATCTGAGCATGAGTTCTTGGTTCATGTCCCAACCCTGATTGAAATAAACCCAGGATTCGTGTGGTGGATGAGCAGAGCTGTTGACTCGGTGTTGGTTGGGCTCCTTAGGAGGACTGGATTGCTGCAGCTAGAATGTGGTACCACCAAGATCATAAGCTCAGAGCTTTTCTGAAGTCTAAGTGGAAGTTCCGGGACAAGGCAGTGTTGTTTGACCTCCATAGGAGGCTGTGGTGCCAGGGGGCTGGGCTGCTGCCTCACTGGTGCAGCCTCCGGTCATGAGCCTTGCTTGGCTCTCCCTTCTGCTTGTTTTAAATTGTTTTTAATGGTTATCATAATGTTATTATAGTAAAATTGTGTAAACTACCCTGAGCCCACCCTCAGGAAGGGTGATATATAAATCAAATAAATAAATAAATAGATAGAGTTAGAACTTAAGGCTGCCAGACAATATTCAGATTTCCTGGCTATACCACACACAATGCCATATGATAATTATTAATTACTAGGGATAAGGCCCATTGTGGAAATAAATAGAACAAGCTCTAGAAGGAGGCTCTGGGCAGGTGCCCCAGCCTTGGGCACTCAGCATCAATTTGCTGTGGTGACTGCAGCAGAGTATAATGACCCAGAGTCCACCATTTTCTCCAGGGGAACTGATCTCTGCCATCTGAAAATCAGTTGTCATGTTGAGTGACCTCCAGCCCTCACCTGGAGATTGGCAGCAGTTGTTCCCCAGGAGGAAATGGCTGGCTTGGAGGGTGGAGTCTATGGCATTGTATCTATCTGAGGTCCCACCCCTCCTAAAACCCCACCATCTCCAGTCTCCACTCCTCAAATCTCCAGAAATTTCCTAACCTGGAAATGGCAGCCCTATCTCCTTCCCAGCCAACCATCAACCTACCTCTACCTTTCCCTCTGACTTCAGCTTTCCGTCTCCTCCCCCCTCCCTGCAGCCTCTACCTAGGAAGAGCACAGTCTTTCTCTGCAGTGGGGACCAAAGCAGCTCACATCATTCTCCTTTCACCCTCTTGTTCTGCACAAAAACCCTGTGAGGTAGGTTAGGCTGAAAGTCTGTGACTGGTCTGAAATCACCCACTCAGCTTCCACAGGAAGAACCTGGGTCTGGCATATCGTGTCTGAAGTGCTAACTGCTATGCCACACTGGCTGTGGCATCACCTGGTATCACAACTGAATTTCAGGCAACAGATCTCTCTCTCTCCCTGGAGAAAATAACTGCTTTGAGGGTGGATTCTATGGTATTCTATTCAGCTGAGGCCTCTCCCCTCCCCTGGCTTCTGTGGCCTCCACCACAAAATATCCAGGAATTTCCCAACCTGGAGTGGCAACCCTAGCAGGACTGGCCCCAGTGAGTTCCCCACAAAGGCCAAAGTAGGCCTGGAAAGTAGGCATTTTTACTGACAGAACAAAGCTTGGTTGCCTAGCAACACCTCTGAGGGGAAAGTGTGCTGCACAGCAGGAAGAGAAAAGAATAGTTTGATGGCCACTGGCCCACCTCAGTAGCCAGCCAGCCAGCCACAGAGGAGCCAAGCAGGAGAAGCATTTTCATTAGGAGAGATAGCCGTTTTGGCAGTTTATTCTGATAGGGAACACTGGCCTGACTGCCAGTGGATGGGAGAGAGGAGCAGACGCAGCACACAGACAATGGCATGTGAATATTCTTTTATATATATAATTATATATATATTATATTATATTCAGTTTTCCCCTTTACAATGTATACCTATATTCAAAGTTCACAATATATATACAGAGTCTTTTATATACATTTCTTATTCAACCATTGATAAACCTTTGTCCATCTTTTTTTAAATAGCGTATCATCTTTTCCTTGTAATAACACATTTAATCTATCAATTTCTGCCGCCTCTAACAGTTTCTGCTTTAATTCATCTCTCGAAGGTAATTTATCCGTTTTCCAGTATCTGGCAATATTCTTGCTGCAGTTAAAATATATGTTAACAAATAAGAATCATGTTGCACAATCCCATTTGGTATTATATTTAGTATATATACCTCTGGTGATAGTTCTAAATTGATATCTGTAATTTCTAGTACCTAACCAATATCTATGCACCTTCTTGCATTTCCACCACATATGGAAAAATGAACCAACATTGTTTTTACATTTCCAACAATTCTTGAAATCATTTACACTACATTTGGCTATTCTATCAGGTGACCGATACCATCTATGGAATATTTTATATATATTTTCCTTATAGGCTACTGATCTTAAATATTTTGTTACTTTGATATTTTGCTATTATGTCCTATGTCCTGCATCCATGAAATCATGGACAATTTCACAATTTCATTGTGCATATATTCTTCTTGTAAAAAGTTGTATATTTTCTGAATCATTTTATCACTCGATGAAAGCCAAATTTTATTGAGTTCACCTTGTGTCTGGTAGAAGCCGATTATGCTGTCCTTGGAGAATCTTGATTTAACCTCTGTAAATTCTCTGAACTTTTTAATTCATTCTTTTTGTCTAACAACTTTTCATAGGATTCTACTTTGTTCTCAGTTAAAAGGGAAGGTTTTATAAAAGCCTCTAACAGTGAAACCCATTTAGGGATTTTCAAGTAATATTTTTCTTTGAGCTTTCTCCATATTTTTACTAGGGCTCCTCTGAGAATATGGTGTTGAAAATTCGAATGCACTCTATCTTTCCCATACCAAACGTATGCGTGCCAACCCATATGCAAATTGTGTCCTTCCAGTTTCAAAAGTCTTGAATTCTCTAATTGAATCCAGTCTTTAATCCATGATGCTGCCACTGCTTGGTAATATAATTCCCAATTCAGTAGCCCTAAACCGCCTCTTTCTTTCTTATCCTGAAGTAATTTCCACTTTATTCTTGCTTTTTTGGGTTCCATATAAATTGCCTTGTTATTTTGTCCAGATCTACAAAATATTGTATATTATTGGCAGATTCTGAGCAAGGAATAGATATCTCAGAAGAATATTCATTTTTATGGTAGCTATTCTGCTCAGTAGTGAAAGCTGCAAATCTTTCCATTTCATCTCTTCAAAAAGTTTATTATAATTGTTTTCCAATAAAGCACTATTCCTATTTGTGATTAGTATGCCTAAATATCTGATTTTTTTATTATCTCAATTTTAGAGATGTTTTGGATCTCCAATGTAGTTTCTCATGTACATTTTTTTGTCAATATCTTAGTCTTTTTAAAATTTATCCTAAGGCCTGCTACCTCACCATATGTCCATAATGTTTCTAGCAGATGAAAGATTGAAGTTCCAGGTTCTTCTAGTATAAAAACCAAATAATCTGCAAATGCTTGCAGTTTAAATTCCTCACCTCTTATTCTTAATCCTCTAATTTGTCTGTTTTCTCTCACTAGATCATTTAACAATTCCAAAGCAAAGATGAAAAGCAATGGAGAGATAGCCGTTTTGGCAGTTTATTCTGACAGGGAACAGTGGCCAGGCTGCCAGTGGATGGGAGAGAGGACCAGACCCAGCACCTAGACAATGGCATGTGAATACTCTTGAGTCGTGGTGATGGGCAAATGGCTAATGGAGCACATGGCACAGCCAATGGGAGAGCTGGAAAGTACCAATACATTAGGGCTTTTATATATATATCAGATAATCCAGTCATCCAGGATCTTGTTTACAATGCTGTCATGTAAGCACTTCAGAGATTTGTTGCCTGGGCACCATTACACTGGCATGTAGGAAGTATAGTGTGCCAGTTTAAAGAAGAAGCTGAATGTGTTCATGGGTAAGTTCTTCTTGGCCTCCAACATGATGTTGAGGTTGGACACCAAATGTGATCAGCTGGTGGTCTGGATGCAGCCAGTTGGACATCCCGGTTTTAAGCAGTTAGGATAGATGATCAATTCCTGAATTCATTAGTAGAGTTTAAAAGAAATGGTAAACAAAATGTTAGTTTGTCCAGCAAACCCTAAATACATTGTAGCACAAAAATACTTTATAAGAATGACGGTGCTACAATTACATACATTGAAGGAACTCACTAATGTCATGTCAGTAATTATGTGCTGTAGAAAGATGACTTCCGAGATTTACATTGATACATAGGAAGATTTTCCATAATGGAAGAAGTATGTTTGGAGTAAGGGTTTTTTAGGAGTTCTTCTTTAAAAGGCCAAATCCAACACAGATATTATCTAAAAGTATTTCTCATATTCAGTATTGGTTTGCATATACAAGAAATAATTCAAAGACTTATTCCAGCCTGAATAACCATTTGCCAGTCTGACAGTGATGGAATTTGATAGTACTGGTAAACAAAATAGCTTTAAAAATGGAAGCGCTTGAGGATGGCAACATTAAACAGGTTTGTTCCCCATAATATTTTTCCTATACTGAAAGCTTGAAAACACACAACCCTCACTCCTTCAGGCTTTCTTTTTCTGTTCACACTTTGCTGGTGGCAGGGCTCTGCTAGTATTAAGTACAAAAATCTCTGTGCAACTCTAAAGCAACAAAATGAATATTAGAACTAGAGCTTATCCAAGAAAAAGATAATTGATTTCTTTGTTCCCTACACTTACCCCAGTTAATAGCCTCAGCCTCCTGAGATTTTCATAATCAAAACAATTTGACATAGTTGAGCTTCTTGATTATGTTCAGATATCTAGTACCATTAATGTGTGTCATTATACTGATATTTACAAAACCCTTGCACAATTTTGAATTTTTCCTTTTTTCTAGAGCCTGGGAGAAAGAAGTGGTTACAGATAATTTCACAAAATAATGTGCAGACTTTTGAGTTTTCCAGAACTCTTCTTCAAGCTGGGTGTTAAAAACCAAGAGGATGCACACGTGCACGCGCACACACACAGACACCTTTTTATGTTCCCCAGGATGTCTGTAGGATGCTTGTGTATGTGTAAAGTGCCAAGAAGTCATAGCCAACTTATGGGAACCCCATAGGATTTTCAAGACAAGTGAGAAGCAAGTGTGTTTTGCCATTGTCCTCCTCTACAAAGCTGTCCTTGGTGGTCTCCCATCCAAGTATCGACCCTGCTTAGCTTTCAAGATGTGATGTGACTGGGCTATACTATACCATTCCACCTCCCCCCGTAGAAAGCTTAGCTGTCTTCAGTGAACACAGGGTGTGGTTCGTTAGTATCAGGTTACAGGAACTACAATCAAGTGGGCCAAGCTACAGAAATAGCTCAAGTCTCCCTTGACCCTTTTTCCCCTCTTATTATCTTCTGTGGAAGATAGTACATGTTTATTCACTAAGCAGATCTGAGACTAGATATTGGAGAAGGGAAATTGATTGGAGAAAATCACTTCTCTTTTTCTGATCCTAGGAGTGAACTTTGACCAAAATGCTAGAAATTATGAAACAAATACTAATTGATTAGTATTAGACTATATGGGATATCACTGATACTATTACATTTAAGTCACCAAATGGTGTTGTGGTGTAAGAGATTGTGACTGGGGTTTACAACCCAAGAAAGATGGATGGCATGAAGATGTAAGCCAGAGGTGTCAAACTCATTTGTTATGAGGGCGAGATCTGACATAAATGTCTGTCGGGCCAGACCATGTGTGCCATAAAACATAATGCCAGGTACTGGAGATAGAAACTGTATAAAGGACAGCAGCTGGTAAGCTCTGAGTTGATGTGTCCTCACTGCAAGGCCCCCTGAGGTGGGAGGGAAGTGCAGAGGAAAACCCACAGAGGTGTACCAGAGAGGCAGCAGTGCAATGCTGGGCAGATGCTGCCATGATGCTTGACTGCTTCAGGCAAGGTTGTTCTGCTGTGCTAAAGCCATAATGGAGTGGTTCTGCCCACTTCCCCCTACAGCACTCCCTCCCTTCCATCAGTTGCTCACAGGCCGCATAAGAGCCCTGGATGGGCTGGATCTGGCCCTCAGGCTTTATGTTTGACACCCCTGATGTAAGTGTTAGATAGGTCTTAATAAAATAGGTTGGTTCCTGGCCAAAGAAGACACAAATGGTCAGAACATTTACAAACAAAATTAGCTGAAGCCCTAGAGAACACAGAACTAAAGGACAAAAGACAAGACCTTCTCAAAACAGATGTGAATATTGTTCAATTATATGAAGAGATTGTAGGATCAATTAAACCACTTCTTATAAAGGACGTATCTCCTAAAATTCATCTGTGTCCCTCAAATAAATGGTACGATTTGGAATGTAGAAATCTAAAAAAAACCATAAACATACAAATGAAGAAAACCACTAAGTAGGATGTCCTGTCATCTTCGACTATCAAATAGTTTAAGAACACAATATAAGAATCTAATTAAAAGGAAGAAGTATGAGCACACCAGACAGCTATGGAACAAATTAGCTCATGCTACCTCTGATAAGAATGACACTCTTCTTTTTCGGAATTAGTCTCACCCAACTTAAGGAAATCTTCCCCAATTTTGGAGGCCCAGATAAATGGGTCTGTCTGTCTGGAGTATTTCTCTAAAGTCTATGAATCCCCTCTGAACTTAATACCAGATGGAGCTAATGCAAGAGCCAGCCCTTTTGATCGGGAACCAATACCTGAATGGCCCCCAGTAACAGACTCTGAAATTGAAAGTATTATTTGTGCTCTAGTTCCTGAGAAATCCCTGGGGGAGGACTTGATTCCAACTGATCTTATTAGGTCCTTCCCTGGATGGTGGATCCCAGTATTGACCAAACTATAGGGTTTTCAATGCAAGAGAAGAACAAAGGTGCTTTATCGTTGCATTCCTCTACTTAGCAATCCAGGACTTTATGGGTGGTCTTCCATCCAAGTATTAACTAGGGCTGACCCTACTTAGCTTCTAAGTTCTGATGAGATCAGGCTAGTCTGGACCATCCAGGTCAGGACAACTATGGCTCCTATCTCCAATTTTCTAGCAGTTTCCTAGGTGCATTTTCCTTCTAAAAGCCCTGAGCAGGCTCTGTATATTTTCTCATGTGTACCAATAAACAGGCACTCATTTTCAGAGAGGCTTCCTTTCAGAAAATATCATTAAAACTCAACACTTTGTTAGTTTACCAGTCGCTTTTCTTAAAAGGCAAGGAGATATGTACTTCAATCATTTGTCTTTTTGGCAGTTTGTCTTTTGACCATTTTCTTCATTTGTCTGCTGATAACCTTACCATATAGACTCACCCAAGTTCTCCAGTGGTCCTGGGAGTAGGGCAGTCCTCACTCCTGGGATTATAGCTCCTCCTCTCTGAAGGTAGGGCTGGTCAATAATTTTGATCCCAGAGGGAAGGGGCTTGTTCCTTGGATTCCCAGTCTTACTGGCCCTGCCTTCTGAGCAGGACGTCCTTCAACGGTGCTGGGAGCACAGCAATCCCAGAATACAGAAGAAAGAGAAGAGCTAGCTTAGGAAGGAAGACACTTTGCCCCAACCCCTCTGGGTGGCAGTGGCATTGACTTGTGTGTCTGCCAGAGGCTGCTTAAAGTGGTCTGATGGAGCCAGGAGAACCCCAGTGACCATGGAAAGACACCAGCTCCTGTGGAAGCTGCTTTCCTTCAGGTCTGCAGAGCCCCCCTCCCTGGCAGCTTAGAGAGACTGGGAGGAAGCAGTAGAGCTGGAAAAGACCTGCAGAGAGAAGAGAGGATTCCTTCGACCCTCCATGAGGTCTGGGACTCTGGCCTTGCCCTCTAGTGTCCTGGGGAGCATTTTCATTCCTACCAGCTACTGAAATATATGGTGGAGAGGGAACCCCACTAACCATGAGAGTGAAGGGGGGAATCCTCTTTTGGGGGGACTATGCAGTTGGAGGGTAATAAAAGGTGGAAAGACAGCCATTTTGGAGCCTCCTTAGGAGTTTTTTTCTTTCACTTTCCAAGTGAAGACAAAATGGCGGAGAAAGCAGCCCCCTGCAACTTGGCTATGGAAGTATAACTTGTGGATTTGAGCTACCCAGTTCCCCCTCTTTCAGTCTTACTCAAACACCTCAGCATGGGGGCTAAACAGTGCATTTTTCAGGAGAAGATGCCAAAACAAGCATTCTTTTTTTGATTAAAGTCTGAAATGAAGAATGAATTTAGAGAATTATGACAAGCATCCCACCATAGGGAACCTTCCGATTCATCTCCTGAATGTGGTAGATCAAAACAAAGGCAAAAGAGAACCAAAGACCACAGCAGGTCTTTCTCTCCTCCTGAGGGAAAAAAGAGTAAAAGGATTCTAAATACACTCAGGAACATAGTCCTCTCTTAAGTGAACAGCGGGAAGACTCAGACTCCACAGGAAGAAGGAGAGCTCTCAGAGGAGGATGCGGAGATTGTTCACACTACTCAGACTAGACTCTTCCCTCAGGAAATATATAATAAATATATAAGTATATTTTAATATATTTTTAAAAATTAAAATATACTCAAGGTATTGAGGACACTGGAACTGGCTTATATTCCTAAGGAAACTAAGGAAGAAGATTCAGGCTTCCCAGTGGGGTCAGAGAAAACCATTCCCAAGACGGTGTCTAATACAGTACTGATACATCTACCAGCAGCTTTTTACAGCCTCATGGGATCATCCTGCCAAACCTAAGGCTAACCACCCTATCTTTGCAAAGTTTTACTCTCTTATTCCAGAGGCCCAAAAAAAGATTAAATTACCAACTGTGGTTGATCCTATCAACAGTTTAGCCTCCACTTCTGTTTTACCTATGGAAGCTGATGGCCTACCCAGAGAACATAGTGACAAAAGGTTTGAGCAGGCCCTGCAAAGGGATCTTGAAACATTGGCTAATTCCCTTAGGGCATCAGCTACAGGATCACTCTTTGCTAGAGTGGCCTATGCATAGTCTTCTGAATTAGCTAAAGTGGACAGTGATATCCCCAAAGGGCTTAAAGATGAACTCAAGAAGATTGCCTTAGCCATAGCCTTTGCAGTGGATGGATCCTTGGATGTTCTTCAACAATCAGCAATGGCTCCCAGTGCTATGACCAGAAGAAACACCTGGCCGAGGAACTGGGATGCAGATCCTTCAGCCAGAGCTAAGGTGACAGCAGTTTCTTTTAAAGGAACTAACCTTTTTGGGGAAGGCCTAAAGAGGTATCTCATGGATTATAAAGACAAGAAAAAAGTGCTCCTCTCAAAGAAAAGGGAAGGGAAGCAGTTCCAGTCTTTTCGGGATTATAGAAGGGACTCCAAACCAAGCTATAAATCCTTTAAGGGAAAGTGGCCACCAAAATACAGGGAGAATACATCAACCTCTTTTCCCAACAAACAACAGAACCAAAAGAACACCAAGAAAGGCAACTTGGTCTGACTATGCCAGGGGTCCCAGCAGAGCAGTCAGGGGTTGTCTACAGAATTTTGTGACAAGGTGGCATCAAATGGTGACTGACAGATGGTTGTTAGATACAGTTTCAGAGGGGTACTTGTTGGAGTTCCAAACTTTCCCACCCAACCAATTCCTAGAGAGCCCCAGGAACTGATCAACAGAGAAACACTTTTGAAGATGGCCATTCAGCATCTTCTGGAGATTGGGGCCATAGAACCAGTCACTCATGAGGAAAGGACACAAGGGGTATACTCCATATTCTTCATAGTCCCAAAGAAGAATGGGGACATCTGGGCCATTCTGGATTTAAAATGGCTGAACAAACTAATTGTAACCAAGAAGTTCAAAATGGAAACTCTGAAATCCATAGTGTCAGCCATACAACAAAGGGAGTTCATGTGTTGACTCGATCTGTCAGAGGCTTATCTGTACATCCTGATCAGGCAGTCACATTGAAGATCTGTCAGGTTTGCCTACAATGGAACCACTTCCAGTGCCCTTCCCTGTGGCTTGAAATCCTCGCCAAGAGTCTTTACCAAGGTCCTGGTTACCTTGGTGACATACCTGAGGGTCCAGGGAGTAGCATTATTCCCATATTTTGATGACATTTTGGACAAGGCTCCATCATACAGCCAAGCTTTGAAAGACAGAGCTGACAATGAAAGTAGTCAGAGAACATGGATTTGTCATCAGCCTTGAGAAAACTACATTGTTCCCAACACAATCTATGCTGCACCTGGTTGTACAGATAAATACACAGTATGACAGAGTGTTTTTGTCAATAGAAAGGCAACAGAAGATACTGCATCTATTAGCCCAAGTGATAAAAGAAACAACGGTGGAGGTCATGTCAGGAGGTCCTTCAATGGGCCAGGTTTCATGCTCACCTGCTTCAGAGATTTTTATAGTCCTTTCAGGACATAATAGCCCACAAGAGGTCCTGGAAGGTACTTCTGCTGGAAAAGGTGAAGCAGGAACTGAAATGGTGGATGTCCCCAACATGTTTTCACAAAGGGCAATTTCTACAGGATCCTCAGAGACTGGTGGTAATGACCGATGAGAGTCTATATGGATGGGTAGTGCATAACAAGGGTGGGATGGTCACAGGAAGAGTCAGCCAAGAGTATCAGTTTTCTTGAACTCAGAGCCATCAGGCTAGCCATGGTTCAGTTTAGGGATGTACTGGGCAACATGGACAACTCGACAGCCAAGGCATATATCAACAGGTGGGGGGGACAAGATCCAAATCCCTGCACAAAGAACCGAAGCTGTTGATCCAGGAGGCTGAGGAACATGTACAGTCGGTGAAGGTGATTCACGTGGTGGGTCAAGACAATTCCATCATGGGTTGGTTGAGCTGGACAAAAATAGACCAATCAGAATGGATGCAAGGAAGTTTTTCTACAGATCTGTCACAAGTTCAAAAATGTGGAAGTAGACCAGTTTGCCACAGAGGAAAATTGCCAACTGAAACAATTTGTGTCATGGACAAGGTGTCAAAAAGTGATAGGGACAGATGTGTTGAACTACAGCTGGCCAAGGGCACTCCTGTGTGCTTTCCCACCAGTGCATCTTATGCAGAAGATGCTACAAAGAGTAGTGGATCAAAAAGCAGAGGTCATAGTAGTATCACCTTTCTGACCTGAAGACGATGGCAGTATTGGAACTGTGACACTTGCCTCTGAGGAAGGATCTATTGAGCTAGGGGGCAGTGGTTCACCCTCATCCAGAGATGCTTGGCCTCACAGCTTGGAGGTTGAGCGGCAACTGCTGATTACCATGGGGGTGGTGGAAACCATGTTGGCATCCAGAAAGGGATCCACAAGTCGAGTTTATAACACTACTTGGAGGGTCTTTTGTTCTTGGTGCAGGGATAAGGGGTAGATCTGCTGTCAGCCTCAGTGGGTTTAGAGAAAGATCACGCACATTCGAGTCTCCATACCAGTGGAGAAAAGGCTGGGCATTGCCTTATGGTACCTGGCCAATCAGGAATACTTCCGGAACCTCAAACAGCAGTTCGGTGTGGGCCTGTCAACCGGATTCCTTATTGTGAAGGAGGTGTGCCTAGCAATTTTGGAGGAGCTCTTCAAAAAGAAGGTCTGCCTTGGCAATGAGGTTGGATCGGTGAGTATGGATTCTTTATTTTCAGGAGGAGTTCAGTGGGGTTCTTTTTGCACAGATGCTTGCCAAGGGTCATCTGTAGGTTCAGTAATAAACCAAGGGGTGGGAGAGAGGGACTAACTGTACTAGTGAGTGATGGTCTTATAGTTCTGGAAGAACAAAACTGTGATTTGGGTTCCACAGATTAATTAGCCCTAAGTAACTCCCTGCTGTTTCCATTGATACTTACTCTCACTATTCTGTAATGGCATTTGTGCTACTGCAATGTGGATATGTGTCATATACCTAGTGGCCTTCGTTTGTTCCCCATTTCTATGTCTGTACTGAAGGTATTGTCACAAGTAGCAGGTAGCTAGTATTCCTGGTATTAAATTGAAAACTTATTGCAGATATCATTGCTGTTCTTCCCATACAGATAATGGATGGATTCTCCAGACTGGGGTTTCCAAATTGCATCGGTGCACTCGTTGGGACCCACATACCGGTGGCTCCCCCAGCTCATCGGGCACACATTTACATAAACAGGAAAGGCGGTCACTCCATTCTGCTTCAGGGAGCGGTGGACAGCACAGGCCGTTTTATTGATGCTGAGATTGGCAGGTCAGGCAAGAGACATGATGCCAGTGTTTTCAGGGCATCTAAGCTCTGCAGGGCGATGGATGGTGGGGTGTTTGTCCCAGGGAACCCCACCATCACTGTGAATGGAGTGACTATCCCCCCACTGATGCTGGCTGATGGGGCTTATCCCATCAGAGGGTGGCTTATGACACCATTCAGAACCCCCACTGACCGGATGGAGAAACTTTTTAATAAGCGGCTGTCCAGGGCACGTATTGTGGTGGAGCATGCATTTGGAAGACTGAAATCTAGATGGAGATGCCTCAGTAAAAGATTACGTCTCCAGGAGAAGGACTTCACCCCCATCACTGCAGCATGTGTGGTTCTCCATAACATTTGTGAAGAAAAGGGACACTTTGCTGAGCCCCTGGGCTCAGGGGACATTCAAGTACTACCTGTTCCCCCCCCTGATCTACTGTCTGATCGCAGACACACAGCACGGGGTCAAAGGGTGCGGGCTGCATTGATGTCTGTGGTTTGTAACACTGAATAAAGTGCAGCTTCCTTTTTCACACTAAGACAGTTCCTTATGGTGGGTTTGGGTGGGTATGGGAATCCTAATTTGTCACTATCTATCTGTTCTGAAATAAAAGTTTTGCCTTTTTGTTTCGCAATCATAAGACTCAGATTCTCCTGTGTGGTCTCAACTCTGCCCTGGTTTGCTGCCCTGGTTTGCTAACAATCTGGTGTTCTCTGGTCATTCCTGCCCAAAGTAATGGGGCAGGGGGTTGGGGGGTTATCACACTACACTCCTCCTAGGAAATCACAGCAGAGATGCAAGAGGTATCATTGCACAGCAGAGGTTAAAACATATCAAGGGGGATATATCACTTACTGACAACCATGATTCACCTTTTGTAAAAAGTTTTAGTAGGTAGAACAAAATGACAACAGAATACAACAAGAAATATAAACGGTTGGAAAATGAACTATGTACAGAAGAATAAACTATATACAAATATCAGTGGCCACCAGCATCCCCCTCTGGTGGGTTCACCGGAGGCCTGACAGCACCCTCCACGGCCTCAAGGCGCTGGTGTATGGCATCCACTGTTGGGGAAAGGCACAGTGGTTAGTTTATAGTGCTGGACTTTACGGTATTCCACCTGCCGTACCCTCTTTAAAGAAAACATGCATCTGTTACGCACAGCTGGCCCGCATTTCTGTGCGGATAGCTTCTAAGAGCTCCACCACCGATGGGCTCACAGGAGGCCTGGCAGCACCCTCCACGGCCTCTAGCCGATGGTGTATGGCATCCACTGTTGGGGAAAGGCACAGTGGTTAGTTTATATTGCTGGACTTTACGGTATTCCACCCATAAGAGAACACAAGAGAAGCCAATGTTGAATCAGGCCAATGGCCCATCTAGTCCAACACTCTGTCACACAGTGGCCAAAAATATCCAGGTGCCAGCAGGAGGTCCAGCAGTGGGGCCAGGGCACTAGAAGCCCTCCCACTGTTGACCCCCTCCCAAGCACCAAGAATAGAATGCATCACCACCCACCGTACCCTCTTTAAAGAAAACATGCATCTGTTACTCACAGCTGGCCCGCACTTCCATGCGGAAGGGCTCCAGGACCGCCTCCATCTGCAAATGCCCCGGTGGCCGTTCTCCCCCTTTTGAAAATACAGAGGTGATCAATAGATACATGAACACAGGGAGCTTCTTTGGTGCCTCCAATTCGCTTCCATCCTCTTAGAATGGAAGAGATTCTCATGGTGCACAGGCTTGGGTAGTATCACCTGACACCTTAGGACTGAACCTGGAACTTTCAGCATGGACTGAACAGGCTGTCCTAGCCTGCCATGCCACCTTCCCCTCATTTGTGAAGAAATGGGGACCCGCCCTCAGCCCTGGGAGACTGAGCAGCCGGTCTGTAGCTCACAAGTCCATGTTTTCGCCTGCCCACACTGCCTGGTGGGGCTATTTCCCTTCGTAATTTGGTGCCACTGCTCACTGAATTCACACCATCTTCCTAGAGGGACAGTGAGACCCCTCTGACTGATCCCCCAACCTGGGAAAGCGGGTACCACAATCTTTGGGCACCCCTGGAGAGTTGGCAACCCCTCTGGTTTGGGCCCATTTTGGTTCCCTGGCCTCCCTTTTGCCTCTGGTAATGTGCAGAGTAGGGAGGACCACGTGGTCAGGGCACATCAGGTCTTGTAACTAAAAAAAGGTTTATTTTAACTATATACTAGTTTGGCACAACCGGGCACAGAAAATAAACAGGATGAAATCACAACTCCTCTGTCCCTACACACACCCCTCTCTACCTCTTGGGGGTTGTGGGCCTCAGGGTGGGATTTGCTTTCCCCCTCCTTCTTGCTGTTGAGAAACTCCAGCCCTCCTCAGGACTGGTCACCTGTACTGCTGATGGATGCTTACCAAGCGCTGCAGCTCCCTGCGCAGGCTCCTCCTCAGGTTGCCCTGGCTGCTCTTGTACATCTGCATGGAAGACCAGTTCAGAGCAGTGAATTGAGTGACCAGTACTATTTTCCCCAGCTGTCCCATCCACCAACCTGCTGAACATTTGTGTACCTTCAGCCACAGGCTCATCCTGTTCTGGAGGGGAGGGGGGGCTCTGCAGCTGCTGCCTCCTCCTCCTCTTCCTCCTCTGGTGCCTGCTGCTCCTGAGGCCGGCCCCTACGGGCTGCTACAGAGGATTACAGAAACGGTATATGCAAATGAATTGAACCACCAGTTCTTATAGTTAAACCTTATAGTTTCCAGCCCTTTATAGTTCACTACTTACTAGGGTTGCCATCTGGTTTTGGAAATTTTTCATACATGTCATTTCAATTCAGGTGGGGTACCTGTTCTGAAGCAGCAAAACTATTCTTGAGTCCAGTGGGACCTTTCAGACCCAGAAAGATTTAGTTGAGGTAGAAGCTTTTGTGTGCATGCACACTTCACTGTATCTGAGGAAGTGTGCATGCACACAAAAGCTTCTACCTCAACTAAATCTTTCTGGGTCTGAAAGATCCCACTGGACTCAAGATTAGCACTGCACTTTTATTGTTTGTTTACTAATTGTGCAAGATCAAGGGAAATGCAGGCATTTACATATGTTCACTGGATGGACTCCCAGTGATGTCCCTGGTCTGCCCAGGCTCCAGCACCAATTCTCCAGCAGATTATCCCCCCTGCAAACTACATGGGATCAAGGGTTCTGGATCCCCCCCCCTTAAGGCACTCTTGCATTTTTGGGAATGGGGAAAGGACAGGAGATACATTTGGGGGGGGGGCATACTTACAAGCGTGCCTTCTATGGGACCAGTGAGGCCGGTCTGCCTGGTCCCAAAGTTCAGCCAGGAGCGCGAAGTATGGTGGCCTGGCTCTAGTTGGGGGGAAGCCCCTCCAGGCCTCTAGGGCACTATAAAAGTCCCCCTTGACCCGCTTGAATTGATGGTACCCCCTGGCCTCCAATGTCACAGACACCCTCGAGAACAGCCTGAGGTTCTCCTCGTGGGTGCTGTGCATGACTCTGGAGCCCAGGTGACCACCTATAAGGATCTGGAGCATTGCCTCCACCTCCTCGTCGCTCCAAAAAGCTCCTCTCCTTCGGCGGGCTGCCATGGTTCTTCAAAGATTTAAAGATTTAAAATTAAAGAACGTGGGTTTCGCTACCGCGTTTTTCGCTATCGCGATGTTTCGCGATAGCGTCATAGCGCTCTTATAGGTCATGTGTGGAATCGCGCGGTTTTATTGGAGGATTTAAAATTAGAGAGTGAAAGTGCGGGAACGCGCGGTTGGAGAGCATTTCTTGAAAAGTGGGCAGCCTGCTTTTGCTTTTTCAAGCCCCAAGTCCTTCCAGATTAGCAAAGAGGATCCTCCTTCTGATGACCAGCATTTAGGGATTGACATGACTGGTAATACTAGGTACGGCGTGGGTGGGATTGGCAGTGCATAAGACCCTGGGATCCCGGACCAGCCCGATCTCAGAGGCTTGGCTGGGTCAGGGCTGGTTAGACCAGCCAGGAAGTCCAGGGGTGCTGTGTAGAGGCAGGCAATGCCAAACCACCTCTGTCTGCTTCTTTCCTTGAAAACCCTACAGAGTCCCCCAGTAGTCACCTCAGCCAGTGTCCACTCTAAGCTGAGTTAGTGTGAGCTAACTAACAGTTTTGTAAGCCTCTGGCTGACACATTTCTGTCTCAGCTCAGGAAGGATGGCTTCAGAGCAAACTTAATTTATTCAGCAGCCCAATTGCTCACTTGCAACTTTAATGCCAATAAGCTCACAAAGCTGATTTTTTGCTCACAGGTCACCATGGCTTAGAGGGAGCAATGGAGGACTCCATTGAAATCCCTGTTCTCCCCAGGCTCATTCCCAATATCTCCTGGAGTTACCCAACTAGGAGCTGGCAGCCCCCCCCACCCCATGACTCTCATCAGATGTACACATGATTTAGTTAGTATTTCCATGCAAAACCATTGAGGGCTCCTCAAGTTATGTCTCACTTAGGACAGGAATTGATTCTAAACCTTTAACTATACAGTCTGATAAACCTCCCCACCTAAATGCAGTGGTGTAGCCAGGAATGACCAGGCAACCTTTTGATAGTTCATGTTGTATATAGATCTGATTTTGACATTTTGATATTTCTTGTTCCAATAGGTGAATGTTTTTTTTAAAAAGTGGTCAGCAAATGATATATCCCTTGATATGTCTCTCTCTGCTGTGATTTCTTAGATAACCCCACCCCATCCCCCACCAGTGTTCCCTCTAAGCTGACTTAGTGTGCGCTAGCTCACAGGTTTTTTACCTTTGAGCTCACAGGTTTTTGCCATAGCTCAGGAAGGAGGGGTCCAGAGCAAACTGATTTATGCAGTAGCCAAACTGCTCACTCACAACTGTGATGCCAGTAAGCTCACAAAGTAGGATTTCTGCTCACAGGACTCCAGAGCTTAGAGGGATCATTGCCCCCCCCCCGCCCCATTACTTTGGGCAGGGATGACCAGAGAACCCCAGATTGTTAACATATTAGGGCAGGGAAAAAAACCCACATACCAGGGCAGAATTGAGACCACACAGGAGAGTCTTATGAGTACAAAACAAGAAGGCAAACTTTTATTTCAGAACAGATAGTGAAAAGTTAGGATTCCCATACCCACCCAACCCCCTTAGGAACTGAGTTAGTATGAACTGTTAGTATAAACGAAGCAACTCAACACTAAACTTTCTGAACAGAACAGATTAGTAATATTAGGGTGAAAGTCTCTCCCTTGGACACCCCGCACTTTTCCTTTTCCCCCTTCCACCCCCACGGTTCTCAGGAGCTGAGGTCTGCCTGTTCTGCAGCTCCCTCTCCAGCAGATCCGTGAGCCTTGAGAGAGTCTGGGAGCAGTTCCTTAGCACCTCATTGTGCTGTGAGATGGCTTCACGGAGCAACTCCCTGTCCTCCCTGCTCTCCAGCAACTCCTGCCTCCTCGCCTCCATATGCTCAGCATGGTGGCTGTCCATTTGTTGTAACTGCGCAGCATGCTGCCTGTCTGATTGTTCCATCATTTTATCTGCCACAGCATACAGCCCATATTGTCGCTTCCTCCGTGCTCTTGTGAGCTGCCTGGGTTCTTCCAGGATGGCATGATGTTCTGGTGGAGAACAGTTGCCATGATGAGAGGGTCCTGGCTGCTCCTCCTCATCAGGGATGGTGTTTGGAACTGTTGGGAAATAAAATATAACAGCAAAGTGAAAATTCCTATTTGTGAATGTCCCTGGCAAGCAGTGTTCTGCAGCAACACAACAGTGATTTATTCTGTTGGAATTATATACCCACCCTGTCCCCCAGGTTTGCATTACACCTGTAGTTAGAATCAGTTAGAATTCCAATAAAATAAAAGTGCAATGTGCACCTTTTACTTGAAGGGAGGGCAATTGAGAGAGCAGATTTCTTGTTGACATATAGGATTAAATCAAGACTCACCAATGAACTCCTCTGCCACTGTTTCCTCTGCCTCCTCTGCCTCCTCCAAGGGATCATCTATGAAAGTAACAAAATGCAAATGATTACACAACCAGGTTAATCCCTGACCACACCAGCTATATACCAATAACAGTGTAATAGGCATACACTGACTCCAGTGGCACCTTTAGGACCAAAAAAGTTTATATCTATGCATAATCTTCTGTCTGTCCTTCATAGTCCTCTAACTTGAAGCATGTCTGAATTCTAACATGCTGCCTTGCCTCCCATCAAATACAATTGTGGCAGTGCCTGTTGGCATAGGTGAATTGGTACAGTACAGAGTTTTTTGGGCAAACAAAAACCAAACGGTTCCTGCCTTTCTATCACTGCAAGAATACAGTTGGAGAAGAAAACGACATCCCTGTAAGGTAGACAGCACCCATAAACAAGGTCCATTTTAATAAGCCCCCAGTTCAGAATTCTTGCAAGCCACAGAGAGACCGAGACAAAACTAGGGAAGCAACAACTTTCATTCCACTTCACTGAAAGGTCCACCCAGCAATCAAGCAAGGAAGATCTGTACATGCATACTACAGTCATCTGTGCATCATCTTCGACAGTGAACTCACCGCCCCCCATCCCTTATATACATGACTTACCAGGTCTGATGTCCTCCAGATCCACGGTCTCTGGGCAAAAGAGGTCCTGTGAATGTCCTGGCACCTCGTCCTGGAAGGTGATGGCACTTGCCACCTCCCCCTTGGCCTCAGCAATCCTTCACCTTTGAGGATCTGGTGAAGCTCCCTAAAATAGGGACAGGACCTTCTCCTATTACCAGGCCTGGAATTCTCATCCAGAACCTGCCTGTACCTCATCCTCATAGCTTTTGTTTTATTCCGGCATTCCTCTGCCGTCCGGTCATGGCCACGTTTGGCCATTTCCAAAGAAATTTTGTGGAATACAGAATGATTCCTCTGGTTAAGTTTCAGGACATCCTGTATCCTTTCATCCTCCCACAATACAAGGAGGTCAAGAACCTCCTGCTCTGTCCAAGCTACCCCCCTTGTCACACTCATCATTCCAATAGATCAGTCTCTCACAGTCACACAAAAGCATTCTATCCCACCAAGCCTGCCACTCACCAACTTCAACCCACAGAGACGAGGGGTTTGCCTCCCTGCCCTTTATACCTGGGTCCAGCTGTGCGCCAGCCAATTGCCTCTTGGCATGGATGGGGGCTCATCAGGCTGGGTTGGCAACATCTCTCTCTCCAATCAGTGGTGCCCTGATGTCCTGCCGGAAGCCTCTATCCAATGGGGTGCTTGTCTCCAGGTGGCAACCTGACAACCCATCCCCTTCCCTAACACTTCTTTGGGCATGGCAGGGTTGGCAACATCTCTCTCTCCAATCAGTGGTGCCCTGATGTCCTGCCGGAAGCCTCTATCCAATGGGGTGCTTGTCTCCAGGTGGCAACCTGACAACCCATCCCCTTCCCTAACACTTCTTTGGGCATGGCTGGGTTGGCAACATCTCTCTCTCCAATCAGTGATGCCCCGATGTCCCGCCAGAAGCCTCTATCCAATGGGGTGCTTGTCTCCAGGTGGCAGATGTAGCCATCGCAAGTCTCCCAGTGGAGTCCAGGCATTCCTATGGGATCGCTATGGCGCTGTTTTATGGTTCCGTTATATCGTTATAGCGCTATAGCGCTCTAAAGTGAACGTTTGAAAAAAAAAAAGCCGGCGATCGCGAAAAAAGGCGGGAAAGAAGCGTATCGGGTCCGGGAGAAGAAACCGATGACTACTTGGAAGCGGTTGACAGGTAAAACGCTTCAGCCCCGTTTCCTGAACGGGACAGAAGCGTTTCTGTGTGAAATTACAAATACATTCCGGTAGAGAACCGGTTCTAAAACGGTTCTGTCTGAAATGCCAGACCAGAAACCGTTTGGGAACCGTTTCTCTTCCGGATTATATCCTCTGTCTGAAATTCCCCACTGTTTTCTGATCTGGAAATGTTGTTCTTAAGGCCTTTAGGGAGCCCTTTGAACCAATGGCTACCTGCAGCATGAAAGATCTTTCCTTCAAAACAGACTTCTTAGCATTACATCAGCTAGGAGGGTTTCAGAACTGTGTGCCTTATCCACTGATAAAGAACTGTGTGTGTTTCCTAATGACAGGGTGGTTCTTTGCCAAGACTCAGCATTCAGGACTGTTGATCAGAATTAGTTTGTTGCATGGTATTTTATGGTTTTACTGTTTTAATTGCTAAAACAATAGTATTGTATTGAGACTATTGTGGACCACCCTGAGCCCATCTACAGGGAGGGTGGTATATAAATCAAACAAATAACATAAAATAAATAAATTCATACCTAAGATGAATTCAATTTTCCATAGATCATAGAATATAGTGCTACCATCTTTTTGTTCTAACTCCAAGCATGGGAAGGAAAAGGAATGGCACTGCTTGGATGTATAGTGCACTTCATTTCTGTCTGGACAGGACCAAACACTTGAGAACTACTTATGCCTTATATGTTTCATTTAGGAAATCCTCATTAAGCAATAGGTTTTCAACCTCTACCCTGAGTAAATGGCTGAGGGGTTGCACTGTGGTGGTGTACAAAACCAAGGGGCTGGAGCCAGGGCCAGTGCCAAGTTTTTCTGCACACTAGGCGAGGCTACCTTCTGGTGCCCCCCCTCCCATGTGCCCACCAATATTCAAACATAAATGCATTTAGGAAGAATAAAAAACACAAAATCTGAAATTGCTCTGCGAGAAGTGCTCTTGAGAGAACAGCTCTGAGAGAACTTGTGACTGACCCAAGGTCACCCAGCTAGCTCTGTGTGGAGGAGTGGTGAATCAAACCTGGTTCTCCAGATTACAGTCTGCCGCTCTTAATCACTACACCAAACTGGCTTTCTACTTGCTTGTTTTATCCCCCACTTTTCACCCCAAAGGGAACTTAAAGTCGCTTGCCTTATTCTTCCTTCTCCATTTTATCCTTATAACCACATTGTGAGGTAGGTTGGGCTGCAAGAGAATGAGTGGTCCACGGTCACTCAGCAAGCTTCCATGGCAGAGTAGAAACTTGAACCTGGGACTCCCACACCCTAGTCCAGCCACTGCACCATGCTGGCTAATTAGGCCTTGAGTGATTTCTCCCCACCTTTTGTTCTGCAGAATTCAAGAGCTTGCACACCCTCTTGTGTTATTTTGTATGGATTTAATAAAAGACATGACAGCACTTAGAAGTACTATTGACAGCACTTTTTAATATTGGAAACAAGATATTTAGCTGCTAGTTGGATTCAGCAAACACTGAACCCTTTGGGGGATTTCTCTGCTTCAGAAATGGGCAAGATCAACTGTCTGTTCATGTGCGCTCTCTGTCATGGGCCCCAGTTTGTGGAATGGCCTACTTGCTGAGGTCAGGAAGCCTCCAACTATCCTGCTATTGTGCAAACTATGCAAATCTGAATGATTCAAGGGGGCTTTTTTCCACACCCTCAATAGGGCTGTATTATAACAAAATGTTTCAGAAAGATGCTTTAATAAAGGGAGACTACTGTGTATAGTACATACTGTCTGTTGCTATATGTACTATACATTGTATTATCCTACAATATAATTCGTGCATCATGCCAGATGAATAACAGGTTGTTTCAGATTTCTGTAACCCTAATCCTATTCCATTGCTGACTGGCTGTCCCATCTTTTGTATTGCATTGATTTATATTGTGTAATTCCCCTTGGATCTCTGCCTGTCACAGGGGAGTTGCCTTGTGTTGTGACTCCTGAGCATTGGTGGTGTTTCCATCAACACCAGTGGTGTTGCTAGGCTCTCCATTTTTTAAAACACTTCTCTCTCTTCTGCTGGGGGGCCTTGGATACCAGCTAACACCCCAGATCCCACAGTGGCTTCACATCAGGGTCTTAGGATGGGGCTGCGGTCGGTTGCCATTCAGGGGGAGCCTCCTCCTCACATAATCCCCTTATGACTTATGGACCCCCAAAAGGCTTTTCTCTCCCCACTCAGAATTAAAACGACAACCAACAGAACTCCAGTTTCATCCACTAATTTTTTTCCTTCTAGTTAAAGACACTTATTATCCCCACCCACCCAACCCCATAGCAGAGCAAAACTGACACCTAGTAGGGCTGCCAGTCTCCAGGTGGGGCCTGGAGACCTCCCAGAATTATAACTGATTGTCAGAGTACAGAGATCAGTTCTGGGGGGGGGGGAGACACCTGCTTTGGAGGATAGGCTCTATGGCATTATACTTCACTGAGCTCCCCCAGGCTCCCCCACCACAAAATGTCCAGGGATTTGCCATCCAGGAGTTGACAAACCTAGGACTGATAGCAGCAGCTTTTTTTTTGCAGAATTAAAATCACTGAGGCAACTGAATGTCAGTTTCATGCATTAAATATTTCTTGTATTTCAAGACACAGATTATCCCTCCCCCCACCCTATTTACATAGGGAAAAAGATGTTGTTGGTGGCATGTGGCTCTTCCAAGATCTAATACCTTATTCCCCTCCCCCGACCTACTTGTAAGTAAACCTTCCCTGGATCCGGCTGCAAGGCTTTTCCCTGCTCTTGCAGATCATGAACTCTCCCTCTCTTTGGCAATTCAGAAGCTTCTCCCGCCCCCTCCCGTGGAAGAGCCTTTCTTCTTTTAGGCCCCCGCCCTTGCTTGGCCCCTCTCGCAAACAACTTTGCCTCTTTAACCCTTTCAGTGCGAGACATAAATTAGAATGCTTCCCATTCTGTTTCCAGCTTCCAGACGGGAAGAGTGGACTTCAGCCAGGCTGCCACCAGCAGTGCCCTCTGCTGCTCAGTGGGGCTTCTTGGGTGCTCATTTTGGCAGCACATATACTAAAATTGGAACGATACAGAGAAGATTAGTGGGGCTTCTTGTGAGCAATCCCACACAGGACTGCACTTCTGGAGTAACCCCCCCCACCCCGCTGCTCAGTCATTCTCAGAAAACATTACCGGGGGGGAGGGAATGAAAATTAAGGCAAACAAAAAAGGAAGGTCATCTGAAGCAACTGGAAACAAGTCTACCAGAGAAGCCTGTGAAGGCTGGCCAGGAGGGAGGGGGATTAGTCGAGGGAGTGGGCAGGGCTTGGGTTACAGTGCTTTGCTGGCTCACCGGGGGGGGGGCTCAGCTGGGCAACTGCAGAGTGGAGCCACACATGGAAGGCATCGGAGCCCCACATTGCCGCTAGGGGGGAGAGGCCAGGAGGGCACCCTGGAGAAGCAGCCATGGTGAGTAGCTTTTCAGCCAAAGTGAGCTGCTGGCTTCTTTCCCTCCGCCAAGGGCCAGCCGCGGAGAAGCATGCGGCAATGGCATCCTTGTGGTGAGGGAGGGAGGGGCTTGTGGTGCTCCTTTGAGGTCTGCACCCTAGGCAGCTGCCTAGGTTGGCCTAATGGTAGAGTCAGCCCTGGCTGGAGCCACCACAGGGTATCATGGCACATTCTCTGAGGGGAGTGGCTACCTCCACTGTCTATGGGGCTTTTCCTTCTCTGGAGATGATGTGTAGGGCAGCTGCATGGAAATCAACCCATTCATTTACAAGACACTACTGAATTGTCAAATTGGCTTCTGCAGAGGTGGCTTTTGATAGAATGGCTTTGCAACATGTTGCATGGGATAACGTCATCTACATGATACCAAATAATATTGCTAGCACTTTAATATTAATATTATATGGTTTTAATATGGCACTTAATTGTGACTATGTTTTTACTTCTGTAAGCTGACCTGAGCCTGCGTTGGTGGGGAGGGCGGGATATAAATTGGAAAATAAATAAATAAATAAATAAAAATAAAATGTAGACCAAGAAGCTGCTGCACCCACTCTGGGAGACAGTGCTTTTTCAGGTCCCAGGAGTGAGGACTGCTCCACTCTCAGTTCCACTGGAGAACAGAACATTTGTCTTCACTTACCATGAAGCTTCCTTCTCAGTGGTCCAGGAGTGGGGCAGTCCTCCCCACTCTTAGGGATGGCAGCTTTGGTGGTCTTGGGGTGACAGGAGCGGAATGTGTCTAGTGCTCTGTATCCTTATAGTACAAGCAGACATGCCAAGTGAGCTGAGAGCTAAGGACATGATTTAGAAGAGTGGGTCAATTTCAGGAAGGTTATACAGTGAGCCTCCAACCTTCTGCTCCAGTTAAGTGCCACAAGTTAAGAGTTAGGACTTTATTCCCCATCTGGGAAAATGTGTTTTTTGTCTTTGGACATAGTTTGGAACAGGGAGACACAGCTTGGAGAACAACTGGGAATCCAGGGAACAAGCTCCTCCCCTCTGGGATAAAAATTGTTGGCCAGCTCTGCCTTCATGGAGGAAGAGCTGTAATCCCAGGAGTGAGGACTGCCCCACTCCCAGGACCACTGAGAAAGAAGCCTCATGGTAAGTGAAGACAAATCTTCCATTGTCATACAGTTTCCCTGTTGTTCATTTAGGGAATGCCTCCCCTCCCCCGCCAAAGGCAAGTGACTTGCAAGCTAATTATGTTGGGTTTTAAGGGAATCCTCCCACCCCATAATAGCTGCTGTCCTGAAGAAGAGCACTGTTATATTGCTCCAAACATGAAGACACTGGATAAATTATCAATATAACATTTTTACTCTTTTATTCACCCCTTTTTGTGCTTCGTTGGGGATTGTGGGCCTCTCTAATTTTTTCACAGCCAGCAGAAGTATTCTGCCTGGTACAATGGGACCAATTCACACTGTTCCTTCAGTGCAACAGGACCCAGAATTCTAACGCTGGGTCCTGCTGACACAATGGCTTTAAAGTTTAATAACCATCCCTAAGTGCATTATTAGAATGACTAAACTCATGTGATTGTAGGAAGGACTCCCATAGAGCAGATCAAAGAAGAGAATTTCACCCTCAGTGTTCACAAGGAAAATGTAATTTTTTAAAAACCTCTGAATTGCTGTAGATTGATATGTTAGGAGGCAGAATATAAAATCAAGTTTAAAATCTCATGGGTTTAATGTACCATTGTTGTCATATTAAATTGTGTTATCAAACTTAGTACTTGGCTTGACCTAAAACTGTAATTTTACAATTCTAATATTAATTCATTTCCTTTTCTGTACAAGGTCTCTCTTAAACCCCAGTTTAAGCTATCTAAAAGTTAATAACCTCAAGGAAACTATTATGTTGCTGGCCACAGGAGTTCTATTGTTTGTCACCTTTCTATTTTTATCATCCAGGAGATGATACATTCAGTATACCAATATCAGAAAGCTAATTTAAACCTGCCTACAAAAGCTTCTGATGAATGAGTGAATCAGCACACAGGACTTGCATAAATTTGCATGTTCATTGTGACTGCTCTTGGCTTGTCAGTATCAATGAAATGTTGTTAGCTCATGATGTTTCTGAAGAACTAAAATCATAACATACTTTTTAACAATATAACTAAAAAATAAAGTCTGAAGTCCAGACATCACCCAGTTATGTTGCAGCTGACCATGCAAAATCCTGTTCCTGTGTACAGTAGTACTGCTGCTCTTAGGACTTTATATGGTTCATGGATGGCATTTGGTCCCAAATATCACTTCCTGAGGATGTCCACATAGTTACAAGGAGAAGCGGGAATAGGCATAATAATTACAGAGACAGCTTTGTAAATGTATAGGTGATGTCTACTGAAAACTTTGAAATAAAAAGAGAAGGGTGTTTTTTGTTTCGTCTTTTGGAAACAGTATGAATTGCTTTGGTACTCAGAGGTTTAGCTTAATGTGTGTTACAGACACTTCTGGCATCCTGATGAGACACTGACCAAACAGTCTCTTGGATGGTATGGTAATGCATCTAGTAAATTTCCCTTGGAGCCAGACTTTATACATACTCAACATCTGGGCCATGACTGGAACCAGGAAGTAATACCTCTTTAGAAGTTAAGATGAAATTGTGGGATTTTTGCTTTCCTCTTCCCCTTCATCCAGCCATTGATGTGAAATGATTTTACCTCTGATACAAGCTCCTTCCCTATAGGAATACTAAGCCAGTTGGATTGCTAGGAGTTAGACCTCATTTCAGCCTTAGTAGTCATTTTGATTACACGGGTTGAAACAGAATAACAAGATATGTATTAAGGTATATATCCAATCCGCTTCTCTTACTGTTTTTCTATCAGTTGACGATGTTTGCTCTCATGTAGACCCCATTATATTCATTGTGTGAACCCTGATTGACTAGAATCATTCAACTGACTGATCCAGACTTCACTCTCAATTGACTTTGATTGCTGTTCCTCATATCATCAAAACAGGCAAGATATATGCCATTGTGACATCATGCCATTCACAATTGGCTGAGATTAGCCATATGTTTGATCCAGAAAGAAGAAAATAAAGTAAGCAAAAGGAGGAAAAATTGTGCTAAATCGGAAACACAAAGGAGAAGAAAGATAATACTAAATGATAATTATTTAATTGAAACATACGGCTGTGAAAGTAGTATACAAACATCTGTTTGTGACAGCTACACATGCAGTATGTCAAAGGTCCAGTATTAAACCACCCAACTATATTGTAGTGGAAGGCAGTGTGACAGCTTTGAGTGAGTGGTTACAATGAGAGATGACAATACTCCCCCCCCGTGTAAATTTAAAGTCTTGACATGCAGTGGCCTTGACCTGGTGTAGTCTTGAAGACCTGATACTACACTGAATTTCCATGCCTTTTTGCTGCTTTTGCTTCTGTCCCAAATGTACAGCTTCAAAGATGGATACATCTTTGAGGCTGGGGTTCTTGGAGATACTGGAAATCAGAACAAGTCAGCTTTTTAAAAGAATTGCATATTTTTTTGTTAGTTTACTTCCTTTTGTAAAAGAAACAAAAGTAGAATTAACCTAAACAAATGAATCTTTTGCAAGGCATTTTACAATCCATGCTTTCCTGACCATGGTTAATAGCACTGAAAGCAGTACTTAAACATATTGTTCATATCTATGTTTTTGATGGAGCTGAGGCATTCCTAAATACTAATCTCCTGTTTTCTTTGGTTTGCTGCTTTGGTGCTAAACTTAAATTGAGGGATCTATTCTTCGAAAAGGCAGGCTTTTTTCTTACATAATCCAGTTATGCAGACTGCGTGTCAAGCAACAACAGTATTTGACATGTGCATACTGAACATTAGTTTGATGCAGTGCCACCTTGTGAGGTGAGCTTGTGGTAGAGTCCTGAATTTAAGCCAGAAATACCCAAGTTCAAATCCCTGCTAGTCAAAACAGCAAAAGCAAACTTACTGGGTAAATTTGGCCAGTCATTAAGAGTGCCATCCTAAACAGGTCTACTCAGAATCCTACTAAGGTGTATTTAACGGGGTTTAGTCTCAGAAAAGTGTTCTCAAGATTGCACTGTGTCTCTCAGCCTAACCTATTTCACAGGGTGAGGGGGGGGGGTGTTGACAACACCATGCACTCCTTTGAAGAAGGTGAAAATAATGGAAATGATATAATAACCTTGGTATAATTTTATATAGTGTTAACGATGATCCAGGTACTGTAAAACACACAAACAATGGAAATCACTGGGGCATTCTGCTGCACAGGCCTCCTTGAAATGAATGGGAGCTTTATAAAACACACAGAAGAACATCTTGGTGGATCTGTGGTTCCTCAAGTCCTGGCTCAGAGAACTTGCACTCAAGATATGATGCAGAAGAAAGGGCTGCTGGGGAGAATAAGTTAGGGACAACAATAAGTAAGGGGATTAAGAGTTTGGGCAGGTGTGAAGTCTGGGGGATGAGAGGGGCCTGTTCCACTTACCTAGAAACAGGTGTCCTTGGTAGGGATGGGCATGAACTGGCTGATGAACTAAAATTTGTCACAAATTTTGGTGGGTTCATGGTTCGCGATGTTCGCAAACTGAAGAACTGCCACGAACTTCTATGAATTTTGGTGCAGTTCATGGCAATTTGTGGTGGTTTATAAAGATCAGAAAGCAGGTTTACCCCTGCTTTTTGCTCTTCATGAAAAATAACTGAGTGATGCGGAGCACCCTGCCACTCAGCTGTTTCGTTTAAATTGCTTGGAGTCATTTCCTGAGCAGCAGTTCCTACCACTTAGCTGTTTGAAAACCCCTGTTTTTGGCTCCCTACGAAAAGCCACAGGGAGCAGAAACCAGGAGTTTAAACCACCTGGATCTTACTGGCCACCAGCATTTCCACGTCATATCACAAGGTTTTGTGGCCCAGGTAAGCTATTCCAGCAGGAAGGATGGTGGGGTGCTGGGTGCACTCCAATCACATGAAGAACATGCCTATAGTTATAACTAAAACTAAAGTCAAGCATTTCACAACAAACTATTATCTCCAAACAATGTGCATATGATCCTCTAATTTGAAGTCTTCAAGGCTATACTGTAGGGCACCAAGTACCCAGTGAGGTGAGGGATTCCCTGTCTCCAGGGCTCATTTTCCACTGCCTCTCTGAGCAGCAGCAGGAAGAGAAAAACAAAAACAAAACAGCCATCTGGTCGAAGTCAGTCATCTCTAAGAATGCCAGAGAAGACTATTGTTACTTCTAGGTTTCCTCCAGAAGTGACATTGCAATGTTCATGTCTCTGGCCCCTATTTCCTATGGGGCACAGGTCTCCTTCCCCTCCCCTTATAATTGTTGGTCACATAAATGATGGTGGTATGGAAAGAAATTTGCAAAGCATAAAAACTTTTATATAAACTTCTTTCTTTAATACTTCAGTATTAAAAGCAAATTTACTGCAATTACTATAGATTATTTCCAACTACAGTCTAATTTAAGGAAGTCATCCATGAATTGCAGTGGAAACTTCTGGAGATAGAAAATGGAAGAGAAGTCTGGGGGAAAGAAATAGCTTTTTGAAGACTTATATCCAAACTTTATTTAGATACGTACACAGAAGCCTTGTTTCACATGGGTATAAATCCTGCCTGGATTTGGCACCTGGGCATAAAAAACAGATGCAATGTGGTATGTGTATGTGTGTGTGTTGTATATAGGCTTGCCATTTGCCCAAACAGGGGACGGGAGAGTGTTTTCCTACCTCCAACTCCCAGTGGTACAGAGATTTTTTTTTTTTTTTAAACCAGCGTTGGAAGGCAGTATTATGTGACTTCTGGAGAGGACCTGGAATGGTTTTACTATAGAGTCTCCAGTGATTCCTAGGGAGGAGAAACCTGGAAGTGATGTAACAAAACCCTCAAAAATTCTGGACCCTAGGTTGCCATTGCAACCTGAAGTTTGCTTATGGTGCCTAAAGCTATGGTAGACCTCAGCCTGTAAACTCTGTTACAGAGTTTAAATGGAGGACGAGGGAAAAGCCCTTAAAAGGAATAACCTGCAAAACTCTTGAATATAGCTAATTTGTTGCTAGGATACAAGCTAGTCTGCAAATAGAGTTTAACAGCTGCTGGCACTGCTTTGCCTTTGTTGAGAACTTTTCTCCTGCTGCAGCTGAAGGCAGGCAGGTGGCTGTGCTTGATGGGATGGGAAAAGGTAAGAGACTTTTCCTCCAAAGGTGGGTGGGAGACCAAAGAAACCTGGCCCGGAGAGGAAGCAATAAGTCTTTCAGTCTTCAAGTCAAATTTCAGTACTATGGTAATCATTTCAGAACAGAAGTAATAGAGTACATTATGAGTAGTTTCATGTTCAGGTTTGGTGTACCATTTATATACACTGGATGATGATCCAGATTTACTGTTTGAAATCTATCCAACACCACCCCAGAATACCCTTAGTGCATTTTCCTTTTTTTATTTCTGTTCCAGTTCCATAGCATTTTAGTGGTAGCAGTTGGTCTGCCTTACAACATTAGCTTAAACAAAAAAGCTTGAGACTGAAAAAACTTATGCTGCAATACATATCTTTCTTTGAGGAGCTATTGAGTTCTCATTGTGGTTTTTTTTGACACAAACACAAACTTAATAGGCTATCCCACTGGAGCCTACTAGTTTAGGTCCAGCTGAATCAAATTGTGGTTTTTTTAAAAAAATATTCAGAAAGAAGGGCAGTCAATGTCCATGATGCTTTATAGAGCACAAGAAGGCAAATACCTGCCCTGAGGAGCTTACCATCTAAAATTTAAGATGGAAGATAAGAAAGAGAGGGGAGAGAAGATGGAGGTGGGGAAAAACTGGGGAAGAATGTGTGTTCATTGCAATGACATTTACAGGAGATTAGTTCCTGTAGAGAAGAGAAACTAAGGGGTTGTACAAAAGTTTTGAGAAGTTTTTCCTCTTCAAGAAAAACATCTTCACATGCACAAAAACATTTTGCACCTCAGCTGAAGAGAAGGAAGAAGCAGTTCTGCATTTTATTCAGAAAGTCATTCCAGAGTCTTGGGTCAACTGTGTTAAAGACTCTGCTCTTCATAACTAATTGATGTCCTTACCTCTTAGAGTATGGCCTGACGTGGATTAGGGTTACCAACTGGTATGGAGGAAAATATCCTGTCCCTTAAATAGAGGCTTAATGTGTGGAAATGGACTGTTGAAGCTTTTCACAACATGGAGGTAAACAGTATAATCTGATAAATAATGTCCCATTAATCCACTATTAAAAAGATGGGGTATTTTTATCCAGACCAGGTGGCAACCCCATTTATAACAGCAGAAACATTTGAACTTGTTTAATATGACAGGAAAAAATGCTTTTGGCATGGATGAACCTGAGTTCCTTAACTTTTGAGCTGGATCCTAGAGCCAAAGAAAATTTGTCAAGTACTGATGTAATACTGTCACCCAGTGGTGCCCAACTATGTCCCCAACCCCCTAAATGCCCACTCGTTGCCAATAGCTGGCAAATCTAAATGTACATTCCAGTTCTTAAACTTTTCATGTTTGTGGTATTATTCTCTAAATATAAATTCAGCTGAGGGAAAACAGATTTAATAAATATTATTTAACACCAATTTTCTCATTCTAACCCTCCCACCCAGCATCTTTCATCTTCTTGACCTTATATTCCCCTTTTGATCGTCAGTAGTAAATATCTGCAGTGGAATATGCTAAAGGAAATGGAGGGTTTAAGAAAAACCTCTGCATTATTCCTGCTAAGCTCCTTAACTAAATCCGCCTTTCTCTTATAATTTGACTTATCTATTCTTTAAATTTGTCCAAAATATCTTCTGTTGTCTGCTTTCAAAATCCATTGTGCATTCTACAAATTGCACTATATTGTAATAATAATTCTTTAAATTTATTGTAGTGCTAATTCTTGTGTCACTTGAGGCCTTGATTTGATCTGTTATGTCAAAACACATCTCTTTCCTCAATAACTAGAATGTGGTTTTATAAAAAATTAGGTTAGGTCATTTTCCCCCTTGCCATTTTTTGTTTGTTTGTTTAAGCTTTCTTTGAAAGCATCCTCATTTCACCGTGTTTTGAGGTAGCAGATTTTTGACAGTAGTCCAAAACATGTTGATATATCACAAATCAAATGATGCAGGCACATTACCACAGGATAATGACAGGAAAAGTCGCCACATAGAAACTATTTCCTGTCAAGACTATGATTATTTAAATTATTAGAATGTAAAAAATAAGTAAACTGACCCTAACGTTTCTGTACTCTGAATAGCCAGTTGGTACAGTAGTTAGAGTGCTGGACTGGGCCTGAGGAGGCACACATTCAAATTTCCACTCTGCTATGAAGTTGGTTGACATTGCCATCTTAGGCAACACATTGGATTTTGAATGTTGTGACTTTTGCACTGTGACTTTTAGTCAGTCATACTCCCTCAGCCTAATTTATTTCATAGAGCTGTTGGGAGCATAAAGTGGAGGATGGGACTCTGTGTGTGCCATTCTGAGTTACTTGGAGAATAGAATAAAAAATTATTAAAAGAAATCTGAAATGCAAAATGCAAATCTGAATGAAAAACAAATGCGGAATGTCATTATCAAATCCAATGGTACATAAAAAGTCAAGTGGTTCTGTCAAATAAAGTAATAATAATGAAACTGGAACAAGTTAGCTGATCTTCTAAAATCGAAGGCAGTATAACACCATATCCAAATATCAGCACTGGCGATAAGTTGAGAATCCATTTTCACAAGTCAAAGTTCCATTGAATGCAAAAAGAAAAAAATTGGCACAGTTAGTGAGGGCCTGAAGGTGCTCTTATTACATTATCTGTTAGGCTAGATGAGTAAATACACAATAGCAGTTTTGAGTAGACAAAGACTGCATACACAAATAGATATTAACATGAAGCTGCTTTTGAAGTCTGTCCTGGAACTTTAAACTGTACTTCTTCTCCCATGTCAACTTACACTCCAGTTAAGACCTGGATCTGAGACCCTCCTTGATGTTCCTCTCCTTCTGAAGTAAGATGGACATAGAATGACAGGGCCTTTTCTGTGGTGATGCCTCAGTTGTGAAATGCCCTGTCCACTGCAATTTGCCTGGCACATAGCTTATGGTCCTAGGCTCCAGGTAAAAACCTTTTTTATTTGCCTATTACTCCTGTTAATGCTTATTATTGTTTTGCATTGCACTTGCTCAAAATGTCTTATGATTTATTGCTCCAATTAAAATTGTTTACTGTGGATTTGCATTTTAAGGTGCCTTTGAGCAAATGAATACTCTTGTGCAAGGAGGATATTTTTTCATATTTTCCACCTGAGATGACCCCCTCACACATTCTGCATCCCATAGCATTCTTGAAGCTCTAAGTATGCCTTAGTAGCAGTATATTGGACAGGGTTGGCGATTGCAGTAGCAAGAAAGAAACGAGAAATATCTGTCCCACAAGTGGAACAAAATTCACATGTCATAGGATCCAACCATAGCTATTTCATTCTGTGATTCAACTTAGGTTTATGGATTTTATCTGCTGATTTCCCATTTCAGTGGTTTTAGAATGCATTTTACTTGTTCTAAGCCTCTGAGCATTTTCAGAATGTGGCTACTGAACAATATAAATAAATAACATCACTCAAGTAACCTATTTCTCTTCTGAGAGGAAAGTACTACAACAGGGGTGTCGAACTCATTTGTTATGAGGACCAGATCTGACATAAATGGGACTTTGTTGGGCTGGGTCATGTGTGTCATAAAATGTAATGCCAGGTAGCAGAGATATAGACTTTATAAAGGACACAAACCCAAAGAGGTTTTTTTTAACTTAAAATAAAAACATGGTTAAAACATTAGCACTCTTGCAATATTTTGTTTATTTAACAGGGTCTGATAACTGACACCTCTTGCTCTGAATTATTGCATCAAAATGTCTGTGCTGTTGCAATCTTGAGTATGCTGTTCAGGTGTATATCTGTAAGCTGCAAACCTACGATGATGCAGCAGCAGCAGAACTGGAAGAAGAAGCAGAAGACAGCCAGTTCCACTGTGGGCCTGATAGAAGCCCTCTGGGGGCCTGATCCAGCCCTTGGGCCGCATGTTTGACACCCCTGTACTAGAACATCCAGTCAATGGAATTGCATTTTCCTTCTGGGGAGAAAAGCAGGGTATCAATCAATCAATCAATCAATCCAATCAATGCAATAAATGCAATAAATGCAATAAATACATGTTAAGGATGGGAGAGTGGAAAGGTGCAGGACTTCTGACACATTCTATTGCCCACTTAACTGGCCTAAAAGATACTAAGAACCAGGTACCTCCATAGGGACGAAACCTAGCAGCCTCCTGCTGCTTTTTAGTGATGCAGATCTAGCACTATGGATGGTTGGTGGTTGTTGTGAAATGTTTAGGGGGTCAATTACAATGTTTGAGTGAGAGGATCAGCTATACCCAGTAACTGAAGAAGTGTACATGCATATGGAAGCTTATACCCAGAATTAAACTTAGTTGGTCTTAAAGCTGCCACTGGAATCAAACTTTGTTCCAGTATTATTCAGTACATGCATGGTTCAGGTGAATGTTTCTCCTTTGTATAAGGTTTTTAGAGATATGAAATTGGAGGCCCCCCCTGCAAATGTAGACTGCCACTTTTCCACCATTGTTTCATTTATCTGGCTGCCATCCTTGTACTCTAACATCTCATTCATATTATGGGCTTTAGTTTGCTTTTTTGATACATGATTTACAGAGAAATATGATTTGATTAATAGTAACATGTATTTGGTCATTATTGTGATAGTCTGACTATAAAGACTACTGCTTAGCAGCACTGTGCTTGGAAGTTTTTGCTGCCTATGAATTAGGTTCCTTGCTGCATACTGCAATATAGATTTATTAATACCTACTAATATAGTGTATGCGTGGATAGGAAATCTCAGCTTACAAATTCAAGATAATTTGGATTCCTGTAATAGTGTGCTTGCTGCTGATTCTAGAGTTGCTCCCACACTGTATTAGGTATATGTCAAGGCATCTTCTCAATTGTGGGAGGGGGCTGGTTGCTACCATGGTTACCATATCATGGAATCATTCTACCAGCTCTTTGAGCAATGCATTATTTGAATGGTTACTAAACACAGCATCTGAGGGGCCAAAAGAGTAGAAGCCCTGGAGTGGTGAGATTCATATTGGTTCAGATATAAACTTCTGCAGTTTGAAAATACTCATCCCCACTGTGGGCCTAAATGTCTTTCAGGTCTGTTTTACAGTGGGATTTTCTCCCACATTCACTAGCTAGCATTCCCTACTAGCTTCTTATTCTTTTCACAAGCAAAAAAACAAACCAAATAAAATGTGATGGGGAGTGATCACTTTCCTTTGCCAGTTTTTCCCCTTAACTGAAAATGATATCCCTGAGCATTCTCAGGAGCATCATTTCATGCTGAGAAGCATGGAATTTGCACTACTTTGACATGCTGTTATGTCCTGAGCTTGGATTTCATCCCCATTGACATGCTGGTATCCTGAATGGCAATATTGGCTACTCTGTGTAGCAGGCCAATCAGGAGACAAGGATTGTGCTGGAGGGAAGCAAACTGATTGCATGTTATCTCTGTAATACTATTGGTTGTTACTAGGAATATGGGCGTGGCTATGCTAGCCCGCACTGTTTAAATAAGAGCCTGTTGCTCTATATTTGTGTTGTCTGTTCTGAGTTGTTCTGAGCTGTTGAATCACTACATTAAAAGCTGAATCACTTGTTGAATGCTGCCTTTAAGTGTCATATTTATCAGTGGTGGCGAGGATGGGATATAGTGGGTAGGCAGCCCCACTGAATACCGACACAATGGCAGATGAAGCAGAACCAGTCACGGCTCCGCCACCAACAGAATAGCACCCTGCCAACCCACCGGCAGCACCGGCGAGAGAGATGGCAGCCAGCACCAAGTCTGAGGTGTTCGAATCAGGCCTGGAAGACTGGGAATCATACATAACACGGTCCAAGTGCCATCTAAGGGCACACCAAATCGAGGATGAGGCCACGAAATCAGCGGTCCTGCTTAGCTCCGGCGGCTGAGCTGTATTTGACGTGGCAAGGTCCCTGGTCGCGCCGACCAGCATCCTGATGGTGTCATTGGCGGACTTGAAGGCAAAGCTGAAAAATCACTATGTGCCTAGTCCATCAGAAATTGTGTGCTGCCACGCATTCTATAAACGGGACCAGAAGGTTGGAGGATCAATTGTGGAATTTGTCACCGAGCTGAGGAAAGCTGCCCACACTTGTGGTTTCTCTGACCTAGAGATGGCCTTGCAGGACCGATTGGTGTGTGGCCTAAGAGATGAGCATCTACAGCAGCGGCTGTTCACCAAAGCTGAACTCACCTACGCAATAGCCTATGTAGAGGCTATAGCCACTGAAGCCGCTGAACGGTCCATCCGGGAGGTCTGGCAAGCCACCAGGCCGTTGCAACCACGAGTCAAGAAGGCTGTTCATTATGAGTCGACCAGCGATTCCGAGGCTGAGGGTGATGACATCCATCAGATGTGGGGAGTGAAGCCGCAGCGGACCACAAGGAAAGCAACACCTTGGCAGTTATGCACAGGTTGTGGTGGCAGTCACAAGCAGGACCAGTGCTGGGCACTGCAGCTGCAATAAGTGGGGCCATTTGGCCAGAGTCTACAAGGCAACAGGTCCCAGAAAGTCACCTCAAGCGACCCCAGTGATGTTGAGGAAGGAGCAAGATGTCTGAGCACGGAGGCAAGCAGAGTGCAATGTGACAACCAGCTGTTCCAGCCCTACAACTGTCCTGAGCACCCAAAAGTGCCAAGACCACCAAGGAAGACTCTGCAAAGGAAGGTGATGGCAAGCCACCTCTGCTTCTCACATACCTTGAAAGGCCCTTGGCTGCATCTTGATGGCACTTTACACACAGAGGTATGTAATTTTTTTCCAGGTGTATAAATGAGGTGTTTTTAAAACCTTTAAATGCCTGAGGAGTTTGGGATCTGGGTACCTGAAGAATTTCCTACTTCAATAATATTGTCTCCTACCATTTTGAAATCATGATAGGAAGCCCTTCTCTGGAGACATTAGGTGGTTAGTGATAGGAACTTGTCAGTGGTAGTGTTCTGCCTGGGGAACCCCCTTCTAAAGAGGTCCAAATGGTGCCAACTGTTATTATTTATGTGCCAAGGGAAACCCGATTGTTCTCCCAAGCTCTTGATTGATAGAATACTTCTTTCTGCAGTGCTGTTGGTTCACTTAAGCTGATTTTTAAAATTATATTGCATTGTAATTACATTAATTTATGATTCTGTGTATGCTGTCTTGAATATTAATAAAATGAAATATAAAAAATAGCTTGGCATATGACTTCCAGGTGGTGGTTTAGATGACAGCCTACCCAACTAGTTTTGAACTGTTGATTGTAATGATGCCTGTTGCCAGTGTAAGATCACTGATCCTCTGGCTTCTATGCCAGCTGAGTGACACAGATCATCACCTAGCCCTAGAGCAGGGATTCTTGTTCCCCACTGGAAACAATTAAACTGCAGTCCTGGGCACAGCTGCTTAAATCCCACTGAAGTCAATAGGATTTAAGCATGCTTACTCTGCAGCACAGTAGCCTTATTTGCCAGCATCATAACTCATAAGATCATGTCATAAGTATTTCATGTTGCCTCAGGAAAATATCTTTTCCACTTCTAACTATGAAACCTATTTATGGGTTGCAATAAATGTCAGCTGATTAAAATAAATGACAAGGATTCTGGTTTAATTTAGTATAGCAAACCATATTAAAATCCATGTTCTGATATGATCTTGTAAAAGTTTTTTCTGAGGCATTTTCCAATGGGTACACAACTTTTTAAAAAGTCTTTTTTTCTTAATATTGTCACCCAATTTTCATGTAATTTATACCCTTTAGGGATAAAGTAATAACATTGAACTCAAAATTTTTGTGCATGCAAGTTTAAAATGTATATGCAAAGCTTTGTAGGTAACATTATATATCAGCTGTAAAGTTTGCACATGTTTGAAGGAACTTGCCTAGTTAAAATTAAATATTTTTGTCTTCCAGCAAAGGAAAATGAATGTACTTGCATTTATGATAGGTATGCAATGAGGAACAAAGCCCGAGGGTCGTACAGGACTAATTTATCTGGATTACCAATCAGATTTTTATGTAATGCACACTGCAAATTAATTATAAACTAATCTAAGAGCTGCAAGTGTCTTAATATTTTTATTATACTTTTAATTCCAGTAGGTCAATGTATAAAATCAGAATAATTACATTGGAAAAACACCTACTGGGACAATCTGTGTTCATTAAATATGAAGTGCAAATCAAATTTTGTTGAGATTACATTTTCCACTTATTTTCTAAGGGTTTAATCCTCAAACAGGTTACTCCAGTGCATTTCTACAGCAGTCCCACTGGTTTCAGTAGGCAGGTGTGATGAATACAGCCCAAAGGTATATACCAGTCAAGTGCAAGTCCCACTGAAATGTATTACCATTATTTGGAAAGAGTACTTAGTGGGATGCACTGCAAGCTTTCTTTGTTATTTCAAATCTGTACAGTCTGTCATCTCAATTTATATTGATATCCTTCAGCCTCAACAGTGCAGTTAAGTTTTATGAGCATTTTTGATCAAATATGACTTTTGTTTGATGTATGTGCTTTCCTGGAGAAAAGACATTTATTTGATTTTTTCCCCTCCACCTTGTCTGAAAGTGTGGAACAGGTTGAAATAATGTTTAGCATGAAAAGATAAGAATAAACTTAAAGGCTATGATTGTTAATAGTACATTGGATCCAAAGGGTCTTTGCCTATGTCTACATTCTCCAAGACCCCTAAGAAACTGCTATGAAAAATCAATCAATACCCAGTAGCATGTTTTCAGGGTCATAGGAGAAAAAGGTTGGGTGGTAAATCATCAATGCCCTTTCCATGATGCATGGCTCAGTAGCTGAACATTTTCTTTGCATGCAGAAGGTTCCAAGTTCAAGCCCTGGCATCTTAGTTAAGAGGTTGTTGATGACTGAAAGACTTCTACCTGAGACTCTGAAAAGCTCCTGCCAGTGATAGTAGACAATACTAACCTTGATAGCCGTATAGTCTGACTCAGTATGGGGTAGCTTCTTATGTGTACATACCTTTTGCTTGAGCAGTAGAATATAGAGTTGTGCAGCAAAAAAGTATTTTTTGGATGCAGATATATTGGAGATGAAAAATATTGGTATTCTCAATTTCCCAGGTTCCCCCACCCCCAGATTTCCCATATTTTTCAGCTCCATTATTCCCTATGAGAAATCTTTTTGGGAGAGTGTTTTCAAAGGTACTGGTATCAAAATTTCAGGGAAGCTGCTGGTGCCTGTCTTTTAAATTACTCCCAAATTTCAAGTCAAGTGAACCAAGGGGTCCAGTTCTATGCCCCCCTGAACAAGGTATCCCCAGCCATCATCTATTGTTTCCTATGGAGAAAAAAAAAACTGTGAAAAAATGTAAAACCTAAGGATCTCCCCCAGGCTATTGCAAGGTATAGCTAAACCCAAACAAAGTAAAAGCCAAGAATCTGAAACTATGTAAAATGTGAGAATCTCAATGCAAATCACAAGAATCTACGTCCAAAAAAACCCAGACAAACCTGACACAAACCAACTCCAGTGAAGAACGAACTTTTAAAAGACAACAAAAACACTTGAAACTAACAGGATTGTACCTAAGTGAGCTTCGCAAGCCAATACCAAGCCCCGGGGCATACAGAAACACAGGGAAGAAAGGGGGAAGGGAATAATCAGTCCCAGAGGCCTGCAAACACCAGCTCTGGATATTCCTGGTTCATTTGGAATAGTTCCAGTATTTTTCAAGATCTATTTTTTGTTATCCCCCCAAAAACCTGGATATGTTTGGAGACTCAAATATCCCCCCAAAATACCGATAAGGAGTTTTTTAGATATATATTTGGCTTGGTTATGTCCAGGGGTCGTTTTGTAGAAAAAGAGGTGCAGGAGCTCATTAGCATACCTGCTATTAGCATAATCATTAGCATATGCCACGCCCCCTGACATCACTGGAAATGTGTCAGAAGGGAAAGCAAAAAGGGGGGGAGGCATCTTCAAAAGCCTCCCCTTCCCTTTCCCAGCTGGCCTGCCAAGGTGGGGTGGGGGGGGAAGCGAAGAGAGAGGGGGTTTAAAGTTTAAACCCCTTCCTTCTAGAGTTGCGCTGCAGGGGCAGCAGGATCTTTGTATGTATTCTATGGCCCCATACAAGAAAATAATGGCATCCCAGTGGATGTAGAAAAGGCAGTCTATCATCACACATAACCTTGTTTATGGCTGAGGACAAACTAGCAATTTCTCCGGGAGCCAGTCGTGGCAAAAAAGCCCTGGAACAAAGTGTTCCAGGGTTTCCTGTTCACACAGCCTGGCCTGCTGCCAGAGTGTACTGGGTGGAGCCACGCGGGAGTGTTCAGACTGCTGCTCCAGAGGCACACTGTATGCGGCATTTCCTCATTAATTCAGCTGTGGGTGTATGTGCGCATGAGCACTCATGCACATAAGCAGTCATGCGCATAAGCACATTTTGCTGATTGGGGTAGGATTCCACAGCGCTGGCACTGCATAGGGCAGTAGAGTGGAGCATGGCCAATCATACCACTGATGCCTTCTACCCAACGTGAGATGCTCCTGGCTTATTGGCAGAGCATTCAGACTTCCCGGAAGCGGGGAAATGCGGGACACACATACGCTTTTGGGAAATGGATCCCTACCTGTGCAAATTACCAGTCTGACCTCAGCCTATGACTGAACAAAAGGTACTGTTCTTTGTAAAAACAAACAAACAAACAAAAAGCATGGCACCATAATTACCATACTGTATAAAAACACACAGCTGTGAGGCTGCAACTATCATTGAATTTTCCCTCCTCAACACCACATGGAAAGCATTTCTCAGCAAGATTTGAAAAAATTTCAACAACTTGCCAAGATTCAGAATGGTTTCAGATCAGAGTTCAAGAATTGATATAATGCCAAATACAAGGAAATGCCAAAAGCAGCATGAACCATTCTGTCTTGCTTATGTTGTTCTCACCAAGAGAGACATTTGTGAACCTTCAAGCCAAATGCAGCCTACCTGCCTATGTGTTGTACCCTGTCATATGCCCCCAATCCCTTTTTTAGATTCCTAAGTAGGCAGTAAAAACTAGTTCAGAAAGCCCCTGGTGAGCTGCCATGCATGGCTGGTGTTCTTTACTATGTAGCTCTTCTACATGTCCCACTTTGGTTTAACTACCTCTGATAGCTGGTATAGCATAAATGCTAGAATGTGAGCTGTTTATTATGTGAGCTTCTGTGCTTCCTCTGGGGAGCTCACAGCAGCATACATAGTTCTCCTGTCATGATTCTAGCCTCATAACAACCTTGCAAGGTAAGTTAGTCACAGAGTGACTGGGCTAAACCCCACCCAGCAGATTTGATGGAAGAGTAGGCTTTAGAATCCCAGATCCTAGGCTGTGGTCACATGGCAAACTAAACTGCAATTTTTCGCTGCTATTTTTTGATTGGGAATATTTTTCTTGGGGTTGGGATGATCACATATCCCTCCCCGAACCACAAGCATTGCGCAAGGAGGCTCTGGGCACCATCTAGTTTTTTTAAAAGATCGCTTTGTGAAAGTGTGTATGCACACGGATGAATCATCACCCCCACCTGGATTTGCCATACTCCCTTGTTTTCACAGTGAAATGTTGGAAGACACCCTCCTAAGTGACCCTGTTGCCTTTGTTTCACAAGCCAATATTAACTGCAGTTTGTTCTGCTTGGGGAACAGTTTATCTTTTAACCGAGGGCCCCCTGGAAATGGTGCTGGCAGCTTGAAGAGGCAGAAAGTCTCAGTGTTGCGGGGAGAGCTGGGGACGGAGGGGCAGCCAGGAGAGATGCTCTTGGGAAGGTTTCATCTGTGGTGGCGGCAGGGGCTGCCCAGAGTGCAACAATTCCTCTGCCAAACTGGCATCTCGTGAGGCCCCAGGGTGCTGGCTATCTCCAGCAGCGTGACCACCCGGGCCACCTCAGTCATGGTCTGTGCCAGGCTCTGGCGGCACTGGGCCAGCAGCTCCTTGTGTTTGGGCTCCATGGCACAGCGCCCCCAGCCCGCCAGGTGGGCAGAACACACCCGGCCCCTGTGTCTCTCTCCGCACTGCCCACCAGTCTGCCCAGCCCTTCCTTCCTCACCCACCTGCCTCCCCCCCCAGCAACTTTCCATGCCTCTAAAAGGGTGTTTAGAGATCAGAGGCTGGTAGCACGGAGCCAACAAGTGGGGAAATGTCTTGCAAACAGCAGGCAAGTTGGAAGGGTGGGGATGTGTGCTTGAACGTTTAAACAATCAGTGAATGATTGTTCATGCGAACAAAGGTGGAAGCTGCGGGGGAACCTCATCACACGATGAATGGTCAAATGACCTTAATCGCAATCATTGCAAGAGATGGCTGTCCAGATGGGCAAAATTGCGGATTCAAAGTGCAAATACCCGAAAAGTACTTGATTTTCCTGGTGTCAGAAAACTCGCTAGGAAACCAGGAGGATTGTGCAACTGAGCCCACTTCGGTGTGGGAGGCAGATGCGCCTGTTTGATCAGCAATTTTAAATGCGAGAGGAAACAGCAGCGAAACCCAATCAAAATGACTGTGTGACCACGGCCCTAGTCTGGATCCTAGTATGTAGTTCTACACCATTCTGGCTGTTCACCAGTTCCCAGTTTAAAGTCCACCTCAGCCACAACCTCACTAAGTAGCTTTAGACCATCATTTTTCTCAGTTATATAATTTATAACATTAGGCTGATTTACTGACCTATTTATAGGACTGTTGTAAAGATTACTGAGAAAATGTATGTGAAGCACTTTAAGCATTTACAACATCCTATATAAATGGTAAATTTATGAGAATGTTTGTATATTTGAAATATCAGTCTTGGACACTAATGGGTATGAATATCTGGCAAAAATAAAGAATATCTCTCATTTTAGACTCTGGGCTGGCACATATATCTATAATGAAAAATTACACCTATATCTTCGGATGTAGATAATCAGAAGTAGATAATCAGCTTCCACTGAAGACTGAGAATATTGAATAGGGCTGGCCAGACTCTTGTTGGTTCAGATTGCATTATGATCATCAATTGCAAATATACCTCAATTTATTGATGACTGGATCAAGTATTCCCCAAACCATTTGTTGCAGTTCACTGGACATTTAGCATAACAACATACACAATCAGCTGTGTGTGCTGTTTAATGCATATGTGGTTAGGAAAGGACCATGGGGATTGTATTTTCCCCATGCAAGTAGTTAGCACTCTCTAAGCACTCACATCCCACATCCCTCTGGCATGACCATGATGGCATAGTGGGTACTTTAAATAATAAAAAAGAATAACATGTATGTTTTGTTAGTGCATTCATGCACTCATTCATTCCATGCTTGAGAGGAGACAGATGGAGTATAACCACAGGATCTCAGTTAATTACTCTTAATACTCCACAATCAAGAAGGATACATTTACATATCTATCTCCAATTTTGACATATTTATTGGCTTCACTGTCCCCCCCACATTAAATCCAAATGATGATGACCTTATAACCTTAGCTTGTTATTCCTGTTTGCATCTGTTAAAACATCTTTATTATGTTACATGCTAATTTGCTGTTCAACCTCTGCTTTATATGTATGGACTGGTAAATTCCATTTCATTGTATCTGAGGAAGTGTGCATGCACACGAAAGCTCATACCTTGAATAAAACTTTGTTGGTCTTAAAGATGCCACTGGACTCAAACTTTGTTCTGCTGCTTCAGATTATCATGGCTACCCACCTGGATCTATCATTCATGCCATGTGTGATGTATCCCTGCCCTTCTGGACGTGGTGTATTCATTTCCCCCTTACCTTCTACCCCACCATCTTGCCAGCACCCATAGAGGCAGCCAAAAACTCCCCCCCTTCTGGCTCAGCATCCCCCTGTAGTTTGTATACCCATGATGCTTCAGAGATCCACACACTCTCCCTCCTGGAGTCAGAATGACCTCATTCACCAGGATGCCAGTTTCTTCGACCCTATAATACACTGTTGTCTTAACAGGCCCCATCATGTAAGTAAACCAGTAAACAAAGAAACCAAACAAAAACAACCACTTCTTGGGCTGATCCTGGACTTTTTGGCTGGCTAACAGTAACTAAAAGTGCTTCTGGCCATAGCCAAGCTTTATAAGGCACATGAAACAGGAAGGGGAAAAACAGTCCTCAGCAAAGATGGTTCCTCAGTTAGCAAAGATGGTCTTCCTTTCCTTGCCTCCCTGCTCTATCTGCCATGTTCTCAACAATCACTATGGCTGCCTCCATATCTATATATCTAATTCCCAAGTGGCCCCCTGTGTGCGGATATCTAAATCCGCACATCGGGGGCACCTGGGGGGCAGGGAGATTTTCCTGCGCATGTGGGGCAGTCCCCACATGTGCAGAAAAATCTAAAAAGTTTTAAAAAGTGTAGAAGGGATATCTAAATCCCCCAAAAAGTAAGAGCGTTCCCTGCACATGCGCAGGGAACGCTCTGGGAACTCTGCGGGGGCTGGCGGCTAAAAGCTGCTCAGTCCTCGCCACCGGAGCCGGGGGGGGGAGAGGAGATCAGCAGATGAGGAGGATCGCCGGAGCTGAAGGGGGGAGGAGATCGGCGGGCCTGGCGGCTGGAAGCCGCTCGGGCCTCCCCTCCAGAGCGGGGGGTGGGGGGAAGAGGAGATCAGTGGAGGAGGAGGATCGCGGAGCCAGGGGGGAGGAGATCGGTGGGCCCGGCGGCTGGAAGCTGCTCGGGCCTCGCCTCCGGAGCCGGGGGGTGGGGGGAGGAGGAGATTGGTGGCGGCAGAGGAAGGGGACATAGCTGGAGCCAGGGGGGAGGGAGGAGATCGGCGGCGGCAGAGGAGGGTGACAGGAGCCGGTTGGGGGTGGGAGGAGATTGGCGGTGGCAGAGGAGGGGGACATAGCTGGAGCTGGGTGGGGGGAGGGAGGAGATTGCTGGGGCCGGGGGTGGGGAGGAGGTGATTCCCGGAGCCAGGGGGTGGGGGAGAGGACATCGCCAGAGCCTTCCCCGTGAATATCACGGGTCCCTCTTCTTGTGTTTATCTAATTCCATCTTGAAACTGTCCATGCTTGTAGCTGCCACCATCTTCTGTGGCAGTGAATTCCATATGTTAATCACTCTTTGGGTGAAGAAGTACTTCCTTTTATCTGTCCTAACCCGACTGCTCAGCAATTTCATGGAGTGCCCACGAGTTCTTGTACCATATAATTCACATTGATGGTTCCATATACCATATAATTCACACTGTGATCAAGTTCTTCAGCCAGTTTGGTGTAGTGGTTAGGAGCATGGATGCTAATCTGGGAAAACCGGGCTTGATTCCCCACTCCTCCACATGCAGCTGCTGGTGTCAGTTACAAGATCTTTCAGGGCTGTTCTCTCATGAGCAGTTCTCCAAAGAGCTCTCTCAGCCCCACCTACTTCACAGGGTGTCTGTTGTGGGGAGGGGAAGGGGAAGGAGATTGTAAACTGCTCTGAGACTCCTTCAAGTAGTGGTGGGGTATAAATCTAATCTCCTCCTCCTCCCTTGCAAGGTATCTTGGACTGGTAAACAAGAGTTAAGTGTATTGTGTAATCCGGATATCATTCCATCCTATATGTAATACACATATTACAATTTTAAAAGTAGGGCTTGATTGAATGCAATCTGAAATTAGGTTTGTATACAGTTACCATTCTTTGTTTTATTGTGATTTTGTTGGTATTTGTATCAGAGATTTTTTTTTCTATTAGTGTTTTCTATTTCTGTTTAAAGTAGTTGTGTGATGTAATGGCCTAGAAAGTATATAAATCAATTTAGACTATAAATATAAAAATAATGTGCTGTTGAATATATAATTCCTCTATGGGAAAACAAACAAACCTTTAAAGCTCAGCATTTTGGCAAATCCTTTGAGAAGAAAGTCCTTCCACACAGTCCAATAGCACATCAGAACTGGCTTTTCATCCTTGGCATCTAGCATTTCATATTCAGCCAATTTAATTGTTATTGATGTCAATAAAATCATCAATGAGCTAGCTGCTTTTCATTTTCATCTTTGGAGCACAGCTGGCGCTTCCAATGAGTCATTTCCTGCTGATGTAGAACACTCTATAGGTCCTTGCGATTATCACCTATGCATGCAAGAAATACAAACCTTCCGTTTTTTTATGAGCTACACTTTAATACCAGTCTCTAATCTTACATACCACTCTCTCCTTTTTTAGAACCAAGCTGGCAATTCTCATCTTGAATAGCTTTAAAATTGCTCATAGCAATCAATGACAACTGAGGCATCACTAAAGAATTTCTTTTATCTCCCAAGCTCCAATTTAGATCAGTCATTAAGCTTGAGTAAGCTTGAGCTGTCAGAACATTTTCCCTCATCACATGCTCCAAGCACAAAAAGTCAACTTCAAAATCAAATTTGTTTTCTTTCTTACTATACTTTGTAATAGCTTAGTATGAACAATAAACTTAACTGAAATAGTACTGTCAATCTTCAGTAACTCCTGGAATGGCTTGGGCTTTTCATCTAAGGAAGGCTGCCATATCTCAAATAGGATGCACGGCAACCCCTTCATTCATGTTAGATCTTTTTTCCATCACCTGCTCCATCTCGTTAGTAATATGCATTCAAGTACATTTCAGGGCAGTGTTTCTTTTTCTTCTGAATGCAGTTGAAAGTGAAATCAGTTAAAATGGGTGGAACAAAGAGAATAAATTGAATATTAATTAGAAACGCCATCTACCTCATTGCCATAAGGATTAAAGAACATACCTCAGAATCAAGGTTTGAGATACTAACCTTTGGCACTGCAGTTGCATGCAACGGAAGGAGTTGAGCTTAAAAATGGACTCCTCCCACTGAAGTTACTAATACTAACAGTGTTTATATCCCAGTACTTTGTTTCCTTTAGTTCAGAGTAAAGGAGACAACTATGCCACATTCTTACTGAAGATCTGGAAAAGAGCATTATTGCAACCATTTCAAGGATTCTATAAGATCAGATCATTCTTCAGTGGGCTAGTGATGGTTGAGGCCATTACATGGCTTGCCATGTGTCCAATATGTAATTATGCATGTGTGTTTCTTTTTTCTGAATGAAGCTTCTATAGGAGGCACACACCTGGCAACTCAGTGAAAAATGTAAAATTAATGAGAACAGAGTATAGGTGAGAAAGCAAAGTGTAGGTGATACTGTTATAAAAGGATAAAGTTGTAAACCGACTTTCTCTGATTTATGCCTGAAGAAACAGTAACCACAGTGGTAATTTTTCATTGATAAATAATTCCTAGTAGCCAGAGAAAGAGAACATCAACATCTCCTGTTGCATGTACATTTTGTTATTAATACATGGTTACACAAGAAATTGTATCCATACAATGGAAGTGAATAGCACTTTATTGAATATATTTACTTACATGAGCATGTCAAAAGCAATCTAGAAAATAAGATACATTTTCCAAACCATAGCCACCAAAGGTATCTCCACTATCCACAGTCCTGATCCACTGAAAGTTGCTCCCACACAGATTTCATTCAAACGAATCAGAGAGTCATGAGAGTGGTTCTAGTGGCTCTGTTTTGCCAGTACAAGGACACTTAACTGGTGGAGGACTGAAGTGGTTTTGTCAATTCCAGTCTCCCATTGCACACACAGTACTTTCCCTGCCCCCCCCCGAACAAGGGGGACTGTATATCATGGGGTGCAGCACACTATAGCAGAATCACTGGAGCTAGCCTGTTAGAATGAAACACTTTAAACCATCACTGATAGAATTTTAGTGTCAAAAATAGTGAGCAAACATGAAGTGTAAAAAATGCTAAAAGGTGGATTGAATTCACATTCAGAATTTTGAATACAAATGATGTGACCCACTTTCCTAGCCTATTAGGACTCAGTTCAACATACACCGGCCACATGACCATGAAGAAGCCTGTGGACAGTGCTGGCTCTTTGGCTTGGAAACAGAGATGAGCACCACCCCTAGAGTTGGATTTGACTGGCTTTTGAACAAGGGAAACATTTACCTCCACATACACATTTCCCCAAATATTTTTAAGTCTCAGTGATGGCATATATATTTCTGAGACTCTGCAATTGACGGTTTGCTTTAAAGAGAGCTGCTGCACAACTCCTGTAGTTAACAGTAGGAGGTTCTTGCAAGTTATGCTACTGTTCTTTAATTAGCAAATTATGCTGGCCTTGCTTTAGAATTGGGCTTTGTAAATTGAGTCATTTCCTCCAAAACTGGAAAATTCCAAAAACCCTCATGCACTTTTGATAATGTCAGAGTTTCAAACTGCCCCAATCTGCCCCATGCCAAACCCTACCCCTAACCCAAACATTGCTCCTACTGACCTGTACCACTTTTCTTATCTAATCTGGTAGTGGCTACAGCAGCGGTAGAGAGGGAAAGCAGGAGATCTCATTGGCTTCTTTCCTACCTATTTTTTCCTTGGCCCACCCAGCCTGCAAGTACTTACAAGGAGAGGAAGACAAAATTAGCCTAGATGGATTTCGGCTGCTTCTACCTTCCTGCCAGCAAGACCTTTGTCACTATCTCTCCCCTCCCCTCCATTCTTCCATTCCTTCTTGGAAGGGGAAGGAAACAGGAGGTCTAGGCCAGAACTTTCATGCTATCATCACCTGAGGAAACAACCAAGGCCTGCTGGAGACCAGCAGAAGCAGTCCTGTTCCCCTTCCCTCCCACCTCAATTGGTGAAGGCAGTCATGGCAGTTCCTCTCCTGCCAGTTTTGCTTTCTATCAAATAGGAGTAGATATTCAAAGTTAGGCTAATATTCTCCCTTCAGTTTGCACATGAAAATCTCATTATGCATACACTGATGGCCTAATGGCAGACTATACTTCTGTTATCTGTGAAAAGCATTACATGAGATTTAAGAACAGAAGATCAGAAGTTCTTACCCCTTTGCTTTATACTTTGCAATATTATCGACTGATTCTGTAATGCAAAAATTTAAATATTAAGATAAATCAGGTGTCATAAGGATATTAAGATTCAATTAATTTGTATTTAAATCAATTCACACAGTTATCCTTATGCTATTCATCAGCTCTAAAAGTACATGTGATTTAGACTCATGTCTAAATGAGGATTACTCATAGTTATTTTCAGATACTAAAAAAATGCTCCATATTATAGTTAATCTTAGTGACTAATACTCTCCAACAACATTCAGTAGGAGATTAAGAACATATTTGGAAAGTTAAACTTGGGGGAAACTTTAAAACAGTTCTGCAGACTGCTGAAGCTTAATATAATTTAAGGCAACCAATAAAGCAGTGACAAAATTGCAAAATAAACTAAACTGAGGTATCCCATTCCTATACAGTGCGTGGATTAAATTAATGCAAACCTTTTAATGTTTTTGTTTTGTTCCTACTTGCCTGAATGATGGGAAGTTCAAAGCAGCCTTATGGTGGCTTTATGAAAATGTGATGATTTCTGTATTTCACAAAATGAGGAGAAATGAACTAGAATGCGTACAGGCAATATAATTTTGCAAAACTCATTCCTTTATTTCTACTGAGTTTTCCATTGTTCTGTTTGGTGTTTCAAATGTTTCTGGAAACTATGCAGAGTGTCTTGCGATCAAACTAGATTATAGACTGCTGTTAATCTTTAAAACTCAACCATAGCCATGCTTATTTGGATCAAAGTCATGAAAAGAGGGAGAAGGTGGTTTGACGTTTCTAATTCTGAATGGTTTCATTAATTAAAACTGACTCCATGTTATTCTTACTTCTTAGAATGAAAAGAATATTACCCATCTCCTTTACACCTTCTCCAAATCCTGCACAACTCCAATCCAAACCAATTACATCCCATGTGGTCATAATTGAGCTTTTAAAGATGAGTAGAATTCTGCTATTTCTTTTATTTAGTTTAGATATACTTAGTTTTAGGAACTGCAGATACACCAGATAAATGCAGATCATTTTAATGGGACGCATATCTGAATGTACATTTAGATTCATGTCCTCATTTTAATCCCCCCTCTTGTGCTTTGTTGTTGTTCAGTCGCACAATCGAGTCCGACTTTTTGCGACCCCATGGACCAGATCACGCCAGGTCCTCCTGTCTTCCACTGTCCTCTGAAGTTTGCTCAATTTCATGTTTGTTGCATTGATGACACTGTCTAACCATCTCATCCTTTGCCGTCCCCTTCTTCTTTGACCTTCAGTCTTTCCCAGCATCAGGGTCTTCTCCAGTGAGTGCTCCCTTCTCATTTGGTGGCCAAAGTATTTGAGCTTCAACTTCAGGATCTGGCCTTCCAAGGGAACAGTCTTGTGCTAGGCAGCTACATCCCCCCCCCCCCAGAAAGCATCAGATAGAATGAGGGTTAAGAATAATTGTTTGCACTACCAGAATGACAATATATCTCTGTGTCAGAAATCTTCCAGGTCATCCTGAGAAATCCAAGAGGCAATGTGACTTTCAAAGCAAAATCAGTGCAAACTCTGAGGTTCTTCAGAGTCCTGTTGAGGTATCCAAGGCAACTAGTTTCAGACTCCAGAAACAAAACCACATGATCCTATTCATAAGAAGCAACAAAATTACATAAAACTGTGCAAGCTTTAAAGTTCTCTAGAACTCTTCATTGAATGGGATCTTTAAAGGAGGAAGAAAGGAAAAAAAAAGACATTCCAAGCCATGATCTTAATGTTCATTTGTAAGCATCAGCCATTTCCAAATGGTTTATCTACCCTAGAGTCAAGTTAATTTTTCCTCTGGTTCCCTGCACCATCATTTCTATACCTCCCACCAGTTCTCCAGCTTTTCTCTAGTCTTTCTCAAGCCAGCTTTGAGGAGTTTTGGGAAGCATCACAGTGAACATTGGGTTTTTTTACTGCTCACATGGCAGCGATTTTCCCTGAGATGGTCCCTGCAGCAACTATTTCTTCCCTGTTCCTCCCTGTCTCCCTGTAGCAGACCTAACCATGCAACAGATGGGGACAACAAAAAGTCTCTAGGCTCTTCTCTTGCAGAAATATAAGGGGAAAAGGAAGGGGCTAGATACTTACTTTTTAAAAACAATAACTGGAAATTCAGAGAATCTGTTATGCATATCATTGTTGTATTAATATCCTATTGCCATTTTTTTAAGATTGCAAAAGCCATAGTGGCCCAGCAGCAACAGGGCTTCCACGTGGCATGTTTCCCTGTATCTTCTCTGTCATGTAGAAGCCCTGTTGCTTCTGTGCTTTATCAGCAGCAATGGGGAAACTACACAAGTTTGTCCTGATGTGGAAATCATCATCCTGTGCAGATGCTGAGTGGGTGTGCAGAGACAGAATGGGGTCAACATGTTACACCTTTGGCATTCTGGGAAGGAGTTAAAAATGGAAAAGTAGTTGATCAAAGCAGCAAAAGCACAGCATACCAGAAGAACAAAGTTTGAGTCCAGTGGCACCTTTAAGACCAACAAAATTTTATTCTGGGTATAAGCTTTCATGTGCATGCAGACTTCTGTGCTCTTTTGCTCTTCAGAGTTTTCTATAAGTCAGAAGTATATGAACCTGTGTAACAATCTGACATTAACTGTGGTGGCTCAAGTGATTAAGATGCTGAACTGCAGGCCGGAAGGTCAGTAGTTCAGCAGTTCGAGACCTGAGTGCCGCATGACAGAGTGAGCTCCCGTCTCTGGTTCCAGCTCCTGCCAACCTAGCAGTTCGAAAGCAAGAAATTGCAAGTAGATAAATAGGTACCACTTTGGTGAGAAGTTAACAGCGTTCTGTGTGCCTTGGCGTTTAGTCATGCTGGCCACATGGCCACAGAAACATCTTTGGACAGCGCTGGCTCTTTGGCTTGGAAACGGAGTTGAGCACTGCAAATTGCTTAAGTAAGATGATAACTAGCTATGTGTCATGACAGATAATAAGTCTTGTTCTAGAAATTAAAGCTAGGTCAATATAAGGGTTTTAAATAAGATGCAATCATTGTTAAGTTGATAGGCTGTTCCAGCAATTACAGTCATTCAGGAAATCACCTTTCATGTTCAGTTCCTTAAAACTTAAAAAAAATATTTCAAGGAAATTACTAAAAAAATCAGTCTGGAATTCCAGTGCTGAATTTGCAGTCCTTTGAGAAGTTTAGATCAGTTTCATGGTATTTCCAAACTGTACTGACAAGCACCAAGCATGCTTACTACCCTTCAAGAAGCAAAAAAAAAATAAAAATGTGGGCACATGAGTGCTAGCTGGGAAAAGATTGGTTCCTACATTCATTAGAAGCTGTTTTTGGGCCTCCCCCCAAACTTGAAAAGGGAAGGCACTATACTACAGGTTGGGTGGTGTACCCAGCCAATCAGGAGAGTACTTGTAGCTGGCTATTTAAATCCAGGACTCTTTGACCTTCCTATTTTTGTGCTAGAGAAGCAGCAGGAGAGAAGGGAATTTGCCTTGCAAAATGCTTGCATACAGGAGGAGAACATTCAGCTTCTTTGAAAATTAGCTGTTTGGTGCTAGTGGGATTCCCCCTTCAGTTTTGCTTCAGTGAGGCTGGTTTGGAGTTTTCTTCAGGCTGGCAGCCTCCATTTTCCCCTCCCCAAGCTCTAATTTCCCCAGGTTCACCCCCAAATCTCTAGCAATTTCCCAACTCAGAGCTGGCAGCCTTACATTCCCTAAACTTTTAAAAGTCTTTAAGGAGAGGATTCAATGGAATGAAAGAAAATAAAGAATAATGATCACTCCCTAGATTTGTTTAGCTCCAAAGGAATGGAAGTAATTAAATTAGAATTCTGGGTAGACATGTAGTAATTCCAGCACATTACTACACAGCATATAGTAATCCCAGCAGACCCCCTCAGCTGTTAGGTTTAAATGGCTGTGAGCTACTTAACTCTTTGGTTTTGCCCTCCCTTCAAAGTGGCTGAGAGCAAAACTGCATGGTTAAATGACAGCCATTTAACCCTTCCTGGGTGATCCCCATCCCCTTACTGGTAAACTGTGGCTAGGAGAAAGGGGGAAAGGAAGTTCTTTCCTGGGCAATTCCCCCTTTCTCCTGGCCCAAGCAAGCCACAGCCAGGAGAAAGGTGGAAGGGAACCAAACTTGCTGGACTGGCTTGGTTTAAGCGGGGCCCTTTTGGCTTGGTTTGTGTTATGTACTGAAGCTTGAATCCATCATATTCTTTTCTATGTTAAGCTTCAAGCAGAATGTGGATTGTAATCTGTCGCATTACCATTGGCTGGTTTCTGTGAAACGTCTGTATATAACCAATCACTATGTGAAGATGTATCAAAGAGGGAACAGTCCTGATTGGCCTTTATCCCTGAATTGTTATTGGTCCTTAACTTGTTATGGGTGTGACTTTGACAGCCAGGGATGGTTTAAGAAGGGAGCTGTGCTCCACTTGTTCGTGTGTGTGTGTTCCTGAGTTGAAGTTTGCTGTTATAATAAAGCTGAATCACTTTGCTGAAATCAAACCGTGTTAAGTTGCATACTTAACAATTGGCGATGGGGATGGGATATTAGAGCGGGTAGGCAACCCCGCTGAACCGATGCAGTAATGGCAGATGAGGACACACACCCGGCCGGGCCGGCTGAAGCCCCACTTGCAGCAGTGGTCATGCCGTCAGTCAGGATGGCCATCAACCCGGCGTTCAAGGCATTCGACCCGGCAACGGAGGACTGGGACTCTTACCTAGCGCAGTTTGAGTTTCACCTCCAAGCGAACCAAATCACTGACGAGGTATGGAAGAAGGCAACGCTACTGAACTCCTGTGGCAATGCTGTCTTCTACGTCGCCCGATCCTTGGTCGCTCCCACGGAGCTCAGCGCAGCTACCTGGACTGATATCATGGCCAAGCTCAAAGGCCATTTCTCACCCCAACCTTCGAAAATAGCTTCTCGGCACGCTTTTTACAAGCGGAGCCAGGGGCCCACAGAATTTGTCAAATTTGTCACTGCCCTGCGGAAGGCTGCTTGGCCGTGTGGGTTCACCAACCTTGAGGAGGCCCTCCTCAACTGGCTCATATGTGGTCTACAGGATGAACATCTCCAGCAGCGTCTGTTCGCTTGCATGGAACTCATGTATGCTGTGGCCTATGCAGAGGCTATTGCCACCGAGGCTGTTGACAGGTCAAGATGTGAGGTTCGCTAGTGGCAGACCCTGGTGGGTAAGGAGCCAGCAGTCCACCAACAATCCACCAGTGAGTCTGACAGTGAAACCGATGGAGTGTGCAGAACATGGGAGACACGCCTAACGTGGTCCAAACCGAGAACTGCAGCAACGCGTTCCTGTGCCGGCTGTGGTGGTAAACACGAGAGAGACCTCTGTTTGGCGAAAGAGCTGATCTACTGATCCTGTGGTAAGCAAGGTCATCTGGCCTGAGTCTATCAAGCAGCCAAGAAGTTTCCACCATCTACACAGCATGCATAGCCTAGGGTTCGTATCCAGGATAATGACAAGACATCCAATTGTCATCAAACTGACACCTGCTGCTGCCCCTCAACGGTTCTGGCCATCGGAGGCAAGCCCTTTAAGAAGATCCATGTCACGGTTCATCTGGACGGCATTCCCTGTACCATGGAGGTGGACTCTGGATCATCCTTCATGGTCATCTCTACGCAGACATGGCAGTGTTTGTTCCCACTACGGAGTTGCCACCGCTTGTCCCCAGTCTCAACCTGCCTGACCAACTTCCAGGGCAGGCGGATTCCCTTGGCAGGAAAGTCAAGTTTCCTGGTAGAATTTAAAGATCAGAGAGCTGAGCTGTCCCTCCTGGTGGTGGAGGGTGAGAGAGTCAGTTTGTTAGGCCTCAATTGGTTTGAGGCTCTGGGCACTGCTATCACTGGTATTAACCACATATGCCAAATAAAAAGGGACTTATTGTATAGCGAGTTTCCTGATGTGTTTGGGGAAGGGCTCGGTCAGTACACCGGTCCTCCAATGTCGTTTGAGTTGGATCCTTCAGTTCGCCCTGCCCGACTGAAGTATCGTAAGATGCCTCTCGCCTTGAAGGCAAAGATAGAGGCTGAGTTTGACAAACTGGTTAACCAAGGTATTCTGGAGCCTGTTCCCTATGGCATATGGGAAACCCCCATCGTGACGCCTGTGAAGGCTGACGGTTCAGTGCGTATCTGCGCCAATTACAAATGTACTGTTAATCGAGCTCTTCAGCAGCACTCCTACCCAGTGCCTGTGATCAGCCATGTGTTGGCATCACTGGGGGGAGGCAAAGTGTTTGCAAAGCTGGACCTGGTGCAGGCATATCAGCAGCTGCCTGTGGACAATGCAACTGCTGATGCACAGGCTATTGTAACCCACAAAGGGGTGTTTAGGGTCAAGCGCCTTCAATTCGGTGTAAAAGTTGCCCTGGGCATTTTTCAAGGGTTAATGGAGGGGCTCCTGTGAGGGCTATCTGGTGTCGTACCATATTTTAATGATGTGTTAATAGCTGGTACTGATGAATCAGAGTTAATGGCTCGACTGAGAGCAGGGTTGGGTCGCTTCAGAGAAGCCGGGTTATGAGTTAAACGCTCGAAATGTGTTGTTGGGGTTAACCAGGTTGAGTTTCTGGGGTTCCTCATAGATGCCAATGGGGTCCACCCCATGCCTGACAAAGTTGCCACAATCAAGAACGCACTCCCGCCTAATTCAAAGAAAGACCTGTAATTGTTCTTAGGCATTCTAAACTTCTACCACGCATTCTTACCGCACAAGGCATCAGTGGCAGAAGTACTGCACGCCCTCTTACATAAGAACGCCAAATGGGAATGGGGTGAGTGGCAAAGGTGGGTGTTTGCAGCCGTTAAAGAACTACTATCCTCGGATGCTGTGCTCACGCACTTTGATGAGGGAAAGCTACTGGTGTTAACTGCTGATGCGTCCCCCTATGGGGTGGGCACTGTGCTCAGTCACTTGATGCCAGATGGCATGGAGGCACCTATTGTGTTCTATTCATGGTCCCCGATGGCCGCTGAGAAGAACTACACCCAGATCGACAAGGAGGGCCTCGCGGGAGTTAAAAAATTCCATGACTTTGTGTATGGGCGACGGTTCCTCCTTGTCACTGATCACAAGCCACTCCTGGGCATATTCTCTCTGGACCGTCAAACCCCGAACATTCTCTCACCAAGGATGTTGCGCTGGGCAGTTTTCCTTTCTGCCTACGATTATGACTTTGAACATAGGCCTGGAAAGGCTATCAGGCACGCTGACGCCCTCAGCCGCTGCCCTGCACCAACGGCGGACATTGACAATGACCAGGACTTGGACGTTTTGGCTCTTGATGAACTCCTGGAGGCACTGGTCACCTCCTTGGACATTGCCGCTGCTTTGGCAAAGGACCCTGTTCTAGCCCATGTCCTTAATTGGGCATGGAGGGGGTGACCGGCGGGAAAAATGGTTCCAGAGTTCAAACCGTTTATGTTGTGCCAAAACAAACTGTCTGTCGCTAAAGAGTGTTTGCTTTGGGGGAGTTGGGTGGTGATTCCCACCAAACTAAGAAACTGCATTTTGGAGGCATTGCATTCGGGACACCCAGGCATAGTCCACATGAAGGTCTTTGCTAGGGGGTATGTCTGGTGGCCCAAGCTGGATGACAACATCGAGGCTTGGGTAAAGAGCTGTATGCCCTGCCAACAGTCTTGCCCAGAACCACCTCAGGCTTCCATTCAGCTGTGGGAGAAGTCTCGGAGGCCTTGGTCCCACCTCCATATAGATTTTGCAGGTCCTTTTCAGGGACAAATGTTTCTGGTGGTTTTCGATGCATTCTCCAAATGGCTGGAGGTGATGCACATGCATTTGACAGGGGCACTAGTGGTCATCAATGCCCTCAGGAAACTTTTTGCAACCCATGGACTCCCGGACGTACTGGTCTCAGACAATGGGCCACAGTTCGTGTCCGGTGAGTTCGAAGGTTTCCTGGCAGATAATCTCATCCGCCATGTGACTTCAGCCCCATTCCATCCTGCCTCTAACAGGTAAGCAGAGAGGATGGTACGGTCGGCCAAAGAGTCACTCAAAAGGCTAACGTGTGGGGATTGGGGGCAAAAGATCATCTCCTATCTCTTGAGGCAACATATCACACCCTGCTCAGCCACAGGGAGGAGCCTGGCTGAACTAGTCATGGGCCAGAAACCGGATTCTCTCCTAGACCGTCTGCACCCAGACTTAGACCAGTCCAAGCAGTGGTCAGAGACCCAGGCACAGGGGAGAGTTTTCATTTGTGGGGACAAGGTGTTTGCCCGCAATTACGTGGAGGGTCAATGTTGGCTACCAGCCGTAGTCACTAAGGTTGCAGGGTCCAGGTTGTATGTGGTCTGGCTACCCAACAGACGGGATGTATGCCGCCACATAGACCAACTCAGGGAGCGGTGGGCAGACTCGAGCCTAGAGTCAGGGCCTGAACCTGAGCTGGTCCCCATCGGGCAGGAGGGGCCTCTGAGAGAGGAGGTGAGTGCTGCCAGTCCCAAAAGGAACAGGAGTCTGGGCAGACCCCAACTCCAGAACCTGAGACCCCTGCCCTTGTTCCCCTGTCTCTCCTGCGAGAGAGGTTGCCAGGGTCCCCAACATCTGTGCCGCTCCAACACCTCAGGAGCAGAGACTGCCGCACCGGTCACAGAGAAGCCATTGTGCCCCCTCCTATCTCAAGGACTTTGTATGGCAAGGTAATGCTCCATCTTAGGGGGGAGGAGTTGTTATGTACTGAAGCTTGAATCCATCATATTCTTTTCTATGTTAAGCTTCAAGCAGAATGTGGATTGTAATCTGTTGGCTGGTTTCTGTGAAACCTCTGTATATAACCAATCACTATGTGAAGATGTATCGAAGAGGGAACAGTCCTGATTGGCCTTTATCCCTGAATTGTTATTGGTCCTTAACTTGTAATGGGTGTGGCTTTGACAGCCAGGGATGGTTTAAGAAGGGAGCTGTGCTCCACTTGTTTGTGTGTGCATTCCTGAGTTGAAGTTTGCTGTTATAATAAAGCTGAATCACTTTGTTGAAATCAAATTGTGTTAAGTTGCATACTTAACAGTTTGGTTTAGGGTTAGGTTCATGGGCTGCCCCAAACCCCAAACCAACCCACTCTTTTTTAGGTTCATGCCCATCCCTAGTAATCATGTATTTTCTGAAATATTGAAATTTATTTATTTATTTATTTATTATCAAATTTATACCCTGCCCTCGCTGCAAAGCAGGCTCAAGGCAACTTCCAGGAACAGACACAACAATACAAGATAAAAGCATAAATAGTACAGAGTTAAAACATAGCCTTTAAAATACACATTACAAAGTATTGGAATACTGGCGGCAGTTGAAAATCAAACAAATAACATGCTGTCAAACAAAATGCATCTCGGAAGACCCATCAACAACCTGGCCACAGCGTTCTGCACTAGCTGCAGCTTCTGGATCCACGACAAGGGCAGCCCCATGTAGAGAGCATTACAGTAGTCTAGTCTCGAGGTGACCATCGTGTGGATCACTGTAGCCAGGTCAGGATGGTCAAGGAAGGGAACCAACTGCCTAATCAGCCTCAAATGATAAAAGGCCGACTTGGCAGTGGTGGCTACCTTGGCCTTCATGGTAAGGGAGCACTCCCAAACTCTGATCCTCCAACACAGGGACCAGAGAGGCCCCCCAAAGGTTGGGAGTGGGATCCCCATCCCTGAACTGCCCCGCCCTCCGTCTTCACAGGATGAGATTAAAACCAGGTTTTAACTCCTACTAAAAATACCATCTCCAGCACTGTGTCACTCTGGGGCTAGAAAAGGAACTTGGTGCTCAGTAATCACTGTTGTAGGACAATGGTACTGTATCGCTAGAATTCTGACATTTGGGTGCACAGAAATTTTCACTTTTTTGTCATGAGCCAACATTTATAATCATTGCATTGTGAGAAGATTCTCTACTGATTATCTCTTCTGCCATAATTCCCCACATGCCCCCAACTTGTGATGCTTTTTTCTATTTGTGATTGTCATTAGTATATGTCAGTCATCACTTGATGCTGCAGTAATAATTTGATAGGTGTGTCCATGAACTGGCCCTTAGTCATCTTTTGGGATCAGGGATGATCAGATAAGCCTTGTTACATTCTTTCATTGTTCTGCAACTTACTGGAGCATACATACATCAGTAAAGTAGAAAGAGGAGGGAAAAAACAAAATAAAACTGACAGCTGATGTGAATTACCCAACTGAAAATTTTTAAAAATGAAATTTTACAAATGAGGATTCCTAATGTATCTATTCTACTTCGGAAACAGTGGGAAACTCTGAAATCCGAGGAGAAATTTATGTGAGGACAATTTATGAGGCATTCCAGAGACTGTCAATTATCACAGGTTAAAAGCTGATGAAACCCATGTCCCCAGACATCTTTGCAGCATCTCACAGTGTTTCTAGCATGATTATCTTTAGGGATCAAAAATATTTATTTAAATATCCCCAGAACCCCTCAGCAAGATTACGATGCACAACAAACATATGTATGGCAGATGAGCACAAAACACAAAGTCAGATATTGGGAATGGGGCATGCTGAATCATGTCTAGCACTTTACCTGTGAACTGAGTTCCCAAGCAGATGGACCCTTAGTTCCATGTTGTAAAGCTGTTAACAAAGTCTTCCCTTCTCCCTGTTTGTATGATATGTGTGGAGGGGATCCAGCAATGTGTGGGTGGAAATGTAATGCCATTCTGTTTGCACAAAATCTTCTGTAAGGCCTAACGTTTCTGCTTGTTCAAGTGCACTAGCACAAGTGGAAATGCTGCACTGGATTCAACCCCAATGCAATGTGCTCAGTTTCTTCCTTTGAATGGGAAAACCATTATGGATGGATGAGCTCTCTATGTTTACAGGAGCTCCTATGATCACCAGATCACTAGACTGAAGTACAATGGGTTTTAAATTGTTCATTTCTTTGATCATTGTGAGTTTTAAAAAGATTTTGTGAATTCATGATTAGCATAATAAATATGGATTGAGTGAGATAGAATTATTTGTCTTTAGGCCTAAGTTTGCAAGTATTATTCTCAATGACAATATTTAACAATTTGCAATATTTATAGTTTGTGCTATTGCCACATTGTGGAAAACATTCCAGTGTTTTCAAACAGAAGAGGCATCGTTTAAGAGAATAAGAACATATAGGCTTTGTAAAAGCTATACATAGCAGGCATCAGGTTAATTATGCATTTGCACATAGAACTTGTAGTGGGTGGTATCTGCCAACCCTAGGAATAAACATTTTTCTGCAGTGACCACTGTATTTAGGCTCCTAGGCATATACTGCATACACAGTTTTTCCTAAACACATGACGTTTTCTTTTTTACAGCAAGCTTGGCCAGGATTAAACTCTCACTGTTTATGGGCCATTAAATCATAAAGTCTGTATAAGTATGTAGTTAATTATCAGAGCTGGAAGACAGAAAGCCCTTTAATATCACAATTCTGTCTTACTCTGCAGCATTTATACTGCTCCAGGTTTTTTTTTGGTTTAACTTAATTGTTGTGTTAATCAGATGTTTACCACTACAATGCTGCTGAGACATATACCCTTTCTCCAATAAGCATACTCCCAGGGATTCCATTTCATTATTCATGGGCTTTAAGTAGTTCACTGTGCACTTTTCGACAGTAGTTCACATATGCATATACCTCAACTGATGTTGCATAATTTAAAATTGTTTAACACTCAGTGATTGGAAGCTGAACATGTGAACATTCATCCCTGAATAGTATTGTGGTTGAAGTGAAATTTGACAATACTAGTTTGCAACATTTAATCTATGATGCCTCTTACACACAAAAGGAGACATAGGGGGCTGACACAGCTAAACACACACACACATGATGACAAAGGATACCAAGTCTCAGAACTTCTCTATGGAAATAATGTTTTCAAAAAGACCTACTTTCTAAATGTGAACATTCGAAAAATCTGAATATTAAAATGTGTCAGATAACTTATCCATTCATAAATATTGGTATGGATCCCATGGAAGATATCCATGGACACAAGGTGTTTCTTTCTCATCTCCCCTCTCGCTGCTGGCCAAATTCACCTTGAAGTGTTGTTTTTTGGTAACAGAAGACCACTGCCAGTTCCAGATTTTGGGAGGCCCCGGGCAGAGAGTTTCCAAAGGCCCTCCTCCTTCCTCTGCCCACCACCAGGCCAAATTCATACCTTCATTTGGAACCCCCTGTTTTCTGCTCCCCGTGAAAAGCTGCGGGGAGGAGAAAGCCGTGGTTTAAATGGCTCAGAGCTATTTAAACCAAACAGCATAGGTATTTTTCAGGAAGAGCAGAAAGCAGGGGTGAGAAGGGAGAACTCACTGGAGAAGACACTGATGCTGGGAAAGATTGAAGGTAAAAGAAGAAGGGGATGACAAAGGATGAGATGGTTAGACAGTGTTATCGATGCAACGGGCATGAAGTTGAGCAAACTCCAGAGGACAACGGAGGACAGAAGGGCCTAGCAGTCCATAGGGTTGCGAAGAGTCATAAGAACGTAAGAATATAAGAGAAGCCAATGTTGGATCAGGCCAATGGCCCATCCAGTCCAACACTCTGTGTCACACAGTGGCCAAAAATACCAGGTGCCATCAGGAGGGCCACCAGTGGAGACAGGACACTAGAAGCCCTCCCACTGTTGACCCTCCCAAGCACCAGGAATACAGAGCATCACTTGCCCCAGAGTCCCTATCTATACTTTGTGGCTAATAGCCACTGATGGACCTCTGCCCCATATGTTTATCTAATTCCCTCTTGAAGCTATCCATGCTTGTAGCCACTGCCACCTCCTATGGCAGTGAATTTCATGTGTTAATGACTTGACTGTGCAACTGAACAACAAAAAAAAAGAACAATCTGCAAACTCAGCCACTACACTATTCACCCCTTCTTCCAAATAATCTCTCCTTATATATAATTGTCACTTGGGGTGGCAAGATTTGATGCGTGGCAAAATCATTTCGTTCCCTGCTGTGCCACTCATTCCCAGTCCGTATCCATTGGCTGCCTGCTTCCCTCAGTCCCACCCACACAGCCTCTGGCCAGACTCTTGCCCTTACTCTCCAGGGAGCTGTCCAGTGCCATGGATGCTCCAGTGGCCGCTCCTGCATGGAGGCAGGAGGACGGCCCCACCTGGCCTTGCCATGGCCTGGTCGCTCCCTCTGGCCCCAGCCTGAGCTGGCCTGGCCGGTACCACCGATGTTGCCTTCTCCCTTGCCAGCTTCCCTCTGCCACCTGCTCACCCCTCCCTCTGCCACGCTCACTGTCTCCACTCTCCCTGGACATGACAGTGGCACCAGGAGGAGGAATCTGAGGTGAAGGAGCATGGGGAGGGGTGCCGGGCAGGTGGGAGGGAGGGAGGCGGGCAGCAGCAGTGCTGTGGCTGCCCCAGAAACAGAACACGCCGGCCAGGGATGCAGATGACAGGATGAGCAGGCAGTGCTGATGGGACGGGAGAGGGTCGGGGGCCTGGGGGGAGACAGTGGAGGGGAGAGCATTGGCTCCCTGAGGGGAGACGGTGGACATAAAAGGGACAGGAGGGAGCCCACAAGCCACTGGATGTGTCAGCATCTCCCCTGCAGTCTCCGTGAAGCCGTCAGGTGCTATGGACGCTCTGGGAGCTGGGAGGACAGGCCTGGCTGGCCTCGCTGCAGCCTGGTTGCTCCCTCCTGGCCTGGCCCGAGGCATACTGCCCTGCACAGCCAATACCGCCTTCTCCTATGGCAGACTCCCTCCGTGGCCTGCTTGCCCCTCCCTCTGCCACACTCGCCACTTCCACTCCACCTGGCCACAACACCAGCAGCACGAGGACAGCTCTGCAGTTTGGGACCATGGAGAGATACGGCAGGAAGCCAGGAGGGAGGGAGGCAGCCAGCACTCTGGCTGGCCCACACACAGCACCCTCCAGCCAGGAACACGAGTGACAGCACGAGGCCGCTGGGATGGGCAGGCACCACTGACAGCAGGGGAGAGGGTTGGAGGCCTGGGGGGAGACAGTGGAGGGGAGACCGTCAGGTCCCTGAGTGGCCACACTTCAGGATACACTGCCATGGGCCTCAGGTTTAGACCGCAAGCTGCTCGACTCGACAGGGGATGGAAACACAGCTGTCCCATCGCACCTTGACAACGGGCTCTGGGGGGAGCAAAAAGTGGGGGGGGGGCTCTGTCTGCTTGAAGACAGCCTGTCCATGGAACTGCTGCACCCCATCCCCTCACCCCACCACTCATGGCATCTGGGTAGTGGGAAGAAAGCCGGGGGCCAGGGTGAGGAGAGGCCCCACATCTATCTAGGGTTTGTTGCATCGCTTCCACAATGGGCTTTGAAAAGTACTGAGACTGACGAGTGATTTCAGCTCTCACATACTTTATTAGTTCAAGAACAAGACAACTTTACCTGGCTCGCAGGCCAGTTTATATCCCCTGAAAACCCCACACCCAAAACACACCCCAGTCAAGATATTGGCTATTTACAGTGGCCAAGAGTTCCATAGGCTCTCGGCCGGGAGCCTAACCCTCTGATTGGAGCGGGTTAGGATCCGCTGAGTCCTTTGTTCAGGTGAGCGATGCTTGGACATATTTGCCTGACCACATGGCTTCTTTGCTTTGCATGTGGTCAGGTCTCATTGCATTATGTCTGAGTACATTACAGGCTTCAATCCTAGTTGATGAATAAATTAAATAATACCAGCCCCAGTACCTTTCCTTGTGGGACACCACTGCTCTTCATTGTCAGAACTGTCCATAGATTCCTACTCTTTGCTTCCTGTCATTTAACCACTTTTTAATCCATAAAATAACTCATCCTAAATTTACTCAGGAGTCTTTGGTGAGGTACCTTCTCAAAAGCCTTTCCAAAGTCGAAATATATAACATCTACCAGGAGGTTTGGCTGCAATGGGCCCTCTTAGAAGCCCTGGGCCCTGGTAGTTGCCTCACCCTCCAATTAAAAATCAGCAAATACCATGCTACAGACACTTACAAAATATCTCAAATAATGTTTATATATTTTTGGTTTTTGTATTTTTACAATTTTTTCACCATTATATTATTTATCATATAAACATTAATACATAGAATCATATATCAAAACATCTAAGTATATATCACAAAAGATATTGCACAACCCCTTTACTAATATCAGTCCTCCTTAATTATACAAAAGTTTTAAGAGAGAGGACTCCCTTTAAGTCTATTTTGAATAAGTGCTCAGTCTTCCTCCAACAGAGGTCCAGATATCCTTCTGTTTCAGTGCCTTCCTCAGGGAGTTCAACAGACATTTCCAATCACAAGGTTGCCAAATACTAACATAAAAGATAGCAAAAACAGAATAGGTTACAATACTAGCAGTCTCATAGTGAACAAAGTCTCAAGAAAGTGAAAAGTTCTTACCCAAAATATTTATCCAAATTTTTCCAATGAATGCTGCAAGAAGTCTCTCCTAGTAAGCTCAAAGCTTCCTCCAAAGTGAAAAACACATTCAGTTTCTCCTTAACCTTGCATAGTAATATAGAGCACAATAGGTGTGGCTAATTAAAGAGACATAGTCCTCCATTAAAAGCCATTCATCAGTATTAGAAATAAGTTTTTGAGACTCTGTCCTTACATTAAAAGAGTATACATACAGTAATTCACAAAAAACATAAGTTATTATATTGATTCAAACCATTTGGTTCCAAGGTGTTAAATAAAAAAATATAGTGTGCCTCCTGTTGATGTAAGAGTTTATTGATATTCACCCTATTATAGGGATAATTTTTAATTTCTTTAAGTACAAAGAATCTTAAATCTTCTGGAGTATGTTGCATGGTAGAAAAATGATTTGTTAAAGGGACATCTCTCACTTGGAGTTTAAGCTGTGATTTATGTTCCAAGACCCTTATTTTAACAGGCCTCATTGTACATCCTATGTATAGAAGCTGGCAGGGACATATCAAACAATAAACTGAATGTCTGGTATTGCAATTTGTAAAATCAGAAAGTTTAAAATTACCTATATTAGGGTGTGAAAATCCAGAAATTTCCAGACAAACAGCAGGCAGCACAATTGCCACATTTATGATGTCCTACAGGTATGGCTGTGAGAGCTGGACTATAAGGAAGGCTGAGAGCTGAAGAATAGATTCTTTTGAACTATGGTGCTGGAGGAGACACTTGAGAGTCCCTTGGACTGCAAGGAGATCAAATCATTCAATCCTAAAAAAAAATCAACCCTGACTGTTCCCTGAAAGGCCAGATCCTGAAGTTGAAGCTCAAATACTTTGGCCATCAAATGAGAAGGGAGCACTCACTGGAGAAGACCCTGATGCTGGGAAAGAGTAAAGGTCAAAGAAGAAGGGGACAGCAAAGGATGAGATGGTTAGACAGTGTCATCGATGCAATGAACATGAAATTGAGCAAACTTCAGAGGACAGCGGAAGACAGGAGGGCCTGGCGTGATCTGGTCCATGGGGTCGTGAAGAGTCGGATTCGACTGTGTGACTGAACAACAACAACAGGTAAAGATTCTTTTTTCTGTCTATGTCTCAAAGCATCAACTCTAGTCAAGATGTTTTTTAGATTATCATATCTCCTGTATGAAGTGATAGGTTTATCCTGGCAGCCAGGCAGGTCTGAAATTAAATGCCAGTTTTGAAGAATGATATCTTTTATTGGCCCTGCCAGGTGGGAAAATTCCAAACTGCAAAAGATACCCCTTCTCTCTCTTCTGATCTTATCCTTTAACAATAAATTCCTATCTATTTTATTGGCCCTCTCTCTGGATTCCCAGAGAGTATGCTGAGGATAGCCTCTAGCAATTAATTGCTGTTCTAACAACCTACTGTCCTTTAAAAAATCAAAACTCTCAGAAGAATTACGTTTAAGTCTTAGATATTGTCCATAAGGCAAATTTGCTTTTAAGCATTTAGGATGGTTAGATTCATAATGAAGATAGGTATTACAACCAGTAGGTTTTCTATAGGTTTTGAAGGCCAGTTTATTCTCAGAAGTTCTGCATATGGTAGTGTCCAGAAAGGGAATGTAGTTCTTATCCCATTGTCCAATAAATTTTATATGGTCATATAGATCATTAAACCATATCAAAAAGTCTTCTATAGATTGTGTAGGATCATTTAAATATATCACAGGCACATCATCCAAGAATCTTTTGTAACAAAGAATGTTTTTATGGAAAGGATTATTTAAAGGGGCCAGGATCCATTTTTCTTCAAAATCTGTCATAAACAAGTTGGCTATATCAAGGGCACAAGGACTACCCATTGCAATACCTTTTATTTGGAGGTAGAATTGATCCTTGTATCTAAAATAGTTATTTTCCTTTATTAGGTCAGCTATATCTAGAAGAAAAAAGTTAGGTGGTAATTCAACAGGTCGGGTTTCTAATACTTTCTCAATGACTGTCCTTGCTTCTAAATGGGGAACACTAGTATAAAGAGATGTGATATTCAAGGTTAATAACAAAGCTCCCTCAGCGTTCATTGGAAAAATTTGGATAAATATTTGGGTAAGAACTTTTCACTTTCTTGAGACTCTGTTCACTATGAGACTGCTAGTATTGTAACCTATTCTGTTTTTGCTACCTTTTATGTTAGTATTTGGCAATCTTGTGCCTGGAAATATCTGGGGGTGTATGTGGGGAAAGGCTCCTGAAGCTACCCTGAAAATTTGGAGCCTCTCCCTCAAACCCCCTCCCCCCCAGAGCTACTAACAGCACCGTGGGGAAAAAAGTATTTTTTTCCCACCATGGAGAAGAATGGAGGGAATGGGGGCAACCTGTTTGGGGGCCCATAGAATTGGACCCCCTGGCCCAATGTTCTTGAAACGTGGTGGGTATCTTGGAACCTTTTCCTCAAACCCCCTCCTCTCCAGCCCCCAGAATATACCCTATGTTTTCGCCATTGACTTTAATGTCCCATAGGATATAATGGGGCTGAAATTGACATTCGGCTGGCCGAAACTGACATGTAGGAGCCTTTCTGCCCTCCAAAGCTGCTGGAGCTGCACTCCGGTGCACTCCCCCCCAAAGGCCCCTGATCATGTCTATGTTTCATCCAATGAAGTTGTTGTGGACAAGTATCCATGTTCCTTCTTGTTCTCTTGGTGCCAGAACCATGTCTCCCCCCCCAAGCTAATGAGCAAGTTTCTGGATATCTCAGACACAAAGGCAGGGAGACAGCAGTGGAAGTAGGGACATATATAATTCAATTACACTAAACACAATAGAATAGGTAACCCAGAAGAGAAATCACATCCAGTGTCTGACCACCCCTTTCCTTTCCTTGATTAGTCAGTTCAGAGAGCCCTCTATGTTCCTCATCATTCTGAGACTGGAAACAAATATTTTGGTTTTGGGCTCTGCTGCTTTCTCCCATAACTAGGAACAGAATTCTTCCCCAGAGTTAGCCTTTGTTGAGTATAGTTTTGCATACCCAGAATTTCCCCTCTCTTCTGAGCTGCTTAAGTTCAAGTTTGCCATGAGATCTGCCTCTTCCCCTTTAAGATTTCTTGCTGTCTTGATGTTTGGACCCCTGTTGTGGTGCTTGGACTTTCAATCAATTAGTAGGTATTAATAGGTAACCACAACAATATTGCAAGTCTTTACTGAAAGGCAGGGAGAAGGGCAGGGCCCTTTCCAGGGCTATTTTGACATTTTAGGGAGAGCTGATCAGGGCTAGACTAGGCAGCAACAACCAGGTGGCTGGGTACCACATAACTTGTCTGACTCACCCTGACTTGGCTGACTGCTACTGCTCCAGTCATCTCATTATGGTTAGTGGTGTGTAGTAGTTAGGTTTTCAGATTAGGAACTGGGAGAACCATGTTCGAATCATCATTCTGAGATGAGTAATTTTGGCCAGTTCTGCACATAGGGTAATCTATCAGTTATGGGGATAAAATGGAGGAGAGGAGAATGATGTAAGCTGCTTTTGGCCCTGATTGCGGAGAAGGGTGTGGCATAAATGTAGTAAATAAATATAGCTGGGCAGGAAAGAGAAGGAAGAATTTTTTTAGGATGGGGGTGTCAGGAAGGACAGAAAGCTGAAGACATTGAGGACAGATCATAAAAGTAAGTTGGAGGGTGGGTGGAAAGGAGAGAAAGAATCAGGAAAAGGAAACAGACTATGGGGGCTTTCAGGGAAGGGAAGAGGAAATAGTGGGAGAGGGGAAAATGAGATCCCTCACCCTACAAGCCATCTTGGGTTCCCTACTTGTATATACTATTTTGATAGGGGAAAAAAATCTATATTTTGCCTACTCTGGACTTCAACTTAAGTGGCTAGAGATGTGTAGTATGATACAAATTGGGATGTTTGATGGGTAGAGTTTTTCCCTGTACAGTAGCAAAGGAGGTATTTAGGGAAGAGGTGTTTTTCTGACTTTCATTAGCGTTGAGGCCCAACACATTTCATTGCAGACATCCCTGTGAATTTATAGTTTGTCAGAGATTCTAGGAAGTATGGGTCTAGAAATGTTGGCAAGCTCCAATTCCCAAGGATCTTTCTAGAACTCGATATATACCTAGAAGCACTGCCAGATTACACTAGCCAGAGATTTTAGGAGTAGAAACTTCCTGTTGGCTTTCATATTGAATGAAGGTTCAAGGAGTGACAGAGCCCTGTGAGCTTTTTATGTGAATTGTCTGGAAAAACCTGAAAGAACAAAATCATTTCAAATAGACTTGAGGGAGTCCATGTATTTCTAATCAGTAGCCATTATCATCTATGGGCCATATGTCCCAGTATGGACCAGAATCAATCAATTTCTGTAGTCAGTATGTTTGTTTGTCGAGGAAGGATTTCCCCAGTATAGTTATTAGGGGAGGAAAGGAAGGGCAGATGAGAATGGCCCAGGCTTATTTATGAGTCCAACTGAAACTTCGAAGGGTTTTGGATTTAAGTTATTTAAGAACTTGGGTGGAGTTCATTACAGAATCCCCACATTCCAAAATTCAAGAATATCACTATTAAAGTAAAGTAGTTTAACTGACTGGAGAAAAATATTATTCCTGCTGCCAAGTAGATTTGTTCCATTATAGTAAGAAGATGGGGATGCTGTCCATTCATCATTTTATCTATTCTGGCCAACCATAAATATCCATTTGTGTGTCTCAGTATTATTTTAATCTTCTGAGAAATTCCATCTGGTTGTCGATTCATCGTAAATGGTCTTAAAACCTTTGAAGAATGGTGTTGAGAGAGAGAATAGGCAATTAAAAATATTTAATGACCTCAGCAAGACCTTATGAGCCTGTAAGACTATGCACTGTTAGGGAATAGTAGCTATTATAATATCTAATGATGGACAGTAGCAACTTACAGTTCTGTCCTATCACTTACAAATGACCACTTTGGCTTCTAGTCTTTTCATAGCTCATCCGGTAGAAAGAAGAGGGAAATATTTTCAGTTCCCGACAAAGAGAAAGTATATTAGCTACACACACACACACACACACACACAGAGAGAGAGAGAGAGAGAGAGAGAGAGAGAGAGAGAGAGAGAGAGAGAGAGAGAGAGAGAGAGAGAGAGAGAGAGACTTCATGTTCATATTTTTTTTCCAAGCAGTTTTTCTTGTGTGCCTTTGTCATAGACTTCGCCAGTGCCTGAGGGAACAATTTATGGAGCTAAAAATAACATTTGAATTCCTGGGTGATGGAAATGCCAATGAAGAAAAATACCTTATCTCTGGATTTTTAATACTTCTAAGGAATTGTTTCTGAGTCAAGCACAAAATACAGATGGAGTTGTATTAACATGGACTCATTACAGACTGCTGGACTCTTTGTGGGTGGAGAGACACTATTTAGTTTCCTGCAGGGGACAGAACACACCATTCTGGTGAACAGAGATCTGACTGTATGACTTATAAAGTATGCTGGTGAGGTCTGAAGGCCAGTACTATGCTTGATATATAGATATACTTACCTTTTTATTTCTCTCACAAGAGCCATGTTTCGGTAGTGTTAAGCATAGTTCCTTTAGGGGGAAAATACAGCAATGGAATCAGAATATCTGCCCCGAGACATTTCCTCCAAAATATTCATATCTCCCTGGAAGCTTAAGTCCTAGACTACCATTTTCTAGTTCTTGCTGTGCCACCATCTGTTCAAGGGAGCACTTCAAGCTTGCAGACTTGCCCTGCCTTCTCTGTACCTGTCTGACACGCAGCACTTCAGCAAAGAACAGAAATCAATGGGACGGGAGAGGATAGCTCTGCAGTAGTTCAGTATAGCTTTGATTGCTGCCAGCTCCTGCATCTCATCTTCAGTACTATGGTTGACATGTGAAATGAGGGTCACTTGGCAGGTGATTCAAATCTGCACCTGTTTGGCACAAGGAGAAGTTGTCCATACTGCTTTCTTTTCCTGCCTATCTTTGCTGCCATTATGAAAAGTAAAAGTATCTGGATTACACACATTTCTTTTTTCCTCCCCCCTCAGGAGCAGGAGATACTAAATGGAATCACAGTCAGAAAGAATGCGGCAGCATCTGTAAAGCAAATGCACAAATTGGAAGATAAGCATTTGAAATAATCTAATTTCCTTAGCATTGTAGAGTTTTGTTTAATTTGATTGTAGGCTCTATGTAGGCCCCTAAACTGATTTTCAGAATAGTTGGCAGCTGTTGGTGGACATTTCTTTGGCGTACGCTGTTGTAATTTTTGAGTACGGCAATCATTTATAAAAGAGATGTAAATGTTTGCAAAGGGGGAAAAGAAATCTTTCTTTTCGTATTGAGAGGAAATACTTCAAGCAAGGGAATGAAATCCTACTTTAAATTTACTACTGCACTATATATCCCAGACAATTCAAAAACAAAACATCGCTTGTTGTCAGATTTTTTTTAAAAAAAAACAAACTTCAGAGTTCCACCCAGACTTCAGCAACACTTTTAGATAATGGATAAGATTTTATAAATGCCAGGAGTTTTGTGAAGGGTGGATGCTGTTGCCAAGTCCAATAAATGTTCAGAAATCTAAAGCCATGTTTGGGAAGGAGCTTCTGACATGCTATGTGGATTGCAGCACTCATACATGACCAAACCTTCCTCAGGATTGCCATGCTGATAGGTTAGGAAATGAAAGCCAGGAAAGAGATCAGTGTGGTGGAGAAGAAAGGGTGGTAGAATAGGATCTGGGGGACCCAGGTATGAATCTCTGTTCTGCAGTGGAAGCTCACTGGGTGACCTTGGGCCAGTCACTCTTTCAGCCTAACCTACCTCACAGGGTTGTTGTGGAAGCAAAAACAGAAGGAGAACTGCTTGGATCCCCATTCAGGAGAAAAGTGGAGTACATTTTTTTATATATATGAAATATTTATGCACTCTCCTTTCTTCCAGGCATCCCAGGGCCCAAGGAAGGTGACAACTGTCAGATTCTTGGACAAAGTTACTCTCAACAACACTCATGGAAGGTGATTTGTTTATTGAAGAATAAAGATGATCCAAGCTACGAGTGTTGTTGAGTCAGAACTGAGATTCAGGCATGAAAACCCCAAATTACGTGACAAATGAGAGCAAGTTTGACATTCTGCCCTCCCAAAGGCCTCACCCTCCCAGTTTGCAGGGGTGTTGTTTATGACATGCATGCACTAGTTTGGGAGCATTAACATGCTTCTCCTGCACCCATTCATTATGGCTGGGGTCAAAGTCCTTCCACTTGATGGCTAATACAGGTGACCACGTTTCACTTTAGAATAAAGAATGTCCTCTACTTCTTGGTGTGGTTCTCCCTTTACGATCAGGGGAGGGAGAGCTGCAGGATGAGGTCTCCAAGTCGATGGTCCTGGATCCTTCTTCAGAAGACTAAAATGGAAAACAGGATGGACATGATGCAAGCTTTTAGGCAGTTCAGCTTTGACAGTCACTTTATTAATTAGGTGCACCACTTTAAATGGTCCCAGGTACTTCCACCCCAGCTTTTCCCCTGGCTGTAGCCTCTGAGGTTTTTTGTGAAAATATACACTGAGTTTCCCACTTTCAGTCCCACTCTTGGCTTCTCCCTTTCTTGGCTTGCCACTTGTAATCCTCCTTAGCTTTAGTCAAAGTCTCCTTAAGGGCCACCCATCCCCAAGTTACTGTGGACCACCACATTTGAGTGTCTCCTGGTTTTCCTAGGACTCAGAGTAGGAGGGGCCCCTCTTCATAGCTGTGCACTGCCTTAAAGGGAGAAACACCAATGGAGCTATGCATGGAATTGTTGTAGCTATATTCAGCAAATGGAAGCAGGTCAACCCAGTCATCCTGCTGGTAGTTTATGAAACACCTAAGAAATTGCTCCAACATTAATTAATCCATTCTATTTGCCCATTTGTCTTGGGGTGGTAAGCTCTGCTAAGTCCTTGCTCTAGCCCCAACAGCTTCAGTAGTTCCTTCCAAAACCATGCCACAAACTTGGCCCCCTGATCCAATATTATCTTACAGGTGAAGGTGTGCAGCCTAATTATGTGTTGTAGGAACAACAGGGCCAGTTTCCAGGCCATGGGCAGTTGCTTACAGGGGATGAAATGTGCTTGCTTTGAGAACAAGTCTACTAGTACCCAAATAACAATCTTCCCCCTGCTAGGGGGCAGGTCTGTGATAAAGTCCATAGAAATAACAGACCATGGCTGGTCGGGGGTATCTAGAGACTGAATCAAGAATGTCCTCCATCTCTTGGTGTGGTTCTCCTTTTATGATCAGGGGACGAGGAGCTGCAAATGCAAAACAATTTAATAAAAACAATGCAAAACAATTTAATAAAACAACACATTAAAAGAATACATTAAAACAAGACTACCCCCCCCCCAATGTATGCCCTAACCAGCAGGGTATTCCCTCTTTGCCCAGGTTCAGGCTGCCCAAGAGCTCTCCAGATGGGGTTGCCAGGTCTTACCTTCTTCCTGGCAGAGGGATCTTTGAGCCTTGCTGGGATCTTCTGCAGCACTCTTGAAGTGCACATGAGGTGTGATGATGTCACCCAGAAGTTTCTGGGCAAAAAACTATGATTTGAGCCCAAGTATGTGCATCTCAGGTTATAAAGGGCTCTAAATATGAGCACCAATAGCTTAAATTGTCCTGTGTCCTGTCAATCCAGACGTGCACTGGGAGTTCCATGTTTGGAGCTCCCAATTATTTCTGACACATCTCAAGGGCATGTAAGCCCATTTTGCATTGGGACTACAGCATGAAGGGAAAGAAGATTTAAGTCTTCCTCTCCTGTATCCTGTTTTCCAGATCTGAACTGGCCCCAGGGAGTCTCTGGGTGCGGTCACATGGTCCTTTTGATCAGGGTTCACCACTGTTCTCTCTTGCATTTAAATTTGCTGATCAGATGGGCCAATCTACCTCCCACTGCGAAGTGGGCTCACTCACACAGTGCTCCCAGTTCTCTCCCGCATTTTCCTACACCCAGGAAAATGAGTATTTTCCAGGTGTTTCTGCTTTGAATCTGCAATTTCACCCGTCTGGACAGCCCCCTAGTCGCAATGATCACAATTAGGGCTGTCTGACCATTCTTCCTGTTTTTTTTTACTGCTTCCGGCTTTGAGCACTTGAGCAATCCTGTGCCTAATAAATTCATACGTTCAAGTGCTCATCAAGCCCAGAGAAAGATCCTGCCTGCCCCAGGAGTGAAGCTGCGGTGGGCAGCAGGAGGTGGAATGGAAAGTTGTTTGGGGGGGAGGTGGTCAGGGAAGGAAGTGGCCAGCAGGCTTGCAGGTGAGTGGGTGGCGGAGTGCACCCCAGGAGTCCCTGAAGCTGTAGCGTTAGGAGGGAGGGAGGGTTTTGTTTGGTTCCTTGCCAGGCAATAATTTTTACAACACACCTCTCTTTTTAAAATCTCCTTTGCCCCCCTCACCCCCCTTCCAAGGAGACACTGGCAACCTGGCAGAGATCATGAGCCGAGGTTGCCCTGGGTGATCTCCTGGGCAGACTCAAGAAGCTGCTGAAAACCGCAAAATGGTGAAGACCGCAAAGCTTGGGAAGTGAAGATGTCTCTCCCTCTCTCCCTGCCCGCGTTCCTCCCCGGCATGTCTGCCTCTGTTGGGGCTCCTCTCATTCACCAAAAGGAATGGTGTGTGTGTGTCCAAGGGCGGGGAGGTGAGGGTGAGCCTGCTACTGCTGACGGGAAGTAGCAGTGGTGGCAGAGGTTTGGGTGCTAGAGGAGAGGAGGCTGCCTTCCCCTGTCTCCAGTCCATCTGCTGCCGACACCACCAGCTAGCCCACTCATGCATTTGGGTGCTCCTCCAAGCACCGAAGAAGCCTTGTCTAATTTTTGGCAGGTGAGGAGGAGTTGGAGAGAGAGGGGCCGGCTGCATCTAGACAGTGCCCAGAGCCTCCTCCTGGATTGCTTTCGGTTTGGGGAGGAATGGTGTGATCATTCCAACCTGAAGAAAAATATTCCTGATTAAATTGTACTGGGAACAAATTGCAATTTCCTTGCCGTGTGACCACGGCCTCTGTTTGCAGCCTTGGGCAGTCTATCAGTCAACACACATATGTTTTCCTAATGGCAAACAGCACATCCCTGGAGCAAGTTCAAGTCAGGAACCTAGTGCAGAGGAAAAGGTTTGAGGTAATGCCTCTCCTACCATTCAGGAGATATTTCTTGAGACCAATCCTGTGAGCTGCAGCCATGTGAAAAAGTGGGGGGGAAGTGTATTGACACCTATTTAGCTTTGCCTGTTGCATTTCCACATGCCTTTGCATCGCCATAAAGTAAATTTAGCCTGATAATCAGTGAAACACAGGACTGACCAATGGTCTAATTACTATGTTCCATTGTTCATTTAATTATTATTAAATGATTTAATTATTATGAATGTGGTTGTCGATTAGCACTTGTGGGTATGTATGTGAAACAGCCACCATCAATCAAATAGCTTTAATGTTATCTTTACTCTCCTCAGAACTTTCCTTGTGGGCAGTTGAGATGCTCCACTGTGAGTCACCTAATGATGTCATAAAACAGAGGTACACATATATGTAAATCAGTCAGTTTCTCTTTCCCAATGCCATTCCACTGGAAATTCTTGAAATATTACACTGAGGAGGCCAAAGCCCATTAAGACAAAGAATATAACAGTAGGAAGAACATTTCTCTCAAGACTGTTGAAACAAACACACCTGTTTTAATACATAGCATCTGCTATGGCCAAAGTCAAAGTAATGTGAGAGAGACATGAAGTAATTTCTTAAAAGGGGAAACTCAATGATATTGCTGCTATCAGACCAGGTGTTAAATATTATTGGGTGCTAATTTAATTCTGATCTGTCAACACTTGTCTGTACTGTAGCACCTGCTAAACACTGTTCCACAACAGCGAAGTATGTTTTTACATGAAAACATCTGCCTAATCAATATGACTGAGGAGGAGGTTTGTGGAAACGGGAGTAAATTCTGGAGGGTAAATGACATCCTGAGGGATTAGACTTCATTTAATGTGTATAGAACCATGACATGAGAAGGAAAACTGAACACCCCACCCCCTATTGTAACTACTGTGGGAATCTTTAGTTGAAAGCCAGAATACCTATATTAGCAGCAGCAAAATTGCCAAATACATGCCAAGTTTTATTTATCAGGGTGTAGTCTCAGGTTTTATACATGACATGATTTGCTGTGAAATGTTTCTGGATTTTGAACAAAATTTTATTTTGAGCTGCCAAAGGCCCCCCCCCTCCCCCAGGTCTCCTGAATTCAGGACAGATACAACAGTTACATTTTCAAAGCACTGGAGCAGCTCTGGAAAAGCTCTTACTGCCTTCAGTCCAAGCATACCTTCCCTTCCCAGTGTCAGCTTCTGAAAATCTGGCTCTGCAAAACCTGAAGCATAACCTGCCTGTACATGGTTCTGATTTTCTGCCCTTCCCTGCTGACAAGAAACCTTCTGCCAGTCTGTAGAGTAGATTTGCATAGAGTTGCTGCAGCACTAAATGTTTAGCTACAAACAATTTCAAAATGAAAGGGGCCAAACTGTTCCCCCCAATCCTCACTTTTAAGAATGGGCATCTACTGTTCTACTGCTTCACTGTAATCTTTGCTGTGGTTTATCTGTCTTTTCATTGATACGATGACAAATTATCTCAGAATTGTAGCAATGTTATGTGACAAAGAATGGAAGACACCTGTTTCTATAAATCTTACATTCACACACACACACACACGTGCACACATACACATATATCTCAAACATTTTGTATCTACATAGTCCAGTTGCTGGGGTACTTATATGTATGGGTACAAAACCATTTGTTACCCAAAGAGGCAATCTCCTATTTAAGTGGGGGAATTACCTTAAGGAGACAGAGTGAGAGGCGGGTAGCTAGTATCTCCATCAATGTATACCAGGATTTTTCCCCTTTAAGAGAACTCTCAAATAAACCTGGCAGATGTTCAACCAGGAAGGCTTTTTATTAAAAGAGAAATATAAGGGCATATCCCACACACAAACACATACAAGGCTAGCTAAGAGGAAATCAGGGAGGAATGGGAATAGTTGAGGGGAAAAGGGCTATAATGACCAGATCCTGTAGAGGTCCACAGAAGCAGCAGCAAAATGGCCAGCATTTCATGGGGAGAAGAGAAGACACATAAAGGGGGGGGGGTGCATGCTGTTGGTACCAGAGACACACACATTGCTATGGAGAAGGATGCCATAATTTATAGGGCAAAATGTGCCCTCTGGCAAGTATGATGTGTTTGCCAGGAAAAAAAAAACAACTTAATGGGCTTTTTTGAGTTGGACAAAAAGATATGAGAGGTTTGATGGGTTTTCCTGTGGTGGACTACTGGTGAGAATGGGGCTTGATGACCCTGCAAGTACCAGATGGGAAAAGCTAACTGTGTTTGGTGAATAAAGTGTTGCTTAATTAAGGTAAGTGGATGCAAGGACGTGAGGCTGAGTCTTCATGATATTAGTCCAAGGCTTGTCTCTAGCTGGCATCTATTTCATGTCATTTTGGGCCAGGCAGTGTATTGCACTTATGATATTTTAGGAAAGGTGTTTATGGTTTCCTAGCTATAAACTGTCCCTCAGTGAGAGGAGGTGTCTGACTGCTATCACATCATTGCAAAAGACTTATGTCTATAAAATATGGCTTATTCGGCCCCTAGTAGACCATCAGATACATTGTGTAATTGCCAAATTGTCCACTGAGACATCAGTTTTGCTTAGTTGAGTGCAGAAGCAATATCTGAACATCCTACCGTTTGCATGCTAAACTATAAATTTCTACAGTGGATATTTTACAGTGTTGCTTGTATACATCAGATATTCTCAAAACACAGGCAGATCCTATTATCAACAGCTATTGACAGGAATTAGACATGTCACATATTCAAATCAGCATGTTTTCCTTCCTTCCTTCCTTCCTTCCTTCCTTCCTTCCTTCCTTCCTTCCTTCCTTCCTTCCTTCCTTCCTTCCTTCCTTCCTTCCTTCCTTCCTTCCTCCGTCCCTCTTTCTTTTTCTACATATATTGGATGACTGAATGCCTAGGTAGATAGTGGCACGAAAGATTAGCCTGGTTTACCTTCCCTGTATTGCGTTTTTGGAACTATTTCATTAGGCATAATGTCACTTTTATTTACCTGCCTTTCATTTCAATCTCAGCCATAAAACTGTGTTCTTAAATGTCAATAATAATTCTCGTCACAGAATCATGAAGTGAAGGGCAAAACACTTTCATGAATCAGATAACTCTATTTAAAATTGTTCAGCATTCACATACAGGGCCATTTATAAAGGTTACATAAAGGCATGAATGACTTGGTGTCATAATGTGGTTTTCTGTCAAGGACAATTTTAAAAGCCCTGACTTTTGCATCCAGAGGTTATCTATTCTTTTCTCACCATAGAATGGAAGCAGCAATTGACCTGCAGGTTTCATGAAGGATGTCAAGATCTAATACATAAACAAACAGAGCAAAAAGTTTCAGGTGGTCAGCAGACAATCACTTTCCCAACTAAAAGAATGTAACTTTACTCTTTATCACCGTAGTTTTCCTTATATAGCACCTTTTTCATTGAAATGTATATTTCGGTATTACCAAAAGTATGCATGAATTCAACAGATTTACAGAATGAAAAGGAAAACAAACTGCTGTATTAAATGGAAATTGAATATGCTTATATTTGTATTTATTTTATTGTTACAATTGTAGCACAGTATATGACATTAAACAGAGTACAACAGCTATAGCGATATGCCAATTACATTTGTTAATTGATGGGATAACTTAATACTATTGGTATTAAGTGGACCTTGTGAGGATAGAGAGATGAGATACAAATTTCATAAAATAAATAAAGTAATAGTTAGTGCTGGGCTGAGAAAATGGAAACTGGGTGACTAAGTCAAGGTGCTGATGTGGCTGGAACCTGAAAAAAAATGGAAAGTGGGTGATTAGGGGACCATTTTGTGTGGATACTAAAACACACACAAACTCCAGTTTAGATACAAAATAAGAGCAAAATCTCCATATGGAAGCCACTAAGAAGATGGGATCTTGGCCCCAGGGAGTTTACAATCCAACATGTGATGTAAGGGAGACAACAAAAGCAGGGGAGGGATGTAGAATGAAGATCAACCCAAGCAGAACATTTTCACAAGGCTTGGCTTAAAGTAAGAGAGGAAGGTTGTGTCAAAGGTTTCACAAATAAGTGGGGTTTGAGTTGGGGTTTGAAGCAAGAGAGCTGGCATCATACAGTTGTTCTGGGAAGGCAGTTACAGACAAAAGGGGCAGCAAGGATTTTGCAAGGTTGTGAAGGAAAAGCAGGAACTGGCAAAGGGGATAGAGAGTCCAGCCAGCAGGGGAAAGCTAGTGAGGTAAAGGAATGGGATATCCCCACCCCTGCAAATTGTTGCAGGTCTGCCTCTTGTATTATAGATAGGTAGCCTCTTCTCCAAAGGTACATGAAGTTGTATTTGGGCAATAATGCCATGGCTGACTTCTGGACCTCTTTTGAACCAAATAAATAGCAACCCAGTGCTTTGCATGGCTCTTCAAATTTTAATGGAAACTAAAACACAAATAGCAGACTGTGAAAGGAACATTTTATTCATTTGGGCATTCATCTGTCATATTTCTATCCCATCCTTCCTCCAAGAAGTTCAGAGTAATCCAAAAGAGTCTGTTACAATTTATTCCCTTAACAGCCTCACGACCCAATCCTAAACATGCCTGCTCAAAATAAAATCCAATGAATTAACATAGGACTTAATCCAAGCATTGTTCAGAAGTTACAGTGAACACACATACGATCCATGTAGAGTGTATACTTGAGTTTTCTTTATACATATGTTGAGTAATTCTCATGTCACATTCAATGCATGTATGCATTTACACAGGTACTTGTCCCCATTTCATGTGTAAAGTAAATGCATATTGGCTGTTCCTTACAAACTGATATATGCACACACATGTAGAATGTGCATGCATTCACCGTAACATGTAATCAGAGTCTCCGATAAACTGTGGATCGAGGCCTTTGTATCAAGGCTTTTGCAGTGCAGCATTCAGGTACTATACCATACTGCATATGCATGGGTTTCCTAAAAAGAGATGTAGTTGAAAACTCATGCTCATGCCAGAGTGATCATTTTAGTACTGGCTTCATCCCTAGTTTCTGTAAATAGAGGCCACTTCTTATTTTGAAAATGTGCAGGATGTAGCAGCAGTATCCATGAAGAAGCAATGTCTGTAGAGTCTCTGTTGAATGTGTCTATCACAACACTCCTTCACTAAGAAGTGAATGTATCAGGTTTCCACCAGTCTTTCTATTAAAGTTTAATAGACCATTAGACATATGACTAGACTAGACAATTAGATATATGAGCTACTCAAGAGTCGAACACAACCATTTGCTTAATATTGTTTCTCCAGGATTTCAAGGAGACAGATCAGTTGAAAACTCCCAGCAGCACTATGAGTACAAGTTCAGGGGAATCTTTTGCTCTTCAATGAGCCACAGGAGAGCTATACAAAATGAAATTCTCTGTATCTAAAATGAAACAAAAATGGTGAAACACTGCACATTTGTTCTATAGTGATGAGCAGGCACTGATGCATGGGCCACTCAGTGGAATTTACCACCAGATTTTTAATGTTAGTAAAAAAAAATGCATTCTGTTGTCAAATATGCTGTGCACTTATCATGGGATGTTTAATATGTTAATTTATCAGTCTCTTTCATAATTACATTTCAGAAAAACAGAAAATTAATGAATCCTGGGAATAATTTTCTTGTAAGCCCACTGAAGCAAAGAGAAACGAAGCAAGAATTAATGGCTAGAATTAGTGAAAAGGTGCCTTATACTGAATCAGAACATTGGTCAGTCAAGGTCAGTATTGTCTACTCAGACTGGCAGCAGTTCTCCAGGGTCTCAGGAAGAGATCTTTCATTTCACCTACAACCTTATCCTTTTAACTGGAGATGCCAAGGATTAAATGTGAGATCTTCTGCATGCCAAACAGAGGCTCTACCACTGAGCCACAGCTCCCCCATGTCTTGCAGAGGAATGAGGATGAATGCAACTCTGTGGACCCCACCCACAACCAGGTATATTTTAAAATGTATCTGCATGCAAAGGCATCAAGAACTTACTTATGTGCATATAAAAGGTGCTTGTCTAGACAGAATCTTCTGTTGCGTACCAGTTGCTTTACTTGGGGCAGGTCATCTGTGTACACATCAGTCTGTAAGGGTGTTCAGCCCAATCCAGTTGTAACTGGATACAACCACTTTGCTGAAGCTAAGCAGATCTGGGTCTGGTGACTGCTTGTGGACGTCTCCTGGGATTTCCATGGAAGTCACTTGAGTTACATGAAGGAAGGAAAAATTGTGCACAGAGTTAATTGAATAAATGAATCCTGGTTGCATGTCATGTTTAGCTCCTGGGAGAGCCAGAATCCTGCCCTGTCTATGGATAGGTGGGGTGCAATTTTCTTGGACTCTCCATCCATTCTTTTCTCTACCTGTCTTATAGGCATATTGTAATATGCCATGTCCAGCTCTGTCCATTTTCTTCCTTGGAAGATCCTCTGAGTGCGTTATGACAAAGGTACAAACAGAATTCACTACAACATTGTATTTCTGCTTTCTGGCAGTGCAAAAAGATTTTGTAGCCATCTTATCCTATCCAGTAAGTGTAACTTGATGAGAAACTTGCTCTTTGAGGCCAATATATATTACACCCAAATTATATGGGGAAGACTTGCAGCCCATATAACATGAAAGCATTAGATAAATCTTAATTGTGTCACTTTTTCATTCTTTTCAATTTAAATGTCTTTAATGTAAGGAAAGAAGGAAGTCATACATTCTTATCACAGAGAGTGAAAAATCCTTTTTCCTAGAATTCATACATTGACATGGAAAGTGAATAATTTCCACAAACCTGCCAATCCACGACTCCTCAGAGGTACACATTGCTAGAGATGATATTGTAAAGCTATTGTGATCTTATCAACTACTGTCTGGAGAAGCTTTTTTAAAAGACAAGCTAGTTGTGGTTACAAATGCAACAGGCCAATAACAGAGATAGTCATCAAATAATATGTGAACCCTTAAGACCACTTCTCAGATGTGATAAAACATGTCAGCACCTGAAGGAGACATATCACAGTGACTTTCAGGACCAAAATGTATTCATTTTATGAAGATTAAATTTAATGGATTTTTCGAATCAATTTATGCCACTTTAGCACACAATCAAGCAGCAAACGGCTAACTTTCTATTGGATTCATAGTTCCCAAAAGTTGGTATACTGGAAATGCACATGAAACCGTTCCAATTTTCTGATTTCTTCCCTTTTCCATATTATATTCTGCAGGAGTTATTTCAGTTTGAAATGCTGAAATGTTTTCTATATTTAGGAATGAAAATAAATGCAGATTTGTTTTTTCCAGCTGCTGATAAAAAAGGCTATTACAGCACCAAAAGCACTAATAAAGAAGTTTACTATTTCAAAACTTTTAAAAAGTAAAAGCCTATGCTTTAAAAATATCTCATGTCAAGAGATATCCAAGTACCTAGCTATATTAAATATTCAAAAAACTAGTTCAATATATAAATATCATTATAAGGTAGGTTATGAATTAGACACCCACACACACTTGCCCCCACAGTCAGAGTAATGAGATAAACACAGTAATGGATTCATACAGGGCCACTTTATTAATTAATCATAACACTTCTAGGCCAATTTGAGAGGAAGCAAAAAATTCCTCCCTGGCCCCAAAAGGTGACCAGACTGAGCCTGCACTGTAAACAGGGCAGGACGGTGGGCCAAGCACAAGTAAAGTTTGCAAGCCTGGGGCAGAGCCAGGCCTTATAGGGCCAACTCCATTCCTCACCAGCATCACAAGGCTGCCACATTGTGATGTCCTCCGTGTGGTCCCTTCCTCCTTCCATGGAGGCAAACCGCCCCCTCACCCTCCATTGGTGCACCACAGAGGGTGTCAGGAACAGCACTGAGTAGTAAGTTCACATAACAATGAAAATATAGTATGGGCAAATGTTTATGAGTTCCAGTCATCATTAGATTTATGAAATAAATTCTATAGAATACAGGAAAAAGAATATAGTCAGAAGAGCTTTAACTTTATATATAAAAACTATTGTAGAACATCCATCACTATTGGCATGCAGTATTCTTACATGCATTTTCCCTTCAGAATTTACTAATGTTTTAAATCAATTTTTGGTTGTGCAATGCTGCAGGAACGGGCCATAGTCCAATAAGAGATATTCATCTTCCTTACATAGCTATCTTTTCATTAAAAGTTTCCATTTTTGTTTACAAGATTCTTGGTAGTGGAAAAGAAAAAAAAATTACACTCACACACACAGTCCACTTGGAAATAAGAAGTCACACACAAAAATGATGGACAAAAAATTGTTTCTTTTGTGATTGATAAAGTAAAACATGATGGCAGAAAGATGGTAGATATCCAAGATAATGAGATGGGGAAAGTGGGGGTGAGAAACACTTTAGCTATAGAATTTTGGAACGTTGCTCAGCCTTCCCTCAACATATTTGTTTGTAAATTTTGAGTGTAGTTTCATAGCAATAAACAATGTCTTCAACCAGAGTAACATTACAGAATAATGTTACTACCATGATCTATAGTTCTTTGTTGGTATAAGCCTGCAGTTTTTAAACAGTGTTTTGGAGACTCCACAGGATTCTTTAGTAAGCCATATCACTAATGGCAGCCAAGTTTCCCCAACAAATAGCTTTTCTACCATTATTTATTTTATAGTTGCATGGGAACATTGGCTTTGTCTTAAGTCATACTCTCCTTCGAGTGAAACTGAGCCCTGCTAACAGTGAGGTGAGCTGCATCTTCCATGGTTCCCGACAGTCAGAATGTCGCTGCTCATGCTTACTGTACAGTTCTGGGTACCAGGAACCCTGGGAAATACAGTTCTGATGACTCTTGACACCCTGAAAGGAAAATTAGAAGCCACAGGATCTACATTTTCCCAAATTCCTGGCGTCCAGGAATGTACAACTACTGCCAAATGAAGGGAATTGGTGGAACCAAAGCTAGGTTCTTTTGTGATCTTTCTCCTCTCTCAGTGATACCAAGTGAGAGGGGCAATATACAGCACCCCCATGAACAGGGAGCTGATGTATGTGAATAGGGTTGCCAAAATCCAGGTGGGGGCCTGGAGGTCTCTTGGAATCACAACTGATCTCCAGATGACAGAGATCAGCTCCCCTATGACAATGGCTACTTTGGAAAGTGGACTCTATGGCATTATATCCTGACAAGGTCCCTCATCTTCCCAAAGTCTGGCCCCAATGCTTCATCCCCAAATTTCCTGGAATTTCCCAATCCAGAGTTGGGAATTCAATATATGAGGCTGTTTGAGGACTGAAGTCCATTGGATCACTTTCAGAATAACTTTGGGAGAATGATAGTGCCAGAACATCAGAACAGACAAATCCCCACAACAGACACCCTGTGAGGTAGATGAGGATGAGAGAGCCCTTTTGAGAACTGCTCTTGAGAGAACAGCTCTGAGAGAACTCGTGACTGACCCAAGGTCACACCAGCAGCTGTATGTTGAGGAGTGGGGAATCAAACCCAGTCCTCCCAGATTAGAGTCTGCGCCCCTAACCACTACACCAAACTACACTACATCAAAGAAAAAACCCACAGGACATCATGCTCCATGGTTGCCACACATCTACTGTTTGGATGCTTAACCACGGGACATGGGCACAGGGAAACCACCACAAGAGTTACTGTCTGATTGCCCCTTCCCACTATTACTTGTTCTAGTGCAAAGAGCAGCACCTCCGTGCCATGCCAAGCTGCCAGTGTGACCACAGCCAACGTCTTCTGCCACCACAAACTTTTTTGTCTTTATGTTGTCGAAGGCTTTCATGGCCGGAGTTCATTAGCTGTTGTAGATTTTCTGTGCTGTATGGCCATGGTCTTGGCAATTGTAGTACCTGACATTTCACCAGCAGCTGTGACTGGCATCTTCAGAGGTATAACACAGAAAGATGGAGTACTCTCTGTGTCAATGTGAGAAGAAAAATTATAGGCAGGTAATTTATATTTACTCAGGAAGGTGGGGTAGGGCTGAGTCATTAGCTTGTAGGAGTTTCCCAGGCTGTGACATGATAATGGAGGAGCTTTCCTGAGAAGGATTGGCTGTTGAAACTCTACTCTTATCTGTAGTGCTGTTGTAAGATTGTTGTGTACTAACAGGGACTGCGCACGCAGTTGGGGTTCCACATGGTCAGGCAAAGGACCAAAGCTTCACATCCCGAGACAATGGACAGAGAGGATCCTAAACCTAGCCAATTGGCTGGTCAGGATCCAAGAGGGAACCTATGGTTGGGGTTACACTGTAAATAGACCTATCACGGGTGTGTGTGTGTTGGGTGTGGTTTGGACTGGCATTTAAGTGGGCCTCCGGCCCTGCATGTTCATCTCCAGTTCTCCTATCTTGAATAAAGTATGAGCTGAAAATCACTATGTTATGCATCAGTCTCAGTACTTTTCAAAGATGTAGAGCATTTTGTGTTTTTCAGGACAGGAAATCATGCCCTATTTATTTTTAAACTCTCTTCTTTCCTGTTGAAATTGTGTTTATGTGTTTATGTTTTTATGTTCATAAACAGTGCACAAGTGAAGGCTCAGTGGTGACTTCACCCACCCAGCTGTGTGGCTTTGCAAAAAGCATTTAAAGGGACCACATTCCCTTGAAACAGCTTTGTTCGTTCTGCTGCATCATGGACCAAATGGACCATGACCTGGTCCATTAAATGTGAAGGCTCATTTTCTATTTTGTATTATTTTGTTAAAATTGATTTTTTTTTTTTTTTTAAAAATGGAGGTTCATGGTTAAGGAGTCCATAAACCCCACGTACCTTCGAATTTCAACATACCACCATTTTTGGGGATCATATAACCAATCCACTTACTCATTTAGGCCATGTGGTGTTAAAGTTTTTAGGGTGTGAATCCAAAAGGTCTTCCTAGTTCTCAGACATTGTAGAAGCTGCAGGCTAGAAGTTTAGATCCTTTCCAGAACACAGAAGCGCAGTTGATTATCAGTATGTCCCGAAGTTGTGAAATGCTGAACCAAAGGAGTATTTTTTTCTTTGCAATCGACTACAACTCCTGTGTTCACAAATCCTCTTCTTTTCAGCCTTGGTAGTATAGCCTACATACATTAGATCACAAGGACATTTTATAATATATTTCACAGACTTGGAATTGCAGTTGACAAATGATTTTACAGGATATTTTCTCTGTTTGGATGAATTATAACAAAAGGATGTATGTACTCAAAGGCTACATACAGAACAATTTCTACGGGGATAACTACTGACTGGTTTATCCTAGCCATCAATCCCAGTCCTATCTGCAGGGGAAGATCTCAATCTACTTCTAACTTTCAAATTTTTGGATCTTCTGTAAGTAAACAGTGGGGTAGCATGGCATCTGGGGGTACTGGACAAAAGGTGCCAATGCTCGCTAATATATTTTTTTTACCTGTTTGACATTCATGCACATACACGTGACAATAGCCTATTGATCCTTTCACTGTTTGAACTTTCAGAAGAAGGTGATTCAGGCTGGAGAAGTAAGTATGTGTATGTATGTATGTATAGTGTGTGTATTATGAGGTGGTGTTATCTTTTACCTGTCTGCCATTTGCCTGCTCCAGATATCATAGGATAGCCACCTCAAAAGCCCCAATATAAGGAAAACATTTTGAGATTATAATATTATGTTTGTAAGAACACCATTTAATGTAATCACATGCATAATCACATGCACAATTAGCCCCGCCATAGGCACGAATGCCGGACAGAATTAAAGAGCGCAATCAGACGCAAACATCTGGGAAGCACCCTGCATCCGTTGGCAACCTGTTTTGCTCCGCCACCAAAGTGGAATAAAAAGACACTGGGGAAAGTCTGGTAGCAAATGGAACCAAAGGAGTGGCAACGGCACACTTAGGTTGCTCTTTCAGTTCGTGCTGCAGCTATTTCTGAGCCTGTGCCATCCGCTTTGTGTTTTCCATTTGAAACATGTCTCTGCATCGTGAGCTGGTGACTTCATCATTCTAAAGAGAGACGTACTTTCAAGGACTATTAGGTCACTATTCAACTGGTGTAGATGTCATTCATGTATGGTGGCAAAACCATTTGTTGTATGTATTGTTTATAGTTGTAATTAGAGCTGTGTAAGAAGATGGAAGTCTCTAGTGTAATTTGTACAGTGTGACAGATTATTCTATTTGTTTACATAACCGCATTTGCTGTATTTCCATTCTTGTGTGGTTGTCAATTGTGTTTGCCTGGGCAGATGACTTGTGTGGCATTACCTGGCTTCAGCATTGTCATGCAACTTGCCCAGGCTGAGCAGGTGAGGGTGGCCACTGTTGTGTGACTCACTGAGTGAGTCTCTAGATAATCTGGACACCATGAACAACTTGCTCAAGCCAGGCCTGCGTCCATATAGTGGAAATGGAAGGTAGGTAATTTTGGCTTCCCACTCTGTGCCTCTAAGCAGCAGACTCCTCCTACCTCCCAGCATTTTCTGATTTCACAAATGGTGAGGGCCTACTGTATTAAATAAGGAAAAGTTCCTGAACCAAGATTTGTTTCTGTGTGGTATTCTGATATTTACACCATGCTTTTCTTTCAAATGGAGACCCAAAGCAACTTCCCCCCCAGCCTTCATCTTATCCTCACATCAACAACAAGTTGGCCTAAGAGACAGATCACTGAGTAAGCTTCCATAGAAGACTGGGGATTTGAATATGTGTCTTCCAGATACTAGTCTGACCCTGTAACCACTAGAATATGTAACCTTTCATTAAAACCCACCTCCATTCCTGAGGATTGGAAGGTAGCTAATGTCATTCCCATCTTTAAAAAGGGTTCCAGAGGAGATCTGAGAAATTACAGGCCAGTTGGTCTGCTGTCAATACTGGGTAAGTTGGTGGAAACTGTTATTAAGGAGAGAATTAGTGGGCACATTAATGAAGAAAAACTATTGAGGCAGACTCAGCATGGGTTCTGTAAGGGAAGACCTTGTCTCAGTAACCTGTTAGTGTTCTTTGAGGGGGTGAACAGATGTTGTTTACCTTGACTTCCAGAAAGCTTTTGATAAAGTTCCTCATCAAAGGCTCCTAAATTAGCTCAATAGTCATGGGATAAAAGGAGAAATCCCCTTGTGGATCAAAAACTGACTAATTAATAGGAAACTGAGAGTGAGTATAAATGGGCAATTTTCTCAATGGAGGGTGGTAAGCAGTGGAGTGCCACAGGGATCAGTACTTGGTCCGATGCTTTTTAACTTGTTTGTTAATGATGTGGAGTTGGGGGTAAGCAGTGAAGTGGCTAAATTTGCAGATGATACGAAGTTGTTCAGGGTGGTGAGAACAGGGAGAATTGTGAGGCATTCCAAAAGGATCTGTTGAGAATGGGCGAATGGGCATCAACATGGTAAATGGGTTTCAGTGTGGCCAAGTGCAAAGTGATGCACATTGGAGACAAAAATCATAAATATAAATACACATTGATGGGGTCTGAACTGGCAGAGACTGACCAAGAGAGAGATCTCGGAATTGTAGTAGATAACTCACTGGAAATGTCGAAACAGTGTGTGACTGCATAAAAAAGGCTAACACCATGCTGGAGATTATTAGGAAGGGAATTGAAAACAAATCAGCCAGTATCATAATGCCCCTGTATAAATCAATAGTGCAATCTCATTTGGAATACTGTGTGCAATTGTGGTCACCACAACTCAGAAAGGATATTATAGCATGGGGAAAAGTGCAGAAAAGGGCAACTAGAATGATAAAAGGGTTGGAACACTTTCCGTATGGGGCCCTTTAGCTTGGAGAAATGATGACTGAGGAGTGACATGGTAGAGGTTTACAAGATTGTGCATGGGATAGAGCAGATAGAGAAAGGAGTACTTTTCTCCCTTTAAGAACATAAGAACATAAGAGGAGCCAATGTTGGATCAGGCCAACAGCCCATCCAGTCCAACCCTCTGTCACACAGTGGCCAAAAATACCAGGTGCCATCAGGAGGTCCAGCAGTGGGGTCAGGACACTAGAAGCCATCCCACTGTTGACCCCCCACCCCAAGCACAAAGAATGCAGAGCATCACTTGCCTCAGTCCGTATCTATACTTTGTGGCTAATAGCCACTGATGGACCTCTGCTCCATATGGTTATCTAATTCCCTCTTGAAGCCATCCATGCTTATAGCCAGCTCTGCTGGGAGGTCAGGGTAAAAATCTAATGAAAATAAATAAATATCTAATGAAATAAATAAATAAATAAATCTAAATAAATAAATAAAAATCTAATCAAACAAACAAACAAACAAACTCTAATGAAATAAGTAAATAAATAGCTGCCACCACCTCCTGTGGCAGTGAATTCCATATGTTAATCACTCTTTGGTTGAAAAAGTACTTCCTTTTATCCGTTCTAACCTGATGGCTCAGCAATTTCATTGAGTGCCCGCGAGTTCTTGTATTGTGAGAAAGGGGAAAAAGTACCTTTCTCTACCTGCTCTATCCCATGCATAATCTTATAAACCTCAATCATGTCACCCCTCAGCCATCGTTTCTCTAAGCTAAAGAGCCCCAAGTATTTTAATTTTTCTTCATAGGGAAAATCTTCCAACTCTTTTATCATTCTAGTTGCCCTCTTCTGCACTTTTTCCAAAGCTATAATGTCCTTTTTAAGGTGTGGTGACCAGAACTGTACACAGTACTCCAAATAAGGTCACACCATTGATTTATATAGGGGCATTATGATACTGGCTGATTGGTTTTCAATACCCTTCCTAATAATCCCCAGCATAGCACTGGCCTTTTAAAATTGCAGTCGCACACTGTCTCGACATTTTCATTGAGTTATCTACCACGACTCCAAGATCTCTCTCTTAGTCTCTGCCAGTTTAGACCCCATCAATGTGTATTTATAGTTAGATTTTTTTGCTCCAATGTGCATCACCTTGCACTTGGCCACATAGAACCCTGTTTGCCATGTTGATGCCCACTTGCCCATCCTCGACAGATCCCTTTGGAGTGCCTCACAATCCTCCCTGGTTCTCACCACCCTGAACAACTTTGTATCATCCACATATTTAGTCACTTCACTGCTTATTATCAACTCCAAATCATTAATGAACAAGGTAAAAAGCATCGGGCCGAGTACTGATCCCTGCAGTACCCCACTACTTACCACTCTCTACTGAGAAAATTGCCCATTTATATTCATACTCTGTTTCCTATTAATTAGCCAGTTTTTGATCCACAAAAGGCTTGTCCTTTTACCCCATTATTTTTGAGCTTACTTAGGAGCCTCTGATGAGGAACTTTATCGAAAGCTTTCTGGAAGTCAAGGTAAACAGTATCTATTGGGTCCCCCTTGTCCACATGTTTGTTCACCCCCTCAAAGAACACTAAAAGGCTACTGAGACAGAACCCATGCTGAGTCTGCCTCAATAGCTTTTGTCATCAATGTGCTTACTGATTCTTTCCTTAATAACAGTTTCTACCAATTTACCTGGTATCGACATCAGATTGACTGGCCTATAATTTCCTGGATCTCCTCTGGAACCCTTTTTAAAGATGGGAGTGACATTAGCTACCTTCCAGTCCTCAGGAATGGAGGCAGATTTTAATGAAAGATTACATATTTTTGTCAGGAGATCCACAAGTTCACATTTGAGTTCTTTCAGAACTCTCGGATGTATGCCATCCGGGCCTCATGATTTATCTGTTTTCAAGCTGTCTATTAGTCATAGGACCTCCTCTCTCGTCACCTCAATCTGACTCAAGTCTTTCAACACCCCTCCCGAAATCAGCGGTTCTGGAGTGGGCAAGCACTTCTCATCTTCCACAGTGAAGACAGAGGCAAAAAATGCATTCAGCTTCTCAGCCATTTCCATATCACCCTTCACTACTCCTTTTACCCCTCGATCATCCAAGGGCCCCACTGCCTCCCTGGCTGGTTTCCTGCTTCTAATGTATTTGAAGAAAGTTTTTTTGTTGGTCTTTATGTTTTTTGCTATATGCTCCTCATATTCCCTTTTTGCCTGCCTGATCACAGACTTGCATTTTGTTTGCCACAGCCTGTGTTCCCTTTTATCAATCTCACTGAGACTAGCTTTCCACTGCTTAAAGGAATCCGTCTTACCTTTTACAGCTTCCATTACTTCGTTTGTTAACCATACAGGCTTTTCTCTATACCTATTTGTGCCTTTCCTAACCTGTGGTGTATATTTTTACTGAGCTTCTAGGATTGTAGTTTTAAATTGTTTCACAGCTTTCCCAATGGTTTTGACCCTTTCTACTTTTCCTTTCAGTTTCTTCCTCACATGTCCCCTCATATCAGAGAAGTTACCCCTTTTAAAGTCAAAAGTGGTTGTGTCAGTCTTTTTGGCCAATTCCCTATTTATACAAAAGTTGAGCTCAATAAAATTATGGTCACTGTTCCCAAGCGGTGCAGTCACTTTTACATCTCTCACCAGGTCTTGGGCGTTACTTAGGACCAAATCCAGGATCGTCTCTCACCTGGTAAGTTCTGTTACCATCTGTTCCATAGCACAGTCATTGAGAGTGTCTAGAAACTCAAACCCAATCAATGTGTGAGTAGTTAAAATCGCCTATTACAACACAGTTTCTTTGTCTAGCCGCTATCTTTAATTCATTCATCATTTTATAATCCTCTTTTAACTTTTGATCTGGTGTTAAGTTTCCTTTTGGGCCCCCTATTTCAACCCATAGCATTTCCAGAAGCGAATCCAATTCTCTTACCCTTTGAATCTTACTGGACTGTATACCTTCTCTGACATACAGAACCACCCCACCTCCAAACCTTCCCCCCATCCTTACAATATAATATATAACCAGGAATCACCGTATCCCACTGATTCGCCTCATCCCATCAAGTTTCTAAAATACCCACAATGTCTATTTTTCCCCCAACACCAAGCACTCCAACTCCCCGATTTTACCTCAGACATTTCTAGCATTTGTATAGAAACACCTATAATTTCCCATACATGTTAAGCCCTCAACCTTCCTCCTGCTGCCTTGAGACCTTGTCAGGCAGTCTCACTAGCCACAGTTTCAGTGGACAATTCCAATCCACCTCCCTGTAGAAAAGCAACAGCTACCCCTTCACCTCTCTGAGATGAGCCATCCCGAACCAGAGACTTTTCATCTTCTGTCAGCTTTCCCCCAATATTCAGTTTAAAAACTGCTCTGCCACCTTTTTGATTTTAAGTGCCAGGAACCTTGTTCCTTTTTGGGACAAGTGGAGACAGTCTCTTTTGTTCAGCTCTCTCTTGTTCCAAAAAGCATCCCAGTGCCTAACAAACTTGAACCCTTCCCCCCTACACCATCATCTCATCCATGCATTGAGACTCCTGATCTGTGCCTGTCTCTTCGGCCCTGCTCATGGAAAAGGTAGCACTTCTGAGAAGGCTACCTTTGAGGTCCTGGCCTTGAGTTTCCTGTCCAGCAGCCTAAATTTCTACTCCAGGACCTCATGACTGCATTTTCCCACATCGATGGTGCTGACATGCACCATGACCACTGGCTCCTCCCCAGCACTATCTACCAGCCTATCTAAAACACGCATAATGTCCTGTACCTTTGCACCAGGCAGGCAAGTCACCATATGTTCAGTATGTGGGTTCGCCACCCAGCTGTCTACCTGCCTAAGGATCGAATCACCAAATACCAAGAGCCCCCCTCCCTCCCTGCCAAGGGATGGTTCCTTGTGTCAGGTTCAAAAGCAAGTAGATCCAAGCATTCTTAGGACCAAGAAAGGCTTTATTGGAATACAGTGCTAAAACCCACAGTGAAACGGTTATTGTCAGGAATGGCGGGGTTTGCTGCACAAGCATGGTTATAGTGTGATGCAAAATAGCGACTAGCAAATGAACTTCAAGCGTGCGCACGGGAAACTCCCGGTGGGAGAATTACTTAATAGGCAGGAGACGACTCCCTCCTCCCCTCAGCTTCACAGAAATGGAAAATTCTCATAGACTTAAGAATAGCCCAAAGCCTGCATTCAAGGCCACCGTGATAACACTGAGCGGCAGAGAAGAAACTCCCACATTACAGCTAGCATACCTACGCAAGTGCAGAAGCAGGGACAAGATAGGGAACACAGAACAATGGACACAGTGTGAAGCATTAAACAAACCATTACTGACACCTTGGTGTGAAAGGATAACCATTCAGCAGCTGAAGAAGAGATCCCTTCTGAGGGCACATTCCCCTTATCTGCAGCACGGTGTCCTGTTTCCCCTTGACCCTCATGCTCCCTGACAGTGGCAGGGCTACCAGATCCAGAGTGGGACATATCTAACAAGTCCCCGAGTGTCTTCTCCATGTGCCTAACTGACTGTCTTTGCTTCTCCAAGTCAGCCACCTTGGCCTCAAGGGAGCAAACTCATTCCCTGAGAACCAGGATCTCCTTGCACTGAGCACACACCCAAGACTTCTGTCCAGTGGGCAGATAGTCATACATGTGATACTCCATGCAAAACACTGGATAGCCCCCAACCCCCTGCTGGCATTTTGGCTTCATATTTGCTTTTAAAACCCCCTTTTTAAAACCCTTTGTATTCATGTGGTTCTCCTTGTAGAAGTCTACTTACCTTACTGGGAACACAAGGAGACTAGGGCTCTTCCTGAGCTTCTTACAGAGCCCCTAGTCTAAGAAGCCCTTCAGCTTGTGCCAGAGGCACAACTATTCAAATTCACCCAGGCACTCAAGTTACATTCAAACAATGACCCTTTTTCACCCTCTCTTAAGCAGCCAGGAGTCTGCAACAACTCTAATCTGTTCCACACACTCCCAAACACAGTCCTTCCACACAGTACCCTCAGCTAAATACCCTCAGTTGAAAGCAAATAAAAAACAGTCACCCCTCTAGCAGCTCTGTCTCCTGCTCTTTCTCAGAGCTCAGTTTTCTCAAAATACAAGAACTCATGGGCACTCAATGAAATTGGTGAGCAGCCGGGTTAGAATGGATAAACCCAAAGAGTGATTAAGACATGGAATTCACTGCCACAGGAGGTGGCAGCAGCTACAAGCATGAACAGCTTCAAGAGGGAATTAGCTAAACATATGGAGCAGAAGTCCATCAGTGGCTATTAACCACAAGGTATAGATAGGAACTCTTGGTCTGGGGCAAGTGATGCTCTGTATTCTTGGTACTTGGGGGGAGCAACAATGGGAGGGCTTCTAGTGTCCTGGCCCACTGCTGCACCTCCTGATGGCACCTAGTATTTTTGGCCATTGTGTGACAGAGTGTTGGATTGGATGGGCCATTGGCCTGATCCAACATTGGCTTCTCTTATGTTCTTAACACACTAACTGTTGACCAGGTGGCATCCTTACATTCCTCTGCAAGCAGCTTTCACCTGCAAAAATTCAAGCCTATGTAACATGAACATGTAATTTGGCCCTATATGAGTTTCTGCTTAGAAAGTGCTGAATCTGGATAAAGATGACCAAGTAATTATACCCTTTCAAACTATATTAGGTAGCTGTTTTTCCCATCAGTAATGAAGAACAATAGTAAATGATTAAGAGTTAATCATCACATTCTGAAATTCAGATATTCACCAAACAGTTGGACAGCTATTATCGAATGAAGAAAAAGAAACTTCAAATTGTGAATAATTAAAAACATATTTACAAAATCAAATATTTTTACTTGTGCATTTTCTAAAGTACAATATTGATTGGCATATACAGGAATGAAATAATTCCTTATTAATTGCAGCTTCCTAAATTTTAGCTGTAATCCCAATATTGAAATAAAAAGTTTTGACACCAAATATATTGCCTCATTTTCATTTATCTTTGAATTTGGCAGCATACAAGCTACATTTATTCTTCTGTCAATCAGACACCACAAACCAAGTATGTTTGTGTATGTTAGAGTACTTGGATTTAAAGTGATATATGTCAATTTAAGCTGTCACCTTATTCTTAGACAGAGCTGAAACAGTAAGCAGAGTGACTTCTGTCAAAGCAGCTACTGTGGCATCCTACTCTTGTAAAATGGGCTAGGATGAGCTGTCAGTTGCAATGCCACTATAAAAGGATGCACAATTATATTAGGCACACACATTTCAGCCTGTATTCTCTTGGGCTGTACCATAGGGAATTATCCTCTCTTTGGTCTCTTGTCTCTTACCTGAAGAGTAACGGTATCAGTGTTTGGAATGGTTGTGTGTGACAATGGTTGGGAATGGAGCCATTATGATCTGAGCCCAGTCCCTTTCCATGTCTTTGTTGATGTTGTGAGCCCTTTTATTTTTTTTACATAAGCCAGTCATTTGTTCAACTCTCTTTTCACTGAAGTATTACAGAATTGTGTCAGCCCCACAGAGTGATGCATTACTGAACAGGTCAGATCTTTCCTGGTATCATAGATGTGCTGGAGATAGAATTAAAAATCATTGTTGTTGCTGCTGCTATTGTTATCGTGGCAAGAAAAACATTGTTGAGCACCTTATTTATTTATTTTCTGCACAACAGCCCCCCTCTGAAGTAGCAGATTGGATTCGACAGAAAACTGGATAGTACCAGGGGTGCATCCTCTTGCCTTCCTGGCAGTACAGCTGATAAACAGCCAGTTTAAACAAACTTCTTTCATTAATGAATGCCTCAAGGTGCTCACAGTATTTTCCTGCCCATATTTTGCCTATATTCATTGCTGGTGCTCCCAATTCATTTTAGTTTTTGAAGATATACACCTTCTGAAATTAGACATGTCGCAACCCAAGATGGGACCTTCTCTGTTAGGGCACCAAAAATCTGGAACTCCTTCCCCATTGACCCTCACTTGTCCCTTTCTGTTGACATCTTCTGCTAGCAGGTGAAGACTCTTGATTCATCTGGTGCTCCCTCAGTGACCCCTCCTTCTTCCCCCATGTTTTAATAGTTTTTATGCTTTGTATTGCATTTTAGCTTGGTTTTAATTGTTTAATGATGTGGGAGGTTGGTTTTAATGCTTTTAAAAACATGCTTTTAATGGTTTTTAAAGACATCTCTTTATTTTTACTCTATTAGCTACCTTAAATTAAAGGTTTCCCTTGCTTGAAAGCTAGTCTAATCTGACTCTAGGAAGCAGTGCTCCTCTCCATTTCCAAGCTGAAGAGCCAGTGCTGTTTGAAGATGTTTCTGTGGTAATGTGGCCAGCATGACTAAACACCAATGTACACAGAATGCTGTTATCTTCCCACTGAACTAGTACCTATTTATCTACTTGCAATTTATCTACTTGCCATCATTTAATAATAGGTCTACTTTTAGTATTATTTATTGTTTATAGCACCTTTTAATGCTGGAATGTTTTTAGATGATTTTAAGATTGTTTAAATTGTTATTGATGTGTTTATTCCTTACGTAAGCCACGCTGAGCTGGCCTTGGCTGGGAGTGCGGGGTATAAATTTGATTTTAAAAAATCTTGCTTTTGAACTGCTAGGTTGGCAGGAGCTGGGGCCAGAGATGGAAGCTCATTCCATCATGCTGCACTAAGGTTGTGAACTATCGAGCTACCAACCTTCTGGTCTGCAGCTCAGCATCTTAACCTCTGGGCCACTGCGGCCCCCCTATTAGCTGCCTTAGTGGTCTTGATAAGACCAGAAGGCTGGGACATAATCAAAATGTATATGCCAAAATAATTCCAATGTATTAATTTTAATGATGCAAGAAAACTGAAATGGTGTGAAAATAAAGATTCATTGGCTTGAGTCGCACAAGGGAAAAATCAAATTGAAACAGGGAAATATTATTAATGTTGAAGCTAAGAAATCCAGTACAATTCTCTGAGATTTCCCAACTTATGGACTCACCCAATGTCAGTCAACCTTCGTATCTTGTTAGACACCATTTCTGGTAGGGGTTTATACCTAGGAGATGTAGCAGCAGTTGTAGTGGATGTCTCATCATTAAGGCCTGGATGTCTATGTATAACTGTGCTTAAGACTGTGCTATTAATTATCCATATTTTTCCCAATGGGAGAAAAGAAACAGCAGGGAATCTGAGACCATTTCTGCAGTAGTGAAATTCCCCACATGGATGTTTTTAAAACTGCACATTATGTGAAATTTTCCACAGTAGATTTTTCCTCACTAGGAATAAACCCAAAGTCCCCCCCCCTTTATAAGTATTTTATTGGTTTTGTAGTATTACAGGGTACGGAGAGAGGGTACTAAATCCCTACCTCTAAATTCTACAGGAAATAGGAAAAGGAAACTAATACATCACAAACTACTGGAGTGGGGAAGGGAAACTAAAACCCTACCTCTAACTATACTAATGGATATGGGGGAAGGTAGACTAACAGGGTGACACAATCTGGTTACATAGGTATATATCCTTGTCACCTAGTAGTACAGAGATGTTGTTGCTTATAGAAATTTAACAAAGAGTAATACATTGCATTAGCTAACTGGTTGGCAAAAACTGCATTATCAACAGTTATCTTGGTTTTAGAGTCTTTTCTTCTTGTGTTTCTTTTTTCCTCGGGGTTTGGGAGCAGCTGCTCCTTTCTCTGATTCCAAAGTGTCTGAAGAACTATAAAGTTTGGGGCTATCGCTTGATTAATCCTGTAATCATCTTCTTCTTCCTACTCCTCCTCCTCAGTTTTGGATTTCTTGTCTTTTTTGCCTTGCATTGGATTAAAGTATTAGTCCACAAACTTTTTTGCCTTAGGAACAGTGTTGATGTTAATTTTTTTATCTTCATATTTAAAACTCAGTCCTTCAGGAAATAACCATCTGTAAGGCACTCCTTTTTTCTGTAGAGAGAGAGAGTAAGTTCCCTGTAGAGCCTCCTCCGCTTCCTGACTTCAATGGGGATATCCTTCAAGATTTTTATCTCTTAATTCTTGATTTTTAAAGGTTTCCCCTGTGTAGATTTCAGCACCAGATCTCTGGTATACTGTCTCGTGAATTTCATACATATTTCTCCCGGGACTTTATTTATTTTTTATAAAATCTGGATAAGTCCTGTAAGCCCAGTCCATCTCCTTCAGTAGATCTTCCTGTTTGTAATCCATTAATGGAGCAAGAGCCTCTTCTAGAAGAGCCTTTAAATCTTCATTCTTTTCCTCTGGTATCCCTTGGAAACATAGATTGTACATGGATCTTTCCAGCTGGAGCTGTGTTAGTTGTGTTTTTTTTGAGGATCTTTCTTTCTCTGCTTCGTCCTCTCTTTTGTTAATACTCTCCATCTGTTTTTCCATCTTTTTAAATGTCTTTTCAGTTACTGAAGTTCTTTTGTCCATTTGAGTCAATTTTTTTTGCAAATTGTCCATTTTAGCGTTGAGATTAGTCATCTGTTCCATTAGGGGGCGCAGTGCATTCACCAGCAGTGTAGACATGTTTGCTACTACTTCCTGGTCGTGGGAGGGAGTCATTGGTAGGCTATTTCCGGCTGATGTTTTTTTCTCCAGTCCCACCTTCCATCCTCTCTCAGCCATAATATCAAGAAGAAGTAAGTTTCCCAAAACAAAGTAAAAGTTAGCTGAATTTAATCTGCTTTACATTCTTACGCAGCTTTTGGTTTCACTAGTAATCTGATGCATTTAGTTTAACACAAAGTTCTTTATTTGAGTTTTAAAACAGTTTTGCTTTAAGAGGGGGAGAGTGAAGTTTTCTCCCCCCCGTTGCTTTGCACTTAGGCGCTTCTAATTGCTACCAAGGTTCTCATAGACGCTTTAAATCTCCTGAGCATTGCTTAACTCACACTTTGAAGCCTTGGAAGTCTTTTAGAAGCATTTCAAAACTTTTGACTGTGTCCGCTTGTCTGGCAGCCGTCTCTCGGCACCATATTGGCTCTGCAGCAACGGGACCTTCCGGGGAAGAAGGTGAGCCTCAATTCCTTGGCCGTTGCCTTGGAAGAGGCTCCCCTCAGTTCCCCAGGCTGAGGATCTCCTACAGAGATCGTGGGAGGGTCCAGGATGATCTCAGACCCTTCCTGTCACACGAGACTTGGCTCCCCCCCATTGGAGCAAGACGGGGTGCAGCTGAGGGGCAAAATGTTTAAACCAGAAGCAAACCCAAAGTTTTCTTCTTCTTACCATGTGTTTTCGGAATCCCCAGTTTTAGCAAGTTCCAAAAATGCAGGGTGAGAAGGAGAAAATTTCAGGTTTGGTCCTAGTAAGGAAAAATCTACTGCAGAAAATTCCAGAGCAGCAAAATTGTCAGAGGGAAAAGAGTAATCAGTACAATCCTAAACGAATCTTATACTAAGCTAATTGACTTCATTAGCTGCTGTAGATTTTCTGGGTTGTGTCGCCGTGGTCTTGACCATGACCACAGCCACACAACCCAGAAAATCTACAGCAACTAATGAACTCTGGCCGTGAAAGCCTTTGACAACATACTACTTGACTTCAATTCTAAAAGTAGTAATCCTAAAAATATTTACTTCAATGGACTTAGAAGGGTATAACTCTGTTCAGAATTACACTGTAAGAGGTTCTTCTCATTCCTCTGCTTATACTCACAACTTCCTAAAGTATTTGTTAACTTTTTTTAAAAAAAAATCAGAAGTAAAAAAGATACAACTTAAGTTTGGCTTTGAGTCCCTCTGCCTTCCCAGTGCTGTGTTTCATCCTGAGTCAATTGGTGCTCATACCTTTATGGTGGCCATAAAAGAGAACAGCTAATCTTTTGGTCTCTTCTTCCTAAATACTCTATGGCATCCTCTTTGATATAAAAGACATCCTGTTTTAGAAGAGAATTTGTCACACTGGCAACCATTTTCTGTTTTCCTTTCCTACTTGTGTAACTAATTACAATGAAAGTAGAATTTACACTGAAAAAAAACTGTTAAGTCTGCAGTCCTCTTGGCAATTCCATTCAATACTAATACTAATAATAATATACTTTATTGTCATTGTACATAGTACAATTAAACTGCAGTCCTCTCGGTGATGTACAAACCTCTCAATGATCTACAACAATAATCATACACACCCACACTTAAAGTTCACATAACAACTGAACCACTGATGTCACCCAATCCGATTTCATACAGCATTTAAGGCAATGATGGCTCTCGAGTAAAAACTATTTTTTAATCTGTTTGTCTTTGCTTTAATTGTCCTATATCTTCTGCCCGAAGGCAGCAATTCAAACAAGGAATGTCCAGGCTGTGATAAATCCTGCAAAATGTTCTTTTCTTTTTTCAAACATCGAGAACTATACAATTCCTCCAGGAATGGGAGAGGGCAACCAATGATCTTCTGGGCTGTGGTAATAACTCTCTGGAGTGCTCTCCTGTCCACAATCGTACAACTAGCAAACCAGGCACAGACACAGTATGTTAAAATGCTCTCTATTGAACAACAATAGAAAGACATCAATATTTTCTCACTCAAGTTATTTTTCTTTAAAAGTCTGAGAAAATAAAGCCTCTGCTGGGCCTTCTTCACCAGAGCAATGGTGTTAATGCTCCAGGTCAGATTTTGCTCAATAGTCACTCCCAAAAACTTAAAAGTAGCCACCCTCTCCACACATTCTCCACCAATAAGCAGTGGCTGGATGTCTGTTTTATTTCTCCTGTAGTCCACCACCATTTCCTTAGTCTTGGTGGTATTAAGAATCAGATTATTTTCCCCACACCAAACACAAAGCCATTCCATCTCATCTCGATAGGCAACCAAGTATCAGATTCCTCTTTCAAAAGCATTAGAGGAAAATTTTGATTGGGGAATCACATCTACCCTAAGAAAAGTGTCTTGGCCTGGGGAAATGGTATTGGGAGAAATTGCAATACAGCCAGAGATGACATGTTGTTAAAGTACAGGACAGAGCCACACAGTTTGTGACCATATACCCAGCACCATGCCCTTATCCTCTTTATTAATGAATCCAAAATTACCAATCTTCTCTGTTATGTATTCACAACTCATTCTCTGCCACTATTGTAGATTAAAATCTCCGCTCCACTGAACAAACATGTGGACAAGGGGGACCCAATAGATATTATTTACCTTGACTTCCGGAAAGCTTTTGATACAGTTCCTCATCAAAGGCTCCTAAGTAAGCTCAATAGTCATGGGATAAAAGGACAAGTCCTCTTGTGGATCAAAAACTGGCTTATCAATAGGAAACAGAGAGTGAGTATAAATGGGAAACTTTCTCAGTGGAGGGTGGTAAGCAGTGGGGTACCACAGGGATCAGTACTCGGTCCGATGCTTTTTAACTTGTTTATTAACGATTTGGAATTGGGAGTAAGCAGTGATGTGGCTAAATTTGCAGATGACACAAAGTTGTTCAGGGTGGTGAAAACCAGGGAGGATTGTGAGGCACTCCAAAGGGATCTGTTGAGGATGGGTGAGTGGGCGTCAATGTGGCAAATGGGGTTCAATGTGGCCAAGTGCAAAGTGATGCACATTGGAGCCAAAAATCCTAAATATAAATACATGTTTTTTTTTTTTTTAAAATACAATTTATTATTGGATATATCACATGTTCATACAATTTAAACAAACCAATACATATCCATTTTTCTTTCTCCCTCTCCCCCCAAACAAGGCTTCCCGCACTGCTCCAACCCCCTTGATATTTCTCTTGTACAATTACATTTACTACTAAGCATATTTCTTTTACTAATGGTAACAAATCAAAGATCTGAGTCTCTTTCCACTTCTCCTCAATAACTGTCAAAACAAATCAAACCACGTTTTACATCCCAATTCTTCAACAAATATTCTTGAAAGTCTTTCCAGTCTCCGAAAAAGGTTTCGTCTTCTTCGTTGTTTAATTTTCTTGTTAATTTGTCCATTTCTGCCATAAACAACGTCTTTTTAATCCATTCCCATGTTTCAGGTACTTTATCTTGTTTCCAACATTGAGCAAAAGTCAGTCTAGCTGCTGTAATCAAGTACCATAATAGTGTTCTCTTGGCTACATTTATTTCTTCCATTTTAAGACCTAACAATAACATCTGTGGGTCTTTCTTAAAAGTACATTTCAAAATTTTTTGTATCTCATTGTGGATCTCAGTCCAATACTTTACTGCTTTATCACATGTCCACCACATATGGTAAAAAGACCCTTCATGTTTCTTACATTTCCAACATTTGTTAGACATACTTTCATTTATAATAGCAATTTTTTTAGGCGTCATATACCATCTATACATCATTTTATAACAATTCTCTTTAACATTTACACACGTTGAAATTTTCATTGATTTTTTCCACAAGTATTCCCAAGATGACATTAATATCTCATTGTTAACATTTACTGCCCATTTTATCATTTGCTCCTTTACAACCTCATCCTCAGTATACCATTTCAATAACACCTTGTACAGTTTAGAAATCATTTTTTTATCATTCTCAAGCCATACAGTTTCAATTTCAATATTCTTGTCTCTAAAACCATGTTCTCTTTTATCGGTCTTAAATAGATCATAAATCTGTCTATACTTCAACCAATCATATTCAAATTCAACATCGAATCTATCTTTTAACACAAAATTTTTCCCTTCAAATTTTAAAAGACTTTTGTAGGGTAGCCAATCTAACCCTTGATTTCTTGAATACGGATTAATTACTTCAGCTGGTACAATCCAAAGTGGTCTTTCTTCCGAGAAGAATTTTCTATATCTCGTCCATGTCTCGAACAGTGATTGTCTTACAAAGTGGTGTTTAAAAAATTTATCCATTTTTACTTTTCCATACCATAAATATGCATGCCATCCGAATTTATTATCATGTCCTTCAAGGGCCAATAACTTCTTATTCTCCAAATTAATCCACTGTTGCAACCATGTTAAACAGACGGCATCATAATACAGTCTTAAGTTTGGTAGTTGTAGGCCTCCTCTCTCTCTTGCGTCACATAAAATTTTCATTTTAATCCTTGGCTTTCTTCCTGCCCATACAAATTTGGATAATTCTTTCTGCCACGAATCCAATATTTTCCTTTGTTTTAGTATTGGAATAGTCTGAAACAAAAACATCAAACGCGGCAAGATATTCATTTTTACAGTCGCGATTCTTCCCATTAATGATAAATTCAAAGTATCCCATTTCTTCATATCCTGCTGAATCTTATGCCACACCTTTTCATAATTGTTTTTAAACAAATCAATATTTTTCATGGTTAAATCAATTCCAAGATATTTAGTCTTTGTGACTACTTCACATTGTATTTTCTCTTGAAGTTCTGTTTGTCTTTGTTTCGTCATATTTTTGCACATCACTTTAGTTTTATTTTTATTAACATAAAATCCCGCAACTGAACCAAATTCTTCAATTTTTTCCATCAATTGTGGTATTTTCTCAATTGGGTCTTGAATCATAAACATTACGTCATCTGCAAATGCCCTATATTTATAGGCGAAACCTTTCACTGTAAGTCCTTCAATACTGTCATCTTTTCTTATCGCTGTCAATAATATTTCCAATATCCAAATAAACAACAACGGGGATAACGGGCAGCCTTGACGTGTTCCCTTTTGGACTCGGAAGAAGTCCGTCTTTTCTTTGTTTATATTCAAAGCCGCTTTTTGTTCTGAATATATTGCCACAATCATGTTTAAAAAGGACTGTCCAATATTCATTTTTTCAATAACTTGCAGCATAAACTCCCAATTTAAATTATCAAAAGCTTTTTCCGCATCTAAGAAGAGGAATCCAACTTCTTTTTCAGGATGTTTGTCATAGTATTCAATTGCATCTATCACCACTCTTAGATTATCTCTAATTTGTCTATTTGGTAAAAATCCCGCTTGTTCTTCCGCTATCGTATCTTTCAAATATTTTTTCAATCTCTCTGAAATTATTTTTGCAAATAATTTGTAGTCATTATTTAATAGCGATATTGGTCTATAGTTCTTTACTTGAGTCAAATCCAAACCTTCTTTAGGTATCAATGAAATGTTTGCTTCCTTCCATGAATCTGGGATCCGCTTGGTCTGTCTTATCTCATTTGACAGAAGTACTAAAATAGGGGTTAGCTCCTCTTTAAATTTCTTGTAAAATTTTGCTGTAAAGCCATCTGGTCCTGGAGCTTTGCCCAACTTTGCGTCTTCTATCGCCATTGTCACTTCTTCTTTCGTTACTAAACCATTTAATAGTTCTTTAATTTGTTTTCCCAGCTCTGGAACTTCAATCGTCTCCAAATATTTCTTGATTCTCTGTTGGTCAATTCCTTTCTTTTGGAAAAGTTTGGCGTAGTATTTAAAAAAAGCTCTTTTTATACCATTCAGGCTCATCACCTCCTTTCCATCTTCAACAATCTTGGATATAAAGTTCCTATCTTTTCTATTTTTCAATTGCCATGCCAAAAACTTTCCTGGTTTATTTGCACCCTCAAATGCTTTTTGCTGTAATTTTTTTAAATTCCAATATAATTCTCTGTTTAAAAGAACATTCAGCTGATCTTGCAGGAAGTGGATCTCTTTAATAATTTTCTTCTTCCCTGGTCTTTTTTTTAGTTCCTTTTCTTTTTGTCGAATTTTTTCATGAAGGTCTTTCTGTTGCTGAATCTTTTGCTTTTTATCTTTGGAGTTCAGAGAGATAAGCATGCCTCTGATTACTGCTTTGTATGTATCCCATACAACTTGTATGTCCGTGCCTTTATTCAAATTCAGTTCAAAAAAACTTTTCGTTTCCTTTTTTAAGATTTCATTAATTTGTTTTTGATCCAGTAAATCTTCATTAATTCTCCAAAATAGCTGTTTAGATTTTGCTTTAGATATCCAAAGTAGGGGATTATGATCAGAGTTAGTTTTCGGTAAAATTTGTATTTTATAAGTTTTTTGCGCCATCTCCTCTGACATCCAAATCATGTCAATTCGAGAAAAAGAATTATGTCTATTCGAATAAAACGTGTAGTCCTTAGTCTTAGGATTCCACTTCCTCCAAACATCTTCTAATTTTTCTTGCTTCATCAATTGAAAAAATTTTTTTGGTAACTTTCCAACTGTCTCTCCACTTGCTTTGGACTTTCTATCCAATGTGTTGTTCACTGTACCATTAAAGTCTCCCGCAAGAACAATTTGGTCATAATTTAAACATTCCAACTCTTTAGTCAAATCATTGAAAAAAGTCTCTTTTGCACCATTGGGTGCATATATATTAACAAGCAATGTCTTTTTTCTATCCATACAGATTTCCACGCCAACATACCTTCCTTCTTTGTCGGAAAAAATTTGCTTAGGATCCAAATCTTTTGAAATATAAATCACTGTTCCTTTTTTCTTGTTAACTGCTGAAGAATGAAATTCTTCTCCCAATTTTTTATTAGTCAGATATTTGTCGTCTTGTTTTCTTATATGTGTTTCTTGTAAACAAATTATATTACATTTTTGTTTTTCCAGCCAATGATTCACCAGTCTTCTTTTACCTGGTGAATTTAATCCATTTACGTTCCAAGATAAAAATTTGTAATCCATAATGGTGTTAAATTAAATATCTTTAAAATCGTCCAGATTGTTCGCTTTAAATCTATATAAGTCTCCTTCAGATTTAAGAGTTGATCTCACCGAGTTGTACATGAATGTAAGTCCATAAGGAATCTCCCATCTAAACCTAATATTCATTTCTTTTAGCCTGTCTGTCAATTTCTTGAATTTCTTTCTATCTTGTAGAATTGATCTCGGAATTTCTCTCAAGATTATTATTTTCTTTCCATTAATTTCCTTCATCTTTGTTGTCACAAATTGAACAATTACATCTCTGGGTAATTGCTTTCTTTTGGCATAGGCTGAATTTACTCTGTAAATCAAGTCAAAGTCTGCATCCAAATCTCCTTCATCTTCCCCTATATAAGTTGTCAATGTCTTAATTACTAGGGCCCGTAGATCTTGATCTTCCTCCTCTTCTATCCCTCTCAATCTCAAGTGATTCTGAGTAGCCCTGTAATCCATCATGGTCTCCAACCTTGCATTTTCTGACAAGGTTTTTTTAACCTTTTGTTCCATATCTTCAGATTTTGTCACCAGACTTTTGACTTCTTTTTTAAGTTCTTCTGTATCTTTTTTAATCCCTGACACTTCTGCAAGTACCAGTTCTTTCAATTCTTCCATATTTTTTTTCTGTACTTGGATTTGCACTTGCTCTATTTGCTCCAATTGTTGTTGCAACTGTGATTCTATTTGTTTTCCAAGATTCTCCGTCATCCGTTTCTCCATCGCTTCTATAGCTGCTTGCCACTCTTTTTTTTCCTTTGCAGTCATTCTTGGACTGGGTGATGAAGCAGCTCTAGGTCTTGTTCTCAAATCCGTCTTGGAGGCCACTTCAATGTTAATCAGACTTTATATTAGCAATCTTCAAGCCAAATCGCCACCTTTAGAACTTGTTTAAGCGCTTTTTCGGCTTGAAAATAACATTTTAAATTTTAGTCCTCCCCAAAATGTCGGGCGCAATTTCTCTATGGTTTTTCGGCTAGAGTAGGCTCCTTTCAAACTTCCTGCTCACCTGTCCGTCTCTGTAATCCAACTTCCGGTAAAGGTGGTGTCACACAATAAAATGTCCCTCCACTTCAAACACAGCAGCCTCTAAAAACCTCCACTCTAGCCCACTTCCTGTATCACAGAGTCACAGTTAGTTTCGTTTCTACTACGTAACGTTTAGACTTGGCTGACCACAGGAATGCAAAACAAAGTCACTTTTCAGCCTTTTTTCTCTAACGGAAAGCTTTCTTTTTACTTTTAATTCAAGCGAAGTGGTTCCTTAAAGGTTTCAACGCTTATCCGTACGTTTCAATATCACAGTCTCCTTTAAACAGGTAAGCGCTTAATCGTTTATTTGTTACCTTGCTTGTAGTCTCGGGGTTTCGCGGTGCTTCTTCTATAAACGATGTTAATCAGATGATAAAGAGATCGGTAGATGGCGAATTTATGCTGAATTCTCAGCCCGGCTGGCATCTGTAGAGTTGATTTGCAACTGCCCTCTTCACGGAGGGAGATCAAAGTGTAAACAAGCTTCCTCCGAAGCTTATCCACACCGATCTCAACCCCCCTCAGGCTTCGCTGCTTGCTTGCCACTCCCCCGCCTGGAGAGTGCTGCGCTGGGCCAAATAAAGCCCAGACTGTCGTCAGATGCCGCAGTACACTCTGCACAACTCGCAAAGTGTGTCAATTCGCCATTTTCTCCGACCGGAAGTCCTAAATATAAATACATGTTGATGGGGTCTGATCTGGCAGAGACAGACCAAGAGAGAGATCTTGGAGTCGTAGTGGATAACTCGCTGAAAATGTCTACACAATGTGTAGCTGCAATAAAGAAGGCCAACGCTATGCTGGGGATTATTAGGAAGGGAATTGATAACAAATCAGCCAGTATCATCATGCCCCTGTATAAATCATTGGTGCGACCTCATTTGGAATACTGTGTACAGTTCTGGTCACCACATCTCAAAAAGGATATTATAGCATTGGAAAAAGTGCAGAGAAGGGCAACTGGAATGATAAAAGGGTTGGAATACCTTCCCTATGAAGAAAGGTTAAAATGCTTGGGGCTCTTTAGCTTGGAGAAACGACGGCTGAGAGGTGACATGATCGAGGTTTATAAGATTATGAATGGGATTGAGCAGGTTGAGAAAGAAGTACTTTTCTCCCTTTCTCACAATACAAGAACTCGTGGGCACTCTATGAAATTGCTGAGCAGTCGGGTTAGAACAGATAAAAGGAAATACTTCTTCACCCAAAGAGTGATTAACATATGGAATTCACTGCCACAGGAGGTCGTGGCAGCTGCAAGCATGGACAGTTTCAAGAGGGAATTAGATAAACATATGGAGCAGAAGTCCACCAGTGGCTATTAGCCACAGGGTATAGATGGGAACTCTCAGTCTGGGGCAGGTGATGCACTCTATTCTTGGTGCTGGAGGGGGCAGCAGTGGGAGGGCTTCTGGTGCCCTGGCCCCACTGCTGGACCTCCTGATGGCACCTGGTATATTTTGGCCGCTGTGTGACAGAGTGTTGGACTAGATGGGCCATTGGCCTGATTCAACATTGGCTTCTCTTATGTTCTTATGTTCTTATAACTGTGAATTCAGAAGGCAAGATAGAATTTTTTTTTTAAGGAGTAACTAATTTGTATCACATTCCATACCAGATAGACATATAAATAGTGTCAAACATACACTCACAAAGATGATTTCAAACACTGAACCCCCAGATGGAATATGAGAGCCACCTTTAGGCAAGTTCTGTGAGAGTTATTGAGCTCACAAAGAGTGAGTGAAGATAATGTTGCTCAGTTCACCCTCATTACAGTCCTGAATGTCAAGTGGCATTTTGTCCATTAATAGGCTTGCCAACAGACCTGGAGAAAAGTGTTCTGTTGCTTTAATATAGACTTATTTACCAGGAGAGGTATTAATCTCCATTCCATGAAAAGCTTTAACTGCCCATAACTACATGTTACTAGCAAGTCCCTATTAAAAGAACAGGACACAGGTCTGGGAACTTTGATTTTTCTCCCAGATTGTTTGGAATAATAAAAAAAACTCATGAATAATTTCAGGCGGAAAGCAGTAGAAGGGAAAAACCTGTATAAATTAACAGGTATTGCAATTAAAACCTCACTAAGAAGCTCCATGGTGCGATGGATTTTGAAATTAGGATCTAGGAATCATCAGGCTTAAATGTCCAAAGTTTAGTAGCCTTTCAACTGACAAAAGACAACTCTGGGCTTGGTGTGCATTGTTCTCAGCATGGGTTCTGTAAGGGAAGATCTTGTCTCACTAACCTGTTAGTGTTTTTTGAGGGAGTGAACAAACATGTGGACAAGGGGGACCCAATAGATATTATTTACCTTGACTTCCAGAAAGCTTTTGATACAGTTCCTCATCAAAGGCTCCTAAGTAAGCTCAATAGTCATGGGATAAAAGGACAAGTCCTCTTGTGGATCAAAAACTGGCTTATAAATAGGAAACAGAGAGTGAGTATAAATGGGAAACTTTCTCAGTGGAGGGCGGTAAGCAGTGGGGTACCACAGGGATCAGTACTCAGTCTGATGCTTTTTAACTTGTTTATTAATTATTTGGAATTGGGAGTAAGCAGTGAAGTGGCTAAATTTGCAGATGACACGAAGTTGTTCAGGGTGGTGAAAACCAGGGAGGATCTGTCGAGGATGGGTGAGTGGGTGTCAACGTGGCAAATGGGGTTCAATGTGGCCAAGTGCAAAGTGATGCACATTGGAGCCAAAAATCCTAATATAAATACATGTTGATGGGGTCTGAACTGGCAGAGACTGACCAAGAGAGAGATCTTGGAGTCGCAGTGGATAACTCGCTGAAAATGTCTAGACAGTGTGTAGCTGCAATAAAGAAGGCCAACGCTATGCTGGAGATTATTAGGAAGGGAATTGAAAACAAATCAGCCAGTATCATAATGCCCCTGTATAAATCACTCGTGCGACCTCATTTGGAATACTGTGTACAGTTCTGGTCACCACATCTCAAAAAGGATATTATAGCATTGGAAAAAGTGCAGAGAAGGGCAACTAGAATGATAAAAGGGTTGGAACACCTTCCCTATGAAGAAAGGTTAAAACGCTTGGGGCTCTTCAGCTTGGGGAAACGATGGCTGAGGGGTGACATGATTGAGGTTTATAAGATTATGAATGGGATTGAGCAGGTTGAGAAAGAAGTACTTTTCTCCCTTTCTCACAATACAAGAACTCATGGGCACTCCATGAAATTGCTGAGCAGTCGGGTTAGAACAGATAAAAGAAAATACTTCTTCACCCAAAGAGTGATTAACATATGGAATTCACTGCCACAGGAGGTGGTGGCAGCTACAAGCATGGACAGTTTCAAGAGGGAATTAGATAAACATATGGAGCATCAGTGGCTATTAGCCACAGGGTATAGATGGGAATTCTCAGTCTGGGGTAGGTGATGCACTCTATTCTTGGTGCTGGAGGGGGCAGCAGTGGGAGGGCTTCTAGTGTCCTGGCCCCACTGCTGGACCTCCTGATAGCACCTGGTATTTTTGGCCGCTGTGTGACAGAGTGTTGGACTAGATGGGCCATTGGCCTGATTCAACATTGGCTTCTCTTATGTTCTTATGTTCTTGAGCCTCCTGACTTTCTGTTACCCCTGCTGATCACCAGCAGGACTCACAACAAAAATATCCCATGTAAAATTAGGTGACAGAACTAGGTAGTGGTGGCTAGTCCATCTGACAGCTTTCTAATACCTGCTTTATCATTATGTGAGTGAAGAGAACCCAGCTTCAATCCTAGTGGTAATGCAGCAAGCTATTATAGAATAGTTTCATGTTTCTTCAGAACTTACAATAAATAAGTATCCCTAAAACAAAAGATACAAAGAATCTCAAGAGTGCTTAGATTCCAAGATCATTAATTTGTAACATCTGTGTCCATCTACTTATTTGGATGTGTGCGCGCAGACACACACACAATATTGACGAAGGTCTTCGAGACCAGTATTATTTGTTTGCAAACCCCCACAAATAATAGGAACAATAGTACATTTCTCCTGGAGCCTTGCTGTGTACAGGAGGGAAAGTTATGCCATATGCGAAAGCACCAGGCTAAGCTTGTTTCATTTTAAAAATAACTCACTATTTGAAGCTGTAATGGGATTTTGTTGAATTCTAAAGGGAATTTATGCAAATGATTCCAAGAGCATCATATATCCAAATGGCAGAAAAACAAGAAAGGAAAATACAAGAAACCTGGGACTCGTTTTTGAAATACGGACCAAAACAAGGCCAACAGCCAACCTAAATGCAGATCTGCAGGTATTCCAGATACCCATGGAAATGCCTTGCAGAAGTCTAGACACTCCTTGAGTATTTGTCTCATCACTTATTTAAAATACCCATGCACATGCTCATGCCCCAGTTGGACCTCCAAAGGTACCAAACAGCTATTGCTTGGGGCAGACTGGGAGTATAGACATGTGTCTAATGTTTGACAAATATTTTGGCATATGTATTGATTACAGAAAAGTGAACTTGGCAGCTAATCACTTTAATTATGTTGATACATATACAGTAGAATCCTAAGCAGAGATAGTAAAATAAAGGTTTCCCTTGCTTGAAAGCCAGTTGAATTTGACTCTAGGGGGCGGTGCTCATCTCCATTTCCAAGCCGAAGAGCCAGCGCTGTCTGAAGACTTCTCCATGGTCATGTGGCCGGCATGACTAAATGCCAAGGTGCATGGAATGCTTTTACCTTCCCACCAAAGCAGCACCTATTTATCTACTTGCAATTTCTTGCTTTCGAACTGCTAGGTTGGCAGGAACTGGAGCCAGAGCCAGGAGCTCACTCTGTCATGTGGCACTTGGGTCTTGAACTGCCGAGCTACAGACCTACCAGTCTGCAAATCAGCATCTTAACCTTCTAAATCCATAGACTTCAAAGGACCTAGAAGGATGTAACCTTGTTTAGGGTTCTACTGTTGGTCACTTGCATAGGTACTTTGGCAGTCCTGGTTTAACCATTAAGCAGAATAAATACATGCTTAGGGCACCAAGGGAAGGGGGGCGCCACAGAGGGTTTTGGGTTTTTTTGCTTATATTGCTTACTGCAATTTAGTCTTAAATAAACTTTATTTTAAAAAGTTTATATTTAACTTAGTTGTGGGGTCTGGCCTGGGGATTGGCTTGGAAGGAAACTGAATTTTTAATCTCTTGTTTCACCTTCAACAGTTACTGAGTCTTAATGTCTCATCAGTTAAGAAATGGAAGGGCTCAGGGCAGCCCCACAGCTAGATAATTTTCAGTGGGGGGCATTGGATGGATGGGGCACTGGTTGGAGGAGGGGCAGGGTACCTGGCAGCAAGGGAAGTGAACACACACACAGTGGCAGAAGGGGGTGTGGTGGGGAGGGGCAGGCTCCTCCCTCCCACCCCAATCTGCTTGAAAGAGTGGGAAGGGAACACTGCTTTTTCTCCCTGTTGGAGCATGTGTGTGCACCTCATCCATGACCGCCTCTCAAGTGTTTCCCGCGGTTGAGGCATGGAAGGGAGAGGGGCAGTGCCTGCCAACCTCTGCTCTCCACTGGCCTGGCTGGTTATCTGGCCGGGGTCAGGAGGGATGCACCCCCGATGGCAGACTCCACGGACATGGAGAGGAGATGGCACCTCACCTCATTGCCTCCCCAGTGGAGGGAGGCATCCTTGCCTGAGCCACACTGGAGCTGCCGCTGCCACCTGCTCACTGCACCATTATGCTGCTGGGCTCGGTGTGGCTCCTGGCAGCAACTGAGAGTGGCATGCCCAGAACCATCTTCCAGGGCTCCTTCCACCTCCTGGGGAGGGGAGGGGGGACCAGGGGGGAGGGGCACAGCACATTTGTGAGGTGGCATCATCCCCAGGGCTCCCTGAGAGCTATGGGCCTAGCTGACGGGCACCATTTTTGGGCTGTGCTCAGGGAATCAGTTGGCCTCAATCCAGCCCTGTATGGGAATGGATAGAACCACCTGGTTCCACTCCACTGAAATGTGATGGAGACTGGGATGAACTTATCCCACTTGGTCAAAATGTCAAAGGGCCATGGATCATGCAGTCATTGATCTGCAAACTGTTCTTACCCACATCTGATACTCAGATGAAAGGAGGCCAGGTTCATCTTTATCTTTCAGTTTCAGATGCAGGCAAAGGTGGATCCTCCTGGGCTGTTGCAGAGAAGTGCTCCAATGAGGGAAATCAACTCCTGCATCCTAGGTGGTCAGTTATGGCAGAATCTAGCAAAATCAAGGTGGTATTTGTAATGTAGTCGTCAAGCATCATTCTGCATGTGTATACACACGACCCTTGATATGAAAAGCATACAACATGCATAGATGATTTTTTTAAAAACAACAACAACAACAACAACAGCAAAAGCAGGAATCAGAACTTGTTGGTAACAATACAAACTACCATAGAAAATAAAGAAATAAGGAATAACTGCTCATCCCTACTAGGGTACCCCACCCCAATTCATTTCTACCATCAATTATTTGCACACTCCCCACACACACATCCCACAAAGGAACAATTTCCCCCTTTTCTCACTTCAGTCTTTGGGATTTGTGCACAAGACTCCAAATGAGGTCTCAGGGAAAAGTGACTCTATGCTTGGTGCAAGCCTACCCCTCCACCTCTTCACAAAAATAAATCACCCCTCCAAAAAGGCAGATCTGCATGAAGCAGATTAAAAGACACTAGGCTGCTATCCAAATAATAGTCACCCATGTCCATCAGCTGGTCTGCCTCCTTCCCTGCACATCTTCCATGAAGTATAGCACTAGCATCTAGGTAACACTGTGACATCATCTGTGGGGGCAAGCAGAGAACAAAGGCCATAACCCTCGAATTGCACATAGCTACTAGTTCAGATATGTATGTTAGATCCAGGGCCACAGTCACTACAATTGTCAATACATATTTACTTGTTTGCATTAGGATGTCCATGCGGCATGCTGAAAGCACCGGGTGAACAGTGGAAATTTGGTTGCAACCGAGCCTTTCATGTGGGGCTGAAGAGACCTGTTATATACTGAAAACTCTGTCACATCATCTGTTATGTTTAGTCTATGGAAGGAGGGAGTTAAAGAGCTCTGTGACAATGTGTACAGAAAGAAACAGTTGAAGTGCATAATGGCAGAACCATCCTTGGGCTTAGAGGTATGTTGGGTCAGGATGGAAACCAGCCTGAAAGTAAAGGGAAAAGAGAGCTCCTATCCTAGATATGAAATTCTCTATAGGCCCATTCTAATGAATTAGTTACAATAACCACATTTTATGCTACATTTTGTTTGGTCTACAGAAGAACCACAACTCTGATCTCCACAGAAGCAATGTTCTGCTGAACACAGTGGTCATTAAGCAGCTTGCTCACTTAATACCCTTTGAACTACCCTTATTTGTTCAGTGCAAAACAGGACAAACTTGGCTTTGAAAGGTGCCTTAATGGTCTAAATTACTGTAACATGAATATTCTGACTTCTCAGGCCTTCTTAGCTTCAGATCTCTCCACTCTTTTCTCATCTCGGTATATCTGAACTCTTGTCTTTTGATGTCCAATTGGCAGGAAAAATGGATTGAGAATTCAGTGCTGAGGTGCTTCTATCATAGATGGACCCCCCTCTCTTCATGATTTTACTTTTTAAAAAATGCCCTGCAGGTTTTTTTCATCCATTTTCTGTGTTAATTTGAAAGTGGATTCTGAAACGATAAGGATACTGTTTACTTTCTTCTCTGCTTGCCTTGACTCCAGTGTAGTTTGGCCTACTGCTATCCATTCATAATGTTAACACGCTATAAACTTTCTGCTTTAAACTACATATTCCCTCCTCAGTTCAGGTTTTTTAGTGCTTTGAGTCATTTCCCTTTTCCATTAATCCCCCCCCTTCTTTTTAGATTCTCTGTGTCTCACCATGTCATGCTTTCTGCCTGGAAACACTCACCTGCTCAACTTGGTGGAAAGGTTGGCTATGAGCTTTTATTAGGGCCATTTCATTTTGGCTATATGGATAGCAATTCCCTCTTCATCTTCCACTTTATTCCCCATTGTTCTCCACAACATCCAAAGTTAGTGCTTCTCTTTAACAATAAATAGTACTGAGTATAATGTAGGAATGGGACTTCATATGAAACTGCTAAATGGCTGGAGTGTGAACAAAGCTAAAAGACTGCGAGGGTCTTTCAGAGGACAGGGGATGGCATAGGGTTCTGTGAGTTCCTTCCTTTGATGGCAGATTGCTCATGGAAGAAGACCACCTGTGCGAACTTCTAAATGCACAACTCTGCTGTAGTAATCAGTGCCTGAATCAGTCCTTTGTCACCTACCAATCGTTGTAAAAGACAGCTTTATATACACTTTCACTTCAAAAAGTTAACAGCACTTTGTGCTGTTTGGGATGAACATCAGAGCCTCAGGGATTGTTCAGACAGCCTTTAGCTGAACTCTTCTGAAAGTGGTGGTGAGACATTGCTCCCTTAGAAACAGTTGTTTGGCTAGGGTAAATATTGTGAGCCAAACCCTTGCCTTATTCCATTCTTCTCCTGCTGCATGATTTATTGTTGCTTTCTGAATCCCTACAACACTTCTGTTTGCTCTTGTAATCAGTGGCAACTCAGCAAGACACACCTTGTTTGTTACTCCTGAATACTCCCCCACTACATGTTTCCTAATAGGCAGGTATTCAATGATTCAAGCTTTCTGCCTTGTCCATCTTCCCTTCCTCCTTTAACTACTAAATAGCAGAGCTCTTGGAGTGGCTTGTAGCAAATAGCAATGATTATTAAAAAGAATGGTATCATGAACATCTATTAAATCCAAAGACATGGTCTTATACTATTTTAAAAATATTTTTCTCTCACTGTCACTCCAAGTGATGGTGAGGAACGTGAGGTGGGGGATCTTCCACTGCTGATGTGTGTGTTCATGCGTTTGTGTGTGTGTGTGGCAACACTACTCAAGTATGGAGTCGGAAGAGTTTCTTTGGTTCAGTCTATCTGCTCACATAAGTGTTTCTATGTTTTGCTTGTTGCCCCGGAGGCCTTATTTTCTCTCTGAGGCCTGCACGCGCAAGAAGGCAATGGACCCTCCCAGTGCAATAAAGACAATTTTCTTCTGGAGTCTCTGTCTTTTCTTTGTTTCCATGTACACAGTCACGATGATTTCAAGAGCATTTCTTCTTAATTCTATTGTGGAAGACAGATGACAAAATTTGTATTCTCCCATAGCTTCAGGAATCAAAATTATTAGAAAAAAAACTCCCTTAGAATTACTGCAGGCTTGGTACACTCCCTTTCCCCCATTCCACCCGCCCCACGCTACCAGCCTATGAAACAAGTGTCTGAAAATCCTCCAAGGTTTGTTTCCTTGAGTTAGCCAGTGGAATGAGCAATTTTTGTGCAGCGCTTGCAAGCATGCTAATTAAGGTTTAACTATGCTAAGCCTCACAAATCTCTACAGTAAAATGTCTGTATTTGTAGACTGGGTATAAACAGAAATAGGGAGCTCTATCTCTGAAGCTCTTCCACAGCTGCGATAACAGCTATGAATATATCAGCCAGTTCATATTGAAATTGTGCCTGTGGCATAAAAGCAATAGGACCCTGTTCACATGTTTTGCTTTGCAATATGTCAAATTACTGTCATGACACAAAATAGCGTTCACCAAAGTTTCCCCTTCCCAGTCCTGTGCTGTAGGCTAAGGTTTCTGCCATCTAGGTTTGATTTACCTACAAATTGGCTTATCATTTCCTGTTAGAGAAATAGCAGTGACACATCAGGAGTCATTTCCAAAGCATCGGTGTAATGCAGCAAATAGGATGATAATGGGACTTACATTCCTTTTTTTGCCCCCTGTATCTTATCAGTATCCAATGCAATCAAGTTGTTTATACATATATGTGCACAAATATAGCTTCATTAAATGACCCATATTAAATTGCCAGGAACATGCTGAAAGTTAAGTAACCTTTATGTTGTCGAAGGCTTTCACAGCCGGAGTTCATTAGTTGCTGTAGATTTTCCGGGTTTTGTGGCCATGGTCTTGGCATTGTAGGACCTGACGTTTCTCCAGTAGCTGTGACTGGCATCCTCAGAGGTATAACACAGAAAGATGGCATATTCTCTATGTCAAGGTGAGCAGAAAAATAGTAGGCAATTAATTTATTTCTACCCTCGAAGGTGGGGTAGGGCTGAGTCAATTATCTTGTGTCGGCTATGAACATGCTAATGGAGGAGCTTTCTTGAGGAAGTTCTTTTGTCTATGGATTGTTTCCTGAGGAGGTTCTGTTGTGCGTGGAATGGCTATTGAAACTCTAATCTTATCTGTAGTGCTTTTGCCAGCTGTAGAGCATTTTGTGTTTTTCAGGACAGGAAACCATGCCCAATGGTTGAACCTTGCACTGTAAATAGCCTATCACGGGGAGTGAGTGTGTGTTTGGATGTAGTGTGTTGTAGGGATTTAAGCAAGCCTCAGATTCAGCTTGTCTGTCTTGAGTTTGAGCTGAAATCACAATAAACCATGAGCTGATCACTCTACACATCTGAACCTGGTATATTTCACTGGCGATGAGGATGGGATCCCAATGAGCAACCCTGACCCAACCTCCAGCAATGCACTGCATAATGATTTCCAGGATTCCATGCCTTGCATTGCTCCACGGGTCATGGCTGCCACTCCAGGAATCATTCCTGCATTCAACCCCACTCACCCTGAGTTTTGGGAAGCGTGGGTGGAGCAGCTGAAGTACTTCATTCGCTTCCAAGGCATAGACGACGTCGACAAGAAAAAATCGCTCCTGCTCAGCACATGCGGCATCACCATGCTATGCCTAGGCCAGGGCCTTATTGCTCCTAAAACCCTTGAAGAAGCCATGTACGATGAACTCATCAAGGGCCTCATAGGCCATTTCGTGCCTCAACCAACTAAGATGCTGAAGCACATGGACTTCTTGGCGTGCCATCAAAAGTCCAGTGAAGCAACCACCGACTTCATGGCTGATCTCCGCAGGGTGGCCATCAACTGCAAGTTTCCAGATCTCATCCAAGAACAGAAACTTTGCCGCAAACTTATTGGTACTGACAAACTCAAACTGGACAAGGTGTCACAGGCTGGGATGCAGGGCCAGGCAAGCGTGGGATAGTCAAAACACAGTCCAGGGTCAGAACCAGGCAGCCCAACAATCACTGGGAAGACCAAGTTCAAGGTGCAAGACAAAACGGGGTACTCAAGGGACAGTCCAGAGTCAGAAGCCAGGCAAGTCAAATAACTGGGAAAACCAAGTCCAAATCACAAACCATTAGCATTGTCAGGAGGTCAGAGTTCCGAGAGTTGAGAGTCCGAGAGGTGGAGGTTCGAGGTACAGAGTGTGAGCGGAGTCGAACAAGCCGAGGTCGAGGAGCTGAGGAAGTCAAGACAGGAACCAGAAGGCAAGAAAGCGAGCAGGGTGGTGCAGAGCTTCGTCAAAATGACTAGTTGCTGGCATGATTTGTCAGCATGCCTGTGAGGGATGAATAGCACTCTAAATTGCCAGCAATTAGCATGCCCCAAGTACATCCCGGCTCCTGCTAGTACTCAGGGCTGAAAGAGCATCTTCCATGCATGCATGCCTCTCGCCATCGGGCTGCCATGTCCGGTCGGCATTATTCTCTTAAATGGGAAAGCAGTGGAGGTGAGTCGGGGGGAATGCAGACCAGGTGGAAATCTGCCTCAGCTGTTGCTGAGGCCACCTCTGAACTTGTTGTGCTGTCAGGTGCGGGACTTCCTGGCCTTGGGAACTCATCCCCAGTGGCACTTAGCTCCTCTGCTGGGGCCGTGGGCTCTGGCTCAGCAGGAGCTGTGACATAAGGCACTACGCACGGCCACAGCTTTTGAAATGTCACAAAGAGATCGCCAGGCCCCCTCCATGCATCAGGCCTCCACATCCCTGGTCTCTGATGCCTTGGATGAGGAAGAAATACTCCAGATACACTGCCCGGCTCACCAAGACTCACAGCCATCAACCGTAACCATCCATCCTGCAAGGACTGCCATGCAAGTGCCCTGTGCCAGCTGTGATGATGCACATGAATGCCGTTCCTGCTGCTTCCAAGACACATCCTGCTGGACCTGTGGAAAAATCAGCCACATAGCATGTGCCTGCCACTCCAGGGGTCTCTGGAGACAGACCACCACACACCAGGAATCAGGGGAACTGAACACTATGGCCGCCCACCCTGACCAGGTAATGAATTTGCTCTGGGACACCCTGGACAAAATCAATGTGACTGTGTATATTGAGGGATCCCCATGCGAGGTGGAGCTGGACATAGGGTCCTCCTTCTCCATCATCCAGGTAGAGACCCTGTGGAGGCTCTGTCCACATGGGGGTCCCTGCCTGCGGAAACCCTCCTCTGGATTTACCTTAAGAGACTTCCAAAAGAACCTGGTGGCTGTGAAAGAGTGAGGCAAATTTCAGGTGGAGTACAAGGGCTTTAAGGGATTTTTGGACTTGTTAGTAGTGGAAGGGCAGCTCACAAGCTTAATGGGCCTGTCCTGGTTCACACCTTTAGGATTTGGAGTAAAGGGGGTGCACCATGAGTGGCCATCAGATATTCAGGACATGTGCAATGAATTCCCAGTCGTCTTCAATGGGACTCTGAGTCACTACACTGGTCTGCTCGTGTCCCTTAGCCTCGACCCAGCGGTGCAGCCCATCCGCATGAAGACCAGGAGTGTCCCCTTTGCCCTTAAGCCTAAGATAGATGTGGAGTTGGATCGCCTGGTGGCCCAAGGGGTTCTGGAGCCCGTGCCACATGCCCTCTGGAAGACCTCAGTCAAGGCCAATGGGGACATCCATATCTGCGCAGACTACAAGTGCACTATTAACAAAGCCCTCCAGGACCATGTGTACCTGGTCCCTGTAATTAGCCATGTTCTGGCCTCCTTGTCAGGTGCAAAGGCTTTTGGAAAATTGGACCTGGCCCAAGAGTACCAGCAGCTCCCCGTGGATGATGCCACAGCAGTGGCCCAGACGATTGTCACACACAGTGGCGTGTTCCAGGTGTGGTGACTGCAATTTGGGCCCTGGGGCCCTGGGGATCTTTCAAAATTTTATGGACTGTCTTCTGAAAGGTATCCCCGGGGTCCAGCCATTCTTCAACGATGTTTTGAATGCAGCACCCATAACCGAGGCTTTCGCTGAAAGACTGTGTGCCGTCCTACAACATTTCCATACCAATGGTCTGAAGGTGAAGTGGGAAAAGTGTCTGCTAGGGGTGCTGAGGGTTGAGTTCCTGGGGTTTGCCATCGATGCACAGGGCATCCACCCAATGCAAGACAAGGTCCGTGCCATCATCCACGCTCCAACACCCTCATCCAAGTCTGAACTCCAGGCCTTCGTGGGGCTGCTGAATTTCTACCACTCCCTTTTGCCCCATAAAGCAGCTGTCACTGAGCCCCTACACTGCCTTCTCAACAAAAAAGCACCCTGGGTCTGGGGCCATAAGCAAATTGCAGCGTTCTAGGCCATCAAGGATCTGCTCACCTCGAATGCTGTCCTGGCACACTTCGACGAGTTGCTTCCCATCATCCTTGCCTGTGACGCTTCCCCGTATGGGGTTGGGGCTGTCCTGGGGCACTGGCTGTCTGATGGCCAGGAGGTCCCCATGGCTTATTACTCCAGGACTCTCTCTTCGACTGAGCACAACTACGCCCAGATAGACAAGGAGGTGCTGGTGATCGTGGTGGGAGTAAAGAAGTTCCAGAGTTTTCCAGTTTAAGCATCTTGCTGCTCGGTCACATCCCCATCTTGCTCTGATAGGGTTGTGCCAAGACTCAGCTGACGGGAAGGGTCCGAGAGCATCCTGGACCCTCCTGCAGTCTCTGTAGGAGACCCTCGCCTGGAGAATTGAGGCTCACCTTTATCTTCGAAAGGTCCGGTCGCCACAGAGCCAGCATGGCACTGAGAGACAACTGCCAGACCAGCGGACACAATCAAAAGTTTTGAAAGGCTTCTAAAAGACTTCCAAGGCTTCAAAGTGTGAGTTAAGTGAATAAAAGAGCCTTGGCAGCAATTAGAAGCACCTAAGGGCAAAGCGGCAGGGGGGAGGGAGAAGCTCAAGAATTCACCCCCCCATCTAAAGCAAGTCGGTTTTAAAATGGAACTAAAAAACTTTGAATTAAGCTAAACACTTTAGAGGATTAGCAAAAATAAAAGCTGCATAATAATGAAAAGTGGATTAAGTTCTGCTAACTTTTACTTTGTTTTGGGAAACTTACTTCTTGTTGATATTATGGCTGGGAGAGGGCGGAAGCCAGGTCTGGAGAAAAAAAGTCAACTGGAAATAGCCTACCAACAACTCCCTCCCACAACCAGGAAGTAGCTGAAGATATGTCTACACTGTTGGCGAATGCACTGTGCCCCCTAATGGAGCAGATGACTGGATAATATGCAAAAGCAGATGACTCAAATGGACAGAAGGACTTCAGTAACTGAAAAGACATTTAAAAAAATGGAAAAACAGGCTGAGAGTATCAATAAAAGATTGGATGAAGCAGAAAAAGAGAGATCCTCCAATAAAACTCAACTAATACAGCTCCAGCTGGAAAGATCCATGTACATCCTACGTTTCCAAGGGATCCCAGAAGAAAAGAATGAAGACTTAATGGCTCTCTTAGCAGAGACTTTGGCTCCAATAATGGATTACAAACAGGAAGATTTACTGAAGGAGATGGACTGGGTTTACAGGACTTATCCAGACTTTATTAAAAAAAATAAACTTAGTCTTCCCCTCCTTATATCCAGTAGTTTGTTTAGAGTCAGGGTTTAGCTTCCTCCCCCCATCCTAGTAGTTTGTTGTATTGGTTTTCCTTCCCTGTTTCCCATAGGTCTTAGAAGTAGGGATTTAGTAACCTTCCCCCATATCCTGTAGTAATGCAAAACCAATAAAATACTTATATATATAAAAAAGAAGTTCCACAACTACCTCTACAGCTGGCCCTTCACCATCATAAGTGACCACAAACCCCTCTTGGGCCTGATGGCCCCAGATCGCCAGATGCCGCAGGTGATGTCTCCCAGGATGCTCTGCTGGTCGATCTTCCTGACAGGAATGTGTTAAACACTGTCAGACATGCCAGGAATCCAGACCAGAACCACCCTGGATCCCAGTGTGGCAGTGGGACTCCTCCAAGAAGTCATAGGCCTGGCTGCACCTTGACTTTGCAGGTCCTTTCCAGGGGCAGATCTTCTTCATTTTGGTAGACTCATTCACTAAGTGGCTAGAGGTGGTGCCAGTCCCATCTACGTTGTCCTGAGCAGCCATTCGTGCCATGTGGTGGATCTTCAGCACACACAGCATCCCCAACACTGTCGTGACAGAAAATGGGACAGCCTTCATTTCATCAGAATTCCATGATTTCATGACCTACGATGCCATTCGGCATATTCGCTCCACTCATTTCCACCCCGCAACCAATAGCCAGGCCGAGAGAATGGTGAGGATGACTAAGGAGTCCCTCTGCAGAATCGTACATGGGGATTGGGACCACCAGCTGGCAGCCTTCCTTTTTGGACACTGGATAACCCTGAACACTACCACCAGCCACAGCCCTGCAGAACTTTTAATGGGAAGGCTCACAACTCATCTGGATCGGCTGCACCCAAACCGTGCTCTGGAGCAGAGCTCAGCCCCAGAAAACCAAGCTGCTCCCTACAGGTTCTTCCCTGGAGACCCTGTCTAGGCTCGCAACTTCATGAGTGGCCCAGTTTGGGTCCCAACCAAGGTTGTCAGGGTAACCGGCCCACTATCATATGAGGTATCCACAGAAGACGGCCAGAGGCTATGTTGGCACATTGACCAGCTCCACAGCTGTTTCCTCCCCGCTGAACCCAAGACACCCACACCTGAAGACAGTGATGATGACCTGTCAAGCTCCAGGGAGCTGGAGCACAAGTGGAACATGCCAACCAGCAATGCCTACCCAGAAACCAACGAGCAGCCTTTGGAGGCTGCCTGCAGAACGCCTGTGCCAGCCGCAACCGGGGGTCCCGGCATTCTTCCTGTGCCACCGCTTTCTCCCTGTACAGCTGTGGACCCTGCCCCCAACACAGTTCCAGAACCCTCAGCCCCATCAATGGAACCCTGCTGCTCGAACTGGGAGTGGTGCAGACCAGCATACTTAAAGGACTTTGTAAGCTTAGGGCATCTGAACCATGGGGGGAAGGGTGTTATGTATTGAAATGGCCACATGTATTTGTACATGAGTTCCTACCCCTCACACGAATGGCCACATGTACATGTGCATGAACTCCTACTGCTCACGCAAATAAGTGCAGCTTCGGCTGCATAACAAAAGCTGGCTAGGATTCTGGAACAGACCTATAGGCTCGCCTGGATCCTAGAATTAACCAATGGTTGAACCTTGCACTGTAAATAGCCTATCACTGGGAGTGTGTGTGTGTTTGGGTGTGGTGTGTTTCAGGGTTTTAAGCAGGCCTCAGACCCAGCTTTTCTGTCTTGAGTTTGAGCTGAAATCACAATAAACCATGAGCTGATCACTCTAAGCATCTGAACCCAGTATATTTCACTTCACAATGGCATCTAGAGCCGTCTGGCTCCTGTGCTTCATCGTGGGCTCCCCCTTCATCTTGGGGGCAGGTAAGGTGTTCCCATTCTTGCAGACTTTGGCCTTCACTGTTTGCATTGAGCTGCTGAAGTCACTCTCATCCAAGGTTCTGAGAGAGAACCTTTCCATCTGCCTGACTGTCAGACTGGATGGGGGGGGGGAGACTTCACAGAAACTGATAAAATCTTAAAGCTCTTGCTCTTCTAATTTCTTTATCCTATTTCCCCACCCCACCCAATTTGTTTTCAGTTCCATATGTCTGGCATGTGACTTTTCTGTTTCCTCTGCTGTAAGAAGGGTGTTTCAGATATGTGCTCAAAGCAGGCAATTGTTTTAAATACAAGAGACAAAGTAAATGTACATTGTAGTGTGTGAAGCTAGCACAAAGCCAGCATGATGTAGTGGTTAGAGTGTCAGTCTAGGGTCTGGAAAATTCTGGTTCAAACCCCTTCTCAGCCATGAAGCAAGCCGGGTGACCTTGGACTGCTTATGCTCTCTCAGCCTGCTGGAAGCGACATCACTGGAAGGGGGTGGAGCTTGGGAAGTGTCATCACTTGACCTTTGACCTGAAGGGACATCACAGGACATGACATCACAAAAATCTCCTGGCTCTACCCCCAAAGTCTTCTGGCTCCACCCCCAAAGTCCTCAGATATTTCCTGAGACCTGAAATATTTCCTGGCAACCCTATTTACAATTGCCTTCCCTTCCTCTCCCCACAATAGACATCCTATGAGGTAGGTGGGGCTGAGAAAGTTCTGAGAGAACTGTGACTGACCCAAAGTCATCCAGCTGGCTTCATTTGGAGGAGTGGGAAATCAAACCCAGTTCTCCAACACTCTATACCAGAACAGTTTACTTCCAACTGTTCTTCGCACACCAGAGCCTTAGTTCAGATGCCTCCATCCTGATCCCTGGCAATTATAAAATACTATGGATATAGCATTAAGGTACCACATAGACAGTTACTAACAGTTTTAACTCAACTAAGCCAGTGTGGTGTAGTGTGGTAGGTTATGATATGGGAGTCGAGTTTCAAATCCCTATTCTGCTGTGGAAGCTTGCTTGGTAAATTTCAGCCATCACTCTCTCAACCTAATCTACCTCACATAGTGGTTGTTAGGATAAAATGGAGGAGAGAAACATAATGTGTGCCTCTTTGGGTCCCCATTGAGGAGAATGGCAGGGATAAATAGAGTAACTAATTTTTTAAAAAATGAACAACTTCTATTGGTATTTTTTTCTTTTGTTCATTGTGCTTTAGTTTATTGAAAGGTCAACTCAATAGCATCTACTGTTTCCCTCCCCTCTTGATTCTGAAGAGTTATTTATTTATTTATTTAGAATGTTCCTTGTCTGTTTTGCTCTCAAAAGGACTCCAAGGCACATTACACATGAAATGCAGCTAATAAATAGTTTAAATAAATATATAATTAATTATGATGGTTGACTGTGTGGTGCAGATGAGGGGCATGTCATGCTGCTGTTAAACTGCAACTATTGGTGGGTATGTGGGTATATGTTTAGTGGGTATGTGTTAAATTTGGTAAATCTGTGTAGGAATTCATTGACCATTTCTGTGCTGACTACTGTTTTTCACCGTACAAGGATCCAGCACTTTTATGTGTTGGTGAAAATAGTCAAAAATACTTAATTACTCAGAGTTTACAATGGATCTTTGATTCACTGGAGAGGAAACATTTCTTTCTGTTTAAAAAGCTTTATTTCTAAGGGCAAAAGGTACACAGGAAACCTGCAAAGTAACAAACATGTCTAGAGTTACATTTTCACATCCTACTTCTAGAAAGCATGGTCACACAACAAGTACACAACAATGGAGAATCTCCTTCTTCTTGACCCCTATAAAGGAAGTCACCCGATTACATTAACCAATCAGTGTTACAAGACAGACCACTTTTCCCGGGATTTCTCCCCATTGGCTCTGTGCCAGGTGTCCCTTCCAGGTCAGTCTAAAAAATAATAGAGATGGTAAACAAAGTTAACCCTATAATGGCTGGAATCTGAGACCTTGCAACCCATACATTCCCAACATTATGATCCAACAGCACATCTGGTCTTTATGATACATACCCAATGGTCCATGATAGTTTCCAGGGAATACAAGTCATGTTCCTTTTGCATCACTGGGTTTCTGTACAAAGTACAGGAATATTCAAGTGCAAATATATCTATCATTCCTGATATACTTTCTGCACATTAAGTTGTGTAGTAACAACAAATCAGCTTCCGTGGCTATGGCAGCTCAGTGCCACACAATCTTATTTCTGTGAAATTACTTCATTTATGAACTTCTTAATATTGTTGTTCAGAGGGATCCTTGATGTGCTGGCCTTATAAAGGAATCAGTGACATAAATGCAATAAAAGCTTTTTTAATGAATGTATGCCGGTTATGAATGAGAAAAATCTGGAATCTCTCACTTCAAGATTCAGATGGGCCACGGAATGCTCTCTCAGGAAGAAATGTCTTACCCTCAGGACAAAAAATGGCATCAGTGAGAAGGTGAAGATGATCTTTTCTCCTTGTGTATAAGAGAGTACCAAGCAACCCCACGCCTATAGCCTAAAGTGGCACAGTCCAGAAACTGCATAAACTGGCCAATCAACTGCCTCCCAGAAATAAAGCCTATCAATTGCCTGAATGTTTGCAAATTAACAAAAGCATTTGGGAGATAAACCCAAAGCTTCTCCCTTATTCTTCTAATAAGGACACTTATACAAGCAATTAACAGATCTTACTGCATTTTACAGGAGTAACCTACAGAGAGTTTCATTAAAAAAGATGGAGACAGGGAAATGTGGAAGAAATTCAAATAATGTAAAAAAAATCTGAATGATCTGTTTCACATTGCAAAATATGTACCATCCTAGATGTGTTAGATCATTCCTCATTTCCCACTGTCAGTGTACAATACAACCCTATGGATACTTACCCGCTTAAACCCGTGGATTGTGTTTCACAAAGCCACCATTTAGTTTGCACGGATTTTACCTAAGAGACACCATGGTGACAAATAATGAGGTTGTTTTAGGTGAGCTATATGTTATGCTGCAATGTGGTTAGATAATTTGTGAAACACGATTGCCTTTATTATGGGTCAGATTCCGCTGAAAACTGTTGCAGCCTTCTTACTAATATGAACAGCATTCTGTGTGGCAGTTGTAAAGTACTGGGTTCCATACATCAGGACTTGGACCATGACATAGGCGAAGATGTGTTTATTAGTACTTCACACAAACAAAGACAAACAACAACGGCCAGAGGCCAACTATATGCTTTGGGGGGGAACGCCCCATAGTTCTATTGGCGGGTTCAAATTTCCCGCCAATGTCCCTATTGGCTCCTTACTCCAAATTCAGGAGCCTAGTCCCTATTGTTCTCAGGATTGAAGCTTGGCAACCTCTGGCTGATGCCTGTTCCTGATCTCAGGACATAACACCCCTCTCCCCATGGTTCCATCCCTCTTACGTGACGTAGTCCTTTAGATATGATGGGGCCCAGTGCTCCCTGAACGACATTCTGGGGGCTGGCACCGGGTTGGATTCCCAGTGTTGTGTTGGAGCGCTTGGAGGGTTGGGTTGGACTTCTTGACAACTTTTGCACCCCCTGACCCATGTTTCTATCTCCACATCTATCCTGGACCACCACACGTAACTCCATGCCAGTGCCTTCATGCAGACTATGCCCGGGTCTTGCCTCATGTACTGTGTGTGTAGGACCCCCTGCCTCATGGATCCGGGTATTACCACCCTATCACCCCATAGCAAGCATCCTTTTAGGGTGGAGAGCTCATCTTTCCTGGCCCTATATGCTGAAAACTCCATCACCGTAGGCATGGGTGGCCACCCCCTTACCACCCAGCTTAAGACCCAGGGGAGGACAGGGTCCTTGGATGTGCAGGCAGCCACATCTACCGCCTGCAAGGGGGGATCCGGGAGACCTTCCAGCATAAGTACATCCGGGGTGGGAGCCAGGTCCTCCCCATCAGAGGGAGTGGAAGATGACTCAGGGCATTGGTGTGCCCCATTGCCTTGCCCGGCTGATGCTCCAGCCTGTATTGGTACCCCACCAGGAACAGGGACCAACGCAACACCCAGGGCAACAGGACCTGCGGCGTTTGCTTGTTGGCCATGAATAAACCCAGGAGTGGCTTGTGGTCCATGACTATCCTGAAGGGCTGGCCATATACAAAACTGTGGAATTTTTTTACATCAGCCATGATAGCGAGTCCCTCCCGGTCTATTTGTGCGTAGTTCCGCTTGGCAGGGGACAGCATGCAAGAATTATAGGCTACCAGAACCTCTCACCCGTCCGGTAGTAGGTGCCCCAAAACTGCCCCGACCTCATAGGGCAATGCATCACATGCGAGTATTACAGGGAGAGACTCATCAAAATGAGCGAGCACCACATTCAAAATTAACAAGGTTTTCACCCCTGGAATGTTGCCTCCTTCTGTGCCCCCCAGGCCCACTGGGCTGATTTCTTCAACAGTCTGTGGAGGGGTTCCACCATGGCAGCCTTGTGCGGGAGGAAGGCGTGATAAAAGTTAATTAGGCCCAGGAAGGCCTGGAACTCCGCCTTGCACTTTGGTGCAGGGGCCTCCACAATAGCCTTTACTTTGTCCCAGGTGGGGTGGAAGTCCACCTCCAGAAGTCCACCTCCAGAACCCCCAGGAGGCACTTTTCTCTTTTAACTTTCAGTCCCGCGTCATGGAAGTGTTCCAACATGGCGCGGAGAAGGGCGGCAAAATCCTCAGGGTTTGCTGTGGCGATGAGAACATCATTGAAAAATGGCGTCACGCCAGGGATCCCTTTCAACAAAGTGCCCATTAGTTGCTGAAATATCCCAGGAGCCACACTGACCCCGAACTGCAACCTCTTAACCTTGAACGCCTCCCTGTGTGTTACAATGGTTTGTGCTGAGGCCGTGGCCTCTTCAACCAGCAATTGCTGGTATGCCTGAGCGAGGACCAGCTTACCAAAGATAGTCACCCCTGCCAATGATGCCAGAACATGGCTTACCACCGGTACCATGTAGGAGTGCACCTGTAGGGCTTGGTTAATGGTGCACTTATAATCCGCGCAGATGCGGATGTCCCCATTTGGTTTAACAGGGGTCACTATCGGGGTTTCCCATGGGGAGTTGGCAACTGGCTCTAGCACCCCCTGGGCTACCAGCCAGTCTAGTTCAGCTTCAATTTTCGGCCGTAAGGAGAGGGGCACCGTTCAGAAGTGCAGACAGATGGGGGCGATGGTTGGGTCTAACTGTAATGACACCGGGGGCCCCTTGTAACAGCCCAGCTCCCCGTTAAAAACCTCGGGGAATTCCCGGCAGACCTCCCCAAAGTCCCTCGGTGAGCATTTATTCCCCCCCCCCATGGTTATACCCAGTGCCTCGAACCAAGCCCAGCCCAAAAGGCTTACGAGGTTGCCCTCCACCGCTACCAAGTCCAGGGTGGCCTCAAAGTGTCTATATTGCACCTGAAAAGTTACGACCCCCCAATGGGTACTGGATTTTTCTGGAAATCCACCAAGCTTAGGGTTGAGGGCCATAGAGAGGGTCCCCCCAATGGGCAAAGCTGTGTTAGCATGTCCATGGAAATGATGGACACCGCAGACCCCGAGTCCACTTTCATGGAGCAGGGGGACTCTCAGTCTTGACTTGTACTTGGATCTTCAGGATGCAGGATAGATTAGGGAGGCGCAGTACCTGAGACAGCTGGTCAGTGAGGTGGTAGAGATCGGTGGTCTCTGAGGTGGATTTGTGTACCATGACAGTCTGGCAGCGAGACGGTGTGGAAGCTCATGTGTTCTGTGGACCCTTGGACCTAAATCCATTTTAAAGCCATCTGCTGGAAATTCCAGTGTGTCTATTTGGGTAACAGACACACTGGAATTTCCAGAAGTTGGCTTTAAAATGGATTTAGATTTTTTTGCTACGTGCAGTACCAAAAACATAGTTTATTTACTCCAGTGTGTTTGGAATAAAAAATACATAGTTGAATCTACACACATGCTCTGTACATGTATATTGGAACATAAATCTCATGTGAAACATGAATGCATCAAGGCTCCTATTGTACAACATTTCAGGTTATATGTCCAACTAAATATAGTAAAGTTGATATATGCAGGGAGGCATTTTGGATTCACCGATTAAATACCACCCACCCGAGGGGCTTGAATACTGCTTTGGATCTCTCTTGTTTTTTATGAATATTGAACAACGAGGTTTCTTATATTGGATAGTTCTTTCTAGAGGTTCCCTTAAATCAGTCCTTATATGGATGTGCTGTTTTGGAGAGCTCTTTGTAGAGAATCCCTTCAAGTCAATCTTAGCATTGGTGTGTTGTTTCTTTAAGATTTAGGAGCTAATATGGTCCCAGGTGTGTAATATAGTGTTGTTAGTAGTATGTTTTATATATTGATCTTAAGTGCTGATATTCAGTATTTTGGTATTTGTAATCTGTATGCATTTGTATTCTTTGTATTATAACTGTAATTGTTAAAGGTTATGTGTGGTTTGACAAGTAATGTGTTGTATAACATGGGAATATGTAAATTCTGTTAAGGTTCCTTCAAATATTGTTGTAAGTATGTGACAGGATCAAACCCAAGCAATACACTGTGTCATGTCTTGGAGTATAATAATGGGTATACTGGAATGGTTTGGCAAGGCACTTTGCATCATGAACTAAGTCACGCCCAGTGAAAAGTTGTTCTAAGAATGTGTGAGTATGATAATATAAAATAGACTTTTACTCAGGACAACTTGATTATGGAGCATTTGAATTTGATGATGTTTGTATATTTCCTCAGATTTATGGTAGAAAAACCAGGAGAAGATCTGTACATGATATGTTAAACTGTGGTATGAATGAAACTAGACAAGCATAGGTATGGTATGAAAATATTTTATTGGAAAGGTTTTATGGATCCTTTTCTTGTGTAAATTGTTTGTTGATATATGCATTGTTGTATACATGTGTAGGAATTTTTCTGATGAAGAGGCGAAATGAAGAGTCATTCCGGAGGTTTTTGTCTTCACTCTTATTCTGATAGAAATTCACCTTCACCTGAAAGAAAACTTACCATTTCTTGTGTATTAGTATTTGCTTTAACATTGATGTATGTTATAATACACCTTGATATGCTCAAGTACTTTGTACTATCAGTCTGTACTTCATCTGTTTAGCACGTCTCTGAACTGGCATGTCTTCCTCCCATGAGACTCCCCACAGCTGGCACAGGGGGAGCAGGTGGAGGCCTTACCTGTGTGGCTGCTGGTCGGGGGCCCTTGTGGCTGATGGCATCGCAGTTGCCGGATGGAGCAGACCTCTTTGGCATCCGAGTTTTCTGGGCTGTACCCCATTCCAACCTGTTGAGCTGTTGCGGCCGGGCGCTCCTGATGAGATGCCTTGTATGCAATGGTGAGTTGCATGGCCTCTTCCAAGGTGATCTGGCGGCTCCTGATCATCTTCCTACGCAGTTTGGCGTCCGAATACCCCCACATGAATTGTGTCAATAGGTTATCTGCCACCTTCGGGAAGGAGCAGTCCACTGCGAGGGCACGCAGGGAAGCCATATAGGCCACAGCGGATTCCCCTTGGGCCTGCACTCATCCCTGGAACCCCATTCATCTAGCCAGGATGGTTGGCTTTGGGCTGAAGTAGTTGTTGAGGGCCTCTATTATTTCCTCGAACGAACACTCCAGGATGGATCGGGGAACCAGGAGACTCTTGGCGAGGCGGATGGTGTTGGTTCCACAGGCGCTTAGGATAAGTGCTCTCTGTTTCCTTGAGTCAGTTAACTCGTTTATGTAGCACATGAGTTGGTCCATCCAAGAGTCCCAAACTTTGGGACAGGAGGGATCGAACTTGTCGAGGCTTCCGTGAGTTGTGGCCATGACCTGAGTGCGTTGTGGAAGTGATGTCCGGCACACTGGACGCTGCGTGGAGCTCGGGAGCGATGCAATGCCCGGGGGTGATGTGGTGCTCGGGAGCGATGGTGAACAGTGTTGACTGGTGCGATAGAGGCTCGACTCACTGGAATCCCATCCTCGTCACCACTGTAAAGTACTGGGTTCCATACATCAGGACTTGGACCATGACATAGGCAAAGACACGTTTATTAGTACTTCACACAAACAAAGACAAACAACAACGGCCAGAGGCCAACTATATACATTGGGGGGGAACGCCCCATAGTTCTATTGGCGGGTTCAAATTTCCTGCCTAGTCCCTATTGCTCTCAGGATTGAAGCTTGGCAGTCTCTGGCTGATGCCTGTTCCTGATCTCAGGACATAACAGCAATTATGATGAATCTTTGTATGCTCATCAGATCTATTTCTGGGGCTGATACTACTATGATTATTATTACTATGAGATGCTATATGTACAACACCTTTGTGGAGAAGAGTGCTGGAAAAATACAGGCTGTTCCTGATCTTGGAGCTAAATTGGGTCAACTGTAGGGCCCACTACAAACATTACTCAGGTGAAGAACTGAAATGTTTTAAGCATATCATACCTGTACACTGGACAGAAAGCCATGATTGACTCCCTGATGTGGCAATACTCATTTTGCTTCTGCATAAAGTGTGAAGTGAGTCATGTGTTACCAAGCAGAGGCTGCATTCTAATATTCAACCATGTTCCTAACATTTACTTGGATTAGTGGCAGAACCCACGAATCTTCCTAGACAGAGCTGTGTAAAAAGTTGCAGGCTCAAGGCTTTAATTCCATCATAATCAGTTTGCTTTTTTCCTTTAATATTAAGCCCTTATTTGACAAGGACCATGCCAAATTACACATTAATATGTAGAACAGGTTTAGAGATATTTTAAATTAAATTTTAAAATTCAGCTTCATTCTTTTCTGACATAATGCAGGATGAGGATTACATGTATCTGCAGGAGATTAACTAATTGGAAATAAAACATTTGGCAATGTTATTAACACAGGATGATCAACTAAAATACATATTCACAGACTGATTAGGCCATTTGTTGTGCAGCTATAATACAAATCACAGATGAAATAAGAAGGGAAAGAACTTGAGACAGATTTGATGTCTGAAGCAAGGGCCAGGTCAAGAATGTGAAATGAATGCCTAATACAGAAGATTGATTGTATTAGAGATATGATTAATACTTGTAGGATAGATTTACAGTTCAGAGACATCCCCTTGTATTTGACATTAAGAGGCTGGTAATTTGTGGAGTTGTCCTAAGATCACATGACTTTAGGTTATCACAAGCTACAGGAAATTTACATACAATCTGCGTACAGGGTACCTCAAGAGCCAGTTTGGTTTAGTGGTTAGGAGTGCAAACTCTTATCTGGGAGAACCGAGTTTGATTCCCCACGCCCCCACATGCAGCAGCTCATGTGACCTTGGGTCAGTTACAAGTTGTTTTAGAGCTGTTCTCTCATAAGCAGTTCTCTAAAGAGCTCTCTCAGATCCACCTACCTCACAGGGTGTCTGTTGTGGGGAGGGGAAGGGAAAGGAGATTGTAATTTTGTAAGTCACTCTGAGACTCCTTCAGGTAGTGAAGGGTGGAGTATAAAGAGAAGAGATTGGATTTATACCCTGCCCTTCACTGCCCAAAGGAGTCTCAGAGTGGCTTACAAACTCCTTTCCCTTCCCTTCTTCACAATAGACATCCTGTGAGGTAAGTGGGGCTGAGAGAGCTCTGACAGAAACTGCTCTTTTTCAAGAACATCTCTGACAGAACTATGGCTTGCCCAAGGTCATCCAGGTCCAACCTCCTCCGCCGCCTACTCCTCCATCCCTAGATTTTTCTTTGTATGTGAGTTAAATAATTCTTATATTACATTCAAAGTGTGTACAGCTTAACACATGATCTAAAGTCCACATTTATCCAGGCACTGATCCTGGGTTTCATTAGTAAAGTGTAGACACCCTTTCCCCCAATAGCTCCATCTGTCCCTGGGGTTTTACACTTTCAAGACTTCTGAGCGTTAGAAAATAATCATAAAAACTCTGTAGCTGTAGGTTGTGGGAGATCTAATTTAATAATTGAACCCTCCCTAGGCATTTGGTTCTGATGCTTTGATATTATGAAGTCCTACATAGCGGAACCAAAGGCCTGGTTCAGATGACATTGTCAGATGACAGTGAAAAGCTGCAGGTTTTCAAACCCAGCAGCCTGCATTTACCTCAGTTTTTTTTAAATCAGGTTTAAGTGATTGTGGGGGGGGAGACTGACAAAACACTGTTTGTTAGTTGCTGTAGATTTTCCGGGTTGTGTGGCCATAGTCTTGGCATTGTAGGACCTGACATTTCGCCAGTAGCTGTGACTGGCAAAATGTCAGGTCCTACAATGCCAAGACCACGGCCACACAACCCGGAAAATCTACTGCAACTAATGAACTCTGGCCGTGAAAGCCTTTGAAAACACTGTTTGTTTGTTTTACAAATCATCATGTTCTCTGCTTTGATTTGAGACCTCATTTGTCTCTGCACAGCCTTGCCCTATCCAATTATCCAAGCCAGCTCTCACCTCAAAAATAGATGTATGGATTTCTAGAGGCTAGTACTAGAAATATTAAGCTGCATATGACCATATACACCTCTAGACATTCAAGGACAAATTTTCTACAATTACTATTCTCTGAGATGCTTTCAACCCAGCAGGTGCTTGTCTCTTTGTTAAAAGAGAAGTCATTCCAGAGGTCTTTGCAGCATCACAGAAGTCTCTGGTACAACTTCTTATGTCCCAGTAGGAGGGCTGCCTGTAGGACAGTGAAGAGGGAGTCAACTTTTCCAGTCCTGTTTTTTGTCTTCTCTCCTGTTAATACCTTGGACTGCTTTTTGTGTATGCGGCAGGGGAGGGGGGAATATTTTTCTGCCAAGCTATTCATGGGGGACAGCAATGACATCATGGCTGATGGGGATCTAGGCTTTTAGTAGTTAGCCTGCGGACAATTTACTCACCCCACACCGTAATTAAAAATACAACTACCATTGCTAAAGGATCCAGCTAGAAATTTGGCATGGCTTCAGTGGATCAAGACTGGATTCTGCTTTGCACAGACTGAATCCAAAGGCAGGCTATCACTTAATTATTTAACCTAGCCTATTTACATTAAGATCTGGGTGCAAGTCTATGGCAATAGAATCTTCACTTTCACATTTATTTATTTACTTAGTATTTTTCAATGCTGCCTCTTCAGAGCCCTGCTTGAGAAGCCTTACATTTAAAATAAAGTAACAATATAAAACAAGCCATTAAAACAGCCATTCGACATAAACAGCTTTAAAACTATACCTAAAACATTAAAAAGATATGTGTTGGCCTGGTGCCTAAAAGGTGATAAAGCAGGCCAAGGCAGTCATCATGCAGCCTATGGGATGAGGTGCCACCACAGAAAATGCCCTGTGTCTAGTTGCCATCTGCCTCAACTCTGGAGGAAGGGACATAGAGAGCAGGGCTTAAGAGGCAGATCTTAAACTACTGAGTTAGGTACTATAGGAGGACTCAGTCCTTCAGATATCTTGCCCACAAGCCATTTAGGGCCTTAAAGGTAAGAAACACTTTAAAATAGAAGGGTAACCAGTGCAAATCTTTCACCACTGAGGTGACACAATCCCTGTTATCAACCCCTGACAATAGCATGGCCACTAGGGATGGGCACAAACTGGGAAAATAGAGGTTTGTCCCAGTTATTTATTTATTTATTTATTTATTTGATTTGTACCCCACCCTCCCTGCGAGCAGGCTCAGGGTGGATTCATGGGGTCTCACAAACCACGAATCTTCATTAACCTTCCTGTGTATTGAACTAGTTCATTTCATGAGTTTCATGATGCAGTAGAATGCACCCCATGGGCTAGAGATGCCAAACTCATAGTTAGTCTCCAGCTGACTCTCCTCTACCTGCCCTCCAAGGTTGGTGAGTATTTGGATGGGGGGGAAGTTACAGCCCCTCCCAAAGCAGGTACCCCTGGGAAAGTGCTCTCTGGGAAAATCACAGCCACGGAGGTGTTCAGAAATAAGTATGGGGAGTGTTCTGGCAAGGCATCCAGCAGCTAAGCCACTCTGCCCAGCGTGAGCAGAGACACAGGTGGCTCAGAGCCTTGAGTCCACTCCATCTCACACAATTCCAGCCAGCTAGTAGTCACAAAGCCCAATGGGGTGTCCTCAGCTGAGAAAACAATTAAGCTAAGCCCCTCTGCTAAGCGTGAGCAGAAAGACAGGTTCCTCAGAGCTCTGAGTAAGCACCAAACATTCCCCCCAACCCCTTTGTTCATAGAAGGAATGACTTCCAGTTCCTGAATCCCTTCTGCTGCTAAGTAATGCATACCATGCCTGCTACTGACAGAAAACAAAGGCAGCATGTGAGCTGGGGATAGATATTATTCTGTTTCCATAGAGCAGAGTGGGAGCTCTCTAACTGGCAGCCAGTGCTTCCCATTGAGCTTTGGAGGGCCATTAGTGATGTTTCCATGGCTGCAGAGGTCCACCCCCTGTTGCTTTGATGATCAATTGATCAGCGCCAGCATGTCTGCAATGGACACTAATGTCAGCACACCCCACCACGAGACACATGAACCTCCAAAAACCATGTGGAGGGACATGGGAGGGCTGTGAAGTGAGATTGCATGAACCTCAGCTGATGAACCTTGAACTGGGTTTTAGTTGCAAATTTAGGTTCATGGACAGGTTCATGCCCATCCCTACTGGCCACTGCATTTTGGGTCATTTGAAGTTTCTGGACCATTTTTCAGGCAGCCCCATACAGAGCACATTACATAACTTGGAGGTGATCACAGCATGGATCACTGTGGACAGATCACACTTTTTGAGGAATGGCCATAGCTGCAGTATCATCTGAAGATGATAATGGTGCTACGTGCCATAGAGAAAACCTGTGAGACCCCACAGCATAAATGCTATGAGGCTAAGCAGCATTCCCCAGTACCACCTTCTGGAATCTGCCATTCAAGTAAGAGTGGAACCATCAAAGCATGGAACCCCTCATCTCCAACCAAGCCAGCTTATCCAAAAGAATACCATAGTCAATGGTGCTGAAAGTCACCGAGAGATCCAGAACAATCAACAAGAATGCACTCTCTTTGTCGCTTTCCTGGAAAAGATTATTGATTAGGGCAGCCAAAGTGGTATAGTCCCATTGAAATAGGTCTAGATAACCGTCTCCCAGTAAACTGGCTGAAGCAGCATAGCCAACCTCTGTTTGTGCACCTCGCCCAAGAATGGGCTGTTAGGCTATAGGGCTTGGAATAAGAGTTGTTTCACAACCTTGAAAATCTCTGCCAGACGACAACATACTGATACAACACTGAAAAAGAAGTGAGCTTATTTTGCTGTCATCATTGCCACAATATAGACACAATGTGCTATCACCTGTGTTCAATCACATTTGCTTCAAGTTTTTCTCCACTTGCACTGTAACCATAAACTAAGGGGCATTTCAGACTCTGGAAAGAGGGAAGGCAATCAGCGGAAATTCTGTCCACAACCCATGTTAGTTCTGCATTCCACAGGTCAATCAAGGCTGCAACAGGAGCACCAATCTTGCTAAGCAGAAAATTTTCAAGACACATCAGGAAACCCTTTGGATCTATCAGCCTCCCAGGGCAGACTATCGTAATTGTCCCTTCCATTTCTGTGGAGGTTCTGAGTAACTATGAGTCAAAATGTCACAGATATTGGTTGGTCCCCATAACAAAGGAAGACTGGAAAATTCCCACATTAGCAAACTATGTATGTTATCCCCATATTGAGTACATGACCTACTATATGCATAGGTACCACAATATTTTGGTACCGTCCCATGGTTGCCATGAAGTTATGGTGGCCACGAAGTCCCAAGCTGATCTCGCTAGGGCAGCCTTTGCATAAACATTGAAGTATACAAGAACAGCAAGCCTCAGAGTCTTCATGATGGAGACCATCTCCATCAGCTCAGTAGCATTGTTATAGGAAATCAAATTTCTTTTTTGAAATCCACTTTTTAGATATAGCCATTGATTCCTCCTATTCTCATTTTCTCTTTCAAAAGAGGAATTTATCTTTAATTTTTCTTTGTTTAATCTTTCTATACCTATATTCACCCATTGCTAAATTCATCCCATGAAGATTTTTTTTAAAGTTATGCACCACAGGAAGTGCTCTAGGAGGACAGGAAGGTTTGGGAAGATATTGATTGCCTCTGAGCATCTGCAGAGTGAAAGTGTGAAATTTTGCAGGACCCCTCCTTTAAATTTCTCTTTTCATTGAAACAGACTCCAAAATCCTAAAAGGAGGGAAAGAAAATTGTTGGATTTCAGGGAGAAATTGGGTAATGAGGTATTAAAAGAGTTTCTCTTAGCAATGTTACAGCTGAGGCAGGGAGACCATTGGGCAGTGGGGTGGGCAGTATATCAACAGAATTTATATTCTGTCCCAACTCCCCAGCATCAGGTATATACACTCAAAACTGGAGCTCTGGCTAACAAAGCATTTGGAGAGTACCACAGAGGCCCCATGGGGGTGTGGGCATCCCCCTAGTCTGATGCTGTACCAGGAAGCCTGGGACCAAAGCTGGAAGAGAACAATCCCTCTATCTTTACCCACCCAGGTCTCCATAATTAGGGATGGGCACAAACCAGGAAAATGTGGTTTGGTTCATGGTGCACCTGGTTTGTGAGCCACAAACCATCATGAACTTTTAGGTGCCAAATGAACTGGTTCAGTTTATGTGGTTTGTGATGTGGTAGAACCCCCCCCCACATGATAGAAACACCAAACTCACAGGAGACACTCACCAAACTCTGTGGCAGACTCCTCTACCTGCCTTCCAAGTTTGGTGAGGTTTGGATTTATGGGGTCTGCATTATGGCTCCCCAAAGAAGGTGCCTCCAGGAAAGTGGTTTCTGGGGAAATAACAGGTGCAGATTCAGGAGTGTATAGAATGAAGCCTGTGCAAGCTAGAAACATCAAACTTGCCAGGAACCTCCCCCAGATACTCTTCTACATGCTTTCCAAGTTATGTGCAGATTGGATGCCGGAGGTCCAAGTCAGGTCCCCACAAAGAAGATACCCACATGAAAGTGCTTTTGGGGAAACTGTCAAGCACAACTTCAAAAGTGTATAGAATGGACCCCCTGCAGACTGTCTCCTCAAAATATTTACCAACCTTCAAAGCAACAGGAAGCATGGTGCATTTGTGCATTTGTGATCTCACCATGAACCCCACCATGCCTCCTATTGCTTTGAAGGTTGGTAAACACTTTGATTGCATGGAGACAGTCTGTCAGGAAATATATCCATTCATGAACCCCCACGGACTGCCACAAACAGCTTGAGAGTTTGTGGAAAGTTCATGCAGGTTGACCTGCCATGAACTTCAGTTCACGCACCATGAACTGGCCAAAATTTATCACGAACTTTAATTTGTGAGTCTGTTCGTGCCCATCCCTCTCCCTGATACATACCCAATCAGCCTCCTCACCCACATTCCCATCTTTCCCTTGGACATATATCACTATATACGCTCTAGAGATCTTGTACATGTCTTTTTTTCCCTTGATGAACATAGCAATGTTATTTCGCTACCTCAAGTCTGAGGCCTTGGTGCTTTTTCATGCTTGGCCCCAGGTCCATAGCTACAGTGGGGAATTTCAGGGCCCTGTCCCCTTAATTAAAAGCCCTGTTCCACAAATAGCCATGCCAGAAACCTTATTTTTGAGGAGAGACCCTCCCAGGGGCCAGGGTGAGATACAGCTTGCCTTCAGGCTTCGCTCTCCCTCTCAATGTGGAATTTTTTGGGGGGCATCATGGGACCTGGGAAAAGACAGATCAGAGGGCATTTAATTGCCTTCAGAAGGCATTTCAATGCCTTTTGAGTTCCCTTCCACAGGGCAAGAAAGCTTAGAAGGACACTCACGAATGGCACCTTCAATACATCTCCATCAAGGCCCGTTTCTGCTAGCCAAGTCCTGTTGTATACCACCTAAGTCATGGTGAGTCTTTCAAAAGCATCCCCATGAGCCTTTAGCAAACATGCAAATTAATTTGAGTGCCCTTTTAAGCTTTCTTGCCCTATGGAAGGGAACTCAAAAGGCATTGAAATGCCTTCTGAAGGCAATTAAATGCCCTCTGAGCTACTTTTTCCTAAGAACTGACACACTTGCTGCCCTGTCCCTTCAAAGAAAGGGCTAGAAACAGGCTTGGCGCCTCACCTTTTAAAGTCAGGCATTCAGATTAATTTTATTAACTGTACTTTTAACTGCCCCCTTAAAATTTAAATGCCCCCTGAACAAAAAAATCCTGGTCACAGGCCTCTCAAGTAGTTACCATTTTCCCATCATTCCTCCCCCCATATTTTTTTTCTTCCTTGCTCCCCCCCCCCCAATCTGCTTCAAAGCTGGCTGGGACTGACTTTTGAGGACTGGATTGCTCACAACAGCCATGCTTTCCAAGTAAGAATTCTTGATGTACTGATTCATCCCTAGAGGACAAGGGATGGGATAGAGTTGGCTGCAATCCCAATCAAGTCAAGAACACTGAAAAGTCTGTACTTTGTAATGGATTTTTGCTTTGTTTTCACACTGGGAAGGAGAGTCAGGGAAAAGAGCATTTAAGACCTGCATACTACAGATAGTATGGAACAGTGTGTCCCCCCTTTCAAACCATTCATGTTTATTGACTTTTTCTCTGTAAGTCAAACCTCAGAACCTTAGGCACTTATCCAATTTTTTTTAAAAAAATCTGAGCACTGTCAACATTGAACCTTCCAACAATCCTGTACTACAAGAAGAAGCTGAATTGTAAAAGAGGTTAGGGTGCCTCCGTTTTAAAGAATTTTTAGAAAGCTGGAGTCATTCTTACACATTCATTTTGCTCCAGGATCAACATATTACTGTGAATGAAGTTAGGGTTTTATCTGTTAATTGTTTTTAGTAGTTTTGACTGTTAGTGTTACAGTTCATAAAAGCCTGGCCTAGACATGTATGCACATTACTTGATTTATTTGCAACTGATAACCAGTGATTACTGGCAGTTACTTTCTGCTCTAGTATCTATTGATGGGCCAGATTAAAACTGATCATTTAAATATAATTATTTAGAAATCACTGATTTAATTAGGCCATTAATGGCTGTAAAGTTTCTGAAACAGAACCCCCATCTATGGATACAAGGTGAAACACTAGGCGACTATAACAGTGAACAAACCATCAAAACAGTCAGTCCTTGAGCATTTAGAAAGAATGGCTGTAATTACTAAGATCCAGCATGGGTTTCTCAAGAACAAGTCATGCCAGACTAACCTTATCTCTCTTTTTTTTCTTCAGAAAGTTACTACCTTGCTGGATCAGTGGAACTCTGTAGACATAGTATATCTTGATTTCAGTACAGCTTTTGATAAGGTTCCACATAACATTCTTGTTGACAGGTTGGTAAAATGTGGTTTGGATCCTATTACTGTTAGATGGTTCTGTAACTGGTTGACAGGTCGCAGCTAAAGTGTGCTTGATAATGGTTCCTCAGCCTCTTGGATAGGAGTGACAAATGAAGTGCTTCAGGGATCTGTCCTGGGACCTGTTTTGTTCAACATCTTTATAAATGATTTGGATGAAGGAACAGAGGGAATGCTTATTAAATTTGTAGATGATACTAAATTGTGACGGTTTAGCAAATACAGTATAAGACAAAGTCAGGATACAGGATGATCTTGACAGACTGGAAAACTGGGCTAAAACAAATAAAATGAATTCCAGTGGGGAGAAATGTAAATTTAAGTAGAAAAAATTCAAATGCATAATTATAGGATCGGGGAGACTTGTCTTGGAAGTAGTATGTGCGGAAAGGACCTAGGGGTCTTAGTAGACCATACACGGAACATGAGTCAACAGTGTGATGCAGTAGTTAAAAAAGGCAAATGCAGTTTTGGCCTATATCAACAGAAGTATAGCATCCAGATCTTGCAAAGTGGTGGTATTACTTTATTCTGCTCTGGTTAGACCTCACCTGGAGTATTATGTTCAGTTTTGGGCACCACAATTTAATAAGGATATAGACAAGCTGGAACATGTTCAAAGGAGGGCAACGAATATGGTGAGGCGTCTGGAGACCAAGTCCTATGAGGAAAGGCTGAAGGAGCTGTGTATGTTTAGCCTGGAGAGATGACTGAGAGGTGATATGATAACCACCTTCAAATATTGAAGGGCTGTCATATAGGAGGGTGGTGTAGAGTTGTTTTCTGTTGCCCCAGAAGGTCAGACCAGAACCAGTGGGGTGAAATTAAATCAAAAATGTTTTCAGCTAAACATTAGGAGGAACATCCTGACAGAGCGGTTCTTCAATGGAACAGGCTTCCTTGGGAGGTGGTGGGTTCTCCTTCTTTGGAAGTTTTCAAACAGGCTAGATGGCCATCTGACAGCAATGCTGATTCTGTGAATTTAGGCAGATCATGAGAGGGAAGGCAGGCAGGGTTGCATCAATGCTTAGTTTTTGTGGCCCTTTCTTACATGCCCAGGGAAATGCCAATCACCACTTTAGAGTTAGGAAGTAATTTTCTCCAGGCCAGTTTGGCTAGGGATCCTGGAGGGGTTTTTTTGTTTTTGCTATCTTCTGGTCAGGGAACAGGGGTCACTGGGAGTGTGTAGGGGAGGTATTTGTGAATTGCCTGCATTGTGCTGGATGACCCTGGTGGTCTCTTCCAACTCTGATTCTATGATGAAAATAGCTAGCTGTTAAAGAAAGCATGTGGGACAAGAAAAGGAGATTTATTAACTTGTGGTTAAACTGGCCAGAGGTCAGGTCATTCTTGCTGGTGAATCTGCATGAACTGTTCACAAATTTGGAGAACTCCCTTGGAGCAGGAAATAAGTAGTATATAGTCAAACTAGCCATAGAGCCTATGAAACTCTCTTTCCACATGAATTGTCTGGGTAGCATGATAGAGGTGACACGAATTAATGACTAGAAATAAAGTACTTATGAAGAATCACTTATTTGTTTGTTTATGTTATTCATAGTCTACCTTTCTGACTGAAATTCACATTGAATTACACAGTGTTAGTCAATGCAATCAACAAGGCGATGCCTTTGAAGTATAAAGAAGGCAATCAGGAGCTGTTAGGGACTGCTAAACCTTGCTCAAACCCTTTCTTCACCTAATCCTGTGAAAAAGATCCTGTCCTAGATGTTACAGATCACCTGCAGAAGAGCCTTTCAAGAAGATGATGCAACTGATCTTTGGGCTTTCTCACTTCAAGCAATAAGAATATTTTCCTCTAGTGTAGTGGTTAAGTGTGCAGACTCTACTCTGGGAGAATCAGGTTTGATTCCCCACTCCTCCACTTGCAGCTGCTGGATGACCTTGGGCAAGCCATAGTTCTGTCAGAGCTGTTCTCTCAAGGACAGTTCTCTCAGAGCTCTCTCAGCCCCACCTACCTTACAGGGTGTGTGTTGTGGGGAGGGGAAGGGAAAGGAAAGGAGTTTGTAAGCCACTCTGAGACTCCGAGTGAAGGGCAGAGTATAAATCCAATCTCCTCCTCCTCCTCCTCCTTCACTGGACCACTCAGCCAATGGAACTTCAGAGCACTCAGCAAGCAAGAGAGAGTGATTAGGTGCTACTTCTCAGTACCATTCTCCAATACAGGAGGAACAAAGCAAGGTGCATCAGTTGATGACTGCTTCCTCTTAGCTATTCTTGAGAAGACCCACCCTAATATTGCTTTCTGCCACTTGGATGCCTGATGAGTAAATAGGCTCTCTGATGTACCTTATGCACCATTATGGATGAGGTAATATAATGTGCTGTTGCACACTTTACTCAATTACTTACTTTTGCTAAAATACAGTGCCCAATAAACAGGTTTCAGTTGTAGATTTGACCAGTAATCTGTACACTATGTCTTGATCCTATTGAGAGAACTACACAAGGTAAGCCAAGTCCTTACCTGAAACATACCAGGAGGTTGACAGAGTCTAACAAATGAACTTCATAATCTTTCACTATTTAGGCATGTGACTCTGGTTTGAAATACAGCAATGGAAAAATGGACAGGTAGGTCTCTGTATACCAAAGCCTTACTTCTTTGGCTGGTAGCTAATGCCTCAAAGGTACTAAGAATGGAACTAAGAAAGGTACTAAGAATGGTGACCTACTGGCATTTCCTTGCTGGTCTGACTAAGTACCCCCCTGGATAACAGAAGAATTTCTCATTTTATGTCCCTTACCTAGCCATGCCAGATGACCATATTTAAAAACCACCTATGTGATGTTTCTGAAGCTCAAAAGATCACCTGCTTGAGTATTTGCCAACTGGTGTAATTACTGGAAGAACTAATAATAAAATGTGCATGATTTATTTCTAGAGGCATGCAAACTGCCTCCCCTAAAACCAGTGGATGTGTTGTAGTATAAAAATATTTCTTTGACATTTGGTGTTGCCTCATCATGAATACCAAACAACATGGAACCAGACATTGCATGAAAATTAACTCACAGCTTTCTACATCAACTCTTCTTCACTCATGCAGTATGTTGCTTCTGTTCCAATGGCAAAAAATGTGAAAGATTTTTTATGATTTCAGCTCCATCGGTGCTTTGAGCTGGTGCCCTCTAGTGAGAGGCAATCAGAGTGGCTGATTTCTGCCAAGAGCATATTTGGAATGAAATACCAAACTGAAATACTCATTACTAGTTGAGCATGTATGGCTAAAATGTGGTCCTACTGACTCTGGAGGCAGTTTGCCCACTGAGGTTTGTACAGACAACATTCCTGCAAAAAAAGAAGAAGAAGAAGTCAATTTGTGTCTGAGACAGAAAAGAACCCTAGTGAAAATGATGTCTTCTAGAACACCAAAGATGCAAATGCATATGTAGGAGTATAGATTTCACATCCATTTTTTTAAAATGTCCTTCTGCATTGCAGCATTAGTCATAATCACAGATAAATTAATTTCCATATTTTCTTTGAAGTCTGGAGGTTTGTATTTGCTATCTGCAGCAGAGATCCCATTTCTGTGAAATGTCTTGAAAGTCTGCCATGGTGAGGGTAAGCCGGCTGTTTGTTTTTATAGAACCTCCTGTTCTATGCTAGCAAAGCTCTAAATCACACTCTGGTTTTATTAGAGAAAGTAACAGACAAAGTGGCATTTTAAAAACGATGCCGAGAAAACATGACTCAAAAAATCCCAAACAGATTTGTTTGTTTTTAGCCTCACCTTTTAATCACAAATAGAATTATTCTTGATTCACAAATACAGTAAATCTCAGCTTTTAGCTGAGCATTTAGTGGAACGTCTACCCAGTAAGCTTTGCTTATGTTGCAGACAGCCACCCCGAGGAGTGATTGGAATTTAAATGTGATTCCCTTATTAGTTTCTGCTAACTGCAAATATCCCAGGCACTTAATTAAGTGGCTGGGTAATGTATGAATGCTCACTTCTGCCTGTCATGCAGAACAAAGTGATGTATTTAGATTCCATGCACAATATGAAATTTAATGACACAAGCAACAGTCATTTTGGGAGAGGGGGCTCCTTTTGTTTTTCGTTGTCTTCATCTTTTTCCTAGGCAGCTTCCATCTTTTGTAAAGTGTTTGGCCAGAGCAATGATAGAACTGTCTGTCTTAACACTGTATGTGGGCAGTTGGTGTTTTCATATTGACGTGCATATTTTCGAGCATCTGCTATCTGAATGCAAAAACACAACAAAACAAAAACCAAACCACCATGTTTATGCCAGATTCACATTCGGGTGGGATCTTAGTATAATAATGATCTTATCAGATAGAATATGGGGAGGCAGCCTGCTGGCATTTCCTTGCCAGGGTTTGATGTTTAAATACTGTAACCTTAGACGGAGTGAGGGTTTTCACCGCAGCACTGTAAGAAAAATTGAAAAAGGGGAGGAAAGATGGGGGGAGGGGATGAGGCTCACTTCTGGAGCTGATGGTTTTTGATGACTTCCCCTCATCCCTCTGATCTCTTTATAGATTTTCTAAGAGTTTATATGCAGTCACCAAATCTTCCTGCTTCTGCCCGGCTGTTCCGTGGTGTTCACAAATGTTTTCTTCAGGGACATCACAAAGATTTTTCTCCTATCTTGATTTTTTTCCTTCAAAGCCTGTTTTGCACTCCCTGTGATCAATGAATCTTGATAGACCTATGGACTAATTCTATGTGTTTAAAGCCGAGAAGCTCATATTATTAGTACATTTATATAGCTGATTGGCCAGATTTCCCTGCTATTGTCATATCCCTCCTTACAAATAATTATCTTTGGTTTCATAAGATTCCATGCACTCCCATTGGCTGTAAAATGCCCTCCCTCAGCCATTGGCCCATCAGCCACCAGTCAAGAGTACTCGCGTGCCATTGGCCGGGTGCTGGGTCTGCTCCTTTCCCCACCCACTCCCCCTTCAGACAGATTTGCTGGCAGACCAGCTCTCTCTCCTGAGGAAGACAGTTCTCTTGACTCCTGTGAGGGACTGTCCCCTTAACTCCCTCCGCCGCCCATAACCCCCTCCCCAACGGCCACTTTCCTGTCAGAATAAATGGGAAAAGGCTCTTTCTCCTGCTTAGCTTCAGCATGGCTGGCTGGCTAACGAGGTGGGCCAGCGACCATCAAACCATTTTCCTCAACTCCCCGCTGTGCGGCTGACTTTCCCCTAGGGTTGCCAATCTCCAGGTGGGACCTGGAGATCTCCTACTGTTACAATTGACCTCCAGATGACAGAGATCAGTTCCCCGGGAGAAAATGGTTGCTTTGGAGGGTAGACTCTATGGCATTATACCCTGCTGAGTCCTTCCACACACACCCCAAATGCTGCCCTCCACAGGATCCACCCCCCCAAATCTCCAGGTATTTCCCTAATCACAGTTGGCACCTGTACTTTCTCCTCTGTCAGTAAAAGGCCCTTTCCACAACTATGTTGGCCTTTGGGAGAAAATTCATTGGACCCAGTCCTGATCAGGTTGCCAACTCCAGGTGGGCAATTCCTGGAGATTTGAGGGATGGAGCCTGGAGAGGGCGAGTTTTGAAGAAGGGTGGCACCTCAGACAGGTACGATGCCATAGACTCCACCCTCCAATCCAGCCATTCCCTGATGGGGAACCATTGTTGCCAATCTCCAAGTGGGGGCTGGAGATCACTCAAAATTACAACTGCTCTCTAGGAGGGAGGGGGGAGGAGATGGAAAACTAAAGGTAGGTTGATGGTTGGCTGGGAGGGAGATAGGGTTATCAACTCCAGGTTGGGAAATTTCTGGAGATTTGAGGAGTCAAACCTGGAGAGAGTGAGTGTTGAGGAGGGGTGGGACCTCAAACAGGTACAATGCCATAGACTCTACCCTCCAAACCAGCCACTCCCTCCTGGGGAACCACTGTTACCAATCTTGGGGGTGGGCTGGAGATCACTCAAAATTACTACTGCTCTTCAGGTAGCAAAGATCAGTTCCTCTGGAGAAAATGGTGGACTCTGTCATTATACCCTGCTGAGATTGCCACAACAAATTGTCACTGAGTGCCCAAAGCCGGAGCACTCTCCCAGAGCCTCTTTCTAGAGCCCGTTGTATTTATTTGCACAACGGGCCTTATTCCTAGTATTTTATAATGCATTAATGTCCCACCATTTTTCCTATTTCTGCTCAAGCACCAGAACTTGTGCCTTTAATAAGCACTACAAGCATCTCTTATGCCTGCAAATACTAATTTCAATTATCTGTGCTCATGCCTACAAAAGGATCACTACAGTTCTTCTTAGCCCTGTGCTTTTGAGACCACTGTGCTGGAAACAAGCTGCAGTTGTCATGCAGTTGTGTGTGAGAGAGAAAGATTCACAAATAGAATCTCCAGAAATCGTTCACATACATAGTCAGCTAGCTTCATGGCTGAGCAGATGTGGTTTAAAATGTTTTAAGTTCCTTAATCTTCATGATACCATTTTAAATAATGTATTTATATCATGTTGTGATGAAGCACTGGTAGGATTGTTACTTCAGCATCAGAAATTCCTGGAGATTTCGAGGTGACTCCTAGGGAAGGCAGAGTTTAGAGAGCTCAGCAGGGATGTAATTCCCTAAGGCCCAACCTCTGCAGCTGCCATTTCCTCTAGGAGAAATAAGTTGTAATTTTAGAACTCCAGGTTCCATTGGCAACCTTAGGTATAAGACACCTATAAAATATTAAATCTCAAAAATGATTCACAGGATTCTGAAAAAAACTTAGAATGTAGAAGAAAGCAAATATCTAATACACAGCTTGATTTGGAGCCTCAATTCTAAGGCCTAAAGAACTAAATGAACTAAAGAAATTCATTGTCCAAGTTGACGCGTCTGACGTCGCCATGGGGGGGCGATCCTCCAAGAAGGGGAGGATGGCAAGCTTCACCCTCTCGCATATGTTTCTAGAAAATTCAATGATACTGAGCGGAACTGGTCCGTGTGGGAAAAGGAAGCAGGATCGATCCGCTTGGTGCTGGCAACATGGCGCCACTGGCTAGAGGGGGCACGGGTTCCATTTGAAGTGTGGACTGATCATAAAAATTTGGAACTCCTCCGCTCGCCCCGCTCACTGAACGCCAAGCAGTTGCGCTGGGCTGACTTTTTCTCCAAGTTTAATTTCACCTTGCACCATTTCCCTGGGAAGGCTAACTCCCTGGCAGATGCTTTGTCCCACCTCCCACAACACGACAGCAATAGGGAGGAGGTCCGAGACTCCGTCTTTACTCCCTCCCAACTGGGGGGGCAGTAACCACCCGCAAACAGGCAAAGCAACTGCCCCTTACCCCTCCTCCCTCCGACTGGGAGTCGAAATTCGCTTCTGCCATGTCTCAGGCTGACAGGGAAGCGATTGCAGGGGAGGAGGGGGTGTCGCAGGACGCACAGAACTGTTGGCGGAAAAATGGGAAACTTTTTGTGCCGCTATCACTCCGGGGGGAGGTGATGGGATGGGCTCACGGCTCGAAACTGGCCGGGCACACGGGGTTTGTTAAATCGCTCCAACTCTTACAGCGACAATTTTGGTGGCCTGGACTACGTAAAGATCTCTCCTTATTTACTAATGCCTGCCAAATCTGCCTGATGAGCAAACCTCGGCCGGGGAAACCCCCTGGAGCGTTACAACCCCTCCCCACTCCGAATCGCCCTTGGGAGGTGATCTCAATGGACTTTATTACTGATCTGCCCCCAAGTGGGGGGAAAACTGTTGTCTGGGTTATCGTCGACCTGTTCACTAAACAGGCTCACTTCGTCCCATTTGCTTCCATCCCCTCTGCCAAGAAATTGGCCTCAGCGTTCTTACAACACGTTGTGAGACTACACACTTTGCCGTCCAAAGTGATCTCAGACAGAGGGGTGCAGTTCGTGTCCCAGTTCTGGGGGGAATTGATGTCACTGCTAGGGGTGGAGAGGGGGTCGGCAGTGCATACCACCCTGAAACTGATGGGCAAACTGAAAGGGTCAACCAAACCCTTGAACAATACCTCAGATGTTTCACAAACTTTCAACAAGATGATTGGCATTCCCTTTTGCCTTTGGCTGAGTTCTGCTACAATAACACTCAGCACTCCTCGACAGGGATGTCTCCTTTCATGGCGGTGCATGGGTATGAGGCCCCACCACTGCCGTTTCTGACTTCTCCCGACCTCCCGGCGGGAGATGCGGGTGACTGGTGCAAGCGTTTGCAAATGGCATGGCCCATGTTGACTAAAACTCTCGAAGGGGCCAAGGCTGCGTATAAAATGCAGGCTGACAAAAAACGCAACCTTTCGTGGATCCCGAACCTACGGGGTGTGCAACCAAGCCGCAAACTTAGTTGGAAATACTAATTTGGACCTTTTGAAATTATACGTGTGATTAACAATGTCACTGTTGAACTTGATTTACCTAAATCGCTAAAGTCTATTCATCCTGTCTTTCATGTAAGGCTCCTGCGACGCGCGCCTGCGGAGAATGCATGGAGACCTCGTCACCCCGCCCCGCCTCCGCTCATGGTGGGGGGAGAACCACATTATGAAGTTTCACAGATTTTGGACTCAAAGATTTCTCGAAATCAGCTGTATTATCTAATTGACTGGGCGGACTTTGGGCCTGAACAAAGGGAGTGGGTGAGGGCGGAACATGTTCATGCCCCGAAATTAGTCCGGGCTTTCCATAAATTGTACCCTTTGAAACCGAAGGGATAGGTTTGTTATCAGGAGGGCAGAATGTCAGGTATCCCTGCCATAAGGGATGGAGGAGGGAGGGAGGATGGGACTGTAGGGTGTTGATTGATGTATCTGGACTGGTGGGATGGAATGTGGGGAGATGCCGATGTTGCCTGGGCAACCGGGCCATATCTCATCTCCCAGGCCAAGAGTGGCCTTGAATGCCAGGCTGTGCGTCTACTATCGCTTTCTAAAGGCAACAGCTAGGCTTGGGAAAGGTGGGAAGGAGGGTAGACTATTATTTACTGCTTTCTGGGGTTCCCGCGCGTGCGCTGTCCATCTATTGGTAGAAAGGTGGGGGCCCTTCCTCCCCTTTAGAGTATATCCCAATGCTTCATGTATTCAAGTTATTCTTAACAATGCCTCTGTTCTAGTGACCTAGTCTTGCAGCTTAATAAATACTATTCTTGTTTCAATGAACAAGGCCTAGTGTTTGGCTGACTACCTGAGGACCCTGACAAAGTCCCTTGAAGACAATGGGCTTAGAAGAGTGTAACTGTTCTTAGGATGTACCCCAATGGGAAAGTAGGTTCAGGACAGAATGTACTTCTTCAGATAATGCATCATCCGTCCGTCCGTCCGTCCGTCCGTCCATCATCTATCTATCTATCTATCTATCTATCTATCTATCTATCTATCTATCTATCTATCTATCTATCTATCTATCTATCTATCTATCTATCTATCTATCTATCTATCTATCTATCTATCTATCTATCTATCTATCTCAATGACTATTAGCCATGATACTTCAAAGGTAAATTCTTTGTTCCGTGGCAGATTTTTTTAAAGTAGCAGATGCTCATTCTTGGCAATATTAGGGGCAGTTGTGGTGCCTTTGAGTATGCCTGTTTATCTGCTTGTTTTGCTCTAAGTTCACTGGCAGCTGTTACATTTATTTATGCACTAAGTGGTATTTGTTTATTATAGTCTACCTTTCTCACTGGGACTCAAGAAGGGTTACACAGAGCGCCAATACAATCAACAGTATGGAACATCCAATAGACAATACAATAGGATTTGGACTGTAGGAATCTGGAACCAACCAGAAATATAAACAACAGAAACAAAATATAGTTATTAATATGGCAGTTTAAATGATGCAAAAATTACATGATTGTATCCTACTTACAATATCAGATAGTATGAACTGTACACTGTAGTAACACTTTACTCAAGTATCTTTCGGAACCATTTTGTTACAGTACAGCCCTATTACCTGTGTAGAAAAGTCCTCCTGAATAATTCAGTTTTGCATAGTTTATGGGCAGCGAGGACAGTGGGAGCCTTCCTGACCTCCTCAGGCAGGCCATTCCATAAGGCCGCAAGGGCCACAAGGAAGAATGCATGTGTATGGGAAGTAGTTGATTTTGCCCCTTTGCAGGCTGGCACTTGCAGAAGGCTCTACTCTGATGAGCAAAGCTGTTATGGCAGAGCATAGGGGGAGAGAGAGTCCCACAGATATGAGGGACCAAGGCCATGAAAGACTTTATATGAGATTGCTAGCACTTTAAATTCAGCCCAGTAACTGAATTGCAGCCAATAGAATGATTGTATGATGGAAACAACATGCCTGCTCTGTCTAGTTCCCAATAGTAGCTGCAACTGTAGTCTCCAAGCTGATTTTGAGGGGAGATGGATATAAAGTACATTATAGTAATCTAGTATTGATCTTGCTGTGTTGTGGATCCAGGTAACCAGATAGGCCATGTCAAGTGAGAGGGTAGGGTGGTGGGGGATTTATTGGTGGTGGGAGCCTTCACCAGCAATGTAATGGTATCACTGCCAATGTGCTGGTGTCACTCCTCATATACCCAAATCATAGAGTTTAGCCTAAATGCCAGAGCATCCTCAACACCCCCCAAAGACATGCTGATATCATTTCTGGGTGCACGGGCTGCCAATGTCTCCCTCACCCATTTCCTGCTTTTTTGCCCCATCCACAAGCTAAGTAGCAACGAGAAAGTGCCTGTTGGAGGTGGTTGTTCCCCCTATCCCCAGTGGGGAAATAGCAAGCTAGTAGGGGGGCATCTTCTTGGCTAGGCTGAGTGGGAAGAATTATTTTTTTGCAGTTGCATTGACCTGCTTCTCCAGCAGTAATGTTGGATCTAGTATCACTCCAAGGCTCTAGAGCAGGGGTCCTCAAACTTTTTAAACAGGGGGCCAGTTCACTGTCCCTCAGACCGTTGGAGGGCCGCCGCGTTCGCCCCTCCCCCCCACCAGCCTGCTTGCCCCGCCGCCGTGTTCACCCCCTCCCCCCATGACCAGCCTGCTCACCCCGCCGCCGCGTTGGCCCCCTCCCCCCACCAGCCTGCTCGCCCCGCCGCCGCGTTGGCTCCCTCCCCCCACCAGCCTGCTCGCCCCGCCGCCGCGTTCGCCCCCTCCCCCACGACCAGCCTGCTCGCCCCTTCCTCCTCCTCAGCTCCTGGGCGCTCTTGCCGCCCAGGGCTGCTGGAGGAAGAAAGAGGCCGCGGGGGCGCTGCTGCTGCGCTCCTCGAGGAGGAGGCGGCTCCGGGCGGGGGGGCGGGCATAAACACTCAGCGGGCCGCATAAATGTCCTCGGCGGGCCGCATGTGGCCCGTGGGCCGTAGTTTGAGGACCCCTGCTCTAGAGCTCCACAGGGAGGCACCATTTCTACTATCTCAGCTGAACTCACCAGTAATTATGCTGAATTTCATAATTTTCTGCATTTGGCCCACTGATAATGTTTGGCCTATACATGAACCAAAAATCATTCTCACTTGAAGTTCTCCTCTGACTTGGAATGGTAAATGAACTTCTGTTTCTGCACAGCCTGCATTCACTAGACCAGGCCCCCAAAGCCATCTGCCTTGTAGGTACATGCACAGAAGGTGTTTATTGCTAATTGCTTTCTGTCAATGCAATTTGTGTTGATTGCTGAAACTCATGTGATCTGTTTGAAATGTAATTTTCAAAACAATGCCACATTATAAGAATGATCATTGTTCACCACTCCCTATTTGACAACCGTACAAAATGCACCCCCCCTTTTTTTAAAAAAAGCAATCTTATGTAGTTGTAATGAATAGAGATTTTTTCATGCCTTGAAGGATTTTAAAAAGTCCTAACTTTGCCATCTTGATTCACTTGTAATGCACAATTGTGCAACTGGACTCAGATGAGGAGAAATGAGTGTGAAGCCTAAGTATTGCTCACTGGAACTTCTCTGAGCATCTTCTTTAGAGGTAACTGGCCATCTGATTTATGGCACACATTTTTCTCCATTGGTGTTGCATAGTGTGTTCGTGTTTTCTGCAAGCTTGTAACATAGAATCATAGAATGTTAGAGTTGGAAGGGACCTTGCAAGCCATCTAGTCCAACCCCTTGCACTCTGCAGGAACATAGCTGAAAGATAGCCCTACAACATACCCAAAAGATGGTCGTCCAGCCTCTGCTTGAAAATGTCCGGTGAAGGAGCATCCACCACCTCCCGAGGCAGTCTGTTCCACTGCTCAACCACTCTTACAGTTAGTAAGATACTGATATTTAGCCAGTATCGACTCCCTTGTAATTTCCACCCATTAGATCTAGTCTTGAAATCCGGAGCAAGAGAGAATAGATCTGCTCCATCTTCTACGTGACAGCCCTTCAGATATTTGAAGACTGCAATCATGTCTCTTCTAAGCCTTCTCTTTCCCAGACTAAACATAACCAATTCTTTCAGCCTTTCCTCATAAGACTTGGATTCCAACCCTCTCACCATCCTGGTTGCCCTCCTCTGGACACGCTCAAGCTTGTCAACATTCTCCTAAAATGTGATGCCCAAAACTGGACACAGTACTCCAGGTGTGGCCTGACCATAGCAGAATAGAGCGGGACTACCACCTCCCACTCTGGACACAATGCTTCTGTTAATGCATCCTAAGATTGCATTAGCTTTCTTCACAGTCACATCACACTGCAGGCTCATGTTTAACTTGTGATCAACCAGAACACCCTAGATCCCTTTCACATGTGCTGCTGTCAAGCCAAGTCCCCCCCCTTCTCTAACTGTGCCTTTGATTTTTTTGTACCTAAGTGTAGGACTTTGCACTTATCTCTATTGAAATTCATTTTATTTGTCTCAGCCCACCATTCCAGCCTATCTAGATCATTTTGAATCCTGACTCTGTCTTCTTCAGAATTAGCAGTCCCACCCAGTTTTGTGTCATCTGCAAATTTGATAAGCATCCCCTCTATGTCTGCCTCCAAGTCATTTATAAAAACATAGAACAACACCGGGCCCAGGACCGAGCCCTGCAGCACTCCACTTGAGACTTCCCTCCATGTAGACACAGAGCCATTTACGAGTACTCATTGGGTACTATTTTTGACCAACTGTGAATCCATCCAATGGTTGCACCATCCAGCTCATATTTAACCAGCCTATCCGCAAGGATATCATGAGAAATTTTGTCAAATGCTTTACTGAAATCTAGATACACTATATCCACAGCATTGCCAGAGTCAACCATTTTAGTACTCTGTCAAAAAAGGAGATAAGGTTGGTCTGACATGACTTATTCTTCATAAACCCATGCTGGCTACTACCATTAACTCATTCCATTCAAGGTGCTCACAGATAGAGCGTTTAATAATCTGCTCTAGAATTTTTCCAGGTATTGATGTCAAACTGACAGGTCTGTAATTTCCCAGGTCCGTCTTTTTTCCTTTCTTGAAGATTGGGACAACATTCACTCTTCTCCAGTCTTCTGGCACAACAACCAGTACTCCAGGATATCTCAAAGATTAGAGCCAGAGGCTCTGAAATAATATCTGCAATTTCTTTTAGCACCCTGGGATGCAAGCCATCCGGCCCTGGAGATTTGAAAGTATTTAAGGCAGTTAGATGTTCTCTAACCAGCTCCTTACTTACTCCTTTCTGCAAGTGGTGTATGTGTGTTTCTCAAGTGGCTCCCTATCTTTGCATTGTGATAGTGCAGTGACTTGTTTTTTATCTGTTCATCTTTGGGAACAATTTTGAATTTCCCATTCATGGTATTTTGATTCCCAAATTCCCATTTTTTTATTTTACTTTTCCATTGTGCAAATTAAACCAGTTTGATATAGTGGCTAGAGTGTTGAACCCTGATCAGGGAGACCTAGGTCAGAATCCCACCTTGGGCCAGTCATTCTCTCTCAGCATAACCTACCGCACAGGCTTGTTGTTGTGAGACCAAAATGGAGGAGGAAGAAGCACTGCTGTAAGCTGCTTTGAGTTCCTTTTGGGGAGAAAAGCAGGGAACAGAAAAATAGAAATTTCACACTATTTTCAGTTTTATCAACAAATTATTCCAGTAACATATACACTTTCCCAGTGTTATTTGTGCATCAAGAAATCAGCATTAGAGAGATATGCATATACATGACATGCATTAGGTAGCTTTGAAAAGTTAAAAGTGTTGACAGTTGGCATAACAGAACAGAAAACATTCACTCACCCATATGTGTTGTAATTATATTTTGAAAGTATGGTATACCTCTTTTGAATCTTCTTTTCTTTTATATCTATATCTATATCTATATCTATATCTATATCTATATCTATATCTATATCTATATCTATATCTATATCTATATCTATGTATCTTGTGTGTGTGTGTGCTTTCCTGGGAGTCATGGTTGACTTCTGGTGACCCCTACTGGAGGCATGGGCATTTTTCAGTCAGGTGGCATGTCTCTGCATCCCACCTCTGGTCTTTCTTGGATGTCACTCTTCCAAGTATTTGCCAGAGTCAGCCCTGCTTAGCTTCTGAGATCTGATGAGATTGGGCTTGCCTGGGCTATCCAGGTCAGGGCTCTGCTTCTGAATCTTGATGTCAGGAATTTATCTCATATCTGTATGTGTGTGTCTGCCCTGAATTCCTTAAGGACAAGGTAAAAATTAGATAGGTGGGTAGATGGATAGCTGTGTGTCAGGAGATCTCCCGAGTGGCTCCTTTCCATGGCACTATGCTAGCAGGGGTTGCCTTCACCTACCCGTTCCTCCTCTGCTTATTGCTAGTTTTTCAATGTTTTTGCATTGACAACAGCAATTCTATCAAGAAGATCAACCCATTAACCCACACACTCTCTCTTTCTTAAGTACTTTTTAATGTTGCTGTGCTAGTTAGTCAAATGCAAGAACCACCAAAACAGGCTCTTGAAAAACTAGGACTCCTGAACTTTACATTTGCTGCCATTTCATCACTAGCAATTTTTAAAAAATCCATACCATCCTTGCTCTTGGTTTTGTAAGCATTTAATAGAAATTTATTTATTAAATTAGATTTACTGAATATATTCATTTATTATTTAATGAATTTTTTGTCCCGCCCTTCCTTCAAAGAGCTTTGGGTGATATGCATTATTGCCATCTCCTCCATTTTACCCTCACAAGGGTGAGGCAGGGTTCACGGCAGAGTGAGGATTTGAACCTGGGACTCCTAGATCCTAGTTTAACACTCTAGCTTCAACACCAATATAATTGAAGTATGATTTTTAAAAAAAACTATTAAGGTTTCAGATTGGTTAATTTAATTCATTAATAGTTGTCTTTTTTCATGGGCACTCAAGGCAGATTACAATAATTGCAAGGCAACAATAAATACAGTAAAATCATTTACAGACTTCCAACAAAGATTACAAACTATAGCAATCTCCATTACCTCAATCTAGTGCTGAAGGATTCCTGAGTTTGTCATGTAGGTTGTTCCACTAGGTGGGGCCGCAACAGATAATGTTCAAGTACAGGCAGTTGCTAATCTTCCCTCTTTGCAGGGCAGCATCTTCAAAAAACCTTGCTCAGATGAATGACATTATCAGTGGAGAGCATATCAGGAGAGGTGACAGTTTAAACTGCTTTTTAGATCTAGAAGGTCCTATATTTACCCAAAGCAATTCTCTATAATGTGCTGATACCATACCCTGGTAACATTCAGATTAGGTTACTGCAATGAACTCTGTGTGGGGCTGCCCTTGAAGACTGTCCAGAGGCTATGGATGGTACAGAATGCTGTGGCCTGAGTGCTTACTAGAGTGGGTGTTAGGGACCATATCACTCCAGTCTAGTTCCACCTACACTGGCTCCCTATTTGCTTCCAGGCCTAATTCAAGCTGTTTGTATTGACTTTTAAAACCCTATATGGTTTAGGGGCAGCATATCTTAAGAACCATCTACTCCCATAGGAACCTACCTAACCACTTTAGTCATATTGGGAAGACCTTGCTTTGAGGACTCCTGCCATCTGAGGCTAGACAGGTGGCAACCCAAGAAATGTTGTCTTGATTGTAGCACTGATACTTTGGCACTCCCATCCCAGGGGGATTTGTTTGATTCCCCCTATCATTGTTTTCCACCATCAGGTAAAGACTTATTTTTATTTTGTTTCACATTCATTCACTCATTAGCCCTCCTCCCTTTTAGTGTATTTATGTATTTTCTGCTTTATTTGCTTTAAATAGTTTTAATATATTAGGTGTTTGATACATGGGGGGTGGGGGCTGAATGTAAAGGAGCCAATCTGTATGGGAAAAGAGCCAAGGCATGAAATAAGAAGTCCATAAAAAGATTCAGACTATAAGAAATGAAGAAGAGAGAGTATATGTATTTAGATGGATGAAGAGTGGCTACCAGAATGCCTGGCTGATAAATCTTTAACTCCCAAGTCCTTTTGATAGGGATCATCAGAGAGTATCTTGCTGCTGCATAGCAGCTGTCTACACTCAGTGCAGCCACAGGCCCCATTATCCATTGCATGTGCCTAGACAGGAACCACATACCTACACAGTGCTGAACTAGCTACGCCCTACCACTTTATGCCTAAAAAGATTGTGGACCACACTAGTTGCCAATGAGTGGCATCAGGCTTTTCTTATGTGCTACACATGCTTGCAAACTGGCACTGTCCAGATTTTAATGTGATCATAGGGATGTCGTTTTGAATGTCTTGGTGAAGTCTTTTTGTGTCTCAAACTCTCTTGATGCCAGTGGTACAGTGAATATGTAAGACTATGTTGCTTAAAATTCCTTACAGTGAAGCACCATTACATAATTAATTCCAGGCATATATGCCTTCTTGCTTATCTATCTCATCCATCATAATATGCTGCTACTTTGTTGCTCCATTTGAGTCAGTTTTTCCTTAACAAACTATTGGCACACTTGGCGGAGGTCATCACATGGAGTTCCTCTAATCTTACTCTCCCTCCCCCGTACACTCTTGGCAGGCAATAGCAGCTCCACTTCAAGTGATTAGAAAATGAAATTTGCACTCAGAATACAGGATGACTTTGGATCCAAAGTCAATTTCTCAATTGTTGCTGAAATATTCTTCCCAGCATTATTTTCCACTGAAGCCTCTTTGGGAGCCAGAAGCATTGCCTATCATTGTTTTCCAGACTCTGGGATGAATCATATTCCTCTTTCCTGTTTTCCTATCTCGAGGCACACACTGATATATGAACTTGGTTCTAAGCAAAAAGAGCAGTCACAACACACCCCAGAGGGTGCCTGACAATCCCTCCTGCAGGCAAGATCTTTTTATGAGAAATGAGTTTGTTATTTTATTATATTTGTGATGCACAAATATTCTTAAAGGTATCTCCAAGGGTAATTTCAAAGATCATAACACTGGTTCTTGTTTAGCCATATAGGGAAAGATCCAGTGACAAATGTCTGATGTATTGAAATGGGTAAGATGGTACAGTGGGGCAGGTGTGAACATGAAATCCTGAAAACATCCACATGCCCCATTCTCATCCACTTCCTCTTTATGTTCGTTGATTTTAGTATCTTTCCATTTAAATATGCCCCCCTCCCAGACCCACCTAATATAACCCCGAAGGCCTATTTACACTAAAAAGAGAAGTACCAAATGAGTTAAAAGCACTGAACGTAGTTAGATTACATACACAAAGCAAACATTCTTAAGAGTAGAAAAAATATTAGAGTTGAAATAAAATGGCCCTCAAATATTCCCCTCAATATTCCCCTTAACAACGTTTGAGTCCAGTGGCACCTTTAAGACCAACATAGTTTTACTCAAGGTATAGGCTTTCATGTGCATGCACACTTCTTCAGATACAAATAAATGGAAATTACCGGTCCATACATATAGGTAGAGGTATATGTATGGGCTGGTAACTTCCATTTCACTGTATCTGAAGAAGTGTGCACGTACACAGAAGCTTATACCTTGAGTAGAACTATGTTGGTCTTAAAGGTGCCACTGGACTCAGACTTTGTTCTGCTGCTTCAGACCACACGACTACCAATAATCAATATTCTCCTTACTGAGCTTTGGTGATAAATATTCTTCAATTGTTATCCAGGTGCTCGGATGCACTCAGACATACCCCAAAGATAGCTATTTATATGCAAGATGCATCAGTGACCCACAATTCTGGCCTTCTATGTTATTTGTTTCAAGAGTTACAAAGTGATGATAGCATGCACATTCAGACCACTGTAAAGTAACAGCTTTTACTTTTAAAGACAGCATTGCATTGAAGTTGCAATTTTATGACCCAAGAACCATAATTATTTGCTTCCCACCTCGTTGCATTAGAGGTATCTGTAACAAATAGTTATTAGTTTTTTAAAAAAATCCCTGCACCACACTTAACCAGATATGGCCCAAATGGAGCTAATGATTATGCACATGTTTAAATGAAGGCCTAGCACTGTAGATGTACAGTGGCCTATTTAGGGGTTGACCACTGAGCAAAATTCAGATGCATACTTTCATATGGGGCGAATGGAGAACCTAATTCGGGTTTTTTTTGTTTCACTAATGAGCACTCACTTCTTTTCAGAGTATTAAACACCTTCATTATATTTGTTGCTTGCATAGAAGGAACATTTACTTTGCATTTGCATGATTTCCCAGATTCCCCCAACACACAATTTACTTTCTTGAAAGCTGTTCTTGCTGTGCTAGGTCTAGGAGGCTTGGTGATGGAGCTAACATTGATTTCAATGGATGGACAGTCGATAAAGCTTGAAAGATTGAACAAGTTCAGCAGAATACATTTTCTTTATTAAAGTCAGTTCTGACTTCTGCTTAGCCTGCTCCTAATTCTGAAACAAAAGCTCTCTTTTCATTTAAACAATAGAAAAGGAGTGTGCTAACAAATAAACTTATGCCTTTTTGAATAAGTAGCTCAGAGGAGCATCCCAATATGGAGTTCTGAAATCACACAGCTGCTCAGAAATAATTTTTTTAAAAGTCTGTTTTCAAAAGCTTATAAAAATACAGCTCATGGGGGAAGAAAACCTAATATCTCAGTAGGTTGCCTTTAAATGAAATTAACACTTTTCATAGTACTTAGCACAGCTGTGTATGAAATATAGGTGCTAAGTGTCTGGAGAAACATGTGTAAGACTTTTGTACACTCTGTAACAAGTGCCTTCGGAATGCAAAACCAACTAAAAGTCATTCTATTTAAGAAAACTCAATTTGATTTAACATGGGAATATAAGAAAAAGCATTCTGGATCTCATTTCTGTTTGATGGCTTTCGAAGCAGAAGATTAATATATCTGCCCCAGTCTGATGGCCTCCTCCTTTGGGAGATGTAATAATAAACCAATATGTGGTTACTCACAGGAAATGACTTTTCCATTTTCTACATCATAGTGGTCCAAGCAACCTATTTCCAAATAATACAGAATCTTTGACCCCAACTGAGCTCAAGATCATAGTTTAAGGAAGAGTTTTCTTTGTGTCATAAATGGTTATACTGATGTATTTCCCAGCTGGACTCTGATGCTCTCAACTTCCATTTCAGAATCCAAATCCATAATCCGTGCAGCCTATCTTGAGAGATGGAAATAGCGCTTCAATTTCTTGTTGTATGGATCTGGGGCAAGAATTATTTCCTTTAAAATACTCCTCATTTTCTGTGCCAAGGTCCATCATTTATCTCCACAGACTGCTGGGTCTGGTAGAATGCTACATAGCACAATGTTTTATTCTCCCATACTGGTTCAAAAATGCCCCCGGAGTGGATATGGATTGTGTGCCTACTCTGGGGCCCATCATGTTTGCTCAGTTTGAAATCTCATGAATAGTTATTGTCAGTGATACTGAACCAGGAGAATTATTGTCCAACAGCTGTTGTGTGCCCTGAATTGAAATGACCTTACTCATTTTACTTGAATATCTTCCAGTTTGAACTGAAATACAGTGTTGGAGGTGAAAGTCTAGTCTTATTAGAACTGACATTGGGTACCAGGGTTAACTGCTCCTCCCCAGGAGCACTGATAGATTATTACACAGCCTTTAAGTCCATTTTATCAAGCTGAGTCCCAGCTGAACTCTCAGGATTGCTTTGCCAGTGATGACTTCGATACTTCCATGTAGGGAAATCATGTGCCAGCTACATATACAGTGTCATAAATACAGCAATATAAGATGCTTGTTGCCAAGGCACTCCACTTATTTTGTGAATGTTCCCAGTCTTAATGCTGGGACTAGCTCCTCTCTGCATATTGTCTCAGGCCAGGAAGCAGGTTTCTGGCCATCACAGAAACAAAAGCATGGGATTAAACAGGAATGCACCCAGTTTCATCATATTAATTGGAACAGAATAACTGCTTCAAAGAGATGTCTCACCCAATGTCTGGCCATCAGATTGCAAAGTAACAACTTTAATGAATAAGTAATCCATTAGTCAGTGGCAGAAAATGTAGGTGTTTGGGGTTCAGAAATTCCTGGAGGTGGTGCATGGGGAGGAAGGGGGCTTGGGGAGAGGATGGACCTCAGCAGGGTATAATGACATACAGCCCATCCTTCAAAGCAGCCATGTTCTTCAGGGGAACTGATCTCTGTTGTGTGGAGAGCAGTTGTAATTCTGGGAGATCTCCAGGTCACACCTGGAGGTTGGCAACTCTAAAACATGCTGCATAACCTTTTTGCAAGTAAAGGTTTTCCTGGTTTGGACTAGCTTTCTCCAGGATGCAGTTTATGCTATTTCAATCATCTAGAAGAATAAGAACTGTTTTTTATACTCCGCTTTTCACTACCCTAAGGCAGGGTGTCAAACTCATTTATTATGAGGGCCAGATCTGATAGAAATATCACTTTGTCAGGCCGGGCCACGTGTGCCATAAAATGTAACAAAAGGTACCAGAGATATAAACTTTAGAAAGATGATTTCAGATGCTGAATGCCAATAGCAGGCGTGATTGGATTAGGTGTGATATGCAGAGGGGTGGAGATATCAGCATTGGTAATGAGACAGGAAACCCAGGTTTCAATTTGGCACTGGAGGATTCAATCCAGGAGGATGCAAAGAATAAATGGAAATAAGCAGGGCTCATTTTGTAGCAGGAACTCCTTTGCATATTATGGGGAATTTCACATTACCCTTTTTAAGCCATTTTTAAGCTGTTACTGTATTGTCTTGGAGTAAACCGGTACAGGGCTGCCATTTCACACAGCCTTTCCCCTACCGGTAAGGAGCCATCTCTGAAGTGGTTTGGCATTTCAGACTTTGCTGCTTTGTTTTCCCACCCTTTTTCGCCTACATGGGTGATCTCTGTCCTTTTTTTTTAACGTTCATTTTAGAGCGCTATAGCGCTATAACACAACACCAGAACAGTGCAATAGTAACTCCATTGGAATGCCTGGACTCCACTGGGATACATAAGATGGATACATCTGCCACCTGGAAACAAGTACCTCATTGAAGCGGGAAGCGGGAAATCAGGGCATCAGTGATTGGTGAGACAGACGTTGCTAACCCAGCCTGATGTGCATCCATCCATGTCAAGAGGTGATTGGCTGAGAAGTGACTGGCACAGAGCTGGATCAGGTATAAAGGGCAGGGAGGCAAACCCCTTATCTTTGTGGGCTGAAGTTGGTGAGAGTAGTTTTGTGTGAGAGGCTACTGATCTATTAGTCTTGATCTCCATAACTATCTTGTTTCAACTGATCCTGGAGGTGTTGCAGATGATGATCAGCAGCACAGCAGCTTTGAGTGAGGTGCTTATGCACTTCCTTCATCTGTCGAGGAGGAGGGGGTGGAGAACTGACATGCCTGTCTTGAGCTATGTACCCTCCAGGTACAGTTGGAGGGCATCTATCAGGGCATGGTCACCTGTCATTGCTGCCCATACAGTGCCTCGACGCTGGTGGGTAGAAGAGAGGAGTGAGGACTGATGGAACAACACTGTGATGGGCACATGGATCGATGAATACTGGCTGAAGAATTTCTGGATGTCTAGGGCAACCTTTTTTTAACTAACTGGCACCCTGAGGCACTGTCTGGACAAGGAGAACACTCACATGAGGATATCCATTCCAGTGGAGAAAAGACTGGTCATCACCCTATGGTACCTGTCCAGTCCAGAAGTATTCAGGAAAATCAGACATCAGTATGGTGTGGGCCTGTCAGCTGCATTCCTTATTGTGAAGTAGGTGTGCCTAGTGATTCTGGAGGAGCTTTTCAAAAAGAAGGTCTGCTTTGGCAATGAAGTTGGATCGGTGAGTAGGGGTTCTGTATTTTCAGGAGGAGTTCAATGGGGTTCATTTTACACAAATGCTTGCCAAGGGTCTTTTGTAGGTTCAGTAATAACCCAAGGGGTGGGGAAGAGGAGCTAATCGTACTGGTGATGGTCTTGTAGTTCCAGGAGAACAACACTGTGATTTGGGTTCCACAGATTAATTAGCCATAAGTCCCTCCTTGCTGTTTCTATTGATAATTGCTCTCGTTATTCTGTAATAGCATTTATGCTACTGAAATGTAGAAATATGTCATCTATCTAGTGGCTTTGTTTCCTCCTCTGTTCCCCATTTCTATGTCTGTACTGAAGATATTCTCACAAGTAGCAGGTAGCTAGTATTCCTGATATTAAATTGAAAACTTATTGCAGATATCATTGCTGTTTTTCCCATACAGATTCTCCAGACTGGGATTTCTAAATTGCCTGGGTGCACTGGATGGGACCCATGTACCGGTGGCTCCCCCCATTCATCGGGCAGAACTCTACAAAAACAGAAAAGATGGTCACTCCATTCTTCTACAGGGAGCGGTGGACCATAGAGGTCATTTTATTGATGCAGAAATTGGCATGTCTGGCAAGAGACATGATGTCAGTGTATTCAGGGCATCTAAGCTGTGCAGGGTGATGGATGGTGGGGTGTTTGTCCTGGGGAACCCCACCATCATTGTGAATGGCATGACAATCCCCCCACTAATACTAGCTGATGGGGCTTATTCCATCAGCAGGTGGCTGATGACACCATACAGAAAACCCACTGATAGAATAGAAAAACTTTTTAATAAGAGGCTCTCCAGAGCACGTATCATGGTGGAGTGCAAGTTTGGAAGATTAAAATCAAGATGAGGATGCCTCAGAGAATATGTCTCCAGGAGAAGGACTTAACCCCCATTACTGCAGCCTGCGTTGTTCTCCACAACATTTGTGAAGAAAGGAGGCATTTTGCAGAACCCCTGGGCTCAGGGGACATTCAGGCACTACCTGTCCCCCTTCCTGATGTAGTGTCTGATCACAGACACAAAGTACAGGGTGAAAGGGTGCAGGCTGCATTGATGACTGTTGTTTGTAACCGTGACTGAACGTATAAAGAAAATTGATGAAAATTATAAAGAGATGAGATCAATGAAACTATACTTGTTCATTTTGATACTACTTCCAAATTAATATTACCTCTATAAGTAAAGTGCAGATTCCTTTTACATATGTAACTGTTTTGTGCAGATTGTATAATGTTCATTGGTTTGTTTTGTCCTAACAGAATTCCATTGGGGAAATGTTTCCTTTTGAGGGTGGGTGGGCAGGTGCATGACCTGGAATTTTCATGTATGTTCTGAAATAAAAGTTTGTCCTGTGTTTTGAAATCATTACCCTCAGATTCTCCTGTGTAGTCTTAATTCTGCCCTGGTATGTTAACAATCTAGGATTCTCTGGTCATTCCTGCCTAAAGTAATGGGGTTGGGTGTGTGTGTGTTATCAGACTCTTCCTAGGAAACCACAGCAGAGGTAGACACATATCAAGGGATATATCACTTACTGACAACCCACCTATATTGCAGCCGCATTGTTTTAGTGTGACATTCCTCTGGTGTCCTGTCATGCCCACATTTGCACATCTCCAAATAAATCTTTTGGAAATAAGCATAATTTATTTGGAATGAATGCAGAGCTTCCTGGATAATGTCATCCCCCTACAATGTAAGGAGGTCAAGAATCTCCTGCTCCTTCCAGGCTACCCCCCTTGTCCCACTCATTCTCCTTCTAGTTGATCAGCACAACTACTCTAACCAGACAGGCCTACCACTCACCAACTTCAGCCCACAAAGATAAGGGGTTTGCCTCCCTGCCCTTTATACCTGATGCAGCTTTATGCCAGTCACTTCTCAGCCAATCACCTCTTGGCGTGGATGGATGCACATCAGGCTGGGTCAGCAACATCTGTCTCTCCAGTCACTGATGCCCTGATCTCCTGCTTGAAGCCTGTATCCAATGAGGTACTTGTTTCCAGCTGGCAAACTGACAACACATCACCTTCCCCTGACTCACAGTGGGTATGGAAGGGTTAGCAACATCTGTCACACCAATCACTGATGCCCTGATTTCCCCCTTGAAGTCTGTATCCAATGAGGTACTTGTTTCCGGGTGGCACATATAGCCACTTCATGTATCCCAGTGGAGTCCAGGCATTGGGGTAAATTGTATTGACCCTGTGGGATACTGTTCAAAGTTATAAAAAACAAGTGTGAAAGCACCCCAAGTTCCATCTAAATCACATTTTTTTATTCCAGGGGACTATTACTAGGAATTAAAAACCAAACTATCAGCATATACCTTAAATCAATCCTGCTGAGAAAGTAGTATTGTTAAGGAAACACAGTCAAAATACTTTGAAGGCTGTCACAGAAGGAAAAGTTTATTTAAATTTGTGAAAAAGAGTATTGCAGGCCAGAAAACACTACTGCTCTAGATGGGTTAAGGTGTATTTAGGATGATAGGCTCATGTTCAGATATTATTTTTAATATCTTTTGGGGCCTTTTATACCTCCATGTACTTTATCGCTATGAAGCCAAGTAGTTTGTGTCACCTAGATGATTATTTTGGCCTTATGCTCCTAAAATCCTAAGCACATTTACTGAAATAAGTCTCAGTGAAGCCAATACAAATTGCCCCAAGCAAGTCTTTGAAGACCCTCCCACACATCCCAAAAGTCACACAAAAAGTTTTTTCTGCAAATCACAAGTTAAAATACAATACATTCTTTGAAATTAAGGGCTCTTCTAAAAAATAAGTTGTGTTTCTATTCGCAGAAAGTAATATGCAAGATAACGTTAAGCAGGTGTACTCAGAATAGTACTCAAGTCAGTTCAATGAGGTTTATATTCAGGAATGATTGCACTGTTAGTGATACCTAGAGATGGGCACAGACCTGAGCCTGAGCCAATGTCCCAGCCAGACTTTGCCTGGTTCAGGGTTTGCAAATCAAAGTTTGGGTTCAGCTAACATATTTGGCCCAATGCATATTCACCACTTCTGGGTGGCATTTGGCCCTCAGAAGTGATGCAAGTGTGTTGTGATGTGCCCACTTCCACCTCTGGGTAATGCATGGGTGGGACCTGACACCAACCAGAAGTGACATGAGCATGTCAGGGGCCAACATGCTTGCATCATCATCACTCCAGGGGTAGGGCCCCAGTGCCAAACTGAGCTCATTCAGTTTGGGCAGCTTTTTTGCTTGGGGTTTGATTTGGGGTTTGGTTCAGAGCTGTGGACCGAACTGGACTTTCCGGGTCTATGCCCATCCGTAGTGATATCTAGATCTTCACTTTATTTATGCATCACCTTTAAATCATAGTGGCTCCTTCAGAGGACCATCAAAAAGGTGAGGGGAAACTGTGCTCCTCCTGCAAAGATGGCCCGGAGTGGAGCCCCAATGTACTGAAGGTTGGAGGATCTCCACAGCTAGATGATGATGACAACACAACCTACCAATTCAAATATTTCTGAAGCCAACTTAATTTTGGTATCCTTCCTGCAAACAAGTAAAACATTGTAATTAGCCACCATTTTCAATGAATTCAGCCTTACTTCTATATTTAACAAATGTAATACTTAATTTGAGGGCTCATGGATCCCTGTATATATTTCTGATCTACTCTTCATTCAGTTCCCCTTTTCTCTCCGTTCCTCCCACATTTCTCCTGGCCTCAGCTCACCAGGGCCAGGAGAAAAGACAGCATATTCAGTGGATTCTACCTTCATTTGCAGAGCCACACACAGGCTAATACAATACATGCACTGCAAACCCAGCACACTGAGAATAGGATGTTTCTTGCTATTGTAGGTGATTTTCCTGCTCATGATGGAAGCCACACACAATTCAGTATTGTCATGAACGTCTCCGGATCAGTGCCAAAACTAAGAATGTATTTTTCTCCAGCTCCTGGTGACTACAAATACAACAGAAATAATTTTCATTGGATAGTGTTTTTTTAAAAAAAGGCATTGTTGCAGACAAATCCTTTGTTGTTTAAAAGATACACATTAGCATTGGTTTCTGTTCATTTGTTTCCCAGCAGGTGTCTCTATACTGCAGCTTTATTGGAATAGAATGAGGAGGCAAGGGCTAATTGTATAAAAATGTACAGAAAAGAAGTGATGTGTATTAGACAGACAATTAGATTGCTTTGTGGATTGCATTAATGTACATCATGAGGCTTGCAGAGAAAAGACCTCATCCTGTATTCCTGTGTGTCAGATTCCTCATGTTATACACATAACTGAAAGATACTTAGGTACATTGCTGATCACACTTGCAAAAGCTGTCCAAAATGATTGGATTTCAAAAAGGACAAAAATATATATCAAACTTTACTTGCTAAGGAGAACCTTAATAATGTCTCCTGCTTTGGCATGTATAAATACATATCTAGTGTATAATAGCAGTTGGAAATTTATCTTCATCAGCAACAAGAGCGAAACTATTAAAGCCTTAGAAAGATAATGTGCAACCTTTCCTGGGATCATAAATGTGGAGGTTAATGAAGACTGCAGGCAGCCAAAGGAATTGAGAGTGGGAATTGGAGGGGGAAAGTACAAGTTATAAAAGATGGTGATCATTATGAATAAGGCTTGCAGTTTGTCTTGGCTTGGGGCAGACCAAAGTAACTTCATTTCATTTGCAACCAGATGCAAAAAGAGAGGTGGAGGAAAATCATGTTATCATTTAATTGGTAGTAGATAATCTTTTTCGTCAAAAAAATTATGCTTTGATGGATCTTGGTTGTGTTTCCACATGAATCTAAGAGAAATTCAAACTCTTAACTTTACATATTTTTTTAAAAAAAACTGTATTCTGTTTTGCATTTGATTTTAATTGCAGATTTCATGCACCAGAGTGCTTTGAGGTGAACAGGCGAAGAAAATGAGAAATGTCTAAATTCCTACATAAGCTTCAAAAATTCACATTAGAGCTTGTAAAACTTTTGTGATGGCTTTACCATCTCATGGGAAGCCCAAAGGTTGACAAATCCTCCTATATGACCATTAATCATTTGTTTGCTGTGTATCTGATCTGAATGAGACAAAGAAGGGAGGGGGAATGACAGGTTCTAGTCATTGTTCACATAAAAAAGACTAAATAGTGACAAATGACACACCTAAACTGACCTTTCAAGCAGATAGTTAAATTGTACCCTGGGTCCAGTAGTAGCCTTGGCAATTAGTATTTTAGAATATGAACAAGAAGTCATACCTTTTTGCCAGACCATGTCAACTGGTGTCAGTATCTAATCCTTATTCCTTATTCCTTCCTTACAAGCAAAATAAAAATTGATTATATTTAAGTATTGGAAAGAAAGAAGAATATCCAGAATGTGGATAAGAAAAACATCCTATAACTGGCACTATCTACTATAACTTTATTATTCAGCAACAGTTTTTTAATAATATTTGAGGACAGTCACAAATATTTGAGGACAGTCAGATAAGTACTAAATGATTTGAACAACATGAAGCAGCTTTTTAAGAAAAATAACATTGATATATCTGCCCCCTACTTTTTTCAAAAACGTTTTTTAAGGTGTCAACTGAAAAGTACAGACTTGCAACATTTTGAGGCAGGGAACAAACATGCATGTGCTTGGACACAGGTCCTTCCTTCCTTCCTTCTTTACCTCAAATTTCTCACCCTGTTAAGTGCCCCAAGGTGCATCTAGTTGTGTATTTTATTTATTTGCAGTGGCTTACATCACTCTTTTCTCCTCCATTTTATGTACATAACAACAACCCTCTGAGGTAGGTAAAAAGTGAGAGAGGGGTCAGGCTGAGATGAAGAGATAGGTCCAAGGTTTCCACTGGCCATAGTGATTACCCTCTTGTCTTGATTACTCTCTGGAAGCACAAATAAGCAAGTACAACAATCTCGGAGAAGTACCTCTCCTGTGTTTAGTATTTTATGGTCTTCTGGTGAGGACACAAGGTGTGTGAGAAAAAATCAGCAAGATTGTCTTTACCAGGGTGATAGATGACTCTGTAGTTATATCCTATGCAATTCCTGGCATAGGCAATTGTATAAACATGGCCACAATGATCAATCTACATGATAACATTCCCCAGGCCAATAAAAATGGTGCCCTCCAAAAGTTCAATCAGTTCATGTGGATCAACACAGACCTTATTTAAGTTAGCAAAAGCAATTTTGAGAGTTGAGCAGGTTGGGGTGATCTACAGGCCGAGGACAGACTGGCAATTTGCCGCGGGATGGGACCCGGGCTGACAATGATTCAATACCGGAGTAAATGGAATGTTCACACAGGCACATCTGCCTGGCGTCCCCCACCCGTAGCCTACCGGTGCTGTTGCGCTTCACTGCCGGATTAAAAAAACACCTGATAAAAGCCGGCGCAAATCTTGAAAGCCTGCGTTCGTCGTGCGTTTCTCTGCTTCCGGGGAGTCTGAACGCGCAGCCGAAAAGCCGGGAGCAACCCGCGTTGGGCAAGAGGCAGCAGCGGTGTGATTGGCTGCGCTCTGCTCCACTGCCCAATGTGGTGCCGGCGTTGCAGGGCAAAAAAAAAAAATCGACAAAATGCGCTTATGCGCATGAGTGCATGAGCGCTCATGCGCTCATGTGCACATACACCCACAGCCGAATTAATGGGGAAACGGCGAATATAGCATGCCTCCAGCGTGGCAGTCTGAACGCTCCCGCGCGCCTCCGTCCTGTATCTTCCGGCAGCGGCCCCCGCTGCATGGACGGGAAAACCCGGTATTGTTTAATCCGGGTTTTTTTTTGCCGCGACTGGCTACCGGGGCAAATTGCCAGTCTGTCCTGGGCCACAGACTGACCTTTGAATAAAGGTTTTGTTTTCAACAGTTACACATTGTGCCTCTGGCAGGAGAAACACCTCTGAACAAGAGACAGGATCTTCCATACTTGTAGTAGGTTATCCAGACTGTCTTTATGGGCAGATGCTGTGCTCTGGGACATTTTAGTAAATAAGTGATGGGTTACAGTTCTGAATAGTGAAATCTACAAAAGATTGTAAGAAAACTGTAAACACAAATGCTAAAGTGATACATCAAGAAACTATATATTAAGTACAAAATCCAAATAAGTGTGTGAATATGAAAATGTTAAATAAGAAAGGTTGTAAATAAGTAGTTGATGATGCTCTCCGGAATGAAATATATCGTTTCAATGTCTTCTTCCGAACACAAAAATGAGATTCAATGGCGAGCAGAACATTTCAAATTGAAAGCTTATCTGAAGCTTTCTGAGGCACTCTGTGTATTCTAAGGCACTCAATGTATTCTGTCCAAAAGAATTGTATCATATGAACTTGCAAGTAAGCTCTAGATTTCCTGTGAAGACATGTTTGAGCTTACTGCTCTTGTTTCATTCTTCAAATAAGCTTTCAATTTGAAACATTCTGCTCGTCATTGAATCTCATTTTTGTGTTCGGAAGAAGACATCGAAATGATATATTTCATTCCGGAGAGCGTCGTCAACTACTTATTTGCAACCTTTCTTATTTAACATTTTTGTATTCACATACTTATTTGGATTTTGTACTTAATATATAGTTTCTTGATGTATCACTTTAGCATTTGTGTTTACAGTTTTCTTACAATCTTTTGTAGATTTCATGCTTTGGGACACTGACACATGTTTCTGTGTAATTTAAAATATTTGGTGAATGGTAATGCTGCTTTTTTTTTTTTTTACAACCATTGCACCTTCCTAAGTTTGATAACACTTTGATTATATGAGGACTATCTCACTGCTTGCAAAATGTATTAAAACTGGCAATTTGATGGTGGGGTCATCATCTTTCACTATCAGAAATATATTTTGCAGGTTTTCCAAGTCCTGTTCCCATCTGGGCTCTCATGTATAGTAAGTCTCATGTATAGGGAACATGTTGAAGGCAAAGATTACAATTTGGCACACTGAAAAGAAAACCCTTCTCTTTTAAAATGACTATTGTGACGTTTCCAGATGATGCTGGAAAGGTATGCCATACTACTGCCTGAAGGCTTTCTGACTATAGGCACTCAAAATGGCTACTGTTGCATTTGAAGTCACTTGGCAAACTAATATATGAACTCTGTGAGCAAGAATGCAGGCATTCCACCTGAAAAGAAATAGTATTTGTTATATGCTGGCAAACTCAGCCAAAATCTTATTTTACAGAACTGTAGTAGTTCAGTTGCTAACAGGAGTGAGTGAAATAGACTTCTTTTTATTTTTATTTTACACACTGTGCTGTCTTTTGGGAAAGTCTACTGAATGTTGTCAGATAAAAAAATTCTGGTTGTACGAATAACTCTGTCTTGGTTTCTGTTATTATTTTGTAGCCTTCTAACATGTTGGGATTTTTTTATACCACTTTCATCAGCAGTGTTGCCATCAGAGGGCAGAGACTCTTGAGAATAAGAAATAAGAGGAAATGTAGGTTTAACACAAAGGATTTCTAATCTTTAGGTTCCTTCCTTGCATACAACCACCACAACAGTCTTTTTCATTCCTCAGCTCCACTTAGTCCTCTTAGTCCACCATATCTCAATCATCATGCTTTACATATATGAAAGGTATATTTCCCCGGGACACACAGTATATTTAGGGCTGCCCCCATACTCCAAATCAGAAGTAAGACACATGAAATTGGTTAAATTAGAGTTTATTCATTAAAATCTGGACCACACAACTCTCCATACACTTATTGCAGTTTTCTTAAAAAGCTGCCCAATGGGATTGCCTCTTTGACTCCAGACATGGCATGACGACAGCCACACCTTGCCTCTCCTTACCTGCACCCCAACCTTACTTATCTCTGAAGTGATCAGCATATCACACATTATTCAAAGAATGAGGTTGGGGAGGGCAGCATTTCAAGTAAGTGTGCGATGATGATGGGTGGATGAGCTGTAAATAGCCTTTCCCTCTCAGTTTCTTATTGGCTTGTTTACATGAGGCAGGCAGCTGACCATGTGACTGCTGAGCATGCCCTTGCATTCTGATCTCTCAAAGTGGGTGATGGAGACTAAAACACTAGGAACCAGGCCTCTTTGGATATTACCTTCCTTCATGACCATTACTTGGGAGTCTCTTCTTCAAGTACATGTCATTTATTTTCTTCCTGACTTCACCACCTATCTGTTGAAGGCTCCACCCCCCCCAGGAACATTGACTCCTGATACCCCAGGAGTCAACTTAATTCCTTCCTCTTCTCAGCATCTGCAATAAAGATGCATGCAAACTCTTTCTTATTAACTAAATTGATATCTTTATGAATGCAGGTTTGCATAGAAACAAGAAGGAATATGGCCCTACCAGGCTGCAACCCTTGCGGTTGCTTCATAAGAACATAAGAGAAGCCAATGTTGAATCAGGCCAACGGCCCACCCAGTCCAACACTCTGTGTCACACAGTGGCCAAAAATACCAAGTGCCATCAGGAGGTCCACCAGTGGGGCCGGGACACTAGAAGCCCTCCCACTGTTGACCCCCCCCAAACACCAAGAATACAGAGCATCACTTGCCCCAGAGTCCCTATCTATACCTTGTGGCTAACAGCCACTGATGGACCTCTGCTCCATATGCTTATCTAATTCCTTCTTGAAGCCGTCCATGCATGTAGCTGCCACCACCTCCTGTGGCAGTGAATTCCAAGTGTTAATCACTCTTTGGGTGAAGCAGTACTTCCTTTTATCTGTTCTAACCCGACCACTCAGCAATTTCATTGAGTGCCCACAAGTTCTTGTATTGTGAGAAAGGGAGAAAAGTACCTCTTTCTCTACCTGCTCTATCCCATGCATAATCTTATAAACTTCTATCATGTCACCACCCCTCTTCAGAATGGAGGGCCTCTGAAAAGTACTGAGACTTACTAGTGATTTCAGCTCTCACATACTTTATTAGATGAAGAACAAGACAACTGAGCCGGCTCGCAGGCCGGCTTTTATTCCCAAGTGACCCACACCCCAAACACACACACACCCGGTGATTCGCTATTTACATTGATTGGATTAACTCCTGCTCCTCCATTGGAGGGGAGTCAGGATCCACTAGTCCATTGTCCTTCGGGGCGAAGCTCAGGCCCTTCGCCTGGCCACATGGTGGACCGGTTAGAACCAGTCCAAGCACATGGCTGTCCAGAGCCCCTGTTCTCCTGTGGATACATTACACCCCTCCCCCCTTGGTCCGATAAACACCCGCACACATAGTCTTTCAAATAGCTGGGGGGCCGCCGCTCTCGCGTGGAGCGACGGGGCTCTGGCATGGGGGAACTGACAGCCTCCCGGGCGGCTGTGTGGACTGGTGGCCGCTCTGGTGTTGGCGGGGCTGGGCTCACCATCTCGGCCGGTGTGTCATTTGCGGTGGCTGTCAGTCCGGAGTTGAAGTCCCCCGGGATTTCTTCTGTTGCGTCCGCCCCCGCGTCTGGTTGAGCTGGCTCGTCCCACTCCTCCCCCTCATCCGGCTCCAGGGGTAGCACCCGGCGACGTAGCTGATCGATGTGGCGATGCAGGATCTGGCCGTCTTCCACCGAGACTTCGTAGGACCGGGGGCCACGGACCCGGACTACTCGGGCGGGAATCCACGGGGGCCCTCTCGCGTAGTTCCGTGCATATACCGGGTCCTCTGGGAAGAACTCTCGCGCCGCCGCTGGCGTTTCCGTGCAGGGCTCCCGCTCGGGCGCTCGATCGGGATGTAACCGGTCCAGCCTGGTGGTGAGGCGTCGGCCCATCAATAGTTCCGCCGGGCTCCGGCCGGTTGTCGCATGGGGCGTCGTTCTCTGGCCGAACAGGAAGTGCGCCAGCCTGAAGTCCCAGTCCGTTCCTTCGGTCCGCCGGAGCGCCTCTTTGGCCGTCCGCACCATGCGTTCGGCTTGGCCATTGGTGGCGGGGTGGAACGGGGCCGACCTGATGTGGCGAATCCCGTGCTGGCGGGTGAACTCCTGGAACTCCCCAGACGTGAAGGCTGTCCCGTTGTCGGTGACCAGGGTATCGGGAAGTCCGTGCGAGCTGAAAATCCGCCACATCGCTCGGATGGCCGCCCGGGAGGAGGTGGATGGCACCGGCTCTACTTCTAGCCACTTACTGTAGGCGTCTACAAGTATAAAAAACAGCTGCCCCTGGAACGGGCCCGCAAAGTCGAGGTGCAGGCGCGACCAGGGGCGGTGAGAGGATTCCCAGGCCCTGTCTGGGGCCGTCGGGGGTGCGGGTCGGGAGGCCTGGCAGGGTTGACACCTTTTTACAATGTCCTCAATATCCCGGTCTAACCCTGGCCACCAGACATACCCCCGCGCCAGAGCCTTCATCCTGACTACCCCAGGGTGGTGCTCATGAAGGTCCCTCAGTACCCGTTCCTGCAGTGGTTTCGGAATGACCACCCTGCCTCCCCACATTAGGCACCCCTTATAGGTCGACAGCTCATCGCGCCTTGTGACAAAAGGCGCAAACTCCGGGTCTTGTCTAGCTGTCGGCCATCCCCTCCCCACCCAGTTCAAAACCCGGCAGAGAACCCTGTCGCGGCCCGTGAGGCGGGCCACCTCCTTGACATGTACAGGGCGATCGGGCAGCGATTCTAGGAGTGCGATGACGTGGGCGGGGGCCGGGTCTGGGTCCGTTGCGGGCAGTGGGAGGCGGCTGAGCGCGTCCGCGTGACCCATGGCCTTTCCCGGGTGGTGGGTGAGGGTGTAAGAGTACCCCGCCAGGAATATGGACCAGCGGAGAACCCTGGGCGAGACCATCTGCGGCGTCTGTCGATCGGGCGCAAGGAGGCCCAGGAGAGGCTTGTGGTCTGTAAGGATCTCGAACGGGCGGCCATAGAGATAATGGTGGAATTTTTTAACCCCCGCCACTATCGCTAGTGCCTCCTTGTCTATCTGCGCATAATTACGCTCCGCAGAAGACAGGGTCCGAGAATAGTAGGCGACCGGAACCTCCCGGCCATCCGGCAACCGATGCCCCAACACCGCCCCCACCCCGTAGGGCGACGCATCACACGCCAGAACCACAGGTAAAGCCTCGCAGAAGTGGTGCAGCACCCCGTTGGAGACCAACAAGTCTTTTACCGCCTGGAAAGCTGCCGCATGCTCCGGCTTCCAGGCCCACGGCGCCTCCTTGTCCAGCAGCCGGTGGAGGGGTTCAGCCACCATTGCCTTTTGGGGCAGAAACGCGTGGTAAAAATTCAAGAGGCCTAGGAAGGCCTGGAGTTCCGGCTTGGACGTGGGGACCGGGGCTTGTGTGATCGCTCTAATTTTCTCATCTGTGGGGTGGATGCCTTGTGCATCGACTGCGAACCCCAGGAATTCGATGCGGGGCACACCCAGGAGGCATTTCTCCTTCTTCACCTTGAGGCCCGCCTCGTTGAACCTCTGCAGGACCTGACGCAGCCGTTCGGTGAAGGCGGTGGAGTCCGGTGCCGCGATGATGACATCATCTAAAAAGGGCTGAACCCCTGGAATTCCTTTCAGGAGGGAATCCATGAAAGATTGAAAAATCCCTGGCGCCACTGAAACCCCAAACTGCAGTCTATTGACCCGGAAAGCCCCCTTGTGGGTGGTGATGGTTTGCGCTTCCGCAGCGGCCGTGTCCACTGGCAGCTGCTGGTAAGCCTGCGCCAGGTCCAATTTGCCGAAAACTTTGGCCCCCGTCAGGGAGGCCAGGACATGGCTCACTACCGGGACCGGATAGGCGTGGTCCTGCAGAGCCTTATTTATGGTGCATTTGTAATCTGCACAAATGCGTATAGCCCCATTCGGTTTCATTGGCGTTATAATGGGGGTTTCCCAGCGCGCTGACGCAACCGGTTCCAGCACGCCTTGGGTGACCAGGCGGTCGAGCTCGGCCTCTATTTTTCCCCGCATGGCTAGGGGAGGGGGCCGTGCCTTTATGCGGATGGGTCGTACGTTAGGGTCCAGATCCAGCGAAATCGGGGTCCCATTGTACCTCCCCAGGGTCCCATCGAATACTTTGGGGAACTCCCGGCAAACTGCCTCCCAGTCAGCGGTCCTGAGGTGGTTTACTCCTGCTATTTGGAGTCCCAAAGGCCCAAACCACGACAGTCCCAGGAGGCTTGAGAGGCGCCCCTCCACAACCAGCAGGTCCAGCAAGCCCGAGAACCCTTTAAATCGGACTTGAAACTTGCCCCAGCCACAGACTGCCACTGGGTTTTTGTTAAAGTCCGTCAGTTTCAACCCCCGTGGCTTGTGCAGTCGGGGTCCCCCCTTGGGGCATAGCGTTTTAAGGGTCTCCGCGGAAATTATAGAGAACGAGGATCCTGAGTCTATTTCCATTTGGCAGGGGGACCCCTCTATTTGGACAGTCACATGCACCTTGTCCGGGCTTTCAGGGGGCAAGTTACATACCGTCTGCCGGCGCTGTGTCGTCACGGTGTGCAGGCTTGCGGCGTCCAACTGGGCAGTGGATCCCAGGCGCTTGCCCTTGGAGCGGCAGACTCGGGCGAGGTGTCCGGCCTTGTTGCAGGTCCTGCAGACGGCGTCCCGGAAACGGCAGGTCCGGCGCTCGTGAGCGTCGCCACAGCTGGCACAGGCAGATGCGTTGGGCTGGTTTGGTGGTGCGGGGGATCCCCTGTTGCGTTGGGTGCGTGGCTGTGATCGGCGGTTCACCTGTAGGACCTCCTCATCGTTCGAGTCATCTGAGGGGCCGGAGTCCTGGAGGCGATGGACCGTCTTAGGCCGGCGATCTGCGTGGGACTTCTCGTAGGCGGCCGCTTCTTGGATGGCGGCCTCCAGAGTGAGGTCGTCCCGGCTGACGAGCCTGCGGCACAGCTTCGCCTCCTTCAGCCCCACCAAGAACTGGTTTAGGAGGGTATCTGCGAGGTTGGGGAAGGCACACCTTGTGGCTGCGCGGCGTAGTCCGGCCAGGAATTCCGGAGATGTTTCGTCGGGGCCCTGCATTCTCGCGAAGAACTCCATTCGTTCCGCGAACTTGGTGGGCTTTGGTGCCAAGTGGTCAGTAAACGCCTTGACCAGCATGTCGTAGGTGGCGGCCGCGTCTTTCGGCAGGAGGGGGTTTACCAGGTCCTTCAGGAGGAGGTGTGCCTCGATGCCGCAGTAGCGCAGGAGATAGGCCTTCTTCGTACCCGCATCCGTGATGCCATGGATCTCGAAGTGACGCTCCAGCGTCTCGATCCAGGTCTCCCAGTGTGCAGGACGAGAGATGTCGAAGGCGGGGAAGCTCTCGTTGCTAGCGGCCATGGTGCTCACCCGTGGAGGTCGCGGTTCAGGCGTAGAGTTGGCGGCGTTGGAAGCGAGGCTGCTCTCGGGGTCAGCGGTGCTAGGGAGCGGTGCCCAGGAACCGAAGAGGCGGACACGAAGCTCGGCGGCGGCGTTTGGTGCTTTCGGCGTTGGGGCGGTCAGCGGTGCTCGTCTCGTGGTCGTTGTTCATGGAGGGAGTTGGCATCCCACCTTCGTCGCCAGTGAAAAGTACTGAGACTTACTAGTGATTTCAGCTCTCACATACTTTATTAGATGAAGAACAAGACAACTGAGCCGGCTCGCAGGCCGGCTTTTATTCCCAAGTGACCCACACCCCAAACACACACACACCCGGTGATTCGCTATTTACATTGATTGGATTAACTCCTGCTCCTCCATTGGAGGGGAGTCAGGATCCACTAGTCCATTGTCCTTCGGGGCGAAGCTCAGGCCCTTCGCCTGGCCACATGGTGGACCGGTTAGAACCAGTCCAAGCACATGGCTGTCCAGAGCCCCTGTTCTCCTGTGGATACATTACAGCCTCCTTTGCATCCGTAGAAGAAGGAAGAGACTTGCTGGGCGATTCCCACCCATACAGGTATTTGGGGGGAGGCAAAGCCTGTTGTTTAATTGCTCTGCCTGCCCTTCTAACAGGCAGTCTTCTCATTTTAGACAGCGAGAAGATGCTTGCAGCTCTCTGTGTCTGGTTCCTGGCCTAGCCGGGTGGCACTGGTGTTTGGGAGCACTTCTTCATGACACAAGGACATAGTTTGCTACACATTCTTTTCTGATATCATTATCAGGACCGAAGAAGATTTTAGGGAGTGTTTGGAGTAGGTGGGGCTGCCTTTGAGTGAGTGTTCAGTTCCCAACAATGCATCTGTTATGTACTAAGAGAGACTGCACATGTGGTTGGGCTAACATGTGGCCATGTGAACTAGCCGAACTTTGCATCTAGAACAAAGAATGCAGAGGATCCTAGAACTCACCAATCAGCCAGTCTGGATCCTAAAGGGAACCAATGAGGGACACTGTTGCCCTGCAAGGCTTTTGAGCCTCTTTATGGACTGTAATAAAATAATAAACTGTGCCAGTGTATACCTAAGGGACTGAACCACATGGTAACCCCACCAAGATGCCAGAAGAGACTGCACCCAGGCAAGAGACGTTCTCCTGACCTCCTCAGCAGCTCCAGTGCCCAGCATAGGTTACCAGCCTGTTCCTCATGAAGGGGAATGGAACAGACCCAGTATGCACTAAACACAGCAACATGCCTTAATAAAAGACAAGGACTAGGAATTCCAAAACCGCAATTGAGAGTTCCTTCTACATCAGGCAGGCAGCCTCTTTCCCTCCCCCCTCACCTGCAAGGCGTCATGTAGCGCTGGCAGAGACTATTCATCGTTGCCTGGTAACTAATTGATGGCCATAAGCAGCCTGGCTAATGCCAGCAAGAAGACAATGGAATCGGCCTGGTGACTCATCCTAGCTGCTACCAGGTGTCAGACATGAGTAAGTTTCTAACTCTCAGTATTGACCACCCCTCAGGTACACCTCCCCTAGACATTCCAGCCAATAGGGTATTTTTAGGGACGGACTTACCAGGAGGTGGAACCAGAGGCTGGAACCAGCCCCCACCCTCCTGCTTATAAGGAGATGCCTGACCACTGGCTCACTCTCTGCTCTTTGACCCCTATCGAACCTTTGACCCTCTTATGTCCAGCTTGCTATCCCCAACCCCTGCCTCCATCTTTAAACTCTGGTCTGCAGGCCGAGTTCCCACGTGTTACCTGCTGGCCAGGCTGCGTGGTCCCCAATTTTCTTAGTTTCTTTCCCCTCCATTTTTCCTGAGGAACTCTCTACACGACGGGACTGGTAGGTATAGCCCACCAAAGATTTACCTGCTAATGCAAATGTGCTTTGCCTATCTCTGTATTTCCTAGACTTGAGTAATTGTGTGTGAGCCTGTGTATTGTTTGCTTGTGAAGAACTTCAGTAAAAGACTTTATTTTTCAACCTTATAAAGTCTCCTGGTCTGTTACCAACACCTCCCGGTGGGGCTGTATACACAGGTGTTCGTTCTTGCAGCCGATTGCCTATTGATAATCAATCATATTCCCCTCATCATTATTAATAATTACATGCAATACGGCTAACAACACAGACTATGTAAATAAACCTGTCACAAGAACAGGGGTATGTATTGGGTGTGGTTGGAACAAGAACATAAGTGGACCTTCGAGTCCTGCAAATATCTCAAGTTCTCCATTTAACTAATAAAGTATGAGCTGAAATCACTCTTCAATGCATCAGTCTCTATAGCATCCCTGTGGACCATGTGCAACAGTACTGTGTCATGTTGAAAGGGGACAGTTGGCTGCTTTGGCCTTTAACAGCAAAGCACAGGGATTTGCTGAGTTCACTGCTGATTTTCGCCTTTGCAAAATGCTGAAGGGCTGGTCTTGGGAGGTTGGAACCTATTGGGATGCCCAACATCCCATCTCCCCTGCAGTGCTGAAGGGCCTTTGTGGCACTTGGAGCCAAGTATGTTGCCCTGATGGCATTTTTTGGTGCCTTGTACATCAGTGAGCTGGTCCAGCAATCCCACTTGGATTTATTTGTTTGATTTATATGCCACCCTCCCCATGGATGGGCTCAGGGCAGTTTACGTCAATTATAATAAATACCAATTTAAAACAATAGAACCATAAAATACTGTGTAAACAAGTTAGCTCCAATGTCAGTCAGATTATTTAAAATACAGCAGTGGGTACCCCAATGTCTATTTGGATCCAGACCAATGAAGGGGAGATAGCCAGGAGGGTAGAGGGACATCTGCCACCTCAACCAAAGGCCCAGTGCAAGAGCTCTGTCTTGCTGGCCCTGCAGAATTGTAATAAATCCCACAGAATCCTGATCTCATCTAGGAAAGCCCTCCAGGCTGGTGACATTTGTTTTGTAGGGGACCGGGTCATCATTCAGTTTCAGCAGTCTAAAACGGATGGGCAAGGGATGGAGATCTATCTTGGCCTTTGCACCAAACATGATCTATACCCTGTACGGGCTCTACACCAGTATGCTGGTCAGTGTGTTCAAGAGGATGGCCCCCTGTTTGTCCATGATGACAGGTCTCCACTGAGTTTTGGGCTGTGACATCCAGGGCTTTGGTTAAGCTTGGTTTGTCTGGTGCTAGGTTTGGTACCCATCCCTTTCAGATTGGAGCAGCCTCTGTGGTGGTGGCCATGGGTTACCCAGGCTGAGGCATTCAGAAAGTTGGAAGCTGGCATTCTTCCACTTATCAGGCATACATAAGGACTTTGGTTTCCCTGTAAACTGTTATGATTCCTTGTTAATTGGTTATTGCTGTTATTTGGTTTTTAGATTCTCCAGCTGCAGGGCAGAGGTTATGGATCCTGATCGCGGGCCACAGCACGTTCTTTTGGGCAGCCCACCAAGCAGAATGCACAGGGATGGGCTCACTGTTGGGCCTCAGTGACTGTGCCATGATGGAGTGGCAAGGTAGGCGTGGGCTCCACTGGACTGGGCTGCCTTGTTGTTCTCAGGGAGGAGTGGTCCTCCACCTGACAGTCTGGTAATTCACCTCAGTGGTAATGACCTCAGTATGGTCAAGGGCAAGGCCCTGATCTTGCAAGTACAAGTGGACATGCATGATATCACGGCACATTGGCTGGGAGTGTACTTGGTGTGGTCCACCATCCTTCCACAAAGGGTGTGGAAATGGGCTTGTGACCCACACAGTATTGGAAAGGCCAGGTGGAAGGCCAACTGAGGGATCCAGGAGGCTATGCAGGGTGGATTGGGATTTTATATCTCACACCCAGGGATAGCTAAAGAATTCCTTCATCTGTATAGGGATGATGGGGTGCATCTGTCTGATTTGGGAATTTTCTTGATGAACTGTGGCCAGGGTTCAAGCATATTATCAGCCAGTATGTGGGGACAAGGGCCTAAGCAGAGGTTTGACCAGGGGTCTTTTCATAGAAAAACAGCTGCAGGATCTCATTAGCATAACTCATTAGCATATGCCACACCCCCTGACATCACCAGAAGTGTGTCAGGCCACACCCCTTGACATCACTAGAAGTGTGTCAGAAGGCCACACCCCCTGACATCACCAGAAGTGTGTCAGAAGGCCACACCCCCTGACATCACAGGAAGTGTGTCAGAAGGCTAAGAAGGTATGGCTGGCTGGTGCAGGATGTGGCAAAGCAAGGCAACCATCCAGCCAACTTTGGAAATATCTGAGGACTTTGGGGGGTGGAGCTAGGAGACATTTGTGATGTCACTTCCTGTGAAGTCACTTCCAGGTCAAATGGCAGGTGATGTCGCTTCCCAAGCGCCACCCTTTCTGGTGATGTTCATTTACAGCATATTGCACCAAACTACACCTGTCCCTCTGAAATAACCTTCTTTCAAATTTCAAATTTAAATACACTGTCATATATCACTTCCTAACCAGGATAATGCTGTATGGTACAAACATTAGTAAAGTGTTAAGTATTCTGGCTGGATCGTGTACATATCAAGAACATCTGTTGCCATTTCCTTCTCTTCCTGCTCACCATCCAGGGAAACAGAAGCCCATTTCACAAATTACAGTGGACATATATACATCTTGCATGGACACATGTTGTTAGAAAGAGGTAATATGCTTTTGCATTATAAACAAAAGCAGCCCGCCTACATCCTTCCCCTCGCCCCCAGGCCCCACTGCTCAGAAACAAACTACAGCATGGGCAAAATCCTCTACATAAAACCCTGGAGAACTACTGCCAGTCTGAGTAGACAAGGCTGATATTGATGGACTGATGGTAGAGAGACCATGCTTTGTGTGCCAAAGGATAAACGTTTAAACCTAGGAGATCTAAGAGAACAGGTGTTGGAAAGGATCTTTCTCTGTCTGTCTTTCTAGAGATCACCTGCATCAGAGCAGACCATGCTGAAGTAGATGGACCATTGGCATGAAGACCAGTGTGAAGTGAGGAGGCCCATGTTCAGATCTACATTTTTCATGATGCTTACTTGGGTGATACTGGGACAGTTAAATTTGAGTCTAGTGGCAGATTAGAGACCAACAAAAGTTTCAGGGAATAAGTTTCCAAGAGTCAAAGTTCCCTTTGTCAGGCTGGGTGATATAGTTATTGTTGTGAGGTCAATATAAGGGAAGGGAGATTGGAGGAAGGGTGGAATAAAGAGGGGATTGAGAGAGAACATGTGAGCAGAGTCCATTGTGATGGAAGAGGAGTTTACAGAAAAAATAGCACCAGCTGTTGTGACCAAAGAAAACAGTTCTTCACAAATTAAAACATCACAACTTACAGTCTGAACATGAACCTCTATTGCGACACATTAAGTGATGTAGCAGTGGTGACAAAACTTCTAGTGGTATTTAGTTGAACTTCCTGGACAGGCAGATGTATCTTGGGTTGCCACTGGCCAAACTGCTCTGACTTTGGAGAGTCAGGACAAGCAGCAAAGCTTGAGGAAGGGGACACAGAACCATGGTTATAGAAAAGAAGGAGGCTAGGACCTGAGAAAGCAAAGCAGTCCAAATGAAGCATGACACAGAAGCTGTACATAGTTGAGATGAATTAGGGAGATGCACAGCCAGTATGAAGTACATTTTAGAAATTGTAGTAACAGGATGGGAGTTGCTTAGGTGGTGTTAGCTAAAATACTATTGCAAGGTCTGTGTGATATAATAGGGGACTGTATCACATTTTCAGACATTCTCTCTCTCTCATATACTTTAATTGTTTACCCCCTTCTTATAACAATTCCTCATCAGTCTAACAGAGTCATCCCACTCAGGTCTATTCAAGGGCTCTTATTTCTAGGGAAGTGTCCTCAGGACTGGACTATTGCAGCTACAGTGTGTAGCTGCAATAAAGAAGGCCAACGCTATGCTGGGGATTATTAGGAAGGGAATTGAAAACCAATCAGCCAGTATCATCATGCCCCTGTATAAATCATTGGTGCGACCTCATTTGGAATACTGTGTACAGTTCTGGTCACCACATCTCAAAAAGGATATTATAGCATTGGAAAAAGTGCAGAGAAGGGCAACTAGAATGATAAAAGGGTTGGAACACCTTCCCTATGAAGAAAGGTTAAAATGCTTGGGGCTCTTTAGCTTGGAGAAACGACGGCTGAGGGGTGACATGATCGAGGTTTATAAGATTATGAATGGGATTGAGCAGGTTGAGAAAGAAGTACTTTTCTCCCTTTCTCACAATACAAGAACTCGTGGGCACTCTATGAAATTGCTGAGCAGTCGGGTTAGAACAGATAAAAGGAAATACTTCTTCACCCAAAGAGTGATTAACATATGGAATTCACTGCCACAGGAGGTCGTGGCAGCTGCAAGCATGGACAGTTTCAAGAGGGAATTAGATAAACCTATGGAGCAGAAGTCCATCAGTGGCTATTAGCCACAGGGTATAGATGGGAACTCTCAGTCTGGGGCAGGTGATGCACTCTATTCTTGGTGCTGGAGGGGTGAGCAGTGGGAGGGCTTCTGGTGCCCTGGCCCCACTGCTGGACCTCCTGATGGCACCTGGTATATTTTGGCCGCTGTGTGACAGAGTGTTGGACTAGATGGGCCATTGGCCTGATTCAACATTGGCTTTTCTTATGTTCTTATGTTCTTATAAAGAGCTCTGTTCAAATCCTTAACCACTGATCTCGCTAATACCTTCTCTTCTTTTAGTTCCCTAGACCAATTTGCCAAACTATGAGTAAATTATTATTATACTTCTTTCACGTGGCTCTTCCCTAATGATTGTGGCTCCCAAGAACAGATTGGAGATGATAGCCTGGGAAGCATCCACACAGCAGCCCTGCCTACATAGCACCATGTCATGGACTCAGGTGGCTCAGGTTAGTCTGATCTCATCAGATTTTGGAAGCTAATCAAGGTCAGCTCTGGTCTGTAGTTGGATGGGAGACCATAAAGGGAGCCCAGAGTTGCTATGCAGAGGCAGGCAAAGGCAAATCACCTTTGAATGTCTCTTGCCTTGAAAACCCTACAGGGTTACCATGTGTTGGCTATGGGGCTAGTTTTAAAATTGTGAGCAGACAGACTTTGTTTTTTAAAAAATAATTATAGAAACTATTCAAATATAATCTCTCTTCCCTTAAGAAAGAAAGACCGACCAGACAAGGTTAGAGAGAGAAAATATGCAGTGTAGTCTTAAGTAGCAATGATCAATTTCAGCAGAAAATGGGGATTAGGCAGTGGTTCCAAACAATTCAAGAAAAGATGGACTTTAAGGAATCATCTGCAAGAGGTGATAAAAGTGGCATTGTGTGTGTGAGCTGAAGGCATTATGCACCTAAAGAAAAAAAAATGGACTGAGAGAGAAAGATAGAGACAGAGATAGAAAGCAAGCAAGATAGAAACACAGAAAGAAAGGGGGGGGGCAAAGTAAGAAAAACAGAGGAAGACAGAAAAACAGAGGAAGACAGAGAAAAACAGAAAGGAAGGGACAGTTAGAAAAAAGATGGGGAGAGAGGAGTGAAAGAGAAATAAAAATGAAAGGAAGGAAAGAAGGAAGATAGAAAGACAGGCAGAAAAATGATAGGAAGACAGAAAGAAGCCATTATAAGCCTCCCTCTCACTCCTTCCTGCTTTTAGGCGGGGGGGGGACGACAAAACAGAGCTCTGAAAAGACTGTCCACGCTTTTAAAACTAGCGCTGCAGGGCTGCTGGTTGTAAAGGGGAGGCAGCCACTGCAAGCCTCTCTTTCACTCTTTCTCACTTTTAAGCCCAAACGTTACCTTCCTGGACCCTCGACTCTTCTGGGCTCTGAGAACTGCTCAGGCTGCTCCTCCTGCAAACAGCAGGGGCGGGACTGGAGGGAGGAAAATCATCACTCACCAGCACACACTAGAGGGAAGGGGAACTGACACTCTAGCCCTTGTCTCTATGGCTTTCATAGAGTGTCACTCTTCTGGCCACCAGTTCGGCCCCCTGGTGCTGAATTTCAAAAAAGTGGGTAAGGGGGTCAAAAATCGGGGTTCCCCTGCCCCCAGCAGGGGCTTGGCAAGCCTGGGGGGGGTCTTTCCTGGAGCGTGCGGCTCTGCGCGGCTCTGGGAAAATGGAGGGTGGGGGAATGCTTGCATATGCTGCATGGAGCAGCCTGAGGCTAGCAGGGAATGGGGGGAATCTTTCCTGGAGTGCACGGCTCTGCACGGCTTCGGGAAGATGAAGGGCGGGGGGGCTTGCAAGGGCCAGGCGGGGAGGAAGCCTACTTACATCTGTCTTCTGCCTCCTCCTGGGCCCAAATGAGGGCTGGAGGCAGAGGGCAGCAAGAAGTAGGGGGTGGGGCTTCACCATGTGCCCGCTCATCTGGCCTCACTCCCAGAGCACAGCTCTGGGGAGTTCCAGCCCCATCCAAGCCCTGGTTTTGACCCTTGTTGTGGCAGGAATCTGGCTGGTTTTGTAGGATGGTGAGCACGAACAGGCAGCCCCCCCTTGATTGGGGGTGGCACATTTAGCACGAACTATCTGTTGGCATGGGCCTAAGGGGGATTGCAAATAGCCTGTGATACCCCCTGGATTCAGTCTCTCCTCAGGTTCTGCACCTTTAGGTGGCTGGTTTCCTTTCAGGGGGTTATAGGCATGTCCTGCCACCTGGCAATGGCCATGTTAGCATTGGCTTGCACCAGAGGCTTGGTGGCTCCCCCAGTTTTAACTAGGAAAGGGACCAGGAGGCATCCCTTTGCCTAGGTTTATATTTTAATTGGCCCTTGCCAAGTTTTAGTTCATCATTTAAAGTGAGTCTCTTTATTCTGACTATGGGGGCAAAGTACACATGTTCATAAATATATTGAGTCTATGTTCTCACGAGTGTGTGAATGATAGTCCATGCATATGTATCATTATATATTGGTGTTAAGGGAAAGAGATGTGGGGAGGGAAATGGTAGACTACAGAACCTTTCAAATATGAGTTTGTTGTATATTGTTGTATTTTTTAACATCTGCACTTTCACCCTCATACCTTCTGATGATAATACAGAATCCATGTCACTTTTAAATATATTCAGGGTAAAAGTGAACCATCTGGTACTTTCTTTTTTTAAAGACTAACCAGAACAACAAGATACATTGGCTGAAATAACTCTGAAGGGTAAGTGAAACATTACGTCTGCCATAAAACGTTAGCTCAAAGAAGTGTGAATGATTGATATGATGGTTTGGGTGCTTGCTAGGACACATGTTTCTCATCAGTCAGGAAGCAAAAGACGATAATACATTCAGACGACATTAGGCAGATTTTGAATTTATGCTATTAAAAAGACCACGAGGGACATGACCCATAACGTCTGTAAGAAGAGTGGCTGTCATGCTAGCTTCTGCCTATCATGACTGTCTTTGGTGTGAGTAACTGGGACACTCTGAAGTATAAAACTCCCCAGAATTTTAAGGCACAATTTTGAGAATGCAAATTCTATTAATTTCAGTAATCTGTAAAGAAATATGACTGGATGCAAGATCGCAGTGATACTGAGAAAGGTAAGAGTTTAAAGACCATTTTGCATCATCATCTACATCTACATATTTCCTTATATGGCTCATTACATTTACAAACTACTTATAATCTGAGGAGCCTGGAGCAGATCCCATTTTAATGAACTTTTTTCTATTTTTTGTTTTCTTTTAAATATGTGCATTTTCATATTGGCGCACTGGCAGTCCCTTCCAAACATGCAGACCAAGATTGACTGAAGTCTGGGCAGGCAATAGCAGCTCCACTTCAAGTGATTAGAAAATGTAATTTGTACTCAGAATATAGGGGCGACTTTGGATCCAAAGTCAATTTTGCATTTCTTGCAGAAATATTCCTCCCAGTATTATTTTCCACTGAAACTTTTTTGGGGCATCAGAAGCATTGCCTATCATTGCTTTCCAGACTCTGGAATGAATCATATTCCTCTTTCCTGTTTTTCCTGTTCCTATCTTGAGGCACACACTGATATATGAACTTGATTCTAAACAAAAAGAGCACTCAGAACACACCCTAGAGAGTGCCTGACAATGCATCCTGCAGGGAAGATCTTGTTTGTTCTTTTAGTATATTTGTAATGCACAAATGCTCTTAAAGATATTGCCAAGGGTAGCTGCAACCTGTTGGAATATGCAAGGTCTATAGTGCAGGCTTATGAGGAAGATCTGAAGATCACCCTACAGGGGGACATCTGAAGGACTGGTAGTTAGCACAGCTAGATTAGAGACTGCCCACAATTTCAAATTATGTCCTTGCTGTCTCCTGATTGGGTTTTCTGGAGACTTCATGCTCCTACAGAGCTTCCTTCTTCTCGTTGTTCTTCCTTTAGCAGTTTGGTTCATCAGTTAAGGTTCTCTATTTTCTACGTTCTATAAGAATTTGTTCTTCTTTACTAAACCTACTTATTTTTCTCTAAGTCAATGCTCCACTTCCTTGCATATTTAAATTCTGGCAACATGGTTATATGCCCAGTGTGAACACTGCTGTAAAAAAGGGAAAGTGTAGACAAATTGGTGGGGAAAAAGAAGAAACTGCAAAATGGCCGCTTCCTGTACAGCTCAGCACAGCTACCTACTGGATAGGCTGATAGATGGGAAGTATCTTGTTTGGAAGGAAAGAATGAAGAGCCATTTACTCAAGATGGGACTCTGGTACGGACTCCCAACCAGAAGAAGAGAACTCAGCAAAGCAGAAATCCTGGGACAAGGATGATGAGAAAGAGGTACTCTGATATGAGGTCTGTCAGATAGAGGCATTCTAAGAGTTATTCATATGAAGACAGTGAAGGTTGTCTGAATTGGAAAGGCTTTACATTAATTTTCTTTAAAGAGCCAGCTATATATTCAAAAGAAGCTATTTAGCACAAGAATGCCTGAGCAGGACAATTTGTGAAAGCACTTAGATCAAATGCTTGCTCTGAGTCAAGAACTAAGGAGTGCTGGCAAGGAAATTACAGAACACGACTTGGTTGTTGTAAATTTAGTTAGTCTGCCCAAGAATTATGAATATGTTGTCTGCCAAACAGAATTAAAAGAAAAGACTGAGGGCTATTTGTTTGTCTACAAAACTGTAGTCTTCCCCAGAGAAATAACTACAACTTCCTACAAAGGAAATGTGCTGGGTGGAGGTCTCAGCCTAGTCCACCTCACTGGCTTGTTGTTATTCCTCCTCTAAAATAGTTCACATTGCTTTCTTACTGAGAAAGACTGGATCATGGGGACATGAATATAGTGAAAAGGGGGATGGAACCCAGTTGCACCCAAGAGAACCCTGGCATAAAAAGCCCAACAAAACACACACACAGCATAAGGAGCCAAACAGTACACACACACACTGTAGCAAGGCACACAAAAGCTCATACCTTGAACAAAATTCTGTTGGTCTTAAAGGTGCCTGATATTTCTGCTGTGTGACTGAGGCAGTCCAGCAAAGCAAGCTCTCCCCCTCTCCCTTCAGGGAGGAGCCTCAGCCAATAGAAGGAAAGAAAGGCTTCCCTTTGTCTCCTGTATATAATTGAGGCAGCCTGGCCAGGAAGCAAGCTCTGGCTGGTTCCCTCTCTCCCCTGGGAGGAGGAGGGGAAGGAGCCTTGGCCAGTGCTTTACCAGACTCTCTCAATTGTGCAGGAGATGCTTGCCTATCTATCTCTCTTGTGCGATTGAGAGAGTCTGGTAAAGTAAGCAGGAGGACTGGAAATGGAAGCAGGAAACAGCCAGAGCCTTGCGGGCCGGATTGCAGCCCTCCAAGGGCCCCCGGGCTGCATTGTTAACACCCCCGCTCTAAATGAAGAGAGAAAAGAAACACTGAGTGTAGCTGATAAAAGGTCTGTTATGGCTGAAGGGATAGGATTAGGAACTATTAAATGCAGCCTCCCAAATGGACAGATCAGATAAATTCTTGTTGAGAACTGTTTATATGTACCACAATGAGCAAATAATTTAATCTCAGTGTTAGCCAAATTGCCTTTATTTTATTAATAATTGTGGGGAATTATGAATTATTAAACCACAATTGGCATTAATTATAACCTGTGTATACCAGAGTTTGAATTCCCAGTCCCCAGGAATAGATGCTGATGCTAGATTACTAAAGCAGTGATTTCCTTACTGAAGGATTCTCAAATATACAAATATAAAATCAAGCACACACACAAGCAATATAGAGCTAGGAATTTAGATAGAAAAGTACAGAGAAGTTTGCATTAGCAGGAAGTATCATTGGTAGGGTAATACTTCACCTATCTGGTGAGATGAGTCAACTCTGCAGTGAAAAAGGGATAAAAATATGGGAAGGGGTTATGAGTTGGCCAGCAATGCACGTGGGGAAGTTTCAAACAGCACTAAGAATGGAACCAGCAAGATAGGGTGGGGTTAGGAAGGGTGAAAGCGAGAGAAAGAAAGCAGTGGCTGGATGCTCTCTTTTTATACTAAAATGTCACCTGAGGCACTTGCCTGTTGTCACATGGTCTCCAGGGAAATATTAATTTAAAACTTAAACTCAAATTAGATATAGAACAAACTCTGAAGCATTATTTTGATGAGAACACTGGAGTTACTAATGTGATTCTATGGGATGCAATGAAATCAGTAATACGGGGTTGTATCATTTCTGTCACAGCTGCTTACAAAAAACAAAGAAAAGCACTGAGATTAGAACTCATATCAAAAATTGAAAAATTAGAACAAATCCATAAAAAAACTGGTAGCAAGAAAATGTACAGAAAACTTTTGATTGAAAGAAAGGCCTTAGAAACACTTGAAATCTCATATATTAAACGTAATCTATTACATCTTAAACACAGATTTTGGACTAAATCCTCTAAAACTTTACGATCTCTAGCATGGAGGGTACGTCATAAACGTGGTTGCAAGATAATTAGAACAATTAAAGATACCAAAGGGAATTTATGTTATAAAACCTCTCAAATTGCTCATTTGTTCTCCAATTATTACCAATCACTTTATCAAACCAAAAACCCAGATCCAGGCAAAATTATAGAATACTTATCATCTAAAAAACTATTACCTAAACTGGAACAAAAGCATAAAGAACTTTTGGAATCTCCAATCACTACAAAGGAGGTCCAGGAAATCATCAAATCTTTAAAAAATCTTAAAACACTGGGAAATGACGGATTCCCAGCAGAATTTTATAAATGTTTTCCCCATCTTCTACTTAATTCCTTTACCAATGTCTGTAATGATATTCTTTCAAAAGGCTCAATGCCTCCATCATGGATGGAATCTACCATTATAGTGATCCCAGAACCAGATCGTGATTCTACAGAATTAGCATTTTATAGACCCATAACCTTACTTAACCAAGACACAAAAATATTTTCAGCTATTCTAGCTAAAAGAATTGGTCAATTTATTACACAATACATTAATAAGGATCAGGCTGGATTTATGCCCACCTACAGCATTGTGGATAACATCTGTAAATCCTTGAACTTAATTAATTTTTGCCAACACGGAAAGTTTGACTCCATTGCCTTATCTCTTGACATAGAGAAGGTGTTTGATTCTTTAGAAATATCCTATTTATGTCACCTACTAGTATTTGTGGGTTTTGGAGAAAAAATTCTTAGAACAATAGACATATTGTACAAAAATCCTATGACCTGAGTTAAGGTCAATGGCCTTGGCTGTCAGAAAAGATGCCTTTGATGTTTCTCACAGAATCCATTGTTTTATGTTCCCTACCCTGCTTTGCGCTTGCGTAGCTATGCAGGCAGAAACGTGGGAGCTTCTTCCCTGCCGCTTTTCCTTATCACGGTGGCCTTGAATGTAGGCTTTGGACTATTCTTGTTTAGCTGAGAATTTTCCAGTCCTGGGAAGGCAAGGGGAGGGGGGAGTAGTCTCCCGCTCATGAAGTATTTCTCCCGCCGGGAGTTCCCGCGCGAGTGCTCAAGTTTTATTCGCTAGGCGCTTTATTGCATCACACTATAAGTTAGCTTGCTCTGCTTTGCCCCCCATTCCTGACAATGACCTCCTACTGTGGGTTTTAGCAAGATAATCCTAATAAAACCTTTCTTTGTGCAAGAATGACTGGATCTACTTGATTTTAAACCTGACAGAAATTGTCAGGAATCACCATCATTCCCTCACCGTCAATTTCCGCCGTCTACCACGATGAGCGGAGCGGGGAAGGGAGCCACGGGCACAGCCCCGTTGATTACTACTTCGGGAGCCTCCGGCGCAGCTCCAGCGATCACTACTGCGGGAGCCACGGGCGCCGTTCCAGTGACTACTGCGTCAGGAGCCACGGTTCCCGTCACTACTGTGGCAGCTCCAGTGGTCACTATCCCGACCACCACCGTTGTTCCGGTGACTACAACTACAGTTTTGGCAGCACCAGCAGTCTACTCAGCAGCCGGGTTGGCTACCCCACCATCGATTGGCACAATTGGAGCCGCGTACACACTCCCGATCTACAGCCCGGCCGGGCCTATACAAAGTCAGGGAGGTGCGGTTCCACGAACCTATGTGCCAGGAGTCCCAACACCCTGGGATAAAGGGGTGACTTATCGCAGATCACGCGATTGGACTAAGAACTTGTTGGACACTACCCAGACCACCTGGACTATGCCGGGAAGCCAGAGCCGGGACAGTCTTTTGGATCCCAGAGGTAGTTTTGGTCTTCCCCAAGGGCGGGTGTCTCGGGGATCCCCCAGAACGGGGTCCAGCCAAGATACTGATGCCTGCATGGACTCTATTCAAGAGGATACCCGACGGCTGGTAAGGGATATGAGTAAACTAATGCAGTCCCTACCCCAGATGATGGACCAAGCCATTCGGGCCCATCCGCTGACACAACCTAGACCGGCACCAGCCGCGGCACCACCATTGATACCGGGACGGCCACCTCCTGCTCCTCCGGGCCCGGGGCCGGGCCAACCAGTACCACCGGGTCCAGGGCCGGGCCAGCCAGCTCCCCCAGGGCCGGGGCCGGGCCAGCCAGCACCAGCCCCACCTCCATTGGTCGTCCCAGCGCCAGGACCTGGGCCAGGGCAACCAGGACCTATCCAGCCGCCAGTTTTACCTCCGCCTCAACCCCCTGCTCCAGCACCCCTCATGCAGCCGGTCCCAGTACCGATCATGGCGCCGGCCCCCCGGTAATCCGCCCCAAGGACATGCTTGAGATCACATTTGATGGAGATCCAGAGACTGTGTCCTTTTTCATTTTGCAAGTTGGAAAATTTGTGCAAAGATGGGGCTATGTATTCCCAGACGAAGAACAACAGGTGGAGTTTATCGCATCCAGGTTCCGGGGGAGTGCGACTAGCTGGTATGTAGCCCTTCATGATCTGGAGGCAGCGGAGTTGGGGAATGTAGATGACTTCATGTGGGCCTTGAGAAATCGTTTTGAGGATCCGGGGGCGGCCGAAAAAGCTGAAGCCTTCCTCCGCACATTCAGACAAGGCAAACTCTCAGTGCGAGAGTACTCACGGGAGTTTCAAAGGCACGCCGTGAAAATTCGAGACTGGACAGATGCGGTCTTGGCCCAACAATATCGAATGGGACTAGCCGTAGACGTCCGCAATAATGTCCTCAGCTCTCAGCAACCCCGCACCCTCCAGGGTTGGATGGAGGAAGCCGAGAAGGCCGAAAGTCGCTTACGCATGATGAAACTGGATCTATCTTTGGGTAACAACCGTCCAAGTACTGCGGCAGGCCAGGCCAGACCCAAACCAATGTCCACCCCAAGTGGAATGAGGGATCAGCGTATGCGACAGGGGCTCTGCCTGCGGTGTGGGGAGAAAGGGCATTTCGCTGCAGCCTGCCCGAGAGGGGATCCCAATAGAGCCCCACCACAAGAAGAGCCCAGAAGGTGGACAACCCCTACCCCGAGGAAAGGTACAGCAAAACCACGCAACACGCGGGCTCTTTTTGCCAGCCCCGACCAAGCGGATGCCTTGATGCTAGAGGAGGAGAGCGAGATGCAGGGAAATGAAATGGTCCTGTTTGTGAATGGCGCTACACAGCAGGACCCAGCACCTGAGGCGCCTAAACTGGTGAACAATTACCCCTCTCTCTTCTTTGTGACTGTTCTGGTGATGAATCCCGCAATGATGACCCACATTCGGGTTCGGGCCCTCATTGACTCAGGGTGCGGGAGGGATCTCATAAACCCGTCTATGGTTATGGGGTTGGAGGCAGCCGTGGTCCACTTGAAAGACCCAGTAACTTTCACGCAGATGGATGGGTCTCCAATGAAAGAACCATGCCGATTTGAGACTGTTCCTTTAAGAATAGGCATTGGTGACCACTGGGAGCTACGCTCGTTCGTGATCGCCCCGCAAGCCCAGTTTCCCTTAGTGTTGGGTAGTCCCTGGTTACATGGACATAACCCTTACATTCTATGGGAAGAAGGGGATGTACAATTTATCTCCCCAAAATGTACAGGACACAAATGGGACCCAGGGTGGGGAAATCCCCCATGCAATGAACCTCCTCGAGCTTGTTTAGCAACGGAGGATCTTAACCGCATCCCTGAGGATTACCAGTATATAACAAGGGTTTTTGAGGAGGAGGAAGCTGATGAATTACCCCCCATCGTAACTCCGACTGTGCCATTGAGATTCTTCCGGGCCAGAAGTTACCAAAAGGGAAAATTTATGCCATGAGCCCAAGTGAAAAGGAAGAACTACGCCGTTTCATTGATAAAAATCTGGCCCGTGGATTCATTAGACCAGCATCATCTCCTTTTGCAGCACCTGTATTGTTTTGCAAAAAGAAGGATGGGGGGCTCAGACTCTGCACGGATTACCGGGGACTTAACGCAGTGTCTGCAACTAATGCCTACCCAATGCCCCTCATCAAAGACTTACTGGCAGAGGTGGCTAAAGGGAAAGTGTTTTCGAAATTGGATTTAAGAGATGCCTACTTTCGGGTTCGCATCAGAGAGGGGGATGAATACAAGACTGCATTTAATACCCCGCTGGGGCAATTTGAATACAGGGTGATGCCCTTCGGGTTACAGGGGGCACCAGGGGTCTTCATGAACTTAATCAATGAAGTGTTACACCCCTATCTATTCAAGGGGGTGGTCGTTTATTTAGATGATATCTTGGTCTATACCCCGGATCAGGAATCCCACACTAACCTTATGCGTAAAGTACTGGAAAAGCTCTTAGAGCACAAACTGTTTGTTAAACTGTCAAAATGTGAATTTCACCAAGAGTGCATTGACTTTTTGGGATACCGCATATCCTCTGCGGGGTTAGAGATGGACCCAAAAAAGTCCAGGATGTATTAATGTGGGAGCCCCCCAAAACCAGGCGACAGCTCCAAAGTTTCCTCGGCTTCACCAACTTTTACCGTCAATTCTTGCCCCACTTTGCCCAAGTAGCCCTTCCCCTCACGGAACTGCTAAAGACTAAGGGGAAGGGATCTAAGGCTTCGGCGCCAGGGGCCCCTTTGAATTGGACCTCGCAGTGTCAGCAAGCGTTTGAACAACTAAAACGGTTGTTCACGTCTGAACCCATACTTGCACACCCTGATGAGACAAAGAAATTTGTAGTCCAAGTAGACGCATCGGACACTGCTATGGGTGGGGTGATTTTGCAAGAGAATGCTCAGAAACAGCTACAACCCCTTGCTTATGTGTCAAGAAAATTTAACGATACAGAAAGATTTTGGCCCATTTGGGATAAGGAAGCTGCGTCTGTACGTTTAGCATTGATCACATGGAGACACTGGTTAGAGGGGTCCCAAATACCTTTTGAAATCTGGACTGATCACAAAAATCTTGAGGTATTGCGAAAACCGCGGAATCTGAATGCTAAACAATTCAGGTGGGCTGAATTTTTTTCCAAATTTCAATTTACCCTTCACCATTTCCCTGGGAAAGCCAATCATCTGGCGGACGCTCTCTCCCGCCTTCCCCAACATTTTTCTAAGAGAGTCGAAGTACGGGAGTCTATGTTCACCCCGGAACAGTTAGTTGGGGCAGTTGTAACCCGGAAAGCCAAGCAAGCACAAACGAACCCCATCCAGACATTGACCTGGGAAAAACAATTTCTATCTGACATCACCCCACAAGAAGCGAATGATTTACAAGCCAGAGACGATGTGAATTGTGGTCCGAATGGCTGTTGGTACAGGGGAAATAAAATGTTTGTCCCAGAAGCTACCCGATCCCAAATCTTGCAGACAGTGCATGACTCAAAAGCTGCGGGGCACTTTGGATATGTAAAGTCCTTAAGACTTCTGCAACGTAGCTTCTGGTGGCCCCGAATGAAACAGGAGTTATCCCTCTATATACAATCCTGTCCAACATGCAATCGTTGCAAAGCCAGACCAGGTAAATCTCCAGGTCTCCTGCAACCTCTACCCACCCCAAGCAGACCCTGGGAAGTAATCTCTATGGACTTTATTACTGATCTTCCCCCTCTAAACAGATGACAGTCATTTGGGTGGTAGTGGATTTATTCTCCAAGCAAGCTCACTTTATACCATTCCCCAGTGTTAGGAGGTGAACTTTGAAAATGCTTTTATTTGTTATTTTCTGACCTGCATGCACACCAGGAATGGTGCCAGCAAGTGTCTTTGCTTTGGGAGAATGTATGCTTGAGTTAATGTGACTCTCTCTGTAAAATGAGGTACCACACAGCCTGTATCTCCATGCAAATGAGGTCACAGACGTCTCTTGCACATTTACCCAGCAGCCTTTGGGAACAAGAAGCATCTCCATTACAGCCCTTCCACAGAATGTAAAAAAACAACAACTTTCCACCATTGAGGAATCTCTACCTCGCATGTACCCACAGGATGCTTGGCATTTGCATGTATAAAGACCCGGCCAGATCCATCTACATACCTAAAGGTTTCCATGCCAACCTATCTTGACACCTGGACCAAAATCCTCCCTTGTAGAAAGGTGTAGATTTTCAGCATTGCCCCACCTTAGGAGGAGGGAACCCCCACATCCTTTAGCCAATGGTATAGGGATGGGATGGACCCAGAAACACCCCAAGCCAGCCCCCAGACTAACTGATAAGAGGGGGTGCAACCTTTTGTTAAGGGGTTTTTTTGCTTGCTCTGACTTCTGCAGCTGCTGCTCCTTCTTCATATCAACAAGATAGCTAAGGTAACTTATTGTGGTAACTTGGAGTCGCGACCAAGGAACCATCACACATATAGCTGGCCTATCTGTGTGTAGCAAAAGTAAGGAATCCTTAGTTAGAAACAATCCTTGTTTCTGAGCACTGGAAGAACCAACATCTCCTGAAGCAGATAAGTATAATTGCTTTTCCCCCTCCTGAAGACATACCTTTAGCTTAAATCCCAATATTGTTTTCCATTTCTACTGTATCTAAAAGGAACTTGAATGTATGTGTGTGTGTATCTGTTTTTGTATGACTGTAATGATAAGAACCTTCAGTAAAGAGAATCTTGATTCAAATTAAGAAACCTTTGTCAAGCATCATTCCTGGAAGAAATAGGCTTCTCAGCCGACGGACACCGGTTTCTCTGTATACATTGGCAAAAAGACCTCAAAAGTTAGTCAGCCATTGCGTAGATAAGCAGTTCGGCTAACACCAGTTTGCCAACAGCCAAAGTCTTGGCCAAAGCATTCCTTCAACACATTGTCAAGTTACATATGTTACCGCTCAAGATAGTCTCCGACAGGGGGTTCCATTTGTTTCCAAGTTATGGTCTGAGTTAATGACTCTAATGGGTATTGAACGTGCTCTCAGTACTGCCTATCACCCTGAAACTGATGGGCAAACAGAGAGAGTAAACCAGACGTTGGAACAATACCTGAGATGTTTTTCTAACTATCAACAAGACAATTGGGTAGATCTACTGCCATTGGCAGAGTTTGCGTACAACAACTCATGGCACGCTTCAACAAAAATGTCCCCATTCAAAGCGGCCATGGGCTATGATAGCCCCCCTCTTCCCTTCTTAAAGCCTGTTGGAAATGGGGGGACAGCCTCAGCATGGTGTAAAACTTTCCGCAATTCTTGGCCACTGATTGTTGAAACTTTGAATGAGGCCAAGGCACAGTACAAAAAACAGGCAGATAAAAAAAGGACCGGTGGATGGAAACTGCAACCGGGAGACGCTGTCTATCTGTCAACTAAGAACCTAAGGCTAGCGCAGCAATCCAGGAAACTTGCTTGGAAATATATTGGTCCTTTCAAAGTGTTGAGATGTGTAAATCAAGTAACTGTACAACTAGACTTACCTAAATCTCTTAAAGCAATACATCCAATTTTCCATTACAGCCTCCTCAAACCTGCGTTACCCCCGACTAAATGGCAACCTGAGATGTCGGCTCCTCCCCCCTTTGATGGTTGGCGATGAGGAACACTACGAAATTGCTGATATTTTGGACTCTAAGATTCTTCGTGGACAACTCCTGTACCTTGTTCAATGGGTACACTTTGGGCCCCAATACAGGGAATGGGTGAAAGTCTCTGATATCAATGCACCTGATCACCTGAAGGACTTTCACTCACGATACCCTAACAAACCTGGGGGCCCTTGTTCTCTCCTTCCTGAGTGGTGGGTGGGTGGTATTTTGGGAAGGGCAGAATGTCAGAAAAGATGCCTTTGATGTTTCTCACAGAATCCATTGTTTTATGTTCCCTACCCTGCTTTGCGCTTGCGTAGCTATGCAGGCAGAAATGTGGGAGCTTCTTCCCTGCCGCTTTTCCTTATCACGGTGGCCTTGAATGTAGGCTTTGGACTATTCTTGTTTAGCTGAGAATTTTCCAGTCCTGGGAAGGCAAGGGGAGGGGGGGAGTAGTCTCCCGCTCATGAAGTATTTCTCCCGCCGGGAGTTCCCGCGCGAGTGCTCAAGTTTTATTCGCTAGGCGCTTTATTGCATCACACTATAAGTTAGCTTGCTCTGCTTTGCCCCCCATTCCTGACAATGACCTCCTACTGTGGGTTTTAGCAAGATAATCCTAATAAAACCTTTCTTTGTGCAAGAATGACTGGATCTACTTGATTTTAAACCTGACATTGGCTCAGAAATCTTTACTCCCACTAAAGGTACACAGCAAGGGTGCCCTCTATTGCCCCTCCTCTTTCCGATAGCAATAGAGCCTATGGCCATAGCGATCCAAGATAATGCACAATTTCAAGGTGTAAAAATACAGAGAGGAATACAAGATCAGCTTATTTGCCGATGATGCTGTCTTATATCTCACTAATCCACTTAAATCATTAAAACATATTAATGAGGAACTCTCTAGATATCTGGATTACAGATCAATCAGAACAAAACAGAAATTTATCTCATTCATATTACAACCAATCTCAAACTCTCTATTCAACAATTATATAAATACAAGTGGGTCACTTCCTCTTGGAGACATTTGGGAATATTTATACCACTGCAACTAGATAATCTAGTATGTAATTTTGAAGAAATGTAATTTTGAAGAAAGTTATAAAACAGTTAGGAAAAAACTCAACAAATGGCAAAAAATGTTTTTCTCATGGATGGAATGTGCTGACCTTATCAAATCTTTTATACTACCGAAATTTATTTTCTTATTCCATGGTTTGCCAATACCTATCCCCATACAAGATTTCAAACATTGGCAAATTACTGAGATTTTTATGGGATTCCAAAAAAATGCAGAATCAGTTTTTACACATTACATAGATTGACCAAAGAAGGTGGTATGGGATTTCCCAACCTATTACTCTACAATTTTTTTTAAAAATCAGTTTTATTAACTTTCTAGATTCACAGATAAATATAAACTAACATAAACAAACATATAGACATATATGGATTCCAGTTGGGTATACATCAAAGCATTTTTCTGTGAGTCGATTATGTCGAATTGATACCATAGTTAAGCTAAAGTTAAATAGTCTTTTTTTCTATCCACACATAGAATCTTGACCAAATGTCTTGAAAAGTGCTCTCTCCTCTTCCTTGAAGGTGAGTTGTCAGATAGTCCATTTCAGCTACCTCCATCAATTTACCAATAAAGTCTTTTTTAGTTGGTATTTCTTCATTCTTCCATTTACTCGCAAATACAATGCTAGCCAACTTTAATATATGAATAATCAAATCCAACTTTTGAAAATGGTCTGGTGTTACATTTAGCAGAAATATTTCCGGTTTAAAAGGAAGATGTACATTAAGTATCTGCATTAACATAGCATGGATTTCAATCCAGTATTTCTTAGTTTTATCACATGTCCACCAAACATGGTAGTAAGAACCCACTTTCTTCTTACATTTCCAACATTTGTTAGATAAATTGGGGCAGATTCTAGTAAGTTTATCAGGTGCTAAATGCTACCTGTAAAACATTTTATACAGGTTTTCTTAAAGCAAAAATACTTTTGTATACAATACGCCAAATTCTAGACCATTTATTCAGATCGATACTATATCCCACATTCTCCACCGACCTAATCATAGGTACTTTGACTTCTTTATCTTGCATCTTATATTCAAGTAAGAACGTATACAGCCTTTGAATAAGTTTATTGTCTGTATCTAACAAGATCTTATCTAATTCTTTCTTTTTGGCATAGAAACCTATCCGCTTGTCTTTACTATACCTAGATTCTAATTGATTTCTCTCCCACCATGAAAGATTTATGTCCTGTTTATCCATCATTTCTTGTGATTTTAATTCGTTCTTACTATCTAGGAAATATTTGTATCTTTTCCTTTGATCTTGAGATATTAAGTTGGGATTAGCAAATGCTTCTAGTGGTGCTACCCATTTCAGGATTTTCACATAAAAGGTTTCTTTGATTTCCAACCAGATTTTTAACAAGGCTGCTCTAAGTATATGATGTTTAAAGTATATGTGGACTTCCTGTTTAGTATACCACAAAAAAGTAGGCCACCCTACCAGAAGATTATGTCCTTCCAAATTAAGAGTTCTAGAGTTGTTTTGTAGGATCCAATCACAAATCCATGTCAAGGATACTGCTTGATAATATAGATGTCAGTCAGGTAGCGTTAGACCTCCTCTCTCTTTTTTCTCCTGGAGTGTTTTTAGTTTAATTCTTGGTCTTTTTTGTTGCCAAATAAAGCTTCTTGTAAGCTTTTCTAGTTCCTTGAAAAATAACTGGTTTTTAAGGACAGGTATGGTCTGAAAATAAAATAGAACTCTTGGGAGGACATTCATTTTAATAACAATTCTCCCCATTAGGGAGAGTTGTAACTCTTTCCATTTATCAAAATCTCTTTTAATATCAGATATAAATTTGAAATAATTATCTTGTAATAATGTAGAAACTCTATTTGATATAAGCACTCCTAAGTATTTTATTTCCTTCTGGACCTCAAATCCCAAAATTCTCTGTAATTTCTGAATTTGTTCTAACATACAGTGTTTAGTCATCATTTTAGTCTTCTTAAAATTGACTTTAAATCCTACCAGCTGTCCATACTGGTTTAGTACACTTAACAGATGGGCCCTAGATTGGTCTTATAATATAATTGCCAAATCATCAGCAAAGGCTTGGATTTTATATTCTTCACCTTTTATCTTCAATCCTTGGATCTGATTATCATTTTTTATTGTTTCACACAAAATTTCTAAAGTGAAAATGAAGAGCAAAGGTGACAAGGGGCAACCTTGGTGGGTAGCTTTTTGAATCTCGATTTCTGATGCAAGATCTCAATTTATAAAAATTCTAATTTTCTGTTTATTATAAATGGCCCCTATCATGTTTACAAAATTCTCATCACACTGAACTGCTTTTAAATATTCCAACATAAAGTCCCAGTTGATGTTATTGAATGCTTTTTCCTCATCCAAAAATATTATCACCATCTGTTTATCAGGATATGCCTCATAATATTCAATTACATTCAAAATGGTCAGTAGGTTTTGCTTTAACTGTCTTCTGGGCAAAAAGCCTGTTTGATCCTGGTGTATAGTTTGTGCTAAAATATTCTTCAATCATATTGCCAGAATAGAGGCAAAGATTTTATAGTCCATGTTTAGAAGCGAAATAGGACAGTAGTTTTTTATCTCTCTATCATCAGTATCTTTTTTTTATATTAATGAGATTAGTGCCACCTTCCATGAATCTGGTATAATTTTCCTGTCAATAATATTTTGTAAAGTTTGCTTAAAAGTTTGGAGTATTTCATCTTCGAAAGCTTGGTAAAATTTGGTGGGTAATCCATCAGGGCCTGGTGTTTTGTGTTTCTTTCATCTTTTAATTGCCTCTACAATCTCACAAACTGTAATGGGCTCGTTCAATACTCTTCTTTGAGTTTCATTTAATTTTTTGATATTTGGATTATCTTTAAAAAAATCCTGAATCAATAGCACTCATTAAAATGAATATACTCCCCAAATGGATCTTTTTATTTCAAACAATTCCAGTTCTGCTAAATAATGGGATCTTTAAAGAACTAGAGGGGATGGTGATGAAGTTTATCTGGCAAGAAAAAAAGACCAAGAATTAGATTAAAGGCTCTACAAGACTTGAAGGAAAGAGTAGGATTTAGGTTTCCAAACTGGACATTGTATTATAGAGCCGCAGATTTAACTTGGATAAGGGAATGGATTATGCTCAAAGATAGGAGAATATTAAGATTGGAGGACCATGATTTAATGATGGGTTGGCATGTCTTTCTTTGGTACAAAAAGACTTCCTCACATAAGTATTTTAAACAACATTGGTTACGAACGTCTTTAATGAAAGTGTGGGAAGTCATACAAAAAAGTTGGTTTATAAGGAAATCAAAACTGATTGTCCCGTTGGAAGCATTTACTTTGCCTAAACTATATGAAGATGAGTCACCAAAGAGATACTTGGATATAATAGACTCAAGGGGTGGACTTAAATTAGGTGAAGATTTGTCATGGTGGCAGAGAGCACAGATAGAATCGAGATATGCTAAAGATAAAAAGGTCAGATTTAATGAGAATCTCACTGAGATGGAAAAGATATTGATGGCACCAGAGGAAAAATTTATGAAGAAAATATACTCATTACTATTGAAAGAAAAGATGGCTGATGAAATTGTCAAAAACAATATGATTCAATGGGCCCAGAACTTAGGATATAATATTTAGTTGGAGCAATGGGATCAGATATGGTGTAAAAATGTCAAAATAACTAAAGCAGTATCTTATAAAGAAAATATGTATAAGATGTTTTATAGATGGTATGTCACGCCAGAGAAAATTGCAAGATATGATGCGAAACACTCTAATAAGTGTTGGAAATGTGAAACTAAGGAGGGTTCATTTTATCATATGTGGTGGAGTTGTGATATTAGTAAAAATATTAGATTTGGGTACATGGGATAATTAAGAAAATCATAGGTAAAGCAATTCCTTTTAAGCCAGAGGTAATGTTATTAGGCATATTACCGAAGGAGTTAGATCGTGAAGATCGATATCTTATAATATATTTAACCATGGCAGCCAGGATTGTGTATGCACGGTATTGGAGGACTCCCCAAACACTGAAGAAAGAATATATTGCTAAGATTTTGGAGGCAGCCAAGATGGATAAACTAACATTAACTTTAAGAGGACAAACAGATGACACCTTTCAGAATACATGGCTACGTTTTTATTATTAGTATAAGATAAACGGGAAAGAGGCTGTAAAAACTGTAAAAAGATATGAAATAATATTAGTGCGGTAGCAAAACTGAAGGGAAACTCACACTAAAGAGAAGGGTAGATAATAGCTATTGGCTTATCGAAAAAGGTATAAATACTTAAGGGTATATGTCCCCCCGTATATATGTTTTTTGTATGTTAGATGGGTAAGGTGTATGTAGTGTTTGTATAGTGTTTGCATGTGTATTGTATTTTTTGTTGTAGTGGTATTCTATAAATAAATAAAAGTTTGCCCTTAGGGCTCTTTAAAAAAAAATAAAAAATCCTGAATCAGTCCCTGTTCAGCCTCCTGTTTACTGTATAACTTTCCATAAAAGCTTTTAGCAATCTCTTTCAATTCTTCAAGACCTTTTTTTCCCTCTCCTTGTTCATTCTTTAGAATTTTGATGAGTCTTTTTTTTTTCTTGTCTTACTCTATACGCCAGCCATCTTGTGGGTTTGTTCACATTCTCAAAAAAAAAATTGTTTAGTATATAAAATTTTCTTTGCTATTTCTTGAGAAAACAGACAGTTTATTTGATGTTGCAACATCTTAATTTTAAGTTTTAGTTTATCTGATGCTGTATGTCTCTTTAACTGGTCCTCACATTCTTCCATTTGTTTTTTTCAGTTGTGTGTATTTTTGGTTATTTATTTTCTTAGTTTTTGTGGCTTGGCGTATGATCAATCCTCTTGTGAATGCCTTAAAGGTGTCCCAAACTATATCAATTCATGTTTCCGGCTGTATATTAAATTGAAAAAAATCTTGTAGTTCTTTTTTAGTTTCTGTAAGAAATTTTCCATTTTTTAATGTCAGTATTCAACATCCATCTTGTTTTTTTGGTAGTGCCTTTAAATATTATTATTAATGGGTTATGGTCTGCGAATGTCACGGGTAGAATCTCTGCCTCCCATAGATCATTAATCAATGTCGTGGTGATCCATGCAATATCAAGCCTCAACCATGAATCATGCCTTGGAGAATAGTACGTATAATCTGATTTCTTTGACTTTTTAATTCTCCAGGCATCTATCAAATTCATTTTGTCTACCATTTTTAAAAAGGCATAGGGTAATTCATTTCCATGTGACCGTTGTCTTGAGCCCTTTTCCCTATCTATTGCTCTGTCGAAAACTGCATTGTAGTCTCCCAATATACACAATTCCTCAAAGGTTTGCTGTGCAAGAATATTTCTCAAATTTTTGAAAAAATGTTCTTGTTCTTGGTTCGGCACGTAGGTATTTACTATTAACATACTTTTGGTGCCTCTCTGGATCTTAACTATTAATATCCTTCCATCTTCTGAATCATAGACCTGTTCTGGGTGTAGTGTCTCTTTTACATAAGTAACCAAACCTTTCTTCTTTTTTTCCTTATCCGCTGAAATAAAATAGGCACCCAATTTTTTATTTTCCAAAAATTTCTTTTCTGTTAACTTGATGTGAGTTTCTTGTAGATAAATAATATCTAATTTCAACTTTTTAAATTGGTGAAAGATTTGTTTCTATTTTTGTGGGCTATTCAAGCCATTGAGGTTTATAGAAATTATTTTCAATTTACTGTTTTCCATTATTTTTTTCTTGATTGGTCTCCACTCTTACGCATTGCTGGAATCTGGTATGTACCTGTAATGGGATGGCATTGCTTTTCCCTCATCTCTTTTTCTCCTTTGGAACATTGGTTGACTCTTGTTCACCATTTTCTGGTTCATCTTCTTCTTCTACTTCACTTCCTTGCTCTTCCTGGAGGTTCAGCTCTTCTCCATATTTCTTAATAAATTCTTCTAATTTGAAGATTGAGTTGATTTTCTGTCTCCTATCTTTATAAGTGAAAAGGACACCTTCTGGTAGCCACCATCTATAAATAATTCCATTATCTTTAAGACATTTTACTAATTTTGCATATTTTTTTCTTTTTCTCGGACTCTCCAATATTCTAATTTAAGTCTCTTGAAACAGTAATGGTTTTTGTGTTGCAGTTTGCATAATTTTTTCATGCATTTACTTTCTATAGAACTTTACATGCACCTCTCTGGATACTTTGTTCCTTTTTGCGAAGGCCAAATTCATTCTAAATGCCGATTCAATATTTTCATATACCTCTTCCACGTCCTTAAGTGGCATAAATTCTGTTAACTTCTGAGCCATCTTCAGTTTAATATCTTCCTCTTCTTTCTCTGGGACATTTTGAAATCTTAGTGTATAAGAGGCTTTCTCTATTTCCATTCTTGTTATTGTTCCTTCCAGTGTCTGAATTTGTTGCTCTGTATCTTCTATCCTGTTTTCAAATTTTCCTGTTGTTTTTCATAATAAAGCAATTTCTTGTTTATTTTCCATCATCTGTTTTCTAGTTTCCTCTATTTGCAAAGTAAATTGCTGGATAAGATTATCTAATTTCATATGAATTGGTTCTAACACTTTTTCCACAACCAAGGGTAAGGCATCTTCTAGTGCTGAATTCACAGCAGATGGAAGAACTGATGTTAAAGCCTCTTCTAGTGCTGCATTCACCGCCGATGGCCGAGCTGCTGTTACTGCTCTTTCCACTTCCTGGTTAACTGCAGCAGACACTGTTTCTTGTATCAAACTCTACAACTCTTTCAAGTTAACCTGGACAACACTTGGTTGTCCAGGGGATGTTAAGGAAAGTTTTCTGGCACCAGTCGACATCTTAACTTAATAGAGAGGAAACACAGTCTAACTCTAATGAACACACTACTTATCTAACTATCTAGTTGTCTACCTATCCAACTATCTTAGTACTGGGTAGAAACCTTGTCTATTTTGGATTAATCACTCACTGATTAGTTAATTATCTACTTTATCTTACTATCTAACTATCCAATTCCCCACTCACAAGCTGCAAATCCTGGTCTATCTGTCTAACTATCCATCAGTAAATGTCAGCACTCTATTTCTAAATTCTCTAATCAACTAACTGACCTATCAAAGTGCCCTAAATTTTAATTCACTCTTGTCTATCTATCTTACTACCTTGCTACCAAACAGATTTTGTATCGCCCTGTCCTCTTATATCTATCTATCCTTACAATATGTTATTTAGTATTTAATACTAAACCAGTCTATGGTAATTATTTATTATCCCAGAATCAAGAGAGATAAGGCCACCATTGCCAATCCAAGAATAGCAACCAAAAACAAATCAAAAACTAAATCCACAAAAAGGCTGAGGAAAAAAAATCTTCTTTCTTCTTACTTCAGTCTTCTTATTCTCTTATTCTCTTATTTCCCACTCCAAAACATTCCATCTTATTCCTCTTGGTACTGAAACAATCTGCAGTTCATGTAGAGCACTCTTCCTTCTCTTTATCTCAGATTGATTTAACACCAATAAAGTGTTTCACATCATCTCTTCATTGTCCTTCTCTTTTCTTCTCTTGAGACACCGCCAAGCTAACACTTATGAATGCAGTATTAAGAGATGCAAAAACGCCTCCGAAAACTTAGTGCGCTCGTGCGGAGCCTTGGGGTAATACAGTAACCTGATTGCTTCCTCTTTAGCACTGGGACGTGGCTCCACCCCACAGCCTCTTGCTAGTGGAACCAATCCATCCAGTAGATCACATCGCTGGTCCTCGGACTCTTAAAGCCACAACTGCTAATATATTTCAACCTGAGATAGCCATCATAATAAGGTCAGTTTCTCATAAACTTCTCTAATTAGACTCACAGTGTCCTCGTCTATAGAATCCTTTTCCAGTAGCTCCGACAAGGCTTTCCTGGGTCAGGCATTGGAGCAATTCAGTCGGACTTCGCTGGTCACCACTCGCAACTGCTTCCAAACACAGCTCCTTACGCAGGACTCACTACGAGTGTCCTGCAGGGGTACTGGGAGGGTAAAACCTCCTCGAAATCCCCCCCAATCACCAGAAAAGTCAGCGGCAAATGGGAGAGATTCTCCATGTGCAGCTGAATGTGTCGTACTATTGACTGGAAGTCCCCAACCTATTATTCTATCATGACGCAGCCCAATTGACTAACTTAATTAAAATGTTACATACAAATTCTGCCTCAGATTGGGCTTGCATTGAGCAGACTTTTTCTGATAATCGAACATTACAGGAATTAATTTGAAATGAAAACAAAGAGCGACCAAAATCCCTAAAGAATAATACTTTTCTTTATAATATTCTCCAAGTATGGGACAGACACCATAACAAATTAGCCCCTGGGATATCTCTATTATCAACTTTTATTAGGCAGTCCTGGTTTCCTCCTGCTAGTTCAGATAGGTATTTTGATAATTGGAAACAAATGAAAATGAATAGATTAATTGACATCACATCTAGAAAAAAGCACTCTTGAAACAAAAGATCAAGACACTATACATTGGTATTAATACTTGCAAATCTGTCACTGCTTAAACAAAAATATGATCCAGACATGTTTAAAAACAAATCTCACTGCATTTGAAACCCTAATTAAACAACTTTCTACTTATAAACATTACATATTGTTTGTTTATAAAATACTACTATCAGTAACAGATGATAATATGCCATCTTATACTAAATATTGGCATAAAGATTGTAATATAAATCTCACCTCAGACCAATGGAGTAAAATCTGGAGTTCTTATACCTTACATGCTAAGAGTATATCTATTTGTATGCAATTCTTTAAAGTAATAACCAGATGGTACCTAACTCCACAAAAAGTAAGCTATTACCAAAAGGATAAATCACTATTACATTGGAGAGGCTGTCAAGAACAGGGTACCTACAAACACTGTTGATGGGACTGTATAGTTGTATAACACTTTTGGAAATTAATGGTACAACACATATATGAAATAACCTATTTGGAAATCTCATTGTGTCAGGTAGCCCTGCCATGATGGATGGAGAAGGGAGGGAGGATGGGATTGTTTCGTGAAGGGAGGGAGGATGGGATTGTTTCGTGAAGGGAGGGAGGATGGGACTGTGTGGTGTTGATTTATGCACCTGGACTGTTCGAATGGAATGTGGGGAGCTGCCTCGACTGCCTGGGCGTACAGGCCGTATCTTACCCAGACCAGAGACAACGACCTTGGGAGAGCCAGGCTGTTAGCTTTATATCGCTTTCAAAAGCAACAGCTAGGCTGGGAAAGTAGGGGTGGCGGGAACTACATTAATTATTGCTGTCTCTAGTTCCCGCGTGCACGCTGAGCTTCTATTGGCGGAGGAGGGGGGTCTCATTCCCTCCTGATGGTATAACTGTCTGCTTCATGTAACCAAGGTATTCTTAACAATGCTTCTGTTCCAGTAACCTAATCTTGCAGCTTAAAATAAATACTATTCTTGCTTCAATGAACAAGGCCTGGTATTTTGCTGACTAATTAAGGACTCTGACACATTGACTATGGAAAATTTGGTAATGAATCACTGACCCATTGCTAAGCATCATCTGTTTAATCATAATTTGATAGAAATCCTTTGTTCTGCAGCTAGAGTGGTTCTTGCCAAATTTTGGAAAAGCAATAAACAACCTACTATCTTGGACTGGTTTTTTAAAATACAAGAATACTGCATAATGGACAAATTGCCCGACTCCTTATCACAGAATGAAACAGAAAGTTGCCCCCCCAGCCAGAATAACGAGACAGACAACAGGTTTGGAATAAAACAAGGGCCACTTTATTAACTATTTAACAGAACATTGCAGCAATAACAACTAAGCAAGCATGAAACAGGCAAGGCAGGCATCATTCCCTGACCAGCCCCCTTGCCCTTGAAGGGCGGGTCACCCAGCTCTGATCGTGAGCCAAATCTCTGGCTCGTGACCAGCAGCCCAGCAAACTGGTTGCCCTCTAGGAGCGCCTACCCCTGAAGCCTTCCAACTTGCAGGGAGGAGCCTGCCCTAAAGGTTCCCAGTGGAGGTGATCACCATTCCCCACCCCGGACCCTGAAATCCAAAGGCAGTTCCTGATGACCCCCTGTTCCCTAACGGGATATGCCGTAAGGTGCTCACCAGTTCCGTTTTCTTGCTTGCACAAACCTGCCAAGTGACTGACCTATTTAATGCTGTCCACCCCCAAAAATACACCAGTCCACTGCCCTCAGTGTAAGGTAGGTGAAAACACCACCACTCCTCCAGCCAATCGGGGTGGAAGCAAAAATTCCTACCTGGCCCCATAGGCAACCAGCATCAGCCTACACTAAGAACAGGGCGGGCGGGTGGGCGAGCACGCGGAGCAACTGCCAGGAGGGAGCGGAGCCTAGCCTGCTTAAATAGCTGGCTCCGCCCCCGACCTTGTCGGGACGCACAGTGTCCTCTCTGTTGCTGTCCCGATCCTTCGGGGCAGCAAAATAGCCCCCGCCCACCATCGGCGTCGCTGGGTGGATGGGAGCTCCGTTGCCCCCCCAGCCAGAATAACGAGACAGACAACAGGTTTGGAATAAAACAAGGGCCACTTTATTAACTATTTAACAGAACATTGCAGCAATAACAACTAAGCAAGCATGGAACAGGCAAGGCAGGCGTCATTCCCTGATCAGCCCCCTTGCCCTTGAAGGGCGGGTCACCCAGTTCTGATCGTGAGCCAAATCTCTGGCTCGTGACCAGCAGCCCAGCAAACTGGTTGCCCTCTAGGAGCGCCTACCCCTGAAGCCTTCCAACTTGCAGGGAGGAGCCTGCCCTAAAGGTTCCCAGTGGAGGTGATCACCATTCCTCACCCCGGACCCTGAAATCCGAAGGCAGTTCCTGATGACCCCCTGTTCCCTAACAGGATATGCCGTAAGGTGCTCACCAGTTCCGTTTTCTTGCTTGCACAAACCTGCCACAGCCAAGGTCAAGCCTCTGCTTTGGCCTTTGCTCCCCACTTAGCATCCTAATGCCGACCTAATTCCTTGCTGCAAGTCCTGTAAAAAGATCCCATTGCCCTTGTCAGACAAGTGCACCCCGTCAGCCCTATACAGGTCTGGGAACACGACCCGTATATCGGGGTGCGGCAAAAACATCCCCAATCCAGCATCCATGGCCTTTCTCAGCTGCCTATTAACTTTGCGACGGACGCGGTCAATACACCTGGGGTCCCCCAAGTTCCGCCACACCTGGTGGGGCAGTATGGCAGACCATACTATCTTCACGCCGGGCCACCTTGCTCTTATCCTCGCAAGGTCAGCTTCGGCCTGTAAAACTAGGGCCTTGCCCTTCATTAGACCCAAATCATTGCCCCCCAAGTGTATCACCAGGACATGAGGAGGAGGCCCCCTCCTCTCGTGGAACAGCAAGGGAAGGAGGGCAGGCCACCACATGCCCCTCCATTCCAACCATTCCACCTCCGCCCATGCACTAAGGCCAAGCTGAGAGCCGCTGGATGTCCGTCTGGCACGATGCGCCGCCCAGAAGACCATGCTGTGGCCACAGACAGTAACCCTTTGTCACATCCTGCGGCCTGCAGCATCTGTAACAAGACAAGCATTAATAAAAGAAAGTACTCTATGAGATAGTTAGATAGCACAATTCCGGACATGACCCTTGTAACATCTGGACTTCCAACACCCTATCCTCTGAATATCACTGCCAGTGTACCCCATAGCTGCAGCCGTTGATGCCGCTCCTATGCGGAAGGAGTGGGTGCCAAAGTGAACACCACCCAATCCCAATCTAGCTAGCGCCCTCTGTGTCACACTCCAAAATTGAAATTTAGTGAGGGGGGTACCATCCCTGTGTCGGAATAGGTAGCCCCGACCCTCTCCTCTTAATGCCAAAAAATGGCTCAAGGCCCCCACTGGGCACAACTCGACCTCTGAACATTGGTCAAGCTCAATAAACTTTCCCTTGCCACACTGATCAGTCTTTGACCTGCGTAGCCTAATACCCACTTTGGAATCTGAGACAGAAACGTCACACCATTCAAGAGCCAGGCCAGACACATCCTGCCGTGAGCTAGCAACCAGCTCACTGACCCGCAGAGCCCCAAAGAAGGCGACCAGCGACGCCGCATGAAACAAAGCAGCTTCATAGCTATCAGCGCACACTGCGTGCCACTGGTCCCTGAGACCCTTCAAAATAGCTGGGGTCAGGGGTTCCCTGGGATCAGCCACTATGCCGCTCTCCCTGGACCAACCCTCGAGCATCTTCCGAATATGGAAGTCGCCCGTCTGGTCTACATGCCCCGATGCTTTGCTAGCATAGGCCAGAGCAGCCAACTTGGATCTGATGGTACGAGCTGACAGACCCTCCCCTTTCAGCGTCTCGCAGAACTCCATTAAATGAGGAACAAGTATGGGCCAAAGCTGCCGCAAGCCTGCCCTCTCCCTAAAGGAGAGGAATTGCTTACCCGCCCTCATGTAAGCACTGCGAGTGGAAGGGCGAGTGCCAAGCTCATTGCCCTATCGGCCTCAGCCCGCCAATCTGCCACACCTCGTCTGGCATACGCACCGGGAACTGGTCGGCCTCTGGAGCCAGCTGACGGAATCTCTCCATCTGTTTACAAAAGAGAGCGTCAGCGACCCCGTTATTAACTCCAGGCGCATGCCTAGCCTTGAACATAATATTATCGTGTAGACACTGCAGAGTGAAGGCTCTGACCAGAGCCATGACCCTGGGGGATTTGGACGTCAAGGAGTTAATTACATGTATTGTGGACATGTTGTTGCACCAGAAGTGGACGGTGTGGTTGGCAAAGTCCCCAGACCAAATCCACACTGCCGCGACAATCGGGAAAAATTCCAGGAAGGTGAGGTCAGTGACCCACCCTGCCTGAAACCACTCCTCAGGCCAGTCCCCAGCACACCAATGACCCCGGAAATATACTCCAAAGCCGGAGGAACCCGCCGCATCAGAAGCGACCTGCAACTCCGCTTCGACTAATAGGTCCTCACGCCAAAAGGACACCCCGTTGTATGACTCCAAAAATTGCTTCCATACAAGGAGGTCGTCCCGGATCCCCCTGGTGACCCGAGTCCTATGATGGGGAAGACGCAAACCCCTCATAGACTCGCAAAGTCTCCTAATGAAGGCCCGTCCAGGTGCCACAACTTTGCATGCAAAGTTGAGGTGACCAACCAACTGCTGCAACTCCAGAAGGGTTATTTTATTCTTCCTCCTCGTTATGTCTATTAAGGCCTGTAGTGCAGTTAATTTATCCAAAGGCAATCTGCAGAACTGTCCCACCGTGTCAATTTCTATTCCCAGGAAAGTCAAAATAAGGGCCAGGCCTTCAGTTTTTTCCTCAGCCAGAGGAACTCCCAGCTCCTTTGCCAGATTAATGAAGCTGGACAGCAAAAATGCACATTGACCCGTACCCCTCCTTCCTGCCAATAAAAAATCATCAAGGTAATGGGCAGTACCGCCAAGGCCCGTCCTGTACCGCAAGGCCCATTCCAGAAAGGAACTGAACCTCTCGAAAGCGGCACAGGATACTGAGCACCCCATAGGAAGAGCCCTATCCATGTAAAATTTGCCCTCAAAGGCAAAACCCAGGACCTCAAAGTCATCCGGGTGGACAGGAAGGAGACGGAAGGCCGACTTAATGTCACATTTTGCCAGTTCCGCTCCCTGTCCACAGCTACGGACTACCCTCAAGGCCTGATCAAAGGAGGTGTACCTAACAGAACACAACTCCTCAGGTATCGCGTCATTCACCGACTCCCCACGTGGGTAAGACAAGTGGTGAATGAGGCGATATTCTCCTAGTGCCTTCTTTGGCACAACTCCCAAAGGGGAAACCCTCAAATTAACAACTGGGGGGAACGAAAAAGGACCCAGGACTCTACCCTCCGCACATTCTTTGGCAATTTTTTGCCCCACTAATTGCTCCATACCGTGTTCTGATTTCAAGTTAGGAGCCATGTATGGAGTCCGAGAACCCTGGAAAGGTATCCTAAAACCTAACCTAAAACCATCCAACAGGTAAACATGATCACGCTGATTCGGGTAATCCCGTAACCAACGCGCTAAAACTTTCAACTTTATTGGACTAGGTCCCTTTGTCAGGAGGGGGGTTGTAGCCCCCACCACCTCTGGGGCGCTTACCACCTCTACCTCCACCCCGACCCTTAGGTTTGGGGCAATTGGAGAAGGAATGAGGCCCGGCACATAGTGGACACGCGTGCCGGAATGAACACGACTTCCGACCACACGTCCCATGGGAGGTAAATTCCCAGCAAAGCGGGCATCGCTGAACCGCCTGCCCCGCCTTGGCGCGGGTGCTTGTCTGGGCTTGTAACCTATGGACGGAATGACCACTATGAGTCCTCTCACTCCCCGGTGTCCTAATAGTGGACATAATCTGCAACCATAGATCTGGATGTATCCGGTCCCATCGCATGGCTGCATTCATGGCTGCCCGCATACGAAATTCCTCATCGTACTGCGACCAAGCCGGGCTCGGAAAATCCGTAAAAGCCTTATAAATAATGTCCATGTATTGGAGCAATGCTACAGCTCTCCATGGATGATGCCGGACAATCACTGATGCATAAATCAAAAACCCTGGGTACCAATTTGCCCAGGTCCTGTCCACCACTCGCCTCTTCAGGCATTCTTTCTCACGGTCATCCAGATCCTCCCTGTCCTTCTTCTCCAATTCTCTATATAATAATGTGAATACATCTATGTATTCGCCCTTAAGGATCTTCTCCTTAGTGGCGATAGAAAGATGGTCCCCAAGGGGCAATGCCGAATCACCCGATGGCATAGCACCGGCTGAGACGGTATCGTATGAAACAGCCGCTGAATTTGTAAACCCTGGTCCTGGCAGCGCATAGCCCCATCCAGGCCACACCCCAGGAGGGGGCGGTGGATATCCACAGCCCCAACCCACAAAATGTTGACCACTACTTGGCGCTATCTGTGACACTGGCGCAGGGGCACCCTGAGGGGCTGGGCCCCATGGCCAATATGAAGGATGCTTTTCACTATTCACCTCCTTACCATCCTTCTTTGGCTCCTTATACACCTCGACTTGCAGCTCCGCAGCGTCCTGTCCCTGTTGACCAGACACTGATGCTTCGCCTTCGTCCCCCACAGGGGATACCTGTCTGTCTTCCAAAAAAGCCAGATGGGCCAGCACCTGCTCTTGAAAAGAAGCGTTAGAATCTCCAACTACCCGCTTCTTCCTACTCTTTGTCAGAGGGGCACCCCGCTCCCTCTCCAGGGCCTCCAACCGCTGCAAAATAGCAGCATTTACGGGATCATCCTCCTCATCACTGGATGGGAGCATCGGCTCTGGCCGTACAGGGGGCCGCTTAGGCGCAGGCTGTTTCCCCTTGGCCTTACCTAGACCTTTCTTAAGAGCCATCACAAACCACAATGCAACAATCCCACTAAGTGTATACTTACTAAAACTAAACTGATGTGACTAGGCCCAATCAGGAAGCCCCGTAGCCTCCACCAGATTAACCAACCAAAAATGTCAGATAAAATATCTGCCCAGCTACAACTATAGAAAATGGTTGCTAACAAAATTCCTCAAAATGGCTGCCTGGGACGGACACACTCAAGATGGCCGCCCCTAACTACCCTAACAAGATGGCTGCCTCAAAATTGCCCCACTAAGATGGCCTCCCCTATGCAATGCCCTCACAAAAATGGCCACCCTAAGACTGCCCCCACACAAATGGTAAAAATAGCGAAACTGTCGCTAACCAAAACCCCGGGGGGAGGGGGCAAGAGCAAGGCGGGGGGGAGATTCAAAACTGAATGAGAAAATAAGAAATGTGGCCCCAGCAGCCTCACCAAACTGCAGCCACAGAATGCGAATGTATGATGGGGGGAGGGTTTTTTTTTTTGTTACACAAAGAACTGGGGGGGGCTGCAAGCCACCCCACCACCTCAGGCCGCCATCCCTCTCCAGGCAGGCCGCCGCTGCCAGCTATCCTGCACCAGCAAGCCTCCGAGCAGCCCCAAGGACTCCACCGCTCAGCCGGCCCCGCCACCCAAGGGGCCGCCACTGCTGGCACCGAGCCCTAGCCCCCAAAAGCAGCTAGTGCCCAGCGGAGATCTGCCCCAGTGACGCGGCGCACAAGCAAACTCCGCATCAGTCACCCCTCGGCCCGCCGCCACCACAATGAGCATCGGGCCCACCAACTGCTCCCTCTGCGTGCTCCAATCGACAAGCGAGCACGCGGAGCAACTGCCAGGCGGGAGCGGAGCCTAGCCTGCTTAAATAGCTGGCTCCGCCCCCGACCTCGTCGGGACGCACAGCGTCCTCTCTGTTGCTGTCCCGATCCTTCGGGGCGGCAAAATAGCCCCCGCCCACCATTGGCGTCACCGGGTGGACGGGAGCTCCATTATGCATCAAAATTTGTGAAAATATGGTTTTCAGTTCTAGAATTATTAGGATTTCGTACTGAGTTTAAATCTAGTTTAGATGCCATAAATTCTGTATATTGATTATTTTTACTACACTTTATTATAGTGGGACCTATTGTTCCTTTATATCGATTTAACTGTTTGCATGGTATGGTAAACATTTGTTAATTGTCTTTGTAATGTTTGTACTTACTTGAAGTTTCTATGACTTTTTCTGTATATTTATTTGTTTACTTGTTCATTTCTCCCAATAAAGTTTGGAAAAGTTAAACAAAAAACAAAAAAGCTTAAACTATGAATAGGGCAGAAAAGGGATTAATGGTTGGGCAACTGCAGGTAATGGCATGGCTAGAAGTGACCCCTCTTAGGAGAATTGGAAAGACAAAGGAGGAAAGGAAGAGCAGCAGGAAGACTGGATGGCTTGCTGCTGTCATCATCAGACACATCTTTTTGTCTTAGTCTGGAGAGGAATGCATGCTTCTTTAGGTGATGTTAATATGTGGAGGTGGAGGGGGAATGCCTGCGTGATGGAGAAGGGGATTGTTCATGGTGTCTGTATAGGAACATCTTGTCCTTTTTGCAGAGCATGGCTTCCCTCTGTGATCTGCTGCTGTATCTGTGCTTATGGAGGTCAGGGCTGCTGGTCTGCATTCTGGGGCTGGAGATGTAGGAGCAAGAGGCTTCTTGTATTCCAGGAGTCCACATCTGATTTGGAATGCTGCTTGGCCAAAGCACATCCCTTTAGTCCAGTATAAAGGCACTGTTTTGGGGCTACAACATTGTCCATTGCCCTGAAACACTCTTTTCACATTACAGCAAGGCGGTCATATTTAAAATGAAGCAGGGCAAAGGCTAACAGAGTTTTGTCAAGAGAACACGCTGGTCATAGCGAACACCCTTTTCCAACAACCTAAGAGGCGTCTCCACACATGGACATCACCAGATGGGCAACACCAAAATCAGATTGATTATATAATTTGCAGTCAAAGATGGAGAAGCTCTATCCAGTCAGTAAAAACAAGACCTGGAGCTGACTGTGGCTCAGATCATGAGCTACTCATTGCAAAATTCAGACTTAAATTAAAGAAAGTTGGGGAAACCACTAGGCTATTCAGATTTGACCTAGATCGCATCCCTGATGAATATACAGTAGAGGTGAAGAATAGGTTTAAGGGACTAGATTTGATAGACAGAGTGCCTGAAGAACTATGGACAGAGGTCTGTGACATTGTAAAGGAGGCAGCAATCACCGCCATCCCAAAGAAAAAGAAATGCAAGAAAGCAAAGTGGCTGTCTGATGAGGCTTTACACATAGCAGAGGAAAGAAGGAAAGCTAAAGGCAATGGTGAAAAGGAAAGATTTGCCCAACTGAACGCAGATTTCCAGAGAACAGCAAGGAGAGATAAGGAGGCTTTCCTGAATGAACAATGCAAAGTAATAGAGGAAAACAATAGATTGGGAAGGACTAGAGATCTCTTCAAGAAAATTGGAGAAATCAAGGGAACATTCCATGCAAAGCTGGCCATGATAAAGGACAAAAATGGTAGGGACCTAACAGAAGCAGAAGAGATTAGGAAAAGATGGCAAGAATACACAGAAGAACTATACAAGAAGGACCTTAATGTCCTTGACAACCACAACAGTATAATCACTGACCTCGAGCCAGGCATCCTAGAATGCGAAGTTAAATGGGCCTTAGAAAGCATTACTAACAACAAAGCTAGTGGAGGTGATGGTATCCCAGCTGAGTTATTCAAAATCTTAAAAGAAGATGCTGTTAAAGTGCTGCACTCAATTTGCCAACAAATTTGGAAAACACAACAGTGGCCACAGGATTGGAAAAGGTCAGTTTACATTCCAATCCCAAAGAAGGGCAATGTCAAGGAATCTTCAAACTACCGCACAATTGCACTCACACACTAGCAAGGTCATGCTAAAGATCCTACAATCTAGGCTCCAACAGTACGTGTATAGAGAACTGCCAGAAGTACAAGCTGGGTTTCGAAGAGGTAGAGGAACTAGAGATCAAATTGCCAACATTCGCTGGGTTATGGAGAAAGCAAGAGAGTACCAGAAAAAATATCTACTTCTGCTTCATTGACTATGCTAAAGCCTTTGATTGTGTGGATCACAATAAACTATGGCAGGTTCTTAAAGACATGGGAGTACCAGACCACCTCACATGTCTCCTGAGAAACCTGTATAAGGGTCAAGAAGCAACAGTTAGAACCGGATATAGAACAACTGATTGGTTTAGCATAGGAAAAGGAGTACGACAAGGATGTATATTGTCACCTTGCTTATTTAATTTATATGTCGAGTACATCATGCGAAATGCTGGCCTGGATGAATCACAAGCTGGAGTTAAGATTGCTGGGGAAAAGATCAATAACCTCAGATATGCAGACGATACCACTCTGATGGCAGAAAGTGAAGAGGACCTAAAGAGCCTCTTGCTCAGGGTGAAAGAGGAGAGCGCAAAAGTGGGCTTGAAGCTCAACATCAAAAAAACTAAGATCATGGCATCCGGCCCCGTCACTCCTTGGCAAATAGAAGGGGAAGTCATAGAAGTAGTGACAGACTTCACATTCCTGGGATCCCAGATCACTGCAGATGGTGACTGCAGCCATGAAATTAAAAGACGCCTGCTCCTTGGGAGGAAAGTGATGGCAAACCTAAACAGCATGATAAAAAGCAGAGACATCACCCTGCCAACAAAAGTCCACATGGTCAAAGCAATGGTATTCCCCGTAGTAATGTATGGCTGTGAGAGTTGGACTATAAGGAAGGCCGAGCACCGAAGAATAGATTCTTTTGAACTATGGTGCTGGAGAAGACTCTTGAGAGTCCCCTGGACTGCAAGGAGATCAAATCATTCAATCCTAAAAGAAATCAACCCTGACTGTTCCCTGGAAGGTCAGATCCTGAAGTTGAAGCTCAAATACTTTGGCCACCAAATGAGAAGGGAGCATTCACTGGAGAAGACCCTGATGCTGGGAAAGATTGAAGGTCAAAGAAGAAGGGGATGGCAAAGGATGAGATGGTTAGACAGTGTCATCGATGCAACGAACATGAAATTGAGCAAACTACAGTGGACAGCGGAAGACAGGAGGGCCTGGCGTAATCTGGTCCATGGGGTTGCAAAGAGTCGGACTCGACTGTGCGACTGAACAACAACAAGAATTAATGCCATTTGAAATGGCTGCTTGGCAACATCACTGAGAGTTCTTGCAAAAAGAGGAATGGTAACCTTATTTGGGAATAAATGTCTGATTAAACAAAATGGAGAACTCATTGCAACAGCCAGAATGCATGAAGAGTCCAAGAGTTGCAGTCATAAAAAATGCTGCTGGTTGTGGTTCGGACATAGAGACAATTATGTTATTGCCCAGCTTGAGAACCAGAATTTAACAAATGGCATGCAAATAAATAAATAAATACACAATTGAGAAGAATTGTATTTATTACATTGAAACAAAAGTGATAAGACCAAGTTTTAGCAAACATCATGAACCAAACCAAACCCTCTCTAGAGCTCATTCACAGCAATGTTTGTGGTCCAATGAGAACAGCGACCCTTAGTGGAAACAAGTACATATTAACTTTTATTGACAATTTCTCCAAATATACAGTTACCTCTTGATCAGGGAGAAGAATGAAAGATTTGAGAAACAGAAAAACTGTTGCAATGATTAGCAACACGTTTTAGAGGAAACTGCTGGTGATCTGAACTGACAATGGAGGAGAGTACATTGGACATGACATTTAAAAAGGTACTTGGCTGAATAAGGTATAGATCACCAACTCACTACATCATACTATTCAGAACAAAATGGTGTAGCTGAAAGAAAGAACCGATCTTTGACAGAAATTTGTAGATGCAGGTTGCTAGAAGCAGATCTGCCAGAAATGTACTGGGGTGAAGCCATTAACACAGCCACTTATCTACAAAACCACCTACCCACAAAAGGTGCCAAAAGCATGCACAATAGACCTTGAGAAGGGGTGTTGAAATATGCAAAGTCTATAATGCAACCTTATGAACAAGATCTGATGATCACCCTACAGGGGGACAGCTGAAGGACTGGTAATTAGCATAGCTAGAATAGGGACTGTCTACAGTTTCAAATTATGTCCTTTCTGTATCCTGATTGGCTCTTCTGGAGACTTCCTGCTCCTGCAGAGCTTCCCTTTTGTGGTTGTTCCTCCTTTAGCAGTTCACTTATACAGTTAAGATTCTCTCTCTTCTATGTTCTATAACAGTTTGTTCTTCTTTAATAAACCTACTTATTTTTCTCTAAACCAGGGGTGTCAAATATAAGGCCCAGGGGCTGGAATCAGCCCATCCAGGGTTCTTATGTGGCCTGCAAGCAACTAATGTAAGGGAGGAAGCGCCAGGGGGATTGGGCAGAGCCACTCCATGGTGGCTTCAGCATGGCAGAACAACCTTGTCTGCAGCAGTCAAGCATCATGGGAACATCTGCCTGTGCTGGCTGTACTGCTGCCTCTCCAGTCCACCTATGTGGGTTTTCCTCTGCACCCCCCTCCTAGCCCATGGTGCCTTGCAGTGAGGACACACCAACTCAGAGCTTACCAGCTGCTGTCCTTTATACAGTTTCTATCTCCAGTACCTGGCATTATGTTTTATGGCACACATGGCCTGGCCTGACAAAGTGGAATTTATGTCAGATCTGGCCCATGTAACAAATGAGTTTGACACCTCTGCTCTAAACGGTCAGTGCTCCACTTTCTTGCATATTTAAACTCTGCCAACACAAACACCATATCACTGGTTCTGGTTTAGCCATATATAGCCATCCAGTGAGTGACAAATGTCTGACGTACTGAAGTGGGTAAGATGTGTTGGCAGAGTTCAGGAAATAATCCAATCCACACTTTGGAGTTTGCTTTCAATGAATTTACTGCAACAGGATTTTGCAAAAAGACAATAACTCACTGCAGGCCACTAATGCAACAGAGAGGCCTTCAGAGCACAAACACTAACACATACTAACACACAGCAGAGAGAGAAAACAACAAAAGGTAGGCTGAACTGCAAGAGAAAACATTCAATAATCCCTGAACACTAGAGAATGATCCACAGCTCCCTCTAGGGTACAAGTGGACTAAACTACTCTTTCAGCTGTATTTATAGTAACTACACTCTTATCCTGCTGTCACTTTTCCAACAAGATGGGTACTGTGTTACAGTGAAAAAGGTGGATTTTTTTTTACTCACTCTCTTCCAGTCTCCTGTTATCCTTGTAGATTTTATTCATCATCAAAGTGCTGCAGGACAAAGTGCCCAAAGACAATGAATTTCAGACATGCGATATATTCCAGTTCAGGAATGGTTCCCAAACAGTTTCTGGTCAGACAGAACCATTTTAGAACCGGTTCCCTACCGGAATATATTTGTACTTTATCACACAAATGCTTCTGTCCTGTTCAGGAAATGGAGCTGAAGTGTTTTACCTGTAAACTGCTTCCAAGTAGTCTTCCGTTTCTTCTCCTGGATCTGAAAGGTTTTTCCCCGCCGTTTTTCACCTGAACGGGCGATTTCTGGCCTTTTTTTGGAATGCTATGTGTTGTGTTATAGCGCTATAGTGCTATAGCACTCTAAAATGAACATTAAAAAAAAAAAAGACGGAGATTGCCCATGCAGGCGAAAAATGGTGGGAAGAAGCAGTGCAGTCTGAATTGCCAAACCGCTTCTGATCTGGCTCTTTTCCGGTAGGGGAAAGCCATGTATGAAATGGCAGCCCTGTACCGGTTTACTTCAAGACGGATCAAAAACGGCTTCAAACTGGCTGAAACTTGGTAATGAGAAATTCCCTTAAGTGTAATAATAAGAACACCTTCCTGGCAGTAAGCCCCATTGAAAAGCCCTCAATTTTCTACCTCAGATGTTGAGTAGACCTGTTTATAATTGCTTGCAAAGAATGGGAAGGTCTAGGACAGCATACAGGAGATTGTCATATTTAATCCTTCCAACAAATGTGTGAGATAAAGTAGAAGACAGACTTGCATAAAGTTATAGTGAAATTCATACTTGAGTAATGATTATAATTAGAACCTAGGCTCTCAAGTCCAATGCCTTTCAGCTACACCAGTTTAGAAAACATACATGCATATTATAATGACATAAGCAAATCAGCTCTTCATTATTTTGCATCAGAAGATGACAAACTACCAGAGTTCTTGTTTGAGGCGTGCAAATTTATGGTGGCTTCTGTGGCAGACAGAGGGCTGTCCTGCCCCTGAAGGGGGGAAAAACAGCCACTCAGCTGAGCTATGGGAGTGCTTCTCTAGCATCCAATCACCTTTCAGGAGGGGGGTTTGGAATTTTGGAGGAAAGCACAGCAGGAGTTTAGTTCAGGCCTGTCTCAAGGGGAACACAGAAAGAGCTCAGTTCTGCCTCAAGGAGAGAGCAGTGAGAACTCAGGTCTGGCTCGGGAAAAGAGAAGTCAGAATGGAGGGTAGCTCTGTTCGGTTGTGTGACAGAGTGGAAAGGCAGGGCAAGAGATGGCCTGTGCTCTTTCCCTTGTTATTCCCCTGTTATCCTCCACATGTTTTGGTGTTGCATCTAGGGGGTAATGACCTGGGTCTGATGAGGGGCCTGGCCCTTGTGTTACAAGCTACGGCAGACCTTGCAACAATAAGGGCAAGGTGGTCCAGTGTGCAGATAGTCTGGTTGGCTATTCTGCCCCACCAGGTGTGGCGTAACTTGGGATACCCCCTCTGCATTAACCGTGCCAGGCGTAAAGTCAACCACCAGATGAGAAAGGCCATGGAGGGTGGTTTAGGGCAATTTTTGTTGCATCCCAACATACGGGTTGAGTTCCAGGACCTGTATAAGGTTGATGGGGTGCACCTATCAGACAAGGGCAATGGGTTCTTTTTGCAGGACTTGCAGCAAGGGATTAGCTCAGCCTTGGCCTTTTAGTGGGACCAAAGACCAAAGCAGAGGCTTGGTCTTGGCTGTGGCAGGTTGGTGCGGGCAAGAAACCAAAACCGGTGAGCACCCTATGGCATTTTCCCCATTAGGGAACAGGGGTCATCAGGAACTGCCTTCAGATTTTTAAGGTCCAGGGTGGGGAAAGGTGATAACCTCTGTTGGGAACCTCTTAGGGTATGCTCCTCTCTGCAAGTTGGAAGGCTTCAGGGGTAGGAGATCCTAGAGGCAACCAGTTTGCTGGGCTGCCAGTCGTGAGCCAGACCTATGGCTCAAGACCAGAGCTGGGTGACCTGCCCGAGAAAAGTGCAAGGAGGTTGGTCAGGGGAATGACACTGCCTTGCATGTTCCATGCTCGCTTAGCTGGTCCCTTGCTGCAATGTTATGTTAAATAGTTAATAAAGTGGCCTTTGTTTACTTCCAAACTGTTGTCTGTCTCGTTATTCCGACTGGGGGGGCAATGGAGTTCCTGGCCTCCCAGCGAAGCTGATGAGGTCCGGGGGCTGTTTTGCTACCCTGAAGGAAGCCGGGGCAGCAACAGGCTCATGATGCATAGCATCATGACATGGATAGGGGTCAGAGCCAGCGTGGTTAAACTGCCAGGCTCCACTCCCACCCAAACAGTCACAGACTCGTGCTCATCCACCCTCCCACCCTGTTCTTAATGTAGGTTTTTGCTGGTTGCCTGTTAGGACCAGGTAGGAATTTTTCACCTTTACCCAGAATTGGCTGATTGGGTGGAGGTGTTTTTGCCTATCTCGCACTGAGAGTAGTGGATTGAAGGCTGGATGTGGTGGCGGGCAGTTAAGTAGGTTGGTCACTTGGCAGGTTGGTGCAGATAAGAAACCGTAACCAGTGAGCACCCTACGGCATTTTTCCCACTAGGGAACAGGGGATCATCAGGAACTGCCTTCGGATTTTTAAGGTCCAGGGTGGGGAACGGTGATCACCTCCATCGGGAACCTCTTAGGGTATGCTCCTCTCTGCAAGTTGGAAGGCTTCAGGAGTAGGAGCTCCTAGAGGCAACCAGTTTACTGGGCTGCTGGTTATGAGCCAGACTGATGGCTCAAGACTGGAGCTGGGTGACCCACCCGAGAAAAGGGCAAGGAGGTTGGTCAGGGGAATGACACCTGCCTTGCCTGTTCTGTGCTCACTTAGCTGGTTGCTTGTTGCAGTGTTATGTTAAATAGATAATAAAGTGGCCCTTGTTTACTTCCAAACGGTTGTCTGTCTCATTATTCTGACTGGGGTGGGGGGGGCAAAGTGCAGGCTGGTCTAGGTAGAATCCTCTGTGTGTGAGAGCATCCAACCTAGTGGGTAGTCCGTAAAAGCCTGTTTATGCCTGAAAGTATTAAAGAAAATGCAGACTATTCTCTGAAGCCATAACTAGTTTAAATTAATGTGTCTCGGCCAGGTCTACCTGGAGACCTGTGCTGTTGATCTGTTCCTTGAAACCAGTCTGTAAACAAATAAATCTTCTTTGTTGTTTGTATAAAAATGCCTCAGTGATCTCTGTATTCTGATTGCTCACCACAAAACTTTGTTCATGGCAATACACTTGTTATCTTAAGAACACCTGGTAACTGAAGGGAAGGTTTATAGTTTAAAACAAACTTGGTTCCCCAAAAATTGTAGGAGGCTGTGAGGGTCCCCTCAGTAGATTAAAAAAGTCCTGTCACAGCTTCAATGTGAATCTACTGAGTATCTGTTCTTCAGAAGGGTTTATTCCTTCGTTCTTTTTCTGTTTAAAACCTTATATCTGAATTTCAAGAACAGTATTCAGGTCATGTGGTGAAGCTTCAGCTGAACATCAAATACATACTCTACTGAAATTTTCCACATGTAGTCATCAGCCTCCAGTTGAAAGAAGTCTCTGTGTGTTCTGAAGAGAATTAAATTTCTGTTTCTTTGGTGGACATAAATAGAAATGCAATATGAGAAATACAATAAAATGATACACTCAAGAAAAATGTCATTGTGTGCGTGGCATTTACCATTCAAGGAAAGTGATTATTAAGACTTAAATATTGCATGTTTAGCTGGTAAAAAGGATTGCCATTAAATAAACAATAGTCAATTAATCACATAAGATTTAGTTGATTAATAATAATAATAATAACAAAAATAATATATTATACTTATAATTAATAAAATATAATCAATTAATATGCATACCTGTGCATATACATAAGATATTATTTCTGAAGGGAAAATTCATGTATGCATGGCACATTATTTTCCTGTGTTCTTCTGCATTCCTTCAAGCTCTTCCAAGTTCAAGAAGTATTATGACCAGGGTCATGGGACCATTTGAAGGAACAGCCACGTGTATCGGGGAGCTGGATCAGGATGCAAGGATGGAATATCTTCCTTCCCTCAGTAAAACTGCCCTTGTAGAAAAAGAAGGAGGAATGATTTCACCCCATGTCCCTCCTCATTTCAGCCCCCTGACCAATAACTATTCTGTGCAGATCCCATGAGCCCAAGAATGACCTTTCTGAAGAATGGAAGGAGTTTGAGGATTCAAAAGGATTGTGGGAGAACTCCACATTCCAAGCATGTGTAGTTGGATACAGATCATTGTTTACTTGTTTTTCATGATGTACTCATACATCACAACAATCACCATCTTAAAAAGGCATCCCTTAATGTGGCAGAGAATGGAAAATGCTTCTTCCATGATGATGGATGGTGCCATCCATTGGCACTGTAAGCTCTTTTATAAAAATAATTAACTTAAAAAAACTTTTGCCCAATTTATCAAGAAGCAACGTTTTAGGTTCTGAAATATTTTAATTGATTTGAATTGATTAATCTAACCAATTAATCAGCTAAATATTGCAGTCCTCTGAAAATGCTAAAAGAAATCCATACACAGAACTGTAACCTTTTTACATGGTACAGTGTTGTAATAAAACATTTATATATCACTTTTTGTTTTCAGATATTGTACTCCAATAATTTATTCTAGATCTGGAACTAAACACGTTTAAATCTTCCCTGTCTTCAGAGAACCACTGTTTACTCTTCAGCACATCTGTAGGCAGGGAGATGAAGTAATCACAGCTTCTCCAGCCTATTCCTTCTACAGTTCTTTTGCCTGCACTTTCCCACTGCCTGCAGTGGAACGTGCTTATAGGTAGAGAAGGAAAGACAACTAAAGTTGGGGAGTGGGGGTGGGATTGTTGGATGCTATAGTAGTTTGTCTTTACTGTTCACTTACATTTAAAGTAAAGATCATACCATGATATAATTATACATTCCTGTTATTATACAAAAAAATCATAAGTTTGAAAAAAACTTTTTTATCAACAGCAGATCCTTTTTAACACAAGTGAAAGTATAATATCTTAAATGAAAGTGAGCAATAAAGATAAGCCACTGTAACTTCCATCAAACCTCTTCACTACCAGTTAGCTTGTATAGCCACCTTTTTTTAATCCCAATAGAAGAAGAATTGGTTCTTATATCCTGCTTTAATCTACATTAAGGAGTCTCAAGTCCCTTCCATAATAGATCTTAAATCCTGGTTCAACCCTGTCCCCGAACTTACATTCTTACACTTGAGTTCACTCCTGTAATTATCTTGAGGTATTTTTTTATTTCCACATTACATTGAGGTCACCCTGGTTTTGCCCCACACTTGTCCCGGGATAAATGGATGCTGTTATAACCAGGGGTAAATGCAAGGTATTGTGTCACAAGTTGAACTCTGATAAAACCAGGTATGAATTCCAAGTGCAGAAAGGACCAGGTAAAGTTCAAGGTTTTGGTACTGACCTTTAGAGCCCTATGTGGTCTGGGACCATCATATCTGCAGAACTGTCTCTCCCACTATGTCCCACAAAGAGCCTTACACATCTCAGATCAACATCTCCTGTCATTCCCTAGCCCAAAGGATGTCTGCTTAGCCTTGAACAGAGCCAGAGCCTTTTTGGCTCTGATTCCGGCCTGGTAGAATAGCCTTCAAATTGAGATCAGGGCCCTGCAGGATTTACACCTGTTCTGCAGGGTCTGTACAGAGCTGTTTTGCCAAGTCTTTGATTGAGGCAGCAGGCACCATATGAGTCTACCCCACACCCTACACACCCATTCTATTTACTATGCTATGCACGGGTACTTGTATATATGAATTGGTGGAATTTTTTCCACTTGCAAAAACCAGTACATCTGAGTGCCCATATATGGGTTAAAGTCTCTGAAAGTCATTAAACTGGATTATCAGCATTTGCTGATCTATGCATAAAGACACAGAACTGTTATTAGAGAGTCAACATAGAACATTTCCTTCAAGAGTTGATAAGTAGTAATTGATAAGAATTGGGATTCCTACACACTCAGATAAAGCAAATATTGTGAAACAAATTGTTTTCAGAGCACAGTATTTGTTGCATGTACATGAACAATTATAGAAGAAAATTTTCTACAGAACTACTACAATAAATGTTTTTGCAACTTATCTTTATTGACTCTTTCTTATTTTTGTCACAGATGTTGTTTTTGGTATTCCACTTCCTCCCGTGATCTCTCATTTTTGTCTTCAGCTTCCATAGGGAGGCTCCTGCTGAACAGGAGCAAGCAGCCAGGGCTAGTAAAGTAATGCCAGTCAGGAGGCATGAAGTCACCCTGAGCGTGCTGGCAGACCCAGGGTTGCCAACAAAGACAGATTGATGCAAAGGAGAATGGAAAAGTCTCCATATCTCTATTTTGCCCTAAATTGGTTTTGATGCCAGCAGAGTGAGAAAATGCCAGAGGCTCTGCATGGGTGCCCCATGGTAAAACACTACTCTGTCCACATTCATTTTCTATGCTCATAGTGTCCCCTGCCAGAATGCAGTGCATCCCCAGCACTTTGAAGTAGCACCAGAGCTGTCACCTGGAGATTGGCAACAATGGTTTTCCAGGAAGAAATTGCTTGTTTGGAGCGTGGAGTCTATTACATTGTATCTGTCTGAGACCTCCTCTTCCTCCTCCTCAGACCCCACCCTCATCAGGCTTCATCCCTAAAATATTCTGGAAGTTTCCAACCTGGAGGTGGCAACCCTATGTTTTTTCCAGGCAACCATCAGCCTACCTTTTTCTGCCTTTCTTTCTTCTGGTTTACATCTCCTCCCCCCCTCCCTGCAGCCTCTACCTAGGGAAAAGGCAGTCTTTCCCTGCAATGGGAAGCAAAGCAGCTGGCATAATTCTCCTCTCCCCTGTATGATCCGCACAACAATTCTGTGAGGTATGTTAGATTGAAAGTCTGTGAATGGTCCATAAGCCCCCAGGCAGCTTTTATAACATAAACCTGGGACCTGCACATCATCCTCTGAAGCACTATCAGGTACATATCAGAGGCAGTAATAGGGTGACTGCTGGCACTTTTTCTTATCATTTTTTGCCTTGCGGTATTCTGCTTGTGGTGTAATCTGTCATTTTTGTGGTGTGGCATGGTTGTGTTATTGGGTTTGTTTCTTTTGAAGGGGAAGTGATGTGTTGTGGGTGAGGACATATTTTACCTCAGAATACACCAGGTCACATATGCAACTGACAGTTCCAACTGTCTCGGGGGGGGTTTGAGGTGCAGAATGGAATGCTGGCACAATCAGAGAAGAGTGCCCTAGGCTGCAGTGGGTGGGAGAGAAGAGTGGGCCCAGCACCCATCCAATGCTGACTGATTACTCTTGAGTGGCAGTTCATCTGCCAATGATGATGCAGTACTCTTCAAGGGCCAATGGGAGAGCCTGGGATCGTGAATAAATTACTAAGCCTTTATATATATATAAGATATTTATATGTTGTGATCTGCCCTGAGCCCTCTTGCAGGGTAGGGTGGGATATTAAACAAACAAACAAACAAACAAATAACTCTGCTTAGAATAGTATAGTTAAAATACCTTATAGATTAATAGCTGAGCTGATGTTATGTGTACTGATAGCAATCAGGAGTGCTGAGAAGAGAACTTCATGGCAAATAAAACTGACAGGCAACCATACTGTGTTCAGCCACCATACCCTATGCACAGGTTGATCACCCCTTTATTTCTGTTTGCCACCCAAGTCAAAAAACAAGCCTGACAGCTTTGGTAGATAAGTTTCCTTTTGCCAATTCACTGTTTATGCAGATAGGAAATAATTATCTTTAGGGTCATATTGCCCCAGAGCATTCAGTTGAAGAATATAAGGACTACTTTATTATTTTCACAGTTTAAAATTGGAAAAGCCTTTTTTAATGATGCACAGGTGGAGGATACATGCAACTACTGTGAGGATTTGCAAGAATGTGCATGCATGAACTGCTCTGGATCAAACTTAGTTCAGCAGCTTAGTTCAGTCAATCCTTAAAGAAATCAACCTTGACTGTTCCCTGGAAGCCCAGATACTGAAGCTGAAGCTCAAATACTTTGGCCACCAAATGAGAAGGGAGCACTCACTGGAAAAGACACTGATGCTGGGAAAGACTGAAGGTAGAAGAAGAAGGAGATGGTTAGACAGTGTTATCAATACAATGAACATGAAATTAAGCAAACTCTGGAGGACGACGGAAGACAGGAGGGCCTGGCGTGATGTGGTCCATGGGGTCATGAAGAGTTGGACTCAACCGTGCAACTGAATAACAACAACAACAGATGTGACACTTCTACAATTTATATAGTCAAGCTGTTCAGACATAGTTCAAACAGCCTGTCAAACTTCAGCTCCCAGTGTGACACTTGAGCCTGATGGAAGCCAAATCAATGGCACACAAACATGTATGTTTGTTATACATGACCTGAGACATAGGAGGTATTCACCTCAGAGCCCTCCACATAATTGAGACTTTGATCCTAGTCATCCAATATATTGTCCACTGGATTCCTAATCATGACTGTCCACTACATCATTTTATATTCCATTTTCTAATTTTCTATCTTTTAATGATTCCATCAAATCATTGGCTTTGAAAAAGTGACTCTGGAATTGGAACTCCCACCCCAAAAATACTGATTAATTTAACTGGCTGAAATTTTGAAGTATCCAAAGAACGCAGTTTAAGTGAACTTATGAAATAAAAGTGGTTTGGAACAAGGTTATTTCATTACACTTGTTTAAAAATTGGATTCTGGATGGGTGGTGAGCCAAAAGCCTGACTGAATATAACCATGATAGAGACAGAGGAGAGAAATATGTATTTACATGAGCTGAAGGCTCTAGAAAAGGCCACATGTTGAAAACTGAGTGTAACCAACAGACAACTGTGATGGACAGTAAATGGTTAATGCTATAATCTGATCTCAGATCCCTCAGTGACAGGGGATTCAAATAGAATTTTTCAGATGAGACAGTAAGTTAGGAGGGGCAGTTGAGAGCTGACAGTTAACAGTAGGAGAGCGAAGAGACTAGGAGAGGATCAAGAAGGATCCTGAGTTAGGGAAGTGGGAAACTTACCCCACTTCTAACAAGTCTGTGGGAAAAAGCTCCTGAAAGACAGGGGCGATCCCTAGCCAGTGGATAAGGAAGAAAACTGGACCAAGAAATTCATGCTAGTTTATATAAGAAAAACTGAAGAAATCTCTCTCAAGTTTTAAAGACCTTTCTAGATAACAGAAACAGTTACTTGTTTGTGACAAATCATCTGGTGTGTGTTTTTATACAGAGTTACGTCATTCCTGTTGCTTGTTCACCTTATAAGTACTAAACTTAATTCCTACCTGATTGTTTCCCCTGAAAGTGAAATAAAACAGATTGTTATTTCTGATTCACCATCAGCCTTTCATGTGCCTTTATCAAATCAGGACAAAAAGAAGGATTTTAGTTTCTTTCCTCAGTTCCCTAAACTGGGTCAGCATCTAACAATATACATTCAAACGACTGGGTGGGACAGCCATAGAAAGACAAAGAAGAAAAAGGAACAGGGGGCTGCTCAGTGAAGAAAAAGATAAAGGGAAACCCTGTGAGGAAGGGCAAAATCATCATAACATTTTGAAACTTCATGGTGAATGGAAACTGGCAGAACAGAAACACTGTGTTAGATTGGTAGTACAAGCTAAGCCAGAAGGAAGATAACATACTATCTTTTCCTCTTTTTTGGTAACAGTGGTTTTAAAAAAGGCCTTGAAACAGTCAACCGTGAAATAGGATATTCAAAATTCACATTCTTAAAATAATGCTATACACTTATATCGATCAAGAATGTTTATATTTCCTGTCTCATCTTCTGCCATATAATCTAAGAATGGTGAACATTTTTTCAAATAATTTGAATTCAAAATAGGAAGATTACAATATATGGCTTTTTCAGATATCTTATCCATGATAAGATGGTCCCAAATTTTTCCATACCATTTGGCTATTGTTGAAGCTGTATTACTTTTCCAATATAATGCTATTAGAGATTTGGCTGCTGAAAACAATATTGCTGTAATGGTTTTCCTTATTGTCAGGATAGTCCAGCCTTCCCAAAGATTTAATAGTACTGACTCTGGAAATTTGGGAGTGTTATAGCTTGTAATTAATGTAATCTGTGTCAAAACCAGGGCTCATTTCCTGCAGGAGTGCACAGGAGCGAAGGTCTGGCAGTAAGGAGCCCAGGGGGCAGGCACATGCAGCAAGCCCTGCTCCCTGCTCCCAGCAGCCTCCCCTTGTCTTTCCCTGCCCACTGGCCAACCCAGTGGAGCACTGCCACGAGTTGGCCCTCGAGCTGCTCCGCCACTGTGTGGGCCATGGCACCCAGCCCACCCAGGCTCTGCCTGTCCTCCTGCCAGCCCTGGCATGGTGCCTCTGCAAGGCAGGCCCTGGCGACTCCTGTGAGGCCTGCGAGGAGCTCCACCCTAGCCTCCTGTACCTTGTCGGCCTCCTCCTGCACCTCTGCCCTGCCACTGCCCTGGCCCCCTACCTGCTCAAGGCCATGTGCGTCCTCCGCACCACCCTCCCCGACCCACAAGCAGCACTTGCTGGCCATCCAAAAGAGTCCAGTGGCACCTTTAAGATCAAGGTTTATTCAGGTACAAGCTCTCTCTCCTCTGTGAGGTGTTAGCCTGATTGCTTGTAATTATTAATAATAAAAGGGGGCAGATGATTGATTATCAATAGGCAATCGGCTGCGGGAGTGAACACCTGTGTATACAGAAGTCCCGCCCCTCCGGGAGGTGTTGGTAACAGACCAGGAGACTTTATGTGGTTGAAAATAAAGTCCTTTACTGGAGTTCTTCACAAGCAAACAATACACAGTCTCATACACAATTACACAAATCTAGGAAAATACAGAGAGAAATATAAGCACATTTGCATTAGCGGGTAATCGTTGGTGGGCAATACTTACTGGTCCCGTTGTGCAGGGCGTTCCTCAGGAAAAATGGAGGGGAAGGAAAAATAGAAAAATGGGGGCCACATGGCCTGGACCAGCAGGTAACACATGGAAACTCAGGCTGCAGACCTAGAGTTTAAAGATGGAGGCAGGGTTGGGGATAGCAAGCTGGACATAAGAGGGTCAAAGGTTCGATAGGGGTCGTAGAGCAGAGAGGTGGTCAGGCATGCCCTTATATGCAGGAGGGAGGGGGCTGGTCACAACCCCCTATCACACCTCCTGGTAAGTCCGTCCCTGAAAATACCCTACTGGTTGGAAGGTGTAGGGGAGGTGGAACTGAGGAGTGGTCAATATTGAGGGCTAGAAGCTTAACTCATGTCTGGCACCTGGTAGCAGCTAGGATGAGTCACCGGGCTGATTCCATTGTCTTCCTGATGACTTTAGCCAGGCTGCTGATGGCTAGCAATTAGTTGCCAGGCAACAATGAATAGTCTCCGCCTGGTCTACGTGAGGTCTTGCAGGTGAGGGGGAAGGGAAAGAGGCTGCCTGCATGAGTTAGAAGGAACTCTTAATGGCGGTTTTGGAGTTTGTCCTTGTTTTTCAGCAAGGCATGGTGCTGTGTTCAGTGTATACTGGGGCTGTTCCATTCTCCATCAGAAAAAATGGGCTGGCAACCTATGCTGAGCACTGGAGCTGCTAGGGAAGGTCAGGAGGATGTCTCTTGCCTAAAGTGCAGTCTCTTCTGGCATCGTGGTGGGGTTACCATGTGGCTCAGTCCCTTTTGCATACACTTGTACAGTTTATTATTTCATTACAGTTCATAGAAAGGCTCAAAAGCCTTGCAGGGCAACAGAGAGCAGGTCTGTGTGTTGCCTCCCCCATAGCTAGCAATGAGTCCAGTGGCACCTTTAAGACCAAGGTTTATTCAGGTATAACCTCTCCCTCCTCTGTGAGGGCAGATCTGTGCACTCCCCCCCATAGCTAGCAATCCAAAACAGTCCAGTGAAGCCTGAGCGGTGGGTGTTGTCTTCTGACACACTTCTGGCGATATCAGGGGGTGTGGCATATGCAAATAAGTTATGCTAATGATTTATGCTAATGAGCTTCTGCACCTCTTTTTCTACAAAATGACCCCTGGTCAAAACCTTATCCCAAAATAATGCTATTACTGGACAAGCCCACGAATAATGCAGGAAGGTACCCATATGTTCACATCCTTTCCAGAAAAAATTACTTGTTTATCTTACTTTGGTAAATGTACATGGTATATGTACCATGTTTGTGCTTTGTTTTAGTTGATTGAAGTTTAATGTATTTTATCTGAAAAATTAAAATAATTAATTATTTTAACAACTCTCTTTCTTCTCCCACATTCCTTTCTTATTCAGTGGAGGCAGATATTAAGCACCCAGGAATGAAATATGCAATTTCTGTACTCTACCACAATAAGCAAATTATTAGTTCTGTATATTAATAACAGAAATCCACATATAACCAATATATGTTAGGTTTGTGAATAAATAGACACATCCAAATGGTGGAGGTCTTTCACATGTAATGGCTATAGACTAGAGACTTAACTGGTTAAATGGGTCCAATGGCTTCCATAAGGCATAATTCCACTCCCTTTCCCATGTCAATGATAAGTTGAGGAGGAAAGGCCTTGCATGTGGTTGAGGGAGTTGGAAGCAACAAGGAAGCAGGCTGTGACTTGGCCATGTGCCTAGCTCATGTGAGCCACCCAGTGGGAGATGAACACTGGTGCGTTACTTAAGCCCAGAAGATTTAGCTCCCTGTCTAGTTCTCTATCATCTTGGCAGTGAACAACATTGCTGCTGAATGAAAGGTACTAGGCATATTGAGGCCTTTGTATGATGTTTCTATTGGTCATCAACATTATTAAGGCACAACAATAGGGACAAGTCAAGTGAAGTTGCTGAGGTACTCCCACTACCTTCACATTGGACTAGTTCCTCTCCATAATGAGAGTTAAAGGTGGAATTTACCACAAAGCCCCCCACATAACAGTCATAGAACCCTCGCAGAGCCTCACTTTAGGTTCTCCTTAGTCCTGTTCCTGCTGCTCTGTTCCCCCCCCCAATACTGGAATTATAGCAAGTTGGAAATGCCCAGCCACATTAGCTGTGGTGCTGGTAATCTCATCTGCTATTTTGGAATGGTCTGGTAAAGGTATGACTTGTCCCTGTCTATTCAAGGGCCTTCCTTAATCTCCCTGCCTCCATCTCTCCATCATGTGTCTTTGTATCTATGTACTTGGCGGAGGATGATTAATTCTGCTGTACTCTATCCAGATTCACCCCCTTTATGACTCCAGATAGGATATCTTTTTAACCTGCCAACTGCTGGTACATCTCCCATCCCCTGTGCTGCATATTTGGTGTGGTCAGGCTTCTGTCATCCAGACTCTTGCCCTACTGCAAAGGTAGAAGCTACCTCATAGTATTCTATACTGCAAGGATCTGAAAGAGCCCTAGCTGGCCCTAAAGGGGAATCAGTCAAATTTATTGTTAGAGTCAACAATCAGCGCACTCAATGATTTTACATAAAAACATTTGAATAGGAAATATGGGATAAAACCAACAGTGACATACTTAAATTTAAAAATCTGTGACCATAACATAGAAACAAAATAAGACAGGCATAAAACTCATGTATAATTTGGATAAAATATTAGAAAATCTAATTGCCGTGCATTTTATGTTTCTTGTAAACCAGGGCAGTTTGCTTGTGAATGGCCCGGATAAGAAATAGCAGTCGTTTATTGCTGGAAGCCTGTAATTTCCCCCAAAGCCTAGATCTGGAAACTGTGTCAAAAGCTGGTTTTAGATTTACAAATACAGTGTAGAGTGATGTTTGTCCTCCAGAGCCATATTTTTCAATAAGATATTGTAACGTCAAACAATGATCTAGTGTAGACCTACCAGCTCAAAAGCCTGCTTGTTCTTCCACTATAATATCCTCCAGCTCTAAAATATCCAAAAAAATTTCAAGCAGATGTTTAGTATAGAGCTTACTTATAGTATTTAAAAGACTGATTGGTGTAATTTGATGGATCTTCTTTCTTTCCCTTCTTTTAAAAGGGGACAACAATGGCCATAGCCCTATCTTTGGGAATAAGGCCAGTTTTGTCAAGAAAGGTGAACAGGGAGGCTAGCAAGGTAGCCCACCAGTCCTTATCTACTTTAAGTAATTCTGGAGAGATTCCATCTACACCAGGAACTTTAGTATTCTTTAGCTGACAATACAAGCTTTTACCTCTCGAACAGATACTGGGGCCCATTTTTCCAAATTTTTCCAAAGAAGAGAATTGCATGGGGTCTTCATACATCTTTTGGAAATAGGATATCCATATATATGGGGGAATACAGGAGGTTAATGGAGGAACAGCTGTTGATGTATTATTGGACACCAGTCTCCAGAACAGAGATGTATTTTTATTCCTGGCTGCTTCAATTAAATTGGCCCACCTTTCTCTAGTGTATTCTTTCTTTCATCTATCTACCAGGAGTTTATATTCCTTCTTTTGAGCTTCCTGCCTATTCTATTCCTCAGCCCTCCTTGCTGAATTATATGCAGTGGATAGGGCATTTTTAGCTTCGATACAGCTTTGGTCAAACCATGGTTTTGAAGGAAAATTTATCTCAGCTTACCTTCCTTCTGGAAAGCATACTAGAAATGACCTTAATGATTGAATCAGGTCATCATACATTTTAATGAATGTTCTGGATTTAAAGGGGCTTTAAAGGCTTGGCAGCAAAGTTGGAGATTCTCAGCTGTTAGAACTTCCTTCACCTTTAGTTTGAGCTTAGGGGACCATTTAACATGACAGCTTTGGCGTTCCATCAGCATAATATTTATAGGATATGTTGTATGTACAGCCCTCATGTCTCAGCAGATTTGAAGATGGAGTGGGAAATGTTCACTCTCTAGATAGGGGAGAATTTGAAAATTGTTCACCCAGCACAGCAATGCTCTATCCACCAACATATAGTTGACTGTACTAGTTCTTGTCCCTGCCAGAAAGGTGAATTCACCCAGGACATCTCCTTTGATAGAGCTGTTTAGGATATACATGCTTAGTCTCAACACTAACTTTGCTAAACAGGGTCCTGCAAAGTTCAAGGTCTGGTCCTTAAAACATCATGTTTGAAAGGGAGGTCCTAAGGCCTCCTCCAGACCATCCAAGGATATCTTATATATAGAAGCCAGCATGGAGTTATCAGGACCCAGTTGAGCATTTAAATCACCTGCCACCCAGACTTTGACCCCCAGATGGTAAATAATAAGAGACCCTACATATTGTTCCAACCTGGCCCTAAAGGGGAACAATGGTCATTCTTGAATGCTGGCAGGGAGATGAATGGAAGATGATTGTAACTGGAATGTAACTGAAAAGGCAATCAGGATCTGCACAGAGTAGATCTAGATTCCATCTGTTTAGCCAGGAAACCTGCTGGGAGAGTGGCAGAATTTCTCTTACAAGAAAAATGTCTAGGCCTAGCTGGTCTCTTTGCTGAGGTAAGATCTAGCATAGGGAATGAAAACAATGAATCCTGAAAATCTTCTTCTGGCCTGAAGGAGGTAATGGAGGATAGATCCCTGCCCAAAACAGGATGATGTCCCTATGGATGTTATTCTGCCAATGTGTAGAGGAGACAGACTGGTGCAGAGGCCAAGAGAGATGCAATTAATAGAATAAATGATTCACTGTGCAACACTGGTGTTCTCTCCTACCCACCCTATATCTCAAGTGATATCTCTTCTCTCAGGGATGTGAGTTTCCTTTTCTGGATTCTACCTCTTCCAAGCATAGGGGATCAAAGGGGAAGCAAATTGGTTTCTACTTTTTTCCTACAACAGGATGTATTCTATATGAATATTTTATTCAGCCCCCTATAGGAACAGAGCTGAGGATGTGGCTTCTGAAGACAAGTGGGAGGGGTTAAAAGTGAAGAGAGACAGGAGGTGGGGTTTATTGATTTCTGTACAGATCCCTTTAATTCAAGTATTGCTTCGTGTTTTTTAAAGTTAATCACTACCTTCTAGAACTCAGGTTGGTTTACAGTGTTGTTAAGTGGGTGCTGTATTTCTTCTCAATGGCTCTTTAAAAAGGATTCATTAGTACAGAAATGTAGCTCAGTACAAATTCCTCAATTATGGCACTTGATTAAGCCAAGATTAGGAATGTTGTGGGATGTATCCCCCAGTATTTGTATAATCTTGATAGCCCTAGCCATCGAAGAGCCTTCTCCCTTGCTCGAGTAAATGCTTTTCCTTCAAAACTATTGTATGGTAGGTTTCAAAATATTCCTAAGCACGAACGGAGATGTGACTGCGGTTCTAATTCTCTTGATTCAATTGACCACATACTGTTGGATTGTTCGTGGCATGTATCTGCCAGGGAAAAATGGTTAAACACTTGGTTGCATGGTAAACATCACCTTTCCAATGCAATAAAATGCCAATTTCTACTGAATGACATATCATCAGAGATTACCGTGGCAGTGGCCAATTTTCTGGCTGACGTGATAAGAGTGAAAAATTGGGAAACTATGTTTTATGATTTTATAAATTAACTTAGATTTCTAGCTGATTGTGTTATTTACTGTCCTTGGTTTTGTTTTTTGTTTTTTTTAATGCTTAATATTTATATGCCATTAAAGGTTTATTGATTGATTAAGCCAAGAATTTGTGCTTCATCTATCCAGGCCATGAAAGAACTGTCCCTGAGTTAACAAACATGTTTCTAAAACAAAACAAAAAAATGTATATACTGTCTCTTGTTTTTTGCCATGAGAACTAGAAACGTACCTTTCTTTTTAAATAAAAAATACAAAGGCCAGAGATCACAAGTTGCAGAAAAGTTTGTGAAACATCCCTCCTTCAAATATTTTGTTACTCTAAAAATGAAAATTATAAAATAATGCGGCAGAACTGAAAAATAAAATAATTTTAGATAGACTTCTGATCTCATGTTTGATATTTCAGAACCACAGTGCTGACTGTTTCCTCCTTTGCTTCTTCTGCCTTCTCTTCTAGATGTGTTAACTAGCACTTTCATTCTGAGTAAAGGTCATCCTTGAAGAATCAGCAACAAAATCCAGTGGATGCACAATCTAATTATTTTGACATCTGAACATATGAAAGTCTCTTATACTGAGTCTTACCTTTAGTCTAACTAGAGTATCGCTATCTATCATGGATGCTCAATCACTTGCCAGTTTGGCTCACAGTCTATTCACCACTTGCAGTGAGCACTGTCAAATGTTAAGCAAAATGTCTGACTGTATTTGAATAGCTTGCATATGTTCAGTCATGCAAAAGAGCATTGTAAATGTGTGATCACATATTACTGTTTTCCCACAGCTTCTCCCATCCACCCACTTACCCAGCATCACTGGCACTTCTCTGTTTTCTGTTTGCCACATTCTTAAAGTGCATTAAACACTAACAATTTAAAGTTAGACAATTACAGTTGTGTGCCCTGTCTCCCTTATTGTGGTCTGACTAGAGCTTAGTTTACAAGATGCAGGCATCACAAAGCCATTTATGTTTACATGTTACATATTAGTTTATTTATAGGAATGCACATTGACAATTCTGTGAGGATTTCCTATGATCTTTTTAGCCTGTGGCAATTACAATATTTGCATAATACTCCTGGGAAAGAAAACTTTCAATATCTAATCATAGATTTCTGATTCAATATCTCCTGAAAGAAGAAGGCTTTACAATCGATGTCTATGATCTTTCTTTCAAAGTAGTGCCTTCTACAACTTCCTTTAGAAAGCTTGCAATGAATTCTTGGATAAGTACTTCAAAGTTTTGGGGAAAGTTTACACCACATATTCTTTTTACACAAGGCAGCTAATGTTTGCAACTGTAGACACTCATGGCAAGTAACTTGCCAAACAACATCCCACCATTCAGGAATGTTGTGAGTGTATTTTCTAATCACAGCAAAAGTTAATGTTAATGGCACAGACAGGTAAATCTCCAGATCTAGACCAATTCACACCACCTCATGGTAACTGTAAGTTTCCACTGACCCATTGTTCTTTAGACTATCATATGTTCCAAACCCTTTAGCAAATAAAGCAACTTATGGATGGCATACTTCAAACACAACAGCTTGACACGACAGGCAATTCCAACTATGAACAAAAACACTGATGTTTCGAGACAGGCGCTTTGACTCATTTGTAAGCAGTTCAATCACAGTAAGTGTGAATGTAAATGATGTTTGTTTTGAAGTTTTCAGCATCTCTGATTGGCAGTAGACCTCTGTGAGGCAAAGAATCCTGTTTCCTCAGAAAGGTTAATGTAAATAGTAACAGGCCTATTCCAGCTTGCAGGTGTCAGTCATTGGGCCCTTCTGCCCACACTTTCAAGGTCTGAGTCAAGAATGTGGTAATTAGCTCTTCTTGGGAATCTGTGGTCCACTTGATGGGAGGGGAGAGGCAGGAGTGATGTCATAATCTTCTAGATGATTCCAGAGAGAATGCATTCTGACGGGATTTGGACCATCACCTGACACCAGATGGTTTGAAACTATAATTGGGCTAGAAGCCAGAGAGAGGCCACAAATAACTTTGTGGCTTCTGTGGACTGAGGTCTGGACCATGTTAAGCTTGCACTGCAATGAACAGCTATGCAGAGAACACTTAAGCCTCTGTCTTGGATTCTGAGACTTTAAGTTTGTGCCATTTAATACCAGGTATCAATGTATTAGATAGAAAAGTTAGCTTCTTTGTTTTCCGCTATAAGGCTTGAAGAGTTTGTGTTGCCTAGTAACAACTTATTATTTAAATATTTAATAAACCTTATACATTTTTACCAAGGTCTGATTTATTGTGTACAGCCAGCCCTGGGAATCCATGGGGCCCAGGCTCAGGTTCCTTGATGCCCTCCAAGCTCTGTCTCAGGATAGAGGCTTTTCCCCAAGTCCAGGAACCATTTCTGTGGAGATGCCAGGAGCTTAACTTGAAACCTTTCACATGCAGAACCTGTGCTTGAATACTGAGTGATGGCCTCCTCTGATCTAACATATATTAATGACTTATATTTCCAGGCAAAACAGCCTGCAATAAAACAGTGTATGAGCTCTTGGGCTTTGAAATATTTTATGAGGAAATTTTTAGTTTGCATTACAGACATAATTTATATGTTCAGGGATATGGTTGGTCTAATTATCTGAGACCCTTTAATTTGAGACTACTTTTACATGAAACTTTTGAAAAGTTTGACTTTTGTTAGGATGGTCTCATAAAAAACTATACTGTGTGTAACAAACAAGATGTCTTAAGTCCATTTATGAGTAAAGAATGTAGACTAGCTGTCAAGATGGCTTTTTTGTATGTAGCTGTAGCTGGGATTTTGACAGCTCTGTGGAGGTGGAAAGGATTGAACAATGTGAAGGATAATAAGGCACATTTGCTAGGAAACTTTTCAAATAACAGCATCTAGGAAAGGCAGGGTAAAGAGACTCTCTATGCAGAAATAAGATGTTCTTATGAATATGATTTTTCTTATCTCAAAGGAAAAAGTAATTTTGCAGGACAACAAAATAATGGAAACTTTTTGAAATATAAATGCTAATTGCCCCAATCAGTGTGCATCTCTGTAGAAGGGTTAGAATCTGGTTACAAGAAAGGGTTGCTGGATCAGAACTCTACATCTTGCATTGAGGTTGCATGCATTCCACCTGTGTATACAATATGAACAGATTGCTGAAGAAATCATGTTTAAAAGGTCTTCACTTGGTTTTGTTCACATTTTGTTCATTCCTGAGATTTTAACATCGGCTTTGGTTTGCATTGGACAATAATCCTGAAAATTCTAGAGAGAGAGCCAGACTAAACATGACGGTTCCAGATCACCCAGGAGCCTCCAAAGAGGAATGGGGATTTGAACCTGGATCTTCCAGATCCTACTTTGAAACTACAATATTATGCCGCTTTTGTATGGTGGCTGCTGTTGACCAGTAGCAAGCAGCTGGGTCTGGGTGAGTCATGCAGATCAGATGATAGTATCTTGCCTGGTGTTGCTGGCAGGCCTGATGCTGAAAAAGTCCTTCAAAGCCCAAAACAGCCCTGAAAAGAGCCCTGCGCCCTCCCCTTGTCTTTTACTGTCAGAAACCAAGACTTCGAGGCTGGCAATAATGTTGTGTTTTCCATGCAGCTATCACAACAGTCTCTGAGCTTCTTGAAAGCTACAGGCACTGCTATTTGGGTGGGGGTGAATGCCCCAATGCACTTTTGTTTCATAGTTCAGATTTTTCTGCAAACCTGGGGCTCTGTCTTGTCTATTCATGGCTCCAGTCTCTAGATTTAAGTATCCACAAATTTGGCCATGTTGAGAATTAGAAATAATGAGGGGTGGAAGTTTTAATTCAGAAATTACTACCTAAATAACTATGTACATGAACATACTTATGGCACTCTATAATGCAATGTACAGTTCTATCTCAAAAATGAGGGGGGGGAAACCCAGGGGTCAGTTCGAGCCAGAGCACACAGGAGTGGCACTCCAGCAGTTAACAAGCCCAAGCAGTGGCAAGCCCCGCCCCCAGCTCCCTTTAGTTGGGCTTGGAGGAGCTCAACGCATGTGTAGCATTACTCGATGGCTACCATGGCATCCTTCTCCAGTCCCCCGCACTGCCCCTCCAGGCACCCCCTGGAGCCCTCACCTTGCCTCGTGGCCTGGCACCCCTGCATCACCCAGCCAATGTCTCCAAGCAGTGCCTGGACCCTTCCATGCTGCTGGGTAAGTGCCTGTCTGCACCTAGGTGCCTTTTTCATCTACCTGCCTTCAGCCCCAATTCCCCCACAGGCATGCCTTTCTGTGCCACTGGGGGGTGGGGGGTGGGATCTGGGTGCCTCGCTTGCCCTGCTACTCACTCGCTGCTCTTCCCCTACCCTTTCCTCTTCCTCCCTGCTCACCTCACCTCGTGGCCTGACACCCCTGCGGCGCCAGCCAATGCCTCCAAGCAGTGTTTGGACCTTTCCCTGCTGCTGGGTAAGCACCTGACTCCCTGGCTGGCTGCTGCACCTGGGTGCCTATTTCATCTGCCTGCCTTCAGCCCCAATTCCCCCGCAGGCGTGCCTTTCAAAAGGGTGGGTTTGATCTGGGTGCCTCACTTGCCCTGCTACTCACTCGCTACTCTTCTCCCACCCTTGCCTCTTCCTCCCCACTTGCAACTTCCCCCCTTTCTCTTTGCAAGCCCATCTCTTTTTCATCTTCATAGTTCAATCGGAACTCCTCCCCAAAACCTCTAGCTGAGCGCAACTGGGTTCCTTTTACAGGCTGGGATGGGTAAGTGGGGATGCTTGTCCTAGATGGCTTCTGTGACCCTTGGCAAGGAGTGAAAAAAGGAATCTGACTTTGCAAGGAACTAGACCAGCTTTGCAAACAGGAGGTTGTGATCCAGTGTGCACTTCAGGGAAGCGAGCTCCCATTTCAGGAGGAGGGAACTTGTGACTCAAGCGGCACAGGATCGGGCTGCGCAGTTTAGTGAGCCTGATCACATTTGCTTTAGAAGGAACTCCTTTGAGTCCTGAGTAGACTCACATCAGCTTCCTTTGGTTGCACATCACTTTCTCTCTCTCTGCGCCCTCCCTGTCTTTCTTCTGGGGCTTTTAGAGGTGCAGGTTGGGTATGCCTGAAGTCTGCTGTGGCACACACATTTCCACTTTGTCTGCCTCCACACAGGGTATAGGCTAGGCAGCTGACCTCCCTTGGAAGTACAAATAGAATGCCGGTGTTAATTTCTGGTTTGTAATCATGTCTAGAGTGCCGGTTTTCTCACCCTGAGGTGGAGGGGCAAGCGTTGCAAGAAGAGAACTTTATGCTGTGAATGGGGACATAAGTGAATGAATCACAGCTTCCATGTTGCTTAAGGAAGTGTGCCCTCCTCACATATTTAAAGTTTCTATGCAATGAGTTGCTGATGACTTCTTTGGATTTGAGATAAGAATAGAGTTTTACTTCCCCTCCTCATCTGCAGAACACCTTGACCAATAGCTTTTGGAGTCTTGTAGAGGAACTGTAATTTGTATAGGAGCCCTAAAAATGTCTGGGCAGCTTACCATATGCTTTATTGGTGATGAGGGAGGAAGCCTAAGTAAAAGAACTTGCTGTTCAGAGATTAAAACTGTTGGGGAGTGTGCCACCTCATCCCCACCCCAGATTACTGGTGGTTATGTTTTGGGATACTTTTTACAATATTCAAAGATTCTTCCAGGTTCTGTATTTTGTTGTAGCAATTTGTATCCTTGTGGTTACCATAATTAAAACTCAAAACAGAATATTGGGGCTACTGTACTTCAGTTGGTACAAAACCTGCAGCCCAATTACTAGTGGGTGCAAGGCTGGAAATACATGTCATACCTGCAGAGGGGTTGTGGCTCATTGGAAAAAACTTCTGCTTGTCATGCAGAAGGTTCCAAGTTCAATCCCTGATATCCCCAGTTAAAAGGACCAGGCAGTAGTAGGTGATGTGAAAGACCTCAACCTGAGACTCTAGAGAACTGCTGCTAGTCTGAGTTCACAATACTGACCTTGAGGGACCAAGGGTCTGATTCAGTATAAGGCAGCTTCATTTGTGTTCATTCTAGAATAACCTACCCTGCAGGCACTCCATTAGTTGCTGGTCCATTCAAGGTACTGGTTGCCATGTACAAGGCCCTTCATGAGAGGCTGCATCTTCTACAGTAGCTTTGGTCTTAGAATGATAAAAGGGTTGGGACACTTTCCATGTGAAGAAAGGTTAAAGCACTTAGGGCTCTTTAGCTTGGAGAAATGATGGCTGAGGGGTGACATGATTGAGGTTTATAAGATTATGCATGGGATAGAGCAGGTTGAGAAAGAAGTACTTTTCTCCCTTTCTCACAATACAAGAACTCGTGGGCACTCCATGAAATTGCTGAGCAGTCGGGTTAGAACAGATAAAAGGAAGTACTTTTTCACCCAAAGAGTGATTAACACATGAAATTCACTGCCACAGGAGGTGGCGGCAGCTACAAGCATGGACAGCTTCAAGAGGGAATTAGATAAACATATGAAGCAGAGGTCCATCAGAGGCTATTAGTCACAAGGTATAGATAGGAGCTCTCATTCTGGGGCAAATGATGCACTGTATTCTTGGTGCTTGGGGGGGGGCAACCTCTTCTTCTAATGTCCTGCCCCCACTGCTGGATCTCCTGATGGCACCTGGTATTTTTGGCCACTGTGTGACAGAGTTTTGTACTAGATGGACCATTGGCCTGATCCAACATTGGCTTCTCTTATGTTCTCTTATGTTCTTATGTCTTCTGAAGAGCTCGCCAGCTTTGAGTTGGGAAATACCTGGCGATTTTTGAAATGGAGCCTGGGCGGTGGGTGTTGCTTTCTGACACACTTCTGGTGATATCAGGGGGTGTGGCATATGCAGATAAGTTATGCTAATGAGCTCCTGCACCTCTTTTTCTACAAAATGACCCCTGAAAAAACCCAAAGACTAAACTGAGACATGGTATTTTGGGGCTTGGAGATTCCCCCCCCCATGATTGTCTCATTGTTTATGAGTCAAATACTGAAAACCCATAACTCCAAGATGAATGATACTATTATAGTTACGCCTCATGCTGTGAACAGTGTGGTAGATATTTCTACACATTCATTTCAGCACAATGAATCAGAACAGCCTGACTAAATATGTTTTTTCTTTCCTTGTTATAATAATGAGTTCTTATTACAGCAAAACCCCTTCATTTATCAATGCAGAAAGAAAACTGGTCATGAAGGAGAATTTCATAATAATAATAATAATAATAATAATTTGTCTTTCATAAATAATAATGAGCTTATATTTAAAGGCAAAGGAATACAAAACTTACCTTTCCCCATAAGTCCTGCTCCAGGTAATCAAATTTTTAAAGTATTTCCCATCTTATTTATCACCCAAGCATTCTAGATTAAATAAATGCTGTATGTAATTTGAAATACCAATTATGTTATATCAGTACTAAACAGTGACCCTAATGAATGGCTCGTGCATGTGCCCTCTCATTAAATAATACTTGACAGATCCTTTAAGTACAGGTGTAGAATTTTTAACTGTATTAAATCATACATTTTTGTATACATCTGAAAAAGAAGTCACCCTGTTCAAAATGGTGATAACACTTTCTTCACTTAATTTCTGGTAAAGTTAATTTTGCCCCTATACCCTGAAATGCAGACAACAGACACAATGCATGAGTTAAACTAGGGTTTAGTAATTATACTGTGAACTACACATGAAATTTGCCCTCTCTCTCATTGTGCTGGCTCCTTAAGAGAGTTTGCCAGCATTTGGGTAACCTACTGTGGCTCCAAGCTTCATTTGGTCATGCTTGCTTTTCCTCTCTTGTATCAAACATGTGCAGAGATTTATTACCCATCACCTCCCTCCACTATACAATGTAATGGTTCAAAAGCGGTTGTGCAGCACTAAGTGATTAACCCCCATCAGCCCCCTAGGACCATGTAGCACATCAGTGGTTGGTTTGAGTGGCTCACCCCATCCTTGGATGCCTCAGGGTGCTTGACAATCTAATTAAGCATAAACACCTCACCTGAACAAATCCTGCCAACCCCAATTAAGGTCTCACCAACCCTCAGAAATAGGCCTGTTAATAAAACCCAGCCCCACAACAATAAATGTGAAGCAGGTGAAGAGAGGTCCCTTATCCTGATCAATCCAACAATTCCTGCTTGGCACCGAAGTGTCCCACTAATCTCACATTGATGCCTCAGGGAGGAAAGGGTGGGAAGCTCTGCCTCTAAAAGAGTGTCAAACAACAGGGAACAACTTCTGTTCTCAGCCTTCTCACTGGCTTCACTGCACTAGGCAGACTTTCTTCTTTCGCCACCTCCTAGTGTCTGGTGACTCTAATTCTCTGAGGGAGGTGGGTGCAAAATATGCTTGTTTCCATTGTCACTTATTTTGAGTTTACTAATTTCCCTCTATCTGTGACTTCCTCCCATCTTTGCTTGTCTTAGTGAGGAGTCTTATACTGAATTTATCAGAATTAGGATGATGGGATGATGTAAATGTGCGTTTTGATTTATAGAGTCACAATGAAGATTTTTTTTTTTGTAACAAAGATTTTTATTGGAATATATTCAACATTGTTAAACACAATTTCCAAAACAATTTATAAGCTATATCCCTTCCCCCTTCCCCCCTAATAGGCTTCCAACACTGCTAATGCCAATAACAAAAAAAAAAATTAAAAGTAATCAGGTTTAAACTTATAACAATCGATAAACCAGGTAACATATTTTTTATATACAGAAATCTGACTCAACTAACATAATTCCATTTTCAATAAGAATCAAGGTTATACATTTTCCCTTTCATTTTATATTCACTTTCCATGTATATTTTCAGGTCTTCCCATTCATTTAAATACTGTTCTGCCATTTGTCCATTTAATTTTTTAGTCATTTTGTCCATTTCAGCTAAAAATAGCAGTTTTCTTAACCAATCTTGTATATCCGGTACTTTATCTGATTTCCACTGTTGTGCAAAAGCCATTCTCGCCGACGTGATCATGTACCATAATACTGTTCTCTTTTCTTGCTTGATTTTTTTCCATTGTCAAACCTAAGAGTAGACGTTCCGGATTTTTCTAGTAGGGATTTTCAATATTTTCTGCATCTCACAATGAACATTTGACCAGTATACTTTTGCTTTCTTGCATGTCCACCACATGTGATAAAAAGAACCCTCTATTTTTTTACATTTCCAACATTTATTACTCAGGTTCTTGTCCATACTTATATTAGCAATCTTTTTTGGTGTCATATACCACCTATAAAGCATCTTATAACAATTTTCTTTTACATTAACACAAGTTGAAATTTTTAGCGCTTTCCTCCATAAAAATTCCCAAGATTCCATTGAAATTTCCTTATTCATATTTATGGCCCATTTTATCATTTGCTCTTTAACAGTTTCATCCAAAGTGTATACAGTTAAGAATATTTTATACAACTTAGAAGTCACTTTTCCCCCTTTTTCCAACCAAATATCTTCAAACTCATCATTTTTAGCTCTAAAACCCACCTCTTTACAATCTTTAAAAAAAAATCTCGTATTTGTCCATATTGTAACCAACCATATTCAAATACTAATGCATTGTTTGGTTTTAAGACATAATTCTTCCCTTTTTTTTAAAGCAACTCTTGGTACTTCAGCCAATCACTACCTTTATGTTCTGAAAAAGGATGAATAACTGCAGCAGGAACAATCCATAAAGGTCTTTCATCGGGAACTGTATTCCTATATCTGGTCCATGCTTCAAACAGCGTTCTTCTTATATAGTGATGCTTAAACATTGAGTCCACCTTATTTTTCCCATACCAAAGATAGGCATGCCAGCCAAATCTGCAATCGTGGCCCTCAAGGGCCAATAGCTTTCTATTTTCCAAATTAACCCAATCAGACAACCAAGACAAACATACAGCTTCATGGTACAAACGCAAATTCGGGACTTGGAAACCATCTCTCTCTTTTACATCATACATAATTTTCATTTTGATTCTTGGCTTCTTTCCTGCCCAGATAAATTTAAAGATTTCTCTTTGCCATTTTAGTAACACTTTCATATCTTTCACAATTGGTATTGTCTGAAACAAAAACATTAATCTGGGCAGTACATTCATTTTGACAACGGCAATTCTTCCAAGAAGAGATAGTCTAAGTTTCTCCCATTTTCTCAAATCATGACTTATCGATATCCATAGTTTTTCATAATTATTCTTAAACAAATCAATATTTTTCATTGTAATATCAATCCCCAAATACTTAACTTTTTTAACCACTTCACATTCTGTCATTTTTTGTAACCATTGTTGCCTTGCAGTAGTCATATTTTTACATAATATTTTCGATTTGTTTTTATTTACATAAAACCCAGCGAGTTCACAAAAGTCTTTCACTTTTTCAAAAACCAATGGCATAATGTTAACAGGATCTTCCACAATAAACATAACATCATCAACAAATGCTCTTAATTTATATGAGAAACCTCTAATGCTAAGACCTTTTATATTTTTATCATCTCTGATCGCTTGCAGCAATATTTCCAAAATCCAGATAAATAACAATGGCGATAAAGGACAGCCCTGTCTAGTTCCTTTTCTGACCCTGAATATTTCCGTTGACTCTGCATTAACAATCACCGTAGTTTTTTGCTCTTTGTAAATCGATTTAATCATTTTTGAAATTTTTTCGCCCATCTGCAATTTTTCAATCACTCTAAACATAAATTCCCAGTTCAAGTTATCAAATGCCTTTTCCGCATCCAAAAATAAAAAACCAACTTCCTTTTCAGGGTGCTTGTCATAATATTCTATTGCGTCCAATACAACCCTTTGATTATCTTTTATTTGCCTATCCGGTAGAAAACCAGCCTGGTCTTCAGCAATGACTCCTTTCAGATACTTTTTAAGGCATTCTGCTAATATTTTTGCAAAAATTTTATAGTCATTATTCAAGAGCGAAATAGGTCGGTAATTTTTAACATTAGTTAAATCTTGTGACTCTTTTGGTATCAAGGTGATTGCTGCTTCTTTCCAGGAGTCCGGGATATTCCCATATTCTCTGATTTCATTTAAAAGAATCTCTAAAACCGGCACCAGGTCTTCTTGAAATTTCTTATAGAATTTGGCTGAAAATCCATCTGGTCCTGGGACTTTGGAGATTTTTGCTTCCCCTATTGCTTTGCTGATTTCTTCTTTAGTTATTGCAGCATTCAAAAATTCTTTTATTTTTTCACTCGGTTGCATTAGGTTTATCTTTTGTAAGTAATCTTGAATCTTCTGTGGATCCACTTGTTTTGCCTGAAAAAGAGTAGCGTAATATTTATAAAATCCTCTCTGGATTCCTCCTGTATCTGTAATTTCCTTGTTCCCATCTTTCAGTTTTGTTATTATTTTATTTTCTCTTCTTTTCTTCAATTGCCATGCCAAGTACTTCCCCGGTTTATTTGCTCCTTCAAAGGACTTCTGTTGCAATTTCTTCAAATTCCAATAAACTTTATTTAACCTTGCATCATATTGTTCCTTTAAAATCCTCAGTTCTCTCACAATTTTCCTTTTGCCAGGTCTCTTCTTAAGCTCTGCTTCTTTCTTTTGGATATTTTCCAAAATTTCCTTATCCATTTTAAGTTGTTCTTTTCTTTCATTGTTATTAATTGCAATAAAATGCCCTCTCATCACAACCTTGTAAGCATCCCATACCGTCTGCGTTTGTACTTCTTTATTCAGATTTATTTGAAAATACGTTTTGGTTTCTGTCCTTATCTTATCCAAAATGTTTTGTTTGTCCAGTAGATCCTCATTGAGTCTCCATCGATATTTCTTTTTCTTAATGTAAGTTGACCATTTTATCGGACTGTGGTCGGAAATAGTTCTAGGTAATATTTCTATTTTGCGCGTTTGTGTTATTAGGTTGTCAGACATCCAAATCATATCAGTTCTTGAAAAAGATTTGTGTCTGGATGAATAAAAAGTATAATCTTTAATCTTTGAGTTTTTTACTCTCCATGCATCTTCCAAGTGTTCATGCTTTGCCAATTGAAAAAATACTTTTGGAAGTTTATCTAATTCTTCATTTCCTTTTTTTGATTTTCTGTCAATTGCGTTATTAACAGTACCATTAAAGTCACCCATCAATATCATTCGTTCATAGGTTAACTGATGTAATTCTTCCTATAAATCTTGAAAAAAATTTTCCTTGGCTCCATTTGGAGCATAGAGGTTTACAATTAAAGTCTTTTTATTCTGGAGCATAATTTTCACCGCCAAAAATCTTCCTCCTTTGTCTTTAAAAATTTCTTTTGGTTCCAGTTCTTTTTTTACATATGTGACAACTCCTTTTTTCTTCTGCAAGGAGAGAGAATAAAATTCTTCTCCCAATCTAGTTTGAATCAGAAATTTGGCATCTGTTTTTTTGATATGTGTTTGTTGCAAACAAACAATATCACATTTTTGCTTTTCCAACCACAGTCTGACTTTTTCCCTTTTTTGGGGGGAGTTAAGTCCATTTACATTCCACGAAATAATTTGACTCTCCATATTATTTTGTATTTACTTATCAGAGTCTTTAAAATTGTCTCTAATGAACTTGGTCATTTGTTCTACTGATCTGATGGTGACTCTCTTCTGCTTATGAAGATTTGATTGATTTAAGGAACCATATTTATGAAGCTTATTGATTTGATTGGGGGAGGAATCCCTCAGAAGGTCATATTACATGAAAGAGGGTACCTGCTTACACATCATGGATACTTCTAGAAATGAAGTGTAAAATCTTCCAGTTTTGCCATGTAAATTTGAAATAACAAAATTTGAAATCTGAACTATACTTTTAATGTGATTTTTTTTTTAACTCAAGAATTTGAAATCCAGCGTCTTTAGACATTTTGGTATCTCTTTATAGTTTAATTTTGACATGTTTTGAATGTGAAATCTCATATATTTCCATTGACAAATTCAAATTACCATTTCATGTTATCTGTCAAATGGAGACAAATAAATAACAATATTATATGTCAACTATTGATTACTGTCAAATATTAAATATTACTTCATTCCAACCATAAACTGTCAAATATGATGGAGAGATGGTTTTCAATCTCCTAGTCACTGCTGGGCTGTTTGGAATTTTAAATAGCAGTTCAATAATAGCAGAAAAGCTTCTGCAAAAGCCAGCTTTTCCAATACTATTGATCATCTTCTGCAACACACAGTCAGAGGAAAATTCTGGATGTGTTCCATGGCATACTCTTGGTTCACAACAGGCAATAGCTGGGCAAAATAGTTCTTCATATAAACTGAGTGCATCCTAGGCCATCATTGTGACACGTTTCTTGCTTGTTATGGCTGCAGGACACGCTGTGTGTTTGATGAATATCACTTATTGATAGTGTTTTGTGGAAATGACTCATATGAAGTCATGTTTATTGCAAGTTATACACAGAGACAAACTATGTGTGCTCTCGAGTTATTAGCATAGAGAGATAAATTTGACTTACATTACTTTTGCTCACTGCAATCAGTAATACATTATATAAATATTCTGAAACTGGACTATCTCACCAACACACCCAGAGAAGCAAAGGGCAACTTTATATATAACCACTAAATTAGAGAACATTAGAAAAACTTAACCACTACTTATAATGTACAGGAAAGAGTTTGTTGATGCCAAGGGCTGAATCCTATTAACTAGTGCAAGAGGGAGGAGGGGCAATCTTACTATCCCCCCCCCACTCACCTGTTCCATATGGCCTTTTGCTCATGCAGGTCCTCTGATCTCTGGCATAGTTCATTCAGAGGTTAAAAGGGACCCACATCCTTCTTGTTCCAATAGAAATCTGCTAGGTTACAACCCACTATGAATGAGTAGCACAAATGCCTATCAGCACAAAACAAAACAAAAAAAAATCACCAACAAATGACTGTGTTGCAGAACTACTGTAATGCACTCTATATAGATCTCCCCTCAATGTCATCTTACAGATTCCAGAATGTTGAAGCTCAATTATTATCAGGAACTAGAGAGGGCATGCATATTACTCTCATTCTACAGTCACTCCGTTGGCTACCCATCAGTTACTGGGCCCAGTTCAAGGAGCTAGCTATCATACTTTTTATGGTCTTGATCCCTCAGGTCTGCAGGACTGCTTCTCACCCTATGCTTCACCCTATGCACCACAACACCTTCATTTATCCAAGCAGGGCCTTCTGCAGATGCCAGCTTGAAAATGGGCAAAATCAACCACTGCTCATACACATACATTCTCTCTTGTTCCCCCCACCTTCTGAAAGAGCCTGCCTGATTTTATTTATTTATTTTATTACATTTGTATCCCACCCTACCCCGCAAGGGGGCTCAGGGCAGCTCACATTTATCACCACATATGCCGAGTTAGCATAAAAGCATTTAAAAACAAAATTAAAACACTCATACAATAAACAAATAACAATTTAGTGCTCGCAGTAATTATCATTCTGTCAATAAATTAATTAATGGTGGTGTGTTATAAAATGTAGTTCTAAACCCTGATTCAGTGGTATTCCGGCCTCCACATGCTGTGGCTGAGTTCAGACTGGCAGTCTGCAGTGGGAGCCAGTCGTGGCAAAAAAGCCCCAGAATAAACTGTTCCGGTTTTTCCCAGTCACAAGGAGGCAATAGATGTGGGAGCATACTGGGAGGAGGTGCATGGGAGTGTTCAGACTGCTGACCCGGAGGCATGGCTGTAAATGGCTTTTTCCTCTATATGTGTATGGGCGCATGGGTGCATATGCCGGCTGATTTGGGGTGGACCCCGCTACACCGGCACCGCCAATCTGATCATTGCTGCCTTATGCACGGAAACACCTGGCGCACACTATAGAAGCGGGTTGCTCCTGGCTTTTCGGCTTTGCGTTCACACTTCTGGGAAGCAGAATAATGTGTGATAAAGGTGCTCTTTGGGATTTGCTACCACTTTTGTCAGGTATCTTTTTAACATGGGAGTGAAGCGGAACAGCACGGGTTGCCTACGGGTGGGGAACACCAGGCAGATGTGCCTATGTGAATGCCCCCTTTAATCCGCTTGGGAAACACAGTTGAAAACTGGCTATAGCAGGGCGAACAGCCAGTCTGAACTCAGCCTGTGGCTTGATCTCCATGCAGGGCCCTCCACTAACCCTCCACTATGGATGTTACTGGTAATGATGACTGATGTTAGTGGCAGTAGTGGTAGTGGTGGCAGCTCCTAATTGAAAGCCTGGTGGAAGAGCTCCATCTTGCAGGCCCTGCAGAACTGTACAAGGTTCTGCAGGGCCCTGGTCTCTTCCGGGAGCTCATTCCACCAGGAAGGAGCCGCCACCGAAAAGGTCCTGGCCCTAGTAAAAGCAAGCCTGGCCTCCTTAGGGACTGGAACATTTAACCAATGTTGTGACCCCAACCGTAGTGCTCTCTGGGGTATGTATGGGGAAAGGCGATCCTTCAGATATGCTGTACCCTGGCCATATAGGGCTTTAAAAGTAAGTACCAGCACCTTGAAGTCAATTTGGTATGCTTTTGGCAGCCAGTGCAGTGCCTTCAGCACCAGCCAGATGTGCTCCCTTTTAGGGAGACACATCACAAGCCTGGCTGTGGCATTCTGCACTAACTGCAGCTTCTGGATTAGCGACAAGGGCAGCCCCATGTAGAGAGCATTACAGTAGTCTAATCTCAAGGTGACCATTGCATGGATCACTGTAGCCAGGTCGTCGCAGTCGAGGAAGGGAACCAACTGCTGAATCAGCCAAAGATGGTAAAAGGCTGACTTAGCAGTGGCTGCCACCTGGGCCTCCATCATTAAGGAGGAATCCAGGAGCACTCCCAAACTCCTAACCTCCTGCGCTGGCACCAATGATGCCCCATTGAAGGTCGGGAGCGGGAGTCCCATCCCCAGCCCACCCTGACTCAGGCACAGAACCTCTATCTTCACTGGATTTAGCTTCAGCTGGCTCAGTCTAAGCCAACCAGCCATGGCTTGCAGTGCCCAGTTCAGATCTTCTGGGATGGAGTTCAACTAGCCACCCAACATCAGATGGAGCTGGGTGTTATCAGCGTACTGATGACACCCCAGCCCACACCTCTGGGCAATCTGGGCAAGGGGGTGCATGTAGGTGTTAAACTACATCAGGGAAAGCACAGCCCCCTGAGGCATACCACACTTAAGTGGGTGTCTCTTGGACTGCTGTTCCCTAGCACCACCCTTTGTCCCTGACCCTGGAGAAAGGAAGTGAGCCATTGCAGGACAAGCCCCTGTATCCCCACATCGGCAAGGCAGTGGGTCAGCAGCTGATGGTCAACTGTGTCAAACACAGCTGACAGATCTAACAACAACAGCACTGCCACACTGCCCCAATCCAGGTGTTGCCGGAGGTCATCAGTAAGGGCGACTAGCGCTGTCTCCATACCATGTCCTGGGCGAAAGCCAGACTGGAAGAGATCTAGGATGGAAGCGTCATCCAGAAAGCCCTGTAACTGTGTTGCCACCACCCTCTCAATTAATTTGCCCAGATAGGGCAGATTGGAAACCAGCCGATAGTTGGCCAATTCAGCTAGATCCAAAGTTGGCTTTTTCAGGAGAGGGCAGACCATAGCTTCCTTGAGTGCCCCCAAGAACTGCCCCTCAGATATTGTTGATATTCTCCTTTAGGGCACCTCAAAATCCCTTGTAGCCTGCTTTAATGAGACAGGAAGGGCATGGATCAAGGCTGCATGTGGTTGGGCATACAGTCTATGAGCTATCTGTTAACTTCCTCCAGGTTGAGTGGGCCGAAACAATCCAAAACCGGAATCGAAGATGTGCAAGGGGCCTCAAGTTCACTCATTGTTTCAATTGTGGCGGGGAGGTTGCAACAGAGCGCCAAGACTTAATCTGCGAAAAAGCTCACAAATGCCTCATAGCCAATATCCAATTCCCTAGCATTTGGTCTGCCCTGTGGCAGAGCTGTCAAAGACCAATTCATTCTAAACAATTGGGCTGGGTGTGAACTTGTAGATGCAATCATAGCCGCATAGAACTCTCTCTTAGCGGCCTTGACTGCCATCTCATAGGATCCCATAAACGTCCTATAAGATGTTCTTGTGGCTTCATCTCAAGCACGGCGCCACCGCCTCTCTAGCCATCTCAGTTCTCGCTTCATATGCCACAACTCCTGGGTAAATGAGGGCGCAGGCTTAGCGCGAGGGTGAAGTGGGTGCTGGGGAGCGAACTCATCAATGGCTGCAGAGAGCCGACTATGCCAGTCCTCCACGAGCTCATCCAAGGAGCTGCCAGGAGGCATCGGTTCCCGCAGGGCCATTTGGAACCGCACAGGGTCAGGAAGGCTCCCACTCCCCTGACTTTCTGCAAACTATGGTCAGGAGGACCTTTTTACACAGGCAATAGGGCTGTATTGTAATGAACTGGTTTGGAAAGATGCTTTGATAAAGGGATAGGGGCTGTGTATACTACCATAGCACGTATGGTCTGTTGCTATGAGCATGATCCCATGTAATTTCTGCATTGTTTAATATGCCATGCTAATGCTGATATTTTATTTCAGCTTTGTTTTAGATTGCTGCAGTCCAAATCCTACTGCATTGTATCTTGGGCATCCCATCCCGTGGACTATATGAGCCTATACTTGCTTAACCTACACTGTGAAATCCACCATGAGTCTCAATTAGAAAGGTGGATGATAAATGACTTGAACAAACAAACAAGATATGTTTGATGCTGAGAATGAAAAAGGCACCAGGAAAATCAATAAAAGCAAATTATAGTTGATTCTAACTTGTTTCCATGTTTAAAGAAATGACATCAAGTGTTATTTTTGTTTAATTTCCTCATGAGTCATTACCCAGGAATCATCTACAACATGAACATAGTAGTTGCATGACAAACCAGGCAATATGAAATAATTCTTGGAAAGCAGAAAACCTGAAAAACACAGTGATACCAGTTGGAAAACATTCATCAGTACTGTCAGATACTAAATACCAGTGCATTGCAACTATAAAACATTGTCAAACACCAACTGTCAGTTATCATATACTGAAATAAAGAATCATGGAATGTCAAATGTGACTATCAAATATTTGTGGAATATTTATCACATATTATTAGCCAAATATTCTGAGGTGCCACATACCATCTGAAGATTATTCTGAGAAGGAGAATTTTTGGAATCACATTAATTCCATCACTATGTTTATTATTTCAGTGTAAACATTATAAAATATTAAATACATGTTAATGATTTTGATCATAACAACTGTTCCATTTCTATGAGCCATATATTTTTAAAATATATTCCATCAGACCTGTTATATGATGCAGTTTCTATAATCTTCCAGCCAGTATTTTGACCGCTATGAATAACATTTACATTTAGATCCAGCAATATACACAGTAAAATTGTTTGCATACCATTCCTAAATCTTCATGTGGTAATTTCATAGACTGTGGCTTGGATCCTATGCTTCAATTCTACTTGCACAGCTCTTCATCCATTGCAGGACTGGCCCTCCAATACAGCAGTCATTCCTCTAGAATTAGATTGATTTCAGCTGATTGAAAGACACGTCTTACATGAGTAGAAGTGCCCAGCATCAGATCAGTGTATTCTGCAACTGCAGTAGAAAACTGCATCTGTAATTGAAACGGGCATAGCACAAATGGAAACAAGGCATAGGATCCAAACCTATATTTATTATTGTATCATAATAACTTGCACATTTGGGACACCACTGCCACCTATGTTCAGAATTTTCATCTATTCCCAATAAGCAAAGGTATTAGACTAACAGATTCTGTTCAGTTTCTGAGATGTCAGGTACCACCTGTAGATAATTTTAACTATCTTTCCTTTAAATTTGGATGTAAAATAGAATGGTCTAGAGAACTAGATCACATTCTTTTGTTCTTAATTCTGTTGTGAGAGTACTACAACACTTTGCCTTATGATGATCATGGTCAAGAGTACCCAGATTCCTAAAAATATATATAAATCTTGGATATAATATTTCTTCAGATTTCTCTTAATAAGCTTTGTTCTATTTTGGATAGGTTCATGTTTACCTAATTTTGATCCAAAAATTGTATTACAGTGTCTAATTTGGAGATACTGGAAAAGAGGATTCTAGAGCAGGGGTGGCCAAACTTGTTTAACATAAGAGCCACATAGAATAAACATCAGGTGTTTGAGAGCTCCAACACATGAACAATTATTACACATATTTTTATTGAAAAACAAAACAAATTTGCTTGTTATTAACATTAAATGAGACTGCCAAAAATAAAAACAAAAGGGGTTTAAAACAGATATTGATAATATTTATTTATCCAATGATATTTGTAGGTGAGGGGTGGCTTTGAGAATGCATTTAAAGCTGCTTTCTCTGCTCTCCCCCCACCTCAAGCCTACCCAGGGAGGGGAACACTGGATGGGGAAAGGAAGACCAATCAGGGAGGCAAGCCTCCCTTTTGCTTTGGCTTTAGGGTAAGTATAGATGTAGAGTGGGAAACTGAGCATAGAGAAAGAAATACAAGAATACCACATGACCTCCGTTTGACTTAGGAAAATGGTGGTGCATGCTGTAAATGTAGAGGTAGGTGCAGAGTTGTGCACTGTTGACTTGGTGCCTATCCTGGAGCCCACATCACTATGAACTGCTTCCTGAATATCTTTTATTATATTTTATGCCTGTGTTTTAAATTTCTGCAGGTCACTTTTTCAGCCAGTTTGCAGGCTGAAAAGCAAGGTAAAATACAATAAAGAAATAGCCTGTAAAGTCATCCCCCCCCGTTCTTATGTTTTTTTGCCTGTTTCACTTTGCACTGAGCCAGTTCTGTTTTAATTGCTACAAATTTGCTCCATATATTTATGACACTTGTGACTTAGACCTTGAACTCTTGGAGGACAAGGCTCTTTTTTCTTTTAAAACAAAGAACTTCAGTTACCTGAGGAGTAATAGGGCACTATGTGCATCATTAAAAGCCACCAAAGTATGCTCTTTCCTTCCTAATACTACATCACATTATAGGAAATGATAATTTTATTGTCAAGTGCTTCAGTTCAATTCATGGTTATAGATGCTTATAGTTAATTTATTGCAAGGGGACCTAATCATGTATACTAGTAAGTGGATTGCATCTTTTACCTCTTACAGGTGTACATAGGAATTCAATACAGGGGTTGTCTGACAACTAACAGGTCAGGTGAAAAATCCCAGTTGCCAAAGGAATACAGCTATGTCCTTCCTCTAAGCATTAGCTGTTTTCAATTAGGATATAAACCTTCAAAAATGATAGGAAACATTTTTCATTGACTTAACTTAGCCAAGTTGTTCAGAATATACACAAAGCAATGGACCAATTAAAAGGACCTTGCAGAGCAGAGCAAAAGGAAACATATAAGATGGATGGAAATTGCACCCAAATCCTAGCACTCACAAGAAGACAACAAGCAAAGGGCAAAAAGGTCACTGAACAAATATTTTAATAATGCTTTATTTGAAATTCCATCAGTTACACATTATTAGCTCTGCTGTGCTGCAGAAACACAGGAGGGATAATGTGAACGGCTTTATTTATAATACAACAAACCGCAGCACCTCCAGGGCATACATCGTCCAAACAATTGTATTTTGCAATTCACTGCTATATTTTCTGAATGTCAGCACCTTGCTGCCTTACTTTATGGGCTAGGGAGTATGACAGGAAAAAAGACTGGGTGGGGGTGTAATCTGGATCCCTTTTAAAAACGATTGAAATCTTATAATCTGTGATTCTGGCTTTTTATTACACAGATCACCAGAGTACTTATTGGGGTCAGTTCTTTTGGCTTACATTGCTCTTTAAAGAGCAGTATACATTGATGGTATAGTATGGATGGTGTTAAAATGAACAAACAGTAATTCATAATGCCAGGGCTGTACTGCTCCACTCAAGCTGTTCTGGTGGAAATATGGTAGTCTGATGTTCTTTAGGAGTTTGCTGCTCACAAGGTAGTAGACTCCATTCTGGCAGCTTGCAGCACAATGGACCTTGTGGTCTGATTTCTACAGCACAGCAGAATCATCTGCCACAGCAGTTCCTCACTTGGCATGGATGACTTGATAATGGAATTCAGTACCTTGTACCTTGTAAGGCTGGTCTAGAAATCTTTTGAAGTCCATTGGCTTAGATGGTTGTAACTCTGATTAAAATGGCCCTATTGAGCACATTTAATTTCCTTACCTACAGTGCTTATGCAAACAGTATGGGAGTGATTGTTGATGTGGTGCTCAAGGAACCACGATGCTCATCTAGGCATTTCCTGCTGTTGCCTTCTTCTTATGCAGCAAGTGCATTAGAAGCGCTCAGGAGTCCTATCTTTGTATCTTCAGAAAGAGCTGCCTCCATTATATAAGGACACCTGGCTTGGAGCCTCCCAACAGTATGTGCCCAAATCTCCATGGTAGCCATTTTGTGGTGATACCCATTACCTGTTTTCAGACTTCCACAAGTGTTTGCAGGATATGGATGCCTGTACTATGAGAGATATTTCTGACTAGGAATAAGGCCCGTTGTGGAAATAAATACAATGAGCTCTAGAAAGAGGCTCTGGGAGAGTGCCCCAGCCTTGGCCACTCAGTGTTAATTTGCTGTGGTGACCTCAGCAGGGTATAATGACACAGAGTCCACCATTTTCTCCAGGGGAACTAATCTCTGCCATCTGAAGAGCAGTTCTAATTCTGCGTGATCTCCATTCCTCCCCTAGAGATTGGCAACAATGGTTCCCCATGAAAGAATGGCTAGTTTGGAGGGTGGAGTCTATGGCATTGTACCTGTGTGAGGTCCCATCCCTCCTCAAGCCTCACCCTCTCCAGGCTCCACCCCTCAAATTTCCAGGAATTTCCCCACCTGGAGTTGGCAACCCTATCTCCCTCCCAGCCAACTGTCAACCTACTGTTATCTGTCCCCTGGCTTCAGCTTTCCATCTCCTCCACCCTCCCTCCTAGAGAGCAGTTGTAATTCTGAATGATTCCCAGCCCCCACATGGAGATTGGCAACAATGGTCCCCATCAGGGTGGAAGGTAGAGTCTGGCATTGTACCTGTCTGAGGTCCCACCCCTTCTCAAGCCTCATCCTCTCCAGGCTCTACCCCTCAAATCTCCAGGAATTTCCCACCTGGAGTGGGCAACCCTATCAGGACTGGCCCCAATGAGTTTTCTCCCAAAGGCCAACATAGGTTTGGAAAGGGCTTTTTACTGACAGAACCAATATTGGTTGCCTAACAACAAGCACTGAGACAAAAGTACAGTTGCCAGCTCTGAGCAGGGAAATACCTGGAGATTTGGGGGGTGGATCCTGTGGAGGGCAGCATTGGGGGGGGTGGAAGGACTCAGTAGGATATAATGCCATAGGGTCTACCTTCCAAAGCAGTCATTTTCTCCAGGAGAACTGATCTCTGTCATCTGGAGATCTCCAGGTCTCACCTGGAAATTGGCAACCCTAGGGGAAAGTGAGCCAAAAAGCAGGAGGTTGAAGAGAATGTTTTGATGGTCACTGGTCCACCTCATTAGCCAGTCAGTGGAGCCATAAAGGAGAGAGAGCTGTTTTCAGTTTATTCTGACATGGAAGTGGCCAAGCTGGCAGTGGGTGAGGGAGGGGGTTATGCTGAAAGTCCTTTGGCTTTTTACTGACAGAAGCAAGCTTGGTTGCCTACCAACAGCCACTGAGGGGAGAGTTAGTTCCATACAGGAGTCAAGAGAAGTGTCTTCCTCAGGAGAGACAGCTGTCTGCCAGTAAATCTGACAGGGGGACAGTGGCTGAAGTTAAAGTGGGCAGGGAAGAGGAGCAGATCCAGCACCTGGCCAATGGCACATGAGTACTTGAGTGGCAGCTGATGGGGCAATGGCTGATGGAACCACACTGCACAGCCAATGGGAGAGCTGGAAATGGCCAATACACTAAGTGAATTATATATATTAAACTAGGAATAAGGCCCATTGTGGAAATAAATACAATTAGCTCTAGAAAGAGGCTCTGGGAGAGTGCCTTGGGCCTTGGGCACTCAGCGTCAATTTGCTGTGGTGACTTCAGCAGGGTATAAAGAGAGAGTCCACCATTTTCTCCAGGGGAACTAATCTCTGCCATCTGAAGAGCAGTTGTAATTTTGAGTGATCTCCATCCCTCACCTGGAGATTGGCAACAATAGTTCCCCATGAGGGAATGGCTGGTTTGGAGGGTAGAATCTATGACACTGTACCTGTCTAAGGACCCACCCCTCCTCAAACTTCACCCTCTCCAGGCTCCATCCCTCAAATATCCAGGAATTTCCCACCTGGAGTTGGCAATCCTATCAGGACTGGCCCCAATGAGTTTTCTCCCAAAGGCCAACATAGGTGTGGAAAGGCTTTTTACTGACAGAATAAAGCTTGGTTGCCTAGCAACAGGCGCTGAGGCTAAAGTACAATTGTCAACTATGAGTAGGGAAATACCTGGAGATTTGGGGGGTGGATCCTGTGGAGGGCAGCATTTGGGGAGGGGACAGAAGGACTCAGCAGGGTATGATGCCATAGGGTCTACCCTCCAAAGCAGCCATTTTCTCCAGGGGAACTGATCTCTGTCATCTGAAGATCAATTGTAAGTGGGGGATCTCCAGGTCCCACCTGGATATTGGCAACCATAGGGGAAAGTCAGCCACACAGCAGGGGGCTGAAGAAAATGGTTTGATGGCCGGTGGCCCATCTCATTAGCCAGCCAGCCAGACAGCCAGCCATGGTGGAGCCAAGCAGGAGAGAGAGCCGTTTTCAGTTTATGCTGACAGAAAAGTGGCCAAGCAGGCAGTGGGCGGGGGAGGGGGTTACGCTAATAGTCCTTTGTCTTTTTACTCACAGAACCAAGCTTGGTTGACTGCCAACAGCCACTGAGGGAAGTTAGTCCCACAGAGAAGCCAAACAGCAGAAGTGTCTTCACCAAGGGAGAGAGAACTGTCTGCCAGTAAATCTGACAGGCAACAGGGGCTGAAGTAGGAGTGGGTGGGGAAGAGGAGCAGACCCAGCACCCAGCCAATGGCACGTGAGTACTCTTGAGTGGCAGCTGATGGCCCAATGGCTGATGGAACCACACTGCACAGCCAATGGGAGAGCTGGAAATGGCCAATATGCTAAGAGAATTATATATATTAGACTAGGGAGCAAAGCCTGTTGTGGTGGAAGACAACAGGCCCTAGAAAGGAAGGGAGGGAGGGTGGAAGGGAGAGAGGGTTGGAGAAAGGAAGGAAGGAAGGAAGGAAGGAAGGAAGGAAGGAAGGAAGGAAGGAAGGAAGGAAGGAAGGAAGAGGGGGAAGAGTGAAAGAAAGGAGAGAGGAAGAAAGGAAAGGGGGGAAAGGAAGGGAAGAGAGGTGGAAAAGGGCTTCTCTGGGCCTACTGCACTCATAGAAGGCCCAGGGGATAGTGTGTGGGGGGGAAAGGGCTTCTCTGGGCCTACTGCCCCCATAGAAGGCCCAGGGGATGGTGTGGGGGGGCAGAAAAGGGCTTCTCTCACCTGCCTCTGCCTTGAGGGCCTGTCCCTGCGCTCACACTCCAGATGGTCCTCTCCTGCTGGAGGACTGGAGCAGACTGAGCCGAAGACACTGACCGGGGCTGACGTGGGCGGGACTTCGCCAAGCAGCCAGTCAGCCCTGGCCAGTGTCTTCTGACTGCCAGTTCTTGAGACGAATCAATTATGGCAAGCATAGAATGTTGCAGAACGAAAATTCAAATATTAATAAGGAAAGGATACTGCTCTTAAAGGAGGAACTTAAAACAAGTAGGGCTCATTTGTATTTGAAGCCTGTGATAAATCTTTTATATTCTCAAGTTAAAAACTAATAATTTGGAAGCGACCCTGCATTTTCAGTTGGTGTAGCTGTGGATGAAATATGGAATATAATTTATGGTAAGGACAAAAATGTTTTTGGAATGGCCTGATTATGTGAACTTTCATATTGGTGTTAAGACCTTATCCCAGTACCAGTGGATAGATTTCTTTCACTCCTGCTGTGTTGGTGTTTGCCTTTTCTTCCACTTGGCAGGGAAGAAAGGCCAATGTCTCCTTCAGCCCTCCTTGAAGCTGCCTAGAAAACAGAAACACACAAACACAAATCACCATTGTTGTTGTTTTTTTAAAGCCATATCATAATTATGATTGACTGGGTATTGTTCAGATAGGAAAAGATACGGTGAGAAGCTTTGTGGCATGCCTAAATAAAATGCAATATGTAGTGCCACACTAAATGTGGAAGCAAATGAAATGAAAAAGCAGATGGCCTCAAAAGTTTATAAATTTGAAATACAAGCAGGTAATCCTTGGCAGGGGGATATTTTCCCTGTCATCTCCCTCCCCACACTATCTCCTCTTTTATTTCTAGCAGCCCCAACAGTCTTCCCCCACTTTTTCTATTCCCACCCACCCACTCACCTACCTTTATCTCCCTCCCCGAGTATTCAACTTTCCCTCCCCCTCACAGGTCCTGCAGCTTCTTCCTTTACTTCTCTCCCAACCATCTAACTGTTCCCAAACTTTTCCTGCTCCTTCTCCTCTTAGTTTTACACCCTTTCTTCCCTGTCCTTCTCTCCTCTTTCCCTGTTTCCTTCCTTCCATCCCTCCCTCCTATATTTTAGATTTCTCGATCTCCCCCCATCCCACTAATACTATCCAAAATATGTAAGCCTTGGCAAAATTGTTTGGGATTGCCTAATGATTCCAGAAATAGCCACTGAAGTCTCGGTTGATATATTTTCCTTAAAGCTGAAGACATTGTTTATGATGGGGGGAGGTTAACCCCCAATTTACACCATTCAGATTTCAGATTTTTTTCCCCCTGGAAAGTTCCTAGGTCAGTCCTTTGCTCCATTATGAAGAAGTTCCAAAGTCAGATTCAGAATCAGATATATTGACTACTTAAACTAACGTACAGGGGGGCACAAAAATTAGGGGGATACCCTTTTTTCATAATAATTGAGGGAAAACTCAAAGGCCCATAACTAACTTCCTAGCAGCCTAAGCTGCTGACAAGCATGTATGCATTCAGTTTATTCTATGTAAATGGATAAGCTCGGAATGGTAAGAGAGATACAGACCTGAGACCATACCCTGCAAGAAGTTTACATGCCAACTCTATCTCCACATCCACAAAGGCAACATTATCACAGGGCCGAATTATATCACCTATTATTGGGAATGACCCGCTTGTTTATCCTCCATTGTGATACATATCATCACGTATCAACCATATCACCTGCTCTTTACATTGGACAAATAGTTTGGTCCCTTTGCAAAACTACAATGAAATATTCAGAAACCTATGAGGGAAAACATTTCAGTCCCATAGCATGCACTGGTGATGATCTAAAAGTCCCCATTTTCTAGCAGCTTGAAATCAGTGCACTGGAACTCACTCAGAAATGTGAGGCCGATAGCATTAAGACCTTCTTATAATGATAAGTGAATGTTTAGTTACTTGATGAGGTCAATAAATAAATAAATAAATAAGCACAACTCATTCTAGTTAGCTTCATGTGAGATGAAAAAAAACAGAAATATATAACAATGCAAACAGTTTTATTTACTTTCAATGCATTGTTAGGATTATTTTCAGTGTGTATTAAAATTCACTAGGCAGGGTACGATGCTCTTCTGAATGGAATGGAATTTTGCCATTTGGCTGAAAATATGACTAGGCCAAGGCTGATTGCTTTTCAAAAGTTTACTCATGCACCATAAATATAATACTCATTTCAAAATTGTATTGAAGTAATTTAACTCAGAGCACAAGAGCAAGGTCCTACTCCTCGGATCAAGAAACCTACTTTAGTTTTTAACATATGAAGCAGTTTGTTTGAACCCCATGTAAAAGCAGAGAAAAGTCATTGGAACATATCCATATATTCGTATGAGAATCAAGAGACTCATAAGCCTGACTACATTTTCTTCTGGAACATCTGACAGTTTGCTGTCCAAGCATATGGAACTAAGCACTTTAGAGTATGTCCAGATGATGACTTTCTCTACTTTTTGGCATTTAAGTAGATAAAGAAGCCAGAGAAATCAGTCATTTTTCAATACTTTGGGCATTTCTCATGGGACAGCGGAATGACTTTGTCACTCTGCTAACCTATGGATTCTGCTGTCTACAAGATTAGAGGACAGAGAAAGACAGGAGACTAGTACAAGGTGGAACTCCTGTGAAATATACAGGGTTCAGACGTGTTCAAGTGATCAGCTCATAGTTTATTAGTGATTCAGCAAGAGAAAGAAGACTGAGAAACCCCTGGCCGAAGCCAGGAATTTATGCCTGAAAAACCCAAACACACCCTACTCCCAACTATAGGCTATTTATACTACATTGTTTCCCAATTGGATTACTCTAGGAACACCGTCACCCTACTGGTCCATTCTAGGATCCTAGCAAGCTATTGTTATGCATCCTCAAGCTAAGTCCTTTTGCAAGTACAGTTCGGGCTCAATACATAACATCCTGTTATGCATCATTTGACTGGGCTGTTATCTAGAAGACAATTCTCATGTGTTGTCTATGGTATTACTGCCAAAAATCACATTCACTGATTTTATACTCCATCTACAGAAAGTGCTGGCAGCTGTATGTTCTCTTCACTGCAGCAATCCTTTTTGACTACAAGAAAATTTCTTCTGGGGTCATGGCTGCAGCATAGACTAATATTTACATTGGTTGGGAGGCAGTAAGCAATATCATCTTTTTCCTCTTCCATCACCATGCTGACAGAAGGGGTACAGGGCAATTTTGGCCCCTTATCCCTCCTCACTGAAATCTCCCCCCAGCCCCCACTGCGGTAGTTGGCAACCCTACTCCTGACTCATGTGGCTGCTGGAGACAAGACATGGGAAAGATACACGATTCTTGTGTATGAAGACTGCTAGATCCAACACTATGTCATTGCAGTAACATCTGGAATGGACTTCTCACATGAGACAGCTGGATTGCTGCTTATTATTCTAGTATGGACAGCATAGTAGAATCCTGAGAATCAAGCAGTTATTTTTTTAAACAGACATCTCTCCTTTCCTTTCAACCACTTTAAACATTAAAATATACAAATCACCACCTCCCCAAACATTTTTCACTGCTACCACCTCAGCTTTCCTAGGGCATCCCATGGTAGTATTCACCAACAGAATTTAGAACTGGATATCCTAGTCTCTTGGAGAAGTAGATTCTGCCCTTTAACAGAGAAAGCCTCCTTAATGGAAGAGAGTATGGTCAAACCCCCCCCCAACTTTTCTGCAAACCTGGAGGTTAACCCAGGTTTGGAGAAACACTTCCCCTTTCCTTACCTGGCCTCATTGTACAGATTTTTTTGACCAACACTCTGGGGCCAAGGTGAGAACTGGATATGTGATATTGACCACAGGAGCACTCTCAGAGTGCAGTGGCACAGCAATGCTTCATCTACATAGTAAAAAAATGCTGTGGTCATTGCTAAGTTTGGTGTAGTGGTTAAGTGCATGGACTCTTATCTGGGAGAACCGGGTTTGATTCCCCACTCCTCCACTTGCACCTGCTGATGTGACCTTGGGTCAGTCACAAGCTCTGGCACAGCTGTTCTCTCAAGGACAGTTTGTGTTAGAGTTCTCTCAGCCCCACCTACCTCACAAGGTGTCTGTTGTGGGGAGGGGAAGGGAAAGGAGTTTGTAAGCCGCTCTGAGACGCCTTTGGGCAGTGAAGGGCGGGGTATAAATCCAAACTCTTCTTCTTCTTCTTCTTCTTCTTCTTCTTCTTCTAATGTAGCATGGGTTGTGAATCTGGCTCATTCCATTTTCTCATCTAGTTTCATGAGAGATTGCTGAAGGTAATAGAATTACAGCTGCCATCAGCTCAATGCTTTATGGTTTCCATAGAATTTTGTTTTAACTTTCTATCCATGGACTTATGCACAGAGGCAACCTATAGTTCTCAACATTGTAAAACTATCATGTACTTCTCTTTTACAATTCTGAAAGAAGCACATTTTGCCCCTAATAACGTGGATGCCCTGGATACAGAATTTCTTAATTAAATGCAGTATAACCTCAACCTCATTTCCAAGCAGCCAGTCTGTTTACACCTCTGTGAGCCGACCTACTTCTAGCACAGTAACCTCCTCAGTGATAGACAACTCCTGTGAAACCCTCAGAACTGTAGAAATTTCAGCCTTGGTAGGACTCTGGCAAGGAAAAAAAAACCTTTATAAAAGGCCTTCAGTTCTCATCTGTAGACAGAGGTAAATCCCTGCACATATTGCCTCAAGCTAAATTTGCATATACATCTGACATGTTAGATGTATTCCTAACAGCACCATCTATTGGGAGTTCATAGGATGTGGCGTATTTTTCATTCCATATCATCCTAAAATAAAATAGGTATCCTTTTAAACAGTTTCATTTGTATTTCAATTTCTAGTGTGTTTTTTTAAACAACAGTTGAAGGACTCCAGATTATGGGTGGGGAGGGATTACGCACTGGAAAGTTTGAAGACAAACAGCTGTACAAGCTGTACAAGCTTTAAGGGTTTTAAAAAATTATTGCCATGGACACATGCTTCCAACAAAGGTCATGTGGAGTTTACTGTTCCACAGAAACATGTTTTGAACTGCTCTTCTTAAGTGTTTTCTTCAAAAAAAGCACATCAGACACAGTTCAGACAAACACCCATCAGGGAATCAGCCAAATTCATTAGTGTCCTGGCTGCAGGCTTCTGGCATGGTGGTGGCTAGAGGAGCACGAGAGGGGAAAATGTACTCAGACTTGGATATTTTAAAAGTTTGAGTCAAAACTTGATTTGGAATCATTAGTAAAGCTATTTGTATTAATTCATCAACCCAATAGACATTTCTATTGGTAGCACAACCTCTTCCAATTAGAAAGAAATTCTCAGATACTCCTCACCCAAGGGATCATGCCTGCCAAACTGAAGGCAGGTAGGAATGCTGTAAATACAGCTTTAGCCAGTTTGGTGTAGTGGTTAAGAGCATGGACTCTAATTTGGGAGAACGGGGTTTGATTCCCCACTCTTCCACATGCAGCTGCTGGTGTGACTTTGGATCAGTCAAAAGTTCTCTAAGAGCTGTTCTCTCAAGGGCAGTTCTTGAAAGAGCTCTCTCAGCCTCACCTACCTCACAGGGTGTTTGTTGTGGGGAGGGGAAGAGAAAGGAGATTGTAAACCACTCTGAGACTTCAAATGAAGGGTGGGGTAGCTTCCGGTCTGGGATTCATGGCGTCCTAACGTGTTCTGGCTTGCTCTTAGAGCTCCCAGAGCATACGGAGGGTCTTGACGACAGGGTGGGCTTCATATAGCCCACCGCAGATCCCCCCAGGCAGGGGGGTGACTGGCAGCGAGCCTGGCCCGAGAGAGGAGTTGAGATTGGCTGATAGCGGGGCTTTAAAGAGCGTCGCGACCAGCCTTGATCCCCTCCCCCAGAGAAGGCACTTCGGAAAATCTCTACAAGACCCCACCGAGTTGGATTCTCAACATAAGAACGCATGACCCAGACCTCCAAGACATTCTACGGAAACTGATATCAAGGAAACACTGCTATAACAAGACACGGACTTTGAAGGTAACTTTTTAAAATTGCTCACCGGAGACGCGTTTCGGCCGAAAATAAACAACATCCGATGAAGCGCATGATCGTGCTGTATCTGTCGTACTAACATTGGAGCGGAAAAAGTGCAGTTAAACAGCTAAAAAAGGCCAAAAAGCCGAATTTTTGATCATTCCTGCGGTTAGATTATTGACTTTAAAATAGAAACTAACAGTAACTCCGCGAGAATTACAGTGGAAAAGTACTGTAGCTGCTGCAGCAGAAATCGGCAAAACAGGAAGTGACTTCAGAACAGACAAGTAATCATCCTAGAGAAGAACAAGGAGGCTGGAAGAAGGGAGGAAATCAGGAACAAGGGGGACCATCAAGACTGCCGGACAGGAAGTGAGTACCTGGAAGAACCATTTACCATAGAGAAATTGCGCCCGCCATTTTGGGAAGGTCAGAAAAATTTTCTTTGATTTTAAACGAAAGACTCAATATAAAAAAGTGAAACTAGTGCGATTTAGGTGGGCACAAGAAGGACTTTGATTTAGAGTGGGTTGGAGGGAAAACTTTGAACAACGGCTTACGACCTGCGGCAACGACAGAGGGCAAATACCTGGTCCTCCCCGAAAATGGCTGGGAAAGAGGAAAAAAAGCTACAGGGCATGATGGAAGCTATGGAGAAATGAGTGATGGATGCGATTCTGAAGTTGGAAAAGACTGTAATAACAGAAGTAACAGAGTTGAAAAAAGAAATGTCTGGAATTACAAAAGAGATACAGACGCTGACCAAAAGAGCAGATGAGATGGATGTAAGGGTGAAGGGAGTAGCATCCAATATAGCTGAGGTCACTATAGAAACAGATAAAGTGAATGTGATCGTCCAATATAATGCAATGATTAACCACATGAGATTCAGGGGGATCCCTGAAGACAAGAATGAGGACATCCATTCAGTTATGGTAGATGCTGTTGCAGACTTTTTGAAAATGGAAGAGGAGAGAGTGGCGGCACAGATTGATGTGGTATACAGAGTCAATTCTGCGATTGCGCAAAGGAAAAAATTACCTAGAGATGTAATTGTCCAGTTTATATCTAAGAAGCTGAAGGAGGATTTGTTTAAGCAACAATTTCAGGATGACTTCACAATTGACAACAAGAAAATTATGGTCCTAAAGGAACTACCCAGAGCGATGCTTCAGGACAGATGACTTTTTAAAGACCTGATTGACAAGCTGAAAACAAAGGGCATAAGATATAGATGGGAAATTCCTAAAGGCGTCAGTTTTTCGTTCAAGCAGAAGAGAGTCACCATCAAGTCAGTTGACCAAATGACCAGATTCATCAATGATAATTTTAAAGACTCTGATAAATAATTATAAAACCAACATGGAGAGTCAAATAATTTCATGGAATGTTAATGGACTGAATTCACCTCAAAAAAGGAAAAATGTCAGACTTTGGTTGGAAAAACAGAAATGTGATATTGTTTGCTTGCAAGAAACACATATTAAAAAATCAGATGCCAAATTTTTGATTCAAAAAAGATTAGGAGAGGAATTTTATTCACTCTCCTCCCAAAAGAAAAAAGGAGTTGTTACATATATTAAAAAGGAGTTGGAACCAAAAGAAATTTTTAAAGACAATGAAGGGAAATTTTTGGTGGTAGAAGTTGTGTTGCAGAATAAAAAGACATTAATTGTTAATCTCTATGCTCCCAATGGGGCAAAGGAAAACTTTTTTCAGGATTTGTGGGAACAACTACGACAGTTGACCTATGAACAAACGATTTTAATGGGCGATTTTAATGGTACTGTTGACAATGTTGTTGATAGAAAATCCAAAAAAGGAATTGAGGCCATGGGCAAACTTCCTAAAGTCTTTTTTCAATTGACTAAACATGAACACTTGGCAGATGTTTGGAGAGTTAAAAATCCCAGAGATAGAGAGTACTCTTTTTATTCATCAAGACACAAATCTTTTTCAAGGATAGATATGATGTGGATGACAGAGAATTTAATCTTGCAAACACGCAAAATTGAGATATTGCCTAGGATTCTTTCTGACCACAGTCCGATAAAATGGTCAACGTATGTTAAGAGAAAAAAATTTCGATGGCGACTTAATGAAGATTTGCTGGACAAGCAAAATATTGTGGATAAAATAAGGACAGAAACCCAAACATACTTTCAATTGAACTTAAATAAAAGTGTACAGACGCAAACGGTATGGGAAGCCTACAAGGCTGTGATGAGAGGACATCTGATTGCAATCAATAATAATGAAAGGAAACAACAAATGAAGATAGACAAAGAAATTATGGAAAATATTCAGAAAAAAGAAACAGAACTCAAGAAAAGGCCTGGCAAAAAGAAGATTTTGAGAGAATTGAGGATTTTAAAGGAGCAATATGAGGCAAGGTTGAACAAAGAAGTATTTTGGAACTTGAAAAAATTGCAACAGAAATCCTTTGAAGGTGCAAACAAACCTGGCAAATATTTAGCATGGCAATTGAAGAAAAGAAGAGAGAATAAAACAATCACTTGTTTGAAAGATGGAAACAAAGAGATTTTAGACCCAGGAGGAATCAAGAGGGAATTTTTTAAATACTACGCGACTCTCTTTCAAGCGAGGTAAGCGGATCCTCAAAAAATGTTGGATTACTTATCCAAAGCTAACTTGATACAACCAAACCCTGAAATGAAAACATTTTTAAATGCTGCAATAACTAAAGATGAAATTAGTAAAGCAATAGCTGAGGCAAAAATCTCTAAAGTTCCAGGCCCGGATGGCTTTTCAGCTAAATTTTATAAAAAAATTCATGAAGATTTGGTCCCGGTGTTGGAGATTCTTTTAAACGAAATTAGAAAGACAGGAAAGATTCCAGACTCCTGGAATGAAGCTGCAATTACCTTAATTCCTAAAGAAATGCAAGATTTAACAAATGTTAAAAACTACCGGCCCATTTCATTATTGAACAACGATTATAAAATATTTGCAAAAATATTGGCAGAGCGCCTTAAAAAGTTTTTGAAAGACACTATTGTTGAGGATCAAGCTGGTTTTTTACCAAATAGACAAATTAAAGACAATATGAGGGTTGTTTTGGACGCAATTGAGTATTATGATAAACACCCTGAAAAAGAAGTTGCTTTTTTATTTTTGGATGCAGAGAAGGCTTTTGATAACTTGAATTGGGAATTTATGTTTAATGTGCTTGAGAAATCTTTGATGGGCGTAGAATTTATAAGAATGATTCAATCGATATATAAAGAACAAAAAACTTCGGTGATTGTCAATGCAGAACCAACAGATATGTTCCGGGTAAGAAAAGGTACTAGACAAGGTTGTCCCCTGTCACCATTGTTATTTATCTGGATTTTGGAGATTTTGCTACAAGCGGTTAGAGATGATGATAACATAAAAGGTTTGAATATTGGAGGTTTTTCATTTAAATTAAGAGCATTTGCGGACGATATCATGTTTATTGTTGAAGATCCTGTTAATAATATGCCTAAGGTATTTGAAAAAGTAAGAGTTTGGTGATCTTGCAGGGTTTTATGTCAACAAAAATAAATCTAAGATACTGTGTAAAAATATGACTGGTACAAAGCAACAAACGTTACAAAATGTGACAGAATGTGAAGTGGTTAAAAGAGTTAAGTATTTGGGAGTTGAAATTACAATGAAAAACATAGATTTGTTTAAGAATAATTATGAAAAACTGTGGGGTTCGATAAAGAGTGATTTAGAAAAATGGGAAAAACTAAGATTATCTCTTCTTGGAAAAATTGCCGTTATTAAAATGAATGTACTGCCCAGGTTAATGTTTTTGTTTCAGACAATACCAATTGTGAAAGATGGGAAAGTGTTGGTAAAATGGCAAAGAGAAATCTTTAAGTTTATCTGGGCAGGAAAGAAGCCAAGAATTAAAATGAAGATAATGTATGATATTAAAGACAGAGGTGGCTTCCAAGTCCCGAATTTGCGTTTGTATCATGAAGCAGTATGTATGTCTTGGTTATCTGAATGGGTAAATTTGGAAAATAGAAAACTTTTAGCTCTTGAGGGACACGATTGCAGATTTGGCTGGCATGCCTATCTTTGGTATGGGAAAAACAAAGTCGATTCTATGTTTAAGCATCATTATGTAAGGAGGACATTGTTTGATGCATGGACCAGGTATAAGCATACAATTTCGGATGAGAGGCCTCTGTGGATTGTTCCAGCTGCAGTTATACATCGGTTTTCAGAGCATAAAGGTAATGACTGGTTGAAATATCAGGAATTGTTGCAAAAAGAAGGGAAAAAATATGTTTTAAAACCAAATAATGAATTAGAATTTGAGTATGGTTGGCTACAATATTGTCAAATAAGGGACATCTATAAAAAAGATTGTAAAGAGTTTGGTTTTAGAGCTATGAATGATGATTTTGAGAATATATGGTTGAAAAAAGAGCGAAAAATGATATCAAAGATGTATAAAACTTTGTTGACTGTATATACTTTGGATGAAACTGTTAAAGAACAAATGATAAAGTGGGCCATAAATATGAACAAAGAAATTTCTATGGAATCATGGGAATTTTTGTGGAAAAGATCTTTTAAAATGTCTACCTGTATCAATGTAAAAGAAAACTGTTATAAGATGATGTATAGATGGTACATGACACCAAAAAAGATTGCCAATATTAGTATGGATAAGAACTTGAGTAATAAATGTTGGAAATGTAAAAAAGTAGAGGGTTCTTTTTACCATATGTGGTGGTCATGTGATAAAGTGAAAGCATACTGGTCTAATATACATTGTGTGATGCAGAAAATATTGAAAATCCCAATTGAGAGAAAGCCAGAACTACTTCTCCTCGGTTTGACAATGGAAAAAATTCCACAAGAAAAAAGGACACTGTTATGGTACATGATTACGTCGGCGAGAATGGCCTTTGCTCAGCATTGGAAAATGGAGAAGGTGCCAGATATACATGACTGGTTGAGAAAATTGTTATTTTTAGCGGAAATGGACAAAATGACAAAGAAATTAAATGGACAAATGGCAGAACAGTACTTAAAAGACTGGGAAGGATTGAAATTGTATCTAGAAACTGAATATAGAATGAAGGGGAAAATATATAACTTGGATACGTATGGATATTGAACGAGAAGTGAAATGAATTTTGAACTGTATGTACTGTTATATATAATATGCTGAAATTGTAGAGGTTATATATAATTGAAATGTGTTACCTGGTTTGTTGATGTATTTAAGTCTAAGCTTGATTACCTTATAATCTTTCTGTTTGTTATTAGCAGTGTTGGAAGCCTATTAGGGGGGTGGGGGGGGTTGGGACGGGGATCTTCTTTTTTGAAATTGTATTGGTAACGTGATTGGAAATGTTGAATGTATCCCAATAAAATTTTGTTTCAAAAAAAAAAAAAAAAATGAACGGTGGGGTATAAATTCAATCTCCTCCTCCTCCTTCGCTGTGTGGCTTCCCTTTAAGGAGAAATCTAAAAGGTCTAATTCTTAAGCACAACTGTTTTCTTTTAAAAACAAACATAGCTGAATACCTCTGCTGCTGTTTAGATTTATTTATTTACTAGGAATAAGGCCCGTTGTGGAAATAAATACAACGGGCTCTAGAAAGAGGCTCTGGGAGAGTGCCCCAGCTTTGGGCACTCAGTGACAATTTGCTGTGGCAATCTTAGCAGGGTATAATGACAGAGTCCACCGTTTTCTCCAGAGGAACTGATCTTTGCTACCTGAAGAGCAGTAGTAATTTTGAGTGATCTCCAGCCCACCCCCAAGATTGGTAACAGTGGTTCCCCAGGAGGGAGTGGCTGGTTTGGAGGGTGGAGTCTATGGCATTGTACCTGTCTGAGGTCCCACCCCTCCTCAACACTCACCCTCTCCAGGTTCGACCCCTCAAATCTCCAGGAATTTCCCAACCTGGAGTTGACAACCCTATCTGCCTCCCAGCCAACCATCAACCTACCTTTAGTTTTCCATCTCCTCCCCCCTCCCTCCTAGAGAGCAGTTGTAATTTTGAGTGATCTCCAGCCCCCACCTGGAGATTGGCAACAATGGTTCCCCATCAGGGAATGGCTGGATTGGAGAGTGGAGTCTATGGCATCGTACCTGTCTGAGGTGCCACCCCTCTTCAAACCTCACTCTCTCCAGGCTCCATCCCTCAAATCGCCAGGAACTGCCCACCTGGAGTTGGCAACCTGATCAGGACTGGGCCCAATGAGTTTTCTCCCAAAGGCCAACATAGGTGTGGAAAGGGCCTTTTACTGACGGAGGAGAAAGTACAGGTGCCAACTCTGATTAGGGAAATACCTGGAGATTTGGGGGGTGGTGGATCCTATGGAGGGCAGCATTTGGGGTGTGTGTGGAAGGACTCAGCAGGGTATAATGCCATAGAGTCTACCCTCCAAAACAACCATTTTCTCCTGGGGAACTGATCTTTGTCATCTGGAGGTCAATTGTAACAGTGGGAGATCTCCAGGTCCCACCTGGAGATTGGCAACCCCAGGGGAAAGTCAGCTGCTCAGCAGGGAGTTGAAGAAAATGGTTTGATGGTTGCTGGCACACCTCGTTAGCCAGCCAGCCATGCTGAAGCTAAGCAGGAGAGAGAGCCTTTTTCCATTTATTCTGACAGGAAAGTGGCCGTTGGGGAGGGGGTTATGGGCGGGGGAGGGGGTTATGCTGAAAGTCCTTTGTTTTTTTACTCACAGAACCAAGCTTGGGTGCCAACCAACAGCCACTGAGGGGATAGTCCCTCACAGGAGGCAAGAGAACTGCCTTCCTCAGGAGAGAGAGCTGTCTGCCAGGGGGAGTGGGTGGGGAAGAGGAGCAGACCCAGCACCCGGCCAATGGCATGCGAGTACTCTTGAGTGGCGACTGATGGGCCAATGGCTGAGGGAGGGCATTTTACAGCCAATGGGAGCGCATGGAATCTTATGAAACCAAAAGATAAATATTATAAGGAGAGATAGTCCACCTTTCTCATAGGAACTCAAGGTGGATTACACAGAGTGAGCCCATACAATCAACAGAATGGGACATTGAATAAACAATACTTTAAGATTGTAGAAGACTGGAACCAACCAGAAACCTAAAAGACAGAACTGAGACATAGCAGAAGTGGCCTTGGACTGGTAAGGTGCTAGGTGGGCTGAGGCCCTTAGTTATTAATTATTAATTAATTAATTAACAACACCTGTGAGAAAGAGCCATGCCCATTACTTTATGCATTAACCCGGGGGGGTGGGGGGAGAATTATACTTTGCCTCACAGCACCGCAACAAGAACACATGATCTACTGTATCGAAGATTGCAAGAACAACAGAGAGGTTTGACCTTTGTCTTCAGTCAGAGGGGTCATCATCTAAAGCTAGCAGTGCTGTCTCTGTCCCACAGCCAGACTGAAAAGGATCTAGGGAGGATGAGTTATCCAAGAAGACGGGATTGGTCCCTTACTGCTCTCTTGATCAATTTTCCCAAAAAGGGCAGATTAGAGACTTCTTACCCACTTCTTACTTTCAGTCCTCCCATTATTGTTGCAGGTATTGATGATTTGTTGATATCTTTTATGCAGTTTGTGTACATATGGAACCTTTAAATAATTTATATGTCTAATGTATGTCATTTATAAATTTCATGTATATATAATGCTGATTTATTGATGTGTAAGCCATGCTGAAAAATGATATTTTATGGGGAAAATTCAACAAAACAAAATGAAGAGTGGCATGAAAAGAAACATTCACGAGCTCACATTGGGCAAGAAAGAAACAAAATCAAGACAAGGATGTTTGAGCCAAACAGCAGGGTTGAGAACTTAAGTGGTATCTGTTATTAGACAAAATCATAGAGTCTATCAAATGCTATTAGTGATGATAATTAACTAAAACTTCCAGAGTCAGAGTCACTGTGTAGCTGAAAGAGTATGGGAAGGCTTTTGTTTCCATGCTCAGTTTGTGGTCTTCCCAAGGGCGACAGACTGGCTACAACAAGAAATTGGATCCTGGCACAGATAACCCTGAAGTCCAGTCCCACAGGGCTCTTCTTATGCTGAGCTTCAAGCAGCAGTACTAGCATCCAGACATCCACAATGATGATGCTTAACTGCAGTGGACAGTAGACCAGTAGGTCCTTTTCCCAACAAGCTACTATGACAGCATAGAGAATAAGATTTCTGGTGTGAGACCATATGACATTCCTGTTTGGTGTAGTGGTTAGGAGCGCAAACTCTAATCTGGGAGAACTGGGTTTGATTCCCCACCCCTTCACATGCAACTGCTGGTGTGACCTTGGGTCAGTTGCAAGTTATTTCAAAGCTGTTCTCTCACAAGCAGTTCTCAAGAGAGCTCTCTCAGCCTCACCTAGTTCACAGGGTGTCTGTTGTGGGAAGGGAAAGGGAAAGGAGATTGTAAGCCACTGTGAGACTTCTTCGGGTAATGAAGGCTATAAATCCAATCTCCTCCTCTTCCTCCTTCTTCTGGTGTCCTTGTTCCTGTACTTAAGCTTTCCTTGCAAAAGAGAGCCTGTTGAGATATTTCTCAGGAATGTGAAGTGGCAAAAAAGTGGAAGGTAACAAAGCCCTGTCCCCTAGACAGAATCCAATAGGGTATTCAGTGCCCTTATACCCACTGAACTGATTGAACCCTTTCATTGGTAATTGGTCCTGACAGCTAACTATGCCACATTATGGGAAGATCTAGGCTGCTCTACAATGCAGCTCTGGAGAGAAGCAGATAGTAAAGTGAATACACAAGAATGAGGAGATGCTAAAATAATTTTTCCATGCACCAAAGGGAAAAAGTAAGTTTGACTTTTACTTTTCCATTCAGGACATTATTGTGACAACAGCACATTTATTTTGGAATGAAATGGCATTTTGTTGAGATGTCTCAGTGACATTATATGTTGAAATGATGATCTGAAACAATTTTCACTTCAAGTTATTTTTGTTTTCCATTTTCATATTGATAATAGAAATTTTGGAAATAGCTTGACTTCTGCTTCAATTCAGATTGTGGGATAATTTGGACGTAAACATTAGTCCACACAAGAGGACTTGCAAACATTTCTGAAGAATCTAGTCAGAGCAAAATGAATACTGAATACTTAAGTGCCAATACATGATTAACCTCACTGAAATGCAGTTACAAAGAAAGAACTGGTTAGTGAACCTCGTCTCTCTCTCCTTAATCTATATACTAACAGGCAAGTCACCCAAATCTTTGGATATTTAAGTCTGACTGGAGCTGTGAACAGGCAACAAAATTCTTTTTACAAACCTGAAAAGGGCCACTACCACTGGTGGTGTGAGGAAACAGGCGGGAGGCCAGGAGAATAATGGGGTAGAAGGAGAGAATGATGGGGGGGCATAAAAGAGAGAGAAAGAGTGATGGGGTAGGGGGACAGAAAGAAAGGAAGTGACAGGCATGGAGGATAGATTGGAGAGAGTAAAAAAAGGGGTGGCAGGAGAGAGAAACTGTATAAGAGAACTAGGGGAAAAGGGGGGGGAGTAAAGATGGGGAGAATGGGATAGCCACTCCTGCAAGTTTATTTCAGATCCCCACTTGTTCTAGTATAATTTTGATTTTTCAAAAGCTTTCTTTACACACTTGTACATTTCCCCCTACACAACAAAAAACAAGCAGGGAGGGTAGATTTCAAAAAGATAGTCAGTTGGGAGACAAAAGTTGTTCAGACCTCCTATTGAGATTGCGATCTTTCAAAACACATAGATAAAATATATACACGACAACTGTGCACAGTTTGGCCCTGAGGACCAGACCAGGCAAGATACTGGGCAATCCACAATCAGCTTTCTAGTATGTTTTCCCTTAAACAGTATACATAGATGACCCCAATTTGGAGTATGGAAGGAGGAGTGATCTATTTCCCTACATGCCATTTTAACAATCTCAAATACTCTCTCATGTGATAATTTTCCCATTGGAGAAAACTTAAATCAGTTTGGCAAATAGCAACTCTAGGAGGCTGTTTGGGGTTGGGAAAACAGTGCCAGGGAAAGAGTTAAATCTTCTCATCCAGTGCAATAGTTTAAATCCAGATTGTTGTTGTTGTAGTTAGCCATCGTGTCCGACTCTTGGTGATTCTATGGACCAGCTATCTACATGTTTTCTGATCTTGTACTGTTTCTTTGAGTTGATCCATGCTCAGGCTGGTGTTGACTTTTATGGTGTCCAGCCACCGTGTTCTTTGGCAGCCAGATTTCCTTTTGCCGCTAACCAATCCAAGCATAATTGCTTTTTCTTGTGAGTTCTTCCACATAACATGGCCAAAATAAATCAGTCGTAGTTTTATGATTTTTCCTTCCAATTACATGTCTGATTCTATGCACTCCAATACTTGCTTGTTTGTCATCGTTGCCATCCAAGGAATGCACAGTAGCCTTCTCCAGCACACAACTCAAATGAGTCAATTTTCCTCCTGTCTTGCTTCTTTATAGTCCAACTTTCACAGCCATACTGTGAACACAATATCATAGACTAATCTGCATTTGTTTGCTGATGTCCTTGCTCTTCCATATTTAATTCCTGCCCATCATTGCTGTGCGGCCCAATGTAATTCGATGTTTTATTTCTGGGACTGCATTAGCTGTTTTGGTTGATCTGTGATCCTAAGAAAGTGAATTCTTCCACACATTTGATCTCTTCATTGTCAACTGTTATTTTGATGTTTCTTCTCGGTGGTCATGAACTTGGTCTTTTTGATGTTTAGGAAGAAGCCAAACTTCTTACTTTCCTCTTTGAGTTTCATGATCAAGTATTCCAGGCTTTCTTTAGTTTCCGATAGGATTGTGTCATCAGCATATTGAAGATTGTTGATATCTTTCCTCCAATCTTTACCCCTATTTTTTACTCTTCCAGCTCTAACTTCCTCATGATTGTTTCAGCATACATGTTGAATAGGAAAGGTGAAAGAATGCAACCTTGCCTTACTCCTTTCTCTATCAATATCTATATGGTGTTTGCACAGTGGCTTCCTGGCTTGTGTACAATGATTGTATCGACTTGACCAAATGTGCTGGCACCCCCAGGTCTTGTAGGGTTCTCCACAGTTTGTTGTGGTCAACACAGTCAAAGGCTTTCTTGTAATTGATAAAGCATAAATAGATAATCTTTTGATAATCATGAGATTTCTCCATGATCCAACACAGATTTGCTATATGGTCACAAGTGCCATGTCCCCTTCTTAAACTGGCTTAGACATCTGGTAATTCCCTTTCAATGGCTGGTGCCAAGCATTGTATAATTTTAAGCAGAATTTTGCTAATGTGAGGAATGAGAGCGATTGTGCGATAATTGGAGCAGTTTTTTGAGTCTCCCTTTTTTGGTAGTGGAATGAACACTGAGCATTTCCAGTCCCTTGGCCATGTGTTGGTTTCCCAAATTTTCTGACACAGGGCTCTGATGATTGCAGGTGGTATAGACGTCAGCAATTCTGTGGAGATGGTGTCAATGTCTGGAGTCTTGTTGTTTGGTAGTTGGCTCATTGCTCACATGATCTCTTCCTCAAGGATGGCTGGTTCTTTCTCAACTTCCCTTTCCTTGGTATCCTGAGGTTGAGCTTCTTTGCTACCAGTGTACAGCTCTTCTGTGTATTCTCGCCATCTGTTTTTGACATCTTGTTGGCTGGACAGTTCTTTCCCTTACTTACTTTTGATAATGCCTTTACGGGCAGTAAATGGTATTTGAATCTTTTTGACTTGCATGAATGCAAGTTTGGTGTAGCTCTTTATGCAGCCCTCTTCTAGCTGTTTGCAACGCTCATCCCACAGAACTTCATTGTCTTTCCTTGCTGCCCTCTGGAAATCCTCATTCAGTCTCCTTGCTTCTTCCCATTTTCCTGCTGCTTTGGCTGCTTTTCTTCATTCTGCTATTTTTATGGTTCTGTCTGAGAGCCACTTGCACTTTTTCTCTGGCTTCTTATATGGTATATGTTCAGCTGCTATTTTGATAATCATGGAATGAATTTCCTGCCACAGTTCATCAGGCAGTTTCTCAGGCATGTCCAGCTGTTCAAACCTATTTTTACCTCAATAGTGTGTGTGTGGGATTTTGATGACGTCAAACTTCTTTAGTGGGGCTGTCCTTTTGATGTTGCATAATTTGACTCTGATTTTAGCCACCAACAATTCATGAACCATAGTTGGCACCTGGATATGTCTTGACAGCAAGTACTGAACTGGTCCATCTATGATTGCATAGAAAATTTTATGGAAAGGCTCTCAAAAGTATCAGATATGGTGCCCAGTGGCAGGATCCCCAGGCCAAAAGATACCCAATAAGTTACTGGGGTATTAATGATGTGTCTGGGACAAATCCAGCAGGAATCCCAGCTGCTGATACAGCCAAAGGTGAAAGCAAGAGTCTGCACTGTACAGAGACAAATAGGCTGAGTTCAGACTGGCAGTTTGAAGCGCAAGGGAGTCATGGTAAAAAAGACCCGGAACAACGTTTTCCTGGTCACACGGCACCGACTGATGCAGGAGCATTCCAGGGAGGAGGTGCAAGGGAGCATTCACACTGTCGATCTGTCCCTGGTTGAGGTGCAGCTGTACACGGCTTTTTGTAATGGAATCTGACCATATGCGCATTCACACTTCTGGAAAGCGGGATGAACACGGGATAAATGGGCTCTCTAGGGTTTGCTACCACTTTCAATTGGTATCTTTTAAACTCGGGAGGGAAGCGTTATAAGACGGGTTGAGTATGGCTGGGGAATGCCTGACAGATGTGCCTGTGTGAACCGGCCCTTTAATCTGTTTGTGAAACATTTCTGAAACGTGCCTATCTCGGGCCAGACTGCCAGTCTGAACTTGGCCATAGAATAGCAACATGGAATGTATGGGAATGAGTCAGGGCAAATTGGATATTGTCAAACAAGAAATGATAAGTTTGAAAATTGGCCTCCTTGGCATCAGTGAGCTACATTGGACAGACAATGGCTATTTCTAATCTGAAGATTTTACTGTCTACTATTCAGGACATGACACCAAGAAAACAAATGGAGTAGCATTTATCATAAACAAGAAATTTGCTTGTGCAGTGGAATGTTCTCAACAGTCAATGATCAAATTACGATCATCCAAATTCATGCCAAGCCCCTCAACATCACAGTTGTCCAATGTCCCAACAACTGGTGCAATGGAACTCAACATAGAGGGTTACTATGCCATCACTGAAGAAACTCTGAAAACAGTGCTCAAAAAAGACATTGTTTACATATTGGGAGATTGTTGGGTGGCTTAGACTGAGCTGGCTGAAACTGAATCTGACGAAGATGAAGGTCCTTTGCCTGAGTCGGGCCAGTCCGAGGGTAGGGATCCCACTCCCGACCTTCAATGGGACAGCTTTGGTGCCAGCGCTTGAAGTTAGGAGTTTGGGAGTACTCCTGGACATCTCCTTAACAATGGAGGCCCAGGAAGCAGCCACTGCCAAGGCAGCCTTTTATCATCTTCCGCTGATCAGGCAGTTGGTTCCCTTCCTTGAATGCAATGACTTGGCAACATTGATCCATGCAATGGTCACCTTGAGATTGGACTACTGTAATGCCCTCTACATGGGGCAGCCTTTGTCTCAAATCCAGAAGCTGCAGCTGGTGCAAAATGCTGCGGCCAGGTTGTTGATGGGACTCCCAATCTGGGAGCACATCCAGTTTGTGCTCCCTGGCTGCTGATAGCATACCGAATTAATTTCAAGGTGCTGGTTCTTACCTTTAAAGCCCTTTATGGCCAGGGTCCTATATACCTAAGGAACTGCCTTTCCTCACATGTACCCCAGAGAGCACTGCTTTCAGGGGCCGAGAACTGACTGGCCCTCCCAAGTCTTAAGGAGGCCAGGCTGTTGTTAACCAGGGTGCGGGCTTTCTCAGTGGTGGCTCCATCCTGGTGGAGTGAGCTCCCAGAGGAGATCAGGGCCCTGTGGAGCCTATTACAGTTCCGCAGGGCCTGTAAAATGGAGCTCTTCCGTCAGGCTTTCGGAGCAGCCGTCACCTTTTAATCAACTAGGATAAGAAGCCCTGCTGCCCTGGAATTTATATTAACAGCTGTGCCAGCCATCGGAAAGACACCTGAAAGACAGCTATAGAAGACCTGCAAGCCAGCCATGAGAAGAAAGGGAGCCGATGGTAGCCATCATGAATTCTATAACAGCACACTAGCACTTATTATAGAATTATAATCTGTTCTAATATTAGTTGCTGTAGATTTTCTGGGTTGTGTGGCTGTGGTCCTGGCATTGTAGGACCTGTAGTTTCGCCAGTAGCTGTGACTGGCATCCTCAGATGTATAACACAGAAAGATAGAGTACTCTCTATGTCAAGGTGAGCAGCAAACTGATAGGCAAGTAGGTGGGGTAGGGCTGAGTCAATTATCTTGTGTCGTTCTCCAGGCTATGAACATGCTAATGGAGAAGCTTTCCTGAGGAGGTTCTTTTGTCTGTGGATTGTTTCCTGAGGAGGTTTGAGGAGGTTCTTTTGTGTGTGGAATGGCTATTGAAACTCTAATCTTATCTGTAGTGCTATTGCCAGCTGTAGAGCATTTTGTGTTTTTTAGAACAGGAAACCATGCCCTATTTATTTTTAAACTCTCTTCTTTCCTGTTGAAATTGTGTTTATGTTTATGAATTTCAATGGCTTCCCTGTGTAAACTGACACGGTAATTGGAAGTGTTGTCAAGTCTTTCAGTGTCTTGGAACAAAATGCTATGTCCTGTTTGGGTTAGGCTATGTTCAGCCACTGCTGATTTTTCAGGTTGGCCAAGTCTGCAGTGTCTTTCATGTTCTTTTATTCTTGTCTGAATGCTACGCTGTGTGGACCTGATGTAAACTTGCCCACAACTGCATGGTATGCAGTATACCCCTGCAGAAGTGTGGGGGGGTCTCTTCTGTCTTTTGCCGATCGTAGCATCTGTTGTATTTTTCTGGTGGGTCTGAATACTGTTTGTAGGTTGTGTTTTTTCATAAGTTTTCCCATCTGATCTGTGATTCCTTTGATATATGGCAAAAACAGTTTTCCTGTGGGAGACTGTTTTTCCTCAGTTGTTTGTTTTACCTTTGGTTTAATCGCTCTTCTGATTTCATTCTTAGAGTAGCCATTTCCTTGAAGTGCGTGGTTAAGATGATTTAGTTCGTCATTGAGAAAATGTGGTTCACATATCCGTCTTGCATGGTCTACTAATGTTTTTATTATGCCTCTTTTTTGCCGAGGATGGTGATTGGAGTTTTTGTGTAAATAATGGTCCATGTGAGTTGGTTTTCTGTAGACCTTGTGACCTAATTGAAGCAAAGCAGATATTACAATAGTACAGCTAGCATACAAAGAGCTACGTTTTGCTAAGTATATGCGTATGACAAGAATCAAAATCTGATCCCAACATGCTGTGCTGGTTTTAAATTTTCATTTGCTGGAGGTGTCAAGGGCTAAGAGAGGATAAGCAAGGGGAGAAAGTGACTCAACAGATATGTGCTGACAAGTGTGGCATCCAACTGGAACACTTTAGCTCATATTCATAATACACAACATTGCCTCTGATTGGCCACTCTGTCCTTACTGACTCACAGGCAGCCCACCTGCCCTTCAGAGTAGAAACTAAGTGCCCAATGTACAGAGGCTTCTGCCTCCCTACAGCTAAAACATTTCCTCCACACACACATAGGGTGAGGCAAGAGAAGTATCACAAGTCTTTATATACAAGAACCTCTCTCCACATAAACAAATAGCCCCAGACCAAACTTGGCAATGAAAAATTCTTTCCACTTATATTGAAAGTAGGTGTCAGTCTTGAGAGGAAGAAAACCTTGACAGTCCACGTTACCTCACTGCACTCAGAGCTTAGCTATTAAAAGCATTTTGTTTCTTCCTTTTACTCTGCAACTTAGAAGTCTGATTGCTTCTGCAACAGGGGTGCTTTCACCTCTGTGCCTGAAATACAGGAACACGAAGCATGAAAGGTAGAATCCCTGATGTTTAAGTGGCAGACAAAAAAAAGTGGGAATCTGTTTCCTACTGAATTAATGTGAATGTCATCTGAGTACAATAATGACTGCAAACACAATGCCACTTGTTGTTGTTGTTCAGTCGCACAGTCGAGTCCGACTCTTCGCGACCCCATGGACCAGATCACGCCAGGCCCTCCTGTCTTCCGCTGTCCGCTGAAGTTTGCTCAATTTCATGTTCGTTGCATCGATGACACTATCTAACCATCTCATCCTTTGCCGTCCCCTTCTTCTTTGACCTTCAATCTTTCCCAGCATCAGGGTCTTCTCCAGTGAATGCTCCCTTCTCATTTGGTGGCCAAAGTATTTGAGCTTCAGCTTCAGGATCTGGCCTTCCAGGGAACAGTCAGGGTTGATTTCTTTTAGGATTGACTGATTTGATCTCCTTGCAGTCCAAGGGACTCTCAAGAGTCTTCTCCAGCACCATAGTTCAAAAGAATCTATTCTTCGGCACTCGGCCTTCCTTATAGTCCAACTCTCACAGCCATACATTACTACGGGGAATACCATTGCTTTGACCATGCGGACTTTTGTTGGCAGGGTGATGTCTCTGCTTTTTATCATGCTGTTTAGGTTTGCCATCGCTTTCCTCCCAAGGAGCAGGCGTCTTTTAATTTCATCGCTGCAGTCACCATCTGCAGTGATCTGGGATCCTAGGAACGTGAAGTCTGTCACTACTTCTACAACTTCCCCTTCTATTTGCCAAGGAGTGATGGGGCCAGATGCCATGATCTTAGTTTTTTTGATGTTGAGCTTCAAGCCCACTTTTGCGCTCTCCTCTTTCACCCTGAGCAAGAGGCTCTTTAGGTCCTCTTCACTTTCTGCCATCAGAGTGGTATCGTCTGCATATCTGAGGTTATTGATCATTTCCCCAGCAATCTTAACTCCAGCTTGTGATTCATCCAGGCCAGCATTTCGCATGATGTACTCTGCATATAAATTAAATAAGCAAGGTGACAATATACATCCTTGTCGTACTCTTTTTCCTATGCTAAACCAATCAGTTGTTCCATATCCGGTTCTAATTGTTGCTTCTTGACCCTTATACAGGTTTCTCAGGAGACATATGAGGTGGTCTGGTACTCCCATCTCTTTAAGAACCTGCCATAATTTATTGTGATCCACACAATCAAAGGCTTTAGCATAGTCAATGAAGCAGAAGTAGATGTTTTTCTGGTACTCTCTTGCTTTCTCCATAATCCAGCGAATGTTGGCAATTTGATCTCTAGTTCCTCTACCTCTTCGAAACCCAGCTTGTACTTCTGGCAGTTCTCTATCCACGTACTGTTGGAGCCTAGCTTGTAGGATTTTGAGCATGACCTTGCTAGCGTGTGAAATGAGTGCAATTGTGCGATAGTTTGAACATTCCTTGACGTTGCCCTTCTTTGGGATTGGAATGTAAACTGACCTTTTCCAATCCTGTGGCCACTGTTGTGTTTTCCAAATTTGTTGGCAAATTGAGTGCAGCACTTTAACAGCATCTTCTTTTAAGACTTTGAATAACTCAGCTGGGATACCATCACCTCCACTAGCTTTGTTGTTAGTAATGCTTTCTAAGGCCCATTTAACTTCGCTTTCCAGGATGTCTGGCTCGAGGTCAGTGATTATACCATCATGGTTTTCAAGGACATCGAGATCCTTCTTGTATAGTTCTTCTGTGTATTCTTGCCATCTTTTCCTAATCTCTTCTGCTTCTGTTAGGTCCCTACCGTTTTTGTCCTTTATCATGGCCAGCTTTGCATGGAACGTTCCCTTGATTTCTCCAATTTTCTTGAAGAGATCTCTAGTCCTTCCCAATCTATTGTTTTCCTCTATTACTTTGCATTGTTCATTCAGGAAAGCCTCCTTATCTCTCCTTGCTGTTCTCTGGAAATCTGCATTCAGTTGGGCAAATCTTTCCTTTTCACCATTGCCTTTAGCTTTCCTTCTTTTCTCTGCTATGTGTAAAGCCTCATCAGACAGCCACTTTGCTTTTTTGCATTTCTTTTTCTTTGGGATGGCGGTGAGTGCTGCCTCCTTTACAATGTCACGGACCTCTGTCCATAGTTCTTCAGGCACTCTGTCTATCAAATCTAGTCCCTTAAACCTATTCTTCACCTCTACTGTATATTCATCGGGGATGCGATCTAGGTCAAATCTGAATGGCCTTGTGGTTTTCCCAACTTTCTTCAATTTAAGTCTGAATTTTGCAATGAGTAGCTCATGATCTGAGCCACAGTCAGTTCCAGGTCTTGTTTTTACTGACTGGATAGAGCTTCTCCATCTTTGACTGCAAATTATATAGTCAATCTGATTTCGGTGTTGCCCATCTGGTGATGTCCATGTGTAGAGATGCCTCTTAGGTTGTTGGAAAAGGGTGTTTGCTATGACCAGCGTGTTCTCTTGACAAAACTCTGTTAGCCTTTGCCCTGCTTCATTTTGTTCTCCAAGGCCAAACTTGTCTGTTATTCCAGTTACCTTTTGATTTCCTACTTTAGCATTCCAGTCCCCTATGATGATGAGGACATCATTTTTTGGTGTTAGTTCTACGAGCTGTTGTAGGTCTTCGTAGAACTGGTCCACTTCAGCCTCTTCTGCAGCAGTGGTTGGGGCATAGACTTGGATTACTGTGATATTGAATGGTTTGCCTTGGATTCGGACCGAGATCATTCTGTCATTTTTGAGATTGTATCCCAATACTGCCTTTCTCACTCTCTTGTTTACTATAAAGGCCACACCATTTTTTCTACGGGATTCCTGGCCACAGTAGTAGATATAATGGTCTTCTGAGTTAAATTCGCCCATTCCTGTCCACTTTAGTTCACTGATTCCCAAGATGTCAATGTTCATTCTTGCCATCTCATTTTTGACCACGTCAAGCTTACCTTGATTCATAGATCTTACATTCCAGGTTCCTATGCAGTATTGTTCTTTGCAGCATCGAACTTTCCTTTCACCGTCAGACACATCCACAACTGAGCGTCCTTTCGGCTTTGGCCCAGCCGCTTCACTCTTTCTGGGGTTACTCGTACTTGCCCTCTGCTCTTCCTCAGTAGCATATTGGACACCTTCCGACCTGAGGGGCTCATCTTCCAGCGTCATATCTTTTAGCCTTTTGTTACTGTCCATGGGGTTTTCTTGGCAAAGATACTGGAGTGGGTTGCCATTTCCTTCTCCAGGGGATCACGCTTGGTCTGAGTTCTCTGCTGTGGCCTGTCCGTCCTGGGTGGCCCTCCACGGCATAGCCCACAGCCTCATCGAACCACGCAAGCCCCCTCGCCACGACAAGGCAGTGATCCATGAGGGAGACAATGCCACTATTTACACACATATGTTTGCACAAACATAATGGCCATGATTAAAATGTCTAAACAAATTTTTTAACAAATAAATCAAGCTGAACCCAAACTTGAATAAAATTTCTGTGACCACCCCTATGATAGAGGGCAATCCTTTGCAGGTCTACTCAGAACTCTACTCAGGTCTGTTCAGGGGGGCCTTACTTCCAGAAAAGCATCCTTAGGATTGCATTGTGAAGCACTTGTAAATGCTTGCAAGGATTTGTCAATTTTTGTTTTAAACAGAACACACACATTGGACATACTGAACTTTGCTTTGCACCTCTTTTCAGTATGGCGTAGGAGGTTCCTGACACAACACAAAAGAGACATTTGGTTCACGGCACTTGTTGAGTTATTTCCTTGGATTTCTGCTACATACACCTTCTCGTAACAATTCCAAAATATTGAATGACACTGAATGGCCTGTTTGTGGTTTTAAAATCTACCAGCTATAGAAGATGGCCATCACTGCTAAACAGGTAGGACTTGTACTGCTGTCTTTCACTGGGTTAGCATTAGTGCCCAATCAAACCAAATGACTGATGCAGGAAGCTCCTCTGCAGCGAAAAAAATGTCTGCAGGCAATATTTTGTGGAGGAGTGCCACAGTGCGACAGAAAGTGCAGGACCTATAATGCATCATCAGCATTCATGCTACGGGCATGTCATGAAGGTGGATAGGAATCATTGGGGTGTGGTAAATGTAAGTGTGCCAAATGACATCTGAGTGGTATTAGATGGATAGGAGGCAAGCAGAAAGAAAAAAAAAAAGCTACAAAATTGAGGAAAACAGCTCTCACCATTACACAGAAATGACTTTCAGTGCTGCAGTGCAACATTGACTCTGAAAACCCAATTCCGTAGCACAAAGAACTCGAGGAAGATATTGGTCAGAGTGGGTTTTTTTCCTGCACATGACTAAATGTGGTTGATTTCCCCCTGACAAGATCAATCAGTGTTCATCCAGCAAAATAGGCCTGTGCTAGATAATATTTTCTGGAAGGCAGGCAAAAATTAATTGAAAACTCAGTTTTTGTCTCTGTGTGTCTGCCTGCATATATAAAATAATGAAGCATGTGGGTGAAAATGAATGTGTACTCTCTTCATTGAACTAAGAGCTACATTATTTAATATATGAAAACAATATTTCATGAAACAAAGATGTATGCTACCTGTATGTGTTATAAATTTCCCTTAATGACTGCAATATATCAAAAAGATGATGCCTACATTTTAGGAACAAGTTTGAATTATATACCAGTTTTCTGGAAATCCTTTCCCAATTTAACAGTTCATCATATACTGATACTTCTTTTTTTGGTTTACCCACATCTGCAAGTACAACTTTCTTGGAACAGCTGTGGTAGCCCATGCATATTGAAATAACTGCTATTCTCTATACAATATATGGGAGTGAGGACCTGATCTTTTTGCTTGGATCCCTTATCAACATAGTTTGGGATTTATCTTTAAAATTTATAATAATGCGTGCAACATTTTATTCATATATCCACAGAGAAACCCTCTGAAGATGCCCTATGACTCTCAGAATGTTAACCTCTTTACATAGCCATGTTCTCCAGCCTCACCGCAGGGTTTGCAATGGCACACTATCTGTAGCCATCAGGACACTAGTCACGGAGAGTTCTAATGTGATGTCTGCCAGTAAATCAGGTTCCAGAGGCTTTGTGGAGAATTTGGCATAGGGATGCCATTTTTGGCAGCAGCTCTGTGGCCCACATAAAGTGTGTTCTGACTTTTAATTTCTTGTGGACAGAAAACATTTGTGTTTTATTATAGACCTACACAGTTTTCGTTTCCTTCTTGGCCCTAGCAGAATAAAGAATGAGGTGAATCACCAAGGGCTAAATTGTACTATGCATTGATGGGAGTTATGCAGTCATCAAGCTGAAGGCAGTTTTCTTGGATTTATGTTATGATCCTATATTAAATGGCAATGCCAAGCACTTTCAGCAAGGTGTATTTATCAGAGCTGTTATGACATCCTCTGGGAACAATGATGGCTAGAAGTACTTATTCTAACCTAGCATAATTCTAAGAGAAATTTGATCCAGCTTTGTACTGATTTAATAGTACCTTAGGGGAAGACTAAATAGTGCATTTGTCCCCTTTTAAAATATTCCTGATAACTAGAGGAGATTAAAGAAAGACTTGGCTATGCAGTCTCTGCTAGTCCACATGCATGAGATAAAGAAGTCTGTCTGAAGGTAGGCCATCACTTTCTACTTAGAGTTTTGGCTGTGTCGAGATCTTGGATATTAGCTCGAATGGGTCCGATATTCAAATGTAACATGCCTATCTAGAAACAGAAATTAGGAAAAGAATTTCAAGACTGGACATTTTCCCTTGATTGGAACGAACACACAAATCTGGGGGGGGGAAATGAATAAAAGCACACAACCCTTTATGGTTGTTCATGATATGGTTGTTCATGATATGGTTGTTCATGATTCTCCCTCCTCCAGCGTTGGCTTACTAAAAGCAGTAAATCAGACAAGCATCCACATTCATGTAGTTATGTGATGCTCTCCGGAGGACTGAAGGTCCATTACCCAGTGACTGGTTTGCACTCATCCATATATATGTGTGTTTCCCCACCTCCAGCATAGAAAACACAGGCAACATTCTTGATTGCTAAATAATCGAGAGATGTTTTATGCAATTGCAATGTGTAAACAGGACTGCTCAGAAGTAAGTCCTATGTTATTCAATGGGTCTTGTTCCCAGGAATAGGAATCCTCAGGATCCTGGCAAATGCCCTGGCCGTAGGGTTGCAAAGGCTGTGACCATGTTAGCATCTCCGGCAACTGCATCATTGCAGCCACAATATGTCATAGGGCAGCCGCCACTAGGACCTGACCTCAGGGTCATGGAAGCAGCGAGGCAGGGAGGGGCAGGGCCAACCACTGACAAGCCATGACCATGGTACCCACTCTTAAAGGCATGGACCCCCACCAAATAGAGAGAAGACAGAACTCCTTGACCCCAGCAGCCCCTCATTCCCTGCAGCCCCCCTCCACCCCATCTGAGGACATACAGTCCACTTGCTGTGATACCTCATCCACTACCACTCACCCCAAGGAGTTTCCAATGCCCCAGGGAGTTTCCAATGCCCAGCATAAGGACGTTGACCAACCTGGACTTCACAACCCATCTCAAAGAGATGAGGGCATGAACATGCTCCATGACATGAACATAAAAGGTCAAGGTGAAGGAACTGGGGGGAAAATGGAGAGAAACTCATGAGTTGGCAGGACCCACCCACAGTCATGCCCCATGCCCATGGCTACTTCACCTCTGATTCCATTTGCCCCACAGCTGATGGAAGTAGTGGCCCACTAGCTGATCTCCATCTCCTCATGGCTCACCATTGAGGAATGGGTGACAAGACTGTGGCCCACTGAAGGACCAATGGAGGCAGAGGTAGTGGAAGGCTGAGGTGAAAGGGTGGCAAGAAGGGGTGTTGTGGGCAATGGCTAGGAAGGTTCACTAACGGCTGGTATGGGTCTCTTTGGGAGGGCCCAGAGCACCCACCTTACACCCTTTTACAGTACTTTTACAACAGGTTTCCCCTTGTATGTGAGCAAATCAGGCATGAGGACCCAGACAGAGTAACAAATAGTTTTATTAAGAGATTTAACAACAACTTTAGATCAACAACAAGTAGGAAAAATGAGCAAAGTAAAGACAAGTAAATCAGTAAAATAATAAATCTGAACGTGTCTCTCTACACAGTCCTAGCCTTCCCTAGGTATCTGTTCACAATCTAACTCACCCTCTGTCTGCAGCAGCTTCCACCAGCCCTGCTCGCTGAGAGAGAACATCCTCCCACTCTGAGTAAGACCTTTTATCTCTTCTTCCCAGGAACCACCCTCTGTTCCCCTGTTGGTGTAGTTTTTCCTCCAAAATCTCCTGTTACCCAATCACAGGGTCCATTGGGAACCTGGGAAATGTAGGCCCTGATGACTACTCCCATACAGGCTTCCCTGGCACCACTAGGCCTCCCTAAAGCCTGTAGGTTGCGCCACTATAGGCCCATGATCATGTCAAGGGGCAACCCCCCTGCTACCCCAGGGTGCACCACGGCTGTGAAGCCATATACTCACAAGAAAGGACCTCAACCCAGTAGCCACCAAGAGGCAGGATTGCTGCATGCAGCATGGCCTTGGAATCAGGTAGACCCTCCACCACCACCCACTTGTAGGGGATGCCATGTGCCATGAGCACAAGCAAGTGCTAGTGAGCCAGCCAAAAGAAATCATTCTGGGATGGACCTCTGCATCTGGTAGTGTGGCCCAGAGCAACCATGCCTTCTGGTGCATATCAGCAGAGCTGGTCTCTGTTCTGCTTATATGCACCAGAAGACATGGTTGTAAGCAGTAGCAGAGATAAGCCTGGTGGTGACTAGAGCCACACTGACATTCTTCACCACCAGCCCATACAGCGTCATCTTCTCTGCCTTGATCCAGTAGGGCTAGCAGTGGGCATTGTCACCTGCAAGTCCTGATGCAGCCATGCCTAGATGCCACTAGGGAGCGTGAGGGCAGGGCCGAGAACCTTGGGAACCACTAGACCATGGAATGCAACCTCACCATGGAATGCAAAGCAGCAGCAGGATGCCTCTGGGGCACATGCCCCCCAGGGATGGCAGTAGGCAGTGTGGATAGGGCCATGGATAGCACTGGGCACAAGGGGCCCTCCAGTGCAAACTGTCCCTCTAACCAGCTCCAACTCCCCTAGCCAACTAGATGGCCCACACCCATATGGTGGCCCTTCCTCCCATGTCTGGGCCAGAGGGGTGGGGGATTGGCTGGGAGCCAATGAGTGCTTAACATGGCACTCATTAGCATCTTGTGTTTCCTGGGGCACCAGGGGTTTGGCAGCTGTGTGGAGGGATTGAATTTTCTGGACTCAATGGGTATCTATGGGCTATGCCATAAATTTTGCTGGTCTAAATTTCCACTGGTTCTAGGGGTATTCCTGGGCTGGAGTGGCATAGGGAACTGACTAACTCCTACTATGGGCCTGGATCTGCCCCCTTCCCCACCAGTGTAGGGGGTTGTGCCAGCAGCTCTCTGTTTGGGGATCATACTGGCACCACACTAGCTCTTGGCTCTGGTGTGGTTGTGCTGGGGTGCTGCAATGGCATATCTTTAGCTTACACAGGTGTATCTTGTAGCCTGAGCTGATCTTGGCTGGGCGGGTGGGGTATAATAAATAAATAAATAAATAAACATGATAGCATAATGGCCATTTGGCTGCCTGAGTGTTTTTGCATGCATGCGTGCACAGTCACACACCACCCTGGATTGCACTGTTAAGTCTATTAAATAAAAATCAATGTGAGTTTTGCCATGAAGTTCAGTGGCCTGAGGACTGCCACCATCCATCCACAGAATTGGATGTGTCCCTATGTGAAAGACTTTTTCAACACATCTGAAGCTAATTCAGAGACTGTGTATTCTATTCATGCTCAGCTACTCCCGAAGCTGCACATCTTTATTGCACTTGAAATTGAAAAAAAGTCAGCAGTAAAGTTCATAAGCATTATGGTTAATCAGTTTAAAAGGCACATCCAACTATGGAGTCCTCATTATGAAAGCAAGACAAGATTTTGTTTACATGCATAATTTCTTAAGAACCCAGCTGCCACAGCATAACTAAACAACAAAACACAATGAAAGTCTTATTCCTATTGGTAGATAGGCTTCATTGATATGGTATATTAGGAGCTTGTTGCTGCAACTGATCAAGCTAGTTAAAATGGACCCAATACACACACAAAAAAAATCTTAAACTGTGTTATGATGGTCTCCATGAACAGAAATTGCATACCTCTAAATGCTTGATGCTGGAGAAAAACAACAGAGTTGCGGTGTGCATTCTGGCATTACTATCAATATATATATCAAAAACAATGTATTGGTATTTTTTTCAGGTATATTTGGGTATCTGGGTGATATTCTTGGGAATAATAAAAACCAATTCTCAACAAATTCTGGAAATGTTCAGGAAAATCTGAAAATATTTGGGGCTGGCATTTTAATACACCAAGATCTGTTTTTCTTCATCTTTAAAAGTTTTCTGAACAATAGGAGGCAACTGTCACAGGCAATAGGATGTTGGGTGGAAGCACAAATACTGTTCTTGCTGCTGTCATAAAGATCCCCCCCCAATAATTGAAACAAGAAATGCTGGGAAAGTAGATGACTGTCACAATTTAAAACAAGCATAAAGCAGACCCCATGGAAGTACCTAAAATGAAACTCATGCATGTTATAGTGGTGTCGTGTTTCTTCTTCACAGTTGTGGCATGGTACAAGAGTGCCAGTGGCAAAGGGCTGTTGGTTCTGTTGTGCTTGCCACATTGACCCTGGGTTCTGCTGGGTTTTATATTGGTTGTGTTGGGCATGCAACAGTGTCCCTTGTTTAAATTGGTTCTACTGGGATTCTCTGGTTTGACAGTGGTTCTGTTCGGTTTGCTGCCATATTGAACCTAGGTTCTGGCTGGCTTCTGTGATTTGACATTGGTTCTGTTGGGCTTGCAACTGTCCCTTATTTCAGCTGATTCTGCTGGGATTCTCTGGTTTGGCATTTATTCTGTTGAGCTTGCTGTCACATTGGCCCTGGATTCTGTAGGGAGTTTCTGATCTGACATTGGTTCTGTTGGGCTTGTTGGTGCTGCTTGCATTTGGAGAATTTTGGCTAGTGGTTGTTCTTGTATTTATGTCTACTGGCTTCTGCACTCTGGAGAAAGCATGGAATCCTCCCCCCACAGGAAACACTGGGGGATGGCTGGGAACAGTTTGTTCAGGGATTTATAGAACTGAACCTGAAGATCCAATCTACTTGAAACCTAGGAGACTTTGAGTGAACAGGACTAGATTTTCTGCAATTTTGGTGTCCCTTTTTTGTAAAACAGCCATTCCAGGACACCCCCCCCCTCAGTATTCTCCCATGGGGAATAATAGACCTGAAAAAATGGAATTCTTAAAACAAACAAAACCCCAAATATGAACACTGAAATGATCTGAGGAACCTGAATAACCCAGAATATTGGTATTTATGCCCTTCCCCAAATCTGAAAAATACCAATTTTATTTTCAGGCACCATCCCTACAATAAAGAAGTCTGATGTCTTTTTTGGGTGCTTCCCTGACAAATGTGGGTTTTTAGAGTATTGAAATAGGATCTGGAATATCTAGGCTCAAATCATCACTAAGCTATGAAGCTCACTGGATGACCTAATAAAAAATAACTCCCTCTGTCAGCTTCACACAAGTTCACTGTGAGCTCAAACTGAAGAAAGAGAACTATGTTTGTAGCCCTGAGGTCCTTGGAGGAAAGACTGATCATATCTATGTGTATAGATATTATGTACATCTGGCTGGCCACAGTAGACACCTGAATGCTGATCTAGATGAACCTTCTTCACCTTCATTGTCAGTTCTTATGATACTACAAAACTGAATATTCAGACTACTGATAACATTCCCTTTTTGTTTCAGTTACAACTGAGCAGAAGATCGACTGTTCTCTTAAATTAAGGTATCCTTTTCCAGACACCTTTTCTTCATCAAGACCTTTTCCATTATATTTAGAACCATTGTCCTTTACTGCTTGAAAAAAGAGGGGGCAAGATAAAGCAGTGTGAGGGAAGCAGCAATTTTTTTTTCATTGTCACACAGATACATAATTATTTACACTCAGTTATCTCTTTAACCACAGACACGATTAATCTGTCTTCCACATTGGAGAACCCCCCCAAAAGCCAGCTTGTTATTGAAGACTAACTTTCCAAGAGGTTGGAAGGAAGAGCTATCGTGTTTGTCTTTGCCTTTGCTAAACTTAGCCTCTTTCTTAATGGTAGGGCATAATAGAGCAACAACACAGAGGGAGAGCTCAAATTAATGAAGTGGGAATGATGAATGAGCCATTCATTCAAAGCTTGCTTTTGGTTGGGAAAACAAAGACCTGTGTGTGAGCTGTTCTCTGGGCAGCTGGATGATAGGTCAAAGCAATGTCATTTCTGTGCTAAGGATGAGTCCCTTCCATGGGAGGAAGGAATGCCATAATATGAGTCAGCTTTGTGTGTCCAGATGCTACCATTACTCATTTCTGGGACAGAGTGCTACAGTATATTGAACATTCACACAGTCTTCTAGCCCCAGCACAACTTTGTGAAATGGAAACAGTTGACTTTTTCTTTCAAGTTCCTTTTTCAGCTTGGAAGCACAATAAATAAATAAATAAATAAATATGCCTTAAGTTGTGTCAAGATGACCTTTCAGGCCCTCCTCTCCTCTCCTCAGCTACTATTGAAATAGCATATACAATGGAATGTGCCAGACACTGAAATAATATATTTTCTATTTTTGATTGAACAGATACCCTGTTCCTAGTGTTGTTTCTATTGCAGGTGGTAGAGATGAACCCAGAATCTCAGTTAAACTCTCAGCCATATAATTTCATCTTTCATGCCAAATATAACAAATTAGGAGTAAGGCCCATTGTGCAAAGAAATAAAATGGGTTCTAGAAGGAAGCTCCAGGTGAGTGTCCTGGCTGTGGCTGGTGGGGTGGCAGAGGGAAGGAGAAAATAGAGGGAGGCAAGCCATGTTTATTTCCTTCTGCTTAGCTATAAGGCAGGGCTGTTTCAAGTCATTTTGCTGCCCCAAGTGGGTAATATGGGAGGACAACCTCATGGTAACAGGTACGGTTCCCTCCACCCCTGACTTATGTTGATTTGGGGTTATGCAGTGGCAGCTAAGGTAGAAAAGCACCTCCTCCTGTGCCATGTCTTCTGGGTTCCAAGGGACTGGAAAGTGGTTCCATAGCCAGTTACAGGGCTGCCAACTCTGGGTTGGGAAATACCTCTAGATTTGAGGGGTAGAGCCTGGGGAGGGCAGGGTTTGGGGTGTGGAGGAACCTCAGCAGGGTATAGTGCAATAGAATCCATTGCCCAAAGCAGCCATTTTCTCCAGGAGAATTGATCTTGGAGATCTCCAGGTGCTGCCTGGAGGCTGGCAAGACTAAGGGGAGGGCCAGACCTGTAGATTTGAGGGGTAGAGTCTGGGAGGGCAGGGTTTAGGGTGTGGAGGGACTTCAGCAGGGTATAATGCCACAGAGTCCACTACCCAAAGCAGCCATTGTAATAGCTGGAAAATTTTCTGTAGGGGAAATGATGTGCTGTGGCTGGGGAACACGGTGATTTCTGGGAGATCTCCAGGCCCCACAGGGAGATTGACAGCTCCAGTGACTATTTAAAGGAAGACTGGGGTATGTATTTTGGCAACTCCAGTGACTGTTGAAGGGAAAATTTGGATATGTATTTTACCTCAAGACACATTCAATGACTCCCAACAGCAACAACAAACTGTTTAGAATGTTAGAGGCAAAGGCCAATCAGACCACATATGCAAATGACCTCTGTGTTCTGATTGGCTACTGGGGGGAGAGGTACAGCAAACTGTTTAGAATATTGGAGGCGAGACTTAGGCAACACAGCCAGTGGATAGGGACAGCTTCTGAGTGACAGATCAGGGAGCCTGATTTGGGAGTGTGTGGAATTTTCAGGAGTGTGCCTACCAAAACAGAATTTTTATACAGAGAGATAAACAAATTGTTTTGAATTCCATCAATGAAGCTGAATGTCATCACTATATGATGATGAGAACTGAGTTCAGTTACCACTTCTCAGTTCTACAAACACGCATATGTACATGTGTGTGTGTGTTTATTGACTGTAATATTTGTATTAAAGGTTTTATCTAAGAGATTTGGTTTGACAAAGGAAAACAATGCTTTGCATTGTTTTGTTGGCTATCTTGATATCACCAAACAAGATGTGAGGCAAATATCTGAAGATAACTTTCAGAGAGTCACATGAAGCTGTCTTATAGTAAGGGAGACCATTGGACCATCTTGTTCAGTACTGTTAATTCTGATTAACTACCCAGGATGTCAGGAAAAGAAAGATCTCTCTGCATCTGCTACCTGAAACTGGAGATGTCAGGCCTTCTTCATGAACAAAGTGCTTTAATACTGAGCTACAGCCCCTCCCCAAGCTCATGAAAGGCATATCCTTCCCACTCTCTGTGAGAGAAGCTTGCCTAAAGTTCATACTTTCTCAAGCTCCTCCTGTTCATTTTGCAGAATTTCTCATTAAAGATACTGAAACTATTCATTCTGAAATGAATTGACTTACAATACTAAAGCTAAATTTGTCTAAAATGATGTTCTAGAATTATCTAGGAAAAAATCCCCACAATGGACAAAACAAATAATGTATGGCTTTCAATTCTGTTAGGCCCATATATGCCAGAAAAAAACCTGAATTACCTGAATCTGACCTCAACAATGATCATCTGCTGTGTTTTTCTCCCCCAGGTATGGAGATAGTCACATCACATATATCTGGGGAAATGACTGTACTGTACAATACTGTTGGTAACAAATTTGATATTTGGGAGAGGGAAGTTCAGAAATGACCCCTCAATCTCAAATCCCTGGGACCATTATGAGCCAAGGTCCATCTAAGACTCATAAAGGATTTAACCTTTTCTGGGCCAACTTGTTCTTGCTAAGATATGGAAACCAGCACCAAGGAGGACTCATCTTTAAGGGTCTGTAGGCCTCATCATTAAAGGATGAATCTAGGTCATAGATGCATGATGCAGAGATGCAGAGATGTTTCCATTGCCTCCCAGACACAAATTTGGTGGCACCTAAATAACCCAACTGGCAAAGAATGCTCCTGAGAACATTTGGAAAGACCAAGGTAATTATGACGCTGGCCACGATCTCACTCATCGCAACTCAGTACTCAGCTTCAAAGTCAAAATTGTCAGCATCTTTGTTGCAATCAGTAATATGGGATCACTGCTCTGCTTAAATCACAATATGATTGCAAATTGCAAGCCACACTCTTGAACACTCATTTTTATGCAGCAGTTTAAATTGTTCTAAATTATATTGCAAATGTTTTGCACATGTTCATTTTTTCATTGCTTCCCTGTGACTCTCCTACTCTCCTCTTCCTCCTACCCACGTAGTATCCACCCAACCCAGCCAACTGGAAAAAAAAAGTTTACTTTTCCTAGTTAACTTGAACCTGCTAATAGAGGAGAGCTGCAGACTTGCATTCTTCTAGCATTGCCCATTTTGTCTATCCAACTTCACAAGTGGAGAGTGTTCTAAACTGGATTGCAAATATGTTCTGTATTCTCACAGAATGTTGCCCTCTTCCTCCTCCTTGGTGCAGCCCTCTGACATATATGGATATTAGCCCACACAGTGCCATGGCCTTATCTCTCCCTCTGTGTTAAATGCTATCAAGTCATGCCCAATGAATTAATGTCCTATGAATTAATCACCTCCAAAATGTTCTATCATTATTTGCCTTGGTCAGGTTTTGTAAACTGAGAGCTATGGCTTCCTTGATGGAATCCATCTCATGTTGAGTTTTCCTCTTTTCCTGTTGCCTTCAGCTTTTCCTACCATTATTGTCTTTTCCAGTGACTCTTGTCATCTCATAATCTAACAAAAGTACAGAGCAAACTTTGAGTCCAGTGGCACCTTTAAGACCAACAAGTTTTATTCAAGGTATAAGCTTTCATGCACATGCACACTTCTTCAGATACAATGAAATGGAAGTTACCAGTCCATACATATAGGTAGAGGGTGAGCAGTAAATTAGTATACAGAATAATGAAGACTAGGGATGGTCATGAACTGAATCTGTGCTCATCCCTGTATGAACCTCCCAGGACTGTCAACGTGGTTTTGGAGGATTGTGGGGTTCATGGTGAGAAGTGGGTGGATCATGGAAATGGCTTGCATCTATTTTAGCCTAACAGGCTAGAATAGGTGCAAGCCATTTCAGCAATCCCTCAATCTCCACCCCCCCAGCATTCCCTTTAAATGGGTTTTGCAAGTGGGCACTGCACAGGAGTGGAGGCTAAGAGGCAAGTTTGCTGCTTGGTTTTCATTCCTGCATTGTGCCTGCTGTCAAAACCCATTTAATGGGAATGTTTCCTTTAAATCAATTTTGCAAGCGGACTTCGTGCTGGAGTGGAGGCCAAGTGGTGAATTCATCACTTGGCCTCCACTCCTGCATCGCACCTGACTCAAAACCTATTTAGAGGGGGGGAAATTCCTTCAAATGGCTTTTGAAGGATCTCTCACCTCCATTCTGCTGGCCTTGGGGGAGCTGCTGCCAGCAGAAATGAGGGAGGGAAGATCCACAAACCTCGTGAACCTGAACTGCTTCGCAAAGCAGTGAGGTTCATCCTGGTTCATGGGAACTCACAAGCCGCAAACCAAGACAAATTTCCATTTTCACAGTTTGTGCCCATACATAATGAAGATGTTTAACAGATTCAAGGACCAAACAGTAATAACAAGCTTAGTTTATATGGCTACCATTTATTTGGGTTTAATTCCAGGGAAACCATAGTGAAGGAAATAAGTCCTTAATCATGGAATGTTGAAAGTAATTAACTGAGACCCTGCCATTATGCTCCATCCATCTCCTCTCAAGCATCTTCTTCTTTGAATTGGAGTGATTGGCTGTGTAGAGTTATCTCCCCTGCCCCCAGACCAGAGAAATACATTCCAATCTATCATTTCAAATTATACTACATTCTACAATTCATTAAGTTACATTACAATCTACTATTCTAATCTATTATTCCAAATAAGAAATAAAATAAAGAGGATATATGGCCCTTCTCGGGGATTGGTGAGAATACAGATGTAGGGGGTAAATGAGGTTAGAATATGTTGTGAGATAAGAAACCAATATCCCTGTTAAGTCCTTGGGGATCCTGTTGTTCTGAGTGTTGTAATAACTTGCAACTCAGCAATTTTCCTTTCTAGTCTGTTCCTGAATTTCCTTTGCAATAAAACAGCTACTTTGAGGTCACTCATTGAATGTCCTAGAAGGCTGAAGTATTCTCCTACAGGTTTCTCAGACTTGTGATTGCTTGATTTCAGATTTGTGTCCATTTATCCTTTGACATAGGCATTTTATGGCATATACAATGTTAGAAGACGAGCACGTGAATAAGCCTGAGATGATGTAGTTGATGCTGTTAGGTCCAGTGATTGTGTTGTCTGGGTGTATGTGGCAGCAAAGTTGACATCTGGGTTTATTGCTCACCCTCTACCTATATGTATGGACTGGTAATTTCTATTTCATTGTATCTGAAGAATTGTGCATGCACACAGAAGCTTATATCTTGAATAAAACTTTGTTGGTCTTAAAGGTGCAACTGGACTTAAACTTTGTTCTGCTGTTCCAGACCAATATGGCTACTCACCTGAATCAGTTTGGTCATTTTAGCTTCTAGGGAGAGTTCAGGCTTAATTTGATCCAGAACCACTTACTTGTCTTTACGGCATCTGTAAGACTCTCCTCCAACACCACTTTTCAAATTTGTCAACTTTCTCCCTGTCAACTTTCTGTATTATTCAACTTTCCCCATGGCCTTAGGAACCATTTTTTTCTCAAAATTGGAAAGGGCTGTGTAGAAATGGGAACAAGGGAAAGAACTACCCGTTCCTTTCACTGATTCATCATTGGATCCAACCCACTGATTTCACAGGTACAAAAGCAATACACATCCTTGAAACATAGTTGCTCCTGAATCATATGTAATACCAGCAATCCAGTAATTTGTAGTACCCACCCAGCCATTATACCGCATGCTGCCAACTGAACTGTGCAGATGCAAAATCTTGCTTGTTTTGATTTATGAACAAATCCATAATACAAGCACACGAGGCACTGAACTTGAAATAAATAGGCATCATGTGCAGTGTAAGTCTGGTTTTTGAAGTGTTCTTAGGAAGGAAGGAAGGAAGGAAGGAAGGAAGGAAGGAAGGAAGGAAGGAAGGAAGGAAGGAAGGAGGGAGGGAGGGAGAAAAAAAAGAAGAAAAGAAAAAGAGAATATGGACATTTAATTTTTCAGTTTACTCCTACATACAAAATGTTGCTTGTCTTGAATCATAAACAAATCATCAATGCAATTGCATGGAAAGTTCAACTTGACAGAAAAAGGGCATTGTGAGGAGAGTAAGTTTAATTTTTGAATGTGCTATTTGAAAACAAGAAGGAAGCACTACCAGTTACAGTGAATGCAGAAAATTTAATTTTCCAGTTCAGAAAATCTCTATACTACCCTAAAAGGAGAGTTGATTGTGAATCCCACTATCAGAATAAAATACAAATGAACCATTTAATCATACTGACTAATGCTGCTTGATCCTCATTCATTTGAATTAATAAATATATATATATATTCATCGTATGAATATTTATCTCATATTTACAGATTTCTAAAAATTATCCTAACATGAATGTGTGTGATGTACTCTTTATAATTCATTCTCTGGCAACTACTGTATGAATCTTGCAGTATATAGAGCACTATTTTAGCAAGATGCAAGTGAACTGCACCTAATAGATTTACTTTTCTAAAGCTAATCAGCAGCAAAGGGTTTGCCCCTTGTTTACGTATTTGATGGGGGAAAGAGACACCTACATGGATTTGTGGATTTGTAAAAGGGAATAATAGAGGGACCAAGTGGGTCAGTCTCTTATTAATATGATACAAATCCTTTCAACTGTGAGCTTCTCTGCTAACCCAAAGTGGGGCGGAAGGTAGGAATCAAAAGTCATTAACATCTGGCAGTTGTTTGGTGACCTGTGTAAAATGAGCTGATATTCTCAGTCCAGTACATAAAATGCTAGAATAATTGGTGTTAATTCACACCCTTGTTGGCAGTTTCAGCACAGAGGCCAAAGATTGAATTGGCATGAAAATTAAGCTACCCTATCAGCCACGTAGGTCTCTCCAGGTCATGGCTGAATTACATTAGCTAGCATAGTGGTATTTGTACGAAAAATGTCATAATGGAGGTACTCTGCAAATAAGCCAGAGGCTTTCTCCATTGTCTTCAAGGTATTGTCTAGAAGTTACATTGCTAAAAAAAAGTTGCCTACATTTTAATTTGAAAAACAATTTCAAAATATGTGCTTGGATTCTATGATGCTTAATTGCAGCCCAAGCGTAGCTTGCTTCCTTTGTCTCTGGCACTTCCTATTTGCACAAGTTCAATGGTTTTCAGGGAAGGAGTGGTACTGCGGCTGGAGCAAAGTGCGTGCAGAATCTGGTCATGGGATCCCAACCATAGACAGGAATTTAAAAGGGCTAAGGCTGACACCCCTCCCCCTGTGCAATATATATGATCACTGTAACACTCTTACAGAATTGGTAATCTACAATTTTGATACATTATGACTTTGAAGCTATAAAATACGTCTCACATGAGGAAGATGGTGGGTGGCAAGATTGACAGACTGAATAATTACCATTAAGTATGTTATGATCCAATGTCAACTTCTAGCCCATAAACTGAGATTTCTGTGTCTGCTGCTAGTATGATACTGATACATTCTTTACAGTAACCCACTTTTAACCTCTTGCATGATTAATATTTAGTATCATTGATGCCTGGGCCTTTTGTTCCTGCTTGCACACAAGAATAATGTCTGCAATTAAATGGAGAAGTCATAGACCTCCACCTTGAAAGTCAACCAGGTTTGCTTTCTCCACTGGCTGTGAAAGAGATTGGAAAGCTTCAACAGCTTCTTGAATGTACACCAAGAGTGACAAGGATGAGTTCTATGAAATCTTGATCTGGGAACGTAGGATGAGAGCATTTACTAGTTTCAATATGCTAGAGAGTTCCAAATGAAATAAATGAAACCCTAGGAAGGCTATGGGTTGAAATTCCTTAGGGATATTTAAACATTTCCCCATGTGAAATATACTGGATTTGATATGCAAGTAGTGATCAGCTCATGCTTTATTCAGAGATTAGCTCAACTACAAGACAACTCTAGCAGGATCGAAGCCCTGCTTAGATCTATGCACACCCCACACACATCCACTACCCATGATAGGCTGTTTACAGAGGTATTCCTGGTCGATTGGTTCCTACCAGGACCCTAGCAATCTATTGTTCTGTGTTCCCAAGCTGGGTCTGTCAATGTTGGGCTCCGGACATAACACCATGAAAAGGAGAAGCAAGAGAATTAATGGATTAACCTCAGTTGACTTTTGATGTGCAAATTTCTTTGGATTCACTGGAACAACTGATCCCAAAATCAGGACTGATATCTATGACTAGGCCAGCACATGAATCCAAATGACTTCATTACAATCTGTACCCATCCAATGAACTATATGGACATTTGCAATGGCACCACCTTTGTGGACTTTGTTCTTTCTGTTGCTGTTTCCTGTCCAGAAATAAGTGGTATCCTTTCTGTTGCCAGGCAACTTAAACAATGAAAGAAGCCGGAAGAATTTGCTGAAGGGAATGGCAAGTGTTGAGACAAGAGAAGCTAAACTCCCACTTTTATTTTTGATAACTTGTTTTCTCCCTTACACCTCTTAGTATGATAAAGGTGACAGCCAGGTCTGTACACAGATTATATTTTTCCGGTTTAGATTTCTCTCTTAATTTGATCAGCTCTCCCCATTATTAGAGCTTTGTTTTTTGATTGTAATAATAACAATCTGCGTCTACAGAGAAATGAGTTTAACTAATATTTCAATCACAGTAGGTTATTAGAGTCACAAACTTGAGAGCCTTGGGGAATATCTGTGTACAACATCAACAACCTAAAATATCAAAATCCAAATCTCAGAAAATATAAAACTTTGAAAGGTCAATAAATAAGAAGAGCTACACAATCTAGAGCTGCAAGAAAAACATAAACAGCAAGTCAACAAATTGAACCAAACAGTGTAAAGAAGCTGGGAAAAAACCCTAGAAAGCAATCATCACAACAAAATGCCTTTCTTTAAAAAGCAGAAAATATTTTTGAAATAAAAATAGGGAAAGGTTTCCCCTCATTTTGTCGGTCTGTGTCATACCCTATTCAATTTCAAAGGATTTCATCTTGTAGTTTAGTTGCTAGAGAGCCATAGCGCAATAATTGAAATGTATCTGGTAGAGGATATCTCCTTCATATTTCTTCATTCTAACTTTCAGTTTCCAGGTTCTTGTGTTGGAAGACTGCCATACTCATGACATTGAATAGTCCTTTTTGGATTCCCAGAAGAAATCTGGATCATCCTACCTCTCTGCTAATTATGGTATTTTGGCTAGTCACCATTGGCAATTAGGAGGTATTAACAGTGACAACTTCTGAGAACTAGCGTTTAGAGGTTTTAATTATGTATATACACACACACACACACACACACACAGAGAGAGAGAGAGAGAGAGAGAGAGAGAGAGAGAGAGAGAGAGAGAGAGAGAGAGAGAGAGAGAGAGAGTGCACAGCTATTATTTTGCATATATTTTATTCTGGGTGTATCAATACTTCATATTTATGTGTGAAACCAGAAGTGACACCACCATGTTAGCACAACCTTCTAGGATGCTTTTACATTTACAGCCTGCTTCCTTCTGAAGGCTCAAGGCAGGCAAAGGACAGTAAGTTAAAAATATGCAATCTTATTTAATTGAATTCAGATTGAATTCCACCGATAAAAACATTGCAAATATTATAGTCTTGGGTGAGGATTACAGCTAGGAAGACCTTTCTCCACTTTGTTTGGGGAGACACGTGTGGTTATTCCTCTCATATTAGAACCTGTTATCAGTCATCCATGTGTTAGCATCCTCCAGAGTTACTTATTACAGTGCACTCAATGAAAGGCTGCCTACATCCAGGAATGAAGACATTAGGCATTAAATACATGGGTTGTATTGTTTTTTTATGGGTTACATCTAATGGATAGCCTCTGTTGGCCATATGGCAGGAGATCACCTGCCCTGGACCTCCAGTCCTCCACCACAGCTCAACAGGGCAGTTGAAGAAAATGGGGTGGAGGTGATTTGGCACTGTGGAAGTACATGGTGACATTTCCAATGCAAAACCAGAAATGACATCTATGACGCAACAACCTCTTCCTGGGCATTGCCATGACCGAGTTGGGGCGTCCCTGTATATATATTTACACTGGATTCAGAGATTGTACTCTGAAGTGACTGATCACCTTTACTTTCTCAGGGCTGACCAGTTCACACTAAAAAGTAGTCTCTTTGGGGTTTATATTTCTTGTGGATGGATTGAAGACAATATAGATCTTTATCAAAAAGTCAGACACCAGTGCTTGTGAAAGGCAAACAGCACAGTTCTTTATTTCACAGAAAACTCAACAGGGGGTGGGATATTTACACAGGATATTTTGTTTCTTTATAGAATAAAAGCTTCACTCTGCTTGCACATAGGCTGTAGGCTTATCACTCTATGTTTGTCAAAAATTGTATTTAGTACACAGAAACCATTTGTGATACCATTCTCCAGTATCTGACTGTGGTTAGCCTTTGAACTTTATCTGCCTGGTTCCCTGAGACTGACTGGTGCAACTACTCCAATCTTCCGGTCTCCACCAGACACTGAGTCCTTCCTATAACCATCTTACAGGTTCCCTTGGACCAGTGTATCTGGTGTTTTGTGACTACTGAGGAGTTATACTATTTCTCCTCTCCATTCACTCTCCTCTCTTATTAGAGGGTACCAGTTAGGAGTGTTATTCAGCCCCAGCTTTCCTCAAACTGCTGGCTTGCTGTTTAACTCAGCTCCAGAGGCTCCTTTCCCCTCAAGAGCTCTTCAGCTAACTCTCTTCCAACTGATTCTTATCAACTGTCAGCTCTTAACTGTCAGCTGTTTAACTGTCAACTGTCATTTACTGAGAATGCCAAGCAATCTTGCCCCCACCACTCTCAGTCATGTGACTCAGCAGCTCTTTTGTTTACCTGCTGCTGTTCACCAAACCTTTATTTCTGTCATAACATCACACTGCATTGATGTGATGTTCTAGGTTTAACCACAAGAGTTTTGGGTGAATCTTAAAATGTCACATCAATGAGACAATGTCACTTCTAGTTTTGTGAAGAACCACTTGTTTCCACTCTCTGCAATCTCTTGCTGGGTGTCAACACTGAGCTGGCAACCCTACTTGTCTGTCACCATTTTGACTCAACCCACCCTGGTTTCAAATTCAGCTGGTCTCATTTTTAGCCTTCTTTATTTAAGTCTGTGGCATAAAGTTGTGTCAAGAGGCTTTCTCCCTATTCCCCAGCCACAAAACATTATTTGGTTACATCCTGAAAGGGGGGGAGGGAGACTTGGAAAATTTGTGAATTTTATTTATACTTTGTATTGCACTAATAAATCTTATTTGATATTTATATACTAACATCTAAGATTATTTTAAGTACAGTTAGAAATTAACAGGTTTATGCAAAACATTTATAACATGGAAGCTTGCTTTTTACTGAAACAAGATGTGGTACCATTAAGAAATTATAGCAGTTCAGTAAATTCAGGCCATTTTTCATAGAATATTGTTCTTCCCACAGGAATGTGGAGAAGGTTACAGAATGGTTTTCACTGGGGGTTTTCAAGAAAGATTCAGAAGGAAAACAGAGACTAGCTTTCTGCTCACAGACCATTCTAGTAGAAGTGTTCTTTATATTTTACACAGGTATTCTGTAGGCATTACTTCTTGTAAAGGAGGAAAAACAGTGTTACATTGGAACTGGCCTCAGGTTTCCTGTCTGACAGGTTTGAATCCCCAAACGCTAGTCAAGTATACCACACAGGTGGCCACAAATGTTTCAGGATCATTAAGCACTGTTAATTTTTTCTAATGAATTACAATTACAGAATCATCTGTGCTAAAACCTTTTTTTTTTTTTTTGTGCTGCTCCACCATGAAGATTTATTGGACTTTAATTTTTTTATTGTTTGGCTTTAATAAAACCCTCAGTGCTTGAAGGTGATCTGTGCTGTTGGACCTGTTGTGCATACACTATCTGAAGAGAACATTTCTGTCATACTTGTCAAATCCACATATGCAAGCTTTGCTTTTGGCTTGCCTTCTAGCAGAGAAAAAGCATCAAACATATAGTGGAAGAGACAACCTCCAAGATTATGCCCTGCTGGCCATTTGTCCATGTGTCATAAAGAGTATGCAACTATTTTATGCTCCATTACCTCAATATCTCTGGGCCTAAGCTGAGGCCACTCTCTGCTATAGGGTCGTCTTTAAACCAACTTGCCTGCAGGCAGAACTTCTGTGTAACATATTGTACATTCTAACAAGTCATTTAAAAGTGGTTCTACTGTTAGTACATATTTTTAATGCTTAAATTGATGTAAGATATTTCTTGATTTAAGCTGCATTCCAGGTTATAAGGTAATTTATTTATTTATTTATATTTTCAATTTATATTCCACCCTCTCCACATGGCTCAGGGCTGCTAAATGACCCTGAGTATATCAACAAACAGAGAGTCATGGGTTTGATGGTTGAAATCTTTTCTTTGAGCCTCATCAAGATTTTCTTATTCATAACTGATTTATCAGGTTTCCCCACACCACTAAATATTGTAGGCATGCACAACACAAAAGTACTACCAGATACTGCTATCAAAAGGTGATTATGGATGAAGAGTGTGGGTGGTCCACATATTTATAGCTTGTCAACTCTGAGGGAAGGCTGGTGGAATTCCCAACACAATCAGTGCAGCCGCAGCTACAATGTACCTGCAGCAGCCTCTGCTAGGGACAATGCAATGATGATTATATGTATCTAAAGAACCTTCTGCTCCCATATCTCCCCGTGCACCCATTATGATCAGGGCCAGTTCGCTCACTAGGCGAGCTAGACTCTCACCTAGAGCATGGGGCCATCATGGGGGTGCCAGACTGAGCCACCCTCCCCCCACCAAAAGCCCCCCACCAAAAGCTCACGCTGCACGCCCTGGCCACAACTGCCTCTTCACCCCCCCCCATGACTTTCTGGGTGCATACTGCTTCAGAGCAGCGGAGAGGCTCTCTTTAAAGTGTAACAGCCCGTGGCACCTCCTGCACCACTGGGAAATGGCAGTGAAAATTTCCCTGCCTCCCCAAGGCCCCACAATGCACCCCCGACCTCCCCACAGCCTACCCTTTCTGCACTCTCCCCCGTGAAACCCCAAGCCTCCCCCGTGGAGGTGGAGGGCCAACAAGAGGGTGGCATAGGAGGGGTGCTGGGAAGGGGAGCTGCAGGCAGAGGAGAGATCAGGAGAGGCACCTGCCTTTCAGGGCTGCAGAGACAGGAGGTCACAAAACCTTCCCCTGTGATTTCTGCCAAAGCCCAGGGAGGGACTGGAGGCACCTTTCCCCCTGGCTGCCCCTCCCATCACCCTCCAAGCATGGTGGAGGGAGGAAGCCTAGCATCTCTGTGCTTCTTGTCTGACTCTTGCTCTGTTCCTTCCACAACCAATGCTCTTGGCCTGGCACCTTCCCTGCTGTTGTCCTCCTCATCCCTTTTCTCCATGCCAGCTCCACCTCCCGGTTGTCAGCAGGATCTGCTCTGGGGCGGAAGGGACTCCTAATTGTTACTCCATTCTCAGGGAGGAGGTGGGTGGGATTTTCAACATAAATCATCTGTGGTTTGACAGGACAGAGCCAGTATGATCTTTGGCATGAAAAGCAGAGATCAAATGGGGGGATGGGGACAAACTGCTCTCTGCGTTGCAGGATGCAATCTGGCCTTCTCTGCTACCCACTTTCTCACCCAGACTTGCATCCATCTAATCCTCTCATTTGGCCATTTACCACTGAGTGGTAAAGCATGGCAACTTCCCGAAGGCCGGGGGAAGCTCTTCTGGCATGGGGGGGGTGAGGTGCTGAAAGAAGGAGGGGTGGTTCCCATGGGTCAGAGGCTCTTTTCACCCATTTCATTTAATGCTAGAAGTCTCCGAGGTAAAATCTGGGAATTGGAATGCTTGGTGTTGGGGGGGAAAATAGACATTGTGGGTATTTCAGAAACTTGGTGGGATGAGGAAAATCAGTGAGATATGGTGATTCCTGGTTATAAATTATATCGGAAGGATGGGGGGGAAGGGTTGGAGGTGGGGTGACTCTGTATGTCAGAGAGGCCAGGACCTCCAAGGCAACCTTCTCAGAAGTGCTACCTGTTCCTCATGCAGGGCCAGAGAGGCAGGCACAGATCAGGAGTATCAATGTGTGGATGAGACAATGGTATGGGGGGAAGGGTTCATGTTTGTTAGGCACTGGGATGCTTTTTGGAACAAGAGGGAGCTGTACAAAAGAGACAGTCTCCACTTGTCCCAAGAAGGAACCAGGCTGCTGGTGCTTAAAATCAGAAAGGTGGCAGAGCAGTTTTTAAACTGAATATCAGGGGAAATTCGACAGGAGATGAAAAGTTTCTGGTTTGGGATGGCTCATCTCAAAGAGATGAAGGGGTAGCTGTTACTTTTCTACAAGGAAATGGATTAGAATTGTCCACTGTGACTGTGGCTAATGATATGGACTGCCTGGCAAGGTTGTGGGGAAGCAAGAGGAAGGTTGTGGGCTTAACATGTGTCGGAAACTATAGGTGTTTATAGACAAATGCTAGCAGTGTCTGAGGTAAAATGAGGGAGTTGGAATGCTTGGTGTTGGGGGGGGGGAATAGACATTGTGGGTATTTCAGAAACTTGGTGGGATGAGGAAAATCAGTGGGATATGGTGATTCCCGGTTATAAATTATATTGGAAGGATGGGGGGAAAGGTTGGAGATGGGGTGGCTCTATATGTCAGAGAGGGTATACAGTCCAGTAACACTGAGAGGGTAAGAGAATTGGATTTGCTTCTGGAAATGCTATAGGTTGAAATAGTGGTCCCAAAAGGAAGCCTAACAGTGGGAGTTTGTTATTGCCCACCAGATCAAAAGATAGAGGAGGATTATAAAATGATGAATGAATTAAAGATAGTGGCTAGACAAAATAACTGTGTTGTAATAAGTGACTTTAACTACCCACACATTGATTGGGTCAATATGAGTTCTAGTCGGGAAAAAGAGATTGAGTTTTTAGACACTCTCAATGACTGTGCTATGGAACAGATGGTCACAGATCCTACCAGGGGATCCTGGATTTGGTCCTAAGTAACGCCCAAGACCTGGTGAAAGATGTAAAATTGATTGCACCACTTGGGAACAGTGACCATAATGTTATTGAGTTTAACATTTGTATAAATAGGGAGTTGCCCAAAAAGACTGATGCAACCACTTTTAACTTTAAAAGGGATAACTTCTCTGATATGAGGGGACATGCGAGGAAGAAATTGAAAGGAAGAGTGGAGAAGGTCAAAACCATAGGGGAAGCTTGGAGACTATTTAAAAATACAATCCTAGAAGCTCAGAAAAAATATATACCACGGGTTAGGAAAGGCACAAATAGGTATAGAAAAAAGTCTGCATGGTTAACAAATAAAGTAATGGAAGCTGTAAAACATAAGAAGGATTCCTTTAAGCAGTGGAAAGCTAGTCTCAGTGAGGCTAATAAAAAGGAACACAAGCTATGGCAAATAAAATGCAAGTCTGTGATCAGGCAAGCAAAAAGGGAATATGAGGAGCATATCGCAAAAAACATAAAGGTGAATAATAAAACTTTTGTCAAATACATTAGAAGTAGGAAACCAGCCAGAGAGGCAGTGGGGCCCTTAGATGACCAAGGGGTAAAAGGACTACTGAAAGATGGCAGGGAAATGGCTGAGAAGCTGAATGCATTTTTTGCCTCTGTCTTCACTGTGGAAGATGAGAAGTGCTTGCCCACTCCAGAACCACTGATTTTGGGAGGTGGTTTGAAAGACCTGAATCAGATTGAGGTGACAAGAGAGGAAGTCCCACGACTGATGGACAATTTAAAAACTAATAAATCACCAGGCTTGGATGGCATTCAGCCGAGAGTTCTGAAAGAACTCAAATGTGAAGTTGTGGATCTCCTTACAAAAATATGTAATCTTTCGGGGGAGTGCATAGGCATGGCGTGGTGAGACACACATGCTTAGGTGCGGTGGAAATCTTTCGATCTTCAAAGGGGTCCTTTGATCGCTAAAAGGACCCCCTGCCATCCCGGGAAGGGACGGGCAGTAGCAAGGGGCTTGATCCGTAACCTTGTGTGAGTTGCAACTTACGGGGTGGATCGGATCACCCCCGACACGGGATCGAAGTCTGGGCCCAGTTCGTCTGAGCAAAGCCAATGCTCCTGCACCGGAAGGGGGGGAAGAGAAACCTTGCCGACTGAGCGCTTCTGTGAGTATCTGTGAAATAAATTAAGCGGGTTAAAAGGGTGATTTAATATAATTAGTCCCAAGAAGCAGCATAAGAGGGGAGGGCTCTCCCCCCTGAAGAACAACCGGCTTGTAAGCGTGAATAAACGAGTTTGGCGAGGCTGGAGTGGAGAGGGCGAGAGTGAAAGTGAAATGCCATCCGGAATGAATGGAGCCGTGGAAGCTGAGAGGGAATTGAGCTGGCTATAAAACTATTTGGTCTGGCTGCTAACGGTTTGGGAAGGGAACCTGGGTTTCACTCGGAGTTGGACTTAAATCCTGAAGAGCTGGAAGGCAGCTGTATAAGCAGTGCGGGTTTGAGGGTGAAACGCTCAGCAAGAGAATTGTTTGGTGAAATTATACTGCGCTAAGAAGAAGGAGGTGGCGGGAGACCCCTTTGCAACATGCTCAAATTTTCACCCTAACAGGGGTAGGGTAAAAGAAATGGAGAAGGGGAGGCCCGCTTCATAGCACGCCAATTTTTAACCCTTTAGGGCCAGGGTGGAAGAGCAAGAGGGTGAGTGAAGAGAGTGTTACAACGTTCTCAATTTTTGCTGCCATTAAGGACTATTGAAGCTGGAGAGACAGACTGTGTTTAAGTAGAAATGTAAAGCTTTGCTGGTGAAATAATCCTAATTAATAATAAGGCCACTGATTATTGATTGACTGTGTGTTGGACTTCTCTGGGTTTTTGGTTCAGAGGTTGGCTATAGAGGGGTATCTGGGAATAAAGGAGGGGGAAGGTTGCGAAGACAGCCAGTCTGGGAGAATTGCCAATGGAACGATTGTTTGGTAAACCTTTGGGGAGAATAGCGATAGCAGTTTCTGGGGATCTTGCCAGGGAACAAGATAGCCTAAGCATCATTGCCTTCTTATAAGTTGTTGAAGCTATTAGAGATAGAAGGTCTGGGAAGGGAGCCAAGAGGCGAGTGTTGTTCCCAAACATCGGATAAGGGCTGGGCATTTAAAAAAAAAGGGGGGAAATAAAAATATGGTGGGGTTTTGAATATACTCTGTGCATGTTAAGGCTGGGATTTGGAATTTGGATTTAAATGGTTAAAAATGTCCAGCACAGGAGGAAGAAAACAGTCATTGGTCTCACCAGGGGGCCCGAGCTCTGCAACAGGGAAGTTGGGGAGCTCGGGACAAAAAGAACCCCAAAAAGAAATGCAAGCTGTGGTGCAAGCTACTATTTTAAGCACAATTAATGATGTCATAGAACCAATCAAAGTCAGCATGGAAGAAATTCGAAATTCTGTTCCACAAGCGATAGCACCCGTTAACCAGGCTATCCAGGAGGTAAGAGATATGATCCCCCAGGTGGCAGTTCCGATACAGAATGCTATGAAGGACATTACTGAACAGTTTACCCAGAGCTTGCAAAAACAAATAGCCGATAACACCACAAAAATTGTGGCGTTAAGCACTACGGTAGAGGAAGTTGAGATGAAGATGAGACAGGTGGAAAGAAAGGTTCAAGAAAACAAAGAGAAACAATCGTTGCTAAAGCAAGATGTGATGAGACTACAGGTGGAGAGAGCTGCATTTGTCCTGAGGTTTCAGAATATTCCAGAGGAGAAGGAGGAAGACTTGATTTTAAAAATGGTGGAATTGTTGGCAAATCATTTACAGCTCTAAGATATAAGTGAAGTGGTAAAAGAGATAGACATGGCTTTCAGGATGAACTCGGCTTATGCAAGAAGATTTAAGGTACCCAGGGAAGTTCAGGTGTGGTTCCATTAGAGGGCGGTCAGGGACAAGATATTGAGAGAGGTAAATGCCTTACCGCTAAAGATGGGACAAGAAGAAATTAAGGTGTTGAAAGAGATTCCTTGGAGAGTGAGGGAGAAAAGAAGGGCATACTCAGAACTAACAGCACTTTTGAGAGCCAATAACATTACCTATAGGTGGATTTTGCCAGAAGGGAAGGGAAGTAATTTTGAAGGGAAGAGACTTAGAATTACTTCAGTCTTTAAATCCAAAGACTTCCTAGAGACCTATGTGGAAGAGCTGTCGGATGACCAAGAAGAAAGAGAGGAGAGAGAAGAGGGTGAGGTTGAAAGGGAACTGGAATCTCAAACTCAAGGAGCAACAGCATCAGCTCCACCTGCTAGACCACAAAGATTAAGAAGATTCAGACTGAGATCTCCAATCATTACGAGACAAAAAACGAAAGGCGAAAAGGAACACAGACAGATACAGAATTTAGATAGATAAAAAGAAGTTGAAGTTCATATCGGTTAATGTGAATGGCTTAAATGGACTTCAGAAAAGAAGAAGAATATTTCACCAATTGAAGAAACATAAGGCGGATATAACGTGTATACAAGAAACCCATATTAGAAAGAATGATGAAAAACATTTGGATTATAAAGGATTAGGCAAAGTATTTGTGGCAATGGATAAGGAAAAGAAGAAATGTGGAGTAGCTACCTATATTAAAGAGTATCTGCAACCAGAATTTGTACTTGCCTCAGAGGATGGAAGAATATTGATGGTGGCTATCCAGAGACAAAATAAAAGGGTTTTGATCGTAAACATCTATGCCCCAAATCAAAATCAGGAAAAGTTTTATGCAAAGCTTTTAAATTTGATAGCTAAACAGGATTTCCAAGAGATTTGCTTGATTGGTGATTTCAATGCGGTATTTGATAATAAACAGGAACGAAAAATGAATACCCAGAGAAAGAAGATAAAGGGCAATGAATTTACTAATTCTCTTTTGGAGATCATAGAGGAATGGCGACTGGTTGACGTATGGAGAATAAGAAACTGTAAAAAGCAGCAATACACATATTATTCGGCGAGACATGATTCTTGGTCTAGATTCGATATGTGTTGGATGTCATCCTCATTGGTAAGTGAACTACAGGAGGCAGAAATTGAGGCAGGTACATTCGCTGATCACAATCCAATAACTGTGGAATTACAGGGAACAAATCCTAAGGGTAGATGGACATTGAAACTTTTTCTGTTGAAGGACAGTAAGGTGGTGAGAAGTCTGCAAGCAGAATTTACCTTTTTTTTTCCAAGGAAAATCTTAGTCCAGACATTCCGAGGTGAACTGTATGGGATGCGTTTAAGGCTTTTGCTAGAGGGCTTTTAATAAAGGAAGCGGCAAGGAAAAACAGGAAAAGAAATGAGGAATATTTCAATTTGAAGAAAAATACTGGAGCAAGAGAAGCAGGAAATGGAGGCCGGAGGAGGTCCCGATAGAAGAGCTAAGATTAAACTTCTTACGCACAGGATGAATTGTCTACTGACAGCAGAGTTAGCAAAGAAAATGAGCTATGCCAAACAAAACTATTTTGAGAATGCCAATAAACCAACTAGATGGTTGACTTATCAAATAAGAAAGCAGTCTGAAAGGACATTGATAAAGTCTTTGAAAGATAAAAATGGGGTGGAACAAAATGGAATTCAAGATCTGAAGAAGATTGTGGAAGACTTTTACAAAGAGTTATATGCAAGAGAGAATATAACCAGAGAATAAATATGTCATTACTTGCAAGAACATACAGTTCAAAAGTTCTCAGAGGGGGACGAGAAGATTTTAAATCAACCAATTACAATGATGAAAATGGTGGAAGTTCTTAAAAGACAGAATAAAGGTAAAGCACCTGGGACTGATGGTCTACCAGTGGAGTTCTATGTAACTTTTGAAGAAATACTGCTCCCACAGTTACATGAAGTCTATAAGAAAACTTGGGAAGGAGAAGAAGTGCCTGATACATGGAGGGAAGCCTTGATCTCATTGATACATAAACAAGATACAGAAGGGAATGATATTAAGAATTTTAGACTGATCTCCTTACTAAATATGGATTATAAGATCTTTGCCTCTATTATGGCAGATAGGTTGAAACGTATTTTGGCAAAGGTGATTCATAGAGATCAAGCTGGATTTTTGCCGAAAAGACAAATAAAACAAAATGTAAGGCAGTTACTGAATGTTTTGGAATACTATGAAGCACACCCAGAAAAAGAAATGGCGATGATTTTTATAGATGCAGAGAAGGCCTTTGACAACCTGGACTGGACGTTTATAATAGAAACATTTAAGAAAGTTAGAGCCGGAGAGCAATTCAAGCCATTTATTCAAAGCAAAGAGCAGCAGTTATGGTAAATGGGGAATGGGGAATGGACTGAGCAATTTCAGATACAGAAAGGTACGAGGCAAGGCTGTCCCCTTTCACCGTTGTTATATATCTTTGCTTTGGAGGTGGTAACAGAGGAGATAAGACAGAATCCAGAAGTGAAGGGCCTGAAGATGCAAGGAGAACAATATAATCTATTGGCCTATGCGGATGATCTTGCATTTATATTGGAGGAACCCAGATCATCAATTGTGGAGTTGAATAAGTTATTGAAAGATTATGGGCAAGTGGCAGGATTAAAGATTAATTTGGCTAAGACAAAAATTTTAACTAAAAATATGACATTGGGAGTGTCTACAAGAAGAATTGGGACACAAACTCTGCATGAAGGTAAAATATTTAGGAATTAAATTGACGAATAGGTGCAGTTCGTTACAAGAAGACAATTATAAAGAATTATTGAGAGCAACGAAGCAAGATTTGGAAAAATGGAAGAACTTAAAGCTCTCACTGGGGAAGAATTGCTTTGATAAAGATGAATATATTACCAAGATGGATCTTCTTGTTTCTAACGATCCCTGTTTTGAAGAACTTGGCAATTTTGAAAGAATTGGAGCAAATTACTACTAAGTTTGTTTGGCAGGGGAAGAGAGCAATAATTAGGCTTAAAGCATTACAAGACTCGAAAGAAAGAGGAGGGTTTGGCTTGTCTAATTGGATATTGTATTATAGAGCCGGCGCCTTGGCATGGATCAAGGAATGGGTAATGTTGGAAGATAGAAGACTTTTAAAACTGGAAGGCCATGATCTTTTGGAAGGTTGGCACGCTTTTCTGTGGGATGAGAAAGTGGCAGCACGTAAATATTTTAGACAACACTGGATACGAGACACACTCTGCAGAGTATGGGAGACCATCTGGAGGAGGTGGTTTACCAAAACTTCGAGGCTGGTAGCTCCTGTGGAAGCAGTGACTTTACCTAGGCTATACTGTGAAAATCCCCCACAAAGATATCTGGACATTATAAATACAAAGGGGGAGCTGGAACTGGACGATGATATTAGTTGGTGGCACAGAGTTCAGATTCAATCAAGGTATAAGAGAGACAAGAAAATAGGGTTTGAGAAGACATTGACAGATTTAGAGAAAATACTTTATGAACCTGAAGAGAAGTTTCTTAAAAAAATGTATTCATTGTTGTTGGCTAATTATATGGTAGACGAAATGGTGAAAAGCAATATGATTCAATGGGCGCAGAATTTTGGCTATAACATTGAGTTGGAGCAGTGGGACCAAATATGGAAAATAAATGTGAAAATAACTAGGGCGGTCTCATATAGAGAAAATATGTATAAAATGTTGTATAGGTGGTATATTACACTGGATAAGCTGGCAAAATATGATGAGAAATGTTCTAATAAGTGTTGGAAATGTAATGCTAAGACAGGTTCATTGTATCATATGTGGTGGACATGTGAGGTGACAAAAAAGTATTGGATATGGGTGCATAGAATGACGCAGAAAATTATAAAAGGTACTCTTTTGTTTAAACCAGAGGTGTTATTATTGGGTATACTTCCAAAAGACGGAGAGAAGAGAGATATTTGATAATATATATATAATGACTGCGACTAGGATTTTGTATGCGAAGTATTGGTGATCCACGGTGGTACCAACTAAACAAGAAGTAATGGATAAATTGACTTTGATGATGAAAGGACATGACGAATCAGCCTTCATAAATACGTGGCAATGTGTCTATGAGTGGTATGATCAGAGAGGGAAGGATGGAGAGAAACAATAAGTACTGAGTATTATTAATCTTGTATGTTTTACTATGTTAAGCTAGAAATGGAAAATGAGGAGTCACGTTACAGGCAGGGTTAGGGTGGAGACTGACTTGCAGGGTCAAAATTAAAGCGAGATGGTCACTAGTAGGCCGAGGACAGACTGGCAATTTGCCGCGGGATGGGACCCGGGCTGACAGTGACTCAATATCGGAGTAAATGGAACGTTCACACAGGCACATCTGCCTGGCGTCCCCCACCCGGAGCTTACCGGAGCCCTCGCGCTTCAGAGCCAGTTTAAAAAAACACCTGATAAAAGCCGTCGCAAATCGTGAAAGCCTGCGTTCGTCGCGCATTTCCCCGCTTCCGGGGAGTCTGAACGCGCAGCCGAAAAGCCGGGAGCAACCCGCGTTGGGCATGAGGCAGCAGCGGCGTGATTGGCTGAGCTCCGCTCCACTGCCCAATGCGGTGCCGGCGTTGCAGGGCAAAAAAAAAAAAAATCGCCGAAATGCGCTTATGCGCATGACCGCATGAGCGCTCATGCGCACATACGCCCACAGCCGAAATAATGGGGGAACAGCGAAGATAGCGCGCCTCCGGCGCGGCAGTCTGAACGGTCCCGCGCGCCTCCGTCCCGTTTCTTCCGGCAGAGGCCCCCGCTGTGTGGACGGGAAAACCCGGTATCGTTTACTCCGGGGTTTTTTTGCCGCGACTCGATACCGGGGCAAATTGCCAGTCTGTCCTGGGCCGTAGAAGGATCACCTATTGAAAAATCTTTAACATAGGGTTTCAAAGATGGAGAAATTAACACATAATCACACTGCAGCCCTCCTGGAGAGAAAAGTAAACTCTCCGGAATTTGGAAAGTCAATTAGACCATTTAACCAAATTCTGTTATATTTCAGGCAGAATTTGGCAAGACAAATACCTGCTGAATTAAAAAAAATTACCCTTGGATTGTCTTGCATAAGAAAAGGAAGGAGGCAGAGTGACATCTTGATTAATTCCAATAGCTTTGAAAAGCAAACTGCAATCCTTGCCCACCCTCTAGTGTCCTGGCTCCACTGGTGGACCTCCTAATGGCACCTGGTATTTTTGGCCACTGTGTGACAGAGTGGTTTACTGGGTGGGCCATAGGCCTGATCCAACATTGGCTTCTCTTATGTTCTTATGATGATGCCTATACTGCCTCTTCTCTGATGAGATTATTTAGTTCTTCCACAGTCAAAAACAGTCACAAACAACCAGACAGCTACCGGGTTAGCACAAAGCTCCTCAAAACAGTGCTTGAGATAGACCAGTGAAAGAATCCAATCCAGACCATACCTTCAGGAAATTCAAACAAACATGTTTGCCATGAAATTCTCACCACATCTAATTTGAATAGTCAAGAATGCCAACAATTTGTAGAATGATTATGGTTATATAGTTTATCATTCAACAAAAGAACACAACCCTCTTTGCTTTTCATATTTCTAGTTTTAGTCAGTGGCTCAATTCATTCTTCGTTGGGTTTGTCTGTTGCATCATATCGCTCTCATTCTTACACAATAACTGCCTATCCATACTGTTCTACTGCCTATCCATATTGTAAATGTTAATGTTGCTGGATGTGTTTTCTTTTACCATACTCTATGTGTGAAATTAAACTTCCTTAATTGTTTTAAAAGGAAAGTGTTATGGTCAATTAATTAACAGTGCTACTTCTAAATTAAATGCAGGACAGTTAGTGTACACAAAAGAAATACAGCAGACATAAATCTAGCAGTTTCTTAACTTTGCAGATAAAAATGAGAGCAGGAGGAAGCTGCAGCTGCAAATCTGATTTTAGAAATTGAGGCCATGAGATTAGTATGCCTTAAAGGCTGGTTTTCCTTGGGTTGTTGTTGTTGTTGTTCAGTTGCACAGTTGAGTCCGACTCTTCACGACCCCATGGACCAGATTACGCCAGGCCCTCCTGTCTTCCGCTGTCCGCTGAAGTTTGCTCAATTTCATGTTCGTTGCATCGATGACACTGGCTAACCATCTCATCCTTTGCCATCTCCTTCTTCTTTGACCTTCAATCGTTCCCAGCATCAGGGTCTTCTCCAGTGAATGTTCCCTTGGGTAAGAATAATCAATTATTGGAACCTGAGCAGCGTGAGATACTAGTCCTACCATGAATAGACAAGAGGCAATAAATATCAGGAAAATGGGGTGATATTCCATAAACTTAGGAAAACCTAGGATAAGTACAATACTATACCCAGCCCACATATATGTGCAGTAGAGTTGTCATGATTAATTTAATCCTGATAATACTTTTGGGACATTTATAGAGTGGGTTCAAAGCAACGTTCCCTCTAAGCTCAACAGTGCTGTGAGCAGAAATTCTACCTTGTGAGCAAAAAATGCTAGTGGCATTAAAGTTGTGAGCAAGTATGTATTTGTCTATCATGTAAATCAGTTTTTTTAGAAGATTACTTCCATAACATTGCAAAAAATTCAGAATAAATTATTTTAAATTATATTTAAACTATATTTCAAGAATAATTTAAACATTATAAGAGAAAACAGTCAAATTTCACCCACCCCTTTCCACCATATTGGTAGACCAGTCCTCTGGAGAAGAGGTCTACCCACCCCTTTCCACTAAATTGGTAGGCCTTGTCCTCTGGAGAATAGGTCTACCCATCCCTTTTCAGAATATTGGTAGTCCCTCCTCTACTACTTTCTCTTTCCCTTTCCCTTTCCTTTATATATATTCATTTATAGTTTTTTCATGACATAAACAGTACAATTTGGTTATAGTAAATTTTTTCGAGTCTATTCATCAAGCTTATTTTCCATCCATTTGTAAACTCTTATCCATCATTTTAAGTGAATTTCTTCTTTTCCTAATAAAACATTTAATCTGCCCATTTTCGCTAATTCCAACAATATTTGAACTATCTCCTCTCTCGAAGGAGTTTTCCAACATTTAGCTAGTAGTATTCTAGCTGATGTTAAAATGTAAGTCACCATGTACAAATCATTTTGTTTATAACCATCTGGGATCATGTTCAATAAGAAAATTTCTGGTGTTAAGACTAAATTAATATTCAGTATTTCCTGTATAATCTTATGTATTTTAAGCCAAAATTTTTGAATTTTCCTGCATCTCTACCACATATGGTAAAATGTTCTCACATTGGCTTTACATTTCCAACATTTATTACTAACAGTTGAATAACATTTGGATATTTTACCAGAGGACCAATGCCATCTGTGAAACATGTTGCTCTCATAAATTTTGTTACCTTCCATATTTTGGACCAATGGTCTAGATCTATATTATGCCCTATATCCTGCATCCATGTAATCATTGTTTTAACTGTCTCGTCTTGCATGTAATTGTCTAATAGAAAACTATACAATTTCTGAATCATTTTGTCATTTGTAGACAGCCAGATTTTATCAATTTCATTGTTTGCTCCATAAAAACCCACTCTACTATCTTTATTATATCTGGTTTTAAGTTGAAAATTTTCCCACCAGGTAAATTTTAGATTTTTTACAAGTAAGGCGTCATCTGATTTTAATTTATTATTTTTGTCTAGCAGGGTCTCATAACTTCCTTTCTTTTCCTTAGTGACTAAGGTAGGTTTTATAAAGTCTTCAAGTGGGGATACCCATTTTGGGATTTTAGTATAGTATCAATCTTTTATTCTTTTCCAAACTTTTATTAATGCCACTCTAATGCCCCTGTGGGGCATAGAGGAAAACAATAGATTGGGAAGGACTAGAGATCTCTTCAAGAAAATTGGAGAAATCAAGGGAACGTTCCATGCAAAGCTGGCCATGATAAAGGACAAAAATGGTAGGGACCTAACAGAAGCAGAAGATATTAGGAAAAGATGGCAAGAATACACAGAAGAACTGTACAAGAAGGACCTCGATGTCCTTGACAACCACGACGGTATAATCACTGACCTCGAGCCAGACATCCTGGAAAGTGAAGTTAAATGGGCCTTAGAAAGCATTACTAACAACAAAGCTAGTGGAGGTGATGGCATCCCAGCTGAGTTATTCAAAGTCTTAAAAGAAGATGCTGTTAAAGTGCTGCACTCAATTTGCCAACAAATTTGGAAAACACAACAGTGGCCACAGGATTGGAAAAGGTCAGTGTACATTCCAATCCCAAAGAAGGGCAACGTCAAGGAGTGTTCAAACTATCGCACAATTGCACTCATTTCACATGCTAGCAAGGTCATGCTCAAAATCCTACAGGCTAGGCTCCAACAGTACGTGGATAGAGAACTGCCAGAAGTACAAGCTGGGTTTCGAAGAGGTAGAGGAACTAGAGATCAAATTGCCAACATTCGCTGGATTATGGAGAAAGCAAGAGAGTACCAGAAAAACATCTACTTCTGCTTCATTGACTATGCTAAAGCCTTTGATTGTGTGGATCACAATAAATTATGGCAGGTTCTTAAAGAGATGGGAGTACCGGACCACCTCACATGTCTTCTGAGAAACCTGTATAAGGGTCAAGAAGCAACAGTTAGAACCGGATATGGAACAACTGATTGGTTTAGCATAGGGAAAGGAGTACGGCAAGGATGTATATTGTCCCCTTGCTTATTTAACTTATATGCAGAGTACATCATGCGAAATGCTGGCCTGGATGAATCACAAGCCAGAGTTAAGATTGCTGGGGAAAAGATCAATAACCTCAGATATGCAGACGATACCACTCTGATGGCAGAAAGTGAAGAGGACCTAAAGAGCCTCTTGCTCAGAGTGAAAGAGGAGAATGCAAAAGTGGGCTTGAAGCTCAACATCAAAAAAACTAAGATCATGGCATCTGGCCCCATCACTCCTTGGCAAATAGAAGGAGAAGGAGTGTCATCGATGCAACGAACATGAAATTGAGCAAACTTCAGCAGACAGCGGAAGACAGGAGGGCCTGGCGTAAACTGGTCCATGGGGTCGCAAAGAGTCGGACTCGACTGTGCGACTGAACAACAACAAAATGCCCCTGTGTTGCTGGAAGCTTGAATATATTCTGTCTTTCCCATACCACACATACACATGCCATTCCATACATAGATCATGGCCTTCTAAGATCAATCCTCTTGTATTTTCCAAAGTTAACCATTCTTTTATCCATCTAAGCGCTGCTGCTACATAATATAAATTCCAGTTAGATAAGCTAAATTCTGCTCTTTTCTATCTTGTAGAACCTTCCACTTAATCCTTGGCCTTTTAGAATGCCAAACAAATTGGCTAATTATTTTATCAAGATCCTTAAAGTACTGTAGTTTTCTTAAAATTGGTAAGTTTTGAGCTAGGAAAAGAAATCTAGGAAGTACGTTCATCTTTATTGTAGCAATTTTCCCATAAATGATCATTTGAGATCTTTCAATTTCAATAGGTCTTTTTTTATATCCATCAAGAGTTTGTTATAGTTATAATCTACTAGACTATTTATTTTGTTTGTCAGCATTATGCCCAAGTTTTTTTAACTTTTTCACTTTTTCCATAGAGGAAATTTCTTGTATTTGGTTTGTTTGACTGTACACAGTTTTTGGTTAATATATTTGTTTTTTTAAAAAATAATCTTTAGGCCTGCCACTTGCCCATATCCTTGTATTATTTTTATCAGATGGGTAATAGATATTTTCGGTTCTTCTAATATAAAAACAAGGTCATCAGTGAAGGCTTGTATTTTAAATTCCTCTCCTCTTATCTTCAGGCCTTTTATCTGTTCATTTTCTCTTACTAAGTCATTCAGTGTCTCCAGAGTAAAAATAAACAATAATGGTGATAATGGGCATCCTTGCCTCATCACTTTTTGTATTTCAATATTTTGTGCGATATCTGTTTATTATAATTTTAGCAGATTGGGTTTTATATATCACCCTAATCATTGCGATAAAGTATAAACCACAGTCCCAAGCATTCAGTTTTTGCAGCAAGAATTCCCAATTTACATTGTGGAATGCTTTTTCGGCATCCAGAAATATTAACACCATTTGTTTCTCTGGATGCATTTCATAGTATTCTAAAACATTAATAATAGTCCATATATTATTTTTGATTTGTCTCTTTGGCAAAAATCTTGCTTGATCTTGATGGATAGTTTGTACTAATACTTTTTTTAGTGCAGCGCCTAGGATATTAGCGAATATTTTATAATCTGCATTCAACAACGATATAGGTCTATAGTTTTTTTATTTCTTTTTCATCTGTATTTGGTTTATGGATTAGTGTTATCAAAGCTTGATTCCAGGAATCCAGCAGTTTTTCTGACTTTACTGTATTTCGAAACAGCTCTTTTAATGGTAAGATTATTTGCTTATCAAATTTCTGATATATTTCAGATGGGAGTCCATCAGGGCCTGGATTCTTTTTTTAATTTCTTAATTGATTTCACAATTTCACAAATTGAGATTGGCTCATTTAATATTGCTTTCTGTTTTTCATAAAAAAAAATTGTGTTCTATCTTTGAATATATTCTTTTACTGATTGTTTACAGTGTGTATTCTGCTGATATAAGTTTTTATAGAAAGTTTCTACAATACTTTTCAGTTCTTGTAGGTTATGTTTTTCTTCATCCTTTTCATTTCTTAAAGTTTTAATTATCCATTTTTCTCTTTCTTTCCTTAGTTTATATGCAAGCCATCTTGTGGGTTTGTTTGTATTTTCAAAATGATATTGTTTTGTGCATTCTATATTTTTTGCTAGTTCTTGAGTTAGTAACGGGTTCATTTGATGTTGTAATGTTTTTAATTTGGTCTTTGTTTTTTCCAGTTAAGTGTTTTTATTTTTCATTTTCTCTTCTTCTTTTTTTGATTTGTTTTCCCAAATTTTCATATTGTTTTCTCTTTTGTTTCTTTTCCCATGCCTCCTGATTGATAAACCATCCTCTTATATATGCTTTAAATATCTCCCATACTGTTTCTATTGATATTTCAGGATGTATATTTCTTTTGAAAGATTCTTGACTTTTGGTTTTAGTTTTTTTCACAAATTCCTCTTCTCTTAGAAGATCCATGTTCATAGTCCATCTATTCCTTCTTGGCACTTGCTGCAAAGCTAAGGTTAAAGGGCTATGATCTGCACACTTATTTGGTAATATTTCAGTCTCTACTAACTTATTTACCATAGATGTTGATATCCAGGCCATGTCTATTCTAGACCATGAGTTATGTATCACCAAATAGTAGGTATAGTCCTTTGTATACATGTTTCTGGTTCTCCACGCATCTACTATACTATATTCCTCTACCATTTGAAAGAAGTTCTTAGGGAGAACATTTCCTGAACTTTTATCTCTTGTCTGATTTTTTCTATCTACCTTAGAGTCAAGCACTGCATTGTAATCTCCTATAATACACACATCAGCAAATGTTTTTATTGTCAAAGTTTCTTGTACCATTTTAAAAATTTTTCCTGGTTTTGGTTAGGAGCATATATGTTCACAATTAATGCCTTTTTCCCCTCAAGATTGTAATTGCCACTATTCTTCCATCATCCGATGAATATACTAATTCTGGGCATAGATAATCTTTAACATAACTGGCCAATCCCCTCTTCTTTTTAGTGTCTGATGCAAAAAAGAGGTTTCCTAATTTTTTGGCTAATAGATATTTTCCATCTTATTTTCTAATATGTATCTCTTGGTGACATGCTATATCTGTCTGTAATTTGACAATTTGATGAAACGTCCTTTTTCTTTTTTTGTGGGCTTTTAAGCCCATTCAAAAAGGAGCTGCGGTGGCTCAAGTGGTTAAGACGCTGAACTGCAGGCTGTGGAAGGTCAGTAGTTCAGCAGTTCGAGACCCGAGAGTGCCGCATGACAGGGTGAGCTCCTGTCTCTAGTTCCAGCTCCTGCCAACCTAGCAGTTCGAAAGCAAGAAATTGCAAGTAGATAAATAGGTACCACTTCGGTGGGAAGGTAACAGTGTTCCGTGCGCCTTGGTGTTTAGTCATGCCGGCCACATGACCACGGAAACGTCTTCGGACAGCGCTGGCTCTTCGGCTTTGAAACGGAGATGAGCACCGCAACCCTAGAGTCGGATTCGACTGGCTTTCGAGCAAGGGAACCTTTACCTTTACCTTAAGCCCATTCACATTAACAGAGACGATTTTAAGTCTTTTATTTGTCTCCATCTTTATTTTTGTTTCCCTTTACCTTAGTTCTGTTATTGGAATCTTGTATTTGTGATGGTGTCATATCTGTTCTTTTCTTTTTTCAGTGTATTTTTGCTTATTTTCCCTGCCTCTTGTCCTGTGGCTGCTTCTCCTGTATTACTAACTTCTTCTTCTTCTTGCCAACCTAAATCTTTTCCATGTCTCTCAAAAAAGTCTTGCACTTTGAATATAGAGTATATTTTCTGTCTTCTGCCCTCGTAATTAAATAACACTCCTTCTGGTAACAACCATCTGTATGAGATTCCATTTACTCTCAATATGTCTTTCAGTGCAGCATAATTTTGTCTCTTCTCCCTAACTCTCCATAGTATTTCTTTGAAAAATTTAGTCTCCGTTTCTTGTATAACCATTTTTGTATCATTTGTTGCTCTGAGAATCCTATCACACATTTCTCTTCTATTGAATCTTATGTAGACTTTCTAAGGTAGTTTATTCCTCCTTGTGTAAGAGGAGTTCCTTCAATGTACTGCATCAATTTCTCCTGTCATTTCCTCTTTTTTCCCTATTTTTAGTTGTTCTGTTAAATTATGTATCATTTCTTCTTTTACATTTTTTTCTATGTTTTCAGGAACATTTTGGCATCTTAATATTAATGCAGCTTTATCCATTTCAAAATTTATCAGTGTTTCCTCCATTCTTTCATTTTTTGACTTTAATTCTTGTACCTCATGGTCCAATTTGTGTATTCTTTCTTCCATCTTATTACTAGTCATCGTGATTTTTAATATCTCCTGTTTATTTTCTATTATCTGTTTCTTAATCTCTTCTGTCTCTGTTTTTATTTGTTGTGTTATTTCTTCCATTTTGAACTGGACAGGTTCCATTTCTTTCTTGATTAATGAGGGTAATGTTGTTTCTACTGTGGCTTTTACTGCCTGTGCTAGACTCTCTTGAATGAGGCTTTTCAGGTCTTTCATTGTTATTTGTGCAAGGCTCATTGTGTTAAATTTCAGTTGGCTTTGTGTTCCTGCCTGTCCCGGTGATGTAATGGAAGCTTTCCTAGATTTAGTGGCCATCTATTTTAATTAATTTAGTCTCTACTTGATTTGTTGTGTATTATTTTTATGATTAAATCACCTGCTTATATCCTTGTGGTGTGTTAACTCACTTATCTATTATCATACGGTGGTCTATCAAAAATTAGCATTTAGTAGCATTTAATAAATACCATAACATTAAGTATTTTTGGGATGGGATGTTAGTTTAGACTTTCAAGTTAGTCAATAAGGCATAAACATTGATGAAAGATTATAGCTCCATTCACAAATAGTCTTCTTCTGGTTATATATATAAAGTCCTTTGGTTCTTCACTCCCTCTTCTGTTCTTCCTTTCCTAGGATCCTGTCTTTCCAGTTTTGCTGTGTCTTTAAACACTATGCTGGAGACCCTTTGCTTTCTGTCTTCTAGTGTGTTAAGCTGTCATGTCCCTCTCAAGTTTCTCTCTCTCTCTTCCATAAGAACATAAGAGAAGCCAATGTTGAATCAGGCCAATGGCCCATCTAGTCCAACACTCTGTCACACAGCGGCCAAAATATACCAGGTGCCATCAGGAGGTCCAGCAGTGGGGCCAGGGCACCAGAAGCCCTCCCACTGCTGCCCCCTTCCAATCAGGACACATCATGTTCTTTCTCCTCTCACACCACACCATATCCCTGTCTCACTCTGATCGCACCACATCCCCTCTCCTTGCTTGCTGCTTCAAACAACCTCATCTCCATCACCACCAGACCCGACAACAAAAGAGATCCCAGTGTCACCAATCCCAGTCGAGCTTTCCAAGCAGGAGGAAAAATAAACAAGGGAAAATGGACCTATAGATTAGAATGTGTCCTGATGGCTTTTAACGACCTCTCTAATTGCTTTTAGTCATTGTTTTTTAACAAGGTCTAATCAAGCATTCCTTCCTGGCCACCTTAAAGGGATAGTACCCATCACTTGCTTCTTTATCAAAGCAACCCATGGCAACTTCCTATTTTGGAAGCCCCTTAGTTTGTTCCTCCCCTTCAAGTGAGAATTATGAAGAATTAGCTACTTAACTTTTGTTGTTCTTTATAATAGCATTGCAATTCTTAGATTCTTTAGGCTCCTCTGGGTTCAGCTTGCGCTCAGCGCATCTCATCAGGTGTCCTGATAGCCTTCCACTTCAGAGCAGTCTCAAAATAGCTGAGAACACTGCCTCACACTCTCGGTTTCAAGACAAGCTCCTTGCTAGGACTCTCTCTATGGGAGAGCACCTATAATGGATTGGTTGTAAAAGTCCTGAAAGGCTATAGGAACAGCGTAGGTGAGCAGAGACTCTCCATGCATGCCTGCTGTTGTTGAGCCTGGAACCAGAAAAACCACCCTCTTTCCCTTTCCTGAAAGTCCCCAAAGCCTCTCCTTTCTTCCCACTTTGGTTTCTCCTTCTAGGGTTGTCAACCTCCAGGTGGGAACTTGGAATCAAGTTCCTGGAATCAAGACTGATCTCTCAACTACAAAGATCAGTTCCCCTGGGGTTTGCCAGCTTCAGGATGGAGAATTCTAGGAGATTTGGGGGTGGAGCCTTGGGAGAGAAAAGTTTGGGGAAGAAAATTACCTCAGCAGTGTGTACAGCAAAACAGCCAGTTTCTTCAGGGAAACTGATCCCTGTCATCTGGAGATCAGTTGTAATTCCAGGGAATTTCTTGACTGCACCTGGAGGTTGGCAACCCTAGTTCCCCTGGAGGAAATAGCTGCGTTGTAAGGTAAAATCAATGTCATTATACCCTTCTGAGATCCCTCCCCTCCTCAAATCCCACCATCTCCAGGCTCCACCACCATAAATCTCCAGGAATTTCCTATCCTGGTATTTGTTGGCCAAATTGCCTTAATTTATTAATAAATGTGGGGAATTAGGAGTATTAGATGGCAATAGGCATTAAATATAGGATTAAAACCTGTGTATATGGGAGTTTGATTTCCCAGTCCCAGAAATAGGCGCAGAGGCTAGATTACTAAAGCAGTGATTTCTTTACTGAAGGATTCTTAAACATACAAACATAAAATCAAACATTCACACACACAATATAGAACTAAGAAAGCAGAGGTGATTGATAGCTAATAGAAGGGTCAGTTATGGGGTGACATTACCTGTCCAGACATGCAGAGGTTGTCATCAGGCACACAATCTGAGGCTATATGCTCTGACGGATATACGCAATGGAAAGTAATACAGACCAATGGGAGGCCTTGGGGGCTGGATATAAGGGGATTAAGCCAGGTGCTCAATGGTTGGGCTGGGAGTGCCCATTGTGGAACAATAGAGTGGCCTGGTGTTTTCCTGATGCCAGACGAAATAAGTGATGTTTCTTAATGTGTGTGGCAGGATGAACTCAAATGGGTGACCATTCACCGTACATGGAAAGTTAATGTTTACCTTGATAGGTCTGGCATAGGTGTAAGAATGCAGATATCTTAGACATATATATAGAGACAGGAATGAAAGGATTATTCCAAAGGTATTTCCTGACATACAAGTGAAACAGGAGTTGGGGATTTTATGTCCACTGATGGTTCTGCCAAGGCAGTTGAATAGGTTCCCAAATATAGATAAAAGATGGGAGATGGGTCTCTTATGAGTCCTTCCTCAAAGGCCAAAACATCCTGGAAATGACCCTGCCTTTTACTCACAGAAATTCCAAGCCTTGAAATGTTGTAGTTGCCTAGGAATAGCCATTGCAGGAATCTGTTTGTTAAAGCTACAGGTGCTCCTTTTATCATTTTAGGTTTTTTTAAACCTCACATTTTTAAAAAAGATTTTTCAGGTTTATAGAAAGATCTGTCTTGCCTGTTCACAGCTCCAGTTGCCAGATTTAAGTATCCAAAGATTTGGCCAACTTCACTATTGGTATATAGATTACAGACATTCACTTGTTCAGCATCTATAAATCAGACATTTAAATCATATTTCTGAGTCAAAATTATGTGAATACTTAATATTCTAAAATGGAACGGATACTGAGAAACAGGAAACAGTTGTAATATCTTGTTTTTGAAGAAAAGTTGATTAGCTCAGATTATTATAAACAACAGTAGCAGAGGCCTCACACAGAGGAAGTGAAAACAGCTAAAACAGCTAAAAGGAGCTTTAAAGAGTTAATGTTCTGCTATGTTCAGCCCTCCCCCTTCAGAAAGTTGGAGACTCCAGTCATATGGTAGGGCCTTTTGAAAGACCTTCAATTTCTTGACCGACTGTGGCTCCATTGTGCTCATTTGATACACTGAAACTCCACTGTCCAATGAGGATAAAGTAAGTGTGATGTGCATTGCACATCAATATCTGGGGTGATTTCCTAATTTTTGAAACAAAATTTTTATTGGAATATATTCAACATTGTTAAACACCATTACCAATTCAGTTTAAAGATTATATCCCATCCTCCCTTCCCCCCCTAATAGGCTTCCAACACTGCTAATAACAAAAAAAAGTTAAAAGGTAATCAAATTTAGACTTGTAACAATCGACAAACTGGGTAACACAATTCTAATACATAGAAACCTGACTCTTTCTAACATAGTTTCCAATAAAAGTACAGTACAATCAAATATTCATTTCATTTCTCATTCAATTTCAATAAGACTCAAGATTGTACATTTTCCCTTTCATTTTATATTCAGTTTCCATATACAATTTCAGGCCTTCCCAGTCTTTTAGATATTGTTCTGCCATTTGTCCATTTAGTTTTTCATCATTTTGTCCATTTCGGCTAGAAACAGCAATTTCCTTAACCAGTCCTGCATATCTGGCACCTTCTCCGCTTTCCACTGTTGCGCAAAAGCCATTCTCGCCGATGTGATCATATACCATAGTAATGTCCTCTTTTCTTGTGGATTTTTTTCCATTATCAAACCTAAGAGAAGAAGCTCCGAGCTTTTCCTAATAGGAATTTTTAATATCTTCTGCATCTCACAATATACATTTGACCAGTATACTTTTGCTTTATCACATGTCCACCACATATGGTAAAAAGAACCCTCTATTTTTTTACATTTCCAACACTTATTACTCAAGTTCTTATCCATACTAATATTAGCAATCTTTTTTGGTGTCATATACCACCTGTACATCATCTTATAGCAATTTTCTTTTATATTGACACAGGTTGACATTTTAAAAGCTTTTCTCCACAAAAATTTCCAAGATTCCATTGAAATTTCCTTATTCATATTTATAGCCCATTTTATCATTTGCTCTTTAACAGTTTCATCCAAAGTATACACAGTTAACAGGGTTTTATACGACTTAGAAATCATTTTTCGCCCTTTTTTCAACCAAATATCTTCAAACTCATCGTTCTTAGCTCTAAAACCAACCTCTTAACAGTCTTTTTTGTAAATGTCCCATATTTGGCAATATTGTAACCAACCATACTCAAATGCTAATTCATTGTTTGGTTTTAAAACATATTTCTTTCCTTCCTTTTGAAGCAACTCTTAGTATTTCAACCAATCATTACCTTTATGTTCTGAAAAAGGATGAATAACTGCAGCAGGAACGATCCATAAAGGCCTCTCATCGGGAACTGTATTCCTGTATCTGGTCCATGCATCAAACAACGTTCTCCTTATATAATGATGCTTAAACATTGAATCTACTTTATTTTTTCCATACCAAAGATAGGCATGCCAGCCAAATCTGCAATCGTGACCCTCAAGGGCCAATAGTTTTCTGTTTTCCAAATTAACCCAATCAGTTAACCAAGACATACATACAGCTTCATGATACAAACGCAAATTCGGGACTTGGAAGCCACCTCTGTCTTTAACGTCATACATTATTTTCATTTTAATTCTCGGCTTCTTTCCTGCCCAGATAAATTTAAAGATTTCTCTTTGCCATTTCACCAACACTTTCACGTCTTTCACAATTGGTATTGTCTGAAACAAAAACATTAACCTGGGCAGTACATTCATTTTGACAACGGCAATTCTTCCAAGAAGAAATAGTCTGAGTTTTTCCCATTTTTCTAAATCACGTCTTATCGAAACCCGCAATTTTTCATAATTATTCTTAAACAAATCAATATATTTCATTGTAATATCAACTCCCAAATACTTAACCTTTTTAACCACTTCACATTCTGTCATTTTTTGTAAACTGTTGCTTTGTAACAATCATATTTTTGCACAGTATTTTCAATTTATTTTTATTTACATAGAACCCTGCGAGATCACCAAACTTGTTTACTTTTTCAAATACCAACGGCATATTATTGACAGGATCTTCAACAATACACATAATATCATCAGCAAACGCTCTTAATTTATATGAGAAACCTCTAATGCTAAGACCTTTTATATTATTGTCATCTCTAATCGCTTGCAGCAATATTTCCAAAATCCAGATAAATAACAATGGCGATAAAGGACAGCCCTGCCTAGTTCCTTTTCTGACCCGGAACACTTCCGTTGATTCTGCATTTACAATCACCGTGGCCTTTTGTTCTTTATATATTGATTTAATCATTCTTGTAAATTCTACGCCCATCTGCAATTTTTCAATCACTTTAAACATAAATTCCCAGTTCAAATTATCAAATGCCTTCTCCGCATCTAAAAATAAAAAGCCAACCTCTTTTTCCAGGTGTTTATCATAATATTCTATTGCATCCAAAACAACCCTCATATTATCTTTTATTTGCCTGTCCGGCAAAAACCCAGCCTGATCCTCAGCAATAGTACCTTTCAAATACTCTTTAAGGCGTTCTGCTAAAATTTTTGCAAAACTTTTGTAATCATTATTCAAAAGTGAAATTGGTCGATAATTTTTGACATTAGTTAAGTCCTGGGCCTTTTTCGGTATCAGGGTGATTGCTGCTTCGTTCCAGGAATCTGGAACATTCCCACTTTCTCTAATTTCATTTAGAAGAATCTCTAGAACCGGTACCAGGTCTTCTTGAAATTTCTTATAGAATTTGGCTGAGAATCCATCTGGTCCTGGAACTTTGGAAATTTTTGCTTCTCCTATTGCTTTGCTGATTTCTTCTTTAGTTATTACAGCATTTAACAATCCTTTTGTTTTTGAACTTGGTTGCGTCAAATTCACCTTGCATAAGTAATCCTGGATTTTTTGTGGATCCACCTGTTTTGCTTGAAAAAGAGTAGCGTAGTATTTATAAAATTCTATTTATAAAACTCTCTGGATCCCTCCTGGGTCTATAATTTCTCTATTCCCATCTTTCAATTTGATTATTGTTTTATTTTCTCTTCTTTTCTTCAATTGCCATGCCAAATATTTCCCAGGTTTATTCGCTCCTTCAAAGGACTTCTGTTGCAATTTTTTCAAGTTCCAATAAACTTCTTTATTTAACCTCGCATCATATTGCTCCCTTAGGATCCTCAGTTCTCTCAAAATTTTCTTTTTGCCAGGTCTCTTCTTAAGTTCTGCTTCTTTCTTTTGAATATTTTCCAAAATTTCTTTATCCATTTTAAGTTGTTGTTTTCTTTCATTGTTGTTAATTGCAATAAGATGTCCTCTCATCACAACCTTATATGCCTCCCATACCGTTTGCGTCTGTACTTCTTTATTTAAGTTTAGTTGAAAATACGCTTTGGTTTCCATCCTTATTTTATCCACAATGTTTTGTTTGTCCAGTAAATCCTCATTGAGTCTCCATATAGGTTGACCACTTTATCGGGCTGTGGTTGGAAAGAGTTCTAGGTAATATTTCAATTTTGCGTGTTTGCGTAATTAAGTTGTCAGTCATCCACATCATATCAATTCTTGAGAAAGATTCGTGTCTGGATGAATAAAAAGAATAGTCTTTGTCTTTTGGATTTTTAACTCTCCATGCATCTTCCAGATGTTCACGTTTCGCCATTTGAAAAAACACTTTCGGGAGTTTACCTAGACCTTCATTTCCTTTTTTTGATTTTCTGTCAATTGCATTGTTAACAGTGCCATTAAAGTCACCCATCAATATCATTTGTTCATAGATTAACTGTTGTAGTTGTTCCCACAAATCTTGAAAGAATTTTTCCTTGGCTCCATTCCGGGCATAGAGATTTAGAATTAGAGTCTTTTTATTCTGAAGCATAGCTTCCACTGCCAAAAATCTTTCTTCCTTGTCTTTGAAGATTTCTTTTGGTTCCAACTCTTTTTTTACATATGTAACAACTCCTTTTTTCTTTTGCAAGGAGAGAGAATAAAATTCTTCTCCCAATCTATTTTGAATCAAAAATTTAGCATCAGTCTTTTTGATATGTATTTCTTGCAGACAAACAATTTCACATTTTTGTTTTTCCAACCATATTCTAACATTTTTCCTTTTTTGGGGCAAGTTAAGTCCATTAACATTCCACGAAATGATTTGACTCTCCATGTTGATTTTGTATTTATTTATCAGAGTCTTTAAAATTGTCTTTAATGAACTTGGTCATTTGCTCTACTAACTTGATGGTGACTCTCTTCTGTTTAAATGTAAAGCTGACACCTTTTGGAATTTTCCATCTGTATCTAATGCCCTCTGTTTTCAGTTTGTCAATCAGGTCTTTAAAAAGTCGTCTGTCCTGAAGAACCGTTCTGGGTAATTCCTTTAGTATAATAATTTTCTTTTGGTCAATTATGAAGTCTTCCTGAAATTGTTGCTTAAACAAGTCTTCTTTCAATCTTTTGGATATAAACTGGACAATCACATCCCTGGGTAATTTCTTCTTTTGGGCAATCGCAGAGTTGACTCTGTATACCAAATCAGTGTGAACCACCACCTTCTCCTCTTCTATTTTTAGAAAATCTGCAACAGCATCCACCATGACTGAGTGGATATTCTCATTTTTATCTTCTGGGAGTCCCCTGAATCTCAGATGGTTAAGCATTCCATTGTATTCCACCATTACATTGGCCTTTGATGCTTGTTTAGAAACCTCAGCTACGCCAGTTTCCACTCCTCTCACTCTCTCCTCCACCTCAGTCGTTCTTTTGTTCAACGTCTGTATTTCTGTTGTGATTCCAGCCAAATCTTTTTTCAGATCAGCTACTTCTTCAGCCACTTTACCTAGAGTTTTTTTCCATTTTTTGCATAACATTCATCATCTGTTTTTCCATAGCTTCCATCATGCCCTGTAGCTTTTTCTCCTCTTTAGCAGTCATTTTCGGGGAGGACCAAGAGTTCGCCCTCTGTCTTTGCCGGACGTCGTAAGCCGTTGTTTACAATAATTATAAAATTTACATCAAATTAAAGCTCTTCTTATGCCCAGTTGGACCACTCTATTTTCGCTTTTTTCCATTTAGGCTTTTAGCCACAATCTAAATAAATCGTTTCGACCTTCCCAAAATGGCAGGCGCAATTTCTCTATGGTAAGTGGCTTTTCCTGTTCCTTACTTCCTGTCCGGCAATCTTAATCATCCCATTGTCTTCTGGTTCCTCCCGTTTCAACTGCAAAACTCAGCACTTTTCTTCCGGCCTCCTCGGTTATCTCTAGGAAGTGCTGCTCGTCTGGTCTGAAATCACTTCCTGTTCTGGTGTTTTCTGTTGCAGCCTAAATAGCTTTCCACATTGTTTCTCGCGGGAATTAGTGTTAGTTTCTATTTTAGAGTCAATATCCCGACCGCAGGAATGATCAACAAACCGGCTTTTTGGCTTTTTTTTAGCTCTTCAGCCACGTTTTCCGGAATTGGTGTTAGTACACAATAAGCGCTTCAACGGGTGTTGCTTATTTTCGGAATCAGCGCGTCTCCGGTGAGCAATTTAAAAAAGTTACCTTCAAAGTCTGTGTTTTGTTATAGCAGTGTTTCCTTGGTATCAGTTTCCGTAGAATGTCTCAGAGGTCTGGGTCATGCATTCTTATGTTGAGAATCGAACTCAGTGGGGTCTTTTAGAGAAATTCCGAAGTGCCCACTTGGGGGGAGGGGATCAAGGCTGGTCGCGGCGCTCTTTAAAGCCCCGCTATCAGCCAATCTCAACTCCCACTTGGGCCGATGCTCGTTGCTGGTCACTCCCCTACCTGGGGAGATCTGTGGCAGGCTAGATAGCCCGCCCTGTCATAAAGACCCTCCGTATGCTCTGGGAGCAAAGCCAGAACACGTTAGGATGCCATGAATCCCAGACCGGAAGCCTCGATTTCCTAATTTTTAAAGTGAGGAGTACACAACTCTCTTGTGTTCTGTTTTCTCTGCTGCTGTCAAGAACTCCCCAGATAAGGAGATAAACTGTTTGTCAACAGTGGTGTTGACTCCCGAAGCTAGCTGTGTCCATTGTCTTAATTAAAAGAAGTCATGTTTAACAGTATATACAGATGATACTTCAGCCATTCCTCAAAGATTAAAAAATATATAAATCAATCAGTCATGCTCTTCTGAATGTATGTGGTCATTATATCCTAGTGTTTTTTTTAATACCCTGCTTCTCTCTACTTTTTAAGGAGTCTCAAAGCAGCTTACAATCTCCTTCCCTTCCTCTCCCCATGACAGACACCTTGTGAGGTAGGTGGGGTTGAGAGACTTCTGAGAGAACCGTGACTGACCCAAGGTCACCCAGCAGGCTTCATGTGGAGGAATGGGGAATCAACCCCAGTTCTCCAGATTACAGGCTGCCACTCTTAACCAATATGCAAAGCTAGCTCTCCAAGGATATTGTAATAAATGTCATCTGCAGAACATAGAATATACATATAGGCTTGGTAAGGGCATGAAACAAATGTTACGGGGTATCTTTACAGACAGGAAGTCCAGAAAAGTTCATTGAGCATAAATTTGCTGGTAGCATGTGTTATATATTGGAGCTTTAGCAGTGTGCCAGAGCAAAAGGAATATTTGACAAGGAATTCTGCATTTAATATAAGTGAACAAAATTAACCTAAACAAAATTATGTTCTTCTAAATCCTGTTTAGGATTCCATTGTTAGTGAAATTGTTGATTATTGCAAAATAATATCCTGTAGCATATATTTAACATTTTGTGATGATGTTGGCAGCTTGGCCATTGGGGAAGAGGAAAGGAAGGGTAATTAAGGCCAACTCATCCCTTTGCATCCTTCTGCCTTGAAAGCTGCTCAGTCCATGTGAGATTAACAAGTCATTTCAGGAACAAATAGAACTGGGCAGGGAAGGAGGGGGGGAATCTGTCTCAAATCAGAAGGACGTTTAGTCACCTGCTTTATATTGTTTTCTGGAGTTTTATAATTTATTAGGCTTCATCCAAGTGGGATTTGTTAGGTCCTATCTAGTGTATTTGGTAGAGTTTGTTCAGGTTATGTGTTGAAATTTTAATCCAGATTGGCAGCAAGTACCCTGAGACAGCTGAAAATAAGCCAGTTACTTGTGTCTTACTGTACCCCGGGGGCTGGAATTTCTTCAGTACTTGGTGTCATCGTCTGAATCTTCATGCTGTTCAGCATATGGGTCTGATACTTGTTAAGTATGAGACTCAACAAAGGATTCAGCTTCAAGTGATTTCAGCTTTATTAAACAGCAACTGTAAGTCAGGAACACAGACAACAAGGGGAGCACAGCTCCTTCTTTTAAACTCTCCTGGGCTGTCAAAGCCACACCCATTACAAGTTAAAGACCAATCAGAATACAGGGATAAAGGCCAATCAGGACTGTTCCCTCTTTGCAACAATATCACTCAGTGATTGGGTAATTACACAGGTTTCGCAGAAACCGACCAATAGCAATGTGACATCTGAAGAGCCTCATTCAGACTCAAGCTTAACATGTGAATAGATAGGAGTGATTCACATTCAGTACATAACAATACTGATGAGCAGTATACAAAGAAAAGTGAGGAGTAATATCCATACCTTTCCAGGACTGAATCCCAGAGGGACTGCCCTGAACAAGAGCAACCGCTTTGAGAAGCCTTTTGTGGAAGGGGGTTGCACACATGCGTTAAACCAAGCCGGCTGTGTTTCCTCCAAGCTCCTCCTTCGAACTAAAGAATTTATAGCTCAAAGTTTGTAAATACTACGCAAACCCAGATAAGAGGCTGATAACCAGAAAGCAGCTGGCTAGAACATATTCAGAGTGGTAAGAAACTAATTTATTGCTGTGTTAGAAAGGAAAGCCTTGAGATTCTTAAGGCTGCTCCCAAAGCTTTGAATCAGATATGGCAAAAACAATTAAGGACCTATCTGAACAAATTGCAGGACTCCAAAATACAGTCCTTGCCTTTCAAGAAAAAATTAGTGGTGAGTTAAACTCACTACGTGGAGAAATTAGCAAAATAGGCACAGAAATAGCTTTTATAAAGCAGACAGCTACAACAGCCAAAGAGCTTGCTGAAGCTATTGAGCAAAAAATAACCGCTCTGAATCGCCAAATAAATGACTTGTCAGACAGAAACAGGAGAGCTAACCTTATTTTATCAGGGATATCCGAAGAAATTTCTGTAAATAAACTGGAGGAGTCCCTGATACAGTGGATGCAGACAAATGAAGTAGAGATAAAAACAGAGGATGTTGAGAGAGTGCATCGACTACAAAGGAATGGGAGGGGCGGGGCCCCTAGAGATGTAATAATTAAATTTGCCAGAGAGAAAATTCAACAGCAAATATATACGGCACTAAAGAAGAGGAAAGACCTGACTTTTAGAGGAAGAAAAGTCTGGGTGAGACAAGATTTTTGTCAAGAGACCTTAAGGAAAAAAAACCTCATGCGCCCCTTTGCCCAAAAGCTTTATGCAAACAATGTTAAATTTTCATGGGGCTATCCATCCTCAATAATTATATTTTGGGAAGGAAAGCGACTTATGGCAAGGAACACTACAGAGGCAAAGGAACTACTTAAACAATTAGGTATCAACACAGATGATATGGGAGAGCAAGAAATGGAAGAGGAATCGGGGGTTCCTGAAGATGATGACGAAGGAACTTCAGAGAGAGGAAGGAAATGCCTCAGGACCAGCTCCCGATAACCAATTAAGGGAAGTATACTTTTATTGATTGAGCTAATGACTATTAATAGTATTATCATTCTTTACAGTATCAAGAAGGAGGAGGAGGGGGGATGTGTGCACCCCATGCAGTGGAGAGAGGGGAAGAGATTTTCTTTCCACCTTTACTCTCAACCACAGGGGGGGAAAGGGAAGGGGAAGGGTAAACTAATTAACCATTCAAATTTTTCACAGCCACGAGATGTCAAAGCCTTAATTGATGTGGGATATGGATAAAACAATAAAATTTTTATCACTGAATGTCAATGGTTTAACATCAGAAATTAAAAGATATAGGATAGCCAAGTTGGCAAGAGAGCAAAAAACTGATGTTCTGTGTTTACAGGAAACACATAAGAAAAGAAATGACAACAAGCCTTTGCTAAAAGACTCGACCTGGATGATGTTAGCAGAAGCTAGGAGCCACACCAAGGCCAGAGGAGTGGCAATAATGACTCATAAGAAACTTAGAGTAGAGGTACTAGAAAGAAAGACAGACAGGGAAGGGAGATATGTGATGGCTAAATTCAGATTAGAGGGGAAGAAATTTCCATTGGTAAATATATATGCACCCAATAAAGGACAAAAGAAATTTTTAGCCAGGCTAGTTAAAAAAACTAAGCAATTCGCAAAGGGAGAATTAATTATGACAGGAGATCTGAACATGGATCTGACCAAAAATAAGGCAATTAAAATAGGAGATTGGGGCTTGAGGGAAGCACATGAATTGATAGGATAGCAGCCAAAACCCACCCATGTATCCAGCCGGCACAAAACCCCATCATGCATAGATTACATAATTGTAGAAAAAAAGCAGCAATCTGACTATAAAAAAAATCACAACGCACCCAATTTGGATATCGGATCATGCACCAATCACTATAGAAATAGAAGGTAATCAAAAACCAAAAAGTAGAACTTGGAGGTATAATAATTTAATAATGGCTAAAGAGGAAGATAGGAGCTATATGATGGAGCAGATAAGATTATATTTTGAGGAGAATAGAGGGACTGTCCCAACTAATACCCTGTGGGATGCCGTGAAGGCAATGATAAGGGGACACTGCATAAATAAGGAAAAGTACATCAAAGGAGAACGCTATCTAAAAAGACAATCTAAAATTCAGGAACTGGAGAGGTTGCAAAAGGAACAAATCAACAATCATGATTTAAAAGTACAGAGTCAGATAACAACAATTAAAAAACAATTAGATGAGTTGGACTCAGTTACATTATGGAAGAGAGAAGCAATGGTAAGAAATGACTTCCATAGAAATAGTATTAATTCGGCTAGAAGGTTAGCTAACTATTTGAAAAACAGGAAGGTAAGGCAAAAGATAGAAAATATAAAAGTGAATGGCCAAAGAACTGGCAACTCAAAAGATATAGTAAAAGACTTCAAGACCTTTTACAAAGAGCTGTATAAAAAGAAGGACATAGTCATATATGAGGAAGATATTAAAAACAACACTTAAAGAAAATGATAAAATTATGTTAAGGGAGGAAATAACACTACAGGAGATAAAGGATGTAATTAAAGAATTGAAAAAGGGCAAATCCCCAGGCCTAGACGGCTTCGCAAGTGAATTCTATAAGGAGATGGCAGACATATTGGCCCCAGAGCTCCAAGAGGTATTTAATGGAATATTGAAAGGGAAAAAAGCCCCAGATTCATGGAGGCAATCAGAAATAGTGGTAATCCCTAAACCACATAAAGACCCAGAGGAAGTGGGCTCATATAGACCTATTAGTTTACTAAATCAGGATTATAAAATCTTTGCAAAAATATTGGCAAATAGATTAAAGAAGGTCATACCTAACATAATAAAGGAGGACCAATATGGATTTGTAAAAGACAGGAATATAGCCCACCCCATAAGGAATATTATAAATGTGTTACAACATGGCCACAAAAAAAAGCTATAGAACAGCTAGCCAAAAGAATAAGAAATTCTGCAAGGGTGGAAGGATACAGGGTAAAGAAGGAAGAAATGAAAATCAATTTATTTGCCGACGACATCATAATCGCTATGACAAACCCCAAAGAGGCAGTAAAAGAAATAAAAGTTATATTAGAGGACTTCGAAAAATGTTCAGGACTGAAGGTGAACATGGCTAAATCAGAAATCATGTATCTTAATGTGACTAAAGAGGAAAGGGAACAAATACATGGGATTACTAATATTGGAATGGGCACCAAAAAATTCAGATATTTAGGTATTGTACTACAGAAGAATATCGATAAAATAGCAGAGAACAATTATAACAAGGTCTGGAAGAAAATAGAAAAAGATATGAAAAAGTGGAAAAATAAAATAATGAATATATCTACTAGAATAAAAAGTGTTAAAATGTTTTGGCTGCCAAGATTAATATACCTCTTTCAGACAATACAGCTAGTAATGTATACCAAAAAATTAGACCAATGGAACAGAGTGATTAAGGAATGGATTTTTGGTAGTAAAAAATGCAGAATACAGAGAAAGATAATTTATAGCCATAGAGTTGGGATGGGGAGTCCCTGACCTGATTAGCTATTACGAAGCCTTCCAAATAAAATCGATACTGGAGATAGGCAATGGAGAGGGATTAAAATGGGTGAGTTTTGAGAACGAAATCAATAATAACATAGGGAGTTTTGGGGTATTCTCCAAAATGACAAATAAAGATCTTATACAAGTTAAGGGACCTAGGTATTCAACACTAACAGTGTGGAACAAGTGGCAGCCCTCATGGCTTAAAAGAACCTCAAAATGGGCACCTCTAAAGTCCCTCTATAACGAAACAGAAGAAAATAAATGGTGCGAACTCCTGAGATCAAAGGGATATTATAGGCTAAGAGACTTATTTAGAGGAGGCACTCTAAAACCAGCACAGGAATTAATCGAGGAGATAGGCAAGCAATATTGGTTAAAAATTACAGGCCTTTATAGAATGATTAAGGAAGTTAATGAAAAGGAAATATTTGGACAGAAGAACCAATTGAAGACATACATAATAGGATGCAAAAATTTAAACAAGGATTAGCAGGATATATTTACAAGAAAACGTTATCCAATAAAGATAAGGTGATACTATATTTACAGAAAACATGGTGTAAGGAAGGCCAGATATCGGAAAACGATGCAAATAGAATAATGAAGGGAATAGAAGAAACCAAAATTAATAAATTTAATGAACTGGAACATAAATTTTTCACAAAGTGGTATAAAACACCAGTGCAGATAGCAAACATGTTTCCAGGATCGAGTTCTATGTGTTGGCACTGTAAACAATTTAAGGGTTGGTTCTCCCATATGTGGTGGGAATGTCCAGAGGTGAGAGTCTTTTGGTAAAAAATAATACAAATTATAAAGAAAATATGTAGAATCTCATTGAATGTAGACTTTAAACTAATGTTAATGGGTATATTAGGAAATAAGGCAGTCAGTAAGGAAACCCAGGCTATACTCAAAGCTATGGTGTTAGCAGGCAAGGCAGTGATAGCTCTGGGCTGGAAAGATAAGAGCAAATGGACATTAGATACCTGGCACACTTATTTGTTTGATTTTGTGCAGTCGGACATCATTGAGAAATTGCGCCAGAAGACCACATCGGAGGATAAAGCCGAAGAAATTAAAGCGAGATGGAAGACCTATCTAAAGTGGATAACAGTGGAAGGAAGACAGGACATTTGGTGGAAGATTCAGACTTTGTGCCTGTGGCTGTGAATAAAGGATCAACAAACAAGGGGTAGAGGGAGGGAGAGGGGAACTTATTGAGTTATGTAAAGTAAGGAGACAAAAGATATTGTGTAATATATAGAAAATTCAAAAAATAAACTTATTTTTTTTAAAAAAAGAGAAGCCTTTTGTGGAATCCATACTAAAGGGGTGTGAATGTATAAACAGGCTATTCAACTGTTAATAAACTACAATCAGCAAAACACAGAAGAGACCCCCTCACTTCTGCAAGAGTATACCGCATACCCTGCAGTTGTGGACAGGTTTACATTGGGACCACACAACGTAGCATCCAGATAAGAATAAAAGAACATGAAAGACACTGCAGACTTGGCCAACCTGAAAAATCAGCAGTGGCTGAACATAGGCTAACTCAAACAGGACACAGTCTCTTATTCTAAGACACTGAAATGCTGGACAAAACATCCAATTATCATGTCAGATTATACAGGGAAGCCATTGAAATTCATAAACATAAACACTTTTTCAACAGGAAAGAAGAGAGTTTAAAAATATATAGGGCATGGTTTCCAGTCCTGAAAAACACAAATTGCTCTACGTCTGACAACAGCACTACAGATAAGATTAGAATTTCAATAGCCAATCCATATGCAAAAGAAACTCCTCAGAAAAACTCTTCCATTAGCATGTCACAGCCTGGGAAACTCCTACAAGATAATGACTCAGCCCTATCCCACCTTCCTGAGTAGATATAAATTACCTGCCTACCATTCTTCTTCTCACATTGACACAGAGAGTACTCCATCTTTTGGTGTGACACCTCTGAGGATGCCAGTCACAGCTGCTGGTGAAATGTCAGGTACTACAATACCAAGACCACAGCCGTACAGGCCAGAAAATCTACAACAACTAATAAACTCTGGCCGTGAAAGCCTTCAACCACATGTTAATAAACTGTTACAATTTTAGCCTATCTTTGAGTCTTGTATCTTCACTTTTGGGGTGAGAGAAGATGGAAACAAACAGGAGCTGTAGAAAAGGAAATATTAAAACTTGTAAATGTGGTCTTTTTAAATTCTGTCTAGTGTGATCAGTTACAAAAATAGGACCATGAGTAAATCTTATAAATACTTCCTCCCCATACACATTCTTAGAATAGTCTTTCACTTTTGACTTGTAGTTCCAAAAGTGTAATATATAATTGATGTCAATAATTTTAGAGTGTCACAACAAGCAGTGTAGACATCTTAAGGCCTGGTATGACTTTACAGCTGTTGCATATACTGATAGGATTTAGTTTCATCACACCCTCTCCAGCACTTAGAAGGGGTTTTATTATCCATAAACAGGGATTTACATTTGGCAAAGCATACACGGACCACCCTCACCATAACTTATTCTTTTCTTAAGGCATTAACTTTTCTTCCTAACCTCTTCTAATGAATGTATGTGAAATGTATCCCATTAATCATTTTTTCACCCATCACTCACAGAATTATATAGAAGCACTTGAAGGACTTACTGGTTGCTTGATCTCATGTTACATTCCTTTCAGGTTATGCTGTAAACCTTTCATAGTTCAGGAAAAGCTCTTCCCAGATGAATGCACTGTGCCTATTACACAGGCTTTTCAGTTTTCAAATGAGACATAATCAATCTGGGTGCGGTCACACTGCCGTTTTGATCGGGATTCGCTGCTGTTTACTTGCACATGTCAGTTTCATGTTCACACGTGCCAATCTGCCTCCCGCCGCGAAGCGGGCTTACTCGCGCAATGCTTCCGGGTTTTCCTGATCCCTGGAGAAACTAGTGTTTTCCTGGCACTTCCGCTTTGATTGCGCGATTTCGCCTATGTGGACAGCCCCTCTCTTGCAAGGATTGCGATTAGAGCCGTCTGAACGTTCTTGGTTTTTTGTTTTTTTTTAAAAAAAGCTTCCAGTTTGAGCGCTTGAGCAAACATGCGCTTAATAAATCCATTTAAAGTTTAATAATGGATTTATTAAGCGCATGTTTAGTCAAGCGCTCAAACTAGAAGCTTTAAAAAACAACAACAACGCACAACGACGGCCCTGGAGGCGGGAATGAGAGGTGGGGGCTACGGCAGCCTGGATGGGGCCAGCAAGGAGGATGGCGGAGACGGCGGAGCCTATTTTCGTGGGTCAATGGCAGCAGCAGCGGCGGCAGCACCCCCCCCAAAGTGTCGGCAGGAGCAGCAGCCGCCCAAGCCTCCCCGTGGCCGGCAGGATCGCCCGGAAGGATAGCGCAGCAGTAGGCAAGCGGGTGCTGGGAAAGAGGGGCTGGCTGCATGTAGACAGCCCAATGCGAATAAAAATGTTCCCGATTTAAATAAACTGGGAACAAAGCGCATGTCAGTTGCAGTGTGACCAGAGCCTCTGAAAACAATAATTTAGCCCCATAGTTTCGTTGTCAGTTGCTTGGATCCCCTGTTGGCCCATAAGGGATCATAACATACTACTGAAAAACAATGCTTCTGAAAAACTCTTGCTTTTGAGTCCATCAAGCTGGTTGTGCTCATGATATTAAGACATGTTATCCAGTTTAAAAAGACTGGGTTCAGGGCTTCAATAAAACTGCACATGCTAGGCTGGAGCCTATATTTTTTTCTGTTCACAAAAGTGGCACTCCTACTTGCCTAATGTTGTTGCTCATTTCCACTTGTTAGGAGGTGAACTTTGAAAATGCTTTTATTTGTTATTTTCTGACCTGCATGCACACCAGGAATGGTGCCAGCAAGAGTCTTTGCTTTGGGAGAATGTATGCTTGAGTTAATGTGACTCTCTCTGTAAAATGAGGTACCACACAGCCTGTATCTCCATGCAAATGAGGTCACAGACGCATCTTACACATTTACCCAGCAGCCTTTGGGAACAAGAAGCATCTCCATTACAGCCCTTCCACAGAATGTAAAAAAACAACAACTTTCCACCATTGAGGAATCTCTACCTCGCATGTACCCACAGGATGCTTGGCATTTGCATGTATGAAGACCCGGCCAGATCCATCTACATACCTAAAGGTTTCCATGCCAACCCATCTTGACACCTGGACCAAAATCCTCCCTTGTAGAAAGGTGTAGATTTTCAGCATTGCCCCACCTTAGGAGGAGGGAACCCCCACATCCTTTAGCCAATGGTATAGGGATGGGATGGACCCAGAAACACCCCAAGCCAGCCCCCAGACTAACTGATAAAAGGGGGTGCAACCTTTTGTTGAGAGGTTTTTTGCTTGCTCTGACTTCTGCAGCCGCTGCTCCTTCTTCATATCAACAAGATAGCTAAGGTAACTTATTGTGGTAACTTGGAGTCGCGACCAAGGAACCATCACACATATAGCTGGCCTATCTGTGTGTAGCAAAAGTAAGGAATCCTTAGTTAGAAACAATCCTTGTTCCTGAGCACTGGAAGAACCAACATCTCCTGAAGCAGATAAGTATAATTGCTTTCCCCCCCCTCCTGAAGACATACCTTTAGCTTAAATCCCAATATTGTTTTCCATTTCTACTGTATCTAAAAGGAACTTGAATGTATGTGTGTGTGTATCTGTTTTTGTATGACTGTAATGATAAGAACCTTCAGTAAAGAGAATCTTGATTCAAATTAAGAAACCTTTGTCAAGCATCATTCCTTGAAGAAATAGGCTTCTCAGCCGACGGACACCGGTTTCTCTGTATACATTGGCAAAAAGACCTCAAAAGTTAGTCAGCCACTGCGTAGATAAGCAGTTCGGCTAACACACTCCCCACTGCAGACTCCCCTAATCCCTCATTATTCCCAAGAGTCCATGACCCCCAAGAAGCAGGATTACAGGAGGACACAGGCTGCTGTGTGAAATGGAGGTGATAAAAGTTTCCTTATGTGAGCACTGCTTAGAATGTGGCACTTAGTATCCCCCTTCTGTTATAAGTACTGAATCAAAATATGCCTCATCATCTGAATAATTGCCACCGCCTTGGTTTGCATAATAATAGTAGCAACTATTTTCCCCTTAGCTGTATAAAATAGATCTGGAAAATTTCAGTATGTGGGAGGGAAAGAATGCAAGGTGTCAAGGAGGCCCAGCAAGGAAGTGTGGGAGAGAATAAATACTTTGGAAATTCCCACATAGAGTAGTAATGTGACACTGGATATCTAGGGCTAGATGAACCACTTCTTGCTCATTCATCCCTGAATCTGAGTGACCAAGTGGTACAGTTTAATGCACTAAATGCTTATCCAACCCTGGTCCTAAATGGTAGAACTCAGGAGGGAAGTATTTTTATGGCCTCCTAGTTATGGTGTATGGGAGAGTTTCTGGAAGAGAAATTGGGCTCTGGAGATACACATGTTAGTACACATCCCTTGATCCTATTTTCATCCCCTGTTCCAGGATAATATAAGCAGTTAGGGACTCTAGACTTCAAATGGTTTAAAAAGCCTGGGGGAGGGACATAGTGGTTTATGGTAAAAGGAAGTATTTTTTTTCTCCAGGCCTAATTAATTCCTCCTTCTTAGACTTTTTTAAAATTTTCACACAGATCTGCCTTATACTGAATCAGACCATGGGTCCATCAAGATCACTATTGTCTACTCAGACTAGCAGTGGCTCTCCCAGGGTCTCAGGCAGAGGTCTTTCACATCACCTCCAACCTGCTCCTTTTATTACTGGAGGATTGAACCAGAGACCTTCTGCATGCCAAGCAGAGGCTCTACTACTGAGCCACAGTGCCTCTAGGTGGTAAGAGTGGTCAAGTTTTTTAAAACGTATGAAGTCACCAATTAGGATGTGAGAAATACGTACTTGTAGACTGCCAAGGGATAGTTCTGTTTTCTTTTCCCCACCCCATCTGACTTCTACCTGCCTTCAACATTCTATGGTCTCTGAAAGGCAAGAAGCATGCTCAGTGCTCATCGGAACATTTAGGGAGTGGTCCTTTTGCTGCACTACTGCAATCTAGGCCCAAAACCTTGGATTGTCAACCTCCAAGTGGGGCCTGGAGTTGTCCCAGAATTACAACTGATATTCATATTACAAAGATCAGTACCTCTAGAGAAAATGGCAGCATCAGAGGATGGACTCTATGATATCCTATCCCTGCTGACTCTGCACTCCCCAGGCTGTGCCTCCAAATCTCCAGGGGTTTCCCAGACTGGAGTTGGAAGCCCTGGCAGTGATGACGGTGCAGACTAATAGCTCAGCTTATGCTGAGGAAATAAAGTTGAAGGCAGCAGATGGCTGTCTTCCAGTGACATGAAAAGCCAAGAAATATTTTCCACACATTCTAATACTTTGAGATGGACTCTCCAGAAAAGTTTGTGGAAGGGGTTGACACAGGAAATTTTTCTCAGATTCCCCTTCCCCCCAGATTCAGCTTCTGAGAAAGACCAGCCTGGCCTATCTGAGTATTGAGAACTGGTAGGCCTTTCTGTGCTTAATTACCCTATCAAATAGTTATATTTAGACAGCATGTGCTAGCAGCAAAAAACTGGTACAACTCATGTCAAATTGATCCTTGAAGGAGGCATTATGCTGTAGTGTTTCAGTAACACTGGCAACTTTACCAGTCTTTGGGATTATTATATCTTTTGGTCAAATACTTTATATGGGCACTTTGGAATACAAGTTGCTTTCCTGTTTCCCATGTGGTTTTTCTTTTTCTTTTAAAATATATGTTATTGGTTTTCAAAAAAAAGGGAAGGAAAAGGAGAGTTTACATTTTCACATTATCTGTTTAAGTTTCTCTTACATAACATAAAATTTCATATAATTTTACCTTTGCCTAAATTAACTACTTAACAACCCTATATAATAAGGCAATGGAAAAAGAATTATATGCTTATTTTTATATTAATCTATCAAATACCTATACATTCTATTATCGTTTCATTACTTCATACCTAGCATTTTTAATAGAAGGAAAAAACAAATAAGACCTGGTTAGCAATGCATTTTCTATTTTATATATTCTAGCATATATAGGACTAACAATATCTATAAGCAGTAAATGAAATAAACAGAGGGGAAGTAAATATGAAATAAGAAAAAGCTTATACTTTTCCCAGTATATCAGCTCTTAACTGCTTTTAAATTTAACCATTGTATTAACATTGAGATCTTCATCTAAATACATTATAAAAGAATAAATCATAAGAACATTTCAAATTCATTTCTATCCAACGGTTTTCTGTATTTTCTATTAAAGACTGACTTATATGATCAGTTATTCATAAGCCAAAAAACAGTAACTCAGAAAGCAACTAAATACATTTCCAATAAAATAAGTCTTGGAAAGTTTGCACTAAACCATTACTAAACAATTACTACCAAAAGCTTTGTTGCATTTCCATTTGAGATCATGTTCCAAATATCTTTAGCGATTATTTAGCTAAATCACTTTATACCATGCCTATATTATTTTTCTGCAGATTCCAACATCAAATAATTACTTCGTACTAACATTAAGCTTCCTGTTTTTCTACCATTTAATTATAAATTGGGTTAAGGTATAATTCTCATTAATTAGTTACTCATAAGGCAGGCACAATTATACACGAAACAGTTTATTTATAATATTTAATCTTTTTTATTTTTTCTTTGTACTGTTTTTTTAAAATTAACATTATTTTGGGTCTTTTCTCTTTATGTAAAAAGTAAAGTTCCTTTATTTCATTCCATCTGTACTTAAGTTCTTGTTTATCTTCCAGAGGGAGACTCTTCTTCTTTGCCATCTCAAGAGCTAAAAGATGTTTGTCAGGAGTCCTAACTTAGTCAGCAAAACACCAGGCCTTGTGATGCAAACAAGGATAGTATTTATTATAAAGCTGCAAGAGAAAGGTTCACTGATGCAGGTACATTGTTCAGAATGACTTGGTTACAGAAAGCAAGCGGTTATACAGGGAAGGGGGTGAATGGGGACCCCCCCTTCTCCCAGTCAAAGAATACCATGCGATTGGGAATCGAAAGTTACTACGCTAATGAAGTTCCCAACGCCCCCATTATTCACAGCAAAGCTGCAGCTTTGAAAGCGATAGGAAAGCTCGCAGCTTGATTCCTCAAGGTCAGAATGTCCCGTCTTCAGGAGATAGGGGTAATCAGAGCCACATTCCATTCTCACACCCTAAGCGTAAATCAACAACTCCCCAGATTCCAACCTCCCGCCTGTCACGCCACTAAGGCGCCCAGAGCCAACCTCCCCTCCCCTCCATCCATCATGGCAGGGCTACCTGACATGCAGCCCCCTCGAAAATAAGCCTACCCCTTTGGTTTATGGGGGTACAACTTGTGGAACGCCCAGATAAGCCGGGGGGCCAGAACATTTTCCGCCCGCACCCACTCCCTCTGTTCCGGCCCAAAGTCAATCCATTCAACCAGATAAAACAAGCGATTGCGAGAGATCTTAGAGTCCAAGATTTGCGATACTTCGTAGTGCGGTTCCCCCCCACCAGCAGCGGAGGTGGGGTCGGTCGTTGTGGTCTCCATTTGTTCTCCTCAGGCGCCTGGCGTAGAAGCCGTACATGGAAAACAGGATGAACAGACTTTAGGGATTTGGGCAAAGCAAGTTCAACAGTTACATTGTTAATCACTCTCACAATCTCAAAGGGACCGATAAATTTCCAACCGAGCTTGCGACTCGGCTGAATACGACGCAAGTGTTGCGTGGATAAATAGGCAAACTCCCCACATTTAGGGATCCAGGCAAGATTACGTTTCTTGTCGGCCTGGAGTTTGTAAGCTGCCTTGGCCTCTTCTAGAGTCTTGGCTAATGAACCCCACGCCATTTGTAAGTGTTTGCACCAGTCTCCAGCGTCTCCCGCCGGGAGATCGGGAGAATTCAAAAATGGCAGCGGCGGGGCGTCATATCCATGTACCACTTTAAATGGGGACATTCCGGTCGACGAGTGCTGAGTATTATTGTAACAGAACTCAGCTAAAGGCAAAAGAGAATGCCAGTCGTCCTGCTGAAAGTTGGAAAAACACCGCAAATATTGTTCCAAAGTTTGATTGACACGTTCGGTCTGCCCATCGGATTCTAGATGATATGCACTGCTAACCCCCCTCTCCACCCCAAGCAGTGACATAAGTTCACTCCAGAATCGTGAAACGAATTGCACCCCCCTATCCGAGATCACCTTAGCAGGTAAAGTGTGGAGCCTCACTACGTGTTGCAAAAACGCAGAGGCTAGTTTCTTGGCAGAGGGGATAGAGGCAAACGGAACAAAATGAGCCTGTTTGGTAAACAGGTCCACTATCACCCATATGACAGTTTTCCCCCCGCTAGGGGGTAGGTCTGTAATAAAGTCCATAGAGATCACTTCCCATGGCCGAGCCGGCGTGGGGAGGGGTTGCAACGCACCGGGGGGTTTGCCGGGCCGAGGCTTACTCATCAAGCACGTTTGACACCCAGACGTGAAGAGGGAAATGTCTTTTCTTAGCCCCGGCCACCAAAACTGTCTTTGTAGGAGCTGGAGAGATTTCACAAACCCTGTGTGTCCAGCCAGTTTCAACCCGTGCGCCCACCCCATCACCTCCCCCCTGAGGGACCGTGGGACAAAGAGTTTGTTGTTTTTAGTCCAGCAGCCGTGCGCATCACGGAATATTCCTTCTTCCCCCTCCACCTCCTCCCTATCCGCATCCGTCATAGCTGTAGAGAATTTCACCGCCCAGTCCTTGGGAGGAGGGTCTGGCGACGGGGGGGAGAGTTTGGCCTGCCTCCGAGTGGTAACTGCCCCTCCCAGTTGGGAGGGAGTGAAAATCGAGTCAGGAATCTCCTCCCTCTTACTGTCGTGTTGCGGGAGGCGGGACAGCGCATCAGCAAGCGAGTTCGACGTCCCCGGGAAGTGATGCAGTGTAAAGTTAAACTTGGAGAAGAAATCAGCCCAGCGGAGCTGTTTGGCGTTCAGGGAACGGGGGAGCGGAGCAGCTCGAGGTTTTTGTGATCAGTCCAGACCTCGAACGGGACTCGCGCCCCCTCAAGCCAATGGCGCCAAGTAGCCAGCGCCAAACGGATCGATCCCGCTTCTTTCTCCCACACCGACCAATTCCGTTCAGTATCATTAAATTTTTTTGAAACATAAGCAAGGGGTGCAGTTTCCCATCCTCCCCCTCTTGGAGGATCGCCCCCCATGGCAACGTCTGAGGCGTCAACTTGAACAATGAATTTCTTAAGTTCATTAGGGTGGGCTAAGACCGGTTCAGACGTAAACAGGGTTTTCAATTTGTCAAAAGCCCGTTGGCACTCTGGTGACCATTCTAATTTAGCTCCAGGTCGAGTGCATTCGGGTGGCTTCCCTTTGGTTTTCAATAAGTCAGTCAAGGGGAGAGCCACCTGGGCAAAGTTTGATAGGAACGATCTGTAAAAGTTCGCGAATCCGAGGAAACCCTGGAGTTGCCTCCGCGTTTTGGGGGCCTCCCACCCTACTACATCCTTAATCTTGTCAGGGTCCATCTCAATTCCTTTTTGAGATATGCGGTAGCCCAGAAAAGGGATCTCCGTTTTGTGAAATTCACACTTGGACAGTTTGGCAAACAGTTTATGCTTGTGCAACGTTTGTAGTACTTCCCGCACCAGTTTCACATGAGATTTCAGGTCGGGGGAATATAAAAGAATGTCATCAAGGTAAACAAGGACCCCCTTGAACAAATATTTGTGCAACACCTCATTAATCAAGTTCATGAAGACCCCGGAGCCCCTTGGAGCCCGAATGGCATGACCAGATATTCAAACTGGCCCAGAGGGGTGTTGAACGCCGTCTTAAATTCATCCCCTCCCGAATTCGGACTCTGAAATAGGCATCTCGGAGGTCTAACTTCGAGAAGATTTCCCCCCAGCCACCGCCGCCAACAAGTCTTTTATGAGGGGCATGGGGTAAGCATGTGTTGTGTTGGACACTGCATTCAACCCACGATAGTCAGTGCATAGCCGCAACCCTCCGTCCTTTTTTTCCGGAACAGCACCGGAGCCGCAAACGGGGAGGATGCTGGGCGTATAAAGCCCCTACTAAGGTTTTTGTCAATGAACTTTCGCAGTTCCACTTTTTCCGAGGGGCTCATAGAATACAGTTTTCCCTTCGGCAACTTTTGGTTGGGCAAAATTTCGATTGCACAGTCTGAGTTTCTGTGGGGGGGTAATTCATCGGCCTCCTCCTCCCCAACACAGGGGCCAGGTCGTGGTACTCGGGGGGATGCCTTCCAGTTCCGCGTCTGCCACCCCCGCCGTCACTAGAAGTTGCCCCCCGTCATGGGTCCCCACTCTTTCCTCCATAAGCGGGACCGGCATTTTCCGGAGATGAAGTTCACCTTCCCCTCCCCCATAGTACGTGCGGATCGTGGTCAAAGAACCACGGGCTCCCTAGAACCAGAGGGAATCGGGCTGCAGGGTTGACCACGAAAGATCTTTCTTCCCAGTGTTGCCCGAGCCCCACCCTCAAGGGTACAGTCTCGTATTTACAGGGTTCTTTCATAGTGGACCCGTCCATTTGAGTAAAAATTAAAGGTTCATTTAGTTTAACAACTTTTGCCCCTAGTCCCGTAATTAGTGTGGGGTTGATGAGGTCTCTCCCACACCCAGAGTCAATGAGAGCTCGTACTCTCACATGGGTCAATAGACCCGGGTCCATTACAGTCACTGTGAGAAAGAAAAGAGAGGGGGGTTTGCTCACCGGGTTCTGCGCCTGGGAGTGTGGGACCTGTTGTTCAGCGCTGTTTACAGCAGGTCCAGCTCGTTTCCCTGAGGCACGGTCTCGCCATCGGATAAGTCGGATGCCTCGCTGAGCGGTTTAGCTTGCAAGGCTTTCGCCCCTTCGGTTTCGCCACCTGTTTGGGTGTAGATGTGTCAAATTTCTTCTTGACTTCTTTTGACGCCCGGCCGGTGCAGAAGACGTCGGGCAGTTCGCGGCGAAATGGCCTCCTTCTCCGCATTTGAGGCAAAGACCTTGCTTCATTCGGAGTTCCCTGGTACCGTCTCTCGGCTTCGGATTCGGGGCAAGGGATTTCCCCTTCGCTGCAGGCGCGGGACCCCTGTTAGCCATCGCTGCGGCGTCATCCAGTTTGATGGTCTTCAGCCGGTTCTCCATCGTGATGGCGGCTTGAATCCATCCCGTGAGGGTGTTCGGGTCTTGGTTCCTGGTGACTTCTCGGCGGATCTCCGCATTGAGCCCCCACTTGTAGAAGTCTACTAGGTTCCCTTCCCCTCGGAGTTTAGCGGCACATCTGCGGAACTCCGAGGTGTAGTCTCTCACCGACCTCGTGCCTTGTTTGAGGCTTCGGATCATCGCCTTGGCTGCCTTAGTAGAGTGCACATCTTCGAATTGCTCTTTCATGGCCCACATGAAAGAATCGATCTCCCTCAGCTCACGCCCATCATCCTGGTGGAGCCCCACGTACCAGTCTGCGGCCGCTCCCTTCAGGTGGGCTGCTATGACATCGACCATGCGCTCTTCCCGTTGAAAAAGGTGGCCCCAGGTTTCGATAAACCTCTCGGCTCTCACCAGGAAGAACGGGAATTTTTCGGGGTCTCCATCGAAATCAACATCCAGGAGTTCTGCCGGCTTAGATGGCAAGAACCCCCAAGGGCGAGGGGGTGGTTGCCCAGGTCCTGGCCCCGCTGGTTGGTCTGGCGGACCGGCTGGTACGTTCCCTTGGTCTTGGTCCGGCGCCGGGCGCTGGTCGGGAGGAACGCGATCTGGTGGTTCCTCACGTCTCTGCCGCTCACGCTCTTCCCGTATCCCTTCCGTGATCATCTGTGGGATGCGTGCGAGGGATTCGTCCAGGAAGCGCATCAGGCGGTCTTGGCTCGGCTCCCCACTCCACCTCCTTCTCACCACGGCACCCTCGCGGCTCTCGGTGTCTCGACCGGTGTCCTCCGGGGCTTCTGCTGTGATGAGCTTTCGGACCGACCTCTCGGGGTGACTGGCTCCCATGGAGGCTCTCGGGGTCCCAAACCACGCTTCGTGGGTCTCAGCCAAGGGTTTCGCCCAGTCTCGTCTGCGCCCAACTCGGTGGGTCACCCCTCCGTAGGCTGCCCCATACGGGTCTCCGTAAGGCCCTCCAAAGTCGTACTCCCCACCCCATTGTCTCAGCACATGTGTGTCAGGGGTCTCCTTGGGTACGTCTTTCCCTGGAGGCCTTTTCTCCTTTTCTTCTTCAATCGGGAGAGTGTCTTCTTCACCGTCACTCATTGTGGAGTTGCGGGTTTACGACCAGTCCCGAAAGTTAATGAGGATTCTGAACAAACTGTCAGGAGTCCTAACTTAGTCAGCAAAACACCAGGCCTTGTGATGCAAACAAGGATAGTATTTATTATAAAGCTGCAAGAGAAAGGTTCACTGATGCAGGTACATTGTTCAGAATGACTTGGTTACAGAAAGCAAGCGGTTATACAGGGAAGGGGGTGAATGGGGACCCCCCCTTCTCCCAGTCAAAGAATACCATGCGATTGGGAATCGAAAGTTACTACGCTAATGAAGTTCCCAACGCCCCCATTATTCACAGCAAAGCTGCAGCTTTGAAAGCGATAGGAAAGCTCGCAGCTTGATTCCTCAAGGTCAGAATGTCCCGTCTGCAGGAGATAGGGGTAACCAGAGCCACATTCCATTCTCACACCCTAAGCGTAAATCAACAACTCCCCAGATTCCAACCTCCCGCCTGTCACGCCACTAAGGCGCCCAGAGCCAACCTCCCCTCCCCTCCATCCATCATGGCAGGGCTACCTGACAATGTTAGATTGTCAGTATCAATGCTGGATTGTCCTGTAAAGTTTTTTGTCTTCTCTTTAGGTGCAAAAGTCAAATCTTGATTAGAGATTTTTACTTTTAGTGTACTTTGTTGCTGGTGTGGGTCTTCCTGTCCAATTGCAAAGTCCTTTTGTTTGTTATCAAAAAAATCTCTGAAATATTTCTTTGGCTGCTTTTTTATCTGTAGCTTGTATTATTGCTGAAACCTCGTCTTTTTGCTCCTTAGAAAATTGTACCTCTTGTACACCATCCAAGGCATTTCCACTGTCTAAGTCATTAAATGTGTTTTGGGAATCCATCTTTTTCTACATGTTGCCAGGTTTTACTTATAACCTGTAAAAACAACAGATTTCCTTTAGAACACACCATTTTGACAACATGATTGATATCAAAGATGAACATTTGTATTTTGTTATCACTGAATGCAGTTATGCTTACTGTAGACACAGATGATATTACTACATAGTTTTCCTTATCCATAAATATTTTCTATTCTCAATATAGTTAGTATACATCCATGGAGATAATAAAACATATCCAAGAGTCCCAAACATTTTAAAATGCTGAAATTGCCTTTTGAGCTGACTAGTGCAGTTCATTCAGCATCACTTTCCAGGATGAAGTGATTTCCATGTTTTAAGGAGGCATGAACAAAGTCAGTAACAGGGAAGTAGCACAGGTCACAAGAAGACAGAAGTTAAAAGATGGAGAAGCAACATCAAACTGGTCTGATGGAAGACAGTAAAACAGTCTTTTTTGTCAGCAAGAGACCATATTCCCACTTGTTAGTGAATCTGAATGCTGCCAGACCATTGATCTATCATAGATAGTACAGTCTAATCTGACTAGTAGTAGCTCTCTATTGTCTCAGCTAGGGGGTCTTTTACATCACTTGTTATCTGATCCTTTTAACTGCAGGTGGTTTTTGCCTTCTGCTTGAAAAGCAGATACTCTACAATTGACTCACCCTCCATCCCCTGTCAAGGAAGATGTGACCTAGAAAGCATTCAGAGGCTTCTGGCCATTGGGTGGGTCCAACCTCCCTTCAAGGAGCCTTTCTGCAACTTAAGTGGCCCTTTCTCCAACAGAGGAAATGTAGAAAGACTGAGGGAAGAAAAAGTCAATAAGAATGGAATGCTTATGTGCCAATAATCAGAAAATCTATCACGGAATGGAGCCAGGGGAGTTTGTTCATCCCTTGTGCTGGCTAAATAGCTAAAGATTTTCTGGAACTGGGGGACTGAGAATTTTGAATATTATGATTCAATCACTATAAATATGTGGGAAGTTTTCCCTTCCATCTTTTTCACTGTTTCAATCTGATTTAAAAAACCTGACCCATTAAGAACAGCCTATAACCAATATTAAAATTGTCCAGTGAATATTGTACAGTTGAATGTGTGTGCCTGCTAAAAATCCTCCCTCCCCAATCTGTAACAAACTTCTGCTCTTATAAACTGCAGTGCAAATCGTTATGGATAACCAGCACCCATAACCATCAATCTTAATTCTTTCAGCCACCACAAAAACTAGAATTGACTTCTAACAAAGAAGCCAAATTCTTTAAGTGTAGCTACAACGCAGAAAAATGACTGCTTTGAAACCAATTAAAAAAATCTGACAGCTGTAGAAGATACATTGGAAACGGCACTGTTAGATTATATTTTGGTTTCTTATATAAGAAGCAAGATGTCTCCTTTTCACAAAGAAATTGTTTTGGATCAGACCAGAACAATAAGTGTAGGCAACCAGTTTGAAAATATTTTTAATACATATAATTAAAATATTGGCCAGGAATAAAAGTTCTTTGCATCTAGTTTGGTATGATTCAGTAGGCTGTATTATTTATTATTCATGAGTAAGACAACAACAGCTGAGTACTTTATAAAGAATACCTACAAATGCAAGTATAGAGAGGTAGGGTTTGGGTTTTGTTTTGGGTTTTTTTTTGGTACGAAACCTTTAAAATTTGAAAGTACATTATCTGTTTTTCACTTCTTCCAAAATGCAACCAGACGGCAGAATCAGTATCACGTGACTTAAATGATTGGTAGTGGGTAACAATGTGAATATTGGATAAAGGACACAGAGCAACAGACATTCTCTCAAAATATTTTGCAAATACCATGGAATGAAAAACAGAGTTCTAAAAATGAGAATTGGATTGCCACAAAGTAGAAGGAACTAATTTTCTAGGGAAAATCTATCCACTACAAAATAATAAAAATTCCTTGTCTCCTATTTCAGAACTACTGTCAACTGAGCCAGCTTTGTCTGGGAGGGTGGGGTAAAAATCCAATAAATAAATAAACTGATGGTGATCATTTGCTGATGTCTTACTGTGGCAGAACCAACCTGCTCTGGCCTGCAGGCCTTATTCCACCCTGCCCTCCTAGGTGTTTCTCAGCACCTGGAGAAGTTTTTCTTTCATTTTTGGGTAGCTCACCGTTACCAGCTGGTCTGTGTAAGGAATTGCCTACTGAGAGGGTCAAGAGGACTCCCAGCTTCCCTTCCATGTTGTGAGGCCATGCCTTTGTGTCTCCCACTGCCCAGCACCTGGTCACCATGGGGACAGGTTACTGTCTTGTGCACCCCTGAAGAAATAGCCACTTGCCCATTGCCTGCCTTCCTCCCAGCGCTCCTTTGAAAATAGTGTGTCTGAGATGGTGGGGGTATATGTGGTACAGAGAACAACTGACAGCATTAAAAGTTATAAAGTATTTATTAAAAAGAAAATGTTTGCAAGCATCCTTTTAGCACAGCATCCGATGGAGCAAGGGATACAAAAGAGAAAAGTAAAATGCAAATCCTCTGTCCCTTTCTCTAAACATGCCCTATCAGATATTTAACTATAGGACAGGCCCTTTAGCTTAAGAGTTCTAGATATCTATAGAGTTACCATTACCCTGAAGCTTGCTCCAGCTGTCCAGGCCAACTATATGGTCAATAGCTGCCTCCTTAATTGGAAGTCCTGTCTGCTCTCATGGCCTTAGCACCCAAGGGAAAAGAGAGCTCCTTCCTCATGCAAGGAGTTTTTAGCACCTCTCTTTTCCAACCACCTGATCAGGAACTTTTTCAGACAGCCTATGTATTCTGCTTCAGGAACTGTTTACTAACAGAATATTTCTGTCATTTCAGACAGATCGGTTTTAGTAACTGGCTGCGGATGGATTATATTTACCTTTTCAGAATATCCCGCTTGTGTCCCATTCAGGAGGCATGCCTGAGGCATTCTAGTTGAAAGAAAAACTTCTTGAAAACTTCTGTTTTCAAGTCCATCTTCCACTTCTGAATTGCTATGCAATTACCTGATGGCACCTGGCCATTGGCCTGATCCAACATTGGTTTCTCTTATGTTCCTATGATGTGTAAAATGCTCTCTAAAGCACTTCCTGTAATGCTACCTCATCTTCTCAACCTGCTCCTGCACGTGATCTTCTTCAGTCATTGGTGGGGTGGGTTTGGGTTTTTTTTATAGTCTGTAATGGGAGTGCTGAGATGCTTTAAAAAACAGAGCAATTTATAACCATGGCGATTCCATAGCCTCATCTGCAATTCATTTTCCTCAGCCCCTGATTGCAGCACAGCAATGCAAAGCCGAGGAAAAGTTCTACTTTATCCCAAGGCTTCTCTCTTCTCTCTCTCTCTCTTGCCCCCACCCTCTTTTCCCCTGTAACTAGCTTTTGAGATTTTATTCCCATTGAAAAGTACTGAGACCAGAGACTCATCATAGTGAATCAGCTCTTGTTTATTAGGTTACATCAGGAACAAGGACAACCAGCCGGCTTGCAGGCCAGCTTATATCCTAGAGCAAAACCCACTCCCAGAACACACCCCACTCAAGTGATAGGCTGTTTCTAGTGGCCGAGAGTTTCATAGGTCCCGGCTAGGATCCTAGCCCTCTGATTGGCACTGGTTAGGATCCACTTGGGCCATTGTCTCCCGGAGTGCAGCTCAAAGGCTTTGCATGACTGCGTGGGGACCTAGCCTTGCATGCTGTTGGGTTTAGATCCATTACACCCCTCCCCCCATAGTCCAAAACACACCCGCACATAAAGTCTTTGAGGTACGCTGGTGCCTTTCGTTCCTGGAATGAATGCCGGAGCTCTGATGTCACAGCAGAGGTCGAGCCCGTTGGCGGTGGGCTGGCTGGCATCAGCTCCAATGGCTTGGGTGGTAGTGCCATGCCCCGAGTGGGTGGGTCATCCAGGGTTTGTATGATGGCAGGGGGACGGGAGTCATGATCTGCGAGGTCCAGGGTCATTGGTGGCTGTATAGAGACTACTGTTTCAGGGCTTTGGCATCTGCGTAGTCCTCAGAGTTGAGAGGGAGGATGTGCTGTTCAGCTGATCGATGTGGCACCGCAACAGCTGTCTGTCTTCCCCCGAGAACTCATAGGACCAGGGTCCAGTTACTCTCACCACCTGGGCCAGAATCCAGGTGGGCATACATGGGGTCCACTGGGAAGAATCCCCTGGCTGCCTCCTATGTCTCTGTGTCAGGTGCCTGTTCAGGGGCTCGATTGAGGTGGAGTCAGTCCAGCCGAGTTGCTAGGCATCATCCCAAGAGCAGTTTGGCAGGGCTGCATCTGGTCATGGAGTGTGGGGGGATGAGCTGGCCGAAGAGGAACGAGGCCAGCTTGTAGTCATAAGAACATAAGAACATAAGAGAAGCCAATGTTGAATCAGGCCAATGGCCCATCTAGTCCAACACTCTGTCACACAGCGGCCAAAATATACCAGGTGCCATCAGGAGGTCCAGCAGTGGGGCCAGGGCACCAGAAGCCCTACCACTGCTGCCCCCTCCAGCACCAAAAATAGAGTGCATCACCTGCCCCAGACTGAGAGTTTCCATCTATACCCTGTGGCTAATAGCCACTGGTGGACTTCTGCTCCATATGTTTATCTAATTTCCTCTTGAAACTGTCCATGCTTGCAGCTGCCACGACCTCCTGTGGCAGTGAATTCCATATGTTAATCACTCTTTGGGTGAAGAAGTATTTCCTTTTATCTGTTCTAACCCGACTGCTCAGCAATTTCATAGAGTGCCCACGAGTTCTTGTATTGTGAGAAAGGGAGAAAAGTACTTCTTTCTCAACCTGCTCAATCCCATTCATAATCTTATAAACCTCAATCATGTCACCTCTCAGCCGTCGTTTCTCCAAGCTAAAGAGCCCCAAGCATTTTAACCTTTCTTCATAGGGAAGGTGTTCCAACCCTTTTATCATTCTAGTTGCCCTTCTCTGCACTTTTTCCAATGCTATAATATCCTTTTTGAGATGTGGTGACCAGAACTGTACACAGTATTCCAAATGTGGTCGCACCAATGATTTATACAGGGGCATGATGATACTGGCTGATTTGTTATCAATTCCCTTCCTAATAATCCCCAGCATAGCGTTGGCCTTCTTTATTGCAGCTACACATTGTGTAGACATTTTCAGCGAGTTATCCACTACGACTCCAAGATCTCTCTCTTGGTCCATCTCTGCCAGCTCAGACCCCATCAACGTGTATTTATATTTAGGATTTTTGGCTCCAATGTGCATCACTTTGCACTTGGCCACATTGAACCCCATTTGCCACGTTGACGCCCACTCACCCATCCTCAACAGATCCCTTTGGAGTGCCTCACAATCCTCCCTGGTTTTCACCACCCTGAACAACTTTGTGTCATCTGCAAATTTAGCCACATCACTGCTTACTCCCAATTCCAAATCGTTAATAAACAAGTTAAAAAGCATCGGACCGAGTACTGATCCCTGTGGTACCCCACTGCTTACCACCCTCCACTGAGAAAGTTTCCCATTTATACTCACTCTCTGTTTCCTATTGATAAGCCAGTTTTTGATCCACAAGAGGACTTGTCCTTTTATCCCATGACTATTGAGCTTACTTAGGAGCCTTTGATGAGGAACTGTATCAAAAGCTTTCCGGAAGTCAAGGTAAATAATATCTATTGGGTCCCCCTTGTCCACATGTTTGTTCACTCCCTCAAAAAACACTAACAGGTTAGTGAGACAAGATCTTCCCTTACAGAACCCATGCTGAGTCTGCCTCAATAGTTTTTGTTCATCAATGTGCCTACTCATTCTTTCCTTAATAACAGTTTCCACCAACTTACCCGGAATCGATGTCAGACTGACTGGCCTGTAATTTCCCGGATCTCCCCTGGAGCCCTTTTTAAAGATGGGAGTGACATTAGCTACCTTCCAGTCCTCAGGAATGGAGGCAGATTTTAAAGAAAGATTACATATTTTTGTCAGGAGATCCACAAGTTCACATTTGAGTTCTTTCAGAACTCTCGGATGAATGCCATCCGGGCCTGGTGATTTATTAGTTTTTAAATTGTCCATCAGTCGGAGGACTTCCTCTCTTGTTACCACAATCTGATTCAGGTCTTTCAAACCCCCTCCCGAGATCGGTGCTTCTGGAGTGGGCAAACACTTCTCCTCTTCCACAGTGAAGACAGAGGCAAAAAATGCATTCAGTTTCTCAGCCATTTCCCTATCATCCTTCACTACTCCTTTTACCCCTTGGTCATCCAAGGGCCCCACTGCCTCCCTGGCTGGCTTCCTACTTCTAATGTATTTGAAGAAAGTTTTATTGTTGGTCTTTATGTTTTTTGCGATATGCTCCTCATATTCCCTTTTTGCTTGCCTGATCACAGACTTGCATTTTATTTGCCATAGTCTGTGTTCCCTTTTATCAACCTCACTAAGACTAGCTTTCCACCGCTTAAAGGAATCCTTCTTACCTTTTACAGCTTCCATTACTTTATTTGTTAACCATGCAGGCTTTTTTCTATACCTATTTGTACCTTTCCTAACCTGTGGTATATATTTTTTCTGAGCTTCTAGGATTGTCTTTTTAAATAGTCTCCAAGCTTCCCCAATGGTTTTGACCTTCTCCACTCTTCCTTTCAATTTCTTCCTCACATGTCCCCTCATACCAGAGAAGTTACCCCTTTTAAAGTTAAAAGTGGTTGTGTCAGTCTTTTTGGGCAACTCCCTATCTGTACAAATGTTAAACTCAATGACATTATGGTCACTGTTCCCAAGTGGTGCAATCACTTTTACATCTCTCACCAGGTCTTGGGTGTTACTTAGGACCAAATCCAGGATCGCCTCTCCCCTGGTAGGATCTGTGACCATCTGTTCCACAGCACAGTCATTGAGAGTGTCTAAGAACGCAATCTCTTTTTCCCGACTAGAACTCATATTGACCCAATCAATGTGTGGGTAGTTAAAGTCGCCTATTACAACACAGTTATTTTGTCTAGCCGCTATCTTTAATTCATTCATCATTTTATAATCCTCCTCTATCTTTTGATCTGGTGGGCGATAACAAACTCCTACTGTTAAGCCTCCTTTTGGACCCACTATTTCAACCCATAGCATTTCCAGAAGCGAATCCAATTCTCTTACCCTCTCAATCTTACTGGACGGTATACCCTCTCTGACATACAGAGCCACCCCACCTCCAACCCTTTCCCCCTATCCTTCCAATATAATTTATAACCAGGAATCACCGTATCCCACTGATTTTCCTCATCCCACCAAGTTTCTGAAATACCCACAATGTCTATTTCCCCCCAACACCAAGCATTCCAACTCCCCGATTTTACCTTGGAGACTTCTAGCATTTGTGTATAAACACTTATAGTTTCCCATGTTTGTTAAGCCCACAGCCTTCCTCTTGCTGCCTCGAGACCTTGCCAGGCAGTTCCTATCATTAGCCACAGTCTGAGTGGACAATTGTAATCCATTTCCTTGTACAAAAGTAATAGCTACCCCTTCATCTCTTTGAGATGAGCCATCCCGAACCAGAGACTTTTCATCTCCTGTCGGCTTTCCCCCATTATTCAGTTTAAAAACTGCTCTGCCACCTTTTTGATTTTGAGCGCCAGCAGCCTGGTTCCTTCTCGGGACAAGTGGAGACCGTCCCTTTTGTACAGCTCCCTCTTGTCCCAAAAAGCATCCCAGTGCCTAACAAACTTGAACCCTTCCCCCTACACCACCGTCTCATCCACGCATTGAGACTCCTGATCTGTGCCTGTCTCTCCAGCGCTGCGCGTGGAACAGGTAGCACTTCCGAGAAGGCTACCTTGGAGGTCCTGGCCTTGAGTTTCCTGCCCAGCAGCCTAAATTTCTCCTCCAGGACCTCACGACTGCATTTCCCCACATCGTTGGTGCCGACGTGCACCACGACCACTGGCTCCTCCCCAGCACTATCTACCAGCCTATCTAAAACACACGTAATGTCTGCTACCTTCGCACCAGGCAGGCAAGTCACCATACGGTCAGTATGCGGGTTCGCCACCCAGCTGTCTACCTGCCTAAGGATCGAATCACCAACTACCAAGAGCCCCCCTCCCACCCTTCCCAGGGACGGTTCCTTGGTACGAAAGGATACCCGTTCACCAGCTGAAGAAGAGGTCCCTTCTGAGGGCACATTCCCCTTATCCTCAGCATGGTGCCCCTTTTCCCCTTGACCCTCATGCTCCCTGGCAGCAGCCGGGCTGCCAGATCCAGAGTGGGACATATCTAACAAGTCCCCTAGAGTCTTCCCTGTGCACCTAACTGACTGTCCCTGCTTCTCCAGGTCAGCCACCTTGGCCTCAAGGGAGCAAACTCGCTCCCTGAGAACCAGGAGCTCCTTGCACCGAGCACACACCCAAGACTTCTGACCAGTGGGCAGATAGTCATACATGTGACACTCCATGCAAAACACTGGATAGCCCCCAACCCCCTGCTGGCATTCTGGCTTCATAATTGTTTTTAAACAAATACTTTTCTATAACCCCCCTTTTAAAACCCTTTGTATTTATATGGCTCCTGTTGTAGGAGTCTACTTACCTTACCTTACCAAGGAGACAAGGTCCTGGCTTTCTGGCTCTTCCTGGGCTTCTTACAGAGCCCCTAGGCCAAGAGCCACAGGAAAAGAGCCTCGCCCTTTTGCTCTCACCCTTCGGCTCGTGCCTCTTGCAAACTTCCTGCCTTAAATGGAATTGTCTCCCAGGAGAGGGTGTGGCCAGCAGCTACTCCAAATCACCCAAGGCACTTAATGACGGTCAAACAAAGCCCCTTTCACACCCCAACTCTAGCAGCCAGGAGTCTGCTATTCAATTTCACCCAAGCACTTAATTACAGGCAAACAATGACCCTTTCACACCCTAACTCCAGCAGTCAGGAGTCTGTTACAACTCACCCACACACTCCCAAATACAGTCCCTGACACAGTACCTTCTCAGCTAAAGCACCTCAGCTGAAAGTAAATAAATAAAAATACCACTCACCCCTCTGGCAGCTCAAACACCTTGTTCCTTCTCAGAGCTCAGCTGGGTCCAAATCCTTGGTCCCAGTCCTTGGTTTCCAGTTGCCTGAGCACTTCCTTGGTGGAACGGACCATCCACTCAGCTTGGCCATTTGTCACAGGGTAGAACGGGGCCGACCAGATGTGGCAGTGAATTTCTGGAATTTGGTACGAGGTGAATTCCTGGAATTCAGTAGAGGTAAACATCAACCCGTTGTTTGTGACCAGGGTGTCCGGAATGCCCTGGGCACTGAATATTTTCCAAATGGCATGAATGGCAGCCTGTGAGGATGTGGAGGGCATGGGCATGCCTTCCAGCCATTTACTGTAGGCATCGGCCAGGATGAAAAACAGCTGCCCTTGGAATGGCCTTGTGAAGTCCAAATGTAACCAGGACTAAGGATGGTATGAAGATTCCCAGATGTGAGCAGGGGCCCTAGGAGGTTTGGGTCACGACTCTTGGCAGGCTGTGCAGTGTTTGAACATGTCCTCAATGTCCCTGTCCAGCCCCGGCCACCACACATAGCTGCAGGTGAGTGCCTTCATCCTGACCATCCTGGGATGCGTCTCATGTAGGGATGTGAGGATCTGCATTTGTAAAGGGTCCGAGATTATGACCCAACCTCCCCATGTCAGGCAGCCCTTATATGCTGATAGCTCATCCTTCTGGGAGGAGAATGGCATGAATCCAGAGCCCCCACTGACAGCCGGCCACCCCTTCACCACTCAGTCTAGGACCCGGCAGAGGATATGATCCTTGGCAGTGAGGCGGGCCACTTCCTGGACGTGGACTGGCTGATCAGGAAGGGCCTCCAGCAGCACCACCTGGTGCACTGGAACGGGGTTGGGGTTGGAGATGGGTAAGGGAAAGTGGCTGAGGGCATCTGCATGGCCCATGACCTTCCCAGGCCAATGGACAAGCGAGTAGGAATACCCAGCTAAAAAAAAGACCACCGGAGCACCCGGGGGGAGACCATCTGGGGTGTCTGATGATCTGGGGCCAGGAGTCCCAGGAGGGGTTTGTGGTCAGTCCACACTGTGAAGGGCTGGCCATACAGATAATGGTGGAACTTTTTCACCCCCACTACTATCACCAGCGCCTCCTTGTCGATCTGCGCATAGTTGTAGATTGACAAGGAATAATATGCAATGGGGACTTCCCGCCCATCAGCCAGACAGTGGCCCAGAACCGCCCCGACGCCATAGAGTGAGGCATTGCAGGTGAGGACCATCAGTAGGGCCTCACTGAAATGGGATAGTACGGCACTGGAAGTCAGCAAGTCCTTGACCGCCTGAAAAGTGGTGGTGTGAGGGGGTCCCAGGCCCATGGAGCATTTTTGTCTAGCAACTGGTGGAGCGGCTCCACCATTGCAGCCTTGAGGGGAAGAAAAGAATGATAAAAATTGAGCAGGCCAAGGAAAGCCTGCAGCTCTGACTTGGACATGGGCAGAGGGGCTTCGGTGATTGCCTTTATTTTGTTGTCCACCACGAAGCCCAAGAACTCCACACGTGGCACACCCAGGAGACACTTCTCACATTGGACCTTCAGTCCAGCAGTGTCAAAGCACTGGAGCACAGCCCAAAGATGATCGGTGAAGGATCTCGCGTCGGGCACTGCAATCAGCCCGTCATCTAAAAATGGCTGCACCCCTGGAATTTCTTTGAGAAGAGAGTCCATGAAACTCTGGAATATCCCGGGCACCATGCTCACCCCAAATTGCAACCGATTGACCTTAAAAGCCCCTTTATGGGTCACAATTGTTTGAGCCTCGGCCATGGCGGTGTCGACCGGCAGCTGCTGATAAGTCTGCACCAAGTCCAATTTCCCAAAAATACAGGCACCCAACAACAAAGCAAGGACATGACTGACCACCAGTATGGGGTACACGTGGTCTTGGAACACCTTATTCAGGGTTCATTTGTAGTCCGCACAGATGTGAACATCCCCGTTGGGCTTTACTGGTGTAACAATTGATGTCTCCCATCACACGTGGGAGATGGGTTCTATTATCCCCTGTGCCACCAGGCGGTCCAGCTCAGCCTCGATTTTTGGCTTCATTGCTAGTGGGGAGGGCAGGCCTTAATGTGGATGGGGTGGACATTAGGGTCGAGCTCCAGCGAGATGGGAGCCCTAGTGTGGCAGCCCAGTGTGCCGTCAAAAACCTGCAGGAACTCCTCACAAATCCCAGTGAAGTCCGGTCAGACCTGATTTACTCCCGTGATCGTAAGGCCAAGTGGACCAAACCAGGAGAGACCTAGTAGACTAGTGAGATGGCCCTCCACCATGAGCAGTTCCAGTGGCCTTTAAACCCATTGTAGTGCACCTGGAACCTGCCCCAGCCCTGGATTTCCACAGGGTTCTTGTTAAAGTCCTGTAAAGATAACCCATGTGGCTTCCTCAGGAGGGGTCCCCCCCATGGGCATAGTGTGTGCAGCATGGCCACAGAGATGATGGAGAAGGACGAACCCATGTCCACCTGCATCCTACAGGGGGACCCCTCTATCAGGACCATAACATGCAGTTTATTTGGGCTATCGGGGGGCATACCTGGTGTGGCTGGTGGAGGGCCATGAGGGAGTGAAGGTCCAATGATTCCTGGTGGGATGGACATCTTCCAGCACTGCCCTTTTGAGTGGCACACACGGGCAATATGGCCTTGCTTGTTGCAAGTCCTGCAAACTATGTCCTGGAATCGTCAGGGGGTCATGAGAGCTGAAGGCTTGCTGGCTGGGGCCCCAGATGCTTGGGGTGATTGGTTCATTGGGGGGCAGAGCTGCAGAACCTCCTCCTCGTCTGAAAGGTCTGAAGCAGGGTCCGCATCGGTGCGATGGACCGTCTTGGTGTGTCCATCTTGATGAGACTTTTTGTACATGGTGGCCTCCTTCAGAGCCTTGTCCAGGTCCAAGTCGTCTTAGCTTGTCATCTTCTGATGTAGCTTGGGCTTACGGAGGCCCACCAGGAACTGATTCAATAGGGCATCCGCCAGCCTGGGAAACGTGCACTGCATGGCTGCTCTTCTGAGCCCCGCCAGGAAATTGGAGGCCGACTCGTCCAGGCCCTGATTTCACGCAACAAACTCCATGCACTCAACAAATGTTGGTTTGGGAGCTAGGTGATCCATTAGCACCTTCAACAGTACCTCGTAGGTCTCTTCCTTCGTCTGCCATGGTGTGATCAGATCCTTCAGCAACTGAAAGGCGTTGATTCCACACTAGCTTAGGAGCAGGGCCTTTTTCTTACCAGTGTCCGTCACATAGTGGTACGTGAAGTGGTTCTCCAAGGTCTCCAGCCAGGTCTCCCATTGTTCGGGCCGGGTGACATCAAAGGTGGAGATGTTACTGTGCATTGTGGCCAGCTTGGGAACTCCATGAGGCAGGAGGGATCTGGAGATGGCAGGGCGCAATGCTATGTAGGACTCATCTGAGTTGGAGAGTGGCGTGCAGTGCTAGGAGCAGTTCAGTGTGCAGTGACCAGAGAAGCAGAGCAGGAAGTGTTGCTCTTGGCATTGGGGCGCGATGCAGTGCTTGGCTCATTGGTCATCGTTCAGGCGTGTTCAGATCCCATCCTCATCACCACTGAAAAGTACTGAGACCGGAGACTCAGCATAGTGAATTAGCTCTTGTTTATTAGGTTACATCAGGAACAAGGACAACTAGCTGGCTCGCAGGTTGGCTTATATCCTACAGCAAAACCCACTCCCAGAACACACCCCACTCAAGTGATAGGCTATTTCTAGGCTGAGAGTTCCATAGGTCCCAGCCGGGATACTAGCTCTCTGATTGGCATGGGTTAGGATCCACTTGGGCCATTGTCTCCTGGAGCGAAGCTCAAAGACTTCACATGACCGTGTGGGGACCTAGCCTCACACGTGGTCGGGTTTAGATACATTACACCAGTTCTGTCTGAAGAAGTGTGTTTTGCACATGAAAACTTACACTTTAAATAAAACTTTGTTGGCCTCAAAGGTGCCACTTGACTCAAGCTTTGTTCTCCCTCTGAGAGTAGAGGGGAAAACTGCATTTGCTGGGGCGGGGGAATTGCTAATGAGGGTGAGGCCATGCTATGGAATTGCCATGGCAATAAATTGCTCTGATTTTAAGTGCCTCAACACTCCCATTACAGACTTAAAAAAACCCAAAACCTACCAATGACTGAAGATTGTGCACACAAGCAAGTTGAGAAGAGGAAGTGGCACTTTGTAAAATGGCCAGATTGCTTCATGGACTGGCCTTAATGGAAGATAATTCACTGTGTGAAAGACCCATCCCTGTATCGCTTTACTCAGAAATGGTCCAATGACGGATACCATCTGGATATAAAAGTAATGTGAAAAGGACCCAGGTCAGGCTAGGTCAAAGAGGCTTTTCCTGGAGTCCTTCTAGCATTTCATTCCTCCAAATCTCTGTTCCCTGCTGGTTGAAGGGGAAGAGCTTGACCCACCCATTATCTCGCTTGATACATCTATTATCATTTGTATGAAGGTGAGCTGAGGTACATCTGGGAAGCAATGGAACTGACTTTCCCCCTCCTGACTGTTCTCTGCCCAGAGGGGGGAAAATTAAAAATACGGAGTGAAGTTTTGGCTCATTTCAATCCTCATAGGATAAAATGCATTTCTTCATATTTACATATGTCAAAAATCAGGGAAGAAAAATACATTCCTGGTGACTGGTCCCCTGCTTTGGCATGCCTGTCCTTCTAAAGAATAGTCTCGTATCACCTTAAAAATAAATACATTCATTGTGATTTTTGTAGTCAATGTGATTTTCAACCTGTATGAAACATGGGCTGTTTTGGAACCTACTACACATAGGAATACAGGATGAGGCTTCGGGAATGAGCTGGCTGGGGCCTCTTCTGATGCAGCCAATACCATGTGTGAGATGGTTCCTATTTAAGCCATCTCTGTCTTCCCAAAGCAGACTTTTTCCATTGTAGCTTCCTCACTGTTGCTCCTACCCCCTTCATCCACCAATGTGGGATTAGCCAGTTGACTCAAGGCCAAGCAGGAATATTTGGGGGAGTCTTCCTCAGTTTTTCTTGGAGGATGGATCTTTTTTTGCCTGCCTCAGACTGCTTCAAAGGGATGTGTATTTAATAATAGATCAAAGGACTGTTGAGGCTCTTATTAGTATCAAGAATGGTTCAGTCTTTGTTTGCTAAAAGTTTGCTAAAAGTTTGCTAAAAGTTTAAGAATTTAGTTCCCAGCCTATATGGCTGGAGTAATATATTGTGCCAGTCCCGATTTTAAATAAGGCACAAGAGCACTATTGGCTCTTGGTGAATTATTTACTGTCTTGAGAAGAAAGTAGCTTGAGAAGCTATACGAGTTCTGCCCTGCTTCCTTGCAGTTCATGTTTGTTGCAGATTGACCCATCCTCCCTGCCTTTGGATTGTGTGGACTACCTAGTCACCTTTTTCATTTTATTTTTCATATATGCATGTGTGTGTGTGTGTATACATGTGAATGTGTGTGGACCTGGAAGTCATGGTGACCTCTGGTGACTGACCCCTACTGGGGGCCTGGAGGATATTCAGAGAGGTGGCTGAATAAAGCCTGCCCCCGCCTCCCGACTGCTGGTATTTCAAGGAGGTCTCCTATACAAGTACTTGCCAGAGTCGACCCTGCTTAGCTTCTGAGATCTGATGAGATCAGGCTTCCCTGGGCTATCCAGGTCAGGGCACCTAGTCACCTTTTGAGGGACCAAGCAGGGATTCTAGGGATCTCCTTCAAATTTGTCTGGAATGGACCCCCCCCTCTACACCTGTTCCACTGTGTCCTGGGAAGTAATGGTCTTTTGATTGGTTGGACCATAACTATTTTTGGCAATAATATTGTGAGCTGCTGTAGAATAGATAGGCCTCATTGGCAACATGCTGAGACATCTAAGTTTGAGGGACTGTTCCCAAGCTAGCCCATTACTGACTTGAGTAGTTGAGCGGACTGGAAAGATAACTTCCTTTGTAGCTGAGTAACATCAGTCAAGCCTTTAGTTGCTGGAGTAGCACACAGTGGGGGGGGGGATGAGGCTTAACTCCTCTTGGCACTGTTTTACATGCCAGAAGGATAAACAAAGCTATCAGTAATGATGGCTGACTTTGGAGCTGGCTTGGTTTCCCAAAATACTGACAGCCATAATAGGTTACTTGTTAGTAGTGACTCACACTAATTCAATGATGTTTAACTAATGCAGATTATTAACTAGTTAACCTACATACTGGTGTCTCATGCCCTTATCTGGGTGTACTGGTGCAATTAATTAACAAGCACTCAGAGGAATACAACAAATGAAAGACAGTTATCCCAAATCAACTATACTTGGTCCAGAAGAATTGAGAATCCAGGGCTGCATTACTTGAACCCTGCATGTTCACCAACACACAGTGCTGTTCCTAGGAGCAGTGATGTGCCTGGGGTATAAGGGGAGTAGTCTGAGATATTTTTCATTACTCTGAAGTAGCCCTCTTTAAAGAAAAGTTTGGCAACCTTTGCACTGCATAATTATACTTAAAAGGATCAGCAGAGTCTCAAGACCATCTGGATGTAATGTTACATGAAACCTTTCCATTCCGATAATTTGTTCATCAGGTACAAGAGAATCCATTGTTGTTATCAGGAGATCCCCTTACTTGTCTGCCCGTCTGACTGACTGCAAGTCCTTCCCGTGTTGTACTCAGGCTGTGGGAGAAAGAGAAAGGAAGTTTAGCTTCTGGGCTAGTCAGACTGCACCCCCACTATTCCCTCCAGTTGCAAACCCTCTGGTTTTGTGCATCCATACACTGGGGCTGCTGCACCTCCCAGCACCTGATGTATGGACTGCAGAGTGCCTGGGCCCTTCTTGCTCCCTGTGTCACATTGGGCAAGTCACATTTTCTAATTATAATCTATTTAAGTTGATTGTGAGGTTACAAAAGAGAAAAGAACAATGTTATGAGCTGCTTTGGCTCCTCATTGGGATGAAAAGCAGGCTATAAATACCTAAATAAATAAATAAGCTCCATTCACATCTATGTTTTTAAAACAAAAACTAAGTATGTAGGTGAGGGAGCAAAACACTGTGATCCTCCCTCTTCAACAAACTACTCAATCTCTTAACTTCTTGGTAATATTTTACAACATATTTTATTACAAAATAGTTAATTGTTTCCAATACCACCCAGATATCAGCTATTCCAGACTGAAACCTTTTAGTTTCCCTATCATCAATTCCATTGGCTGACCAATTGTATTCTTGCCTTCTATAAATGTTTATTGGCATGTGTGATCTTTCTTTCATAATCCAGTCTCTTGGTTTTGAACTCTGAAATGATCAATGCTCTTTTTGATGCATAATTGATTGTTGCTGTGAAGGATGTTGTCAAGTTACCATGTAAGAATGCTTGAATGCATCACAAGAATCTCTTCCAGTTGCTGAGATCTAGAAGTAGTTCCTGATTCATTGTATGTGGGCACAGTAGGAAGCCAGAGAAATCTTTAGATAACAAGATACAATACATAATTCAAGAACTGAATGTGTGTATTTCAAAATGATGCCCGATACTTTTAAGAGAAAGTCTGAAACTTCAATATAAAATATATTTGAAAGAGGAGAAGCTACCATGCTGGCAATCTTGAAAATATTTTAAAAAGAAAACTAAGCTAACCACAAAATCTGATCCATACATTCTGATTAGGGATGGGCATGAACTAGGTCATGAAAAAGTTCATCACAAATTTTGGGCGGTTCACATAAGAACATAAGAGAAGCCAATGTAGAATCAGGCCAATGGCCCATCTAGTCCGACACTCTGTCACACAGTGGCCAAAAATACCAGGTGCCATCAGGAGGTCCAGCAGTGGGGCCAGGACACTAGAAGCCCTCCCACTGCTGCCCACCCCAGCACCAAGAATAGAGTACATCACCTGCCCCAGACTGAGAGTTCCTATCTATACCTTGTGGCTAATAGCCACTGATGGACTTCACGGTTCATGAAGAGATGTTAGTGGAAGGGCACCCAGCATGAACATTTCACAAACTTTGGTGCTGTTTGTGGTGGTTCATGAATTATTACATTTCCATACAGACTGTCTCCACTAAATTAAACTGTTCACAAAACTCCAAGGCAACTGGAGGGGCAAAATTCTTCAGCCTTGGAAATACCAATAGGAGCCCTCCAAAGCTTAACAGGCCCTGCTGGCTGCCAATAACAGAGTTCCCATTATGCTCTATGGGATCATAATGCTATATATACCCTCAGCTCACCTCTGCACCCTCTCCTCTGCCAGTTGTTCACAGTTACACAGATAGGCAGGAGACTTCTTAAAAGCAGACTAGCAGAGCACATTCACTCCTGATCATGATTCCTCTCCCATGCTGAGGTTTGGGGGTGTTAGATGCACTCAGGGCTCTGAGCCACCCAGTCTCTCTGCTCACACTGAATGGAAGAGCTTGGTTAGTGGGTTCCTCAGCTGAGGACCCACATTTTGATACTAAACTCCTCTCCCCTGCTGGGGCTTGGGGGTGTTAGGTGGACTCAGGGCTCTGAGTCACCCTGCCTCTTTGCTGATGCCAAACAGAGGGGCTTAGCTAGTGGGTTCCTCTACTGAGAACTCACATTTTGATTGTGATTCCTCCCCCCTGCTGGGCTTGGGGGGGTCCTAGGTAGACTCAGGGATCTGAGTGACCCATGTCTCTGCTCACACTGAGCAGAGGGGCTTAGCTAGTAGGTTCCTCAGCTGAGCACCCACATTTTGATTGTGATTCCTCTCCCCTGCTGCAGTTTGGGGGTGTTAGATGGACACAGGGCTCTGAGCCACTCTGTCTCTCTGCCCATGCCAAGTGGTGGGGCTTAGCTACTGGGTGCCTTGGCTAAGGACCCACATTAATACCCTCCAACTCCTCCTGATTGTGAACCACTCTGTGTCATGAGGGTGAAAGTGGGTGCAAAGGGTGCTCATTATGGGGAGAAGACATCTTCCGCCCATACCAACACTGCCAGCCCGCTGGAGTTTGCCCCAGCAGAGCATCACTAGGAGTCTTGAAGCCTCCTTTCCTTGATCTATCTATCTATCTATCTATCTATCTATCTATCTATCTATCTATCTATCTATCTATCTATCTATCTATCTATCTATCTATCATCTATCTATCATCATCTACTCTCTCTCTCTCTCTCTCTCTTTCTCTCTCTAATTCAGTTTATATCCTGTCCTGCCCCACAAGCTGGCTGTATTCCTGGGGCTTCCCACAGAGGCAAAAATATTTTTAGCAATGCCCTGAGACCAGCAGTTGCTAACATTCTTTGAAGAAGACTCTAGCAGTGATCGTGAGGGTGGGGGGTGGAAGCATCCTCCCCTTCCACACAATTCCCTTTTGCTGCTCCTGCCTCAAGTACACCCCTCCATGGCCTCTCCCAGCCCAGTGTCAGAAAGCAGCTGTCCCTCCAGCTTCTCCAATTCTGGGGCTCAGTTTCCAGCCCATACTTTGGAAACATTTCCACACCTTCCCCTGCGACCCCTGTCTGGCAGAGTGCCAGGTGTGTCACACCCATGGCCGGAGGGGTGCAAATCCCCACATTTGTTCTCCTCTACCCTCCAAAGAGGAGCTGCGGTGGCTCAAGTGGTTAAGACGCTGAACTGCAGGCTGTGGAAGGTCAGTAGTTCAGCAGTTCGAGACCCGGGTGCCGCATGATGGGGTGAGCTCCTGTCTCTAGTTCCAGCTCCTGCCAACCTAGCAGTTCGAAAGCAAGAAATTGCAAGTAGATAAATAGGTACCACTTCGGTGGGAAGGTAACAGCGTTCCGTGCACCTTGGTGTTTAGTCATGCCGGCCACATGACCACGGAAACGTCTTCGGACAGCGCTGGCTCTTCAGGCTTTGAAACGGAGATGAGCACCGCAACCCTAGAGTCGGATTCGACTGGCTTTCGAGCAAGGGAACCTTTACCTTTACCCTCCAAAGGCACCTGCCAAGGGTGCACCCAGTATGTTGCCACTGGAGAAAAGAGTGGCAGCCAGAGGGAGGAAGAAGAGGCCCACTCCCTCTCAGCAGGGAGAAGTGGAAGAGAAGCAAGAGGCACCTCCAAGAAAGGCTTGCCGCACTCAAGGTGCCATGGCTGGGACATCAAGGCAGGCCACCCTCCAAGAGGTCATTCCACCAGGGACACCAACAGTGCCATCCAGAAATGCTAGGTGGAGGGCCCAGGGAGCAGTCAGGATTGAGAAGTTGCAGGGAAAATTGGGTGAAGCTGCAGGGCAAAATGTGGCTGCACAGCAAGTGGTGGGAAATTGACACATAGAATTGGGGGAAAGGAAGAGTGAGGATGGAGCAGTGGCTAGTGGGAAATAGGTCTGTGTGTGACTGCAGTCAGAGCCAAATTCCTTTTTCACAGAAATCCATCATGGAATGGCAGTTTCTGGCAGAAGCATTTCCAGAGCAGCCTATGTTCCACTGGTTTCTAGTGAGTTCTGAATGAACACAAGGCAAGATTTGGATGATGCTTCCAAATTTTGCATTCTTTCAGAATATAAACCCTTGTAATGCTCACCTTCAGGATGAAGATGAGCACTGGTACCCTGAGTTCTTTTCCAGGTTGGATGGTAATCCTTCTCTTGTCCTCCTTGTTTGTTCCTTCCTCATCTGCCCCTGCCACTACCACAGACTCTGCAGGTAAGTGAAGGCAGAGATGGTTGGGAAGTTGTGAGGATGGCCCAGAAAACTACAATCAAGTTTAGAACTTGGGGTCATTATCCTCTTTAAACCTGGAGATGTTTGTCCATGTCTGTTTTGACTGTTCAACAACTAGCTTCATTATTATGTAGAAAAAAGATACAAATTCTCTATCTTATTAGTTCTTTGGTGTTGTGCAGTCTTAAAGACCAGCTGTTTGTATGAACTCAAAGGAGTTGGAAGAGACCACAGGACATTCTGTCCAAATGATGGCTCAAAGGACCTACAAGGATCTGACCTCTATTATGAGGGAAGAGAAAACACCACAAGCACTCCGATGCTGTTGTCTTAGAATGGACTTAATAGCCCACCTGCTTCCTGCCCATTCAAACCCTGAATCAATTTTGTCATGGTAAATATGATTCCCCTGACCTCCCCCTTCATTTAACCCCCCCCCCAAAAAAAAAAACATAAGCCTGTTCCCTTTTAATTTCTAGAACCAGCTGCATTGAATGCACTCTGAAAGTGCCTCATGACTAGGTGATCCAGAGATCTGAAATTGAGCCAAACTGATATTTGCAGATCTTACAGCAATGGCTGCTGGAGGGCTCTTTGTGTAAACATGCACAGCTGAATCACTCAGCTTTTCTGTCATACCCAAACAATACAGCAGCAGCCAATAAGGGTTTTTTTGCAGGGGAGGGGAGAGATCATTTTCAGGTGGATTCTGTACTGAGTGGTTCCAGCCTCCCCAATTGATTTCCATGCAAATCCTGCATTGTGCAGCTGCCAGTGGCTGTCACTCAATAGTCCATTCAGAGTGAAAGAGCCCCCAAATCAGAAAGAGAATCCAGCGAGCAAGGACACTTTATAAATAGAAAAGGACAGGTATTACAGCTGCTTTCTCTCTGGAGTTTGTCAACAGTATTTGCACAGTTCCTCAGACAGTATGAGGAGATGAATCCCTGCTTTACCACTTCATAACAAAATTACTTTCTGTGCCAGGTTCCCCAAGCATTTCTATGGAAGGGAGTCTCTTTGTTTACTTTGGAACACTTGGCAACCATGTAGAAGCTTAAATCAGACTTTTCAAAAGCAAGTTCCATGTCCAACTACATGTGACTGCTGAATAGATTGAATTCCATTTTTTTATAATGAGATTTGTGTTGTTTGCTTGCTGTGGGAAGCACTGCTAAAGAAGAGAAACTTCAGGGAGACAGGAGGCAAAAGATAAAACAGCTTTACAAATGAGATGCTGAGAGCATCGCCAGCACACTGACCATAGCTGTGTGATGTTTTACTCTGGGACCCCACTTCGTGGGATTCTGATGTTTCACAATATGACATCTTGGTAATACACTGAATATACATTATTAAAGGGCCTGTGCAACCTCTGATATGCCTTTGCTCACATGGAGCTCAGCAGGCTTCCACCAAAGCTTTACAAAGCTCGAGGCTTGCAGCTCATATTGCGAGTTCAAATCTGCTTAAAGAATAAAGTCATAGCATAGCAACTCCAGAGTTGCTTGGCATCAAACAAGGCAAGAAAACTTTAAAAATCTACACTGAGTGACTTCTTGCTTGGAAGTACATTAAAGGCCAGTCTGTCCTCCACATTCCTAAGAAACCTGGCATGGCAGCAAGTAGTACGATCAATATTGTAGTTATTGAGTAATTATAGGACTTGCCCAGTGAGATGGACAACATGATATTGGGACAAGAGCTGATGAGTGATAATGATGCTCGACGGAGAAAAAGATAATCAAAAGACAAAACAATCTTAATGTGGTTGACTGGCAACAAAATTACTGTGGTCTTGAAATCAAACCTGTTTTATCCACATAATTATCAAAACATTTACTTAAAATAGGAACTAACAGCAAGACACTGAAGAATAATATTCTAGTTATGGTCTGTGCCCCCCCCCCCAAATCCTGCACATCATCCACTAGTAAAGGAACATTTATATGCTAATCCTCATGAAGGCACATTTTCTCACTCAATGTCTATTGAGTGATAAATAATAGCAGGCATAATTTACATTTTCTGATGAAACTAGAACAGTTAAACTTTTTAAAATGTACACATTGCTCAACAGGGATGCTATTCAGCAGGTGCCAGTATAACAGATGCTACTTATGCATGAAATGTTGGTTACCCTGTGTACCAACCCCCCCCCAAAAAAACCCTTCCTTGCATCTGCTCAACGAAATCTGCAGTATATTCACCATTATGCAGTCCCACCTAAGAGATATAAACTCCCATTTATATGGTCAGATTATAGCACTGGAATATTTACAATGTTACCGATAGAAAGAATAAACTGATGATCTAGGTAATATGGCCACTGCTAAACCAGTGTTCATAATAGTGAAATCCTTGATACCTTATCCTGTAAGTAATTGATACACTCTTTTCTCCCAGCAGCAAAATCAGAAGTACAGGGTGTGGTCACACGGCAAATTTACCGCAATTTGTTCCCACTGTAGATTTGATTGGGGATTTTTTAGCATGTTCAGATGATCATACATCTGTTGCCCAATGGCTTGCATTGCACAACGAGGCTCCAGGGACCATCCAAACATCCACGCCACCCAAGTGGCAGCTGCACCGAACAAAACAAACTAGTGTCATGTAACCAAGCAGTGTTTTATGTGTGCTTGAGTGTTCATGCATTTAATATATTCAGCACAGGATTGGTCATGCGCATAACAGAGAAAGCTGGGGGGGGGGAACGGACTACCATAAGAAGGACGTACAGATGGCCTAATCGCATTCATAGCGAGAGATGGCTGTCCAGATAGGAGAAATTGTGGATTCACAGCGCAAGTAGTAGGAAAGTACTTGATTTTCCCAGTGTCAGAAAACATGCTAGAAAACCGGGAGGATTGTGGGGGTGAGTCTGCTTTGATATGGGAGACAGAATCGGCTGTCTGATCAGCCCTTTTAAATGCAATAGGGAACAGTTTAGTTTTAAAGTCAAGTTTATCAGAATTCAACGTGTCTTGGATTAGACTGTAGCTTTCAAGCTCAAAAAGAGTCTCGTACGGTTAGTTTCATTTTTTTCTTTCCTATATTGCTTATGGACTGCTCCATTTCGGGGGTGGGGGGTGGATCTCCAACCCTTCCCCACCCGCCATTCCTTCTCAGTTCGATCTAGCAGTCCAAAACTTAATCACTTAGGCAGAAGTTTGTTTAACTCACTGTTTAGGTGAGTTTGTTCATTGCAGGTGTTACTTTCACTTATTTTCTTGTCCACTCACCGGGGGTCAGCTCTAGCTGCCATACTGGCTCCACAGCATCAGCATCTCTTGGGGATGGGCAAGCCTCGATCCCTCAGTCATCGCCTCAGGAGAGGCTTGTCCCAGCTCCCCAGGCTGGAAGTCTCCTACAAAGACTCTGGGGGGAGGGTCTGGAACCAGCCAAGACCCCTCCTTATCACCCTGGCTTCGTGAGTCTCCATCAGAGAATCAATGAGACATGTCCAAGTGCAAGCTGCCAAAAACCGGAAGTCACCATTTTCTGAAAAATCTTGTGGCAATTTAAAGGTTTACAGATTTATTAAGGCATTAACTTCATGAGCCACAGCCCACTTGGATCCCACTTAGAAAGAAATGTGGATTAGAAATGTTTTAAATTAATTAATTAAAACAAAGTATTACACTCAGTGGGAAGATGTGTAGTATATATACACTAGGGATAAGGCCCATTGTAGATGCAATACAATGGCTTTTAGAAGGAAGGAAGGAAGGAAGGAAGAAAGGAAGGAAGGAAGGAAGGAAGGAGAGAGAGAGAGAAAGAGAGAAAGAAAGAAAGAAAGAAAGAAAGAAAAAGAGGGAGGGAGGGGAAGAGGGTGAAAGAGGGAGGGAAAGAGGACAAAGAGATGGGGCAGAAGGAAGGCAGAAAGAGGGAGGGAGGAAAAGAATGCAAAGAGGTAGGGAGGGAGGGAGGAAAAGAAAGAGGGGGAAAGGAGGGAGGGGAAGAATGCAAAGAGATGGGGAGGAAGGAAGGAAGGGAGATAAAGAATGCAAAGAGATAGGGAGGAAGGAAGGAAAGAAGAGAAAGGGGAGCAGAGGGATAGAAGGCAAAGGAAGGAAGGGAAAGAGGGAGAGAAAGAGGGAGAGAGGGAAGAGACAGAGGGAGGGAGGGCCAGGGAAGGGGGGGCTCTCCAGCTCTTACCCAGCTCGGCTGGCGAGTGGGGAAAAGTGGAGCGGGGTTCTCAGTAGGCCTTTCCCTGCCCATCCACTGCAGCAGGCGAGCGGGGAAAGGCAGCGTGGGGGCCTCAGTAGGCCTTTCCTGCCCATCTGCTGCAGCAGGCGAGCAGGGAAAGGTGGCGTGGGGGCCTCAGGAGTCCTTTCCCCACCTGTCTGCAGCAGCGGGCTAGTGGGAAAAGGTTGCGCGGGGGTCTCAGGAGTCCTTTCCCCACCTGTCCACCACAGTGGGCAAGTGGTGAAAGGTGGTGCGGGGTCCACAGTAGGCCTTTTCCTGTCCATCCGCTGCTGTGATGTCGTTGTGATGTCCAGTATGTCCTGAACATAGTTTTTGCCCCAGTACCAATGAAGACTTGAAACATCATTGCGGGTTTAACTAGTTTATCTGAATTTATTCAGATTTGCTGATCTACATCATCAATTAATTATGCTAATATTTAATTGAGGGCAGGTTGCACTAGGCAGGCTGTCCATGTTGGCCTTTGTTCTAGCAAATTGACCCTGGCTCCAAACTCAGCCAGTGGCTACCACTGGCCTTGTTTCTCCTTACCTGCACATAGATCACTGAGAGGTGCCCAGTCCTAGCACCCTACCCTGATGCACTGTTAAGTCACTACCCATTCAAGAAAATGTTGCTCAGCACCAGAGGCACTCCTTCCCAAGCCTCATCCTGCCATCCAGCAAGTGATGGTCTGTTCAGGACATGTCCTCCATCACATTCAATGGCTCAGGGTGCCCACTGTTTATCTTTACCTAAATAAGTGTGGCTCTGGGACTTTGCCACAGCTGCCATCCAGGCTGGCATGGCTCCCAAATTTCACCACAGCTGCTGACTGGCCTGGCACAGCTCCTGGGCTCTGCCACAGCTGCTGTCTAACACAGCATGGCTGTTGGAGTCTGCTGGGAGGAAGCAACATACACACAGGAAATAGGTGAAAGCTAAGAGAACGGGGTTTTTTTTTACATGGGGAGATTTAACCCCCTATTTTTCGATATTTCAGATTTTTCTAGAAACTTGGGGCTCCCCTGTTTTCATGAAACTCCATTTAATGTAGGGTTGCCAGCCCCCAGGTCTCAGAGGGGGATCCTCAGTTTTGGGGGCTTCTCCCCACTGCAGACCGGCTGGCCAGTGGGAGAAAACCTGCCCCTAAACAGGGATGTTGCCATGCAACATCCCTGATGTGATGATGACACCCAGAAATGATATGGGAGATGCTCTGGTTTTTGGGCAAACTCTATGGTTTAAGCCCAATTTTACCATAGAGTTTGCCCAAGAAACAGAGCAACCCCCACGTGACACCCAACATGATGATGTCACTTTTATGTGATGCCATCACATCAGGGACATCACATGATGACCCCACCCGTTCATGGAATGCCCCCCCCAATCCCCCTGCTGAAGCAGCAAGGGGACCTGGCAACACTATGTCCATGTGACCCTCTTCTGCAGATTTAGATATCCAAGGATGGGGGCCACATATCGCTACTACATACATCCATTGATGATGATGGTGGTGGTGGTGATGGTGATGATGATGGTTTAGTACTGTTGTCTCCTTATCTTGATACTGTGAGTACTATTTACCAATTCTAAATTAGGCAGGTGATATTTGGAAATAATTCGGTGAAGTCTACTATAATTTTATACAATAATTCATTTGCTCTCCTGTCTGCTGTTTGTTCCAAAAAATTTTTCCTGACATTTGGGGCCCCTTCATGAACAAAATGCAACACAGTCAGGGGAGTAGGCTGCAGTGAGGAATGGAAATCATGTTAAATCACCCCCTACTCCCTCTTCCAAAACAAGAAATGTCAACTTATTAAATACTTTTGCTATACATGAACTGAATTGAACAAATTTTTGGGGGAAATCCTGCATCTAAACAATTATAATTATGCTTATTCTAAATCATGTACCAACTAAATTATTTGAGTATTTTTATAAATATACAAACATGCAAAATGGTTTCATGTATGTAGACAAACATGACCTCTTTCTTTTTTACATTTTTTAAAAATCTAATGATAGTAATTATTCACTCGGTTCTTGGTCCAATATTGTTCAATCAGCTTATACATAAATTTATATAAAAGTGAGTAAATTAGGGTCATGAGTGATATCAATCTGTTTGATATTTATTTCTATCAATTTGGAATGAATTTCTGCCATTTCACCTTTGTCCAAGTAATCTATTGTGTGCTAAGGTTTAATTTATAGTCATTGTTAAAGATTCAACTAATGTATTAGTGAAATGTTTTATAGTACTGTAGCATCAGAGCATTCAAACCTGAAACCTCCCCCCCCTTGCACCTTTGATTGCATCTTGTATCTCGGATAACTGGAACAGTTTATCTAGTTCCAATGGGAGCACTAGAATTCTTTTTCAATTAAGAGTATTTAAAGAATACAACATCTCTGAAAACAGTTGATCCCAGTACCCCTTAATATTGTGTATATAAGGGTGCAGCCATGAAATTAAAAGACACCTGCTCCTTGGGAGGAAAGCTATGGCAAACCTTGACAGCATAATAAAAAGTAGAGACATAACTTTAGACAAATTTGGTATTGCAATATGGTTTAAGACTCATTTTCTCTATACAATATAAACCACTTTATATTATAGGCTCAAAAATATTACCTCTAGAATTGTGAACTAAACTGCTGTTTTATATCCTGTCCTTATATATATTTGAATTTTGGTTCCACAACATTCTATGCTTGCCATAATTGATTTGGCTCAAGAACTGGCAGTCAGAAGACACTGGCCAGGGCTGACTGGCAGCTTCGCAAAGTCCCGCCCACGTCAGCCCCGGTCAGTGTTTTCAGCTCAGTCTGCTCCAGTCCTCCGACAGGAGAGGATCGTCTGGAGTGTGAGCGCAGGGACAGGCCCTCAAGGCTGAGGGAAGTGAGAGAAGCCCTTTTCCACCCCCCCACACCATCCCCTGGGCCTTCTATGAGGGGACTAGGCCCAGAGAAGGCCTTTTCCGTCCCCCCCCACCATCCCCTGGGCCTTCTATGGGGCACTAGGCCCAGAGAAGGCCTTTTCTGCCCCTCACACGCCATCCCCTGGGCCTTCTATGAGGGGACTAGGCCCAGAGAAGGCCTTTTCCATCCCCCACATGCCATCCCCTGGGCCTTCTATGGGGCACTAGGCCTGGAGAAGCCCTTTTCCATCCCCCACATGCCATCCCCTGGGCCTTCTATGGGGCACTAGGCCCAGAGAAGCCCTTTTCTGTCCCCCACACTCCATCCCCTGGGCCTTCTATGGGGCACTAGGCCCAGAGAAGCCCTTTTCTGTCCCCCACACGCCATCCCCTGGGCCTTCTATGGGGCACTAGGCCCAGAGAAGCCCTTTTCCGTCCCCCACATGCCATCCCCTGGGCCTTCTACGGGGCACTTAAATGCCACAGTTAAAACAGATAAAACATAATAAAACAATATAATACAATATACTAAAGTGTCGGTGCTCTGGACCATAAGGAAGGCTGAGTGCTGAAGAATAGATGCTTTTGGATTATGGTGCTGGAAAAGACTCTTGAGAGGAGATCAAATCAGTCAATCCTAAAGAAAAAAATGAATTAATAAAATAGTTAAAAAATAATAATCAAACCTGACTGTTCCCTGGAAGACCAGATACTGAAGCTGAAGCTCAAATACTTTGGCCACCAAATGAGACAGGAGCACTCATTGGAGAAGACCCTGATGCTGGGAAAGATTGAAGGTAACAGAAGAAGGGGACAGCAAAGGATGAGAAGGTTAGACAGTGTTATCGATGCAACAAACATGAAATTGAGCAAACTCCAGAAGACGGTGGAGGACAGGAGGGCCTGGTGTGTAGTCCATGGGTCGCAAAGCATCAGACTCGACTGTGTGACTGAACAACAACAGCAACAAAAGGGTGATTTTGTGATAGTGGAACGCAATCAATAGTAAATAGAAGTATATGGATTAAAGGTTTCACCAATACTCAAGCAGATGTGATGAGAACTTTTCTGTGCTGCTATAAAATTAGATTCAGTATGATGACACATACTTAAGACATAGATAAAGATAGGTAGCCATTTTAATCTGTCTGTAGCAGTAGAAAAGAAAAAGAGTACCATAGCACCTTAAAGACCGAAAGAATTTGCGGCAGGGTATGAGCTTTCATGAGTAAAAGCTGACTTCTTCAGAAGTGAGCAGATATCTAGAGAAGTGAGCAGTGAATTGCTTAAGATGTGTGATTTGTGAAAACTTGGTCAGTCTTCTAAATTTTTTTAAAAATGACAGGACACTCAGCATTATTTAGTGAATGCTGAAGATAGACAAAGCTGCAGATATTTTGAAATATTTATTGTCCCCAAGTGGAAACCATATGTCTTTTTTAGAAGTGCCCCTTTTGTGTTATTCCTATGACAAGGTTACATAAATGACATGTCTTGGAAACTGGACTTCTGAATTCGTTACACATAGTTATTGAACACACTTCATGGCAATTACCAAAGATTTCATTCCTAGTGAAGAATGCATTGTGTTAGGAAAATAAATGCTTTCGAATATAGGTATACTTCCCTCCCCCCTCCAATCCATTTTATGTAATGTAATTCTGTAAACTACTTCATAGATAAATCTGGTATGTGGCATTTCTCTGATTGTTCAACACTAGTAGGAAGGCCCAACTTTAATTTGTTTATTATGTTTTTATCCCCTGCTTCTTCCAAGGAGTTCAAGGTGGTGTACATCATTCTCACCCCCTTGATTGTGCCTCCCTCTCCCCTCCTTCATTTTTATTCTCTTAGGCTGAAAGGGAGTGACTGGTTTGAGATCACCTAGCAAACTTCATAGCAGGATGGGGGTTTGAAACCATATCTTGCAGATGCTAGCCTAGCACCCTAACAATTACACCTTCCATTAATTTATTTTTACAATATCCCACCTTTCATAAGAGCTCTTTGTGGCTTACAACTAATAAACACTGCCATTTAAAAAACACTAGAATAAAATCCCAAATACCACCTACAGGCTATACCATATAAAATACCCTGTTAAATAAAATGGCCTCTGGAAGGTTCTCACAACAATGCTCCCCTTACCTTCTCAAGGAGCCTGTTTCACAAAGTGGGGGCTATAATGGAAATGGAAAGGGCCCAGTGCAACTAAAGCTATCTCAGTTATAAACATAGGCATGAAGCCAGATTGAAATGGGTCAAGGGCAGATATGCCATGCAGTAACACCTAGAGCTGCACCACCACCCACAATCTATCCTCTTCCCCAGAAAAAAAATAACTTGGAGATGGGCTTATAATTGACCACTTCATCCGCTGAAAAAAACCTAAATGATACCCTTCCCCCTTTTTTCTCCCTAGAAAGGATTGCCATATAAATTCGGCTGGAATACATTTTACTAAGTTTTGTTTCCAATTTAATAGACTATGGTTGAATGGACTTACCTGCTTTCCTAAAGCCAGCGAATTCACCTTCATTTCTCCAAAAGGAAGCAGTATAATTGATTACTTTCTAGTGCCCCTCGTTTTGGAACCTAGTGTTCTGAATTTTGAGGTAGGGGATTACATTGCTAGTGACCACCTTCCCCTGATCTTAACTCTTAAAATTAGCTCTTTTGCTGACTCTCCCTACCTATCTACTCCCCAACCTCTGAGCCAGAAATCTTACCGAAAATCCTGTGGAACGACCATTCCACACAGGTAACTTTTAGTTTACTTAAACTCGGACCTACTCGTGACCTTAGAGCCTCTCTAATTGATAATATGAAACCTACTCTAGAGATTTCAGTCTATAATACCTTGATTTCACATTTCTCTCAGGCACTTTGTATACATTCCAATCATTCTACAAAAAAGAGTAATAGGGGTGCCAAATCTTTGTATCCTGCAGAGTGCAGAGCACTAAAATCTCAATTACACAATATCTAAGCCAATTCCAAACTTCTAATGATCCTGCCCTCCTACCAAAGTACTTTCAGGTAAAAAAACAGTTACAGGAGAGCACAAAAAAGAAGATAGAGTTTTTTTTAACAACCAATGGGAACAACTATACCAAGCAATTGTCCTAAATAATTCCAAGAAGTTTTGGGGCATAGTTTCAGGTTCTTTACGTACAGGACCCTCACCCAGATCTGTGATTTCATCTCACACATGGGAACAGTATTTCTCTGCTCTGTTTCAGCAGAACAATGACCGTATGGGTAATTCACATGATTTTTGTGATAAGGACTTACCAGATTGGCCACCCGTGACCCCTGAGGAAATAATAGAACTAATTAATCAACTGAAGACTGGTAAAGCTCCCGGCCCTGATTTGATCTCACCAGAGCTTCTAAAGATGGACCCTGAATGGTGGGCTGTCCCTGCCTTTTCACCACGATTAATCAAACAGGACTTATCCCTGATGCCTGGTGGAATGCAATTGTAGTCCTGATCTATAAGGAAGGCAACTACACAAACCCTTCTAATTACAGGACAATTAGCCTCCTTCCCATCATAGGCAAACTGTACGCCAAGCATCTACTAACTAAACTAACCTTTTGGATGCCTCAGCAAAGTGTTTTAGGCCCTGAATGACTTGGGTTCTGCAAGGATAGATCTACAATAGATCATTGCATCGCCTTAGCACATTTAGCTGATAAATATACCACATCTAGAAATTCCAAACTTTATGCAGCTTTTCTGGACCTTAAAGGAGCATTCAACTCAATTGACAGAGAGTCACTATGGACCAAACTGTACCAATCAGACATTGATAAGAGACTCCTTAAATTAATCATAGTGTTACATACTTCTACCGCCTGCCAAATCAAATGTTCAACTTTAGGGGAATTAACACCAAAAATTCCCTTTAACAAAGGAGTTAAACAGGGATGCGTACTTGCTCCTTTCCTATTTCATTTATTTCTCAATGATTTGGCCCCCGTCTTAGCAGAAGATGACTATTATTCCCCTAAATTGGGCATCTGTCGAGTAACCATCCTGCTATATGCAGATGACACAATATTACTCTCTTGCACGAGGGTGGGGCTCAGACCTCTGCTGAACAGATGTCTTAGATATTTTCTTGAGAACAAGTTACTCCTCAATTATGAGAAATCCAAGATATTAGTATTTGCTAAGTCTTGTAAAATCCAAAAATGGACATATGATGGAAAAGAATTAGAGCAGGTCAAGCATTTTAAATATTTAGTTGTCCATTTCAGTCATAACATGTCCTTGTCATGTCATCAAAAATCTATGACTAATTTAGCCACCATTAATGCATCAGCCATCTCACGGTTCTTCTTTAATAGAGGCAACCAGTTCGTTCCAGCTGCCTTAAATGTTTTTAAGGCTAAAGTGATCCCACAGCTATTGTATAGCATCCCAACATGGATAAGTGCCCTTGAAATCAGAATTGAAAGAATTCAATCCAAATTTGCAAGGAAAATCATGGGTCTGCCACGCTGTGTTTCATACACAGCTCTCTGTTTAGGCCTTAACATGATAGAAACAAGGGCTTGGCTTATATTTATTTATTTATTTATTATGAGATTTATACCCCGCCCTCCCCGCAAAGCAGACTCAGGGCGGCTTACAGTCAGTGTAAATACATACATAAAACGTATTTAAAAATACACCAGTTAAAACATCTTATAAATACGAATGTAAAACCATTACAATACAAAATATCAATCAAATACTGGCTACGAATGCACTTCACTGCCAACAATGGGAGCTATATATACCAAATGCTGTCTGAAGCTACTTCGTCTAAATGGATTGCCTACATAGAGAAGAAAAAAATTACAATGGGATTATCCATGGATTCTCTGTACATGTTATCTTTCACAAATGCATATCAGTTAATTAAACGTAGAATCCTGGATATAGAAATGCAAAAACTAGTTAGCGATGCAAATAAATCCTGCTCCCCCTTGAATTTTGGAATCCTTCCAATTATTGGCCATCCGCCTTTGTACTTATTAGCCCTCCACGCCCCACAATTGCGCCGAGCGGCACTTGCTAGATGCAATACTGTTCCATCTGCTGTTACTTATGGTAGATATAAAGGGATTCCATATTTAGCTAGACACTGTCCGTGTAATCAAAATCAAGTTGACTCAGTCTTCCATATTCTCCTACACTGTCCCCAGTACAATGAGATACATCTTACTCTTTTAGATCCAATTTTATTTAATATGATAGGCTGCCCAGATGCTTTAAAGGTGCGCCATCTCCTGAATGACTTGTCACCAAAAATAACTGAAAATGTAGCCTTATTTTTAAGTTTGGTAATCAAGGATTTATTGCACAATGTATAGATGCATATGATTGATTCATTTCTTCTTCTTACCTCTTTATCTGCTTTATCTTCCTGTAACCTAACATATGCCAATAAAGGTCTGTGTATGTGTGTATGCATGTATGACCACTTCATCCTTAGTCAATGAAGATTTTTTTTAAGGTCTATGAAATATATTCTTCAATTGTCTAGGGAGAGACCACTCAATCAGTGAGGTGTTTACAGTTTTAACCAACATGATTTTCCTGCAATAATTTTAGAATCCATGATGAGCAAAAGTCAAAAACACAAGCAGAGCCTCTTAATCTCACAAGATCCCTGACAGCTACCATTGGCAAGTTCGGTCTGAATCTGTTCATACTGAAAGAACAATCAGATGCTTTTGACATCTTAGATACCAAATCTGGTGGTGTGCACTCAGTATTTTTCAGGTATTTATTCAGCCAAATCAGATTTTCTAATCTGATTTGGCTACTGATCTAGCTGAGGCTGAATAAAAGTCAATATTATTTGGCTTTCATTTGGGCTCAGGTTGACTAGCTGAAGTGTCGTGAGTTCATCCACCTTCTGGGTGAACTTGTGCCGCTTCTAGGTTCCTTGCATGTGGCTTGGCTTTGCAAAAGTCAAACCACCCGTGTGACTCACAGAGTCATGCCACCATGGGCATGACTCTGTGAGACAAGCATTTAAACTTTAAATACCTTCCCATCCCTCCCCAAGTTACACCACAGTGGTGGCACATCTCAGTGAGTGAAGGGAAGGCATTTAAACTGATCAGCTGACAGGTGGACCCTCCATGCTGTTCAGTCTAAATGGGAAGAAGCTATTTCAGCGCTCCCTTTTGTGCACCAGAGATTCAGTCTGGTGTAGTGGTTAAGTGTGCGGACTCTAATCTGGGAGAACCGGGTTTGATTCCCCACTCCTCCACTTGCACCTGGCTGGATGATCTTGGGCAAGCCGTAGTTCTGATAAGAGCTGTTCTTTGAAAAAGAGTAGTTTCTGTCAAGAGCTCTCTCAGCCCCACCTACCTCACAGGGTGTTTGTTGTGAGGAGGGGAGAGGAAAGGAGTTTGTAAGCCGCTCTGAGACACCTTTGGGTAGTGAAGGGGGGGGTATAAATCCAATTTCTTATCTTCTTCTGCTTCTTCCACTGGGGGGAGTGAAATGGAGGGGTTTAATGATTTCTTGCAATGTAAAGGCAGCTTTGCCAAATAAGCTTGGCAACATGGATTATTTTCCAAATCCCAATATCATACCAATTATGACCTTGATTATGATGCCAGACACCCCATCATTCCATGAAGCTACAATAATCTCCAAAGAGTCACCAGGAATCTCTGAAAATCCCATATTGCTGCCCAGAAACCAACAAGATCCATTAATCTCCAAGGGTGAACCATTTGAATTGGTACACTGCCTCTTCAGGGAGGAGGCTGCAAGCTCAACCATACTGTCATAATATAGTGATCTGACCATGACAAGGGCTGAAGCTTTACCCTCCAGTGGCTGGTCCACTATGGCAAAGGGGGAAATGCCCCACTATTTTCAGCTCCCTACTCCTTCCAGTTTTACAGTAAAGATGAAGTAAAGTAGCAGACTGAAGAAATGGCTTCCAGGCTGTCAAATCCAATAGTCAATCCTGTTCTTCTTAGTCTCTTTTTGGTCCTCAGCCAAGTTCCTGCCTATATTCAGAGCTAAGTTATTTCCCCCTCCCATTCTTCTTAAAGGTACAGACTGTTTACTGGGGCAAAGCCTATGAATGCTTCACATAAAAATACAGAAAGAAAATAGAATCATAGAAACAGAATCATGGAGTTGGAAGGGACCTCCAGGCTCATCTAGTCCACCCCCCTGACAATGCAGGAAATTCACAAATACCTCCCCCCCACACACCCCTAGCATCCCCTGCTCCACACCCAGAAGATGACAAAAGACCTCCAGGTTCTCCAGCCAAACAGGCCTGGGGAAAAATTACTTCCTGAATCCAAAGTGGTGATCAGCATTTACCTGGGACTGTAAGAAAGGGCCACAAGAACTAAGCACTGAGGCAACCCTTCCTGCCCTCCCTCTCATGATCTGCCTAAGTTCCCAGAATCAGCATTGCTTACTATAACCGTTGCCATGACCGAGCTGTGGATTCACCGCCTGTATAGGCTTATGGATGTACTGGATTTAAAATATTTTTACTTGTGATGTGAATTATTAGTTCTCACTATACTGTATCTGACCTGGCCACTACAAAGCGTTAGTCTCTTCGGGGTGTTTGGTAAATAACTTATGAATGTATGGAGGACAACTGCCCCAATATTATTATTTTACCATAAAGTCAGGCACCAGTATTTGTAAAAGTCAAACAGTACACTTCTTTATTTCTCAGAAAGCCCAACAGGGGGATGGAATATATTTACATAGGATATTTTGTTTCCTTGTAGAATATAACTTTTTGCTTTGCCTTCACATAGGCTGGATGCTTATCACTCTCAGTTGTTCTTCAGTACACTAAACACACTTATGATCCCACTCTCCAGTAACTATTTTGTGGCTGACCATTGGACTTTATCTATCTGGACCCTTTGAGTCTAACTGGGCACCTTTCCAGCTTTCCTGACTCCACCAGACCCTTAGCCCTTTCTATAGCCACCTCTACAAGTTCCTTTGAAACAATGTATCTGGTGTTTGTGACCACTGAGGTCTTATATTGTTCACTCTCCTCTTTCCTTTAGAAGGTACCAGTGCAGAGTTTTATTCAGCCCAGTTTTCTACTCAAACTGATATCAGGCTGTTTCCACAGAGCCACAGAGGTTTTGTTCCACCTCAGAGCTATTCAGTTAGCTGACCATTCTCTGCTAACTTGTCTTCCAACTCCCTCTTCCAACTGTCAGCTCCCAACTGTCAGTTATCTACCATTATCTGCCACTCTCTGAGAATTCCAAGCCAAATGGCCCTCTCTTCTTTGTTTATCTGCTGCTGTTCACTAACCTTTAATTCCATCAGACTGACAGATGGCCATCTAGCCTCTGTTTGAAAACCTCCAAAGAAGGAGAGCCTGCCACCTCCTGAGGAAGCCTGTTCCACTGAGGAACTGCTCTGACAGGAAACTCTTTGGCTTTAATTTCAACCCACTGGTTCTGGTCTGACCTTCTGGGGCAACAGAAAACAACTCCACACCGTCCTGTATATGACAATACTTCAAGTACTTGAAGATGGTTATCATATCACCTCTCAGTTGTCTCCTCTTCAGGCTAAATGCACCCAGCTCCTTCAACCTTTCCTCATAGGACTTGATCTCCAGACCTCTCACTATCTTTGGTGCCCTCCTCTGGACACATTCCAGAGGAAACTGAAGCTATTTCAGAATGTGATGAAACATATTTAAATAAGGAAAGACTGACAGGCCCCATCAGTGGATTCTTTTTAAAATGTGGTGCCCAAAACTGAACACAGTATTCTAGATAAGGTCTAACCAGAGCAGAATATAGCAATATCATCTCTTCTTGTGATCTAGACACTATACTTCTGTTGATCTAGCCCCAAATCGCATTTTCCTTTTTAGCTACTGCATCACACTGCTGACTCATGTCCAGTGTATGGTCTACTAAGACCCAGATCCTTTTCGCACATACTACTGCTAAGACAAGTCTCCTTCATCCTATAATTATGCATTTGATTTTTCCTACCTAAATGCAGAAGAAGAAGAAGAAGAGAAGAGATTGGATTTATACCCCACCCTTCACTACCCAAGAGAGTCTCAGAGTGGCTTACAAACTCCTTTTCCTTCCCCTCCCCACAACAGACACCCTGTGAAGTAGGTGGGGCTGAGAGAGCTCTTGACAGAAACTGCTCTTTTTTCAAGAACAGCTCTTATCAGAACTATGGCTTGCCCAAGGTCATCCAGCCAGTTGCAAGTGGAGGAGTGGGGAATCATACCCGGTTCTCCCAGATTAGAGTCCGCGCACTTAACTACCACACCAAACTGGCTTTACATTTATCCCCATTGAAATTCATTTTATTTGTTTTAGCCCAGTTTTCCAGTCTGTCAAGATCATCCTATATTCTGACTCTGTCTTCTACCCCTCCCAATTTAGTATCATCTGCAAATTTAATAAGTATTCCCTGTATTCCTTCATCCAAATCATTAAGATGTTGAACAAAACAGGTCCCACTGGAATATACTCTATGTATGTTTGTTTGCCCTTGAAGACAATCTAGAAACTGAAGTTATTTCAGAATGTGATTAAATATATTTAAACTAGAAACAAGACCCATTGCAGCCATAAATGCAACGGGCGCTAGCTTGGTCAGGCAGCTGCAGGTCCTGTCTCTCCCCCCCAGCTGCTCGAGTCCCCCACTGGCCAAGATGGCCAGGATCATTCCACCCACCCATTGAGCAGGGAGGGCAAGCAAGCAGGCTTTGACAGGGAAGGGGAGGCAGTTTAAACCACCTCTCCTTCCCTTGGCTCGCTTGGTTTTCCGTGGCTGTGGGGAGGGCAGGAAGAGGAGCAGACCCGGCACCCAGCCAATGGCACGTGAGTAGTCTTGCTTGGCAGCTGACAGGCCAATGGCTGAGGGAGTGCATGGAATCTTGCCACTCCAAATTGATTTTATAATATAGGAGAGATAAGGAAAGACTTGACAGGCTCCCATCAGTGGATTCTTATGGAATCTATTGACCAATCCAAGACTCACAAGTGCAGCAGAACTTCATGACTTGCTTCCAACTGTAACAGTGGATAGTCACTGAGGGATGAGTCAATGGGTATGGCTTTATTCAAGCAGGACCAGGCCAGAGAGGCTTCTTTGTCCTTTGCTTTGTTCTTCTGCCTATTGCCTAATTATACTTTGGTAAAGAATGGGGGGAATGGAAATGTGTTGTCGAAGATTTTTTACCTGGTGCAGGCTTCTGTGAGGGGTATGTAAAAAAAACAAAAAACAAAAATGAATCCATGATTATCCATGTAGATCTGACTTTACTTTTTACCTTTTAGAGCAAGAATTCTTTATCTAGAAATATGATGAGTCCAGAGTTTTTTGCTTTGCTGCTTTGCCATAATCAAGGATATGTGTCTAAAAGCTGGAACAAAACACCCAGAACAGGCATTAAATAAATAATATTACTGCAAAACACAGTGGGATATGTTAAGAACTCTTGAATAAAATATTTCAGAAATACAGAGTATATGATTTTAGAAATAAAAACACTAAAATATTATTAATCTTTATTAACACTTTCCTAGCCAAAATGCATGTGGAACAGAATGGAAGAAGACAGGAGGGTTATTAAATAAATAATATTACTGCAAAACAACAGGATGTTTTGAAGGCACTGGAGAACAATATTTTATAAATGGAAACATTGAAATATCTTTTATTAACCCTTTCCCAGACAAAATGTATGCAGGACAGCATGGAAAGGGCTGGAATGGGCATTAAATAAATAATAAGATTGCAAAACATAGTTAGATAAGCTAAAAATGCCTGAGCACAATATTTTAAAAATGTATTCACTGAAATAGTAAGCTTTTATTAACCCTTTACCAGTCAAGATGTATCCAGAATGGCACAGAATTGGTTGCCTTTTCCCCTCTGGAAGAAGGAGGAGGTAGACTTTAGTGGCAAAAACTGCATCTGGGTGTTGGGCCTGGGGGGTGGAGCCAGAAGTTTCCTGGGCTGGCCCTGCCTCCCAGGCCTCAGTCTATGCTTTGAGCTCAGCTTGGAAGGAGCTGTGTGATGCTGCTCCCTCCATTGGGCCTTACCTTGGGAACTCAGGCACTCGCATTAGTGGCTCAGACTTCAGGTGTGGCAGCAGCAGAGAACAGGAGACCAACCTGATGGCAGAGTAGGCAGCTTGAGGGGTTGGCTGTGTGTGGCAAGGTGGTCGCCCACACAGCCAGCTCCCCACTGGTGGGTATGTGGGTCTGGGCTCCTTTCTACCTTTGTGTGACTGGAATGTGGCTGGGGCTAGGCCAGCTAATTTGTGGTGACTGCCATAGTGGGCTTGGGCCTTCCCCTCCCTGAGTTTGTGGGCCTGAGCTGCATGAGGCTGGGTGGCACTTTGGTGAGCTGGTGATCTGCATGGGCTTTGCATACCTGCATGGTGCGATGGAAGCTAGTCTGGGGCTTGGTGGGGAAGGGCTGTTGCCTTTTCTCTTTCCTGACCAGCAGGGCTTTCCTTAGCTACTGGCTGAAGTGGATTCCCTGGGGGCTTATGGAGTCTGGTGGGGCCTAGTGTGCCTTGGGTAGCCTAGTACATAGTTCAGCCATTTTGTGTCTCATTGACGGGCAGCCATTTTGGAACTTGGTATAGCCCATTAGTTGGCATGGCTCCAAAAAAGGGCAGTGGGTGTTCCAAGGGGAAGCAGCCTGTGCTTAAGACCCCATCCAAGAGGCCTGCCCCAGCCCTACCCTCCTCCTCTGATGAGGTGGGGATGTTGTGCAGCAGGCTATTTTGGAGAGGATGAATGCCTTCGAGTGAGTCTCAGGTTTTACCTTCTCCCCCCCGACCCAGCAGCAGGCAGGGGGGAAGAAGGGTGGAGGCAGACTTGGTTTGCTTCCAACAAATGGTTTCAAGCTATCTCTTTTAGAGACTAGGTCTTCCAATCCGGCTGGGACCAGCAGCAGAGTTTTGGACACTGATGATGGTGCTGCGTGAGGAACAGCTGTGCAGGAACACTGGGTGGACATGGAGGTGGTGGCAGCTGAGGCTGGCAGTCCTGGTCCTGCTGGTAAGTCCAATACAGGACAATATCCTAGGGCGGTATGACCTTGGGGGCCCTGGGGTCAGCCATCTGCCTCTAGGCCCTCAGCCTCCACTCAGGTGACCACCACAACATCAGGTCAGGTCCCGGCTCAGCCGTGGATTTGGGCTTCCACACAGGGTCTGCCTCAGGAAACTTGGGGTGGCATGGCAGCTTAGCACCCCTCCATACCAGTAGTTCCATGGGAGGGGGTTACCTCACCCCTAGGGCACTTTGTATGCATCTGTACCCATGAATACCTTTTGGTGTCCAGGCATTGCTGCTGGGAGATCACCTTTTGCCAACTATTAGAGAGAAGATTTGTAAGGGGGAACACATAGATATCTTTACCTTTCTTTACTGTGAACTAGAGAAGAAGGATAAGGAAGGTCTGGATGATAGGAATAAGGAGGAGCTGAAGAAGAGAAAGGTACATAGGACCTGGGCCAATTAGCTGACCAGTTCCTTGCATACGTTGATGTGATCTCATGGACACAGCCCTGGAGGGCCACCTCAGTATTCTAGTGTTTGGATATTATATATAAGGAGTATATGGGGTTCACTAGCCCCACCTGGTTACAATATGATGGACAGTTTATTATGAGGGTGGCCATGAACTTTTTCCTTCAGTGGGACCAGATCCATTTGCAACTTTGGCTGCAGGTGATGATGCCCACACGACCCAATTTGGATGACCTCTCAGACAGTGGGCATGTGCTGTAGCACCTCCCAGCAGCTTTCAGTTTCTGTGGTCCCACAGGACAGGTGGTTCATCACACCAGCTCTGTTGAGAATTTGGGTCACAGGGGGTGTGCAACAGAAAGCTCTGCCAGTATCACCATGGGTGTCCCATGTGCGGGGGACCACATTCCTTCATTGTGTGCTTTAGGGCTAAGCCACAGAAAGGCTGGAAGAAGTCAGAGGGAGGAAGTCCCAACCAAACCTCCTGGTAAAGGGGCCCACTCCGTAAGACATAAAGCACCTGAAGACTGGTTGTGGAAGTGCCTCAAGTGAGCAGATGGTTTGTATTTGTTACAGGGTGTTAAGTTTGGCTTTAGGATCCTGTGCCAGGGCCCCATTTGTGGCACACAATTTACGTTCACTAAAAGGCATGGAGCATATAGGTAAAGGTAAAGGTTCCCTTGCTCGAAAGCCAGTCGAATCCGACTCTAGGGTTGCGGTGCTCATCTCCATTTCAAAGCCGAAGAGCCAGCGCTGTCCGAAGACGTTTCCATGGTCATGTGGCCGGCATGACTAAACACCAAGGTGCACGGAACGCTGTTACCTTCCCACCGAGTGGTACCTATTTATCTACTTGCAATTTCTTGCTTTCAAACTGCTAGGTTGGCAGGAGCTGGAACTAGAGACAGGAGCTCACCCTGTCATGCGGCACCCGGGTCTCGAACTGCTGAACTACTGACCTTCCACAGCCTGCAGTTCAGCGTCTTAACCACTTGAGCCACCGCAGCTCCTATGGAGCATATAGTTAGGGCCAAAATAGACAAGGAGAGGGCAGAAGGCAGGGTTTGGGGTTCTTTCACTGTTCCTCCTGTCCCTAACCTATGCATTTCTCCATTGTGAATAGAGCCCAAGAATGCTCCGGGGGAAACCATTTGATCCACCAGATTTCCTATCCAAGGTGGTGGTGGGGGGGAGTCAATAACACTATTCCTAACCACATGACATCCTCCAACCAGGCAGTACATGTGGTGAGCCACTATGGCTTGGGGGCTAAGATGGCAAAATGCAACATTAAGTCTGCTTTTCGTCTTCTCCCAGTACACCCCAATGATTTCAAGATGTTGGGTTTTTCCTTTGAAGGCCAATACTACAGGGACAGGGCCTTGCCCATGGGGTGTTCCGTGTTCTGTGCTGCATTTGAATGATCTAGTTCATTTTTGGAATGGGCTCTTTGCTATGACACAGGTCTGGTTGATGTTACCCACTATTTGAACGACTTCCTGTTTATGCGCCCAAAGAGTTCAGGCCAGGTTTTCTTGGACTGGCTGAGGAGCTGAGCATTCCCCTGGCACATAACAAAATAGATGGGCCTGCCCAGATGCTGACCTTCCTCGGGGTAGAGCTTGACACAAAGGCTCAGACCTCCTGATCTCCCGGCAGTAAACTCAAGGATTTGCATAGTCTGGTCTCTGGGTTTAGGGAGAGAAAGACTGCCACTCTGTGGGAGTGTCAACAGCTGGTAGAGCACTTCAACTTTGCCTGCAAGGTTGTGGTGCCCAGCTGGGCCTTCTTCCATAGGCTTTGGGTCTGAGGCTCCCTCACCATAGGATCCAGATCAGCAACAGTGTGAAAGCAGATTTGGAAGTGCGGCTGGAGGTTTTGCATTCCTTCAATGGGATCCCCTTTTGGAGGGAGGATTTAAGGATGGAGGCTGAGCTACAAGTCACATCTGATGCTGCTGGATCTCTTGGCCTTGGGCTTTACTTCTGTGGGCATTGCTGCATGGACGAGTGGCCTGAGGACTGGGTAGCAGCAGGTTTAAACAGAGACTTTACCTTTCTGGAGTTTTTACCTATCCTGGTTGCTGTTTGGCTGTGGGGGAGGAGTTGGCCTTTTGGTGCGACAATCTGGCAGTAGTTCAGGTCATCAATTCCCTCACATCCAAATCCCTCCCAGGTCATGTCATTGGTACATGCTTTTCTCTGTGCTACCTATGGCTTAATACTCTCTTTTTCACCAGGCATGTGCCTGGGGGTGACTACAGGGTGGCTGATGCTCTCACGAACAGATGGAGAGGTTTTGTCAGCTGGCCCCAAAAGCTGACCTACAACTCACATGAATGACCCCAGAGCTATGGCTGATTGGAGGGCTGAGGTAAGAAAGGCAATAGGTCTAACCATTGCCCCTAGCACAAAGAGGGCACATGACTGTGTGGTCCACTAGTTTGAAGAATTTAGGCAGAAGGTAGGGTACCGTAGGTTTTGATCAGTTCCTGTGGAGGAACTGTTGCATTATTGTGTTGTTTTGAAAGGTAAGGGTTTGGCTGTGAGCTCAATTAAGGGACAGCTGGAGGACTAGTCATGGGAAGTGGGTTTGTAAACAGATCTAAGGTCCTGGACAGATGGGTCTTTATATCCACACCAGACACAAGTGCCTGGAGGATTTAAAGGTAATGACAAGACAGCAATATCTGGGAGATGTGCCTCTTCCGTGATCATCCTGTTTTGGCGTGCTTCGGAGCTGTACTTAAAAGATACTAGTTAAAGTCTGGAGTTTTCACTTCCCAACAGGCTAATTGTGGACTTTTCCCCATCTGATCATTCCAGTGCTCAATCAGGCCATGCCTAGCGGGTGCCATTTTAAAAAATTCTTAGTGGTATGCGCATAAATGCCTAAACATGTGACAGCTGCAGAGCTCCACTCAAACATTCTGGACAATTTCATGTTTCTAAATGGCCCATGAATTTTATGAACTGCGTTAATTAAAAAGGTACCTAGAGGGAGGTACCACTGCTAGTGCTTTAACCATTCAACTCTGCGCATGCATGGAAAAACAAGTACATGTTGAGGCATGGATGTTAAAAAACCGACCGTGCGGCTCCTTCAGGTAGATGCTGTTTAGACAATCCACCGTGGAGTATGCACACAGTAAGGGGAGCTATCTGGTCATGCAACACTGAATAAAAAAGATCGGGATCAAATTAGAGCGGGGCCAATTGCGATATTAGCTGCCCATCTGAACGCACCTTTAGGCAACCTATTTCCACTTCAGTCCTTTTGGGCCTTTGGGCAACCTGGAAGGATGTCTGTGTCTCCAGTTTTGAGACCTTTCTCTTCAATGCAGCAGCCCTGGTTGTATTTTTGGTGCCTTCTACATCAATGATTTGGTCACCGGAGAAGCAGGCTTCAACATGGCGAAGCGGACGTGCTGTGGAGCACTCCGATCACTTCCTGGTTTCTAAGGGGTCACCATCTGTTCGGAGCCTCGCTATCCCCCAGGGAAGGGGGGTAGGTGCTGAGGCTTGATCGAGGCCCCCATGTTGTTGCTACTCATGGGGAGACCCTTTTGATCACCTCTGTTGCAGACCTTGAAGAGAAGTCCATTACATAGACACAAGCCATTGCTTCCTGCGAAGGGGTGTGTGAAAAAAATGGCCAAAGAAGTGTTAAAGTGTAAAGTGAGTAACACTTTTATTGCTGGACACTTAAAAGGATTGGGACTATAAAATTTAATTGCCCTAGAAGAACAACTCTGAGAAGCACAGGCGGGAGGTTTTACACCCCGAATTAAATGGCTAGTGAAAGGAGAGACTCTTGAAAGTCACTTTCACTTTTAAAAACTGGGCAGTGCTTTGAAAAATCCAATCTTAATAACATTCAATGTACTGTGTCATGACAGGTTGTTTATTAATTTTAAAGACCCTTTTTCAATGATCCCAATTTTTACCCCACTTGGGGTAGGATGTGGACCATCAGGGTGCCCTTTATAAATTCTCTATGGGTCTTGAGAGCAACACTGGGAAGGCTATTACTCAATTGCAGCAGTATTGCACTTGGATCTGACAACTTTTAAAAAGCGCTTGACTTGACAAGGGGCGAAGATGCTTTGACTTGCTATAATTTGAAATATTGGAACTGCTGACATTTTCTTGACTGTTCGCTCTTGCTCCCCCCCTGTTTGGTGGCATCATATTAGCTGTTGGGAAGGCTTCTCTCTATTCACAGGGGGAAGACATAACTCTAAAGGTCTGACCTTGAAGCGCATTCTTGTGGCTTGGTGTTCCCAAACAATACTTTGGGGAAAAGAATAAACACTGAGGACAATTTTTTAAACAAAATTTTGTCAGTAAGCCAAATTCATATTGGAAGGATGACAGAAAAAACAGGTCAATCAAGCCAAGTCAAGCAGCCTAGACCACCTGGCACTTCACCGGCTATGTCAGGTTCAACTGCATCAAAGTTACTAGCCCCTGCCAATAAAGAAATGCAAGCGCTTGTGCAAAACACGATCCAAAGTTCAATTGCAGAGGTGGTGGATCCCATTAAAGCTGCAATGAAAGAGATAACTCAACAATTTTCTGACAAGATGGAAGCATTACAGAAACAAATAACAGACAATACCCCCCAAAACTGCTGATCTGAACATTGCAACAGGAAAAATGGAAAACAAGACAACAGAAATTGAACTTCAAATGAAAGATACAGATACCAGACAGTCTATTTTGGAAGAAGACATTATGTGGCTTAAAGTTGAGAGAGCTGCTTTTGTGTTGAGATTTCAAAATATTCAAAATATTTTTCAAAATAAGATTTACCAGCAAAAAATGGCTAGGATCCTAGCCAAACATTTGAACATGGAGGATACAGAGAAGATTAGTCAGGAGATTGACATTGCTTTTAGGATGAATTCCTCATATGCAAGAAGACACCAAGTACCAAGAGAGGTCCACGTGAGATTCCATAAAAGGGCTATAAGAGACAAGATACTGAGAGAAGTAAACAGTTTACCCTTGATGCTAGAAAATACTGAAATAAATGTCCTAAAAGAAATCCATTGGAGGGTCAGGGAAAAAAGAAGAGAATACATGGAGCTTACAACACTCCTGAGAAACAGCAGAATAAATTACAGATGGATATTACTGGAAGGTTTAATTCTTACCTACAAAAGTAAGAAACACAGGGTTACATCAGTCTTCCAGGTAGAAGACTTCTTGAAAACGTATGGAGAAGAACTGATAGCAGAACAAGAAGAAATGGAAGAGGGAGAAGAAGAAATACATGGAGCGACTGCTCCAGCAGGAAAACCCAGGAGAAATCCAAGAAAAATCCAAGAAAACGAGACTTGACAAGGACAACGCTGGTTGCAACAAGACAACAAAAAGGGAAAAAGAGGAAGCACAGAAACAGAAACAAGATCAGTAAAGGCAAAATGAATATTATCTCAGTAAATGTAAATGGATTAAATGGCCCTCAGAAAAGAAGGAGAGTCTTCCACCAACTTAGAAAAAAGAATTCTGATATTATATGTCTTCAAGAAATGCATATTAGAAAATCTGATGAGAAACACATACAAATTAAAGGTTTAGGCAAAACTTTTTTAGCATCTGATAAAGATAAGAAGAAGAGAGGAGTAGTGATGTATGTAAAAGACTATCTTCAAGCTGAATTGGTTTATGCCTCACAAGATGGGAGGATCTTAATGGTTGCAATACAAAGACAAGTGGAAAAGATGTTAATATTCAATATCTGTGCCCCAAATCAACATCAAGAAAATTTTTACAAAAGGCTCCAAAATTTAATAATTAAACAAGATACACAAGAAATTTGTATCACTGGGGACTTCAACACAGTTTTTGACAAAAAGGAGGATAGAAAAACAAGAGTGCATACTCATAAGAAGAAAAGGAAAAAGAAAGGAGGCAATGAATTCCTGTCAGTATTATATCACTTACTGGATGAATTAAAAGTAGTGGATGCTTGGAGGGTAAGGAATTCTGACAAAAGGATTATACTTATTATTCTGCTAGGCACAATTCTTGGTCTAGAATAGATATGTGTTGGATTTCAGCAATAGAGGTCAAGGATGTGATAGAAGCAGAGACTGAACCAGGAATGTATGCAGAACATAAACCGATTACTTTAGAACTACAGGAGGCAAGGCCAAGAAATAGATGGACATTAAACACATCACTTCTGAAAAATGAAAAGTTTGTAAAGGAGATGAAGAAAGAGTTTAAATATTTCTTTGTTGAAAACATACAATCAGATATATCGGTTAATATAGTCTGGGACACATTTAAAGCCTATTCCAGGTGATGGATGATAAGAGAATCAGCCAGAGTCAACAAACAGAAGAAAGAAGTATATAAAAATTTGAAAAAGCCAGCAAAATTCAAGAAGAAAAATTGATGGTTGATCCAAAGTCTGAAAATAAGAAAAGCAAGCTCAGACTTTTACAACACCAAATGAATTGTTTACTTACACAAGACTTAGCGAAAAAATTACAGTTTGCTAAACAAACTATTTTGAAAACACTAATAAACCTACAAGATGGCTGGCATACAAAATACGAAAAGAAAAGGAGAAAGCCTATATAAAAGTTTTAAAGAAAGGAAATGGAGAAGAGACAAACAAGTTACAAGATATGAAGCATATTGTGGAAGACTTTTATAGAGACCTCTACAAAACAATAGACTCCAATCCAGATCATGTAAAGAAATATCTTGAGAATCACAAACCTAAAGGTTTTACAGAAGAGCAAAGGAAAAGCTTAAACCAGTCAATTGCTATGGCAGAACTGGTGGAGGCGCTAAATAGTAAAAAGAAAAGGAAATCACCTGGACCGGACGGTTTACCTGCAGAATTTTATTTTACCTTTGAAGATCAATTATTAATTCCCTTAAAAGAAGTATGTAACAATATAATGGATAAAGGTGAGATAACTGACTCCTGGAATGAGGCCATAATAACTCTCATCCATAAACAAGACTCAGATGAAAAAGAAATCAAAAACTATAGACTAAATGTAGATTATAAAATATTTGCCTCTATATTAGCTTCAAGACTGGAAAAAATCTTGGCCCAAGAGGGTTTTTTTTTACCTAAGAGACAAATTAGAAATAATCTAAGATGTATTTTAGATGTTTTAGAATATTATGAAGCACATCCAGAAAAACAACTGGTGCTAATTTTTTTAAATGCTGCAAAGGCATTTGATAATGTTAGCTGGAATTTCATGTTAGAAGCGTTGGAAATGGCTCAGGCTGGCCCAGAACTTATCAAAATGATTGAGGCAATATACAAGAAACAAATAGCTAAAGTCTCAATTAATGGTGATTGGACTCAAAATATAGAAATTCAAAAAGGGACGAGGCAAGGGTGTCCTCTATCACCTCTATTATTTATTTTTGCACAGGAAATTTTAAATGAGACAGAGCAGAGGAGAAAATTAATGGACTTAAATTATTGGCTTTTGCCGATGATCTTGTATTCATTTTAGAGAATCCCCTTGATTCTATACTTACCTTAAAGGAAAAATTGCATGAATATGGTCAAGTAGCTGGTCTAAAAGTAAATATAAATAAAACAAAGATAATGACAAAAATATGGTAATGGAACGAGCTTTACTTCAAGAGAAATCACACTTCCAACTTCAAGAAAAAATAAAATATTTAGGAATTCTTTTGATGAATAAATGTAGCACTCTACAGGAAAATAATTATAAATAACTTCTAAAATCAACGGAATTGAACTTGGAAAAATGGAAAAACCTACTGGTGTCATTAATGGGTTGGCTAGCCATTGTTAAAATGAATATTTTACCAAGATGGATATTTCTCTTTTGACAATACTTGTATTGCAAAGCCAAACAGTTTTTAAAGAACTAGATAAGACCATTTCAAAATATATATGGCAAGGGAAGCATCTGAAAATAAAACTTAAGGCACCCCAGAATTCTAAAGGAAGAGGAGGTTTTGCTTTATCCAATTGACTTCTTTATGATAGAATGGCAGCTCTGGCATGGATTAAAGAATGGATCATCCTAGAAGATCAGGGAATATTAAGATTGGAAGGTCATGATGTGATGTTGGGATGGCATGCATTTTTGGGGTATGGGAAAGCAACATCACATAAATATTTTAAGCAACATTGGCTAAAAGCATCTTTACTGAAAGTTTGAGAGGCAATTCATAAACAATTTTATACAAAAAATTCAAAATTGATTGCACCCCTAGAAGCTTTTACGTTCCCCAAAATTTACAATGAAGAGAAAACAAGGTGATATACTGACATCTTGGATACTAATTTGAATTTGAAGCCATTAAAAGATTCAACATGGTGGCAAAAGGCACAAATTGAATCTAGGTTTATTAAAGATAAAAAGTTGGGTTTCTATGAAAATGTGTTGGAGATTGAAACGATATTGACCTCCGTAGACCAAAAATATATTTAAAAAATGTATGCTCCTTGATTATTTGATGGTGGATGAAACTGTTAAAACTAGTATGAATCAGTGGGCACAAAATGTAGGCCACGATATTGAGCTCGAACAATGGGACCAGTTATAGAAGAAAAATATTAAAATAACAAAAGCAGTTGCTTACAAAGAAAATGTTTATAAAATGTTTTACAGATGGTATATAAGTCCATAAATATTAGCTAAATGTGGTATATAAGTCCATAAATATTAGCTAAATGTGTTAGTAACTGTTCTAACAAATGTTGGAAGTGTCAGAATAAGGTGAGGTCATTTTATTATATCTGGTGGCACTGTGACAAAGCGAGAAAATATTGGGGATGGATCCATGAAATGTTGCAAAAGATATTAGAATGTACCATATCTTTTACCCCTGAAGTTCTATTGTTAAATATTTTGCCTGATATGTGTAAAAAAGATGACCATTATCTTATTGTCTATATAACTACAGCAGCGAGAATTCTATATGCGAAGTATTGGAAAGTATTGGAAGTTCCAACGAAGAAAGAAGTAATCAATAAAATTTTGGAGGTGGCAGAAATGGATAAATTGACTTTATTGTTGAAAAACCATAGAGAGTCCACATTCCAAAACACTTGGTCAAGATTCTACACCTGGTACAATAAATACAATAATATACAATGAACGATGAAGATTGGTTTTATAAGTCAATTATAAAATTCATTATGTCAGATAAGCAGTCTTAAATATTACCTGGCTACACAAATTGTGTAACTTGATAGTACCATAGGCTATTTGGATAAACATGTAATCTGTACTATTACCCCCATATATGTTTTGTGTTTGTTTTAAATGTAATGTTTGTTTATGTTAGTTTGTCTTATAAAGAAAACTTTTAATAAACCTTGTCCCATTTGGGGCAAATAAAAAAAATGATTTGGTCACCCAGTCCCAGAGTGACATGACAGGTTGGGCATTGTTGGCCCAGGATGTTTACTTGGTCAGAGGTAAGATGTACATTACCTTGAGGTGCTCCAAGATTGACCAATTGCAAATGGGGATGGGGAACACACTGGGTTTCTTTTCCAAAAGGGAGTTTTGCCTGGTTTCCACCCTCTCAGACTATCTGGTGGTTAGGGGGACTGGGGCAGCCTATTGTTCTGGCACTGTGATTCCAGTCCCTTATACAAGCATTGGTTTTGGGTGGTCACCATCAATGCCCTAGGCAAGCTTGGGTTGTCATGGGTGAGATTTTGCACCCAGTCTTTCCAGATTAGTGCTGCCTCAATGGCTGCAGCCATAGGCTACACAGCATGTGACATTCAGTGGTTAGGTGGATGGCGTTCATTGGAATTCAGGTCCTATGCACGCCCCTTTGTTGCACCATGGATGTGCTGCTCAATGATTCACTGTTTTTTCTTTCCACGTACTGTGGTCCACTGGTAGGGAAGAAGAGTTCTCGTCTGCAGGCACAGCTTTGTCTTCTGCATGGCTCACTGGGCCAAACAAGCACTCATCAGCCAGTGAACCATGATGAAGTGGCAGGGGAGCCAGGGGTTGCAGTGGCCAGGCCTGTTGCCATTCTTGTTTGAGTCATCTGCCTGGGTGGAAATGACTTGGGCCTGATCAAGGGGAAGGACCTGGTGTTGCAGGCCATGGCTGACCTTTGGCTCATCAGGAGCTGGTGGCTATTATTCTTTGGTCTGCCATGGTTCCATGCCTCATATGGCATGGGGTTGGGGACCCATGAGGCATTGGTTGGGCTCATCGGAAGGCAAATAGGGAGCTTAAGAAGGCTCTGGAAGGTGGGTTGGGCCATTTTTTGCCTCACCTGTATAGGGGTGATGGCATGCATCTCTTGGACACAGGGACTGACATATTTCTAAGAAGACATAAGCAAGGGCTTTGGGTGGCTTTTGGCTTCCCGGTGGGTGCAAGGGCCTAAACAGAGGCTTGGCCTTTGTGATGGCGGGATTGTGTTGGGCAAGGAGATGCAGTTTGGTGAGCACCATCAGACACTATCACCTTTGGGGGCAAGGGGTCTTGTGAGTACAGCACTTGGGTTTTGCAGCCTGGAATGTGGACTACCTTTGGGACTACTCTGGATAGTTCCTCACCTTCAGTTGTGTAGCTCAGGAGGCTGGAGTTCCAGGGCAATAACCCACTTGCTGTGCCGTCTGGACACAAGCCACATCATGATGGCTCCTGCCCAGGGTTCGGTGGCTCGCCTGTTAGATGGCAAGGGCAGTCAAGGGTGATGTAAAAAGGTCACCTGGCCCCACTCTGGCCAAATGCCTTTTGTTACAGGGCTGCAACACAAAATTACAAAACCCTGGAGTGTGACTGTTCTCACACCAGTATGGTAGTCTGCCACCAGCCCCCTTTTTACTAGCTCATTAGTCAGAAGCCAAAGGGCAAAGCTTCTAACTCTCTTGGGTCTAAATCAGAAAATCCATCCTGCAAGGTTGGCTCATAGAAGATATTTCTCACCAAAAAAAGAAGTTACTCTGGTAGGTGGTCTATCAATCAAGGCAGTAGATTTAGATTGATAACTGTGAACACAAATAACCACAAAAGTAAATTTAAATATATTTTTATTAAAGTGCAAGATTGCTTTAAATGAGAACAAAAGACTGAGGTTAAAATAAGAAACAGAGATATTTAAAGCTAAAACTGTTACATATTGGTTAGAAGATATTACTCATTCTCAGATGGTGGTTCCAGTGATCCAAAGTGGCTCTACTCCTGAGTCACCACAGACCAAAGCTGAATGGCCTATGCAAGCAAATGTCCAAGATGGCCAAAAGTGAGTGAGATAAGCAGCTGAAAATAAACTACAATCTTACTTCTTTATGGGCAAGGCACCTTCATGGTACTAGGCCTTTGCACCAATATGGTCTCTTTGTGATGACACATAGCCAAAATGTTGGCCAAATGATTGAACAGGTGACCCAAGTGGAGGTCTGAACTGGGAGGAAGACACAGAGCCATACTGCAGCTAGGCTTGGCCCCTTTCCCACAGGTGCAAATCATGGCTTAATTGAAAGGAATGCAGCTAATTGGGGAAGACAGTACCAAGCTCCCCATCTTCCCCTCCCAGCTGTGTTATCTACACTTCACAAGGTCATTGTGTTCTTTCTCAGCAAGGCAGTTTTGAACTCTGTAAGCAGGCCTCATCTGAAGCCTGAACGAAATTTTGAATCAGAACAGAATTTTAAGGGCACCAAAGCTCTTTAGAGGTGACCTCTGGCCCTGACCCTTCCAAAAGTTAGTTTGGCCCTTGCCATCCTATCATATATATTTGAATTTTGGTTCCACAGCATTCTATGCTTGCCATAATTGATTCGGCTCAAGAACTGGCAGTCAAAAGACACTGGCCAGGGTTGACTGGCTGCTTCGCAAAGTCCCGCCCATGTCAGTCCCAGTCAGTGTTTTCAGCTCAGTCTGCTCCAGTCCTGCGACAGGAGAGGACTGTCTGGAGTGTGAGCGCACGGACAGGCCCTCAACACTGAGGCAAGTGAGAGAAGCCCTTTTCTCCCCCCCACACCATCCCCTGGGCCTTCTATGAGGGGACTAGGCCCAGAGAAGCCCTTTTCCGCCCCCACTTGCCATCACCTAGGCCTTCTATGGGGCACTAGGCCCAGAGAAGCCCTTTTCCATTCCCCACAGGACATCCCCTGGGCCTTCTATGGGGCACTAGGCCCAGAGAAGGCCTTTTCTGTCCCCCACACGCCATCCCCTGGGCCTTCTATGGGGCACTAGGCGCAGTGAAGCTCTTTTCTGCCCCCCACACTCCATCCCCTGGGCCTTCTATGGGGGCACTAGGCCCAGAGAAGGCCTTTTCCGTCCCCCACACACCATCTCCTGGGCCTTCTATGGGGCACTAGGCCCAGAGAAGGCCTTTTCCGTCCCCCACATGCCATCCCCTGGGCCTTCTATGAGGGGACTAGGCCCAGAGAAGGCCTTTTCCGCCCCCCCACGCCATCCCCTGGGCCTTTTATGGGGGCACTAGGCCCAGAGAAGGCCTTTTCCATCCCCACACGCCATCCCCTTGGCCTTCTATAGGGCACTAGGCCCAGAGAAGGCCTTTTCCGTCCCCACATGCCATCTCCTGGACCTTCTATGGGGCACTAGGCCCAGAGAAGGCCTTTTCCGTCCCCACACGCCATCCCCTGGACCTTCTATGGGGCACTAGGCCCAGAGAAGGCCTTTTCCATCCCCCACACGTCATCCCCTTGGCCTTCTATGGGGGCACTAGGCCCAGAGAAGGCCTTTTTGTCCCCCACATGCCATCCCCTGTGCCTTCTATGGGGCACTAGGCCCAGAGAAGGCCTTTTCTGCCCCCAACATGCCATCCCCTGGGCCTTCTATGGGGGCAGTAGGCCCAGGGAAGGCCTCTTCCACCCCCACACGCCATCCCGTGGGCCTTCTATGGGGGCACTAGGCCCAGAGAAGGCCTCTTCCACCCCCCACATGCCATCCCCTGGGCCTTCTTTGGGGCACTAGGTCCAGAGAAGGCCTTTTCCATCCCCACACGCCATCCTCTGGGCCTTCTATGGGGCACTAGGCCCAGAGAAGGCCTTTTCCGTCCCCATACACCATCCCCTGGGCCTTCTATGGGGGCAGTAGGCCCAGAGAAGCCCTTTTCCCCCACACACTGCCTACTGCCCCCATAGAAGGCCCAGGGGATGGTGTGTGGGGGACAGAAAAGGCCTTCTCTGGGCCAAGAGAAGCTCTTTTCTGCCCCTCTTCCCTTCCTTTCCCCCCTTTCCTTTCTTCCGCTCTCCTTTCTTTCACTCTTCCCCCTCTTCCTTCCTTCCTTCCTTTCTCCAACCCTCTCTCCCTTCCACCTCCCTCCCTTACTTTCTAGGGCCCGTTGTCTTCCACCACTACGGGCTTTTCTCCCTACTTTGTAATAATGTAAATAGTGGCCCATTAATTAACCCAATATTTGTGTCTGTCTCTTCTGACTGGGGGAGGGGGCAAACAATAGGATATGACTAAAGCACTGAAGAACAATACTCTAGAAATAAGAGCACAGTACTATATATGTTATTAACACCTTCCAATCAAAAACACATTTTCAACCAAAAATACATCACACCACCATGTTCTAAGGTAGCTAAACAAACCAAATACAGATATACTATAGGCTTAGATGGCAATGATGCACCAAGCTACAAAAACGCCACAGAATCCATGTTGCATTACCATTTCTGTGCAACTTACTGTTTTGCGGGGGGGAAACGGGTCAGAATGGACACTTGCCCTTGGTTTATGCCCACCCAATTCAGAAGTGCCACAGAACTCACACTTGTTGATCTCTCCTGGAACTGAGTGATCTGAAGAAGGCCGAGAGATGCCTACAATAGTGCTGGCAAAAAGTTCATACTTGACCTGACAGAGGATGTTATAGAGTTCATTGAAAGAACTGAGGAGCAGCAGTGATAATGGCAAACAAGTGTTACTTCTCCCCTATCACTGCATCAGCCAGTTCATGATCATCCCAATTCTTTAAGGTATCTTGGCATCTATTGACTCCTAAAGCTGAGCCTTTATTGTTCCAGGAACAGGAATATAGTGCTTTTACAAAGGGGTTTTTTTTTTGCTACTAAAATCTCTTGAATATTTTCTGATTTGGATGCTAGTTGTAACATAGCTTAGGGAGAAAATAAGGCTTCTCTGGTAAACGGGGGGGGGAGGAACATGGTACAAGGGAGAATAGTTTTGACCAGGGCTCTTTTTGTAGAAAAAGCCCAGAAGGAACTCATCAGCATTATTAGGCCACAGCCCTGACAGCACAGCTCATTAGCATATTAGGCCACACCCCATGTTACCAGAAGTGTGCTCATCCAGTCACACCCACCTTTTGCTTCTTGCTCTGTTTACCTTGTTTGTTGTCAAAACCCAGGGCTTTTTTTGTAACAGGAACTCCTTTGCATGTTAGGCCACACACCCCTAATATAGCCAATCCTAATGAGTTTCTGCTGTTGGGTGTGGCCTATTATGCTAATGAGTTCCTGCTGGGTGTGGCCAACTTGGGAGCCAGCCGGAACTCCATTCCTGTGCGTTCCTGCCCCAAAATAGCCCTGGTTTTGACCATTTAGATAACAACAAGTCTTGCAATGTGATCTGTGAAGCCTACAACTTGTGCTTTGGACCCTTTTCTATTGTGGTTGTTAAAAACATGCAAGGGCCATGTTAACATGCCATTGTTGACCATCATAAATCAATCTCAGATTTGGGGCATCTTCCCTCAGCCACTCAAAGAGGTGACATTAAAAAAACCCACTCCTACAGAAGAGAGATGTGACCCATTACAAATACATAAAAACAGCAATTAAAACATTGGGCAGGAAGGAGGAATCACCGAGAGAACACCAAACCAAACAAAAAATAGTATTTACCTGCTGGCAGAATATGGCAATAGAAGGGGGCAGCTGAATCCCCCTGATGAAAGAGATCCAGAGTTTTGGTGCCACAATTGAGAAGGCTCTCTCCTAAATTGCCCGCTGCTTAATCTCAGAAGGTGGGACATCCAAAACAGGGCCTTCAAACATTACTGTAATGGTCAGATAGGTTCATAAGGGAATATGCAGTTCTTCAGTTATGGAACCATATAGGGCTTTGAAGGTGAACACCAGTATCTTGAGTTGTGCCCAGGAAAAATTGGGAGCCAATGTAGATGGTCCAAGAGTAGAGTGATACAGTCCCTCTGACTCATTCCAGTCAACAGCCTGGCTGTAGCATTAAGAACATAAGAAAAACCCTGCTGGATCAGACCAGTGGTCCATCTAGTCCAGCATCCTGTCTCACACAGTGTCCAACCGCTTCCTCTGAAGCGCCACACAGGCATGGAATAGAGATCTTCCCCTGATGTTGCCTCCTGGTTATGGGATTTTGAGGTGAAGAAGAAGAAAAAGCAGAAGCAGAAGAAGAGATTGGATTTATATCCTGCCCTTCACTACCTGAAGGAGTCTCAGAGTGGCTTACAAATGCCTTTCCTTTCCTCTCCCCACAACAGACACCCTGTGAGGTAGGTGGGGCTGAAAGAGCTCTGAGAGAACTGCCCTTGAGAGAACAGCTCTGAAAGAACTTATGACTGATCCAAGGTCATAAGAACATAAGAGAAGCCAATGTTGGATCAGACCAATGACCCATCCAGTCCAACACTCTGTCACACAGTGGCCAAAAACACCAGGTGCCATCAGGAGGTCCAGCAGTGAGGCCAGGACACTAGAAGCCCTCCCACTATTGCCCCCCACCCAAGCACCAGGAATACAGTATTTCACTTGCCCCAGCCTAAGAGTTCCTATCTATACTCGGGACACGCTCGGGACGAAGCAACAAGAGCATCTTATAGGACGTTTATGAGATCCTATGAGATGGCAGTCAAGGCCGCGAAGAGAGAGTTCTATGCGGCTGTGGTTGCGTCTGCTAGCTCGTGCCCAGCAAAATTGTTTAGAACTATTTGGTCATTAACAGAGCTGCCACAGGGCAGACCAAATGTTAGGGAATTGGACACTGGCTGTGAGACTTTTGCAAGCTACTTTGCAGACAAAGTCTTATCACTCCGCCGCGACCTCCCCGCCACAGTTGAGACAGTGAGCGAACTCGAGGCTCCATGCATGTCTTCTGGTTCCATTCTGGATTACTTCAGTCCACTCACTCTTGAGGAAGTTGACAGATTGTTCGCAACGGTACGCCCAACCTCGTGCAGCCTTGACCAGTGCCCTTCATGGCTTATAAAAGCTGGCCATGAGGGGTTTCGAGGTGCCCTCAGGGATATTATTAACAAGTCTCTCTTGGAGGGACAGTTCCATGAGGCGCCCAAGGAAGCGATGGTCCGCCCTCTCTTGAAAAAACCATCCCTGGACCCAGCTGAATTAGCTATCGACCGGTGTCCAGTTTGCCCTATTTGGGCAAATTACTCGAGAGGGCGGTGGCGATTCAGCTGCAGAGCTTTATGGATGACACTTCCATGCTAGACCTGTTCCAATCCAGCTTCCGGCCAGGTCATGGGACGGAGACGGCACTGGTTGCCCTCACAGATGACCTCTGGAGGCATCTGGATCGAGGCGGTACGGCAGTACCGATGCTGTTGGACCTGTCGGCAGCGTTCGACACGGTCGACCATCAGTTGCTGACCCACCGCCTCGCTGATGTGGGGATTCAGGGGCTTGCCTTGCAATGACTTGTCTCTTTTCTCCAGGGTCAGGGACAGAGGATGGCACTAGGGGAACAGGTGTCCCAGAGGCACCCACTGGTTTTCAGGGTTCCTCAAGGGCGGTGTTATCCCTGATGTTATTTAACTTCTACATGTGCCCCCTTGCCCAGATCGCCTGGAGGCATAGGCTAGGGTGTCATCAATATGCAGATGACACCCAGCTATATCTGTTGTTGGGTGGCCGGTCCGACTCCACCCCAGATGACCTGGAGTGGGTGCTTCAGGAGGTGGCTGGCTGGCTTAGGATGAGCCGATTGAAATTGAATCCAATGAAGACGGAGGTCCTATGCCTGAGTCGGAGTGGGTCGGGTACGGATCCCACTACCAGCCTTTGGTGGGACACCACTGGTGCCAGCGCCAAGGGTCAGGAGCTTGGGAGTGCTCCTGGATGCCACCTTAACAATGGAGGCCCAGGTAGCAGCCACTGCCAAGGCAGCCTTTTACCATCTTTGGCTGATTAGGCAGCTAGTTCCCTTCCTCGAATGCAATGAACTGGCAACAGTGATCCATGCTATGGTCACCTCGAGACTGGACTACTGCAACGCTCTCTACATGGGGCTGCCCTTGTCTCACATCCGGAAGCTGCTGCTAGTGCAGAATGCGGCAGCCAGGCTGTTGATGGGTCTCTCTATACGAGATCACATCCAGCCTGTGCTGAAGGCACTGCACTGGTTGCCAATAGCATACCGGATTCATTTCAAGGTGCTGTTTTTGACCTTTGAAGCCCTATATGGTCAGGGACCTGTCTACTTGAGGGACCACCTTTCCCCGCATATTCCCCAGAGAGCTCTGAGGTCAGGATCACAGAACCTCCTGACTGTCCCGGGCCCAAGGGACACCAGACTAGCAATAACCAGAGCCAGGGCCTTTTCAGTGGCGGCTCCATACTGGTGGAATGAGATCCCGGAAGATCTTAGGGCCCTGTGGGACCTTTTACAGTTCTGCAGGGCCTGTAAAACGGAGCTCTTCCACCAGGCTTTCAATTAGGGGCCGCCACTGATGAAAGAGGCACTGAAAAAGGAATATCTTATGGGCCTGGTTATGGCGCGGGATTGCTGCCTGCAGGACGGGGAGTGTGATACGGAACTTGCTGCCTGCCTGATTGGGAGGAGGATATGGGAATCGCCTTTGTGATACTAGCACTTTATCTAACCTTTGTTACTGAATTTTATTGTATAGATTGTATTTTATTGTTTTATGATATTTTAACTATTGTACGCCGCCTTGAGCCAGTTTCTGGCTAGGTGGGATATAAATAGAAAGATAAATAAATAAATAAATAAATAAATATACATTGTGGCTAATAGCCACTGATGGACTTCTGCTCCATATGTTTATTTAATTCCCTCTTGAAGCTGTCCATGCTTGTAGCTGCCACCCCCTCCTGTAGCAGTGAATTCCATCTGTTAATCACTCTTTGGGTAAAGAACTACTTCCTTTTATCTGTTCTAACCCAACTAGTCAGCAATTTCATTGAGTGCCCATGAGTTCTTGTATTACAAGAAAGGGAGAAAAGTACTTCTTTCTCAACCTGTCCTATCCCATGCATAATCTTATAAACCTTGATCATGTCACCCCTTGGCCGTCATTTCTCCAAGCTAAAGAGCCCCAAGCGCTTTAACCTTTCTTCATAGGGAAAGTGTTCCAACCCTTTTATCATTCCAGTTGCCCTTTTCTGCACTTTTTCCAATACTATAATATCCTTTTTGAGGTGTGGTGACCAGAACTGTCCACAGTACTCCAAATGAGGTTGCACCATTGATTTAAACAGGGGCATTATTATGGTTTCTTTTCAATTCCCTTCCTAATAATCCCCAGCATAGTGCTGGCCTTTTTTATTGCAGTTGCACACTGTCTAGACATTTTCATTGAGTTATCTACTACGACTCCAAGAGCTCTCTCTTGGTCAGTCTCTGCCATCAATGTGTATTTATATTTTGGATTTTTGGCTCCAATGTGCATCACTTTGCACTTGGACACATTGAACCCCATTTACCATGTTGATGCCCATTCACCCATCCTCAACAGATCCCTTTGGAGTGCCTCACAATCCTCCCTGGTTCTCACCATCCTGAAAAACTTTGTATCATCTGCAAATTTAGCCACTTCACTGCTTACTCCCAACTCCAAATCATTAATAAACAAGTTAAAAGGCTTGGACCGAGTACTGATCCCTGTGGTACCCCACTGCTTACCACCCTCCACTGAGAAAATTGCCCATTTATACTCACTCTCTGTTTCCTATAATTAGGCAGTTTTTGAGCCACAAGAGGACTTGTCCTTTTATCCCATGACTATTGAGCTTACTTAGGAGCCTTTGATGAGGAACTTTATCAAAAGCTTTCTGGAAGTCAAGTTAACAACATCTATTAGGTCCCACTTGTTCACATGTTTGTTTACCCCCTCAAAGAATACTAACAGGTTAGTGAGACAAGATCTTCCCTTACAGAACCCATGCTGAGTCTGCCTCAATAGTTTTTGTTCATCAATGTGCCTACTAATGCTTTCCTTAATAACAGTTTCTATCAACTTACATCAGACTGACTGGCCTATAATTTCCCGGATCTCCTCTGGAACCCTTTTTAAAGATGGGAGTGTCATTAGCTACCTTCCAGTCCTCAGGAATGGAGGCAAAGTTTAATGAAAGATTACACCAGCTGCTGCATGTGGAGGAGTGGGGACTAGATTAGAGTCCGCACTCTTAACCAATACAACAAACTGGCTCTGAATGTGGAGGTTTCCCTCAATCACTCATTCTGCCCCAACTGAAATTTCTGAACACTTCTCAAGGTGCAGCCCCACATAAACTGAATTGCAGTAATCTGATCTAGAGATAACCTGGGCATGCACCACAGTGGCCTGATTTTTTCTGCAAGGAAAGGGCACAGCTGGCTAATCAAAGTTTTTAAAAGGCACTGCTGGCCACAGCTGCCACCTGCTTAACAGGCAGTAAGCCTGGGTCCAAGAGCAACCCTAAGCCACAGATCTGTTCCTTCAAGGGGAATGCAACCACATCCAGAGTGGGTGACATCTCAAATTTCAGTTCAGACCTTCTGCTCACTAGTAACACTTCCATGTTAGGATTAAGCTTCAGTTTATTAGTTTGGATCCATCCCAATATGGCCTCCAGGCAGTGATTCTGGGTTTCTACAGCCTCTCTGGGATCAGGTGGAAGTGCAAGATAGAGCTGAGTGTCATCAGCATACTGGTGACAACCCAGCCCAAATCTCTGGATGACCTCACCTGTTGGTTTAATGTAGATGTTGAAAAACATAGGGAATAAGCACCACCTAACACCACCTTCTAAAACATACCCTTTAGGTAGGACTGAAACCTCTGCAGAATGGTGCCTCCCAATCCCAACCCAGAAGGGCGGTCCAGAAGGATATCATGACTGATAATAGTTTTTTTTATATTTTTTTTTAATTTTCTGTAACACAAACAAAACATTAACAAAAACATATAGAAAAACGTAAAACTGGGGGTACTTTGCTTATAGAAACATTTTGTCGCTGAGCATCTAACAATTTAGAATACAACCTTGAAATAATCATTACTTTTCTGCAATATTTAAAACATAGAATAGTTTCATCCTAGTCTATGCCTTTTCTTGATCTTGCTTATATACCTTAACTTGACATAGTGAATATATAGTTCTCATACCATCTGTAGAATCTTGACCATGTGTTTTTGAATGTCTCTTCGGTGCAGTTCTTCAAAATTAAAGTGAATTTGTCCATCTCTGCTGCTTCTAGTATTTTATTAACAAATTCTTCTTTATGTGGAGTATATTGGCTCCTCCAGTATTTTGCAAATAGTATTCTAGCTGATGTAGTTATATACATTGTGAGGTAAATAGCTTCTCTTCTAAAGTTCTCTAGTAAAATGTTCAACAATAACACCTCTGGGGTAAATGGTACTGTACATTTAAATATACTCTGTAAAGTTTCATGTATCCATTTCCAATATTTCTTAGCTCTATCACATAGCCACGACATCTGATAAAATGATCCTGTTTTGCTTTCACATCTCCAACATTTATCTGAGTATTTTGGGTCAAATTTGGCTATTTTTGAGGTGTTATATACTATCTGTAAAACATCTTATAGATATTTTCTTTATGAGAAATAGATTTTGTGATCTTAATATTTTTTCCAAAATTTGGACCATTGGTCTAGCTGACTAGCACGGCCCACATTTTGCGCCCACTGTATCATAACATTTTTAACCATTTTGTCATGCCTTTTATAATCTAACAACACATACCTTTTCTTTATAAAATTCTGTTCAACAGAAAGCATTAGTTTATCTGTTACCAACCATTCCTCATAAAAGACCGCCACTTTATCTTTAGTGTATCTTGATTCAATCTGCACTTTTTGCCACCAATTCAATTCTGGTGGGAGTTTAAGATTAAAATTAGGGTCCAATAAATCTCCATATCTTTTCAGTGGTTCTTCCCCTAGCATCTTCGGGTTTGTAAAAGCTTCTAAGGGGGCAAACAATTTTGATATTTTAACATAGAATTGTTTTTTTATTGGTTCCCAGACTTTTAAGAGAGAAGCCCTTATCCAGTGTTGTTTAAAATACTTATGGGCATCTGATTTCCCATACCATAGAAAGGCATGCCAGCCCAGTTGTAAATCATGTCCTTCTAGTTTAAGCAATCTTTTGGTTTTCTAGTTTAATCCAGTCTTTGATCCATACTAATGCTGCTGCTCTATAGTACAGAATGAAGTCAGAAAGGTCTAAACCTGCTCTTTCTTTCGAGTCTTGTAAAGCTTTAAGCTTTATTCTTGGTCTCTTCCCCTGCCAAATGAATTGTTTCAACATTTTATCCACCTCTTTTTAAAAAATTAGGTTTTGTAGAACTGGTATCGTTTGGAATAAAAACATCAATCTTGGCAGAATGTTCATTTTGATAGTAGCTATTCTACCCATAAAAGATATTTGGAGATTCTTGTTGAGATCCTGTTTTGTTGTGTTCAGTAATTCCATGTAATTGTTTTCAATCAAAGAGCTAAGTTTATTCATTAAGTTTATTCCAAGGTATTTAATTTTCTTTTGGGTTTCCAGACCTGATATGTCCTGGAGCTGTCTTGATTGAAGCTCTGTCATATTTTTTGTCAGCATCTTTGTCTTATTTTTAAGTCTCTATAATCCTCTATTCTCTTCAGCAGAGTTTCTATTGATTCTAAAGGTTCTTCCAAAATAAAGGCCAGATCGTCTGCAAAGGCTAGAAGTTTAAATTGCTCTCCTCTTATTTTGAGTCCTCTAATTAGTTCATCTGTTCTAATTACATTGTTTAAAATTTCCAGCCCCAAAATGAAAAACAGTGGTGAAAGTGGACATCCGTGTCTCGTCCCTTTTTGAATTTCAATTTTTTGTGTTAAATCACCATTAATTAAGATCTTAGCCTGTTTCATATAAATTGCTTCGATCATTTTATAAAATTCTCCTCCAGCCTGTGCATATTTTAACAGTTCTTTCAAAAATTTCCAATTGACATTGTCAAATGCCTTTTCCGCATTTAAAAAGATTAAGGCCATTTGTTTTTCCGGATGTGCTTCATACTGTTCAAGAATGTCCAAAATTATCCTGACATTATTTTTGAGTTGCCTTTTGGGAAGGAAATCCATTTGGTCTTTGTGTATAGTCTGCACTAGTACTTTTTTCATTTTTTCTGCCAAAATGGAGGCAAATATTTTATAATCCACATTTAATAGAGAGATAGGTCTGTAGTTTCTAATCTCTGTGCCATCTTGGCCTTGTTTATATATGAACGAAATTATCGCCTCATTCCATGAGTTGGGGAGTTTCTGTTCAACAGTTACATTTTGACAAACTTCCTTGAAAAGGAAAATCAGTTGGTCTTCAAAAATATGGTAAAATTCCACTGGTAGTCCGTCAGGTCCGGGTGACTTGCCTTTTTTTTGTTTCTTCCAAGCTTCTACTATTTCTGCCGTAGTAATTGGTCGGTTTAATATTACTCTGTGGTCTTCCTTGAAGATTTTACTATTGTGTTTCATTATATATTGTTCCTGGGATATTTCTGTTCCTTTCTACAGATTTTGGTAGAATTGTTCCACTATTATTTTTAAGTCTTCTAGTTTGTTTTTTTTCTTCTCCATCTCCATTTCTTAGTGTACTTATAAATCTTTCTTCACGTTGCTTACATAGTTTATATGCTAACCATCATGTCAGCTTATTTGCATTTTCAAAATAATTTTGCTTAGCGTAAGTTATTTTCTTCGCTATTTCTTGTGTTAGAAGACAGTTCATTTGATGTTGTAATTGCTTGAGGTTGATTCTCCCTGCATCACTTTGTGCATTCTGTTTCAGTTTCTCTTCTTGTTCTTTCACTTGTTTCTGTAGTTGAAGAAATTTCTCAGATCTCAGTTTTCTTCTATATGTAGTTTCTTTTATCATCCATCCTCTCACAAAGGCTTTAAAAGCATCTCAAACTGTGTTTATAGAGATCTCTGAATGTTTGTTTCTTTCAAAAAATGCTTGGAATTAATTCTTAGAGTCTTTTATAAATTCTTCATTTTTTAAGATTGTAGTGTTTAGCTTCCATCTGCTTCTTCTAGCTATGTCTTGTAGCTCTAAAGTGATAGGATTGTGGTCTGCATAAGTCTGTGGTAAGATTTCAGCTTCCAGTATTTCGTTTGTCATCGTAGCTGATATCCAACACATATCAATCTTGGCCAGGATTTATGTCTCGCTGAGTAAAAAAGTAAAGTCTCTCTTATATGGATTCCTGACCTTCCACACATCTATATATTTGTTCTCTTCTATTAATTGATAGAACGCAGGTGGCAGTTCATGTTTTCTCTTCCATTTTCTTTTCTTCAGCATCTTTCTATCTTGGCTTCCATCAAAAACTGCATTGAAATCTCCGATTATACAAGTTTCTTGGTACTCTTGTTTCTCCATCAGTTCTTGTAATGTTTTGTAGAATTTTTCTTGGTGATGATTTGGTGCATAGATGTTCACCAATAAGGGGTTTTTTGTATGCCTTTGAATTTGAACCATTAAAATACGCCCATCTTGTGAGGCATGGACCAATTCTGGTTGGAGATGTTCTTTCACATATGTCACCACACCACTTTTCTTCTTCTTTTTAGCTGAGGCTATGAATGTTTTACCTAACTTCTGGATTTGCAAATATTTTTGATCAGCTTCTCTAATACGTGTCTCTTGTAAAAAAAAATATATCAAAATTACCTTTTTTAATTGTTGAAAATACCTTTTCCTCTTCTGAGGCGAGTTCAAACCATTGATGTTTATTGAAATCAATCTCAGTTTATTTTTATTTTTATCCATCTTGGTTTTTTGCTTGTGTTTGCGCTTCCATGTTTTCTCTTAATTGCTTCCTTGTGACTGGTGGCAAGGTCTTAAGATATTTAGATTTCTTCAAGTCTTTGGGAACTGTGGACGTTCCCATGGCTCCAGCAGTAGGGTTCACCTTTTGCTCCTCCTTCTCCTCTTTCAGAGCGCATTTCTTCAGTTTGTAGATCCTCTCCGTTCTTTTTCAGAAAATCTTCAGCCTTGAATATAGATGTGATTCTTTGTCTTTTGCCTTTGTATGAAACAATTAGACCTTCTGGTAAGAGCCAGCTATATTGAATTCCATTGTTCCTCAAAACTGCCATTAAATTGGAGTGTTCTCTTCTCTCTCTAACTCTCCAAGGCACTTCTTTCAAAACTTTTATTTCATTGCTTTCCAATATCAGTGGCTTTTTGTTTACAGTCTTCAGAATTGCATCTCTATAGGTTCTTTTATGGAATCTCACATGCACTTCTCTGGGCAGTTGATTATTTCTGGCAAATGCAGAGTTCATTCTGTAGACCACATCCAGTTCTTCCAGAATTTTTTCTGGATCTTCTACTTCCATAAATTCTGCCAAGCATATAGCCATTTTCTTCCTGATGTCTTCACCTCGTTCCTTTGGAATGTTTTGAAATCTTAAAATAAAAGATGCTTTATCCACCTGGAGTCTGATCAAGTCTTATTCCAGCTGTGTTTGTTTGAAGTCTGTTGCTTGAAGTTTATTTTCTATTTCTTTCATTCTGGCATCTACCCTTTTGGTTGTTTTGTTTAGTTCTGTTAATTTTTGTGTATTATCTGATATTTGCTTCTGTAAGCCCTTCATCTGGATGGCCAATTGTTGTGTCATTTCTGTCATAGCTTCTTTAATTGGATCCATAGCTTGGGAGATGGAACCTTTGATGGTTTCTTGTATAAGGGCTTGCATTTCCTTTGTTTGCATGGTTGAAGCAACAGCACCCACTGTTTTGGAGGTCCCAGGTGAACTTCCTGGTATTTTGGGAGGTTTGTGAGCTGACGACATCTTGTTCTTAATTTTTCTGTATCTTCAAAAGTTTGGCCTGCAGACAGAAAAAAAAAATACTCCCAAACAGAATTACCCTATTACTAATAGTAGGAGAAAACATCAAAGGGGGAAAAAAGAAACAGTCTCAGCACACAGTGTACTTGTTAGCATAAACAAATGCTGATCTCAGTTCTTACACAAAACCACAGCAATATTACACAATTGCCCAAACAACTCTTCTCTCCTTATAAGGAAAGTACCAACAAGACTGTGTGAAGAGAATGAAGGAGAGGCAGTCCAATATCTTTAAACAGCTATATCTCCTGCTTTCTGGGATACTTTACTGTTAGTTAATATTTATTTCTGGATGAATAATACTCCTGGATGAGTAGTATTTTAGTAATAGTCAAGTTCAGATTACAAGCACCATAAAGTTAAAGCACACACTCTTTTTGCAGTCCTCCATTATATCCAACAACAAAAAGAAAAAAATAAAAACAAAATAGATCCACGTATCTCCTCTTATGGCAAATTAAAAATTGGGAATGCAGAACTCTCTATCTTCTGTCACCCAAAAATTGTGTACATGGAAATTGTCGGAGTGTCGACTTTCCAAAGTCAGGTTTCAGGTCTTCAAACACCCACCCTTTGCTCAGATTTGTGATGCTTAAAGTCTCTTTTGCTTGCCGCTATTGTAAAGAGTTGGGGAGGGGAAACCTCCCATCCCAGCGTTTGTTTAGTTTTAAGGCTTAGCTGATGGGTTACACCTTTGTGAAGGAAATAGACTTCTTTTTAGTATTAAATGGAAAGTTACTCATGGTACCGGTGTGCTCATACAGGCAGGGTTTCTAATCCTCCCCATTGCTGGGTAGTGGCAGCTAGAAGCCCATAGCCATGGGCTTTCTTCTCGATCCCAGCAATGGAGGCGATCCAGGGCCCTCACCCACCCACAGCTGCGGCTGTGGGGGACCCAAATCAAGCCTCTTGATCCCCCCCCTCTTCTCTGAGGGGTGAGTGAGGTCTTGGAGTGCCCAAAGACCCCTGTGGTTGATCGATGAAACTGGAGGCTTCAGGAGCTCACCTGAAACATGTCTGCCATGCTGTGCTGTTCCCTCCTTCTCTCATGACTGATAATATTGAAAGCCACTGAGGATTCAGGAGAATCAACAAAGTCTTACTCCCTCTGTTCATCTCCCAGAGCAAGTCATCCACCTGGGTGATCAGGGCTGTTTCACTATCATAACCAGGCCTAAACCAGATTGTAAAGGATCTAAACAATTTGCCTCATTCAGGAAAGCTTGAAGTTGTCCAGTCATCACCTATTCAATCACCTTGTTCAATAACAGAACAGTTGAGACTGGTCCATATTAATCCTGGGTCCACTGTAGGCTTCTATAGAAGTGCACAAACCACAGAAGTTTCAGCCACAGCAGCAAGCCTGGCATTATGATGCAGGACAGTGGGAGGGCCTCCCCAGTATCCATCTCTTGCTCTCATTGCCTCATGGCAGCAACGGCTTCTGCTTAGCCTTGCCAGACCCACCAGGGCTCCTTCCTGCTGCCAGCCAGCTGGTGGGTGAGGGAAATCTCTGCCCCCAAGAGCAACCACCTGGCCTTCCCCCCTCCTCTCCCCAGGAAGTCTCTAAATGCTGCTGGGGACAGGCGGGGGCCACGTGCCTGCACTCCAAGCCCCATATTCAGGGCTTGGCATGCCAGTGCATGCAGTCTCCCCCCACCTCTCCCCAGCAGGGTTTATAAAGAACCTATAGATGCCGCTGGGGAGAGGTGGGGGTCTCTGCTCCCCAACATGATGATGTCACTTCTGAGTGATGTCATCATGCTGGGGACTCTCCACCTCCTCCAGTAATCTCCACTGGAGTGTGGGGACTTCAGTTACTGCCACCATGTGAGGTGACAATGGTGAGGGATGGAGGCTGGGGGTCCTCCTCTGACTGCCTTACAGCTGTCCCCCCCAGCACATTGAGCCAGACTTTTACAATGAGTTTCTTGACCTTGCTCTTGGTCTCCTCAATCAGGCCATGTTTAGTTCTGCAAGGCCAAGGAGGGCTCCTTTGCTAGTCACTTACCAGCTTCCTGGGATGAGAATGGAATAGTCTGGTGAAATGAGCTGCAGAGAAGGCAAAACTATGGGGCATTTTACACAGCCCACCATAGCAATTCAGATCCAGAAGAAGGGAATGGAAATGGGAAGGAAGCAGTTCACATCAAAAATGGCTCCGGCACGTTTCCCAGATATGACAGAACTGGCAAAATATGAAGAGGTACATTTATTTCCATTAGAAACCCGTTACTAAAATGGGCCTGTCTAAAATGACAGAAATAACCTGTTAGTAACCAGTTTCTGAAACGCAATACATAGGCTGTCTGAAATCACCCTATATCTGTGAAATTCTTCCTGTTATCAAGGTCTTAAAGGTTCAGGAACTTGAGGCAGGGGTATAGTACCTGGGCAGTACAAGGCATTTGGCTCTTGGGCTTGTTGACAAATGAAAACTATTAGTCTTACAGAATGGGAACAGTTTCTCCTAACCACTTGAAATTCTGGGATGGAGGTTCCTTTGAGTAATGAGTGTCCTCTGAGAATTTCTTTTCAGTTTATTATTTATTTATTTGATTTATACCCCACCCTCCCTGCCAGAGCAGGCTCAGGGTGGCTACATAAAATGCAGTAGCCAAAACAACAATATAAATAAAAGCTTTAAAATACAACATAAGGTGCTAGTGAACAATTTAAGTGGTGATCACGAAAGCAGGGTAGCATCAACATACTAGTAAATGCAGTCAGTAATTGATTTTAAAGTCGACGAAGCTTAGGCTGTCGGTGGTGGTATTGGGCACAGGGCCTTAGTGTGTTGGTTGCAGCTCCTTAACAAAAGGCCTGGTGGACGAGCTCCATCTTACAGGCCCTGCAGAACTCTAAAAGGTCCCGCAGGGCCCTGAGATCTTCCGGGAGCTTGTTCCACCAGTGCGGAGCTGCTACTGAAAAGGCCCTGGCCCTGGTCAATGTCAGCCTGGAGTCTTTGGGGCCCGGAAGGGCCAGATGGTTTTGGGATCCTGACTGCACTGCTCTCTGGGGAACATGTGAGGAAAGACCCCTCAGTTGTGTGTGCTTGTGTGTACATGAGTTACAGCAGGAAATGCATTTCCCATTGAAACAAATGGAAATTGATACTGGATTGATTGTCTAATAAAACCAGCTTTTATTCCAGAATTAAATGATCTGACACAACATTTTAAAGAACACAAATATTCCAATCTGACTTTTTTGCATTCCCTTTACTTATATGTTGATAACACCTAACTCTCCCTCTCCATTCAACCTAATATCTTCAATTGCCTGTTTGATATTTCCATATTGGTGTCTTGTTACTGTCTTTAACTTAGTATTAGCAAGCCTTAACCTTATATCCTTCTTCCACTCCTCACGCATCCTCCCTGTCCATTAATAACATAACTATCACCTTGCAGGACACATATGTAACCTTGGCTTTACTTTCAACTCTTTCCTTTTCTCTGCAAAGCACCATACACATTGATAATGCTATGTTATTTTGTCTGAGTCCTTCCCCCAGATGTAAGACCTCTTAAAGTTGTTCAGAAACCCATAAAGAAGCTTTCTCCTAAACTCTGTAATCAAGGCATTTTTTTAAAGAACACAAAAAACAGAAATTTTCTGACAGAAATGAAACTGAGCACAAATAGATAGCTTCAGCTCACTTGATGCCACCTTTGGTCCACTCTCATAGCATTTTGTTCTTAATGTATGAAGAAGGGGAGAGAGAGAGCTATTTTTATGCTGATATGCATTATTTTGGCTAATGTAAGCTTTCCATTTGCATTACAGACTGAGAAAGAAAGAAAGAAAGAAAGAAAGAAAGAAAGAAAGAAAGAAAGAAAGAAAGAAAGAAAGAAAGAAAGAAAGAAAGAAAGAAAGAAAGAAAGAAAGAAAGTTTAATGCATTAAAAGGCATTTTTACTTCTCTTTATTTCCAAGCACAAGTCCCTCTTTTTATCGGTTTATGGGGGGAATTCAAGATAGAGTTCTACATATGGTATGAGGCTACTGCTGCTGCCACTCTACCATAATTCAGACTAGTACAATGGGTCAGAAGACAAAACAAGAACTAAAAGTATATGCTGATCTGATAGCTCCAAATTTAATATGGGTGGACATGTATACAAACACACAATTCCTCAAATTTTGATTAATATACCATAAAAAACAAACTGAAATCTCCCAATTTGAGTTTGGGGGGCAGGGAGATGGAAGGGATGGCCATTGGCCAATGGTGTATCATCACTTTGAGAAAACTGGAACTGACATCGTGTCTTTCTAGGAACTGGCCAAAGCTTTGTGGTAAAACCATAACGGTTTTGGTGATTTCTAGTGAGGACTAGGGGTGTGCATTCAGATCTTGTTGTTCAGTCGCACAGTCGAGTCCGACTCTTCGCGACCCCATGGACCAGATTACGCCAGGCCCTCCTGTCTTCCGCTGTCCGCTGAAGTTTGCTCAATTTCATGTTCGTTGCATCGATGACACTGTCTAACCATCTCGACCTTTGCCGTCCCCTTCTTCTTTGACCTTCAATCTTTCCCAGCATCAGGGTCTTCTCCAGTGAATGCTCCCTTCTCATTTGGTGACATTCAGATCTACTCAACGCAAAAATATACCCAAAAAATACAACTACTCATATATAAAGTCCTAGAGTGTTTTGGAAAACACTGGAACGAAAGCCTCTCAATATAAACTTCTAAGTAACTGTGAATAATTTAAGAACCTCTTATTAGTCTGATATATAAGATTTACCTCAGTAACTTCAACCTCTGATTTCATCTGACCTTTCCCCCCCAATGCTAAACAAAACTTTTTGTTATTTTTGAATTTTAAAGTGCCATTTTCAAGGGTTTAAGTTAAAGGGTGAGCCTATCCCTTCCCTCAGCCAAAGTTTCTTCAAGGGAGAAGAAAACACATTACCAGGGCTGCTCAGTAAACAAGGGGACAGAAAAATGGAGAGAAAATCTAGCCTCTGAGGGAGGGAAGTGGAAGTGGTCCATCATGCCATCCCGGCAGGGCTGGCCCCAGCTTATTTTGCACCCTAGGTGAGGAACCCTTCTGGTGCCCCCCCGCCCTGTGCGCCCACCAATTTTCAAAAATAAATGATCTCCAGCCACCACCTGGGAGTCGGCAACCTGAGGTAGGAGGAGCTTTTTTCTTGCATAGCCTGCTAGGAAAAAGCCATGCCCACCTCGCTTAAACACAGGAGTGACCAATTTCTAGCAGCTGCCAACTGTCTCTGTCTGCAGAGCTTGGATGGATCTGAGTGTGCACCTCTGCTCTGGCAGTGGATCCCACAGTACGGGGTGGGGGTGGGGAATGCAACCCAGTGCTTATCTACATAGCTTAGGAACAGAAAAGAAACATATTTTGAAGTAACGACATTCTGGTTCAGCATTACCGCCAACACTGCTGCATGCAGTCAGATCACACTCTCCATGGAGTAAACCCTGTTGAACTCGACGGGTCCAATTGAGGACTAAATGCATATAGAATCTGGCTGCTGGAAACCAATGTGTAGATTTGAGATGCGAGTCTCAGTGAATTTGAATGAAAGTCCCTCGCCTCAACTGGACTGAAGCTGTCCAGGAAGGCTCCCCCATGGCGTTTAGGAGAGGGGTGTATGGGGGGGTCCTCAGTGAATTGGAAGAATGAGCCATGAGGAAGGACCGGGACATCTGGCAAGTTCAAACCTTATTTCCCCTCCTCACGTGGCAAACTGGAGCTGGGGGGGCTTTAAACAAGAAGGCCTGAGAAAACATTTATTTAGCAAACATTAACTCGGATTGAGCTGCCTGGTCAGAGGAATGGTTTTCCACCAAGCTGCAGTCTCAGCGCTGCGTGACACAAAAGAATAACAAAGGGGGCTCCTGGCTTACAAGTGGGCTTCTCAGGGGGAGGGAGCTGTTCATTAACCCCTCTCCTCTTTCAGCAGCCCACCAAATGGGAGCCCCACTCTCAATTTGGATTAATCAACAGCCAATGCCGGGGAGGGGGAGGGGGAGGTGGGAGGAAACTCTCCAGAGGAATCACTGAGCTGGGAACTGCAGTACCTCGACTTCCAGAGGAGAGAGCTTCTTAGTTGCTGTAGACGCGGGAGCTCCTCCTTGGCTCCAAGAAAAACAACAGAAGCTTCTTGGCTTTCCCAACAAAAGCCTCAACCCCCACCACCACCCCGGCCTCCCCCAGGCCATGATCTAGTTCAATGCTAACTTCTCCACCAGGCTAGTTCTTCCCCAGGAAGAGGCTGCTGCCAGGCTGTGCACAGAATCCCACCCCTAGTCCCTGGTTTCCCCTCCTCTGAGACCTCCTCGGCTTCTGCTCCTCTGAGAGGAGGACAGCTGCACTTCTCTGAGCGCACTGAAAGACACGGCGGCGGTCACCCACCCAGTCAAGGAAGTTGCAGGACTTTTGGTGCAGAGGGGGGGCTGGGTGCCAGTTTGGTGCCCCTAAGGGCCGGCATGCTCTAGGCGAGTGCCTAGTTCACCTAGTGAGTGAGCTGGCCCTGCATCCCAGCCAGGTCTGTGTGTGATGGGGACAGACCTCCCCATGGCACACAGATCCTGGGGCCAGCTTCTGCAGCATGGTTTAAACTGAGCTGCAGGAGAAGCCAAGCCAGCCCCAGAATCAGGCTAGGTTTTTTTTAAACAGCATTATTTCTTCTCGTGTCTATTGGGACAGCCCCCCCCCAGAATTGGGATTTTTTCAGAAATCCTGGATCTGAATTTTTAGGAAATACTGAATTTTTGGGAGGTCGAATAGACATGAACAAATAAAATACTGATTTTAAAAAAATGCACACCCCTAGTGAGGACTGATGTCACTTCCAGGAAAAACCTAGAATTGATGCCAGTCCTTTCTATGAATCACTGCAAACTATTTGGTTTTACCATAGAGTTTTGGCAAATTGCTAGAGAGGAATAATGTTACTTCCAGGTTTTTCCAGAAGAAACGTCATGTCATTGGCTGATGGCCATTTTTTAAAATTGGTTTTTCTCGTTGCCTCTCTGAATGGTGGTGGTAAATGCCAGCTGAGGCTGGGGGATCCCTCTCCCCCAATGGGGGGGAGGCTGCCAACCCTAGTCTAATATCCTTTTAAAGCCATCTATGGCCGTGGCCATCACTTTGGCAGTGAAGTCCACTGATACTTAGAATATAACTCTCAATACAAATGAAAGGTTAAAAGATACCATATCGGAGCACAGTGCACTGGATATCAAGATAACAACCACAAAGGGAGGTTAGGCTAGGCATACCTTTTAAGATAACTTGGTAGGCCTGCCCTGGCCTGAATCCTACTGTGGTGTCAGTTTCAGTCTCCCTTTAACTTAGAGCTTGTACTGTATGTTACGTGTAACTAGGACTTAGGAATAGAGAGGAAATTCGATTCCTTTCTGTTCTGATCTCCTTTTTCAGGAGTGGGGGGGAGATAAGCAGGAATAAACAGATCCATTGTTCCAGCCATCCCTGTAATGCAATGCTTTCCCTGTTCCTTGGTCAGTTAGGGAGATACAGTGCATAGGATACTAGCATGATAGGAGGTGGGAAACCTATATAATATATATTTATAAATATATTCAATAATTTATTTTATTTTAAATTTTGTTTACATTATTTATAGTCTTCTTTTCTCACTGAGACTAAGGGAGGATGACACAATGTAAGTTGGCACAATCAACAGGGTGGGACATCCAATAAGCAATGGTTTGCAGAAATCTGAAACAAAACTGGAACAAAGCGTAATTATTATTGTGACATGTTAAATGCAGAAATTACATGGTAAGATAACACATACAGCAACAGATAGTACACACTATGCACAGTAGTATAATTTACATTCCCTTCCCTTTATTAAAACATCTTTCTAAACCATTTCATTATAGCTAATGCTTACACTTCTTAGCCAAAAGGCTGAGAAGCAATTCCATTTCATTATAGTATAGCCATACTACCTGTGTAAAATGCCCTCCTGGATAATTCATAGTTTGCAGTAAGCCAGGAGAGTGGGAGCATTCCTGGCCTCATCAGGCAGGCCATCCCATAAGGTGGGGGGGCACTACAGAGAATGTACATGTAAAGGCAGGTGTGGATTTGCAGGGGTCATGTTCAGATTAGTGAAGATGTTATAGTAGTGTGTAAGGGGAGAGGTACAAGGGTTCAAGGCCATGACATGGTAACTTTTGGTCAGCCAATGGAGTGACTGCAGAATGAGAGCAATATGCATGCTCTTCGTTGTTCCTGATAAGCAGAAGCAAATGTCATAGGAGAGCCATTAGGTAAAAGCATAGCAGAGAGACCACATCTATATATATAAAAGAAAATCCCTTCACCATAAAATCAATGTCCAGGCCAAACCCCCTGGACCTAGAAACATGAAATTCGGGGACAGCACTCCTACCATGGTGTAGATGCTCACTAAGAAGGGATTTTTAGAAATTCAACTGCTAAGGGGGACAAAAGGGGTAAAATGGGCTCCCCCATTGCTTCCTATGTGGCTGCCAGGCTGCTGCCTCCTTGCACCCCCCACTCTCTGACTGGTCAGAGCTCAGTATTCTGAGTTTTAAAAAAACCACAGTTACAGGAGACTGCAGAGAACTAATGACAGTTCAGGAAATCAGGAATGGCCAACAATGGCCCAGCCTCCCGGATGGCTTCAAACACGCTCCCCCCACCTCCTACACCTGACCTAAGGGGGGGGTGGGCTATAGAAGCAAGATGGACTAAAATAAAGAACTTGTAAGAACTTACCAGGCTTTGCAAAGAGTTCTAGAAACTGTGATAACTTTTGCAAAAAGTAAACAATTTCTCAACATGATGCCTCCATGGAGGGACGAGAAAGATAAACAAATGAAACCTAAGCTGCCGGTTGGAAATGCCAGCCCAGTGAGTTCTGTCCTTAGACAGGACTCAATAACAGAGCTTCAAAGGATGCTGACTGAAGTGTTGCGACCCCTGCTGGAACAAGTCACAGCATTACACCATAATTTCAATGCACAGCAAACTCAATTGAATGAGACAGTTAAAAAAACAGAAAAAATGGAGCAAGAGCTTAAAGAGGTGGATGCCAATACTAAGAAGTTTCAAAAACAACTGCAGACGACAGAGAAAAAGAGACAAACCAATGAATCCCATTTGTTACAGCTGCAAATGGAAAGGGCAAGCTATGTCCTAAGATTTCAAGGTATCCCTGAAGAGAAGGGAGAGGATCTGAAGCAGATTATGTGTGATGCTTTGTTAAAATGGATGTTAAAATGGATATACTAGAAAACAAAATTGATACAAAGTTTAGGTCGTATTCAGAATTCATAAGAAAAAATAATCTGACTGGGGAAGTTATGGTGAGATTCTCCAGAAGACAAGTGAGGGATCAAATACTTAAAGCAACAAACGGAGCTACCTTGAAAACCAAGAACAAGGAAATAAAAGTGTTGAAGGATATTCTGTTTGAAATAAGAAGGAAAAGAAGGAAATACAGTGACTTGGTTCTATTTTTACAGAAAAACGACGTTGCCTACAGATGGATTGTCCCTGAAGACATAATCTTCAAATTTAGGACAAAAAAAAATTGACTCTGTTGAGAAAGCACATGAGTTTTTGCATCTTCATAGTTGTCCAGCAAAAGGAGAAGAAGAGGAGGAAGACAACAGCACCAAAGAAAGTGATGAAGAGGGAGCAGTGGCATCTTCTGACAAGAACTCAGACTCAGTATTGGGGGCAGCAGCCCCCAAAACAAGCTATCACTTGAGAAAGAAAAAGGACAAAAAATGAGTAGTTATTGCACTCTGGAATGTCTTAAAGCTTTTTATTCTGTATAACTATTTCTTACTTTGCTCTTTATGAGGGCAGACATGGGAGAGTTTTCAATTTTTGTATTTTTCAGTTTAAATAGACTAGTAGATGAACATATTCAATGAACTTTAACTGTAACTTTGAGCTAATGAGCTGATTCTATAAGCATTATGTATGACCACCATCTCTTGGATTTTTAGTGGGTTTTCTTTACTTTCACCATTAGTTTGTAGTTCCCTCTCCCTTTTTGTTGTAGTTTATAGAAAAAGCAATAAAAAATCCCCTTTGGGGGACAAAAAAAAAAGGAATACAGCAAAGACATTTGCATATAGTACTTCTGCTGGGGCACTAAGCTGTGCAAGCCAAGTACCAGCAAGATCACCCTGAGGTGCTCAGAACAACACAGTCTTCATATGAGCAAGACAATCCAGGAATACAAGTAGAGAGGCCATCACTTTTGTGGAAGATGGCAGGAGTTGACTTAACAGAAGACTGCTTATCACATGGACAGTTCTATATTGTCTGCTCCAGAGTGAGGTCACCAAGCAGCCTGGTGATCCTAGCACCTGAGGGCAGAACCACCAATGTGGTCTACAGAGAGGTCCTTCAACAGAGGGGAAAAAAGTACATATGTCTCACCTCATTTTTTACACTACAATCTTCTCCACTACAACAAATGTTACATTTCAAACTTTACGTCATCAGTATTATAACTGGATTTACGGAACTTAAATACCATAGCAAAGCATGGGTATCAGGTTAGTTTACAATAAAACAACTACCTCTCATGAGTCTTACTGTATGTGCCTTCAGATTTTGCCTCTATCTGGAATCTATTTCCCCTTCATAAATGTTAATTGGAAAGGTATACCTATGACATGTATATCGGCTCTCACATATAAGCTCAGCAGATGAACATTTATTAAATTGGTGTGCTGGCCAACCGCCCAGAGTGGCTGGACATATTTAGTTTGGTTTGATTATGATTCTAATACCCAAATGACATACCTTTGGATCACTGCTGTTTTGACCAAAGAACAACTCTCTCTCTCTCTCTCTCTCTCTCTCTCTCTCTCTCTCTCTCTCTCTCTCTCTCTCTCTCTCTCTCTGAATAGCAGATAAAAGAAGAATTGAACCAGGAAGAATTGATGTTATTGCTGAAGGCAGCATTAGAGATTAGGTACTCATTTGGCTTTTTAGAAGGCCTGGTGACTCATCTCACATAAATGAAGTTTTTGATATGTAATGAAAAGCTTTCTGTTCTCACTGCAAGCAAATTAGCAGGTACTTTGAAGAAGGAATGTTAATGTTGCCTCCCATTTGTTTCAGAGGAGGGACACTTTAGCCAAGAAAGCTTTCACTCCTATAATGCCAGGTGCTGAAGGTATTAGACCAAGGTCACCTCTGGAAAATAATGAGTGAGAAGTAGGTTATAAACATGCAAGACCTAAAAATATATTCAGTCTGCTTCACTGGTTAAAAGTAATACAGCATTACTGGCAAATTGCTAATTCCCTTTTGTGAGAATAATGTTCATCTGCTACATTTTAAATAAAAGAATAAAAAATGCTTGTAGAAAGGTGTGGTGGGGGAATGGAAGGCTGAGAAAAATAATCTTCTTCCATTAAGGCAAAAAAATCAGTCTGCCTTACAGCTTTTACCATTGAAGGCTGCAAACGCGTGGGGTTATGTAGATAAATGGGTTTTGCTTTCATGGTTAGCAGAGCTGATCTGCAAAGAAAGACTACATCTGAATTAGGGTAATTATTGGTGCTTTCAAAATAGGGTTCACACTTGTAGGAGGAGTGGATGGAGTTCACTGTGACCTGCCTTCCCTGATCTCCCCAAGCCAATATGAAAAGTCAAGGTTTTATGTCTCAAAATCCATTTTCAGACACAGGATAATATAAACATTCCCTTCCAAGTGACCCCCGTATGGCTCTCCTCTCCTTGAATTTAAGAACTAATAGCCATTTGAATTTTAGTCAATTAACAGAACAATCAATTGCTTTTGCATCTATCTGCATATCCAGGTCTCTCTCTCTCTCTCTCTCTCTCTCTCTCTCTCTCTCTCTCTCTCTGAAAAAGAGGTGCCAGAACTCTCAAGAGGGAAATGAAGTTTTCAATCTGTATACTGAAAACTCATGAACTTTTAATCGTTTAAAAAAGAATTTTGTTGAAGAGGTTCCGGAACTCCATTCAAGTGCATTCCCCCAGAAAAAAGTCCCGCATATGACAAAAACATTCTGAGTAAGACAAGGGCGTAGACTTTCCAATTTCCTGGTGGGAGGGCTGAGGCTGGGCCAGAGGCATTGCTGTACTACATCCTTAAAAGAACTGAGGCCCAGTGACATCATAGGGAGGAGCCAGTGACATCACAGGCCATTGTCACTATTTATGGAGGCGGAGCCATGTGGCATTCCTGGCTCCTATTATCTCCAGTGGGCCTTCAAGACTCTCGCATTGTTTGCAATGGGCAATCCTGTCATTCACTGTGGAAGAGGAGAAGTGTTTGCCGACTCCAGAAGCACTGATTTCAGGAGGGGGTTTGAAAGACCTGAATCAGATTGTGGTGACAAGAGAGGAAGTCCTCTGACTGATGGACAATTTAAAAACTAATAAATCACCAGGCCTGGGTGGCATTCATCCGAGAGTTCTGAAAGAACTCAAATGTGAACTTGTGGATCTCCTGACAAAAATATGTAATCTTTCTTTAAAATCTGCCTCCATTCCTGAGGACTGGAAGGTAGCTAATGTCACTCCCATCTTTAAAAAGGGCTCCAGGGGAGATCCGGGAAATTACAGGCCAGTCAGTCTGACATCGATACCGGGTAAGTTGGTGGAAACTGTTATTAAGGAAAGAATTAGTAGGCACATTGATGAACAAAAACTATTGAGGCAGACTCAGCATGGGTTCTGTAAGGGAAGATCTTATCTCACTAACCTGTGTTTTTTGAGGTAATGAACAAACATATGGAAAAGGGGAACACAATAGATGTTGTTTATCTTGACTTCTAGAAAGCTTTTGATAAAGTTCCTCATCAAAGGCTCCTAAGTAAGCTCAATAGTTAAGGGATAAAAGGACAAGTCCTCTTGTGGATCAAAAACTGCCTAATTATAGGAAACAGAGACTGAGTATAAATGGGCAATTTTCTCAGTGGAGGGTGGTAAGCAGTGGGGTACCACAGGGATCGGTACTCGGTCCGATGCTTTTTAACTTGTTTATTAATGATTTGGAATTGGAAGTAAGCAGTGCAGTGGCTAAATTTGCAGATGACACGAAGTTGTTCAGGGTGGTGAAAACCAGGGAGGATTGTGAGGCGCTCCAAAGGGATCTGTTGAGGATGGGTGAGTGGGCGTCAACGTGGCAAATGAGGTTCAATGTGGCCAAGTGCAAAGTGATGCACATTGGAGCCAAAAATCCTAAATATAAATACACATTGATGGGATCCGAACTGACAGAGACTGACCAAGACAGAGCTCTTGGAGTCATAGTAGATAACTCAATGAAAATGTCGAGACAATGTGCAATTGCAATAAAAAAGGCCAGCGCTGTGCTGGGGATTATTAGGAAGGGAATTGAAAACAAATCAGCCAGTATCATAATGCCCTTGTTTAAATCAATGGTGCAACCTCATTTGGAATACTGTGTCCAGTTCTGGTCACCACACCTCAAATAGGGTATTATAGCATTGGAAAAAGTGCAGAAAAGGACCACTAGAATGATAAAAGGGTTGGAACACTTTCCGTATTAAGAAAGGTTAAAACGCTTGGGGCTCTTTAGTTTGGAGAAATGACGGCTGGGGGGTGACATGATTAAGGTTTATAAGATTATGCATGGGATAGACCAGGTCGAGAAAGAAGTACTTTTCTCCCTTTCTCACAATACAAGAACTCATGGGCACTCAATGATATCGGGTGAGAACGGATAAAATGAAGTACTTATTCACCCAGAGAGTGATTAACACATGAAATTCAGTGCCACAGGAGGTGGTGGCAGCTACAAGCATGGACAGCTTCAAGAGGGAATTAGGTATGCTTATGGAGCAGAAGTCCATCAGTGGCTATTAACCACAATGTATAGATAGGAACTCTCAGGCTGGGGCAAGTGATGCTCTGTATTCTTGGTGCTTGGGTGGGGGGCAATAGTGGGAGGGCTTTTAGTGTCCTGGCCCCACTGGTGGACCTCCTGATGGCACCTGGTGTTTTTGGCCACTGTGTGACAGAGTGTTGGACTAGATGGGCCATTGGCCTGATCCAACATTGGCTTCTCTTATGTTCTTATGTTCTTAATATCAGGCTGCATTAAGAGTCAGAACAATCTTTACATAAGCTGTAATAATTCCCCATACAAAGTTGATGAGCATGTCAAATGATCAACATACAGGACTGCCATTCCCAAACAGCGACATTGCTGGAAATAAACGGGATGTGCCTATGTTATCCGGAAGTGACATAGCATGGGGCGGCGACGCTCTGGTTTAGGGGTGTGCAAAAAAAATAATAATAATTCAGCCCAACTGGGATTTGGCCGAATCGGGCAGAATCAATTTTGGCTGGCAGAAAGACTGCTTGTTTGCCATGAGAACAAGTGGCACACTCCAGAACAAGTAGCACTGTGGGAGTGCAAGCATGCCACAGTGCCACACAGAAACCCCAAAAGACCAACAGGAACAACATTTATACAGGCCCTGCCTTGTATAAATTGATGGTGCATCCTCATTGGACCATGCACACCACACACACACGTCAGAAAGGATATTTATAGTACTGGAATGACTGAGGGATGACATGATAAGAGGTTTACAAGACTATACATGGGATAGAGCAGGTAGAGAAGGAAGTAGTTTTTCAGCATTTCTCACAAGACAAGAACTCATGGGCACTCAATGAAATTGCTGAGCAGTCAGGTTAGAAGTTAGAATAATTAAAGTTTTTTTGGTTTTTACAAGTTTAAAACTTTAAAAAGTTCTGCTGGTTGCTGTTGCTTGGGGGGGGGTTGGTTGGTTTTTTTCCTGTCTGCTCCAGCCTCCATATGTTTGTCAAATTCCATCTGGAACATGTTCATGCCAACTACCACCACCACCACCACCACCACCTCCTGTAGCAGTGAATTCCATGTGTTAATCACTGTTTGGGTGAAGAAGTAGTTCCTTTTATCTGCAGTTGCCCCTTTCTGCATTTTCCCCTGTGTTATAAATATCCTTTTTGAGGTATGTGTGGTGTGAGTGGTCCAATAAGGTTGCACCATCAATTTATATAGAGCAGGGCCTGTATAAATGTCTTTTGGGGTTTCTGTGTGGCACTGTGGTATGCATGCACTACCACAGTGCCACTTGTTCTGGAGTGTGCCACTTGTTCTCATGGCAAACAAGCACTTCCCAAGACAGTTCACTTTCCCTGAGATTCTCTGGGAGAGTCTGACTGCTGGGTACTGCCTGCTTGCCTGCCTTAAGTGCTGCTGGCTGTGTTTCCCCATTGGAAACAATGGAGGTAATGGAGGTAACCTGTTTGAGTGCCCATACAATTGGGCCCACTTGTCCAATTGCTTTGGGACATTGGGGTTTATGCGGGGAGAGGCTCCCGAAGCTCCCCTGAAAATTTGGAGCCTCTCCCTCAAACCTCCTCCCCTCCAAAGCCAGTGATAGCATCTTGGGAAAAAAGTAACTTTCCCCCCCACCATAGAGGGGATGGGCAACCTGTTTGGGGGGCCATAGAATTGGGCCCCCAGTCCAATGTTCTTGAAACATGGTGGGTATCTTGGGGAGAGGCTCCAGCAGCTACCCTGCAAATTTGGAGCCTATATCTCAAACCACCTCCCCTCCAGCTCCCAGAATATGCCCTATGTTTTCACCATTGACTTCAATGGCCCATAGGATATAATGGGGCTGAAATTTCGATGGCAATTCGGCAGCAAGCCAACTGAGATCAGAGAATCTGAATTGGACCTCAGCAGCCCGAAAGGGGCCTGAATGGGCCATTTTTTGGGATGCATTCAGTTCAGACAAACTGAATGCCCATCTCGACTCTGGTGTTTGGGCAAAACTCTATCGGTTGATACTGATTTTACCGGTGTTTTGCCCAAAAACCAGAGTGTCTCCCTCGATGGCACCAACATGCCTACATCACTTCCAGGTGATGTAGGCACCTTGCATGACAATGCTTCCAACTCCTGGAATGTCCCCCCATCCCCCTGCCAGGGTTTCTGATAGACCTGGCATCCCTATCAACAAAAGACAATACATGATTCAGGCTCAAGGGCCTTCCTTAGTAGTCAATAATACATGCTTTTTAAAAAACACATCCAGAAAATAATATACATCAATCCTGACCAGGTGTTATTATCTGGAAATACCTTCATTGATTATATATGGGCTAAATTTTATAAATATACATTTAAACCTGATTTTTTTTATTTAAATTTTTATTTTATTGAATAAAATGTCCACAATCACAAACAAGTAGTATAACTTTGCAGAAACATACAACAAAGATATAACAAGGAAGTTGTAACTAGTTTTACAACAAAGAAGCAAATAGATGCACGATCTATGTTAAAACATGCATAGATGATGAAACACATTGTACTGTTATTATAATTATGTGACATAACAGTTGGTAAAAGAGGGTAACAAACGACATGAATATATGTGATTAACTTGAGGGAGTAAAAGCTAAAGAAAGAAATTTGGTACAGTTGAAAACAAAGCAGAAGTTCAAATCCATTTATGGTACTGAGACCATTCCGAGGGGAGAAATTGTTGTTGTGTTAAGTAATCTATTATTGGGAACCATTTTCCAGTAAAGACGTCACATTTGGGGAATTGAGATCTAAGGTTCAGTTTATTTGTAACAGCATCCATGAGATAGTGATTCCAAAGTTTACAAAACCACACATCAACGTTGGGTGCCCTAGAATCCTTCCAATAAGATGCAATCACTGTCTTAGCAGCATCCAACATGACTTCTATTGTGGCTCTGTGTGGACGGGATTTCAAGTCATTGGGCCAAACATTTTAAAATAGGGTTTCAGGCATGAGTGGGACCTTCACAGAGGTGACAGATTCAATTATGTTAAGCACTTCTGACCAAAAAGCTCTGATCTTCATGCAATGCCACCAACAATGGGCATAGTTTCCCACCTGTTGGCATCCTTTCCAACAGTGTGGAGAGCTCCCAGCTGATATGTGAGAGAGTTTCCGTGGCATTGTATACCCACCTAGACATGATCTTTAGGTTCTGGAGACATACTGAGATGGATTTATTATTAAAATTAGCCAGATTCCAGGATTCACACCATATTTCATCTGTAAGATTAATCGAACAATCTTTCTGCCAGGCGGATTGATAGGGTAAAGGGCCAGCACTTGATTTTTTAAGGAGAATTGAGTAAATTCATGAGATAAGGTCCCTGTTTTGATTGTCAAAGTCACGTATCACTCATTCCATGTCAGTCAGGGGTTGAGAGAACAGAGAAACAACATCCAACTTTTGCAATAAATGGTTCAATTGTAAATAAAACAACCAGGGTATGGGATGACCTAACTTCTGATCTAAGTCCCTTTTCTCACGAATGCCCCTATTGGTGGCAATATCAGAGATGCGAGACATATTTTGGGATCTCCAAACAGTAGCCTGTGCTGGATCCATCCCTGGTAAAAACCATGTTTGATTCAGGAATAGAGAGTATCTTGAAATCTTAGGCAGCAGAGGTTTAGTATATCGTCTCCTGCACTGTATCGCCAAGTATATTAAATCTAGAGAATCTGTAGTTTTGACAGGTGGGGTGACCCTCATCCAAATCATGTCCTCCAAATAATTTCGGTAGAGCAAGTCATTACAAATGTTAACCCATAATGGTTTTGCTGAAGTTTGGAGTACCCTGAGAGTGATGGAAAGCGTTATTGCTCTATAATAGACCAACAAGTTAGGCAAAGCAAAACCCCCATTCGACCTGGGTCTCCGTAAAACAGAGAAGCCTATCCTGGGCTTCTTTGCATTCCAGAGGAACTTAGTCAATGAAGATTGCCACTTTTTCACAGCTGAAGGCGATATGAAAAGAGGGATCATTCTAAATAAGAAAATGTATTTGGGCAGTATGAAGGATTTGATCAAATTGAATTTTTCAATCCAACTAAAGTTTAGTTTACTCCATTTAACTAGCGTTTTGGACAGCTCACTGTGCATTTCCTTATGATTAAGATCCAGGAGCTCGGATTGACCTAGTGGGACGTTAATACCAAGGTAGGTTAATGATTTAGAGATCCAATGGTATTTAAAAGAAGATCTTATAAATGTTGTGTCATCCTGTGAGAGATTCAGTGGTAGTAATTGAGATTTGTTATAATTGATTTTCAGTCCAGAAAATGCCCCAAATATGTCTAATAGGTTATGTAATTCAGGAAGAGAACTAGTAGGATTCGTAATGTATAGCAGCATATCATCTGCAAAGAGGGATAGTTTGTATTCCTGCACACGTAGCTTAATACCAGAAATGGCAGAGTTTGAGCAGATGGCATTGGCCAGTGGTTTCACCGCCAGTGCAAACAATAAAGGAGATAAAGGGCATCCCTGATGAGTGCCTTCTAGCAGTGAAATGGGATTAGTGCATGTTCCATTAATTTTAATTTTAGTCGTGGGGGATGCATATAAAGTTTTAATAGTATTAGAGAATCTATGACCAAACCCTATGTTTTTTAATATTGCAAAGAGATAGGAAAACTCCACAGAGTCAAACGCCTTTTCTACGTCAAGGGATAGAAAGGCAGTGGATTTGTTAGTTTTTTGGTAGTGGCAGAGAAGAGTCAGAGTCTTAATGGTATAATCAGCCAGATCTCTACCTGGTATGAAGCCCACCTGATCTGGGTTGATGTAATCAGCTATGAAAGAGTTCATTCGTCTTGCCAGAGCAGCAGTTAGAATTTTGAAATCTTGGTTCAGAAGGAATATGGGTCTATAAGACCCCGGGCATAGGGGATCTCTCCCTTTCTTATGGATTACCACAATGTGTGCTTCTTTCCAAGATGGGGGGTAGATTTCCAGATGACAATACTTAATTGCAAGTTTCAGTGAGAGGGCCTACTAACGAATTTGTGAAACATTTATAAAAATCTGACGGGAAACCATCTGGGCCAGGAGCCTTTGAGAGTTTGAGGGACTTTATGGTGTCTAGAATCTCTGCCTCTGAAAAAGGTGCTTCTAACAGTGACTTATGACATTCTTTCAGTCTGGGCATCTTACCCTGTGTTTGTAAGAAACAGTGCATCAGTTCTTGATCCGGTGAGGATGAAGAGTAAAGATTTTTATAATAATTTTCAAAAACTTTGGAGATCTTTGCTGTTTGATTAAGAATTTCACCCCTCAAGGATCTATTGGCTGAGATTGTGTTAGAAGTAATTTGTGTTGTAATTTTGTGTGAGAGAAGGCGTAGAAATCTTGGGGATCTAGACCAATACTTTCGTCTGGTGTATAAAAGCTGTTTTCTTATTTTAGCTGTTTCTAGATGTGCTAAACTTCTGCGTGTTGCCAACAATTGTTTGTAAACCGTTTTGCTGGCGGTTTCTTTATGTTTCTGTTCTAGATCTTTAATTTTTTCCAGTAATTCTAATTCCAATTTATGTCTTTGTTTTTTCAGATAGGAAGATTGAGAGATTAGAGTTCCTCTAAGAGTTGGTTTAAGTGCATCCCATCGGATAGCTGGCGTGGTGTCGGCCTGTTGGTTATCGCTGAAATATTGTTTTATGTTCTGCTCTATTTCGTCTCTCAGTGATGGATCTGTTAATAAAGAGGTGTTTAATGACCATTGTCTGTATTTTTGTGTGGGATCGTATGGAGTGATAATGCAATGTAGCTGTGCATGATCCAACCAGAGCGACGGCTCAATAGATGAGGAGAGGACTCTAATTTACAAAATTGAAGACACCAGAATAGATTTTTTGTGTTTGATGTGGTTGATGCCTACTGGAAAAATAGGTGTATTCCTTAACAGTTGGGTTCATTTTACGCCAGATGTCTACGAGATCATGTTCTCGGAAAAGTTCTTCCAAGCCCGTAAATCTATTTTTATATTTTTTAAGTGTGGGTCGTATTTCGATCTGTCCAGTTGTTTATCTACTATGAAATTGAAATCACCCCCTAGAATGACATCGCCTGTAGAAAAAGAGCTCAGCTGATTCAGAACATCCTTTAGAAATGATGGTTGACCACCATTTGGGGTGTAGAGAGTGGCTAAGGTGATTGGTCTGTCATCCAAATTGCCACGCACAAATAGAAACCTTTCTTGCTCATCTCCTAACTGGGAGATAAAAGAGAATCATAGATATTTAGAAACTAGTATCACCCCCCCCTGACTTAGATGTTCCAGGTGACATATATTGGAGTAAAAATTTTTGTGACTTAAAAACTTGGTCGACTTTCTTTAAATGTGTCTCCTGGAGAAAGATTATGTCAGCATGAGTCTTAGTCAAATGGGATAGAACACGTTTTCGCTTGATTGGGTCATTGAGACCCCATACATTTGAGGAGACCACCTTCAGCGCGTTAAAAGTCATGTTGGACACAGATCAAGGCTATACAAAAAGTACAAACTCTTGGTGATGCTAGCAGATGAATAAAAGAGAAACAATCTGTGCATGCAAATCTCTTGTAGGATTTAGGAGGTCAGAACTAAAGGGTATTGTGAGAACTGTACCTATAAATTAAAAACTGGAATATTTCTGATTTCCTTTCCTCAAATGAGCTTTAGGGAGTACAAAGAAGAACAGGAGTAACTAAGGCACGATATGTACCACAATTCCCTCCTAAGTGACTGAATTATAGAAAGAACTTACTAAGAGGAGGCTATGGCAATGTTTTAGTTCTTGAGCTTAATTTGTGATTTCTCCCCCTGGTATGTCCCCTTTTACCTTGATCACTATATCAATGAAATAATTAATTAATTAGAGAATTACTTGTATATGCAAGTGAGAAATAGTTGAAGACAAGAAAACTATTAAATTATGCACTACAATTAATTTGGGATAAAATACAACAAGTTAATTACACAGTGCGAATTAATTATAGAAAAAGTATCACAATTAATGACTTATCAGAAAATTGATTCCTTTATAGAATAAAGATGTAAAAGTGGTTAAAATCAAGACAACAAATCTGTTGAACTTCCTCCCCCTGAATTAAAGTATCCCCCCCCCCTTACAGTGCAGAGAATTGGCTAAACTTGACGTCACACAATTAATAGTAGTGAAATAGCCAGTTATAATTCTCAAAAGATTAAATCCAAATAATTGAACAATATCAAATTCAAACACTGGAGTACAAACAAGCAAACAAGTATACTCCTAATTTATATAATGAAGATAATCAAAAAATAATAAAAAAATGAAATGTAGTATTAGTTACAAATTTATGTAATAGCTCTAAAAATTCCCACACTACAGAGCAGTGTGTGGAAGGCTGGGTTTTTGCCTAACAAATAGGGTGTTCCAGCCTTATGACTAAAGAGCTATATGAATAAAAGAGCCCAAAGTGAACCCTGTAGCAATCCAGCCACCCCCTCCCTCCCTAGTGTTATAAAACATACTAAACCTTTAGAAGACAATTAATAATATTAGATTAAAATGACTCTGGGAATGTAATGATTTACACGTGAGGTATGCCTCGACTTTTCTCGCCATACTAAGATATAGCAGCTTAACAATAATCTTGAACAACGTAGCTTCACTGCAGCTAGCCTCTTTGTATAACAGAGCAAGTTAAACTAAATTACCTTGTCAGTGCAAACGGATCTCATATTATTGGTGTAAACAATCACTAATAGCAAAGCATGCATCCTAAGTAGTCAGCTGATAAAAGAGCAAAACACGAAACCTGTAGCTGACAAATAGTGTTAATACTCCAACATGGAGTTGCGAAGATTTATGTCTTTGTAGACAAAAGAGTGAGACAGTTATGAATTTCACAAAGCCGTTCCTGCTGTCTTTGCTCCAATCGGTTTTCGCAGGTCCGGTGAAGTTGAAGGTGAAGAGGAAGAGGAATGTCGCCGTTTCTGCATTCCTTTGTGGAAGTCCATCGGGATTTCTAGTTCTATTCTTTGCAGAAGCTTGTGGCCATCTTCAGAGTTGGAAATCCGATATGATTTGCCTTTATATGAAAATTGTAGCACTAAGGGTGTCACCCAAATATATTTAATTCCGGCTTCCATCAGGCAATTTGTGATGGATTTAAGCTCTCGTTGTTTTTGTAGTGCTTCCTTAGGGAGGCCAGGGTATACTTCAACCTTTGTGTTGTTGTATGTGAGACCACCGATTTTCCTGGCCACTTGTAGTATTTTATTTCTGAAACAAAAGTCCTAGACGTCCCTAGAAGGTTTGGTTTTCAGTATGGCTGGGAAGCCAAGCCTGAAAGCTTTGGTAAGAGCTGTGGAAACGTCCCGTACTGCTCCAACTTTCTGCAACAGCCACTTTGAAAGATGTGCAAGTAAGTCTTCTTTGTCTGCCACCTTCTCTCCCAGACCACATAATTTGAGGTTATTTTGCCTTTGAGACATATCTAGGCGCAAGGTTCGTTCTGCGAGCAACTCCTCTGTCTCATGAATTAGCTGAATTTCAGCCCGGTTTTCTCTGGCATTTTGTAGCGCCCCCTCAGCCACGAGCCTCGTCTCAGTTAGATTTTTTTTGTATAGCATCTAGTTGCTCATGTAATGGCTGAATCAAAGACGAAATCTTGTCAAGGAAAGTGGCTTCTAATGATTGAAGGGCAGTGTTGAGTTCTATTGCTAGTTCCGTTTTTGTGATCGGGAGTGCCGCTTTTTCGGTGCCAAAATTCCTGGCCGCCATTTTATTTGAATCTGAGGCCTGAGAGTCTGATAAATGTGATTGCTGTGGGTGACTCACCGGGATGTCTTCTGTTTTTGGTTTTTTAAGGTTGGGATGCTGGTTTTTCCCGTCTTTTCCCCCCATGTATTTTAAGCCTTCTAAGTCTGTAGAATCGTTTCACTAGGGGAATTTACAGGAGGGAGCAGAGGAGCGCAAGGTTCAGGTGGCCATTTTCTCCGAGCGCCACCAGAAGCCCCCCATTTAAACCTGATTTAAACCAGGTTTAAATGTTCATTTGTATATTTATAAAACTTAGCTCATATATAATTTTTGTTTTACAGATGATAACATCAATGAAGATCTATGCATTATAGCAGTTACCATGTTAAGGGATCCATGGCCTACTTTATAAGCTTACACCATACCACACATATGAAGTAGAAATGCTTTTGTACTTTTTTGCAGAATTTTTTTGCAAAAAGATTTCAATACAGCATTAATAATGCTTATTTCCATTGTAATAATTTTGTCTGTTTTCTTTTCTCTTTTCTTTTGTATTTCCAGATCAACACCCGGTCAGGATTCATGTATATTATTTTCTGGATGTTTGTGTGGATGTTTTTTTTTAAAGTACATATTATTGACCACTGAGGAAGGCCCTTGAAGCTGAAACATGTATGTTCTTCTGGTGGTCATTTGACATGTTCATCAACTTTGTATGGGAAATTATTGCAGCTTATGTAAAGCTTGTTCTGGCTCTTAATGCAACCTGATATACAAGCCCTGTGTTTTTAATTTTACTGTTGTGTATACCATATAATTATTGGAGAAGTGACAGTCTGCTAAGATTCTAGTTACTGTAAATATGACTGAAAGAGTAGTTTAGTCCACTTGTACCCTAGGGGGAGCTGTGGAACATTCTCTAGTGTTTAGGGTTTATTGAATGTTTTTTCTCTCGCAGTTCAACCTACCCGTTGTTGTTTCTCTCTCTGCTGTGTGCTAGTATGTGTTAGTGTTTGTGCTCTGAAGGCCTCTCTATTGCGTTAGTGGCCTGCAGTGAGTTATTGTCTTTTTGCAAAAATCCTGCTGCAGTAAATTAATTAAAAGCAAATTCCAAAGTGTGAATTGGATTGTTTCCAGAACTCTGCCAACAATAATAAATATTTATTTTGATATTATTTTATCTGCTGTAGCTTGACCCTTTTAGCATTTTCTGTATATTTTGGGCTGAATTTGTTTTCCCCCTTCTCCTTTGTCTGTAAAAAGAGACACCTGGAAGATTTTCAGGGGTTGCCAGTACAACTGCTGATTAAGGAAGTACACAGTCACAGGGAAAGGAATAGTCTTTGAAGTGTACTTCAGAGAAGTTGTGTAAAGGAGGGGATAGTCTCCACCCCTCCTGTCTATGCTGTCTACCTTCCTGGCTTCTAATGAGTAAACTATAGCCTTCATTGCAAGAAAGACGTTCTGCAGATAATTTGGGGCAGAGTGTACCAGCTCCCTTCATTTCTGGGCATTGCAACATTCATGATCATCCTGAATCTGGTGGCCAATTTTTTTAGCTTTATTTTCTGATGAGTTATGCCTGCCTCAAATGGATGGGTGGACACTCACATCCATGTATTATAATAGATTAGCAAACAGAACCTATTAGAAGAAAGTAGACTCCTACAAAAGGCAGCAAACCCAAAGATCCTACATTAGACTCTCAGGCAGCGATCATCTCTACTCTGGACATCCTTCTGCCCATCTTTTCAAACAGGAACATTGCCACCCACTGTTTTCATTCTCTTTTCTTAGCCTCTGCATAATGATCACTCTGTAGAGACACCTGTATATCTAATTCTTAAAATGGCCCCATCTGTGGATATTTAATCCAGATTGTGGTCATGGATATATCTTTACACAAACCTGAGAAAAGCAGGTTTGCAGGAAAATCCAGAATTTAAAACAAAATAAAACAAAAACATACACATTGGGGATAAGCTCCCAAATGAGAGAAGGAGCACCTATAAATTTAAGAAATGAAAGCCCTTATTGGCCATTGCTTGGCAACCAGAACAACATTGCCAGCATTCCAGGCTTTGCTTCTGTCAGTAAAAGTCAGAGGACAGGGGCAAGGCCATTTCCATGGGTGTTTTGGCTTTTTAAGGAGGGCTCATTGGGGCCAGGATTGGCAGCAACCACTGGGCAACTTGCTACCATGCAACTTGCATGACTTCTCCCATTCTGGCTGTTTGCTACTGTTCAGTTGCTATCATTGCACAGAAGCCACTATGATGTAGGGGTTAGAGGTACAGATTAGGATCTGGGTGGTCCAGGTTCAAATCCCCACTCTGCTGTGGAAACTCACTGGGCGATTTTGGGCCAGTCACACCCTTTCAGCCTAACCTACCTCACAGGGTTGTTGTGAGGATAAGATGGAGGAAAAGGAAAGGATAAAATGGAGGAGAGGAGGCTACTTTGGATTCCCATTGGGGAGAAAGATGGGGTATAAGTGAAGTAATTAATAATGAATGCATCTGAAGATGGGGGCGGGTAAAAGGTATGTGATTGGTGAGTAAGAAGGAGGGAATAGGTTGATCACTATGCTGAACTAGATGGACCATTAGTCTGATCCAGCGGGACTCTTTGTATGTTCATCTATAACCTGTTTCCCAAATCCACCTACTCTCATCAATGACATTGAAAATGTCTTTAAAATATCCCTTTAAGAGCACAATTAAATATGTAACACATCAGTTGATCTGTAATCTTAGTGCACTGAATTTCCTCTGGGTTGTGCTAAAAATTGGCTATTGGCATGACTTTGGTAGTCTCCTTAACTTTGTATAACACCATACTCTTCTATAGAAGAAAAAGTTCTCTATAGAAAAGTATTCACTGGACACATCGATATTTTATATGTTAAAGATTATAAATCTCTGTCTCCTCCTGTGAAACAGGTAAACTGTGTGAAATAAGGCTGAGCTGGGAGTTGAGTGCTCTATGAGGTATTTAGCAGGTGATCAGACTGACAATACCCATGCAGGTTTTTTTTAGACCACTAAACATATTTTTGCTCCCTCCCTACAGCATCTGTCTTTTTGTAGTCAAAGGGGGCAATTCAGAATGCTGGACTGGGGCTACTGCTACTTGGGGCCTCTTTTCACATCACTTCTGTGGTATATGAACTGCTGCAGCAGGGTTCCTTTCCACATAGCAAGAGAGAGAGATCCTGTGGGAGGAGCCCATGACATGTCACTCTGAATCTAGTATTTTACCAGTTGCTGTGTAAACAAACACTGTTTGGGGGAAGACCTGCCTCCTGAACTTCCTCCCTTGTGACCCAAGTGGGCCCATATCCACAAGGGTGCCCTTGAGTGCCCAGCACTGTCCCCAAACAACCCAGCACCCTTCCCAAACAGGCATGCCTCCCCCTCCCCCCCTTCTGTGAAGTGCCTGCCTGGCTTGCCGGGGGAGGGAAGCACATCTCAGCCCATACTTGGCTTTCTGCCAGTGCAATTGTAATGCCGCTGGGCTTGGCCCTGCCTCCGTAAACCAGAGAGGAGCCATCGCAGGAGGAGGGCTGGGGTTTGCTTTTAAATGCCGAATGGGAAGAAAGAGGTGCTGCTGCTGGTAAAAGCCAAGCTGCTTTAGGAGGTGCAAGATGAAGTTCCTGTCTTTGCTTTTCTCTTGGATTGCTTGCAGAGGTGTGTGTGGGGGGGTGTAGGAACGGGATGTGAAGAGAATAGCCTGTTGGCAACAGGGGTTAAGGGGCTGCTCAGGGGGTTATTGTCCTCCTGCTGCAGCTAGCTAGCCAATGTAACCAGATTGTGTCTGTAAAAACTTGAGAGGCTCTCCCAGCTCCTTCAGCAATGCTTGCCAGACATCTTGGATCTTCTGGGAGTAGGCTTTGATTCTGGAGCAATGCATAGTGCTTCAGACCGAATACAACACCCAGACACAAATCCTGACCTTTCTTTATTATTTCCAAATTATCCCAGGTGCTGCTCCTCATCTCTGTTTTTACCTGTCAATTCTTTCATGGCCATGTCTCTCCTCTTCTATATTTCACTAACAACAACTGCATGATGTAGTCAGCTCCACTGTATAAAACTGCCCCCTTGGGCCCCCCCTAACAAAATATTTCTGGGTATGGGGCTGGACCCAAAGCTTCTGGCATTATGACTGTGCAGTGCCTTTTCTGTTTAAGAAAGTGCCAATACTCATATTTAAGATTATACCAATTGCCACCAATCCCCCCCACCCTCCTGCAGATCCCTGCTGGTCTTAAGGGAACTTTGCTACTGTTATGTATTAGAGCTGGAATATTCCAGGACTGGATACCAGTGACTGGCTGAGCTTGGAGCTCTAGAACAATAGCCTACCAGGACTCTGGAGGTGACCAATAAGAAACTAATGTTATGTAAATAGCCTATCGTTGGGAGTTGGGTGTGGTTTTTACATGCTATTTAAACAGGTCTGTTGCCCTGAGGTTTCAGTCTTGTATCTGCTGAATCACTAATAAAGCTGAGCTGATCACTAGGTGTGGGGTCTGCTCAACCACGGAACCCAGCATTTAACAGCTACCTACAGGAGCAACATTTTGGAAGGTTCAGTAAGCTGTAGCAAAAGAGGGCGATTGCTGATGCCCCATCTTGCCTAACCTAAGACTGCGTAACCTAAGACTTGCCTAACCTAAGAGCTGCCAACTGATGAGGAAAAAACCTTAACCTAATAAGAGGCTGATTAAGATGGGTAGCCATGTTAGCCTGTCTGGAGAAAAGAACAAGAGTCCATTAAAGACTAAAAGGCGGAGGCAGTGGGAAGCTCCTGCCCATACAGGACCTCAGATGGAGGTGGAGCCAGGGTCTTATAAGGCAGCTCTGCCTCCTTCCATGCAGTTTTTACCACATTCTCAGCTTACCTGCCCAACCTGTTATAGTGCAGGTTTTGGCTAAACACCCGAGATCAGGGGCTGGGTAGGGAGATCAGGGGCTGGGTAGGGATTTTTCACTTCTCCCAGACTTGCTGAGGGGAGGGGGATGCTTTTGGCCTACCCTGCTCAGTAGGCAGTGGATGTGGTAATTGAATTTGATAGAGTGGTTAGTCTCTTGGTGTTGGGGCAATTGAAAGCAGACTGGTGAGCACCTTAGCTACACGCCCCCTTTGGGGGCAGGGGGTCTGTCAGGATCAGCTAGTCGGTTGTGCAGCTCATGGCTGTGAAGATGGACTGCCTGTGGGACCCCCTGAATAGGTCATTCTCTCAAGCTGTGCAGCTGGGGGTGAGTGGGTTGGAGCTTCAGGGTGGCAACCTGCTTGCCTGGCCAGTTGGGTTTGAGCCATGCATAGGAGGTTCGCACAGGGGCAGGGTGGCTTGCCCAATGCATGGCAAGGAAGGGTCCAAGGGTGACCCCTGGCTTGACCTGTTCTGCTGTGTTTGCCCTTGCCACTTCTATTTTGTTACACAAATAGAAGTTGCTCTTATTGACCCTACCTATGTGTCTGCCTCTTTCCTCCGACTGGTAGGGGGGCAATGTGGAAATCAGCATTAATCTTTGCAGAGCAAGCTGCTCTTAAAGACTTTTAAAGCTGGTTGAAAAATTAGCAACCCTATTGATGAAAGGTGTTTTGAGAAGGAGCTCAAAAGTTTAATTTGAACATAAATCTTTTTTTGTTTTAGGAGGAAGAAATCTTCCTCCTCCTTCCATGCAAGGGAGGGAAGTAAAGCAGGAGAGACTGCCACTTCCTCTTTCTTCTCTGCTGGGCTGTTCACACACTACCTTCCCCAACCAGCCTCTTCCCAGCCAACTCCTCCACCAGGCTCCCCCCCCCACAATTCATGGGGCAGCAGAGGCTCCTTGCCTGTATGGGGCTACATTAGTTCATATTATTGCCTGGCCTGCCTTCCCCTGCCTGGCCTTCTTCCATATTCTACAAAGGAGGAAGGAACAGCAGGTGACTACCAGCTACTCCTCCACCACTGAATCCTTCCCCCTTCTCTCTGCTTCCCTGCAAGTTCCTCCACCACTGCTGCTGGACTCCATGCCCCCTGGGCACTTGCAGTTCCTTGCCTGCCTAGGCCCACAACAGTTTGTTCTTTCACCTGGCCTGCAGTCACCCAGCTTACCCCAACTCCATAAAGGAGGAAGGAAGAGATCAGGCAGCTCCCCACCCATGGTGCTCACTCAGTTTGAAGGGCAGCAGTGGCTGGGCTCCTTCTCCCCAGCTGGCTTAGATGAGGTAGCTCATGATGTGCCTGAGTTCATGTGCAACTGGGTCCACATCCACCATCTGCAGCAGCTTGACTCATAGTGTACCCAGATCTGTGAGCCCACCCCCGCCATAACTTTTGCTTCTCCTTCGAAATGAAAAAGTCACAGTGCCTTTTCTTGAAAACAAAACCATATAAAAGATTAATGGAAATTGCAACGAGTTCTGTGGGGATGGGTATTTTTAATAGAACTGTGTTAATTTTTTTTGTGATCAGTAAAAATTACTATTCTTGAAAGGATTATGATTATGCTATTAAATTGCTCTGTAATTGAACAGCTTTTCTTTCAATAAATAAAGTTTAATATTGTCCATGGTTCTGAATCTTTTTAATGTTTGTTATGTATTGGAATGGCCACATGTATTTGTGCACAAGCTCCTACCGCTCACGCAAATAAGCGCAGCTTCGGCTGCATAAAAAAAGCTGGCTAGGATTCTGGAACAGACCTATAGGCTTGATTGGATCCTAGAATTAACCAGTGGTTGAACCTTGCACTGTAAATAGCCTATCACAGGGAGTGTGTGTGTTTGGATGTGGTATGTTGCAGGGATTTAAGCAGGCCTTGGAGCCAGCTTGTCTGTCTTGAGTTTCGGCTGAAATCACAATAAACCATGAGCTGATCACTCTAAGCATCTGAACCCAGTATATTTCAATATTGTATGCTTTCTAAATGGGACTGAGCACCACTGAGTCCCATTGAACTTACTGATAGTGATGAAGTACTCCAGAGTCTCTCTCTCTCTCTTTCTCACACACACACACACACACACACACGCACATGCGCATGTGCACACACGCACACACACAGAGAGAGAGTTGCCTGAGAGCTTTAATAGCTATTTTGTTTGCCTTCCCTCTCTCTGCATTACCAAGATCTAACTAATCCTTTTACAATGTACTCAGGGATAATTTGTGTGTAGAAGGTGTTATATAGAAGTAAATTACATTCATTTCTACCCTAGTATGGAATACTTCTCAGTGAGAAAGTTTTGTGTCATTTTCATTTGCTAACAATGGCAGTGTTTGTTAGCCAGAAAGGGGCCATCGTTCTGGCAGTGTGAGTCCTTTGTGGAGATGCACAAGTAGCAAAGTTATTTTGGTGGAAGAAATAGTTCAAACTTCCATTATTACAAAAACATTATATAATTGAACTTAACATGCCTTCTGTTGGTAGAACATATTATTTTAAAATCTGTGTCAAATAGCTTAAATACAGGGCTTCTTGTGAAAGGACTCTCACTACTCTCTCTATATATAGAGGAAACCTGAAGTCAAATAACCATCTGGTTAGTTTATGTGAAATTAATATGTGAAATTTAGCTTCTGGGCTCTTGTTCTCTGTAGGGTTCCTAAAGTTAGTTCCACACTGGGGCCATTTTCTACAAACCAGTCAATGCTGTTCCAGTATTCGTTGTGTGTGGAACTGAGAGTCCACTGATCACTGAATACTATGTCATTTAAATAATTCACCTGCTGGATCTTTCCACCCACAAAGGCAGTTATTCTGTTATGATTTGCCCTTCCCGGCATTCACTGACATCAGTTTGTATTGTGTTTTTCCATTGCACACATACATACAGAACACACCATACACAAAGAATATTTAAGAATATCGCTGATCTAATCCAGCATCCTTTCTTATATAGTGGCCAACCTGTTACTCTAGAGGGCCACCACCAGAACACAGAGGCTGAGACCTTCCCCAGTTATTGACCACTGGCATTGGTATTCAGAGGTTTCCTGCCTCTGAATGTGGAAGTTCCACAGTTTATACCACTGACAGACCATGTATATGTACAATCCCGTTTTAAAGCCATCTATCCCTGTGGTTATCACTACACTCTCTGGCAGTGAATTCCACATTTTAATAATTCACTGAGTAAAGAAGTCTTTCCTTTTGTCCATCATAAGAATATTAGAAGAGCCCTGCTGGATCAGACCAGTGGTCCATGTAATCCAGCATCCTGTCTCATGCAGTAGCCAACCAGTTCCTCTGGAGGGCCAACATCAGAGCATAGAGGCCGAGGCCTTCCCCTGATGTTGCCTCTTGACAATAGCATTCAAAGGTTGACTAAATCTAAATGTGGCGGTTCCCTTCAGTCACCATAGCTAGTAGCCACTGATAGCACTAACACCTCCCCCTGCTTCTTATTGACAGAAACCCAGGGTTGAAGGCTAGCAATACTGTTGTGATTACCTAGCAGTGGCCACTGAGGGCATTCATTTCTTAAAGCTACAGGTGCTACTTTTATTATTGGGGGGGGGGGTTTAACTCCCAAATGTTTGCTTTGCTTTGTGTGTTTGTTTAGATTTCAGTTTTTCTGCAAACTGAAGTGTTTTCCAGGTTTGTAGAAAGAGCTGTATTGTCAGTCCATGGCTCCAGTTTCTAGATTTAAGTATCCGCAGGTTTGGCCACATTGAGAATTAGATATATTGATAATATCAGTAACACAGAAATGCAGAAAGTAACATGTGAAGAGAAAGGTGTGGCAAACAGCACATGCTCCAATTCTGGAATCAATGTTAAACATGTTCCTGTGTAACTGGAATTAGGATGGAGAAAATTGCAGCATAGTAGTGAAATTAAAAAAAAAACACAAAACCAAACCTAAAGGAATAGAATAGGAAAATGCACTCATCAGTAGTATTAATATTGCTGGACATAAAATTCTAACACCAGGAATAAAAATGCAGCATATGTGTAGGTAAGATGCCTGTCAGTTGCCATGGAAATTCTAAGTCAAATAATCCAGCTCTATAAAATGTCAGTGTTGCGGTAACTTGGACAAAGATTTTTACATAGAGAACATTTCCCAGAGGTGCACAAGGGATAAAAATGCATACCTCTCTATTCTCTGAAGATTATTCAGCAATTCATTCACGAATAGTCAGGGAACTGAATCTTAGTACTAGTAGTCAAGCTGGGATTTTAACTTGATGCGTTCCAATGGCAAATTTCCAGGCCATGATCACACGGCAGCTGTTTTCTTCCATAACAGGGTGAATTATAGTGGGAAGTGAAGCCAACAAACCTCTTAGCATTTGATCAGGGTGCTCTCCGCCAGCCAGGGAGCAGGCATTGACAGGCGTTGGCTTTGGGTGAGTTGGCATCTGTTCCATCGCTTGCTTCTGCCAGCAACACTCATGGTGTGGAACAGTGCTGGGAAGCCTCCTGTAGGGATTTGAGATGCAAAGAAGAAGTTAACGGAGAGCAAGAATGGTTAAGCAGTCACTGAGAAGGCATGTATTCAAAGTATCACTCTTTGATGGCAGAGTTTGTGTTTATTTTGTGTAAGTGGAAAGCTGCTGTCAAAAAACGGATGGTTATGTAGCACGAAATGTATCAGATCAGCTAATATATTCCAGATCTGAACAACTCAAGAATATACCATAATGTACCAACTTCAAAGAGAGAATTTCTCCAAGCTGTGGGAGGCAGCTCTGTGTTCTTGGGTAAGATGCTTTATTAAGCCCATGAAATATTAATATAAGTAGGAAGGTCATTGTCTTTAAAACTCTGAATTTTGAGGTATAGCTGTTTAGAATTCTAGTGAAGGAGCCAATATGCCCCTTTGAGTTTGTGGAGTGGAAATGTAAAAGCAAAAGAGATGGTACATTAGCAAAGTTCAAGAGGAAGGGAGCAATTCACTAGTTTCCTCAGAATGTTGTTGCTGTATATTTCTCATTAGAAAGCACACAGCATAGACAGAGACGATACCCTTCTTAATGGTTGGTAGCTTTTCCAAACCGTCAACATACATTTCTTGTATCATAAAAGCAAAGATTCAACTGAGGACCATTTGTACAAGAAGTGGAATCCAGAAATCTTCAGGAAGAGGAATAATTTCCACAGGCCAGCTATGAAGTCTGGATTTGTGAAAGCTCGACAATAATGATATACTTTTAAACCATGTTATAAAAAAATCTGACACAAGGTACACATTTTAACTTTAAATGCATGAAAGCCATCATTAAGTACACGTCAGAATGTACAGGTCAGAATGTAAGAAATCCAGGTTTGAATCCCCACTCTGCCATGGAAGCTTACTGGACTACTCTGGCCCAGTGACTCTATGGCCCCGGTCATACGAGTGGGATACTGCGCCGCTGAAGGGAGGCAAAGTAGAGCCGGGGCAAAAAGATCCACGGTAGCGCAATTGGACACTCCCCGTGATGCCGCACAGATGCTGATAGCTGGGGATCACACCGGCGATGTTGAAGCTCATCAAAGGGTCTTGTGCATCCGCACTCTGACGTTTCTTCACATACTGTGGAGGCTTGGAAAAAACACACCTGGTGTGACGGGATACATGCGGGTGCTGGATGCGCCGGATTACTTCCACTTCCGCCATCCGACGCTCGCCTGCGACCCGCGTTTTCTGGTTGCTACTACCCTTTTGCTGCTACTTTTTAAATCTGCTTCTTTGGGCCAATGGTACAGGTTGGTGCTGGGTGCGCTACGCTTCCCAGATGTTGCCGTATGATCCCGCCCATTTGATGCACCCTCAACCCATTCGTTTCGTGGGGCAAATCCTCTCATGTGAACGGGGCCTATCTTAGCCTAACCTCAAAGAGTTGTTGCTGTGAGGAGAAAATGGAGGATCAGAGACTGATATTGTTAGCTGCTGTGAATCCCTTTTGGGGAGAAATGCAGGACACAAGTATCTAAATTAATAAATACACAACAGATTCTGTGAATTCTTGCAACAAGTATTATTGTGGTAGGAAATCTGAAAACTATAGATAGAACACTTAAAAAGACAATGCAATTAAAAATACCCAAGTTCAAGCAAATTTATATTGTACTTTGTGGTTTATGAAGGCACAGAAGAATGCATATCATCTTACAGATTTTTTTTTTAAAGCAGATCTTTAAAACCAATCCGAGCTCTTTAAAAGAAGCCAGAAGAAGTACTTGTAACCATTCATAGTAAAGAAAAAATTGCATTTAGACTGAAAAACCTTTTGGTTCTGTTACAATGCAAATCATTCCCGCCCCCCTGAAAAACCTTGAACAAAGCATAAGCTATAGTAAAGATGCTAGAGATCATAAATACATTAATCCAAATCTGATTTAGGGAGTTTCTGTCTAACGAAATGATCTCTGGACTAAGTGTCGACTACCTAGAAAGATTATTTCCCCTTTGAAGATGGCTTTGCACATTTACTTTTGTGCTCTTTTGGGGGGCAGGGTTTTCTATGCAAAGAGAACAATATATAATGACAACTATTTTATAGTGCTAGGAAAGTAATCATGGCAAGTAAGGCAAAAAGAAACCACAGCACTTCTCTGTAAAATTCTTGCACAAAATGTAAATATAACTTTTTTTTCATCTCCAGTTTTACACTCTTTTTTCTTAATTCAATTTACTTAACAATAAGTGTTGAAGGAATTCTAAATGGCATCCTGGAGAGGACTTCAGTTGTACTAATTTGATGGCTTAGGAGCCACTTGTGACTCTTTGACATGCAACCTTGTCTGACACAAGTACCCAATGTGGCACCCATCCCATGTTTCATGTGGGCAAGGCTGGGGATTTGTGATGATCAGGTGGTTCACACCTTGAAACAGTGACTGGGACAGTGAACCTGACTGAGCTGCAGGCCTTGAGCCTTTCCAATGACCGCCCCCTCCACTGTTCTTCACAGATTTTGCATTCCCATTTGAGCAATCAGGCAGCTACTGAGAAGAGAGCCAGCTGGCTACAGAAGAAAGAGTAAAACCACCATAACTACCATCACAACAGTCATCTGGGAAAAGATCAAGTGGGTCATGGCCCTTTACTCTATGCCTTTCTCCGAAGCCTTGGCAATCTCACTCTCTCACCCAACCTGCTGTGATTCATCCTGAGGAGGGAGTAGGAAGGCAGAGTAGGAACCCCTCCTCTCACTGCCAATACACAAGGGCTGGTGATTCCTGGCCCTAAACATATCCGGCTGGCCTCGACCAGGTCCAGGGCTTTTTCAGCCTTGGCCCCAGTCTGGTGGATCTCTCTGCTGAATGACATCTGTGCCCTGTCTGATATATTAAAGTTCTGCAGGGCATGCAAGGCAGAGATGTTCTGCCAGGCCTTTGGTTGAGTCCAGCGACGGTTGTCTTACATCTACCTGGCACCCTCCCCTCCTCTCCCCTTCCCCTATGAAAATCTGAATGCTGGATATGCCATCTTGTTTTTAAAGTGTTTAAATATTTATGCTGAATGTTTTAATATTGAATTTGTGTAGTTTTAATTGGTTTTAAAATTGTACTGAATGTATGGTGTTGCAAACTGCCCTGAGCCCCACATAAGTGGGGAAGGGCAATAAGAAATCGAAACAAACAAGCAAACAAACAATGGCACAGAGAGAGAGAGAGAGATCTACATATGCAGATGTACTTTGGTAATTAAAAAGGTTACAAGTGGAAACCCACAAGGAGCATCTAATTGCTCCTCCTCCACTATTTCCCCTTTTCCTCCCTGAAAGCCCTCATAGTCTCTCCCATTTTCCTGCTTCCTTCTCTCTTTCTCACCAAACAGCCAGCCGACCTTTATTTGCCTCCTATCTTCAGTCGCCCCCCTGCAGCCTCTACCTAGGAAAACTAAGGCCAAGTTGTCCAGCCATCACCTGGAGGTTACGAGACAAAATAAGGATGCCTGGAGGCTGGCTACCCTATCTCCTGTTGTCCTTTTTATCCTCAAAACCATCCTGTGAGGTAGGTTAGGCAAAAACTGCAGCCCTTTTCACATTACTATTCTAAACCAGACGTTATTTGTTGTTGGCCCAATTTCAAGTAAAGCGATACAGGGATGGGGCTTCATACAGCGAATTTCCTTCTATTAATGAGCCATCTCTGAAGCACTATGGTCATGTCAAACAGTGTCACTTTCTCCTTGTCCTCTTAAAAAATGTTCTAATGTTCTAATGTGAACCCTATAATGCCAAACCACTATAGAGGCACCATTGAGACGCATTTACTCAATAGAATCAATGCATCTCAATGGTGTTGCTATAGCACTCTAGTGCTGTAGTGCTAAACTGCTACAGTGCTCACATTAGAATGTTTGAGTTTTGAATTAGTAGTACCTTGAATGAGTAGTACCTTGAAGAAGTATTTTCTTTGCATTCCAATCTCTTTTTCTTGGTGACTCTATTTTGCATAGTATGCCTACAGCTGCTGTGATGTCAGGTTGCATAAGTGTGCTTATATATAGTAGTCCTTCTATTGCTTATCTGTACTGTTTATTGTCAATTAGTAGTTCTTCATTTCCTTGTTGTTTTAAATAGTTTACCTCCATGGGAATGCCTACCTGTTTGGAATCTCTCATTTGCATGTGGTCTTGGAACCCCAGAATTTTCTGTTTTTGGTTGAGGAGGTAGCTTCCTCCTCCTTTTCTATTTGTATTCCTAGATAGTAACTGATGTTTCTTAATTATTTCATTTTCACTTCTTTATTTAGGTGTTGGACTATTTCATTATAGCCTCTTCCATCTTCATAACAAATGACTGAATTATCAACATAAGTAAGGATGTAGACCCACCTGTGTCTGTGTCTTGAACAGAGGCATTGTTCAGCCTTGCCTTGCTCAAACCCCTCCTTATTCAGCATCTGGTGAAGCTTTTCATTTCAGGACCTTGCAGTCTGCTTCAGCCCATATATGCTCTTTTTTAGCGTGCATACTAGGTGTTTGTTTTTGGACTGCTCAGATCCTACAGGTTGCTCCATGTAGACATCCTCCTTTACGTCTCTGTGTAGGAAGGCAATGTTTATATCTAGATGATTTATATCCATTCTTTTTGGTGCTGCTATACTTAGAAGCACTATTATTGAGGTATGCCCTACTACAGGTGTAAATGTTTCATCATAGTCTTCTCCATATTTTTTAGTATAATCTTTTGTAACTAATCTGGCTTTGTACTTGTCCTTCTGCATCATATTTGGTTTTACAAACCTATTTGCATCCTGCTGTCCTTTTGCCTGGAAGCAACTCTATGAGTGTCCATGTTTCATTTTTAATCAGAGATTCAGTTTCTTCTTCTGCAGCCTTCTTCTGTTTTTCTGTTTGACTGTATTTTCTCTCTCTCTTCTCATTTGGAAGGTTCTGTCACAGCCTCTAATGTTGTTAGATATGAGAATTTCCTTGGTGGTTCTCCCTTTTTTGGCCTAGCTGACCTTTTGACTTCAGCTTCTGCTTCCTTTTCTGGTTCCTTTGGTTCTGCTAGTGTCCCGTCTGCAAGGTTCATGGTGCTTAGTTCCATTACCTCTGTCTGTTGTACTGGGCTTTCTTTTGTTGGTGTGGATTCTTGATTGTTCACTCTTTCTGCCATTGTAGGTTTTTCCTTCTCATCAATGTATACTATGTTACAGATCTTCAGTCTCAGTTGCTGGATTAAGGATCCTGTATCCTTTGCATCCAAAGGCATATCCCACAAAAATGCCTTGCTCAGTTCTCATGTCCATTTTGCTTCATTTCTCCTTGGGAACATATGCATATGTTTTCAACCAGGACACTTTCAAGTGCTTTATGCTGTGCTTGTTTCCATACTATAGTTTGTAGGGTGTGCTTTTGGCACCTTTGGTGGGCAGTCTGTTATCGATGGCTTCTCCCCAGTATTTGTCTGGTAGCTGTGCTTCTAGGAGCATGCATCTGTACATCTCTGTTAGGGAGTGATTGTTTCTCCATTCTGCTCTGGAGTGAATGGAAGCATAAGGTAATGTTCTATTCCTTCTTTGGTTAAGTAGTCCTTTATGTCACATCCCACATTGTCTGTCTAGATAGCCAAAAGCTTACCATTATAACATATGCCTTGAGCGTCTCCAACACCTGGCTTTTCTCCGTGATTAAGTAGGTAACTGTGTACATAGAAAAATCATCAGTAAAGGTTAGAAAATATTTGTTCCCACTTGGAGTTTCAGTCTTTATTGGCCCACATAAATAACTGTGAATGAACTCTAGGGGGTGCTGTGTATGGCTCATCTCATGGCTTTTTCTGAAGCTTGGTTTTGTTCCTTTGGCTTGAATACATTGCACACAGTCTTTCTGAGTACTACATTTGGTTATCTGTATGCCTTTGGTCACACTCTGTCTCTTGAGTTGGGCAATAGCATTATTATCCTTATGTTTGAGACATCTATGCCACAACCAGGAATATTTCTTATGATAGCAATTCTTGATTAAATGTGCACTTTGTGTGCATGTGTTTAGAGTATACAAGTCCTCATGCACTTTTCCTGTTACAATCAGTTCTCCCTTCTGCTTTATAGGGTATCTTTCTCCAAATGAGGTCACCATTCCCCCCTTTGTAAGAACTCAAATTACATTGTTTGCCAGTTAGAACCTCTCTAATCTCTCCATTTGGAAGCCTGCACTTCACAGTTCCTGAGCCTACCCCTTCTGACACAATAGATCTTCCATCAGCCACACTCAGTGTCTCCTTCTTATTTTATCTAGGGTCTCAAAATAGTCCCTGTAAACAAATGTGCTTTGTACAGGCACTGTCTAAAAAACATATTTTACTTTTAGTTTCACCTTTAGTTAGCACAAAATACTTTTTCAGGGGTGGCTGCTTACAATTCTCCTTTCTTATTTTTTCTGAAAAGGCACCTGTGATGGACTACATTTAAAATACAGTTTTCCTAATGCAGTAAAATCAGAGAAAGGAGGTGAATAGTTGATTCTGCTCTAGAATGTTGAGTTTGAGTGACAGGGTGATCCTTTTCTCTGACTGGCCAGTGCCAGCTGAGGGAAATATAAAATCAGCTATGTGCTAAGGAGAGAGTAGTTCATTTTGAATTCAGTGGCAGTTATAGTTCAGTAAAGTTCAGTGAAAGGAGTGGATATCTGATGAGTCTGACCAAAAAGTCTGTCAGACAGGTTCACCTTTTGAATAAAGGGAAAGACTCTTGGTCTTAGCTATGTTAAACATAACCTGAGAAAGAATTCCATCTAAGAATTCAGAGTCTAGTGTCAGCTAAAGCTGAACTGGGGTCTGAGATTTTGGCAAAAAGTGATTGGGTAGCAGGCTGAAGTTCCCAATCAGGCCAAAAGGAATAGGATTATATTTTCAGGGAAGAAATATAAGTCCAGTTATACAGGGAATTGACATTTAGGCAGTCCTTGGTCTGTTGTGAAAGGAAACAGTTATAGACTACTCAGGAAAAGAAGACACATTGTGATTTCAGAAAAGGGGGAAGAATTTGATACACTAAAACAGTGACCTTTCCAGAAAACCTGAACAGTTATTAGGAAACTATATGCAGAAAAATTGTAACTGAAATTTAAGTACTCAGTCAACCATCTCTCCCTAATAAGAACCAAGAATTTGTAAAAAAAATAAGCTGCTGCAGCACCATCTTGTCTGTCAACTGAAAAAATATACGGTTTTACCAACAATGTTTCCCTCAGCCTTTCCAATACCTGACTACCCCATACCATCCTTGGCTGTTAAATAAAATCTTTATTATTGTTCACTGTTACACAGTCTTCAGTGCCATTTCAAGGGATCTAAAAAGAGGGCTCCTGTTGTCTCCTGTCAAGTTCCTGGGCTGGGCAAAAGCCAAATTGGATTCTGTCAATGAATGGGACATTCAGATTTATAAAGCCACAAATATTATCACACTACCAGATCAGTTCCTGAAGGAAACTAAGAATTTTGGTGGGAAAAATCTGCTTCAGAAAGCGGAGAATAACATGGGGTCTGTCATAGCATCCTTCTTTTTAGAAACATTACAGTCCTTTCTAAAGTGTCCTTTCTTTCCACATGAGTGGCAAATCACTCTGCTTTTGCTGTTAATGTTCAAGGCGGCTTGCTCAACATTCGGTTCAATCTTATTACTGCAGTCCTCAAGCTGTTTATGTTTATAAGTGTCTGCAAGCTGGTTTAAAAATTTAGAGAGAGATAATTTCTCTTTTGCCTCAGTTTGGGATACAGCATTCTCATAACTCTTTGGCAAGCTTATCAAAATCAATTCAACTAAATCTGAGATTTCGTTCCCAGTACTTCTGAGTTGTTCAGTTAGAGCAAGCATCTGATCTAAATGCTACCTCAAATTTCCTTCCTTTGTCATTCTTATGCTAAACGGTCTTTTCAGTAAATACAGCTGGCTTTTAAGAGAAAACATATAGCCATACTAATTCAGACCAAACTGCTCTCACTGTTTGCATTCTAATGACTCTCAAAACATCTCTATCTGCCAAAACATTGGTCAGCATTCCTTTGGCTTTCTCACTATTAGAGTCCCAAGTGCTTTGATCTTCCAGCTGGTCATCTCCTGGTCATGGGTCTGTAATGAATGCCAGAATCCCATTTCTAGCCGAAGGCTTTTCATCCTCTCCTTCCAGATCAAGTAATTCCCTTCAGAGAGCCTATCTTTTAGGTAGCTGTGCAGGACCTTGCAGGAAATCTTGAATCAACAGCTCTCGGCCCCTGCGGCCATTGGGCTGGGGAGGCACTTTTGCCTCCCAGCAGGATGAGGCGGGCACTATTTTGGGTGCACAAACACGCTCAATCCAGGTATTTGTGGGGGGAGAGACCATGAGGCTTAAAAGCCTGGCCCCTCCTCTCCTTGCCAGTAGTCCCATTGGTCTTCATCCCACACTCCCGCCCTGTTTTTAGTGCAGGCTTTTGCTGGTTGCCTGGTTTAAGGGGCCGAGTAGGAATTTTTCGCCCCTTCTTGATTGGCCAATAAAGGGGGTGTTTTCACCTACCTTGCACTGCAGTGATGGTGCAGGTGTTTATAGGAGTTGGCTGTGGTAGTTAGGATGGTCACTTTGTTAGGCAGGGTTTTATGCGATATACAGATTGTGGTCTGGTGAGCACCAGGTGACACCCATCATTTGGTGTTGAAGGGGTTTTGTGAGTACAGTCTTTGTCCCTTGCAGCACGGGGCGGGGAAAACAGACTGCCTTTGGGACCACCCTGGTTGGGTCCTCCCTTTGAGCCTAGCAGCTTGGGGGTGGGCCTATAGGAGTTGTCCTGCAATGGCTAGCTGGCCGAGTGCAAGCCATTTCGATGGCTCCGACTTGGGGCAGGATGGCTTGCCCCCTTTTCATTGGGTAAGGGAGGGGTCTTTGACCCCTGGCCTTGACCATACTGCAAGACTGTGTTGCTCTTGTTGTTTATTCCAGGTTAAGTTGTCAGTTAATAAAGTGGCCTAAAGTTTAACCCATCACTTGTGTCCATCTCGTTATTCCGGCTTGGGGGGCAATCACCATTTTCCATTTCTTCTTCTTTGCCTATTTTACTGCCTTTTATTTCAAAGCTTGAAAGCTCACACTGGGCCTATTACCCTGCTGGTAAAGTTTTAAATATGCAAAAAGGAGTGGAGTTCAAACTTCTGAAAGAATAAACAGTTTTATTTAGAAGAGAAACAACTGTGCAAAGAGGAGAGGAGAGAGAATGTTCTATCTAACTATCTAACTATGTAATGAACAACTGTGGAAGAAGTGGGCTAAAAAGAAAAGGATGTCTCCAATGAGCCAATCAGGACATAGGAGGGGATAATTTGGAAATGCCAGGAAGTCCTTAATCTGACTATGCTAGCTACTTAACCCTTCTGATACCCCCTGTATCCTTCTTGCTTCATTCACACAGCAGATCTTGTATATTCTAACAATATATAGGTAGTTACATATTTCATATTGATAGCTGTATATCTTATATTATTGTGTTAGGTGTGGTAGTGTACAGAGCATACAGGAGTCATGTGACTCTTCTGGTTGATTGTAATTGCAAATGTGGTTCTCTGTAAGCCATGGAGGGAGAACCACTGTTATAGACTATTTGATGCCAGAAGACTTTGCACCCATCTGCTTTGTGTAGGGTGCCCCTCCCCAGTGCCAATAAGGCAGGGGCTGATGACTTGCAGCAGCAGCAGCTCCCCCTTTTCTTGTGGAAGCTGTGAGCTTGCAGCAGCAGTAGCTCCCAACCACTTTGCTTGGGGCTACTCTGGGATCAGGGTGGCTCTAAAAGGGGAGTGGCTCTCCCAGGCCTTCAGCCCACCAGGCCTTTTCTTTGCAGTTTTATGGCCCATGCACCCCTGGTTGAGCAGAACACACAACTAGGGTCCAATGGAATATTACATTCTACCCCTTTAATTCTGTATCTCTCTTTTTGGTTTTAGGATTATGGAAAGGGGTGTCAAAGACAGATATATAAACAGATCTCATGGCATATTACAGATCTGACTTCACAACACAGCTGTTTGATGATGATGATTTATTAGATTTCTGAATCACCCCATCCCTGTGTACGCGAGGCTCTGGAGAATTTACAACAGATTAAAAACATACAAAGTACAAATTAAAATTGACAATCAGTTAAACAGAATTGCTCAGTCACCAGATGGCATTTGCAATTTACCTTAAGAACCTGCCCTGAGTTGTTCTTCTGTCTCATGAGCAGGTTAAGGGGAGGCTGAAGCGGGCAAAGTAGGACTCCTACTGTAGGAGTAAAGAGAAGGAGTAAAGAGAAAGGTGCCAGCTATGATGGAAAACCATTGCTGTCCTCAACCAAAAGCCTGGTGGAACATCTCTGTCTTACAGGCCCTGCGGAATTGCATTAAATCCTGCAGGGCCCTGATGGAATTTGGCAGAGAGTTCCAACAGGTCAGAGCCAACCCAACCTAGACAGAAACTGTTAAGCCACAGAGGATTAGAGTCAAGCCAACATGTGATGAGTTGAATGCTTTTAAGGAGATTGTCCACTTCAAGTCTTACTAACTAAAAATTATCCATCGAGCTAGGACCAAACTGTGTTCAGTCCTGAGGCTGAGCTGACTAGGGTTGCTAACCTCCAGATGGGGCTTGGGGATCTCCCAAAATCACATCTGATCTTGAGGCCACAGAGATCAGTTCCCCTGGAGAATATGGCTGCTTTGGAGAGTGGACTCTATGGCATAATGCCCTGCAAAGGTCCCTCTCCTCCCCAATCCCTGCTCTCCTCTGACTTCACACTCAAATCTCCAGGGACTTCCCAAACCAGAGCTGGCAATACTAGAGTAACAAAATCATTAGCCTGGCCCAAAATGGATGCCAGTCAGAAACAAGCCTGGACGTATAATTTAGAAGTGTGAGTGATAGCAGCTGTATACTGTCCCCTCCATGCCCTGGAGAGATGCATAATTTAGGACAGTGGGTCTCCCAAGAACCTATTGACTCACCCTTGGACTAATCCCATTGAGTCCAACCTTACTTCTTCTGCACCCATTTACAATAATTAAGTGTCACTTAATCAACTATTAATTCTATTCAACAAACCCAGTAGCTTTTCCTGTCTGGTACTTGCAGAGGCATCAAGCCCCTTTCAGATCTATAGTCCACCTCAGAAAAACCTATCAAGCCTCTTCCTATCTTTTTTCCACCTCCCAAAAGCCCATTAAGTTATTGTTTTTCTGGAAAACATGTCATACCTGCCAGAGGGTACATTTTGCCCTATATCAGAAGGCAGACTGCTTCCCAACAGTGTATGCCTTGGATTCTCAAAAAAAAACCCTACTTTGTTGAGCTCATGTCTCTTCATGAAACACTGGTCATTTTACTGCTTCCATGGATTTTTTTCTTTGAGGCTGATAATAATCACCCTCCCTGAAATTGCTTTCACTCCTTTCCTCCCTGTGTTTCTCTTAGCTCTTGTACATGTGCCTACTGTGTGCATTTTGTTTTATTCTTTCTCTTTCTAATAAAAACTTTTCTGGTTGAACATCTACCTAAGTTTATCTTGAGAGTTCTCTTAAGAGAAGAGAGAAGAGAAGAGATTGGATTTATACCCCGCCCTTCACTACCCAAAGGAGTCTCAGAGTGGCTTACAAACTCCTTTCCCTTCCCCTCCCCACAACAGACACCCTATGAGGTAGGTGGGGCTGAGAGAGCTTTGACAGAAACTGCTCTTTTTCAAGAACAGCTGTGCCAGAACTATGGCTTGCCCAAGGTCATCCAGCAGGTGCAAGTGGAGGAGTGGTTCTCCCAGATTAGAGTCTACGCACTTAACCACTACACCCATAAACATTGGTGGAGAATCCCAGTTACCCCTCTCACTCTGTCTCTTTTAAGCTAATTCCCCCAACTAATTAGGAGACCACCTCTTTGGGTAACAGCCGTGGCATCCAAGTTGTGGTGGATGTGAATGATTTTAGATATAAAATACATCACAAAATAGAATTACGGACATGCTTGCTTAGTCCCTGGTTCACTACTCCTCCTCTACCTCCACTTCTGGCTGGTGAAAGCTAGCCAAGAATTGTGCAACCTGTTGCATGAGCTTTGCCCAACTGGTGGCAGAGACCACAGTGGGCAGGAAAAGGAAGAAGAGTGATTTTAAGTCTCTGGAATATATCACATTGCCATCTTCAAGGGTGCTGAGTGATGTATGCACAGTATTTGCAACTGGATCTCTTACTCCTCTGTTGCAGCCCCTTTTATTTTGCTTTTTGCCAAAGATTTAGCCATCCTGACTACATCCCCAGACATGCCATTAATTTTTATTTAATTTTCTCCTTTTCAGGCTTTCTCCTTTTTATTCTTTCTAAGCAGCTTTCTAATTTTATGGTAAAATGAACTCTCATGAGACAGGAAGTGATGTTGAAGGCAATGGAAAACGACGTTTGCTTCTCACTTGGCTTGAAAGTCCCTTGCTGGGGGGTACCATAAGTCTGCTATGATTTAATGGCACTTTACACATATATAAGGCAGGACTAGAGGCAATTGCAGTCTCTCAGGAAGTATAGTGCTTCCTATCCTAAAATGGGAAGGCTTGGTTCCACTACAATGGGAAACCAAGAGAAGACAGGCAACCTTCAAGTCAATATTGTGTAAAAAGGTATATTCTTATATATATATATATATATATATATATATATATATATATATATATATATATATAAAAATTAACTTGTTGGGAGCCAAGAGATTAGGATTTCTTCTCCACAGACTGGATATTTAAAATCTTTCTGTAGAGGCATCTGGCTGAACCGCCCTTAGTAATGTTGGCAATATTTATGCTTGACCACCCAACAGTTCAGCTTGTATCCTGCTCACTGGCCAGGACCATATAGCCAATTGTTTAGCAAGCTGATCAAATGCATCTAAGAGCATCTAGCTAGATCTTTTTGTATATGTAAAGTACTGGGTTCCATACATCAGGACTTGGACCATGACATAGGCGACGACGCGTTTATTAGTACTTCACACAAAACAAAGACAAACAACAACGGCTGGAGGCCAGCTATATACATTGGGGGGGGGGAACGCCCTTGGTTCTATTGGCGGGTTCAAATTTCCCACCAATGTCCCTATTGGCTCCTTACTCCGAATTCAGGAGCCTAGTCCCTATTGTTCTCAGGCCTGAAGCTTGGCAGCCTCTGGCTGATGCCTGTTCTTGATCTCAAGACATAACAGTATTGCTTAGACTGTTTTCTGGCAATTGCCACCTCCACCCATGTCTGTCACTATCTTCAATTTGTAAAAGGTATGTTGTTAAAAGAAAAAAGTCAATTTGAGATGTTTTAATTGAGACTTACGACTTAGATGTCTCTGTGTGCCCTTGGTAGCCATAAACTTAGCTAATCTTGTGATCACTTTAGTAGTAAATGTCACTAGCTTGTTCAGTGAAAAATGCAGGCAATACAATATATGCAGTGTTGGCCATTAGTAGGTCATGTTAATGACCTGACATACCCTGGAGGTATGTCCTTCTGAGATATTTCAGAAAATTTAATTAAGGCTGTTATTTGTTACTTAAATTTATTGAAGGCTTGCCCTGGCCCTGTAGGCCAAGAGACTACCACACAGGTGCAAATCTGCTTCGTGCTGTGCTATAGACAAATTTTGACCTCCTAAATAGAAACAATCTGATCGAGACAGAAGCTCACTTCACATGTAGGCAAATGCATTTTCTTGATGATCATGTTCACATAGAACATATTGATGATCATGTTCATGTTGAAGTTCTCAGCATGCCTAGTCAATGAGTTCTAGTTTGGTATACACATTTCCGTAGCTCACTTTGCTCAGTTGTTATAAATCATAATTTCGCTGAAAACTAGCTTGGAAAGTTAAATGGGATTCTGAGCATGTGCATTGCAGACAACACACCTAAAGCCTGCTAGACATATGTTCAGAAATTGTTAATCTGTGAATCTCAATTATTTTTGTTGTTGATGATGATTTCTGTAATCTGAATGATAAAGTCACACAATCAAGCAGCCTTTTGTTGGGTGAGTTTCTTCTCTGTTTGGGTAATTCTGAGTGGGGAGGTGGCTTCTTGTAAAAAAATTATATGGTTATCTCCCATTCACAGCTAAACTTCTGTCCTGTTCCAGATGTTTTTGATGGACAAAAAAATGGTTACATTTCTAGGTACCTTTCTACCTAGAGCAATGTTAAGAGCAATGCAGAGAACTCAAACTCCAGTTCCCAGGGGAAACACACTAGCAAGCCAGGTAACAAATCTCAGAAAGCACACTGACTTGTTCCAAGTTCTAACTAAAACTTGTAAACACCAAGCCAGTTCTAATTGAACTGAGGAGATATACAGTCACCTCTTTCTGTTTTGTTCTCCTATGAGCCCAGATTTCTAGGATTATCATTTTTTTTGCATTGTATATTGCTTAATAGGGAAGCTGGGTAAAGGACATAATTTCCTTCTCCTTAATTTCCTTATTGTTATTTTTGCACCGTTCTTGAAAGTGCAGTTTTGATTAAGTACTTCCTACAAATTACTTCAAGTGTAGCAATCCACTGTACAGTCTGGGTCAAATCTCCATTTCACAGCATGTGACACATCTGTACTTAACATTTCCTTTTGTAATGTTTTTATGCATAATATTCATCATCTTCATTAGTCTTTTGCAACGTATTTTGACCTATGACTATGTATTTCCGTTGCAATCCAGGAACAGTTAATGAGAACTTTAATTAACATTTCTATCAATCCAGGAACTCATACAAGTGAAATGACGTGGTGAGCATGTTTGCTAATAGCAACATTTTTCATTTGCTTAAAGACTGAGATATCAGCTAATCATTTAGCAATGGTACTTCTGCACATACTGAAGGAATGCATCAGAGGCCACCATATCTATAATGTAGGCTTCAACTGGAAATGCCAAGTTCATAAAGATTATCACAAAAAATCAGATGCTAAATGACAGGTGGAGTGTGTGTGTGTATTGTCTGCTGGAAAAACTTAGCAGACTGGAAATTAAAGTTTCAGCCGTACCTGCTCATCTGTTTCTACTTTCAGAGTGTCTACATGGTGGAGTATTGGAAAAGTCACCCCCGCTTGCAATCTGAAGTAGTACAATCCCTGCAGATCAAGTTCTCAGGACCATGGCCACTAAAAAGTCTGTAACATTGCTTCACAACAGGTTTATTATCTAAGCAGAAATAACCAAATTAATCTTAAATTCCATTTTAGTGGAATTTAGTGGCACCCGAAAGATTGTTTTATGGGTAGTTGGCAATCCTAATTTATATGGAAGCCAAGCATTTCAGTAACACAGCAAGGTTTCTCAGAAGGATACCTAACGTGAACTAAGTATAAAACTGACCATTTATACTAGCAGGGTTTTTTTTTAAGCTACTTTGTTGTGCTAATTTCATCCTACTTGGTATAAAGTAATGTACCTAAAAACAGTGCCACATATTATAACAATTTGCAGTTAGAAAAGACAGTTGGGCTGAGGCTTCAATTTGTCAGTTGGGCTGAGGCTGGAAGTGGAGAGCACCTGGGGAGTTGCTGAGAGAAGGTAAGGGATTTTTCTTTCTCCCTTTGCCTTCCTTGTTGCTGTGTGGGGACTGAGAGAGAGTGGGTTGTTTTGTAGCCTGATAGAGAGTGGTTCTGTGTAAGTCTGTGAGGGACTATTTGTGCTTTGGGGGCTGTTGGTGGCTGAGTGTGTTGCTGTAAGTGGATTACTGTGAGTGGATTGCAGGCCCTGCCCCCTATTGTGCTGGGCTCTGCTCTGCTGAGCAGCAGGGGCCTCTTGGAATAAAGGGCTGCTCCTCGTCAGAGGCGCAAGCCGAAGGGCTCTTGCCCTGTGGCTCTTAGCCTGTGGGTTGTACTTGGAGGCCTTGTAAGTGCTTGAGTAAAGCGCTGCTTCTGAGTTCAGGAGGTAGATGTTCTGGTGAGATAGACATTTCATCAGTCTCAAAGTTTTCAGGGTACATCACAAAAAGAAGAGTTTACATCAGAGTTTGAGGGAAGTTCCTGAAGCTGTAGAAGAAAGCATAGCTCCTGGGATAATGGATAGCGAGGGATCTACTCCAGTGACCTGCCTGGGCTGTGCCATGATTATTTTTCTGCCACGCCAAGAAATGAATTATACATGCTGCAAGTGCAAGCTTGTAAAAATGCTTGAGGAGAAGGTGGGAGAACTCGAGGCACAAATCTGTGCACTGAAGAACACCAAGGAGGTGGAAAGATTTTCAGACATGACAGAAGAGCCCCTGAAAGAACAGCAAGAGGAAGGAAGTAACAAGGACCACATGGGTGAGTGAAAGAAAGTAACTTTGAGGAGTAAGATACTCAGAAAACAATCACAGCCAGTGGAGCAGCAAAATCGATACCAGCCACTTCTGTTGATGGAAGACCGGAACGGCACACTTCGTGATCGAATGGATGTGACTGGCACACAAGCACATAGGCAGAGAGGGAACCAAACCATCCCACAGAGGAAGAGACGAGTAGTGGTGGTTGGTGACTCCCTACTGAGAGGGACGGAAGAAGGTATCTGCAGACCGGACAAGGAATCTCGAGAGGTTTGTTGCCTTCCTGGAGCATCCATCCAAGATGTGACGGAGAGAATTCCAAGACTGATCAAGACCTCTGATCCCTACCCACTCCTTCTGATCCACGTGGGAACAAACGATACAGCCCAAAGAAACCTTGAATGGATCTCCAAAGACTATGAGGCTCTGGGCAAGAAGGTGAAAGATCTGGGGGCTCAGGTGGTGTTCTCCTCCATTTTACCTGTTGAGGGCCATGGAGCTGGAAGGGAGAACAGGATACTGGAAGTGAATGGCTGGTTACGTAGATGGTGCCGTCGAGAGGGCTTCGGCTTCCTGGACCATGGTATGTACCTCCGACACGAAGGACTGTTGGCGACGGATGGGGTGCACCTGACAAAGAACGGGAGGAATGTCTTCGCTGGAAGACTTGCGAACCTGATCAGGAGGGCTTTAAACTAAAGACATTGGGGGTGGGAAGAAAAAGCGGCATCCCCAACACTAAGTTCAGGAAGGGGAATGACCAGAGAATAAATGAACGAGAGAGAGGTGAGTTTAGTAATCTTCAGGTAAATTTGAAGGGACCTACGTTAGGAAGGGATGTCTGTAATCTGAGGTGTCTTTATACTAATGCACAGAGTATGGGAAATAAACAGGAGGAACTTGAACTTCAAATACTGGAAAGTAATTATGATCTGATAGGTATCACTGAGACTTGGTGGGATGACTCTCATATATGGAGCACAGTGATTGAAGGATATACCTTGTTCAAACGGAACAGAATAAACAAGAAAGGGGGTGGGGTGGCACTATATGTCAAGAATGAATATGCTTGCACTGGAATTCAGGATTTTGAGAGTTGCCCTGTTGAAAGTGTGTGAGTAAGGACAGAGGGGGGGAAAGAAGGGGATATTGTTGTGGGAGTATACTACAGACCTCCAAATCAACCGGAGGAACAGGGTAATGCATCTGTACAACAGCTTGCTAAACTTTCACAGAGACAGGATGTAGTGGTTATGGGAGATTTTAACTATCCAGATATTTGCTGGGAATCTAACTCTGCTAGACATGGGACATCCTGCAGATTCTTGAATAGCCTTGAGGACAACTTCATCTCTCAGAAGGTGGAGGTGGGAACCAGAGGATCTGCTATCCTAGATTTAATTCTGACTAACAGGGAAGAACTGGTTGATGAAGTGAAGGTGGTGGGTTCCTTGGGGAATAGTGACCATGTCAGCTTGGAATTTGACATAGAGAAGACTGTGAAACCAGGACGTAGCAGAACTCATATCCTGGACTTCAGGAAAGCTGATTTCAATAAACTCAGAGATCTAATAGGTAGGATCCCATGGCTGGAAATGCTGAAGGGAAAATCTGCACAGGAAGGATGGGTGATGCTGAAAAATGAAGTGCTTAAGGCACAATCTCAAACTGTTCCGGTAAGAAAGAAAGGTGGGAGATGGGTAATGAAGCCAAGGTGGCTGAACAAGGAACTCACTGAGTAGCTGAAACTAAAAAGGGAAATGTACAGGAAATGGAAGGAGGGTCAGATTACTGAGGGTGAATACAAGACACGAGCACAAATCTGTAGGAATGGTGTCAGAAAGGCTAAAGCACAGATGGAGCTGAGGCTTGCAAGGGATGCAAAAAATAACAAGAAAAATGTCTATGCCTATGTTCGGAACAAAAAGAGGAACAGGGATGGAGTAAGCTCATTGCTAGGGAAAGATGGTCAAGCCTTAACAAGGGATGAAGACAAAGCGGAATTACTCAACTCTCACTTTGCGTCGGTCTTTAACCGTAAAGTGAGCTGTATACAAACTGAAGAATGCAGGGCATATGAAGGAAAGGAGAACTGCCAGTTCAGAATAAGTAAGGAAATGGTTAGAGAACATCTAGCTGCCTTAAATACTTTCAAATCTCCAGGGCCGGATGGCTTGCATCCGAGGGTGCTAAAAGAAATTGCAGATATTATTTCAGAGCCTCTGGCTATAATCTTTGAGAGGTCCTGGAGTACGGGCATTGTGCCGGAAGACTGGAGAAGAGCGAATGTTGTCCCAATCTTCAAGAAGGGGAAAAAGACAGACCCGGGAAATTATAGGCCTGTCAGTTTGACATCAATACCTGGGAAAATTCTGGAGCAGATTATTAAACACTCTGTCTGTGAACACCTTGAACAAAATGAGTTAATTGGTAATAGCCAGCATGGGTTTATGAAGAATAAGTCATGCCAGACTAACCTTTTTCTCCTTTTTTGACAGAGTTACTAAAATGGTTGACTCTGGCAATGCCGTGGATATAGTGTATCTAGATTTCAGTAAAGCATTTGACAAAGTTTCTCATGATATCCTTGAGGATAAGCTGGTTAAGTGTGGGCTGGAAGGCGCAACCGTTGGGTGGATTCATGGTTGGTTGAAAAATTGTACCCAACGAGTGCTCGTAAATGGCTCTGCGTCTACGTGGAGGGAAGTCTTGAGTGGAGTACCACAGGGCTCGGTCCTGGGCCCGGTGTTATTCAATGTTTTTATAAATGACCTGGATGAAGACATAGAGGGGATGCTTATCAAATCTGCAGATGACACGAAGCTGGGTGGGATTGCTAATTCTGCAAAAGACAGAGTCAGGATTCAGAAGGATCTTGATAGGCTGGAACAGTGGGCTGAGACAAATAAAATGAATTTCAATAGAGATAAGTGCAAAGTACACTTAGGTACAAAAAATCAAAGGCACAGATATAGAATGGGAGGGACTTGGCTTGACAGCAGCACATGTGAAAGGGATCTAGGTGTTATGGTTGATCACAAGCTAAACATGAGCCTGCAGTGTGATGCGGCTGTGAAGAAAGCTAATGCAATCTTAGGATGCATTAGCAGAAGCATTGTGTCCAGATCACGGGAGGTGGTAGTCCCGCTCTGTTCTGCTATGGTCAGGCCCCACCTGGAGTACTGTGTCCAGTTTTGGGCACCACATTTTCGGAAGGATGTTGACAAACTCGAGCAGGTCCAGAGGAGGGAGGGTTGGAGTCCAAGTCTTATGAGGAAAGGCTGAGGGAGTTGGGTATGTTTAGCCTGGGAAAGAGAAGGTTTAGAGGGGACATGATTGCAGTCTTCAAGTATTTGAAGGGCTGTCATGTAGAAGATGTAGTGGATCTATTCTCTCTTGCTCCGGATTGCAAGACTAGATCTAATGGGTGGAAATTACAGGGGAGTCGTTACCGGCTTAATATTAGGAGAAACTTCCTGACTGTAAGAGTGGTTGAGCAGTGGAACAGACTGCCTCGGGAGGTGGTGGATGCTCCTTCACTGGACGTTTTCAAGAGGAGACTGGACAACCATCTTTTGGGTATGTTGTAGATATGTAGGGGTTTCGGCTGTGTTCCTGCAGAGTGCAGGGGGTTGGACTAGATTGCCTGCAAGGTCTCTTCCAACTCTAACATTCTATGATTCTATGATTCTACATCAAAATATATGCTTCAATATACTGAGCTAAACAAAGCATATTTTCCCAAGATAATTCTACATTTAACTAGGGGAAGTTTTCCAGCGTAATCTGTTTTGGGCATTTATTCTGAGACAGCGTTATAACCTTTTGATGATAATATATTACTAAACTTATTAATACATCAGTGACTTTAATTTGTCAATGTTCAATATCTAAAATAATACTTTACAAGGTACGATTACACATGGTGTTATATAATGAGATAACCACATCAGCACAGCGAGACCATGCGGTCAAACGCACCTTCAGGTGCTAGAACAATAGAGGATCCGGATCCTAAGGTGGACCAATTGGAGTGCCCGGATCCTAGAGTAGACCTGTGAAGGACTCCTCCACTGTAAATAACCTATCACAGGTATTGGGGGTTTTGTTGGGTGTGGGGTACTGTGGGGATATAAGCGGGGTTCGAATCTCGCTAGTTTGTCTTTCATTTTTCCTGTTGAATAAAGCGTGAGCTGATCACTACTCAACACATTCAAACTCAGTACTTTACACTGGCAATGAAGGTGGGATCCTGATGAGTGAACCTGACTCTGACTCAAGCACCACACCACGCACTGCTCCCCAGGACATCGCGCCCCACATCACTCTGAGAGTCATGGCTGCCGTTCTGGGAAATATCACAGCATTTGACCCTGCTCACCCTGAGTTCTGGGAAGCGTGGGTAGAACAGCTCATGTACTTCATCCTTTACCAAGGAGTCACTGACACCGGCAAGAAGAAAGCCTGTGGCATCTCCATGGTACAGCTGGTCCAGGGCCTCATCGCTCCTAAGAAACTGGACATGATAACATACGATGAGGTCATCAAAGCTCTGACCGATTATTTTGGGCCAAAACCGACGAAGATGGCAAAGCACATGGACTTTGTGGCACGCATCCAGAGGTCCAGAGAAGCGGCCACTGTCTTCATGGTGGAACTCCAATGGCTGGCAATCAACTGCGAATTCCTGGAGGTTGAGGGCGCCCTCTTAGTTCAACTGGGGTGTCCAGGACCCTATGTTCTGCTGCAAACTCATTGGGGCAGACAAGCTCATGTTGGTGAAGGCCCTCCACCTGGCTGCAGCTTTCGAAAAGTCACATCAGGATCATCACTCTTCATCTGTGCACCAGACTTCCACAGCAGCGGCCTCAGATGCATTGGATAAGGAGGACATGCTGCAGGTATGACGCCCAGCCCACAAAGATTCACGACCAACCCCCTCAACAACCAGTGCACAAGTGGCTTGCACAAGCTGCAGGGATGTGCATGAACGCCAGACCTGCCATTTCCATGACACAATGTGCTGGACCTGTGGGAAACAGGGCCACATCTCCTGTGTCTGCTGATCCCAAGGAAACTAGCATTGCCTGACCGGGCACCAGGAAACAGCAGAGCTTCACAACATCTACCATCACCAGGTACATTACTTGCCTCGGGACACCCCCAACATAATAAAAGTGACTGTGGTGATTGAGGGGGCCCCATGCGAGATGGAGTTGGACATGGGATCCTCCCTTTCCATCATCTCAGCAGAGACCCTCTGAGGCCTCTGCCCGCAGGGTGGCCCACCGCTTGTAAACACCGGACTCAGACCAAGGGACTTCCAAAAGAACTCGGTGGCCATTAAAGAGGTGGGCAAGTTCCAAGTGCAGTACAAAGACTTTGATAGACTATTAGATCTGGTGGTGGAGGAGGGCTGACTCACCAGCCTCCTGGGACTATCGTGGTTCACGGCCCTGGGATTCATGGTAACTACGTGCGGGCCACAGACTTTAACAGGGTGTGTGATGAGTTCCCAGCTGTATTCAATGGAATGCTTAGCCGATACACTGGCCCTCTGGTCACACTCACCATTAACCCCGCGGTACGCCCCATCCACATGAAAGCCAGGCAAGCTCCAGTTGCGTTGCAACCTAAGATATATGCAGAGCTGGACCAGGGGGTGCTGGAACCAGTGCCCCATGTGCTGTGGGAAACCCCCATCATCACACCTGTGAAGCCCAATGGGGATGTCAGGATATGCGCTGACTATAAGCGCATGATAAAAAAGGCCCTGCAGGACCATGCATATCCTGTCACCATCATCAGCCATGTCTTGGTGTCCATGGTGGGTGCCAAGGTTTTTGGGAAGTTGGACCTGGCCCAGGCATACCAACAGCTCCCCGTGGACGATGCCACTGCTGAGGCACAGACCATAGTAACACATATGGGTATGTTCTGGGTGTGAGGGCTGCAGTTTTGGGGTCAGCGTGGCCCCAGGGATCTTCCAGAACCTCATGGACTGTTTGCTTAATGGTATCCCCGGGGTCCAGCCCTTCTTTGATGATGTTCTGATCACGGTACCCACAGCAGAGGTCTTCATTGAATGCCTGCACACCATCCTACAATGCTTCAACACAGCCAGGCTGAAAGTAAAATGGGAGAAGTGCCTCCTGGGGGTCCCACAGGTTGAGTTCCTGGGGTTTTCAGTTGACACACAGGGCATCCATCCCATGCCTGACAAGATCTGCACCATCGTGAATGTGCCTACCCCCTTTTTCCTGGGCCTGCTGAACTTTTATCATTCCTTCCTTCCCCCGGGGAACAAGAGCCTGAGGGTGACACACTGGCCCACAGAGAGCAGCAGGTACCCAATACGCAATCACCCGAGAGTGCTAGCCAGATGCAGGACCTGGCAGCACCAGGGGACTCCATTCTGGGGCCAGCACTGATCCCTTCAACAGAGAGAGCAGCAGAAAACCACAATGTGAGCCGAGAGCCCTCAGCACCAAAGATGGAGCCTTGCCACTCAACTTGAGAGTGGAGACAACCAGCCTATCTCAGAGACTATGTAAGCTAGGGCCTCCGGACTATGGGGGGAAGGGTGTTATATACTGAGATAACCACATCAGTGCTGCCAGACCATGCGGTCAAGCGCAAGTTGGGTGCTAGAACAATAGAGGATTCAGATCCTAGGGCAGACCAATTGGAGTGCCCGGATCCTAGAATAGACCTATGATGGACTCCTCCACTGTAAATAGCCTATCACAGATATTGAGGGGGTGTTGGGTATGGGGTACTGTGGAGATATAAACGGGGCTCAAACCTCACTAGTTTGCCTTTCATGTGGCCTACTGAATAAAGCAAGAGCTGATTACTTCTACATGCGTCCAAACTCAGTACTTTACACATGGGTACTCTGCTTTTTTACCTTTCAGAAATATATTAGCAATAGCTAAAAGCCAGGGGGAAAGAAAACTTAACAAAATAAATCCATTTGTGAAGGGAGATCACAGTGAGATCATTCCAGACTGTCTCATACATGGTACCAGGGAAGGAGGAAGTTCTAAGGCAAATTTCAAACTATGCACAGGTGACTGGTGAATTTTGAATTTGGTGGGGAAGTTAATGTCTGGGGAAGTTAAGTGGGTTAGGCAAATGCTGGTTATTGTCATATATAGTTGTCAGGTACCCTGCCATTGTAAAATAGAAGGAGACATTCATTCAACTGTTGGAATGCGGGAGGGTTTGGAGCCTCTAGTCTCTCACTGATTTAGTACTGTCTGTTTTGTATCTTATCAATTTGCCTGACCTTGGGTCTCATGCCGCTGCCATCCTGGCGCTGGGAATTTACTGGTCTGGGTTATTTTCTTAAACTTTCGCTTTGGGTTTTTGCGCGCGCACGCAAGGTAGCTATTGACTTAGGGGGTGGGGGGGCCTTTTGAATGGGCTATAACTTAGATGGTTTGCTATTCCAAAGTATCACTGACAAAAAGCATGTACTGCACCTTCAGCATTTTCTTTCAATAAATACTATCTTCTGAAGAAGCCTGGTGTTTGACTGACTATCTGAGGGAACTGACAATAGCATCACCTACTACAGCATGCCTATGTGTTTTCCTGTGTGTATGCACTTGGTACTGAACACAACATTCTTTCTGCTCTCAGTAAATAATCACAATCATCTCTATGTTTAGTTCAACAAATTGATGTTTGTGTTAAGGTTCCCTGGAACTTGTGAGATAGGAAATGCCTCTAAACATACATGTAAAGAGCATTTCCCTCATCACTAGTAAATAATAAGACCCATGCTCTGAGAACAAGGGCAATGAGAACCTGAAGCCCAGGATGAAGGACACAATACTGCGAGCAGGAGAAAAGAACAAGAGTCCAGTAGCACCTTAAAGATTAATAAAATATGTAGCAGGGCATGAGCTTTCAAGAGTCACAGCTCACTTCTTCAGATACAGCTAGAATGGGAGTCCATCTGCCCTATTTATTGGACAGTGGAATAAATCAAGACCTATAGCAGGCGCGATTGGATTTAGGTGAGATATGCAAAGGGGTAATAGGTGTGGAGAAATCAGCATTTGTAATGCGACAGGAAACTTAGGTCTCAATTCAGTCAAGGTGGATGCATTGTCTTGAGCTTGATAAAGAAAGAAGGACAAGAAAAGGAGTTTAGGTCAAGGAGTTTAGGTCAAGGAGGATCAATATTTGATCATACGGCATACAGATGATAACTGAGTATGGACATATTTTTAGATATTTGGAAACTTTTATTTTTTTCATTTATGTCTAAAACATAATACTATTCTGACTAATCTCAAAAGTTCTCATAGTAGTTTAGAATAGGGAAACCAGTGGTTTGGTTTTGTTGTTGTTTTTTACAAAATTCTAATAAGAACAAAAAATATTAATGTATAACAAGCAAATCCATACAGATGCAACTAGTGGATCCATTTCAAAAACCCAGATCTGAAGCCCACCTCTCAAGGCCCTGCTGAACAGAAAAGACTTTCCAGATGTCCTTTGGGGAACAAGCAGTTGACTGGCTCGGACCTCCTCATCAGGAAAGTTGCGGAATGGCCATTCAAGAAGCCAGACCTCTGTTTTTGTTGTTCAAGAAGACCATTACTCCAGCAGATTATTTCACTGAATGACCAACAGAATCATTCCCAGAAGGTGATTTTATTCAGGCTTGGACCTAAACATCCCTCCTTTGTAGCAGAGTTTCAGTACTACTGACTGCCCTTTGCCTTATTCATGTTACAGCTATGCTTTTTTTCAAACCAGCAGCACAACTCTTAGCAAAAACAATGCATGCACGCTGCAAAAAAGGTTATTGTGGCAGCAAGAGGCAGATGATTTCCTAATGTCCATTCTGCACTCTCTGTCCAATCTGATAGGTGAAACCACCTGCAGCAAGGTAACAGATTTTAAGATGGAGGTGAAGCCATTTCTGTTTGCCTTCCTAAAGCGATTGAGAGGCAGTCTTTTTGAAATATTATCATGATGCCCTGTGTGATAGTAATTTAGGCTCTTGGATGTGAATGGCTGACGTGCGCAGTTTCTATGTAAGTGGGTTCACTTGAGCATACCTCATTGCCAACAATTTTCCCCCAGACTGATATTCGACACATGGTGAATTCAAATGAGTTTTATACACATTCTCTTGATTAATAGAAAATGGCAGAGTGTGGGAGACTGAAACAGTCCGTGCTTTGCTTGATTAATTAATAAGGGACTCTCTTTTCCCAGCTTCAACTCATTATGCTAATGAAGTGTCATCAATTAAGGCTTTCCCCTGATTATTGAATCTGTCAAGGAGTGTTCAGTTTAAAAACTGCATTCCTTTGCTATCTTACTCTACGTGGAATTGCCATGGCAGCTTTTTATAAAACACTTTTCCCATCTACTGTTATTTGTTCTCCTTTTTCATTATTGTATTGTCTTCCTGACCTTGAGGCAGCTGAATGTGGAATGATCTAGCAAAATGATAGAGCCACAACCCTATCGTGACGAGTGCAGGTCAAGATAGTGTGTTAACTGAAAGATAAATTGCATTCCCCATCCCCAATTTGTTGATAATTATTAATGGCCTGGTCATAGATAAACTTAAGGGCATCATGTCGCTTGGGAAAAAAACGGTGCTGTGGTGATACAAGGCAAGAAAGATTAGCTCATGGTGAAAAATGATGTTTTAACTCTTAGGACAGTGTCTGGGAACATAGGTACCACAAGACAGAGGACACTATAGCTAGTTTTAAGATAACACAGGTACATAGAGGCTTTGCAAAACAGAAACAGAACTTGTAGCCTCCCCTCCCCCAATGGCTAAACATGAGACAAGGTTAACCAGTAATGTTCATCCTATTGTATTTTGACCTTCTCAAGGAAGCTCCTGGTGACATATATGAGGTCACCCCATCCTCACAACAACTCTGAAAAGCAGAAGAGTAGAAGAGTGGATTTTTTACCCCGCTTTTCTCTTCCTTAAACATTCTCAAAGTGGTTTAGCTTTCCCTTCCTCTCCCCACAACAGGCACCTTGTGAGGTAGGTGGGTCTGAGAGGGTTCTGAGAGACTGTGACTGGCCCAAGGCTTCATGTGGAGGAGTGGGGAATCAAACCCAGTTTTTCAGATTAGAGTCCCCTGCTCTTAACCACTACACCATGCTAGGACAGAAATGATGATTGGAAAGATAATGACTTGCCTGAAGTTGTCAAGAGTTTCAAGACATCCTTAGGATTTGAAGCCAGATTTCTCTGAGTCAGAAGATTTAGTACTATGGCTCAACCTTGGATAAACAATGTGAATAACAGTGAAGAGGACATCTCTGAGGACATTTCAGTGCAACTCCAAGAAAAACCTCAGATCAAGTATTGTAAAATATATACTTGATTTGGGCAGCAGGATGAGAAAATATTGGAGGCTTCTAGTACCTTTGTTAAGAAGACTATTTTCCCCCATAAACGTACAGGTCAAAAAGAATTATTTGAGTGAGAACAGCCAGCACTGGGAGTTCAGGCTCCAAAACAATGTTAATTCATTCCCCAGACTTAACACGCTCTGAACATATAAAGATCAAACAGATTCTGCATACCTTTCTTAAGAAGGAAAGACTTCCCTGGGTCCACTTAAAGAGAGATGAATGTGACTTGGGGGGGGGGACTTCTACAGCAATCCAGATGGTTAGACAGAAGGAGCCCATACCAATGACCATTTTGATACACATTTACTACACATCAGCAGTTGATATGTGGTAAAAATTAATCAACCATTTAGTAGCATGCAACACAAGACCTTTTTGTGTGAAAGCTCACTCCCAAGTAGCTTGCTCATTTGTATGGGTTCAGAATGGCTTCAAAACAGCCCATGCCAATACTCTCAGACTTCCATATAAATGAGAATTTAATGTTATAGCATCTTGAGCAGCAAGCCAGTAATATTTCTATGAGGCTTTTCATTTCCTACTTGTTTTCCAACCATCTACAGCAAATCTGAACCTTAGTTACTAAAATCTGAGCAATAGTTTACTGCAATCTTAGACAGAATTTTATCCCTAAAAGTCCATTGAGGACAGCCCTATAGTACATTTTACAAGTTTCCTGTACAAGTCTGTTCCCCACCCAGCCCAGTTTAGAATGGGTCTTAGAGCCACTGATTACAGAGCCATTTTTGTTTGTGGATAAAAGTAAATAAAATCCCCTTGATTCTGAACTACATGAAGGAAATTATGGATACAGAAGCAAAAGGAAAAGGGTGTGAGCTTTTTTCATCATTAATATATATAATTTATTTACAGTATTAGCTGTCATGGTATGACCCACAACTGATTTCCCTTCCATTTCAGATTGTTTCTACTTTCAAAGGATGAGTCAGAGACAGAAATAACTTGAAAGGCACACCCAAACCTCTGACTGTTCTTGGCCCTCTGTAGTCCCGTGTAGATGCTTGCAAACTCAGCACAAAAGGGGAGTGGCTGGCCCCAGCTGGCCCCACCTACAACCCACAATGTTGATTATTTCTTCTGAACAAAGAGTTTGTGTTGGCAAACTGTACACACTTAGCTTCTGTCTGCATGAGCTGTACTTTGCATTATTGCAGCTTATTGGAAAAGATTATGTGTGTCATTTGTATGTCTGTAGGATTTATTCAGAAGGTCCACTCAATATGTAGAGGTAGAAAATAGGGGCTATATCTAATTTGAAACCCTGATGTTTTGAGCTGAAAATTCCTAATTCTCTATTTCCCTATTCCTTCATGGTCCTCAAACCAAACATCATGTCTGTTACATTCTCTGTTTTTTTGCACCATTTTCCCCATTAAATGTTCGTATTTTAATATTATATGTGGGACAATATATCAATATTATACATAGAAATAGAATTTTACATAGAAATACTATATACAGGGGTCTTTTCGGGGGGGAGCGCACTGTGCTCTGGCAGCTCAGGAGCCAAGCCCCGCCCATAGCTGGCTTCCAGGGAGTCTTTCAGGCAGCTGAATGTCAATTTCAGCTCCATTATATCCTATGGGCCAATTGCTTTGAGACTGGGGAGTGTATGTGGGGAGAGGCTCCTGAAGCTACCCTGAAAGTTTGGAGCCTCTCCCTCAACCCCCCCCCCCAGAGCTACTAACAGCACCATGGGAAAAAGTAACTTTTTCCCACCATAGAGAACAATGGAGGGAATGGGGGCAACCTGTTTTGGGGCCCATAGAATTGGACCCCCTGATCCAATGTTCTTGAAACTTGGTGGGTATCTTGAGGAGAGGCTCCATCAGCTACCCTGTGAGTTTGGAGTCTCTCTCTCAAATCCCCTCCCCTCCAGCCTCCAGAATATACCCTATGTTTTCACCATTGACTTCAAAGGCCCATAGGATATAATGGGGCCGAATTGCCACCAAATTTCTTTCATTCCCTCCTTTCCTTCTCTCCTTTTTCTCTTTCCCTCCTTCTTCCCTTCTATCTTTCTTTCTTTCCCACCTTCTTCTCTTCTCTTTTTTCCTCCTTTTCCTGCTTCCCTCCTTCTTCCATCTCTTTCTTTTCCTCCTTCTTTCCTTCTCTTTCTTTCCCTCTTTCCCTCTTTCCTTCTCTCTACTCTCTCTCTTTCCTTCCCTCTTTCCTCCTTATGTGGCCCAACTCTAGTGAGAAGGAGTTTAAACTTTAAACCCCTCTCTTAGCTCCCCCACCCAGGCCAGCTAGGGAAGGGGAGGCTTTTGAAGATGCCTCTCCCCCTTTTGCTTCCCCTTCTGACATCACTTCTGGTGATGTCAGGGGGCGTAGCATATGCTAATAGCCTAATAGCTCATTAGCATACCATATGGTAATGAGCTCCTGAAGCTCTTTTTCTATGAAAAGACCCCTGACTATATAAATGTATCAAACTGTACAACGTGTGCACACAATGCAAAAGAATTTAGGGGTAGATTAAACACAATTTTACAGGGTTTTGGGGTATTTTGAGGGAGGTCTTTAATGTCCAAGGAACCCTGCTCCATTCCTGTCTGAGTTCTTTCTCCCCAAAATTGATTTTGTATGATTCTCCTACACTAGTATAATATTTGATGTATATTTGGCTTAAATGGTTTTTAAAAGCTGACTGGTTTAAGATTCTAGGTAAAACAAACAAACAAACAGTTAAACGCCTCTCTTTATGTGATTTTTTTTTAACAGTTCCCTACTCCCAACAGGGAAGAATAGAAAATAGAGATGAGCCCTGTACACATGACATCTCCACATATTCAGTCTATGTGCAGGGAGAGAGTAAGGATGTGTGCACTGGCCATACCCCCACCTCCACACAAAAATTGGGTTGTCTGCATGGTTCAAAAGTACAGGAATAAGTGCACATACTTCCTTGTCAATCCAGGATATACTTTTCCAGATTAATGTTACAATTTCTGAATGTCATGAAAACAAATAATTTCCAGTAAAGTATAACAATTATTGAATGCCCTGATGACAGAAATTACTGGAATTTTTTTGTTATCAGGACATTCAGAAATTGTTATACTTTACTGGGATTGTTTGCACTGTATATAGGGATTGTTTGCACTGTATATAATAATACTTTGTTTTAACACTTAAGGACTAAGGATGGGCACGAACTGCATTTTTGTGGCTCGATTTATAGTTCATCGCTTAACCATGAACTGAGCCACGAACCGAACCAAATGGATATATTGGTTCCCATATCAAACAGTTTGTATAGGTTCATGAGCCATTTAAAGTGTAAACCCCTGCTTTTTGCTCCCTACGAAAGTGACCAGAAATAGAAAGCAGGGGGTTAAATGGACCTGAGCCATTTAAATCTCCCGTTCTGCTCCCCCCCTTGAAGTGACGGGGAGCAGATCAAAAGGATTTAAATGGCTGGGAGCCATTTAAAACTAACAGCAGAGCAGCAGAGCCCAGGGGGAGCGAAACCAGAAGGTTAAATATGGGGGCAAAGCACCTCCCAGGTAAATCCCTGCTTTCTGCTCTTCGCAAACTGTCATGCGCCACGACAAATTGCACAAAATTTGTGTTAGATCATTGCAGTTCTTCATTTCATAAACTTCAGGTCGTGAACCCCAAACAGGCCAAAATTCATTATGAACTTTAGTTTGTCAGCCGGTTCATGCCCATCTCTATTAAGGACAATTACTCTTTTTCTTTTCTTTTTGTGGCCTCTGATACTCAGTGTCAAAGTCTTGACAAAAACAATGTTACTTAACTAGGATCAGGTTTATTGAGCAGTATAAGCAAGTCAATCTGGTACATGGTCAGTGTCAGAACTGGGGTTCTGGGCAGGAAAGGCACAGATATACAGAATTCAAACTCATGGTGGGTCTCCTCATTCAGCATCAAAGGAGGAAGAGTTGGAGAGTGATTATGCAGTAGTGGGTGGCAGGAACAGTGTGCTCACGCCCATTCTCCCTCTCCATATATTCAGTCAATGTGAACAACAGTGGCAAACCTAGCCTATTTGGAACCCGGGGTGGATAATTTTTAACACCCCCTCCTCTTTTTTTTTTTTTTTTGCTGTCAAGTCACAGCTGACTTATGGTGAGCCCATAGGGTTTTGAAGGCAAGATACTTTCACAGGTGGTTTGCCATTGTCTGTCTCCACCTCAGCCCTGCTTAGTTTCTGAGATCTGACGAGATTAGGCTAGGCTGGGGCTTACCAGGTCAGAGCCCCTCCTCTATACAACAAAATTATTTTCAGTAATAATAATGAAATAAAACAAATAATAATAACAGCCAGAAAATAGATTGAGGTGGATAGCAGAACAAAGTTTGGTCTTAAAGGTGCCACTGGACCCAAACTTTGTTTCAATGGCCAGAAAAGAAATGTAGGCAGTAAAAAAAAAAATCTTTGATTTAACTTCATATATATAATCATGCCAGTAAAAAAAAAAATCAAATTCCAACATGCTATTCCATCATGAGAGTTAGCATGGTATAGTGGTTAAAGTGTTGGACTAGGATTGGGGAAATCCAGGTTCGAATCCCCAATAGTGCCATGGAAGCTTGCTTAGGCCACTCACAGTACTCTCAGCATAGCTCAGACATGGATAGCCCCAGTCTCAGCAGGGGGGGGGAGGTCCAGCAGAACCAGTGCAATGTAATGTGTCCAGCAAACCCAGTCCTTCTATTAACAAAGATTTGCTACTATACTATTCTTAAATACACTCTGTCACCAAGCAGGATAGGGATGCGAAGGTCTTGAGACCATGAAGTGAAAATAAAGGGGGGGGCATGGAAAAATTAGGTGAAAGCAGACAGAAATGAATGAAAAACATGTGGAAAAGAGGGGGAGAAATTAAGAGAGGGAAAATTTGTTTTATCTTGCTGCTACACCATAACTACTGCTTTGCAAGATCTGTCTGAACTGGCTGCAAGGAAAGGAAGAGAGATTGTAGAAAATGATCTGCAGACTGGTAATTGCTGTAGCAGCTATCAGCATGTTTGCTTGGTTGTACAATTTGTTAAGCATGTTTGCTTCAGTTTTGGAGAAAGGGAAGTTTAGCCAATCCTAAAGTATTTTTTTCTATGCTCAGGGTCCAGTCACACTGCTGTTTTGATCGGGATTTGCTGCTGTTTCCTTGCGCATGTCAGTTTCACATTCACACACACCAATCCGCCTCCTGCCCCGAAGCAGGCTCACTCGCGCAACGATGCCGGGTTTTCCTGGCACTTACGCTTTGAATGTGCGATTTCACCTATCTGGACAGCCCATCTTTCGCAATGATCGCGATTAGGGCCGTCTGAACGCTCTTTGCGCTTTTTTTTTTTTTTTTAAAAAAAAGCTTCCGGTTTGAGCGCTTGAGCAAACATGCGCTTAATAAATCCATTTAATGTTTAATAATGGATTTATTAAGCGCATGTTTAGTCAAGTGCTCAAACCGGAAGCTTTTTTTTTAAAAAAAAACGCACCAAAGATGGCCCTGGAGGCGGGAATGAGAGGCGGGGGCTCCAGCAGCCTGGATGGGGTCGGCAAGGAGGATGGCGGAGACGGCGGAGATGGCGGAGCCTGTTTTTGTGGGGCAATGGTGGCAGCGGTGGCGGCAGCACCCCCCCAAAGTGTCGGCAGAAGCAGCAGCCGCCTGAGGCTCCTCAGTGGTCAGCAGGATCGCCTCATGGTCAGCAGGATCGCCCCGTGGTCAGCAGGATTTAAACAAAGCGGGAACAAAGCGCAATTACCTTTGCAGTGTGGCCACTCTCTCAGACTTCCCTGTGTCCCAAGTGGCTGCAGCCAGAACAGCATTTTAAAAATAAAAGGAAAGACATTCAGCTGGATGCAGCATGACGCTGTCTTTAAGGGCCCTCCTTCAAAGGCCTTCTTCAAGCTGCACCCAGGGCGGACTATACACCCCATCCTTGGTAAGCCACTGGTGAAGAGGGAATCATGTGTTCAGGGCTATGGTGGCTATTGAGGAGGGAAAGCCACCTCTCCTGACCCAATGTGTTCTGATAAACAGCAGGTAGATGGAGATTGCATTCCTTAGGCTCAACTCAAAATTCTGACAGCAGAATTCCATTGACAGAATGGAAGTTTCCTCCTGTTTTTTTTAGCCCATTGAGATTCCCAAAATGTTGCTGTTGTGGAACAGAAGATCCTTAGGAAAGCAAAGGGCCAAGTAAAGCTCTGCAGAAGGAGAGGCAATTATCCAAAAGGCTTCCATTCTTCCACTGATGGCTTCCATCAACATAAAATGACCTTTGGATTAAAGTCCTGCCTATAAATAGTGGTGTGTATTCAGTTGAAACAATCATCCTTAAAACTCCTGCTTCCTCTCTAGGGCTCTGAACCAATCCTTGTGATTTAGGCTTCATGAAAGCCAAGTGATTGTCAGCCAATCAGACCCCATGGAACTCTACCGGAAGGGAGTAGGCAAGCCAGCCTCAGTTTAAGAAGGGTGAAGAAAACTTTCATTTCTTTTTGGAAAAGCTCTGGAAAGGAGTGTCAAGTTAGCCAGGATTTTATTTGGCCTTTCCTTAGGTGTGTGGGGGGGCTCAGCTTAGCAAAGAAAGCTTATTTTAGTGTGACAAATAAACATCTTGTTAAAGGCCCATGATTCCTAACTGGTGTATATAGATTCTGTAGAAAGGTGCTCTGTGTAGGAAAAGAGCATCCTTGAACCTCCTGAGGTAACCTTCACGGCTTATTTAATTTACTAGAGAACCAGTTTTACTTTATGTATTGAAGCTATCCACCCATACCATTTCCCCATTAAATACTTCATTTTCTGTTTAACAAACCTTTGTTGTTCATTTCCTTCTCTGTATTGTCTGTCAAGCCAAATATCTAAGAAAAAGTAATCTCTATTTGCCTCTCAAATAATTACAGCTTTGCTCTAACAAGTTTCCAAATACGAGACCATTAGGGAGCGCATAGCTTATAGTATATGTGACCAATCCTTTATTCAAAGCTTGGATCCCCCTATTTATTTAGTTGTGGGCAGCTGGGATTTAAAGAACCTATGAGGGGCCAGAGTGGGGGACTGAGCATTCTTCAATCCAGAAGGCAGTTTCCTCAGAGTCTCTCCCCCTTTCACCCCATAGCTGCCACACCAACCATCTGCAGACTTTGTAGAACAGTGATGTCACCTTTTCCCAATCTGCTGCAGCCCATAGAGTTGCCCAATATTTTGTTCCTGAGGTTCAGAATTGTGGGCCCACAATAAAAGGAGGGAAATCAACAGATATCTCTGCCCATCTTCAGTAGTGGAAATGCCATTCCTTTGGAGGAACTGTATAGTTGGATACACGTCAACAACTCTGTATACGTATCAGTATAAATAAATTTCAGCTAGTGGTCCTTTTAAGATGTATTCTGCAGAAGTACACTATGCTGCTTGACAGGTTAAAGTCAAATTGTCTGCCTATGCTTGTAGCTACAGAAGATGTCATCCAATATATTTCTTCTTTCTCCTAACACAGTACAGGTATATTTCACTTCACATGCTTGACTGACAGAAATATAAGTCACCTTCAGCATCAAATATTATACACTGAGCAGCATAGGTTCTAGCTCTGCTTTCATGCTTTAAACTTTTTTACTTCAAAGTCTCTGCTCTGCCACAAAGAAAGGCAAAAGTGCAAGACTAAGTCACAGCTGGAGGATAAGTACAGAACTGGTGGCTTTCGTTCAACTAACAGCCTTTTAATACCAGTGCAATACTGCTTTCACAGTGCCCTCTTTTCTTTAGGCGAAGGTCAGGGAAATTGCTCTTCCAGGTAGTCAGAAAAATCTGTGAACATTGGATGCCCAGTATTAAAGGGATCCTTATTCAAAATGTTTTCTGTGGAATCAATAATCTGAATGGTATAAAATCACATGGAGCAAACATAGGTCAAATCTGCATTTGCATTTTTAAATCAGTTGTGTGCTGCTATGACGCCATCTTTCTCTATGCTATGAGTTCATGCTTGTATTACAGGTCTATTTTCAAGGACTGATATGAACTGGGTTGGTTCCAAAGGGCGTTTTTGGGGAGGGGAGTGGTGACTCAGTGATAGAACACACTGCAAGCAGGTGACCACCAATTCAGTCCTAGGGATCTTTTGTTTGCTAATGTCTTTCTATGCCTCTCAAACCTGAAGGGCAGAGATCAGTCAGAGCAGGAAGAATTAAGAAGGACAAATATAAAGTTCTAGAGTCCTTTTCACTTTCTCTTCAAGTTCATATAAAAGAGAGCAGAGTCTGGTGTTCTTGACACAAAACAGCAACATTGTGGTAGCCACTTTTCTTTCCTTTTAAATCATTTTCTAAAGAATTATGTTTTATTTATATAACAACAATTTACAGTAGCACATAGTCTTAGGAAACCACAACAATAACAACATAATGACAAACACAAAAAACACAACAGCAATAAAACCAAAGAGCTATCCTGTCCTTATGTATATTTGAATTTTGGTTCCACAGCATTCTATGCTTGCCATAATTGATTCGGCTCAAGAACTGGCAGTCAGAAGACACTGGCCAGGGCTGACTGGCTGCTTCGCAAAGTCCCGCCCACGTCAGCCCCGGTCAGTGTTTTCAGCTCAGTCTGCTCCAGTCCTCCGACAGGAGAGGATCGTCTGGAGTGTGAGCACAGGGACAGACCCTCAAGGCTGAGGCAAGTGAGAGAAGTCCTTTTCCACCCCCCACACCATCCCCTGGGCCTTCTATGAGGGGACTAGGCCCAGAGAAGGCCTTTTCCGTCCCCACACGCCATCCCCTGGGCCTTCTATGGGGGCAGTAGGCCCAGAGAAGCCCTTTTCCGTCCCCCACACGCCATCCCCTGGGGCTTCTACGAGGGCAGTAGGCCCAGAGAAGCCCTTTTCCGTCCCCCCCACACCATCCCCTGGGCCTTCTATGACCCTCTCTCCCTTCCACCTCCCTCCCTTCCTTTCTAGGGCCCGTTGTCTTCCACCACAACGGGCTTTGCTCCCTAGTTCAATATATAGCTATAACCTTCAAATTAACAGGAAGGGCCTTTTTAAGCTTACTATGTCTTTCCATATATTCAAGAAAAGGGAACCAACATTCCAAATAATCTAAGTGAAAGTCCAGATTCTTTGCCAAGGAAATAACATCTGGTATTTTGCCCATGACCAAGTATTCCCATAACTTATTGAACCACATATTTGATCAGGGTTGTATACTATTTTTCCAATGTCCAGCCACCAATATATAAGAAATGAGATCTTTCCTGACAGTAGGAACATCTATTATCTCCCATAAATTAAACAAGATAAGTTCTGGCCTCATAGGGATACTGTGCCCAGTAATATCACATGGTTGAAAAATAGTGGTCCAGTATTGCACCATAACAGGGCACATCCACCAGCAGTGAATGTAAGAGTCAGGGTTTCCACATCCAGTGTTCCCTCTAAGCTGAGTTAGTGTGAGCTAGCTCACAGTTTTTTAGCCTCCAGCTCACACATTTTTGTCTTAGCTTAGGAAGGATGGCTCCAGGGCAAATTAATTTATGCAGTAGCCAAATCGCTCGCTCACAACTTTAATGCTAGTAGCTCACAAAGTAGAATTTTTGCTCACAAGACTCCACAGCTTAGAGGGAGCATTGCCCATATCCCCTCCAACAATTGGGGCTATATGAGGGTAAATTGTGGTATAAACACAGAGGGCTCAAATGCCTTCTATGAACATTGGGGTCACTCGATGACATTGCTGTAATATTCAAAAGCCTACAAACATTCGGACTAAGTCAATCAGGGAGGGAGGTATTTCTCCTGTCAGTAAATAAAACCACAACCAGATTTCACTGAAGGAAAAATGAAGGTAAGGGCATTTTAAACAATTTTTTATATATATTTATATAAATATATTGCAAGGAGTACTTCAAGCTCAGGCATTTTTTCCCAATGCTTTTCAAAATGTTGAAATTGGTGATTATTTTCCATTCAGTCCTAGTCAGGAAGACTACACTTTATTTGTATACCTACTCAATTTATATACCTACTTATTAGGTAAACCCACAATCACCACCACAGTTATATTCAGAGAACTAGAACAGAACTCCTGCACTGAATGGGCATCTCTGAACAAATTATCAGCACTGTGAATCTAATCATTAGTGGGGTGTTAGTTTACAGTTCTTTAAAATTCAGAGTACTTTTAGGGACGTAACTGAATTTAGAGCTCTATTCAAGTTTGTGGCTTCTCTATCCTCTGGACAAAAAGATACTTGTTCATTTTCCTGGCTATATTGATGAAATTCAATAAACTAATTTCCATTACAATTGATGCCTTGCATCAGTCCTGCATAAATGGCATATAAATGGTGCAAAAAGTAAAAATGGCAACAAACAAACAAAATGGGAAATCTGCTACAGAAATGGCAACACATATAAAAAAGATTTGGTGGGACAAAACATAGTCTTCCCATTCGTGAACAAAATGCACACTTGTACATCCCAAGTCCCTCTCCAAATACAGCTCTTTCTAAGTATATGGAAGGGATTTACATATTGCCAGACTCCCTATTCTGTCTTCACTCTAGTGTGTGCAGAGCTGTCTGTGTGCCATGCCAGTTTCAGGGAGGGACAACATAATATCCAATGCTTAAAAACAGAGAAGAAATAGTTTTAAATTACAAAACACATCTTTCTCACTACCAACAACAGGCCACAATTTAAAAGGCATATATGGCTAAACAAGGAGGGGGGTGGGCAGTTTCAGAATCTAGTATTTATATCACAGAACGTTGTTTGACTGGTTTTAATACTACTTGTCTGCTAAAAAATACAACTCAGTGAATATTGCTTTGAGGCAGCTACATCTACCCCTAGTGTGATGCAGTTATTACTGTAGAATCAATACAAATAAGAAATTAAATGTTTGTTTCTAGACATTTAATCAAGCCACACTCCACACCTGTGGCTATCTTTTGGCTTAGTGTAGTTTTTATTAAATATATTTGTTTTGCCATGGGTCATGTTCTCTACAGCTATCTACCATGTATAGCATGTTCTAATCTGATGTTCATCTGATCTGATGTTCTTGCAACTCAGAATTCAGCAGTTATGTATATAGTGAATATCACTGGCCAAGAGTGGAAAGAACATTTGCTAGGAACTTATCATGGTCAGTAAAGCAGTCACTAAGTCTGAATACTTTCTCAATAATGCCTCATTAGTATCAGAAGAACCAAGAGAGAAGTAGGCCCTGCCTAGTCTATTGCTGCTATGGAGCTACATATTTGTACAGCATTATACATTTTGCCTCACTAATATTTAAGGGAGAAAAGCATACCTAGGAAGAAGAACATATATAAGTCTATAGCATTCCACATTTAAAAACCCATGGCCTTCTGGCTCTTTTAATGGTCTCACTACATATCCATGACCTAATGCAGGAAGCCGGACAGCCTTGGTGAATGTGTTATATTATGCTACAGTGTAAATTATCACCCTTGATAGATTGAGGGGCAGGGGTCTTTTCGTAGAAAAACAGCTGCAGGAGCTCATTAGCATATGGTATGCTAATGAGCTATTATGCTATTAGAATATGCCACACCCCCTGACATCACCGGAAGTGATGTCAGAAGGGGAAGCAAAAGGGGGAGGCATCTTCAAAAGCCTCCCCTTCCCTTCCCCAGCTGGTCTGGGTTGGGGAGCTAAGAGAGCAGGGGGTTAAAGTTTAAACTCCCTTCTCATGAGAGTTGGGCCACAGAAGGAGGAAAGAGGGAAGGGGAGAGAGAGAGTAGAGAGAAGGAAAGAAGGAAGGAAAGAGGGAAAGAAAGAGAAGGAAAGGGGAGGGAAAGAGAGGGAAGAAGGAGGGAAACAGGGAAAGGAGAAAAAGAGAGAGGAGGAGAAGGTGGGAAAGAAAGAGAGAAGAGAAGAAGGAGGAAAAGAGGAAAAAGAGAGAAGGAAAGGAGGGAATGAAAGAAATTTGGCGGCAATTCGGCCCCATTATATCCTATGGGCCATTGAAGTCAATGGTGAAAACATAGGGTATATTCTGGGGGCTGGAGGGAGGGGTTTGAGGGAGAGGCTCCAAACTCACAGGGTAGCTGATGGAGCCTCTCCCCAAGATACCCACCAAGTTTTAAGAACATTGGACCAGGGGTCCAATTCTATGGGCCCCCAAACAGGTTGCCCCTATTCCCTCCATTGTTCTCTATGGTGGGAAAAAACTTACTTTTTCCCACCATAGAGAACAATGAAGGAATAGGAATAGGGGCAACCTGTTTGGGGGCCCACAGAATTGGACCCCCTGATCCAAAGTTCTTGAAACTTGGTGGGTATCTTGGAGAGAGGCTCCATCAGCTACCCTGTGAGTTTGGAGCCTCTCCCTCAAACCCCTCCCCTCCAGCTCCCCAGAATATATCCTATGTTTTCACCATTGACTTCAATGGCCCATAGGATATAATAGAGCTGAAATTGACATTCGGCTGCCTGAAAGACTCCCCGGGACGCCGGCTGGGGGCGGGGCTTGGCTCCAGAACTCCCGGAGCTGCGCTCCGGTGCGCTCCCCCAAAAAGACCCCTGTTGAGGGGTATAGGTGCAATTGGTGTACCAATATAGTGATGAGGCTCAATCACTCTTGTCTGGAAGAGGAAAACAAGCTTATCATCAAAGTTTGATCACAAGGTTAAGCTAACCTTGTTTAAAACTGGGAGGATCCTAGTTGTACTTTGCTGAGTTCTCTGGCCTTGCCACCATGGGTACAGTGCCCCCAAATTATGGCACAGCATATAAAACCAGTATGCTTGGTCCTATTTCTCTTGTATCCTCATTGCCCATTACCTATATTGTTATGTGTACAGGGCTAGGTTAGGAAAGCATTTAGTAAACATATTAAATTATCCTAAATTTTCACATGACTTATTGTAATAATTGAAATAGAATGTTTGTGATGTCATATTAAGGATTATTCTGAGTGGGTTCTAACTGTGCAACAGAAGCCCATCAGCCATCCTATTTAAAATTATTATGCTAGATTCCTTTTGCATTCCTTCAGAAAAGACAACACTTTAGAGTCTTTCAATATTCTGAATTATTGCAGCCTTTCTTAGGGCTTTTTTATTTGGAGAACACTCATAGGATTATGCAGGATCCAGCAGTAGGTGATATGAAAGACCCTACCCGAGACTCTGGAGAGCTGCTAGCAGTCTGAGTAGGCAGTACTGATCTTGATGGATCGATGATCTGATTCAGAATAAGGCAGTTTTTTGACCTGACACAAAGCTCCTTACCTGATGTACCTGCTGGGTTAAGCTGAACTCTTTTTTTATAACTATCTATGTATCGGACTCTACTGTGCGACTGAACAACAATGTAGATTAGTTGGTATGTTTATATATTTTTACACTAGTCACCGTTAAAGGTATTATACATGCATTTGGATATTCTTGTGTATGATAATTAAAATATAAAATGGCTTGTAAGATTCTTTAATAGTACTCTTATCGTGCTATATCAGGGATGAAACTCATTGCCAATGTACATCTTCTGCCAGGAGCTGGTCAGATATTGGAAAGCTACATAGGAGTCTAGAACTCCTGAAGTGCAAACCATTATTTTTAGTATCTTGACAGAAGCCATACAGAACAGTAGGTGAGAAACAGGTTAATAATTAACAATATCCTGCAGATTATTCTTTGATGAAACCTAGTTGACTTATCTGTGTCATATGCCTTCATCTAGAGTGCAGGGTTACAATCGTATGAACAAGGATTGTAGCTGAATCTACTAGCCACGGCACAAGTCAGTGCATAGTGCAGACAGCACAGGTGAATCCTGGAACAGGAGTTGCTAGCTCTGCGGGGCCATGAAAGAGACGATTCTTGCAACCAGGGTCTCTGTTATCAGGCTAGGTCTGTTAATGAGGACCAAGTTTACTACTCAGCCATTCAATAAATACAGACTGTTTATCAGATTTTTATCTTACCTTTCTTCCAGGAAACTCAGGCTGGCACATGTGGGTCTGCCTCCCTCTGCCATTTTATTGTCACCACTGCCATATGAGGCAGATCACGCTGAGAGGAAGTGATTGGTCCAAGGTCACCCATCAAGTTTCCATTGCAGAACAGGGGTGTGAACTCTCTCCAACCTAATCCACCACTCTATCCATCCTGACTATTCCAATCTCACCGCTCAGAATAATGATCCAGTAGTGTAATCTTTGGCTGTGATGGGATGTCAGTCTGTCACATAACAGGAACCATAGGCTGAGTTCAGACTGGCAGTTTGAAGCAGGAGCCAGTTGTGGCAAAAAAGCCCGAGAACAAACTGTTCCGTGTTTTGCCAGTCACACTGTGCAGACTGATGCGGGAGCATACTGGGAGGAGGCGCACAGGAGCATTCTGACTGCTGGCCTGGAGGTGCGGCTGTAAACAGCTTTTCCCTGGTAATTCGACTATGTGCGCATAAGTGCATCCAGCTGATTTGGGGAGGATCCCATTGCGCCGGCACTGCATTGGGCAGTAGAGCTGAGCATAGCCAATCATATTGCTGCTGTCTTATATGCAACACGGGTTGCTCCTGGCTTTTTGGGTTGATGTTCACACTTCCCGGGAGTGGAATGAAGTCGGATAAATGGGCTCTCAGGGATTTGCTACTGCTTTTACCAGGTATCTTTTAAATGTGGGAGTGAAGCGGAACAGCACGGGTTGATTACCAGTGGGGAACGCCAGGCAGATGTCCCTGTGTGAACGCCCCCTTTAATCGGCTTGTAAAATGTGGCTGAAACATGGCTATAGCGGGGCAAACTGCCAGTCTGAACTCAGCCCAATACCTTCTGCAATGCAGAATGTTTTTTTTTAAGCTCCTGCAAATTCCTCCAAACTGTAATATGCTATGTAATATACATACAGAAAGCCTCCATGGCTTTTAAATTAATTTAAGATAAGAAGAAGAAGAGATTGGATTTATACCCCGCTTTTCACTACCCAAAGATGTCTCAGAGCGGCTTACAAACTGCTCTCCCTTCCCCTCCCCACAACAGACACTCTGTGAGGTAGGTGGGGCTGAGAGAGCTCTTGACAGAAACTGCTCTTTTTCAAGGACAGCTCCTGTCAGAACTATGGCTTGCCCAAGGTCATCCAGCAGGTGCAAGCGGAAGAGTGGGGAATCAAAGCCGGTTCTCCCAGATTAGAGTCCGCGCACTTAACTACTGCACCAAACTGGCTACACCACCAAAGAGGAAACTATACTATGGGTGCGTTCAGACGCGCCGTTTGAGCCGTTTTCAGCACGGCTCAGAAACGGCTTTTCCCTGCGCGTTCACACGCCCAACATCTGCCCACCGTCCCCAGCCGTCGCTTTCTGGAGCAAACCCCTTTGAAACGGAGTATTTTGGCACCACTTACCCAAGCGGTGTTTTCCATGATTCTCCGTTTCAAGCCGCACTTTTCCCTGTCTGATCGCTCCATCCAGCCACTTCCGGGTGCTTCAACCCCCCTCCCCTCTGGGAAGCTGCCTCCAGCTTCCGGTTTTAGTCCTCCATTTTTTTTCCCCCTTACCGGTGTGCGCTTGAGCGGAGCTCCGCACTTAGGTTAAAAAAAGAAAAGGTTCACTGGTGCCTAGTTTAGGCATTTAGAGGAGTCCGGGATCTCGGGGAGGCCATTTTTAAAAGGACTCTTCATTTAAACTTTAAAGGGACCTGTTGAGCTCGCTCTTCTTCGCACCGGCCAAACTTCCTGTTCGGGAGAGGGCTGCCTGTGCGCATGCTCAAAGGAGAGGGGACGGAAACCCCTCCCACCTGCAGGAGGACGGCGGGGCGCTCGGAAGGAGGAGGTGAGTCTGAGCGCGATTCTCCAGTTTAAAAAAACGCATCGTGCCGGAGCAGTTTAAACCGCTCCAGCACGCTGTCTAAACGCACCCAATCAGTGTTTTCCTAGGCAGCATTACACCATTGTAAATCAATTGACATCAGTGAGTTTAGAAGGATGTAACTATTTGTGCACACAGAGCTCCTACCTTCATTAGAATGCAATGAAGAAAGATACATATGCAATTTTTTATGTGCATATTTAAGTCAGCAACACACCCCAAATGTATCAATGAATTTGATGACAAATTCTTTTCTGAACTCCTTCCTATCTCTTACACAGTTTTTACTACCAAATTTCTTCAAGGTTTTTGAAAATATCAAACAGAAGGATTTGCAAAACAATGTATATTAAAAACATATCATTCCCCCCAGAAGGATTATTTTGACTGGCATATGCCTAGCAGACAGATTTATTGATCATCGCACAATAGCTCAAGCTGATGCTTGTTCCAAGGCCACCCTTCCCCATCTCTCTCAATGATTATTTTATTGACCATGGCCATGACCTTGGCAAGCTCTTTTTCTGTTTCTCTTGCCACAAAAGAACGGCTGCAGCTGAACAGTACACCGGAGACCAATTTATTGAGGGCTTTTTTTCCTGTAGCATATCTTGAAAATTCTTGCAGAATAGATAAAATAAACGAAAAGAGACAGGCAGAGAGGGGCATTTTAAACACTTTTCTCTTGATGTTGTTTATCTCATTGTGTTACCATACAAAAAACTTTGCTACAGATTCACAAGTCAAATAGTGTTGCTTTGGTTTATTATAAACTTGTCAGCCTTTCTCAGTCATCTTCCTCTTACAGCCTGAATGGGGCTCAGAACTGTTATTTGTTTGTCTAAGCAACTTTGAAAGATTGTTTACAGAAAGTGAAATTTGGATTAATTTTTAAGTTACTGTCATTCCACTGAAGAGATGGCACAAAACATTTTGGTGCCAGGCTGGAAATTCAAATGGTGCCCCTTATGGACTACTTGTAGCATGAAGACAGTTTTAGATTTGGCATTTTAGGCTGTTGAATATTGTTTATGCTGTTCTTATGCCCTGCCCTGTTCAAATATTGATAATTCTTAAATTGTTGCTTTTATGATCTTGCCTGATGCTGACAAAATTCCATTTAATTAAAGTTTTTTCAAGATACCTGAATGCAACCTCAATTACTGTATGTGGTTGTCATAAGTCCCAGACCAACAGTTCTGACTATCCAGTCTCTTGTAACCACATGTAATGATTTTCATACCACTCTTCACAGTTGTTGGAAAGTGCTCAATTGGTAAAGCACACAAATTCTATTTCTCTTTAATTATAGCATCTGCTTCCAAACCATATTAAAGACCAATGTTCCATTTCCTTTCCTGCTGTTGAGGATGATTCTGAGATAAGGTTCTCTGTACTGCTTGGAATTTAAGGCCTAGTGCCAAGCCATCCAGTTTGAGTTATAGGGGGAAATAATAGGAAGAATTAATCTTTCCTGTAGTTTGGGAGAGAATTCACAAAGGACAGCCATTCTTCACTTTTTAAGTCAGGTTACTTACATCAGGTGTGTAAGATGGGAAAGTCATATATCTGAAAGACTCCAAAATTAAACTTCCAGACTGCTTGAAATTTATGCTCCTCTTCCTAATGTGCAACTGGAATCCATAGAAACTGTGACTGCAAACATCATCTCAGAAACAGCAGATTCATGCCTACAGTTTTCACACTCCTATGCTGAAATAATTTTAGTAGTATTTAGATTTATTTTGATACAGATAAGTAAGGTGATCCGTCAGGGCTGGTGCATAGGTTTAGCATAGCAGGCAACTTGGCTATATCCCTTTGTACATACAAACTGACATTCTTTAAGGACATTAAAATGTCATATTTTAATGGAACTGACAGGTCCATCCTAACATCTGAGACCAGTGTCTTCAAACAGATGTCCACTAACCACGTCACAACTGAAAACTTTTTAAAACAATATAGGAAGTTACCCTAGTTTATGAATTCTCTGCCTATAGCCAGTATAAATTCCTATGTATCAGGCAGTATTATGGGATCAGTATAGAACAATTGCTATAGAGTACAGCAGAAGCGTTATTACTAATGCTAGAATATTTTGTAAAAAAAAAAGATCTTGCCACAGTGGTGTATGCTCTGGTAGTATCTAGACTACTACAATGTTCTGTGCATGGGACTACTCTTGAAAGTTGTCTGGAAGCTACAATCGGTGCTGAATGCTGTGGCCAGAATTCTGATTTGAGTTGGTCATAGTACAGTTCCTATTACAGTTCCACAGAACCTGCAAAACAGAGCTATTCTGCCAAGCCTTTGGGTGAGGTGGTGGGCACCCAATTATTCAGACTGCCTTGCTGCAGTTTGCCATCTCTGTATGGCCCAGACTAAGAAGGTCCCCATATTTTTTGGATTATAGCCTACCTGCTTCAGTCACTTGAGATTATTATACCTTTCCAGTAATAGTGCTACCTGTTTTGATTTACTGTGCCTTTTTGTTTTTCATTGCTTTAACTATTTAATTACTATGATTGTTTTAATGACTTTGTAAAACTGCTGTTGTGATCTGCCCTGAGCCCACTTGTGGGGAGGGTGGAATATAAGTCAAAACAAACAAATAAATAATAAATGAATGACTAGAACTACTTCAGTCTTGTTCCACCTTCAACGGCTTCCAGTTTGCTTCTGGGCCCTAGCCAGGGTCCTGACATTGATCTTTAAATCTTTATGTAGCTTAGGGCCAGCATATCTTAAGAACTGCCTACTTCCATATGTAGGCTCTGTTCCACGTGCCCCATCATAAAAGTCTAGATGGTGGCAACCTGAGAAAGGGCCTTCTTGGTCATGACACCAAATTTATGGAATTCCCAGGGAAATTTGTCTGTTCTCTTCTGTCATTGTTTTCAGCCAGTGAGAGAAGACTTTTCTGTTCTGTAACCAGTTAGATGAATTAGTCCTTACATCATTTTGATTGACTAAAATGATGTCCTGTATTGTTTTTGATTTTTTAAAATAACCTATAGAAGAACTTATAAAAACAGTGAGATGTTAGAAGAGGCATTTTCTCCTATTTGAGAGAGAAGAGGAATAACTATCCTAAGAGATACCTCCTGTAACACAAGCATGCATCATCTAAAAAAAGATTCCTGTTTCTTTGGAACAAATTTTCTTTGAATGCAAACTGACAGATTTAAAATTAATAGATCAACTAAAAACCATGCTATTAATTAATTAAGATATCCAGTTATTTAAATCACATTTAACTGGGGGAGAACGATTACAAATGACCATGGTTTTGAAGACAGCTATGCATACATTCAGTAGAATGCAGAATGAGTAGAGGGTGAAAAACCAGCCAATGAAAAAAGATGTCTGTCTGTCTGTCTGTCTGTCTGTCTGTCTGTCTGTCTATCTATCTATCTCAAAGATATTTAAGATGAAATAAAATGTTTGAGTTACTGCTAGGTACGATGGGAACCATTAGTTATTGTGAGAACTTGAACTGTGGTCAGTTCAAAACAAAACTTAATGTTAAAGATATAGTAAGAGGGGTGTTTATTCTTCCAACTATTGAATAATAAAGATGCAGCAACAGTCATATAGATGAATGCACTATTGATTTGTGCATACCACCATCCTCTAGTATTCTGCACATTTCCTCTGATTCACCCATCTTTGTCAGCAGAAGGTAATATTGCCATTTAGAAATATATTTTTCCATTTGGAAGGAAACCTGCAAGTCCTAACACACTAAACTTTCTCACCATGGCGTAATGGTTAGAATACTGGTTTAGGAACTAGCAGACCTATGCCATTAAAGCTTGCTGAGTGATCTTGGGCCAGTCACATACTCTCAGCCTAACCTATATCACAGGCTTGTTATAAAGATAACATGTATGAGAGGAGAACAATGTAAGCCAGTTTGGGTCCCTACTGGGGAGAAAAGGTGGACTATGAATGAAATAAATAAGATAAAATAAAAATACTATGTTCACATTCTTTCCAGCCTACCCTAGTAAACACTGGAAACCAAGGCTGCTGGGAGCCACCATAGGCCCCAGGACAAAGATTCCATCTGTCCCCTCCATATGACCCTGATCCAAACAAAATGTCATAACGAAATGAACAAATCACTTGGTTTGCTGCTACCATGAATCTATAGTAACAAAAGAACTGGCCTACTTGTCCATGTCTGCTTGCTTGCTTGCTTGCTTATTTATTTACTTTATATTCCACCTTTCTTCTCAAAGGGGACCCAAAGCAGCTTACATCATTCTCCTCTCCTCCATTTTATCCTCACAATGACCCTGTGACGTAGGTTGGACTGAGAGTGTGTGACTGGCCAAAGGTCATGAGGCAAGCTTCCCTGGCAGACTGGGGTTTTGAACCTCAGTTTTCCAGATCCTAGTGTGACACTCCAACCACTACACTATATTCATCAGAGAATACAGCTTGGAGACTTGAAACAAGCCACCAGCTTCAGGATGATTGTGTGAGTTCCAGGGCCAAAATGGTACGCCATGGGAAAATCTTGGCCCAGGTGAGACAGATCACCACCACACCATTTAATAGAATGCAGAATATTAATTAGAATATTAGAATATTTACAGTTGAAACTAAGGGTCTCTGTGGTGGGCATAACTCAGAAAATAATGCTACATGTTTGAAAACTGGCCACCAACCCCAGAATGATGATGGAAGGTGGTGCCAAAAATGAAGGTAACTAGAACACCCTGAACCAGGTTTTCTTCACAACAGACAATATGTAATAAGAGAACTTTTAAGCAATCTGTAATATATCTCTAATATTCAGATCCCCAATCCACCATGGAATGTTGCTGGGTGACACACTGTCAGACAGACCTACCTCAAAAGGCTGTTGTGAGAATAAAATGGAGAACAGGAAAACAATGCCGCTTTGGGTCTCCAGGGGGTGAGATGCCAAAGAAGCAAAATTTTTATTGCCTGTTGTTGAATAGGTAAGGAATGTGAGGTATAATTTGCTGAGGTCCAAATCTTTTCCTGTTGATAAGTAGTAAGATTTATACCCAGATTGTTTTGCCATGCCATCTGGTATGATGTTAAAGGGAGTTTTATATCCACCAATAAAAGTGTTGAAATTAGGCCTTTTAAGCAAAGAGATTTAAAGTTCATATCACATCCCAAACTTCGAAACAAATGAGAAATAAGAAAATATTCAAACCAGGGTAGATCAGAATCACATGATTGTTCTAAAGTTGCTTTCTCTCTAAGTATTCATTGGAAAACATATATCTAAAACTAGTTAAATTAGCGGAGTGCCAGAGAGGGTAAGCATGCAGTGACAATCCCAGTGGAAACAATGACTGCCTTAGAAAGGTAGCCAAAGGAGATGTTTTATCTTGCTGCAGCACCCTAACTACTGCTTTGCAAGATCTGGCTGAGCTGGGTGCAAGGAGAGGAAGAGAGAAAGGCTAGACTATTGGAGAAAATGACCTTGGTTAGCAGGCTGCAGGCCGACAGTTAGTGTAGCAGCCATCAGCCAGGGTCGCTTGTCTTGCTCCATTGCTCCATTAATTGATGGGTTTAGCATGATCTGTTAGGCAAGTTTGCTTCAGTCTTTGAGAAAGGGAAGTCTAGCCAATTGTACAGTGCCTTTTACTTTGCTCAGACTACTCTGCACCCCTAGAGGCTATATGCAGAACCACATTAAATTAAATGGAAAGATGTTCTGCTAGATGTAGCATAAGTCTGGCTTTAAGGGCCCTCCAGATGACTTGGGTCCCCTGAACTTTGTCCCCCCCAGTCTCCCTCTGTCAGCAATCCTGCTGGAAACTTTCTATCCTTTCTGACTTGCATGGACATTTTAATCAGCCTTTTATAGGATCCAGGATAACCAAATCACTAAGATTGAAATTGTCTACAAATTGTTGTAAAGGACTCAAGGTGTTGCTTGCATTGGTTGTCTTTTTAGAAAATGATTTATCAAGCTTTTTGTTTAATAGGTAATTGAAGTCTCCTCCAATTATAGTGTGTCCCTTTTTGAATTGATGCAGTTTGTTAAGCGTGGTTTTCAGAAAATCAATTTGACCCTTATTGGGTGCATACACCTACACCAATGCCAGTGTGACTGAACTGCCTTGTAAATTCCCTTTTAGGAAAATATATCTCCCGTCTATGTCTTTTTCAATTGCATCTATAGCAAAAGAAATATTTTTAGCAATTAAGATAGCCACCCTGCGGGACTTAGAGGTACTGGGAGCAAGATGTTGGGTGGTAAACCATTTGAAGTTAAAGACCTTAAGGCCTTTCTTGACATATGTTTCTTGTAAGAGTGCTATGGTAGTCTTTTGATTTTTTAGGTCTGTGGCTATACTCTTTGCCCTGATTTTATTGTTTAATCCTCTACAATTAAGAGAGGTGATTTTACACTCCATTAATGCCATTTGATCTGTATACACGAGCTTGACTTAGTTTTGTTGTTCTTTAAAACCCTAAAGTTCCTTCTAAGAATTTTTAAAGTGAAATCTGAAAAAGGCACTAGCTGGCTTGTAGTAACCATAGGTTTTGAATCAACATTGTAAACATTGTGCATTTGAGGTTGGATATTATCTTCTGCTTCATCATATCTATTAAAATTCAAACGTAAACTGAAATGCTGTATTGTGTATACTAAAATTATCTTAACAGAACCCCTCCAGCCCTCCCCATCCTCCCCATTGACCCTCCCCCTACCCAATCCCCTATCATTACAATAATCATTACCTTCTGAAAACCCAATATTTTCTAGGGGGAGTGGTGGCACAGGCAATAAGAATGCCTGCAAAAGTAACATCAACAAACAGCCATTATGGCTGTTCGAAACCCACCACGGCCGGGGTGAGCTCCCGGCCCATGTCCCAGCTCCCGTCCACCCAGCGGTTTGAAAGCATCATAAATGCAAATAGATAAAAGTGGGTACCTGCCCTAGGTTGCAGGGGCACCCCCCTCCTCCTTGTGACGTAGAGGTTTCGGCAGCGGCAGCAGCAGCAGCGGTGGTGATGGCGGCGAGTAGTTCCTGACAACCCAGTGGAGCAACGTGGAGGCGGACTCTGGAGAAGTGGAGGCCTGGAGAGCGTGGCAATGTGCGGCGCAGCGCGGCAGAGCCACCTGTGGACAGTAGCCGAAACTGCAGCCAACACAGAGCCACGCATTGGGACGAGACCTGCCGGAGGAAGCTGCCCGGAAGATCGGCTCCAGAAGGGCACCAGGACACCAATATCTGAAGCCGCGGAAGGAAGCCGGATGACAACTAGCCCGGGGTGCTGGTAGGCAGTCACCAGCTTGTAGACTATGTGGCCCTAGTTAGGTTAAATTGGTTGGTTAGAACCGCTATGTAAACTGCCCAGAGACCCTCCGGGGTTAGGGCGGTATATAAGCCAAAAGTATAAATTATAAATACATAAATTAATTAAATAAAAAATAGGCATACTAGGGTTAGAAATGATCAATTACCCAGAGACCCTATGTGTGTTTTGTGTACTCACATGGAGCTTTTCTTGCTCTTCCATAAGGTTGATGTAAAAATACAACAAGAACAGTAACAAGGCCCTCAGGCCATTAGGCCAGCTTATAGGCTTCATGTCTGAGCCTGGCTCAATCCCCCCCCCCCCGCTGAAGCTTAACCTAAGATATAACAATTAAAGAAACAGTGCTTGTCAGGATAAACTTCGCTTCTCTCTAGTGCTTCATTTCACTTTTACTCACTCTTCTTCCATCGATTCATCAATTTTGCCAGTTTGCTTATTTGATATTTGATCAGCACTAGCTTGGCTGGTGTGCATAGCTTAGTCCAGTACTGGAACACAGCAGGGAGACCATCAGGACAAAAGGATGCCTCTACCCTCCAGCAATGAGCTGGGGGGGGGGCCGAACCTCAACGCCCCCTGATCCAGGACCCATCCCACAGGCCCACGATCGCACTCCCTCTCTACCCACTGGTTTGCGATCCACATCTCTGGGAGTGCAAAGCTGAAATACTGTTAAGGGGTCTAAACTTCTAGTAAAGTCACTCAATAAGAAATGGTCATAGTTGAGACACCAGACTAGAATGCATCCACCTCCTTCAGGGAACAATGACCACATCAACAGAAGAAAACAGACAGTTCCAATGGTGATAGAGATGGAGGAATCATTGAAAGGTAGCTACTGGGCAGCAGCAGTAGTGGAAGGTGACACTGGCAGAGGATCTTTTGTAGACAATGGCAGTGCCATTTCAGCTAAACCTGGTTAGTACTGCACAGAAATAGGCAATGTTAAACCACTTCTGATAATCTCATACCTTGAAACCCCTATAATGAGAAAATCCAAAACACAAAAAAGGACCCCCAGGTCAGATGGCACTCAATGAATTATTGGAGAAGAGCAGAGGACAAGTGCAAGTAGTGTTGTTCTTAATTACACAATTGGATTAAAGCCAAAAGGACATTCAGTTGTTGATGTGGATGAATGCAAAAGGAAAGTCCAACACTGTTCAATGTATATAAAAGGAACATGGAATGTGTGGAGTATGAATCAAGGTAAGCTCAAAATCATAAAATGAGAAATGGAACATTTAAACATTGCAATCCTGGGAGTGCATGAACTAAAGTGGACTGGATTTGGTCATTTAAGTCAGAAAATTACAAAATGTTTTACTCAAGGAATGACAAGCACAGAAGAAACATGTTGTCGAAGGCTTTCATGGTTGGAGTTCATTAGTTGCTGTAGATTTTCCAGGTTGAAGAAACAGTTGCTCTAATAGTGAAATGAGATGTAGAACAGGCAGTGAGGGGTCGTAATGCAAAATCTGACTGAATAATATCAATCAGATTTCATGGAAAACCTATCTTTATAGCAGTCACTCAGATTTAAAGCAGGAAAGTGATTAATAGATTTTTGCAAAAACAATATTTGTTCATTGCAAGCACATGTTTCAAGCAACCAAACATATGGCTTTATACGTGGACAAATAGATTACATAATCAGAAGCAGAAGATGAAGAAGCTCTATTCTCTCTGCTAAAACAAGAGCAGGAGCCGATTGTGGTATAGACCATGAATTGTTAATGTTGAAAATTAGGATAAAACTGCGGGGGTGGGGGGAATCAAAGCATTCACTGTGCCAAAATATTATCTGAGCAATATTCCTGAAAAATTCAAAGACCATGTAAAGAACAGATTTGCATTGCTAAGTTCAAGTGAACATAAACCAAAATAACTATGGGTTGAAATCAGAGATATGATCAGGGCAGCATGTGCAAAGACTATTCCTGTAACTAAAAGAAAAGCCTCAATGGATGTCTGATGAAACTCTTAAAGTTGCTATAGATCATCTAGACATAAAAGGGGACAGAAACAGAATCAGAAGTCTAAAGGCAATGTCCCAGCGATTCACACATAGAGACAAACAGAACTATTATAATAAACAGTATAAAGAAATGGAAGAGAACAACAGAAAAGTAAGAACAAAATATCTGTTCCAAAAGATCCAAGAAATCAAAGGGAAATTTAAGCCACGGTGAGGCATGGTGAAAGATCAACATGGAAATACATTAACTGAACAGGACAAAATAAAGTAAAGATGGGAACAATGCACCAAAGAATTATTTGTAAGAGATGAAAGGAAGACAGATTCCTTCCAAGAAGAATCTTTCAAAGAAGAACCTAGAGTTTTAGAAAGTGAAGTGAAAGCTGAACTGAGAGCAATTGGGAAAAACAAATCAACAGGAGTAGATGGAATATCAATAGAGGTATTCCAAGCCACAGAAACAGAGTCCATCAAATCTGAAGATTGTGCAACAAATATGTCAAACAAAGCAATGGCCCACAGACTGGAAATACTCAGTATACATTCCAATTCCAAAAAGGATGTCAAAGGCTGCAGCAACTATTGGATAATTGTATTAATTCCTTGCATAAGTAAAGTGATGCTCAAAATCTTACAACAAAGACTGTTACCGTATATGGCATGAAAAATGCCAGACATTAAAGCTGGATTCAGAAAAGAATGAGGCACTATTGATCATATTGCAAATTTACCTTAGTTACTGGAGCATACAAGAGAATTTCAGAAGAAAATCAACTTGTGTTTCATAGATTACACAAAAACTTTGGACTGTGTGGATTATGAAAACTACGGATGGTTTTAAAGGAAAAAGGTGTGCCACAACATCTGATTATTTTGAAGCACAACTTGTACTCTTGATAAGAGGCTACCGTTAGCACAGAATATGGAGAAACAGAATGGTTTCTAATTGGCAAAGGTGTCAGACAAGGATGTGTTTTTTCTTCCCATCTCTTCAATCTATATGCAGAACATATTGTAAGAAAAGATGGATTAGATTTACATAAGAACATAAGAGAAGCCAATGTTGAATCAGGCCAATGGCCCATCTAGTCCAACACTCTGTCACATAGAGGCCAAAAATACCAGGTGCCATCAGAAGGTCCAGCAGTGGGGCCAGGACACTAGAAGCCCTCCCACTGCTGCCCCCCCTAGCACCAAGAATAGAGTGCATCACCTGCCCCAGACTGAGAGTTCCTATCTATACCTTGTGGCTAATAGCCACTGATGGACTTCTGCTCCATATGTTTATCTAATTCCCTCTTGAAACTGTCCATGCTTGTACCTGCCACCACCTCCTGTGGCAGTGAATTCCATATGTTAATCACCCTTTGGGGAAATAAGTACTTCCTTTTATCTGTTCTAACCCGACTGCTCAACAATTTCATTGAGTGCCCACGAGTTCTTGTATTGTGAGAAAGGGAGAAAAGTACTTCTTTCTCAACCTGCTCAATCCCATGCATAATCTTATAAACCTCGATCATGTCACCCCTCAGTCATCATTTCTTCAAGCTAAAGAACCCCAAGTGTTTTAACCTTTCTTCATAGGGAAAGTGTTCCAACCCTTTTATCATTCTAGTTGCCCTTTTCTGCACTTTTTCCAATGCTATAATATCCTTTTTGAGGTGTGGCGACCAGAACTGTACACAGTATTCCAAATGATGTCATACCAATGATTTATACAGGGGCATTATGATACTCTCCCTCATGGATCACTGCCTTGTCATGGCGAGGGGGCTTGCGTGGTTCGATGAGGCTGTGGGCTATGCCGTGGAGGGCCACCCAGGTCAGACAGGCCACAGCAGAGAACTCAGACCAAGCGTGATCCCCTGGAGAAGGAAATGGCAACCCACTTCAGTATCTTTGCCAAGAAAACCCCATGGACAGTAACAAAAGGCTAAAAGATATGACGCCAGAAGATGAGCCCCTCAGGTCGGAAGGTGTCCAATATGCTACTGGGGAAGAGCAGAGGGCAAGTATGAGTAACCCCAGAAAGAGTGAAGCGGCTGGGCCAAAGCCGAAAGGACGCTCAGTTGTGGATGTGTCTGACGGTGAAAGGAAAGTCCGATGCTGCAAAGAACAATACTGCATAGGAACCTGGAATGTAAGATCTATGAATCAAGGTAAGCTTGACGTGGTCAAAAATGAGATGGCAAGAATGAACATCGACATCTTGGGAATCAGTGAACTAAAGTGGACAGGAATGGGCGAATTTAACTCAGAAGACCATTATATCTACTACTGTGGCCAGGAATCCCGTAGAAAAAATGGTGTGGCCTTTATAGTCAACAAGAGAGTGAGAAAGGCAGTATTGGGATACAACCTCAAAAATGACAGAATGATCGCAGTCCGAATCCAAGGCAAACCATTCAATATCACAGTAATCCAAGTCTATGCCCCAACCACTGCTGCAGAAGAGGCTGAAGTGGACCAGTTCTATGAAGACCTACAGCACCTCATAGAACTAACACCAAAAAATGATGTCCTCATCATCATAGGGGACTGGAATGCTAAAGTAGGAAATCAAAAAGTAACTGGAATAACAGACAAGTTTGGCCTTGGAGAACAAAATGAAGCAGGGCAAAGGCTAACAGAGTTTTGTCAAGAGAACACGCTGGTCATAGCGAACACCCTTTTCCAACAACCTAAGAGGCGTCTCTACACATGGACATCACCAGATGGGCAACACCGAAATCAGATTGATTATATAATTTGCAGTCAAAGATGGAGAAGCTCTATCCAGTCAGTAAAAACAAGACCTGGAGCTGACTGTGGCTCAGATCATGAGCTACTCATTGCAAAATTCAGACTTAAATTGAAGAAAGTTGGGAAAATCACTAGGCCATTCAGATTTGACCTAGATCGCATCCCCGATGAATATACAGTAGAGGTGAAGAATAGGTTTAAGGGACTAGATTTGATAGACAGAGTGCCTGAAGAACTATGGACAGAGGTCCGTGACATTGTAAAGGAGGCAGCAATCACCGCCATCCCAAAGAAAAAGAAATGCAAGAAAGCAAAGTGGCTATCTGATGAGGCTTTACACATAGGAGAGGAAAGAAGGAAAGCTAAAGGCAATGGTGAAAAGGAAAGATTTGCCCAACTGAATGCAGATTTCCAGATAACAGCAAGGAGAGATAAGGAGGCTTTCCTGAATGAACAATGCAAAGTAATAGAGGAAAACAATAGATTGGGAAGGACTAGAGATCTCTTCAAGAAAATTGGAGAAATCAAGGGAACATTCCATGCAAAGCTGGCCATGATAAAGGACAAAAACGGTAGGGACCTAACAGAAGCAGAAGAGATTAGGAAAAGATGGCAAGAATACACAGAAGAACTATACAAGAAGGACCTCAATGTCCTTGACAACCACGATGGTATAATCAGTGACCTCGAGCCAGACATCCTGGAAAGCGAAGTTAAATGGGCCTTAGAAAGCATTACTAACAACAAAGCTAGTGGAGGTGATGGTATCCCAGCTGAGTTATTCAAAGTCTTAAAAGAAGATGCTGTTAAAGTGCTGCACTCAATTTGCCAACAAATTTGGAAAACACAACAGTGGCTACAGGATTGGAAAAGGTCAGTGTACATTCCAATCTTAAAGAAGGGCAATGTCAAGGAGTGTTCAAACTATCGCACAATTGCACTCATTTCACACGCTAGCAAGGTCATGCTCAAAATCCTACAAGCTAGGCTCCAACAGTACGTGGATAGAGAACTGCCAGAAGTACAAGCTGGGTTTCGAAGAGGTAGAGGAACTAGAGATCAAATTGCCAACATTCGCTGGATTATGGAGAAAGCAAGAGAGTACCAGAAAAACATCTACTTCTGCTTCATTGACTATGCTAAAGCCTTTGATTGTGTGGATCACAATAAATTATGGCAGGTTCTTAAAGAGATGGGAGTACCGGACCACCTCACATGTCTCCTGAGAAACCTGTATAAGGGTCAAGAAGCAACAGTTAGAACCGGATATGGAACAACTGATTGGTTTAGCATAGGAAAAGGAGTACGACAAGGATGTATATTGTCACCTTGCTTATTTAACTTATATGCAGAGTACATCATGCGAAATGCTGGCCTGGATGAATCACAAGCCGGAGTTAAGATTGCTGGGGAAAAGATCAATAACCTCAGATATGCAGACGATACCACTCTGATGGCAGAAAGTGAAGAGGACCTCAAGAGCCTCTTGCTCAGGGTGAAAGAGGAGAGCGCAAAAATGGGCTTGAAGCTCAACATCAAAAAAACTAAGATCATGGCATCTGGCCCCATCACTCCTTGGCAAATAGAAAGGGAAGTCGTAGAAGTAGTGAAAGACTTCATGTTCCTAGGATTCCAGATCACTGCAGATGGTGACTGCAGCCATGACATTAAAAGACGCCTGCTCCTTGGGAGGAAAGCGATGGCAAACCTAAACAGCATGATAAAAAGCAGAGACATCACCTTGCTAACAAAAGTCCGCATGGTCAAAGCAATGGTATTCCCTGTAGTAATGTATGGCTGTGAGAGTTGGACTATAAGGAAGGCCGAGCGCCGAAGAATAGATTCTTTTGAACTATGGTGCTGGAGAAGACTCTTGAGAGTCCCTTGGACTGCCAGGAGATCAAATCAGTCAATCCTAAAAGAAATCAACCCTGATTGCTCCCTGGAAGGCCAGATCCTGAAGCTGAAGCTCAAATACTTTGGCCACCAAATGAGAAGGGAGCATTCACTGGAGAAGACCCTGATGCTGGGAAAAATTGAAGGTCAAAGAAGAAGGGGACGGCAAAGGAAGAGATGGTTAGACAGTGTCATTGATGCGACGAACATGAAATTGAGCAAACTTCAGTGGACAGCGGAAGACAGGAGGGCCTGGCGTAAACTGGTGCATGGGGTCGCAAAGAGTCGGACTCGACTGTGCGACTGAACAACAACAAAATTATGATACTGGCTGATTTGTTTTCAATTCCCTTCCTAATAATCCCCAGCATAGTGTTGGCCTTCTTTATTGCAGTTGCACACTGTCTAGACATTTTCATTGAGTTATCTACTACAACTCCAAGATCTCTCTCTTGGTCAGTCTCTGCCAGTTCAGACCCCATCAACGTGTATTTATATTTAAGATTTTTGGCTCCAATGTCCATCACTTTGCACTTGGCCACATTGAACCCGATTTGCCACATTGACACCCACTCACCCATCCTTGACAGATCCCTTTGGAGTGCCTCACAACCCTCCCTGGTTTTCACTACCCTGAACATCTTCGTGTCATCTGCAAATTTAGCCACTTCACTGCTTACTCTCAATTCTAAATCGTTAATAAATTGTTAATTCAAAGAAGATGGAGTGAAAAATGGTCAAAGGAACATTAACAATTTGAGATTTGTAGATGACACCACATTATTGGCAGAAAACAGTGAAAACCTGAAATGACAACTGATGAAGGTTAAAGCAGAAAGTGCCAAAGCAGGATTGTAGCTGAACATGAAGAAGACAAAAGTAATGACTACTGGGGAATTACACTTAAGGTTGTTGATGAAGAAACTGGAATTAAGATTTTCTCTTCCTTGGCTCCATCATCAACCAAAAGGTAGACTGTACACAAAAAATCAGAAGGAGATTGAGACTGGGTAGGGCAGCCATGTAGGAGCTAGGAAAGATTCTTAAGTGTAAGGATGTGTCACTGGTGACCAAGATCAAGTTAATTCTTGCCATAGTATTCCCCATTACTATGTATGGGTGTGAAAGTTGGACAATGAAGAAAACTGACAGGAAGAAATGTGGTATTCCTTTGAAACGTGGTATTGGAGGAGAGTTTTGTTGATACTGTGGATCACCAAAAGACAAATCAGTGGGTTCTAGATCCAATCAAGCCTGAACTCTCTGTAGAAGCTAAAATGACAAGATGGAGGTTATCGTATGAGAAGACAAGGGTCGTTGGAAAAGACAATAATGCTAGGAAAGGTTGAGGGCTGCAGGAAAAGGACATGAGATGCACTAACTCAGTCAAGGAAACCACAGATCTCAGTTTGAAAGAGCTGAGCCAGGTTGTTAAGGATAAGATGTTCTGGAGGACATTAATTCATAAGGTTTCCATAAGTCAGAATTGACTTGATGGCATTTAATGTATGTGTGTGTGTGTGCGCACGCGTGCACACACACACACTCACAAATAAAAATCAATCCTTTGGAAAATTATTCCAGCTTAAAATCACTGGCATCAGTGGGCTTAGTCTGAGTAAATCTGTTTAGTAAGTAAGCTGTTACACTTAAGTAATCTGCTTTAACAGTAGTTTTCAGCCTGCCCATGTCTAACAGGTGCTAGGGTCAAGGGAAACTTATTTATGATTAGGACTTTATTTCATAATTTGTAGCATCTTAAATTCAATTTCTCTGCTACATAGTCCTGATCCAATTTACCTTCCCCACCAACTGATTTTTAACCTTAAAGAAAATGTCAAGAGGTCTTATCATAGATCTCTGGGCTGGCAACATGTAGTTTGGCTCTTCTTGTGGTCAAGGAGTCACTAGAAGGATTCTTGGTCAATCCAAAGCAACTGCTTAACAATTGAGCAAGAAATACTGACTGCACCATGCTTCTGCCTTCCATAGACTATTAAATAGCCATTGCCATGGAAACTGTAGAGAAGGGTTCTCTAAAATTCAGGGGAAATAAAAATTACATCCAGTGAGCATGTTCTGCACTTGCTTTTTACTATATTTTATGATAAGCTTTCATTTCAGCTACCACAAATGTAGAATAACCTCTATATTAGGGGCCATCACCTGGTGGCCTGCAGGCTGGATCTACCTGGAAGAAAAACTAGCTGCAACAGTGAGTTGAGTACGATGATATTGATATGAGTTTAATTTAAGATACAGCAATAATAAACCAGATACACATTTTCAGTTATTTTCATGGGAGCTGGAAACATAAAACTGAAAACAGAGGGAAAGATTTATTTCACCGGTTAACCATCCAAATATTCCCCATTGTTTTCTGATCAAAACAAAGCAAAAGAGTCTCTTAAATATGTGAGGTGCTTATCAACCAGAATTCTGATTACCTTCTAGTTCCTCCTGTTCTCCCATGCCAGTATGCTTCCTTATCCCAACTAGCTCATAAGATTTATTTTTTAATTGTTATTTTATTTAAAACTTTTTATGCTGCCTTTCCAACCAATCAGAGTCCACAAGGCACCAAACATAAAAACATTTAAACAATTAAAAACACAGTTAAAATTATAAAATTCAATTAAAAACACATAAAAACACAGCACTAGAAGGAGGAACAATACCACTATTGGTGGCACACAGAGTTCCCTCTGAGCTGTACTACGGGGTGCTGGCACACAACATTTATTTTAGCTTCAGCTCACAAGTAAACTGAGAAGGCACCTCCTTCTAGGGCCCAAAGAATTGCCCCCCCATTCCAATCTTTTTTGAAACTTGGGAGTTCTTTTTAAGGAGAGGTACCAGCAGCTATGCTGCAAATTTGGTGCCTCTATCTCAAAAAACAGCTCCCCCCCCGAGCTCCAGATACTCCAGATCAATTCTCCATTATAGCTTAAGGGGCCCATTGACTATAATGGTCCCCATAGGCTATAATGGAGCTGGGAAAAATTGATTTCTCCCCCACACCCCTATTATGGTTTTCAGGATGATTTGTAAGCTGCCTTGAGTCACAGGGAAAAGTGGGATATAAATATTTGAATAAAGAAGTAGTTTGGGCAGGTTGATAACATTTAAGCAAATTCCAGTTTGTTAGGTTAGGTAGGATTCTGACAGTCATTGTTCCTCCTCTGATATACTTGATTTGTAATTTGTCATAGTTCACAAAAAAAATCCCAACGTAGACTGCAATAGTCCCCCTCTCCCAGTGCTGGTACGCTTCCAAAAGCTCAGCACAGGGTTATGATCCGAGGCCAGGTCTACCAATATAGTAGACTGGGGTGGGTAGACCCATTCTCTGGAGGCCAGGACTACCAATATAGCGGAAAGGGAAGGGGAGATCTGTTCTCCAGAGGCTAGGTCTATCAATATAGTGGAAAGGGGTGGGTAGATCAGTTCTGCAGAGGCCAGGTCTACCAATACAGTGGAAAGGGAGGATAACTTGTTCTCTGGAGGCCAGGTCTACCAATATAGTGGCAAGGGGAGGGTAGACCTGTTCTCTGGAGGTCAGGTCTACCAATATAGTGGAAAGGGGCAGATGGACCTGTTTTCTGGAGGCTTGGTCAACCCCCATAGAAGACAACATTTTCTGTAATGAAATTTGACTTGATTCTGTTTTCTCTTACAATGTTTAAATTATTCTTAAAATATAGTTTAAATATAGTTGAAAATAATTTGTTTTGAAAGTTTTGCAAGGTTATAGAACTAATCTAAAAAACTAATTTATGTGATAGTCAAATATAGATTCACTCACAACTTTAATATTACTAGCTTTTTTGCTCACAAGGAAGAATTTTTACTCACAACACTGTGGGGCTTAGAGGGAACATTGTGAGCATGCCAAATGAAAGCAAAAAAGGTCTTCACCTGCTGGGAAAAGTGACTGATAGAGATAGTCAGACAAATCGTCCTTGTGAGGGAGTTCCAAAGTTTTGGTGCCACAACGGAGAAGGTCCTTTCTTGGCTTTTTTATATACATACTTACACAAAATAGTTTTGTATGCACACTAATACATCCCAATCGAGTTCTACTGCTCCCCTTCTTGCTGTATAACTGCTCAGTTCAGGAAGCAATTGTTCAAATAAACAATTAGATCTTTCAGAAATCATATATCAGTCATTAAAAAAATGATGTGTTTCAATAAAAACCTACCCTCTGGTGTTTGTTTAAGTAGTACTTGTTGATACTGATATTTGCATTGGCAGTGTCTGCACATGCACGGTGTTGCAAAATCCTGGTGCAAACCAGTTCAGCAAACTCAATACAAACCAGTTCAAAAACAACTGTTTCTTTTTAGGAAATAATCAAAGTGAAATGGGCTTCAAATAAAAATTGGTGGTGACCTACCTAATTAGATCTGACTACACAATGTCATCTTGAAGCCAATTCCAAGTGAGAGCTAAGCCAACTTCCTCCAGTTTGAGTGGCTGTTTCTTTCTTGTCCCCTCTGAACATGTGCCAAACACAGTGGAGCATTTTTACAGTTAATAACAACAGTTACAAAAAATGCCATCCCTCTTTTGGCTCAGTCGTGGTTTTAATCATATTTGCTTAAGGAATCTGACTTTCTCCTTACCATCTGATGGTCATATTAGCATAACAAGCAGTATTGTCTGCTCTGTTAATGGCTTTCTTTCTCTAATTACTATTTTGGGTAATTTTTGGTGTTCAGTGGTAATTTTGAGCCACAGCTGCTGCCTCTCATTTGATTTGTTTACTTTCTATAGGGCAATTTATATTAGGGAAATGAATTCCATTAGGCTAGAGTTTTTATGCATCTTATGGGAGTGTAATCCGTTTCTGAGGATTCTTATTTGCAAGCCTTTCTTGTAATTATTTGAAAAGAATTTAAATGCTGCATTGCTGTATGCATTATTTTTTGTGAAAAATAATCCAAGTATTCTGTTGATTTTATATTGGATGAATGCACTATTATTCTATTTTTAGTTGATCAGGGCTCCCCCTCTGCCCCCACTTTAATGTTTGTGAACATTATCTGGTCAAACCTATACCATTCCAAGTGTCATTAAATCTGATGACAAAAATATAAATATGGGTCCATTTCTTTGGCTGAAATCAGTGGTGCTTTAGACTTGTCTGAATTGTTTCAGATGTGCAGATTTCTACTGAGGTCCTGATTCCAGAATATCTAGTGAAATGTGAAAAGTAAAACTGGCATCAGTGTTGACTTGACATTGCTCAGGGTTTAGTCGTAGTGTTGTTAAAAGAAACTCTGTTCCTCTTAAACCAGTTTCTCTCTCAAATTCACAATCTGTGGCCCAGGACAGACTGGCAATTTGCCCCAGTATCCAGTCGCGGCAAAAAAACCCCGGAGTAAACGATACCGGGTTTTCTCGTCCACACAGCGGGGGCCTCTGCCGGAAGATACTGGACGGAGGCGCGCGGGAGCGTTCAGACTGCCGCGCCAGAGGCGTGCTATATTCGCTGTTTCCCCATTATTTCGGCTGTGGGCATATGTGCGCATAAGCGCATTTTGGTGATTTTTTTTTTTTGCCCTGCAACGCCGGCACCGCATTGGGCAGTGGAGCGGAGCGCAGCCAATCACACCGCTGCTGCCTCATGCCCAACGCGGGTTGCTCCCGGCTTTTCGGCTGCGCGTTCAGACTCCCCGGAAGCGGAGAAACGCGCGACGAACGCAGGCTTTCAAGCTTTGCGCCGGCTTTTATCAGGTGTTTTTTTAATCCGGCAGTGAAGCGCGAGAGCACCGGTAGGCTATGGGTGGGGGATGCCAGGCAGATGTGCCTGTGTGAACATCCCATTTACCCCGATATTGAGTCGTTGTCAGCCCGGGTCCCATCCCGCGGCAAATTGCCAGTCTGTCCTGGGCCTGTTTCTTTTCATTTTTGGTCTTTGTCTAATCAATTCCATTTTGATCAAAGACAAATTCAAAGAGAGGGGAGACAGTAAGGAAGGTTATGCAGAATTTCACACTGCAGATGCTCAGAGGCAGGCAATAACTTCCCAGACCTTCCTATCCTCCTGCTAGCACAGCACCCTGTGATATGTAACATGAAAACAACTGCAAGGGCTTAAGTTACAAAAAAGCACATTGATTTCTCTTTAAAGATAATAAAAGAGAAATGAAAGACAAATCTACTTTAAAAGTGAAAAAAGAGAATGAGAGGAATCAATAGCAATACCTAAAAAACTGAATTTCAGAAAACAGACATTCCCCTCCCTATAACTATTGTGGTTTAAAGAAAGCTTTTTTCTAACTGTGCAGGTGCTGGCTGACTATTCCTTGTTAAACATAAGAACATAAGAACATAACAGAAGCCAATGCTGAATCAGGCCAATGGCCCATCTAGTCCAACACTCTGTCACACAGTGGCTAAAAATACCAGGTGCCATCAGGAGGTCCAGCAGTGGGGCCAGGACACTAGAAGCCCTCCCACTGCTGCCCCCTCCAGCACCAAGAATAGAGTGCATCACCTGCCCCAGACTGAGAGTTCCTATCCATACCTTGTGGCTAATAGCCACTGATGGACTTCTGCTCCATATGTTTATCTAATTCCCTCTTGAAACTGTCCATGCTTGTAGCTGCCACCACCTCCTGTGGCAGTGAATTCCATGTGTTAATCACTCTTTGGGTGAAGAAGTACTTCCTTTTATCTGTTCTAACCCGACTGCTCTGCAATTTCATGGAGTGCCCATGAGTTCTTGTATTGTGCGAAAAGGAGAAAAGTACTTCTTTCTCAACCTGCTCTATCCCATGCATAATCTTATAAACCTCGATCATGTCACCCCTCAGCTGTCGTTTCTCCAAGCTAAAGAGCCTCAAGCACTTTAACCTTTCTTCATAGGGGAAGCGTTCCAACCCTTTTATCATTCTAGCTGCCCTTCTTCCAATGCTATAATATCCTTTTTGAGGTGCGGTGGCCAGAACTGTACACAGTATTCCAAATGAGGTCACACCAATGATTTATACAGGGGCATTATGATACTGGCTGATTTGTTTTCAATTCCCTTCCTAATAATCCCCAGCATAGCGTTGGCCTTCTTTATTGCAGTTGCACACTGTCTCAACATTTTCATTGAGCTATCTACTATGACGCCAAGATCTCTTTCTTGGTCAGTCTCTGCCAGTTCAGACCCCATCAATGTGTATTTATATTTAGGATTTTTGGCTCCAGTGTGCATCACTTTGCACTTGGCCACATTGAACCTGATTTGCCACGTTGACGCCAACTCACCCAACCTCAACAGATCCCTTTGGAGTGCCTCACAATCCTCCCTGGTTTTCACCACCCTGAACAACTTCGTGTCATCTGCAAATTTAGCCACTGCACTGCTTACTCCCAATTCCAAATCATTAATAAACAAGCTAAAAAGCATTGGACTGAGTACTGATCCCTGTGGTACCCCACTGCTTACCACCCTCCACTGAGAAAATTGCCCATTTATACTCACTCTCTGTTTCCTATTTATAAGTCAGTTTTTGATCCACAAGAAGACTTGTCCTTTTATCCTATGACTATTGAGCTTACTTAGGAGCCTTTGATGGGGAACTTTATCAAAAGCTTTCTGGAAGTCAAGGTAAACAACATCTATTGGGTCCCCCTTGTCCACATGTTTGTTCACTCCCTCAAAAAACACTAAGAAGTTAGTGAGACAAGATCTTCCCTTACAGAACCCATGCTGAGTCTGCCTCAATAGTTTTTGTTCATCAATGTGCCTACTAATTCTTTCCTTAATAACAGTTTCCACCAACTTACCCGGTATTGACGTCAGACTGACTGGCCTGTAATTTCCTGGATCTCCCCTGGAGCCATTTTTAAAGATGGGAGTGACATGAGCTACCTTCCAGTCCTCAGGAATGGAGGCAGATTTTAAAGAAAGATTACATATTTTTGTCAGGAGATCCACAAGTTCACATTTGAGTTCTTTCAGAACTCTCAGATGAATGCCATCTGGGCCTGGTGATTTATTAGTTTTTAAATTGTCCATCAGTCGTAGGACTTCCTCTCTTGTCACCTCAATCTGATTCAGGTCTTTCAAACCCCCTCCCAAGATCGGGGGTTCTGGAGTGGGCAAGGACTTCTCATCTTCCACAGTGAAAATAGAGGCAAAAAATGCATTCAGCTTCTCAGCCATTTCCCTGTCATCCTTCAGTAGTCCTTTTATCCCTTGGTCATCCAAGGGCCCCACTGCCTCCCTGGCTGCTTTCCTACTTCTAATGTATTTGAAGAAAGTTTTATTGTTGGCCTTTATGTTTTTTGCGATATGCTCCACATACTCCCTTTTTTGCTTGCCTGATCACAGACTTGCATTTTTTCCCCCACAGCCTGTGTTCCTTTTTATCAATCTCACTGAGACTAACTTAAAGGAATCCTTCTTACCTTTTACAGCTTCCATTACTTTATTGTTAACCATGCAGGCTTTTTTCTATACCTATTTGTGCCTTTCCTAACCTGCGGTATATATTTTGTCTGAGCTTCTAGAATTGTCTTTTTAAATAGTATCCAAGCTTCCCCAATGGTTTTGACCTTTTCCACTTTTCTTTTCAATTTCTTCCTCACATGTCCCCTCATACCAGAGAAGTTACCCCTTTTAAAGTTAAAAGTGGTTGCGTCAGTCTTTTTGGACAACTCCCTATTTATACAAATGTTAAACTCAATAACATTATGGTCATTGTTCCCAAGCGGTTCAATCACTTTTACATCTCTCACCAGATCTTGGGTGTTAGGTAAAGGTAAAGGTTCCCTTGCTCGAAAGCCAGTCGAATCCGACTCTAGGGTTGCGGTGCTCATCTCCGTTTCAAAGCCGAAGAGCCAGCGCTGTCCGAAGACGTTTCCGTGGTCATGTGGCCGGCATGACTAAACACCAAGGTGCACGGAACGCTGTTACCTTCCCACCGAAGTGGTACCTATTTATCTACTTGCAATTTCTTGCTTTCGAACTGCTAGGTTGGCAGGAGCTGGAACTAGAGACAGGAGCTCACCCTGTCATGCGGCACCCGGGTCTCGAACTGCTGAACTACTGACCTTCCACAGCCTGCAGTTCAGCGTCTTAACCACTTGAGCCACCGCAGCTCCCTCTTGGGTGTTACTTAGGACCAAATCCAAGATCACCTCTCTCCTGGTAGGATTTAATTACTTTAATTACTTTGAATGGTTGGCTAATATTTTCCTCAATGGTCTTAAAGTTTAGGCAGTATCTTTCCACTCCATGTTCACGTACCATAGAGCTCCTTTATTCCTCTCCATTGCTGTCGCTCTTTCTGACCTTGGAGGGATGAGTCCTGGGGTCACAGGACCCATGTGGAGAAATGGCCATGTGGATTGAAGGAGGGGCTGGAATGAGGATGGAGAACGAGTTGAAATCACTCCACATTCCTGTATAGCACTTCCACGAAAGGGCAGGGCAATTTCATCCCTTTGCCCCTCCTCACTCCAATCTGTTGAGCTTTACAACTGTTCCTATGTGTGGCTCCTGAGATCATGGGAGTGATCTTTGCCAAGAGAGCTGCAGAAATGGAAAGAAAATGTGGGGAATTTATCATATACAGTTGGATAGTGCCTTAATTTTGTTATGTATGGGAGCTTGGAGAAACCAACCATTTGCAATGAAAAGGGGGGAAGTTTAGTTTGGGATAGACAGAAAAAGGGGTAGCAAGAAACTGCCTGAAAGTTGTGCTCTCCTTGTATATTTATAAATAAAGCAAATATTACCAAAATGCCAGAGGTCTCCAATGTTCTCTCCTCCAAAGAGAACCAAAATGGCTTTTAGATTGCCAAAGACAAAACATAATTTTTAAAAGTAGGCACTATCTTCTAACAGCTGAAGTAACAGCTGCAGTGAGTCAGAGGTTTGAACTATAAGAGTAACTAGAAAAGATCAATAGCAGACAGAGAGGCAAACCACACATTTAACATTGAAAATTTAATTTTTCATTGAGACACAAACCATAAAAGAGTCATAAAACAGCTGTAGAAGATACAACAAAACCCAGCAGGGGTGAATATGGACTGCATGAACTTTAAAAAAATCTTTAAAGAATACACTTACATGCCTCTCTAAACCCCACTTTTGTATTTTAAAAACATGTTTGATTTTAAAAACTGTGGTTCAGTGGCAGAGGATCTGCTTGGCATGGAAGAAGGTCTCAGGTTTAATCCCTGGCATCTCTAGTTCAAAGGACTAGACAATGGCTGATGTGAAAGACCTCTGCCTGAGACCCTGGAGAGCTGCTGCCAGTCTGAATAGACAATACTGACCTTGATGTACCAATGGTCTGATTCAGTATAAGGGAGCTTCATGTGTGTTGATGTGCATTCATCTATTAAAGCTACCTCTATTGAATCTAGAGTAAATTAAAAGATGATCAAATTTTGCTTACTTGGAAATGAAGAATTCCTTCCCCAGCCAAATTATTTAATGTTTAATAAGTACCTACTCCTAATTAAAGGTATATTAAAATTAATACATTCAAATGCTAGTATTCTTAACTAAAAGACAATATGGAAATTCTAGTGCTATACAGTACCATGACTATGAATACCTTGCTATATAGAGAATACTGTTGAACTTTATCTGCTGATTATGAAATAAGGCACTATCCCATTCAAGCCAAGACATCCAATTCTGTTGTCAATTTATTCTAAATTAAACCTATTGCTGGGAGCATTTAAAAATGTTTTATGAACCAGAGAAAGTTCCTTCAAAGGGAATTGTAAGAGCCTGGCAAAAATTAAGTGCTTGGTACTCAAAGCTTATTAGATTTGGAAATACAGTTAAGATTTAATAGGCTTCATAACATGGAAGTACTGATCTGCCAAAATTATTTATCAGGTTGTGTCTGAATGCAAATCAAGATTCCATTGACTAAAATGCTTTTCAAAACTGTGAAGGACCTCACATAAGGGACAGGAGTCTTTTCATGGTGACAGATAAGTAAGGATCACAGCAATAATTAGTTGCTTAGAACTAAATTTAACAACTTTAGCAGTTACTTTGAGTCCTTTAGGAAAGCAGAAACACCTCTGCTGGAGACAGACCATCTCATAACGAATGTCTGGCCCAAAGTACACCTGATCCAAAGTATAAGAACATAAGAGAAGCCAATGTTGGATCAGGCCAATGGCCCATCCAGTCCTATATTCTGTCACCTGCATGGAAATAAATACCTGGTGCCATCAGGAGGTCCACAGTGAGGCCAGAACACTAGAAGCCCTCCCACTGTTGCCCCCCCCCAAGCACTTGCCTCAGACTGAGAGTTCCTATCTATACCTTGTGGCTAATAGCCACTGATGGACCTCTGCTCCATATTCCCTCTTGAAGCTGTCCATGCTTGTAGCTGCCACCACCTCCTGTGGCAGTGAATTCCATGGGTTACTCACTCTTTGGGTGAAGAAATACTTCCTTTTATTGCTCAGCAATTTCATTGAGTGCCCATGAGTTCTTGTATTGTGAGAAACAGAGAAAAGTACTTCTTTCTCTACCTGCTCTATGCATTCAGTCAACATGCATAGATAGGGAGTGGGTATGAGCACATTGGCCCCACCTCCCGTGATTGATGGCTAATGAGCATAGTGCCTATGTTCTTCCATGCACCATGCTCATGAGCCAGTGATCATGTGGTGACAGAGGCTTGGGGTCAGTAAGCTTGTATCCACTCCCTCTCTATATACATGAACTGAAAGTATGAAAGGTTTGTGTATAGAGGGCTCTTGGCTTCATGTACATCTCTAAGCAATTATCATCACATATGGGTTTGCTTCAGTCCTTATAACCAATTATGTCATTCCTTACTTCAAAATTCAAAGTTCATTAATAGAAGAATTACCATTGAAGTAATGGGTAAGATGTCAAGACATTATTTGTATTGATCATTTGAAAAACATTTGAGCTCATTTTGGCTTTAGTTATGCACTTTCAAGTCATATTGTTTTTAGTGAGATGATTTAAGTATATTCTTAACTCTCATTGAAATGAATGGGGCTTGAGAGTGTTCAGCTTTAAATATTCTATTTAAATACTTACAAACAATTCAAGAGGTTAACTTATTTCATACAGGTGAAAGAAACCTTTTAGAATATATCTGTCCATTTAAATAAAGCAAACAAAAATATACATTTTATCCAATTGTATTTTGAAAATAGAACTGTCTCTGTTCTCAAAGACCTGGTGGCACTATAAGCTCTTCACAACATGATCACATGCCATACCACAAGTGGTAAAGGAACTGTACCAACAGTATACCAGTGGATTACAGTTAACTTTGCCACCAAACTGTGCCATTTTGTTCTCATCCATAACCACTTCAGGTTTGGTGACAATCTGATTTCCAGTCTTGACGATCGCCATGGCAGTCATCTTCTCCCGGGACTCTGGGAGAAGTCTGCCAGTGTCTACAGCTGGGTGGGGGCACGTACATCATAGAGCGTCCCAAATGGGAACCAGATCAGCACACCGGAGCAAGTGCATGGTGATCCAGTGAGTATGAATGCGGAGAGACAACCACTGAAAATGTGAGTCGAGTTTAAGTGAGAAGCACCCGCGCAGTTATGTCCCCCCTAGCGAAAATGAGGGGGGGGAGGGAACTTCCCCCCGATAAGGACTGCTTGCAAGCGCTCTTAAAAAAAAACTGGAAAAGGGGGGGGACAGCAAGGAAAGAGCAGTGGAAGTGAAGTAAAGAGTTTGCATGAGCTTACCGGCACGATTAAGAACTTCCAGAGACTTTGATGAACTTTTGCTAACTGTAAACAAACTGTGTATTCTGGAGATCAGTTGTAATTCCAAGATATCTCCAGGCCCTAGAGCCAGTTTGGTGTAGTGGTTAAATGTGCAGACTCTAATCTGGGAGAACCAGGTTTGATTTCCCACTCCTCCACTTGTAGCTGCTGGATGACCTTGGGCAAGCCATAGTTCTGTCAGAGTTGTCCTTGAAAGGGCAGTTCTTGAAAGAGCTCTCTAAGCCACATCTACCTTGCAGGGTTTCTGTTGTGGGGAGGGAAAGGGAAAGGAGTTTGTAAACCACTCTGAGTGAAGGGCAGGGTATAAATCCAATGTCGACGTCGTCGTCGTCGTCGTCGTCGTCGTCGTCGTCGTCGTCGTCGTCTTCTTCTTCTTCTTCTTCTTCTTCTTCTTCTTCTTCTTCTTCTTCTTCTTCTTCTTCTTCTTCTTCTTCTTCTTCTTCTTCTTCTTCTTCTTCTTCTTCTCTTCAGGGTCTCCAGCAGAGAAAGGTCTTTCTGAACACTTGGTTCCTGCTAAGCATGGAAGAGTGGACAATATCGTGGATTAAGCCTAGGGTTTTCTACATGTAAAGCACATACTCTGCCACTGGCCACTGTAAGGACTTCAAGAGCAAGTTTGCCCACTAATCTGAGCTGTTATGGGACTCTGCTGTCACTGCTGGCTACAGACATTCATTCTATTCAGAAGGAGCTGGGTCTGTCACAAAGTCATAGAAAATAAAATAAATCCCTTTTTAGCTAAACTTCAGTGGCATAAAAATCTGACAGAAAGTTATAACTTGAGGGTTAAAGATTTCTAGTTATAGCCTTTCCAAATGAACAACAAATGGTCTGCTTTCTTTGATAGCTCTTTTATAGCTGGGTGCAGCTGGATTAAACTGAACCGCAAAAAGAACTCAATTTTCTTTATCATCAACTTGACACTGTTTAACAGATGTTTTCCGGAAACTATTGTAGTCTTTTTAATTTGTCTCCCTATAATGTGTGGCAAGTATCTCTGGTTAATAGCTTGATTATTAAACTTAATTCTTTTTCAATCACAGTTTTTCATTGTTGCAGAAACTTTGAATTCAAAGAGCAGAACTATTAAGGATTGATTTTGCTCTGACATTGATGCCACGAACCACTTGAACATTGGGATGATATCCAGATTGCCTTAACCATGAAAGAAACTGAAACAAAATACAGTTCAGCTGCTAATTACAGAGCATAGTTATGGGAAAGGACAACAATCCATGATGATTTGAGTTCTTTGGCCCTTAAGACCCCAGCTCCAAACACTGGTTTGAATCCAGCAGGAAGGCTAATGAGCAAATTGCTTGAGTTGATCTTTCCCAGACTTCCCCCAGAATTTTGCTTTATCCCAGAAATTCTCTCTGAGGACCAGTAAAATGCTCCTAAGTACTGTAGAAGTGCCTGCAGTGAGGAAAGGGAAATCTGGTAGAATCACTTCCTCCTCCTTCTCTTTTAGTGCTTCTCCCAAACACCTGTCAGATCAGTCTAGGCTTTGATCAGAGGACTCTAGGTTTAAACCAGACTTGTCATACACATGATATTATGGCAAGGTTATCAGTATTTCTGTTTTACATATTTGCAAACTGAGGACATTGACCCAGTTCTAGTCCAGCCAATTTAAATCTTCATCTCCTAAAATGAGTTTTATTCTGGTAAGAGTGAGAGACAGCAAGGAAGAAAAAGTCATTTGAAGTTGTTTTCTATACACACACACACCATCACACACACACACACACATAGAAGGTCCTAGATATAGAAGCAAAGCTCATTTACCCATAAAGTATATTAAAGCACTTCATTAAACAGTTAATTAAAAGTATTATAGCAAATGCAGTTTGGAAAACACAGTCTGAAAAGCCTCATCACTAGAAAGGTGCCATAAACCTGATGGAGCTGTTGTGGGGGGAAATTAATTGTCACTGGCTGTAATTATATGACTGATCTACATAGTACTTATTAAAATATTCAAAACATTTTGAGGTGAGCAATACTATGCCAGCTTATCATAGCTGCCATTATTCGGGCAGTTAAACCCTGATTCCAAATTTGGCTGGTGGTTATGCCCCTTCCTCAATGTGCCATACAGACAGCTAAGGGTTTTGTTGATACAGTTCAACACCGAGGTTGTTTTCTCCCAGCTAGGCTTACCAGCTCTGGCCAGACAAATTCCTGGAGATTTGGAGATGGTGCCTGGGAAGGCCAAAGTTTGGAGAGGGAGCTCAGCAGGGATGTAACCAGTCAAAAAACAGTGCCTAACCAGTCAAAACCGATTTCTATTTATTTATTTATTTGACTTCTATCCTGCCCTCCCACCAAAGCGGCTCAGGGCGGCTTACAAACAGTTATAAAACCAACATCAGACCACACATAAAATACAAGTCAATAAAATTCCAATTACTACAATTAAAACCATTTAAAAGTGGTGGTGTCATATAATAAAGTGCAGGTGCAGCACGGCCAATAGAATCATTCCTCCTGAAATGCCCGGTGGAAAAGCTCCATTTTCGTGGCCCTGCAGAATTGCTGGAGGTCCCACAGTGCTCTGATCTAATTGGGGAGCTCATTCCAGAGTGTTGGCACTGCCAGAGAAAATGCCCTGGTCCTAGTTGCCACCAAACTGGCGTCCCTAGGCCCAGGGAGGGCCAGGTAGTTTTGTGTTCCAGATTGCAGTGCTCTCTGGGGAACATGCGGGGAAAGGCGGTCCCTCAGGTAGGCAGGCCCCTGACCATAAAGGGCTTTAAATGTCAAAACCAGCACCTTGAAGTGAATCTGGAATGCTATTGATAGCCAGGGCAATGCCTTCAGCACAGGCTGGATGTGCTCCTACATAGGAAGGCCCACCAACAGCCTAGCTGCTGCGTTTTGTACCAACTGCAGCTTCCGGAGTTGCCCCAAGGGCAACTCCATGTAGAGAGTGTTACAGTAGTCCAACCGCGAGGTGACCATAGTGTGGATCACTGAAGCCAGATCATTGTGTTTGAGGAAGGGGACCAACTGCCTAATCAGCCAAAGGTGGAAAAAGGCTGTGTTGGCAGCGGCTGCTACCTGGGCCTCCATTGTCAAGGAAGCATCCAGGAGCACTCCCAAACTCCTGACACTTGGCGCTGGCACCAACGGCACCCCACTGAAGGCCGGTAGAGGGACCCCTAACTCCGAGACTCTCCAATTCAAGCATAGGACTTCTGTCTTCATTGGATTCAATTTCAATCAGCTCAGTCTAAACCATCCTGCTACGTCCTGCACCCGGTCCAGATCTTCCGGGGTAGAGCCAGACTGACCTCCCAACAGCAGATAGAGCTGGGTGTCAGCTACATATTGGTGACACCTTAGCCCATGCCTCCGGACAATCTGGGCAAGGGGGTGAGCATAGATACTAAAAAGCATTGGGGAGAGCATTGCCCCTTGTGGCACTCCACAAACTAGTGGGTGCCTTTGGGACAGCTTCTCCCCAAGTGACACACTTTGTCCCCGACCTTGGAGAAAGGCAAGCCCCCGAATTCCCACATTGGTGAGGTGGGGGGCAAGCAACAGATGATTGACTGTGTTGAATGCCACCAACAGGTCCAACAACAGCAGCACCGCCATCCTGCCCTGATCCAGATGCCTCTGGAGGTCATCTATGAGGGTACTGTCACCGTCCTGTGACCCAGGCAGAAGCCGGACTGGTATAGATTCAGCATGAAAATGTCATCCAAAAAGCTCTGCAATTGTATCGTCACTGCCCTCTCTATTAATTTGTCCAGATAGGGCAAATTGGAGACCAGCCGATAGTTGGCGAATTTGGCCGGGTCTAAAGATAGTTTTTTTAGGAGAAGGTGGACCATCGCATCCTTGAGAGCCCCTGGGAACAGCCCCTCAGAGAGGGACTTGTTGATAATGTCCCTGAGGGTGCCTTGAAACCCCTCACGGCCAGCTTTAATTAGCCAGGAGGGGCATGGATCAAGGCTGCATGTGGTTGGGCGTACCATTGAGATCAGTCTGTCAACTTCCTCTAGGCTGAGTGGACTGAAATAATCCAGAATGGGACCAGAAGACGTGCATGGAGCCTCGAGTTCGCTCGCTGTCTGAAGTGTGGCCGGGAGGTCACGGCAGAGCAACAAGACTTTGTCTGCAAAATAGCTCGCAGAAGCCTCACAGCCTATATCCAATTCCCTAGTATTGATCTTCTGCCCTCCAAGGACTCTATGATCCAAGTACAAAATGGTACACCTAACCAGCCAATTATACAGAAACACAAAAGTTCCTGCTTGGCCCTGACAACTTATGGGAGAGTAGATGGGTAAGCCACTCACAGAAAATGCTTGTGTAGGAGAGGCAGAGCTGGCTTATAAAGCCTCCATAAATCCTCCCCATTGCCTCAATACTTGACAGTCATGCCAATAATATCCTGTACCTTATTTGAACTGAGAAGTGGCCAGGACAATAAGACTGCTTACTTTAATGCATGAATTCATCTGACTAGTCATCTGGCAGACATATTCAGGTAATAAATATAGTTACTGAAGACATCTCAACAGCAGGCAAGGGTTCCCAAAGAAGAATCAAGGAGTGGGTCTCAGTCAGAAACAGTAATCTGACTGCTTCTTGCCAGAGGCAGAGCTGAGTCAGTTGGGCTGAGGCAAGGAGTGGAGAGCACCTGGTGAGTTGCTGATAGAAGTCTCAAAGTTTTCAGGGTACATCACAACAAGAGTTTACATCAGAGTTTGAGGAAAGTTCCTGCGGGTGTAGAAGATAGCATTGCTCCTAGGAAGATGGATAATGAAGGATCTAATCTGGTGACCTGCCTGGGCTGCGCCATGATCATTTTTCTGCAATGCCATGAAATGCATTATACATGTTGCAAGTGCAAGCTTATAAGAATGCTTGAGGAGAAGGTGGGAGAACTCGAGGCACAAATCTGTACACTGAGGAACATCAGGGAGGCAGAAAGCTTTTTAGACATGAAGGAAGAGGGGCTCCTGAGAGAACGGCAAGAGCTAGCAAATCCGAAGCAAGAGGGAAGGACATAACAAGGAACAAGTGGGGGAGTGGAAGAATGTGACCTTGAGGAGTAAGATAATCAGGAAACACTCACAGCCAGTGGAGCTGCAAAATCGATACCAGCCACTTCTGATGATGGAAGATCAAAATAGCACACACCGGGATCAGAAGGGTGTGATTGACACACAAGCACATAAGCAGAGAAGGAACCAAGCTATCCCACGGGGGAAGAGATGAGTAGTGGTGGTTGGTGACTCCCTACTGAGAGGGACGGAAGAAGGCAGACTGGACAAGGAATCTCAAGAGGTTTGTTGTCTTCCTGGAGTGTGTACCCGAGATGTGACTGAGAGAATTCCACAACTAGTCAAAACTTCTGATTGCTACCCGCTCCTGCTGATCCATGTGGGAACAAACAATACAGCCCGAAGAAACCTTGAATGGATCTCCAAAGACTCTGTGCAAGAAGGTGAAAGATCTTGGGATTCAGGTGGTGTTCTCCTCCATTTTACCTGTTGAGGGCCATGGAGCTGGAAGGGAGAACAGGATACTGGAGGTGAATGGCTAATTATGTAGATGGTACCATTGAGAGGGATTTGGCTTCCTGGACCATGGTATGTACCTCTGACATGAAGGACTGTTTGTGATGGATGGGATGCACCTTACAAAGAATGGGAGGAATGTCTTTGCTGGAAGACTTGCGAACCTGATCAGGAGGGCTTTAAACTGAAGACATCGGGGGCGGGAAGAAGAAGCCTGATGATGTGCAGCATCCCCAACACTAAGTTAAAGAAGGGGAGTGACCAGACAATAAACAAATGGGGGAGAGGTGAGTTCAGTAGTTTTCAGGTAAATTCGAAGGGACCTATGGTAAGAAGGGATGTCTGTAATCTGAGATGTCTATACTAATGCACAGAGTATGGGAAATAAGTAGGAAGAACTTGAACTTCAAATATTGGAAAGTAAGTATGATCTGATAGGTATCACTGAGACTTGGTGGGATGCATCTCATATATGGAGCACAGTGATTGAAGGATATACCTTGTTCAAACAGAACAGAATAAAGAAAAAAGGTGGCGAGGGGGCACTATATGTCAAGAATGAATACGCTTGCACTGAAATTCAGGATTTTGAGAGTTGCTCTGTTGAAAGTGTGTGGGTAAGGATAGAGAAGGGGTGGGAAAGAAAGGGATATTGTTGTGGGGGTATACTACAGACCTCCAAATCAACTGGAGGAACCGGCCAATGCATTTGTACAACAGCTTGCTAAACTTTCACAGAGAGATGATGTCATAGTTATGGGAGATTTCAACTATCCAGATATTTGCTGGAAATCTAACTCTGCTAGACATGAGGCATCCCGCAGATTCTTGAACAGTCTTGCAGACAACTTCATCTCTCAAAAGGTGGAGGTGGGAACCGGAAGATCTGCTATCCTAGATTTAATTCTAACAAGGAAGAACTGATTGATGAAGTGAATGTTGTGGGATCCTTGGGGAACAGTGACCATGTCAGCTTGGAATTTGACATACAGAAGGATATGAGACCAGGACATAGTAGGACTTGTATCCTGGACTTCAGGAAAGCTGATTTCAGAAAACTCAGAGAAATAATAGGTAGGATCCCATGGGTGGAAATGCTGAGGGGGAAATCTGCACAGGAAGGATGGGTGGTGCTGAAAAATGAAGTGCTTAAGGCACAATCGCAAACTGTTCCAGTAAGAAAGAAAGATGGGAGATGGGTAATGAAGCCAAGGTGGCTGAACAAGGAACTCTCTGGAGAGCTGAGACTAAAAAGGAAAATGTACAGGAAATGGAAGGAGGGTCAGATTACTGAGGGTGTGTACAAGAAGCAGGCTCGAATCTGTAGGGATGTTGTCAGAAAGGCTAAAGCACAAATGGAGCTGAGGCTTGTGAGGGATGCTAAAAATAACAAGAAAAATTTCTATGCCTATGTTTGGAGCAAAAAGAAGAACAGGGATGGGGTAAGCTCATTGCTAGAGGAAGACAGTCAAGCCTTAACAAGGGATGAAGACAAAGTGGAATTACTCAACTCTCACTTTGTGTCAGTCTTTAACTGTAAGGTGAGCTGTATACAAACTGAAGAATGCTGGGCATATGAAGGAAGGGGGAATTGCCAGTCCAGAATAAGTAAGGAAATGGTTAAGGAGCATCTAGCTGCCTTAAATACTTTCAAATCTCCAGGGCTGGATGGCTTGCATCCCAGGGTGCTAAAAGAAATTGCAGATGTTATTTCAGAGCCTCAGGCTCTAATCTTTGAGATGTCCTGGAGTACTAGTGTTGTGCTGGAAGACTGGAGAAGAGTGAATGTTGTCCCAATCTTCAAGAAGGGGAAAAAAGATGGACCCGTGAAATTACAGGCCTGTCAGTTTGAGATCAATACCTGAGAAAATTCTAGAGCAGATTATTAAACACTCTGTCTGTGAGCACCTTGAACAGAATGAGTTAATTGGTTGTAGCCAGCATGGGTTAATCAAGAATAAGTCATGCCAGACCAACCTTATCTCCTTTTTTGACAGAGTTAATAAAATGGTTGACGCAGGCAATGCTGTGGGTATAGTGTATCTAGATTTCAGTAAAGCATTTGACAAAGTTTCTCATGATATCCTTGAGGATAAGCTGGTTAAGTGTGGGCTGGATGGTGCAACCGTTGGGTGGATTCATGGTTGGTTGAAAAATTGTACCCAATGAGGGCTTGTAAATGGCTCTGTGTCTACATGGAGGGAAGTCTCGAGTGGAGTGCCACAGGGCTCGGTCCTAGGCCCGGTGTTGTTCAATGTTTTTACAAATGACCTGGAGGAAGACATAGAGGGGATGCTTATCAAATTTGCAGATGACACGAAGCTGGGTGGGATTGCTAATTCTGAAGAAGACAGAGTCAGGATTCAAAATGATCTAGATAGGCTGGAACAGTGGGCTGAGACAAATAAAATGAATTTCAATAGAGATAAGTGCAAAGTCCTACACTTAGGTACAAAAAATCAAAGGCACAGATATAGAATGGGAGGGACTTTGCTTGACAGCAGCACATGTGAAAGGGGTCTAGGTGTTATGGTTGATCACAAGCTAAACATGAGCCTGCAGTGTGATGTGGCTGTGAAAAAAGCTAATGCAATCTTAGGATGCATTAACAGAAGCATTGTGTCCAGATCACGGGAGGTGGTAGTTCCGTTCTATTCTGCTATGGTCAGGCTTCACCTGGAGTACTGTGTCCAGTTTTGGGCACCACATTTTAGGAAGGATGTTGACAAGCTCAAGCGTGTCCAGAAGAGGGCGACCAGGACAGTGAGAGGGTTGGAATCCAAGTCTTATGAGGAAAGGCTGAAATAGTTGGGTATGTTTAGCCTGGGAAAGAGAAGCCTGGGGAAGAGAAGGGGACATGATTGCCGTCTTAAAGTATTTGAAGGGCTGTCATGTAGAAGATGGAGCAGATCTATTCTCTCTTGCTCCGGATTGCAAGACTAGATCTACTGGGTGAAAATTACAAGGGAGTCGTTACCGGCTAGATATCAGGAGAAACTTCCTAACTGTAAGAGTGGTTGAGCAGTGGAACAGTCTGCCTTGGGAGGTGGTGGATGCTCCTTCCTTGGACATTTTCAAGCAGAGGCTGGACAACCATCTTTTGGGTATATTGTAGTATGGAGGGCTATCTTTCGGCTATGCTCCTGCAGAGTGCAGGGGGTTGGACTAGATGACTTGCAAGGTCCCTTCCAACTCTAATATTCTATGATTCTATGCTCCTCCAAAACCAAGTTTGTTCTCCGCCTTGTCACTCAAAATAGTCTGAACTGTAGGGAGATGCATCTTGTATGTAATGAATCAGAATAAGATCGAAACACTACCCCTTCATTAAACTTAAAAAGGGTAACTAATCCCAAGGATCTCACTTTTTGTTAAGGATCCTAAGAGGCCATGCCTGCATGTTACATTTGTACTCTGGGTCAGGTTGTGCTCTGCATTCAGTTTCCATTTCCCTATATGATGTTCTGTTTTCCATTTCTGCATGTCTGCAGGCAGTTAAGAGAGAGGCAGCAAGGAGATGAAGTAACTCAGCAAATTTTTGCTTGACAGGAACTTTGTCCATTCTGAACATATTTTCAACAAATAAGAACATAACATAAGAGAAGCCAATGTTGGATCAGGCCAATGGCTCATATGTTTTTAGCCTCTGGCTCACACATTTTTATCTTAGCTCAGGAAGGATGGTTCCAGAGCAAATTAAATTATGCAGTAGCCAAAGTGCTCATTCACAGCTTTAATGCCAATAGCTCACAAAGTAGAATTGTTGCTCAAAAGACTCCACAGCTTAAAGGGAGAGATCCAGACTAGATCTCAGAAGCCAAGCAGAATCAGCCCTGTTTAGTATTTAGGTGGGACACCACCAAGGAAGTCCAGGGGTGAGATACAGAGACAGGCAATGGCAAAACACCTCTGAATATCTCTTGCCTCGAAAACCCTATTGGGTCACCATAAATTAGCTGTGACTTGACAGCAAAAAAGGTGGGGGCTCTCTCCTATCTTCCCTAAAATTGAAAAAAGGGTTGCTTTGTTGAGGGGCATAATCCCTGAGAATTTCATTCCAGTGGATTGGGAGAAAGAAAATCCTACAGGGAGAAATGTGTTTCCCACAGAAGTTCATGTAATATTATCTAAATGCAGCAATGATTCCCCCCCCCCATAATTGTAGAAAATGATATGAATAACATTTTAATAAACAAGAGATACTGAACTGAATGGGTGATATGGATGCATTCTCTTACACAGTTGCATACCTTTGCTCTGTATCATTGGATATGATTTATGTAGTCATATATTTCTAGATGGTATTTACAGTACTGCAGGTCCCTCTCGGGTGATGTGCACTGTGCTGACCTGATACAAGGCTGGCAGTTCCAAGTGGGGCTTACTGAAGTGAACTGGGGTAGAAGCTGACCTTAAATTGCTATCCCCTTTATATTTATAGTGTTCAAATTGGCATGGTTCTCAAGAGACATGTTTAATCTTATTAAAACAGTCACATAACCAACAGGTTATTCCTAATACTCAGTGTAATATAAACTTAATTAAAAGTAGCCTTGAGTTTGCACATCAGAGATGCCATTTGATATACAAGTATCAGTTATTGAAAACAACCTGCAGTAGAATTGCAGTCTGATTGCTTGTTTTTATATTTAGCTTTGATTTTATTCTGAAAGAGCAAACATACTTTATTGGTGGTGGTTTCTGAATAATGATATCAAATGGACAAAAGACAAAAGGATATGTTTGCATGACATACAAAACTTGTACCAGAAACTCCAAATAAGGACACAAGATGCATAGATACAATTAGATAGTTTATTAATGTCTGATACACATCTCTCCTTATATATAATTTTCTTTTGGTCATGGACTCCCCTGAACATTCCAACACACTCCAAAATCAGTTGGCTGAATGATCTGTCATTCAGAGAGTCTCCCTATCCATTGGCTATGTTGCCTGAGTCCTGCCTCCAACATTCTAAACAGTTTGCTGTTCCTCTCCCCTCATAGCCAGTCAGAACACAGAATTTATTTGCATATGTGGCCTGATTGGCCTTTGCCTCTAACATTCTAAACAGTCTGCTATTGCTGTTGGGAGTCCTAAGGCAAAATACATATCCCAGTCTCCATGTGGGGCCTTGAGATCTCTCAGAAACCACCGTGTTCCCCAGCCACAACACATCATTTCCCCTACAGAAAATTTCCCAGCTATTACAACTGACGTCCAGATAACCAAGATCAGTTCTCCTGGAGACAATGGCAGTTTTGGGCAGTGGACTCTATGGCATTATACCCTGCTGAATCCCTCCACACCCCAAAACCTGCCCTCCCCAGGCTCTACCCCTCAAATCTACAGGTATTTCCAATCCCAGAGTTGGCAACCCTGTAACCAGCTATGGAACTGTTTTCCAGACTCTTGGAACCCAGAAGACATGGCATAGGAGGAGGTGGTTTTCTATCTTAGCTGCACCTGCATAGCTCCAAATTAACATAAGTCAGGGGTGGAGGGAACCATAGCTGTTACCATGAGGCTGTCCTCCCATACTACCCACTTGGGGCAGCAAAATGACTTGAGACAGCCCTGCCTTATAGCTTAGCAGAAGAAAATAAAAATGGCTTGCCTCCCTCTATTTTCCCCTTCCCTCTGCCACCCCACCAGCCACAGCCAGGACACTCACCTGGAGCTTCCTTCTAGAGCTCATTGTATTTCTTCCCATAATGGGCATTACTCCTAGTCAGTTAATAAAGGTAAAGGTAAAAGTTTCCATTGTTTGAAAGCCAGTTGAATCCGACTCTAGGGGGAGGTGCTCATCTCTGTTTCCAAGCCGAAGATCCAGCACTGTCTGAAGACTTCTCCATGGTCATGTGGCTGGCATGACTAAATGGCGAGGTGCATAGAATGCGGTTACCTTCCCACCGAAGTTGTACATATTCATCGACTTGCAATTTCTTGCTTTTGAACTGCTAGGCTGACATAAGCTGGGGCCAGAGACAGGAGCTCATTCCGTCACATGGCACTAGGGTCTTGAACTGCCAAGCTACAGATCTTCTGGTCTGTAACTCAGTGTCTTAACCTCTGATCCACATCCCTAAATTATCCACATCCCTAAATTATCATAAGCTACTTCAGTATTTTCATCCTCTAGGTGGGACCCTGAGTTCTCCTGAAATTATAGTTGATCTCCAGACTCCAGAGATCCACTCCCCTGGAGGGAATGGCAGCTTCAGGGGCTAGGATCTATGGAATCACATTCCCACTGAGCTCTCTCCTCTTCCCCAAACCTGCCCTCTCCAAGCTCAACCCCAAAGTTGCCAGGTATTTCACAAGCTGGAGTTGCATGGTTTCCAGTAGGGATGTGCATTCGGATTTTCCGAACTGAAAAAAATATCCAAAAAAATACCTTATTGGTATTTTTTGGGTATTAGTTAAGCCGAATCAGATTCTCTAATCTGATTCAGCTGCTGATAAGGTGCTCCTGAATAAAAGCCAATCTTATTCAGTTTTTATTCGGGGTCCCGAATTGGGGATGGAAGGCAATGGTCAGTTTCAGATGACTGAAACTGTAAGAAAAAAAGTAAGAAAAAGAGCAAGGACATGGTAGGCCCATTGGGGGACAGGAAAGTGAAATTGTAGCAGATTATGAAGAGAGGGGCAGAACTGTTCAATTCCTACTTTTCCTCAGTCTTCTCTTGTGAGGGAAACAGTGCTCAACATGGCAAAAAAAGAACACATGATGAGGGAAGGGAGTTGCAGCCTAGGATCGGCATAGGAATAGTACATAAAAGCTAGTTTCTTTAAATGAAACTAAGTCCTTGGGGCCAGGTGAACTGCATCCAAAGAACTCGTGGATGTAATTTCTGAGCCTCTTTCCATTATTTTTGAGAATTCTTGGAGAACAGGTGAGGTGCCAGAAGATTGGAGGCGGGCAAATGTTTTCCCCATCTTCAAGAAGGGGAAAAAGGAGGATCTGGGTAACTACCAACCCGTCAGCTTGACATCTATACCTGGGAAAGTTTTGGAATAAATCATCAAACAGATAGTCCTTGAGCATTTAGGAAGGATGGCTGTGATAACTAAGAACCAGCATTGGTTTCTCAAGAACAAGCTATGCCAGACTAACTATATCTCTTTTTTCAAGAAAGTTATTTCCTTGCTGGATCAGGGGAATGCTATAGAGATCGTTTATCTTGATTTCAGTAAGGCTTCTGATAAGATTCCACATAATATTCTTATTGACAAATTGGTAAAATGTGGCTTGGATCCTATGACTGTTAGGTGGATCTGTAACTGGTTGACAGATCGCACCCAAACTGTGCTTGTGAATGGTTCCTCATTCTCTTGGGGAGGAGTGACAAGTGGAGTGCCTCAAGGATCTGTCCTGGGACCTGTTTTGTTCAACATCTTTATAAATGATTTGGATGAATAGAGGGAATGCTTATTAAACTTGCAGATGATACTCAATTGGGAGGGGTAGCAAACATGGTAGAAGACAGTGTCAGGATACAGGATGATCTTGACAGGCTGGAAAACTGGGCTAAAACAAATAAAATGAATTTCAGTTGGGATAAATGTAAAGTCCTGTGTTTAGGTAGGAAAAATCAAATGCATAATTATAGGTTGGGGGAGACTTGTCTTGGCAGTAGTATGGGTGAAAAGAATGTAGGGGTCTTAGAAGACTATACACTGAACATGAGTCAGCAGTGTGATGTGGTAGCTAAAAAGGCAAATGCAATTTTCGGCTGTATCAATAGAAGTATAGTGTCCAGATCATGCAAAGTGATGGTATCACTTTACTCTGCTCTGATTAGACCTCACCTAGAGTACTGTGTTCAGTTTTGGGCACCACAATTTAAGAAGGATATAGAGAAGCTGGAACACATCCAGAGGAGGGCAATGAAGATGATGAGGGGTCTGGAGACCAAGTCCTATGAAGAAAAGTTAAAGGAGCTGGGTATGTTTAGCCTGGAGAGGAGATGACTGAGAGGTGATATGATAACCATCTTCAGGTATTTAAAAAACTGTCATGTACAGGATGGTGTAGAGTTGTTTTCTGATGCCCCAGAAGGTCAGACCAGAACCAGTCAGTTGAAATTAAATCAAAAATTTTTTTGGCTAAACATTAGGAAGAACTTCTTGACAGAGCTGTTCTTCAGTGGAACAGGCTTCCTTGGGAGGTGGTGGGCTCTCCTCCTTTGGAGGTTTTCAAACAGAGGCTAGATAGCCATCTGACAGCATGCTGATTCTGTGAACTTAGGCAGATCATGGGAAGGGCATGAAGGGTTGTATCAGTGCTTAGTTCTTGTAGCCCTTTCTTACATGCCCATGGAAATGCTGATCACCATTTTGGGATCAGGAAGCAATTTTCTCCTGGTCAGTTTGACTGGAGATCCTGGAGGGTTTTTGTCATATTCTGGGCATGGAACAGCAGTCACTGGGGGTGGGGGGAGGTATTTGTGTATTTCCTGCATTGCTCAGGGGATTGGACTAGATGACCCAGGAGATCCCTTCCAACTCTATGATTCTATGATATACCTTCATTTTTGCCAAGCAAGCCCTCATTTTCAAAATTTAGCCAGTGTTACTGCTGGCATTGTTTATCTTCAACTGCATGTAAAACAGTGCCAAGAGGTGTTAATCCTCTTCTCCCTCCTTCTGCATACCAATCCAACAGCTAAGCGCCTGGTTGATGCTACTCATTCACCAAAGGTGTTCCATCCCCAGCCTGCCCAGCTACTTCAGTCAATGATGGGCTAGCTGGGGAATGCTCCCCCCAACTTTAGGTGGCTCAGACTGCTTGCCAATTAGCCCTACCTAATCTAACAACTCAGACTATTTGTACCCTAAACTCCTTGTGGCCTAACCAGTAGAAAGACCAGACCCATTTTTAAAACATGATAACCACTCACCAAGATCACGTATAGAAGGTGAACACCTCCCTTGCCACCCCACCAAAAGGCCAACACAGTTCTTGATCAGTCCCTAATGGAAACTAGCTAATTCTTCCCAATAGATTGGAAGGGTGGCTAACTCACAGGCCTGCTGCTGAGAGCGGAGCAGTACTTAAACAGTCTCCCCAGCCTCTCTGTGATTGGCTACTGCAAGAGAGAACAGATGTTTTCCCAATCTAGGGCTGCCAGCCCCCTGCCATCAATGAGGAATCCCCTGACCCGGGCCCCACCCCCTGCTAATGATCAGCTGACTGGCAGGGAAGACAGAGGTCTAGGTCAGTGATGCAGCAGCATCACTTCTGGTATGCACTGGAACTGATGTCAGCATATCACCAGCAATGAGGGATGCTGTGGTATTTGGGTAGCACTGTATGGTTTTATTGCAGAATTTTTGCCCAAATACCAGAGCGTCCAGCATTACTGCTGACATGCTGACATCAGTTCCAGTGCATGCCTAGGCCTAGGAACTGAGGTTGCCTTTCACCAGTAAGTCCCTCAGCCCCCTGCTGGTTGCCAGGAGGGATCTGACAACCCTAGACTGACCCAATTAGAGCTGTTCTGGCCATTTAATTTACAGGGAAATCTATCTGTGGGCCTCTGGCCTAGAGGGCCACTGGTGGCCAGGAGAAAGTAACCAAATTTTAGTGGCTGCACGAGGGCCTCAGAAGCCACTTGACTCAGACCCTTCATTGGCTATAGTAACTAGTGTCAGTTCAACAACTGTTTTTTACCTTACTGCCACATTGAGGAGGAAGCAATGTGTGAGGCAATCCTCATTGCTTATACTACTGAGCTGAGTAATTCTGGCAGTGCTGTCTTGTAGCACCACAGGAGCCACTCAGCTTGGCTTGCTCCATGGCCATTTTCACTTGCCAGTCCACTTCTGGATCCAGTCGTGTTCCTGTGCCTTGAAATTGTGTCTGACCTTCTTGGCCGGAAACTAAATTTACTTAATTTATAGGGTAACTTTACATTATTTGCAGTCCAATCCTATCCTTAAGTCATTCCCATCCATCAAAATTCACTTGAACCTGAATTCTTTAGGTTGTAACTTCAGTTAAGGTGATGGACAGGCAAGCAGATGCTCAGCAAGATGCTACATCTGGCAAAGATATTCATCTTTCCTCTCAATCTGAGAATTGCCATTTGATTTTCCTTGTCCCTTATGCAAATTAATCTTGTTATTGTTGGCTATATTGTCTCTTTTCTAGTACTCTTATTACTCCTTTGCCTTTGCTGCTGAAAGAGTAACAGATACCATCTAGTTACTAGCAGGGTAGATCCATTTTAAGCTGGACCATAGGATTGCCCTAAAATATTAGTTTGTGAATATTATCACTTTGTCCTGCAGATTATATTGACTGGTTATTTTAGAGGTTTGTCTCTAATTGATTCTGTACAGGGAGGTAGTTCAAATGAGTGATGCACATTTTCCCCTTCAAGGAGAACATATTAATTAAAAAACATCAGACCAATTAAAGTTTCCTAAGCAACAAATATATGTATCAATGGAACAGGAAATCTTCCCATGGCACTGATAAATCTAATTCTGACAAAAATGTGAATAGATTACATATTGCAATGTACAGAAATATCTAATGGCACCTACGGGTAAGATAGGGAACAGCTAATTATTATTATAAATTTGCATAACATGTATACTTGGGGGAAATAAATATTCTACCATTCACAGTAATTATTTCAACTTCAACAAACTTTTTAAAGTTGATATTTTAAAACCATTGCTTTCAAGTTATACTGGGCAAGTATCCAACTAGAGAAGGGGCTGAACTTCCTTTTCCTTTTTTTTTTTTTTGGCAATATTTCAATTTAAAAAATACAGGCAACAGACTAGATGTTATGATTATGTTGAAATTGGAAGTATTAATATGCTCCTATGATGCAGATGCCAAGAAGTATTCCATTTATTACTAATGCCATTCCTATTCAGACCTAGAGTTCTGGTACTACGGACTGAATCAGGAACTTAGAAGGTTGAGCAGCTAAATAAAAGAATAAGATACCTCTGTATATTACAAAGTGCACAGCAAATATAGATTAAAAAGACAGAATAAAAACCACGAGGCAGTGGTTATCACATTTAGGGTTGCCATTCTCCTGGCAGGGCCATGGGATCCCCCAATTATGGGGCCCCAGTCCACCATGGCCCAGCTGGCTGGCAGGGGAAGCCCCACCACTAAGAAGCCCCCTCCTGGCACCACTGGTGCCAGTGCGATGCCATTACCCGGGAGTGACTTCATTATGTTTCCGACATCAGGGGCTACACGCTTGGTTTTGAGGCCCAAAAAACCATAGAGTTTTGCCCAAAACCTAGAGCATCACCCCCAGTGTCAGAAATGCAATAACACCACTTCTGGGTGATATCATTGCTGTGTGTGTGCTTTGCACGCATGCTAGAAAAACTCCAGAAAGGATCAGGAGTCCCTCCTGCCAGCAGCCACATAGCGTACAACAATACGCCAATTGCACGTACAGTAACTAAGACCAAAACCTTGGTTACACAAAATAAATGCTGCATCAAATGCATTTCTGCCCAGAGGGCCTTCTTCCGTGATCTAAATAATGACAACACACACTAAAAATGTAAGTATGAGATATCTGTTCCAGACCAGGCAGGTTGTATGTGAATCAACGAAACAGTGTAGCTCCAAATAATAAAATAATGATGTCAGTTAGGCCCGCATATACAGAGGAGCCCATACCCATCAAAGATGATAGATTTATACAACAATTAAAAAATACAATGATACTGCTGTTGGTTGTTGCTCTGTTCAAAGTGTGTGTTCATGTGTAAGCCTAAAATGAAGGACTGAGGACTGAATTGCATTGTATTCATGTGTCATGCTTGTTTAATGAATTTATGTCAATGCAGGCCTTAGCAAATACATCTGTATCATATGGGAAAGCAGTGGGCCATTTAGAACCACTTCTTGAATTCCTATCTTGATTACTGTGCTCCATTTAGGACTATAATTATCACAGCTCTGGCTATCTCTTTCAACAAATGCCAGCATATAAAATTCAGCTCTGGAGTTTCTCCACATCTAATGTGATGACTATTGACAACGCTTGGCCAGATATCTCTTGAGTATCAGTGTAGTACATATGTACCTTGTGAGGAGCTTTCAACAAAATGTGAATGTGGGAAAGTCATAAAGTTGCCAACACTTATATCCTGAAGCAGGTGTGTCAGACATAAGGCTGGGGGCTGGAACCAGCCCACTTAGGGCTCTTATGTGGCCCATGAACAACCAATGCAAGGGAGGGAACAGGAGACTGTATGGAGGGAGTGGGCACAGCCACTCTGATCGTGGCTTCAGTATGGCGGAACAACCTTGTCTGTAGCAGTGAAGCTAGGCACTCTCTTTTTTCTATGCAAATACTTATTTCTATCAACAGAGGGTTCACTCTCCCCAACAGCTTTTCCTACATACTCAGGGGCCTTTCTCAGTCTGCAGAAAAATCCAAAAAGTTAAAAAAAAACCTTCAGGGACAGCTAAATTTCCCCCAATATCTTTTGAAATGGCCTCCACAGGGATCTACTTCAGGCATCAATGGTGAGAAATCAGAACGTTGGGGTATGGGTAGAGAATGGCTTCTAACTGGCTCTGTCAGTAAAAGGCAGGGGCAGGGGGAAGGGCCATTTCTTGGCCTGTTTTGGCCATTGAGGGAGGGAGCCTTGGGGCCAGGCCTGACAAGGGTTGCCAGTGCCAGGCTGGGGAAATCCTAGAGGTTTTGTGGTAGACTCTAAGGAGGGCTGGGTTTGGGGAAGGGAGATGCCTCAGCTGGGTATAATACCACAGAGTCCAACCTCCAAAGCAGACATTTTTTCCAGGGAGACAGATGTCTGCTGTCTGAAGTTCAGTTGTAATTCTGGGGCGGTCTCCAGGTCCCACTTGGAGGTTGGTAGTCTAGGCCTGATGGTAGTCTAGGATTGCCAGGTCCCCCACCCCCCCATGGGAAGTTATCTCTGTAGTCTGGAGATAAGCAGAAATTCCAGGTCCCACTTGAAGGCTGGCATTACTAGGCAGCACCCTCTGGGTGACTTGATACCACCTGATTTGCATGACTCAACAAGGCCCAGCTGCTTGCTACTGTTCATCAGCAGCCACCCTATGAAAGCCAGTGTGATGTAACAGAGCTTCAAAGTAGGGTCTGCAAGACCCAAGTTCAGACCCCCATGTTGCGGTGGAAGCTGACTGGGTGATTTTGGACCAGTTACATGCTTTCGTCCTAACCAACCTCACAGGGTTGTTGTACAAATAAAAAGGAGGAGAGAATAATGTAAGCTGCTTTGGTCCCCACTGTGGAGAAAGACTATTTGTCTTAGGTAGAGGCTGTGGAGAATGGGGGTGGAAATGGAAAACTGAAGACAGAGAGGCAGATAAAGAAATGTTGGCTGGGAAGGAAATAAGGTTGCCAACTCCAGGTTGGGAATTTCCAGGGCATGTGAAGGGTGGAGACTGGGAAGGGTGGGATTTGAGGAGGGGAGGAACTTCAGACTGATATAATGCCATAGACTCCACCCTCCAAACCAGCCATTTCCTCCATGAGAACTACCATTGCCAGCCTCTGGGTGAGGGCTGGAGATCCCCCAGAATTATGACTGCTGTCCAAGTGACAGAGATCAGTTCCCCTGGATAAAATGGCTGCTTTGGAGGCAGCCCCATAGCTGGCAACCTTTTGCTCGGGGGGCCAAATTTTTACTCACAGGGCCAGCATTGTATGTCCATATGGAGCTACGCACATTCCCCCCCCCCATCAGACTGTACTGGTTTGGATGGGGCCAATTGTCTAACTGCAAGGCAATGTATTTCAGAGCTGTGGAGCACACAGGTGGGATTCTGTGCCTTGTACTAATACTACAGCCATATCAGTTAAATCTGAGGATACCTAAATCCAGTGATTGGAGCTGTGAACAGGCAAGACAGATCTTTTTACAAACCTGAACAATGCCCCAGGTTTGCAGAAAATTGGAAATCTAAATTAAAGACATACATTTTTTAAAAAAACACACCTCAAATGATAAAAGGAGTACTGGTAGCAAACTAATTGTCTCAGTGGCTGTTGTTAGGCAACCACAGCATTCCAAGACTTTGTTTCTGTGAGTATAAGGCAGGGGGAGGGGGCATGGTTTTTTCCAAGGCTGTTTTGGCCTTTGAGGGAGGATTCATTAAGGCAGGTAGGGATTCCAGTCCCCAGATGGGGGATCTCCGATTTTTAGGGCTGCTCCCAAATGCCAGCCAGCTGGCCAGTGGGGTGGGGGGGGAGCCCTGCCTCTAACTGTTATCTAGCAGCCCAGCTTGAAAACAGTGAAGGCCATGCCTGCCTGCCCTGTAAGTGGCAAATTCACTGCTTATAGGGCAGGCACATGTGGCACCTGTTCTTTTCAAGCGGGGGCTGCCCACACCTGCCCTGCAAATGGCAATCTCGCCACTTGCAGGGCAGGCACATGCAGTGCCTGCTCTTTTAAAGCAGGGGCCACCTGCACCAGCCCTGCAAACATTGAGATTGCCACTTGCAGGCAAGTGCGAATGACTTCCATTTCAAAACTGGTTCTCCAGATTAGAGTCTTCTGCTCTTAAGCACTACACCACACTGGCTACCATAGAGTACACCCTCCAAAACAGTCATTTTCTCCAGGGGGACAGATCTCTGTTGTCTGGAGTTCAGTTGCAATTTCAGGAGGTCTCCAGGCCCCACCCAGAGGCTGGCAACCCTAAGCCTTGCAGAAATCACTTGAGTGACTTGATACCACCTGACTTGCATGACTCACCGAGGTCTGGGTACTTGCTACTCTTCAATAGCAGCTACCCTATGAAAGCCAGTGTAGTGTAGCAATAAGAGCTTCAGTGCAGGGTCTAGGAGACACAGGCAGGTAAAAGTTTGGTAGATGAATGGCTGAGAAGGCAGGAAAAGGGGAGAAGATATGGGGACAGGTTGCAAAAAATCTGAAATCTAAAAAAAATACACTGGGTGATTTAAAAAATCCTGAAAATGATAAAGGAAGGAGCTCATGTAGCTTTAACAAACAATTTCCCTCAATGGCTGTTTCTAGGCAACCACAGCATTTCAAGGCTTGATTTCTGTGAGTAAAAGGCAGTAGGAGGGCTATTCTAGAGGTATTGGGAAGGCTATTTCTAGTTATTTTGGCCTTTGAGGGAATACTTATCAGGACCAAGCCTGATAGCAATCGGTGGGTGAGTTGATACCACCTGACTTGCACACCAGGCATCCTCCTGCTGCTAGGGTGAAACAGGCTGCTAGGGTGAAACAGTGAGGGTGCTAGGCATATAGTCTGGAGGTGCCCTGGCAAGAAAACTGGAATTTATTTATTTGTTCAATTTATATTCTGCCCTCCCTGCATGGGCAGGCTCAGGGCGGTTTACAACAAATTAAAATACAATACAATAAAACATAGTTGCATTAAGCAATGCAATAGAAGAAGAAGAAGAAGGAGGAGGAGGAGGAGGAGGAGGAGGAGGAGATTGGATTTATACCCCACTCTTCACTGCCCAAAGGTGTCTCAGAGTGGCTTACAAACTCCTTTCCCTTCCCCTTCCCGCAACAGACACCCTGTGAGGTAGGTGGGGCTGAGAGAACTTCTGTCAGAAACTGTCCTTGAGAGAACAGCTGTGCCAGAGCTTGTGACTGACCCAAGGTCACATCAGCAGTTCTCCCAGATAAGAGTCCACGCACTTAACCACTACACCAAACTGGCTCTAGTATAAAATTGAGACAGTCAAATCCTGTCCTTATTAATATTTGAATTTTGGTTCCGCAACATTCTATGCTTGCCATAATTGATTCAGCTCAAGAACTGGCAGTCAGAAGACACTGCCCAGGGCTGACTGGCTGCTTGGTGAAGTCCCGCCCATGTCAGCCCCAGTCAGTGTTTTTGGCTCAGTCTGCTCCAGTCCTCCGACAGGAGAGGACTGTCTGGAGTGTGAGTGCAGGGACAGGCCCTCAAGGCTGAGGCAGGTGAGACAAGCCCTTTTCCGCCCCCCACACCATCCCCTGGGCCTTCTATGGGGACAGTAGGCCCAGAAAAGCCCTTTTCCGCCCTCCCACCATCCCCTGGGCCTTCTATGGGGGCAGTAGGCCCAGAGAAACCCTTTTCCACCCCCACACCATCCCCTGGGCCTTCTATGGCTGCAGTAGGCCCAGTGAAGCCCTTTTCCGCCCCCCACACCATCCCCTGGGCCTTCTATGGGGGCAGTAGGCCCAGACAAGTCCTTTCCCACCCCCCACCATCCCCTGGGCCTTCTATGGGGGCAGTAGGCCCAGACAAGTCCTTTCCCACCCCCCACCATCCCCTGGGCCTTCTATGGATGCAGTAGGCCCAGAGAAGCCCTTTTCCGCTCCCCCCACACCATCCTCTGGGCCTTCTATGGGGGCAGTAGGACCAGAGAAGCCCTTTTCTGCCCCCCCACCATCCCCTGGGCCTTATATGAGGACAGTAGGCCCAGACAAGTCCTTTTCCACTCCCCACCATCCCCTGGGCCTTCTATGGCTGCAGTAGACCCAGAGAAGCCCTTTTCTGCCCCCCAACACCATCCCCTGGGCCTTCTATGGGGGCAGTAGGCCCAGACAAGTCCTTTCCCACCCCCCCCACCATCCCCTGGGCCTTCTATGGGGGCAGTAGGCCCAGACAAGTCCTTTCCCACCCCCCCACCATCCCCTGGGCCTTCTATGGATGCAGTAGGCCCAGAGAAGCCCTTTTCCGCTCCCCCACACCATCCTCTGGGCCTTCTATGGGGGCAGTAGGACCAGAGAAGCCCTTTTCTGCCCCCCCACCATCCCCTGGGCCTTATATGAGGACAGTAGGCCCAGACAAGTCCTTTTCCACCCCCCACCATCCCCTGGGCCTTCTATGGCTGCAGTAGACCCAGAGAAGCCCTTTTCTGCCCCCCAACACCATCCCCTGGGCCTTCTATGGGGGCAGTAGGCCCAGAGAAGCCCCTTTCCATCCCCCACGCCATCCCCTGGGCCTTCTATGGGGGCAGTAGGCCCAGAGAAGCCCTTTTCCGCCCCCCACACCATCCCCTGGGCCTTCTATGGGGGCAGTAGGACCAGACAAGCCCTTTTCTGCCCCCCCACACTATCCCCTGGGCCTTCTATGGGGGCAGTAGACCCAGACAATTCCTTTTCCACCACCCCCCACCATCCCCTGGGCCTTCTATGGCTGCAGTAGGCCCAGAGAAGCCCTTTTCCGCCCCCCACACCATCCCCTGGGCCTTCTATGAGTGCAGTAGGCCCAAAGAAGCCCTTTTGGCTCCCCCCACACCATCCCCTGGGCCTTCTATGGGGGCAGTAGGCCCGGAGAAGCCCTTTTCTGCCCCTCTTCCCTTCCTTTCCCCCCTTTCCTTTCTTCCTCTCTCCTTTCTTTCACTCTTCCCCCTCTACCTTCCTTCCTCCCTCCCTCCCTCCCTCCCTCCAACCCTCTCTCCCTTCCATCCTCCCTCCCTCCCTTCCTTTCTAGGGCCCGTTGTCTTCCACTACAATGGGCTTTGCTCCCTAGTGTATATATAAAATGCTGTTGCATGTAGATAGTGATAGCATCTCATAAGGCCATTTTATGATGGTACTGTGTGGCCATACCAGTATCATTAGCTGTTCTTATTACTATTAACATAAGGGCCTCAACAATTCAGTTGTTGGCAATTCAGATGTTGTCAATGTGTTAGTGGTGGCTCCTAATCGAAAGCCTGGTGGAAGAGCTCCATTTTACAGGCCCTGTGGAACTGTAGAAGGTCCCACAGGGCCCTGATGTCTTTTGGGAGCTTGTTCCACCAGTGCAGAGCCACCACTGAGAAGGCCTTAGCCCTGGTTGATGCCAATCTGGCGTCTTTTGGACCAGGGAAAGTCAGATGGTTTTGCGACCCTGACCTCAGTGCTCTCTGGGGAACATGTGGGGAAAGGCAGTCCCTAAGGTAGGCAGGCCCCTGACCATATAGGGCTTTAAAGGTCAAAAACAGCACCTTGAAGCAAATCAGGTATGCTATTGGCAGCCAGTGCAATGCCTTCAGCACAGGCCAGATGTTCTCTCATATTTTGGCCTTTGAGCAAGGACTCATTGGAGGCAAGGCCAGCAGCAACCACCTGGTGACTTGCTGCCACCTGACTTGCATCACTCACTCAGGCCTGGCTGCTTGGTACTGTTCAGCATCAACCATCACAAAAAAAGCCAGTGTAGTATATTATTTAGATTTTCAGACTATGATCTGGGGTACCGAGGTTTGAATCCCCACTCTCCTGTGGAAGATCACTGGTAGGGTTGCCAGCCTCCAGGTGGGGCCTGGAGATCTCCTGCTTTTACAACTGATCTCCAGCTGACAGATATCAGCTACCTTGGAGAAAATGGCTGCTTTGAAGGGCGGACTCTATGACACTGTACCATGCTAAGATCCCTCCCCTCCCCAAAGCCCATCATCTCCTGGATTCACCCCCAAAGTCTCCAGGTATTTTCCAACCCAGACCTGGTAACCCTTCTCACTGGATGACCTAGGGCCAGTCACTGTCTCTCAGCATAACCTACCTCACAGGTTGTTGTGAAGTTAAAATGGAGGAGAGGACAATGATGGAAGCTACTTTGGACTCCCATTCTGGAGAAAGGCTGGTTATAAATGAAGTGAATAAATAATAAATATAAAATAAATAAATAATAAATTAATTAAATATAGCTTGTTCTATGGGTGTGAAGGAGACAAGGAAGCCGAGCAAGTGAGGTTGCAAGGACAGGTTATGGGGGTTACTAGGAAGAGGGAAAGAGGAAATATTGTGGCAAAGTGGGATATAGGGGAAAATTAGGTGCCCCCCACAACTCCTTTGCATATTAGACAACACACCCCTAGTGTAGCCAATCCTCCAAGAGCTTACAGTAGCCCCTGTAAGAAGAGCTCTGTAAGCTCTTGGAGGATTGGCTACATTAGGGGTGTGTCACCTAATATGCACAGGAGTTCCTGCTACAAAAAACGCCCTGCCAAAGTGTATTTGGTGGACAGTGCCACACAACTGGGTCAAGCCCAGTGGCAAAAACTGCACAGTTCCCAAAGGAGAGACTGCGGGGGGGGTGTGTGTGTGGAAGGAAGGAAAACTGAAGATGGGCAGAGAAAGGTAGGTTTCTTTGTGGGTGAGAAGGAGAGGACAAAGCAGGAAAAAGGGAGAATCTATGGGGCCTTTTAGAGAGGAGAAAAAGAAGTAGTGGGGGAGAGGAAAATGAGCTTCTCTCTACAAGTCCTTGTGGGTCCCCTTCTATTCTATTCTATTCTATTCTATTCTATTCTATTCTATTCTATTCTATTCTATTCTATTCTATTCTATTCTATTCTGTACTTCTTTTCTAAGTGATAGAGGAACTGGTATCAGGCTTGCAGGGTCATTGTGTTAATATATCTACAAATGTATGTGTTGATTAGATATTATGGGACTGCGGAAGCAAGTCCACAGGCAGAACCAAACTCACCATGGTATCATCAGTCTGAAATTCTATATAGTGTAAATGCTTTGTTAACTGGCATGTTGGCTGTGTGACTTTGGTGGGCACCATCCCAATCACACATGTACCACCCAAATCACTTGGGTTGATGCTGTGGTGTTTGGCTCCTCTGTAGAGTATACTCACTGTGAAGGCAGGGAAATAGTCTGCTCTAAGGCCAAAGAGACTCAGCAGACAGGATGCCTTCGAAACACTCTTTAATATGCAGAACAGCAAGGCAGGGAACAACTTAGACTTGATAGTGGCTGGAGTCCTAACTACCAGCAACACAGTTCTTACTAGTATATTCCAAAAGACCCATCCATTTATGGGAAGACAGGAAGTTCCACTTAGGACCTAAGCCTGTCTCTTAAAGAGACAGGTTCCATATATTACACACACACACCCTTTACATGGGTATCCCCTAGTGTGACATGTCCACAAGTGAAATATCTATCTCAAATCTGGGGTCAGAGGTTCAAGTACACACCGCTCCTGTGGGGAGGGGCACTTCTGTATAACAAAATCAGCACCTGGGATGTCACAGAAGCACTTGCTCCTGGGTGAATGTTTGTAGCAGATTTGTTGACAGTTCTGGAAGCTTTGCAGAATGAGCAGTGCCCCCAAACATGGACTCAATGTCCTGTGGTGGGGTAACCTCTGGGGGCTTACAGGAATCAGGACGGTGCTTAGACTTCAAGGTGCTGTCTTTTCCCAGGAAGAGTCCTGTGGGAGAGGGTTGTAACACCCCCAAATCTGTGTGGGGCACTGATGAATGAATCTTTCATGTGCCTCCTGTTCCTTCTGAAGGTTGCTCCATCAGGGGTCTTCACTGTAATTGCCAGCTCAGAGTGGTGGCGGGGGCCTGATTCCTGTATCATAGTAGAATTTCTGTCACTGTTGGAGGTTGCAAAGGTGTGTGTGGGGTAATATTGAGGTAGTGTTGGGGACAATGCTGCTGAAATAGTAGACAATACACTACACGAAAGTCGTCCTGTTAACAATTGGGCAGGAGAGAAGGGAAGGCTATAATCGGAATATTCCAGTGGTTGAGCAAAACCAAATGGGGATTGGTGCCCTTTTGGAGCACTTTTAGAAGCATATGTTTAATAGTTTGGACCATGTGCTCAACTAACACATTGGACTGAGGATAATGAGGACTGGAGTGTGTCAAGACAATATCCCATTCCTTGGTGAATTGCTATATAATTTGACTTGCAAAAGGAACATGATTGGAGACCATTTCTCTGGGAATGCCATTACACACAAAGAGAGACTTCAGCTTGCTAACAACAGTAGAGGCTGTTTTGTCTAGAAGGAAAAATACTTCATGGTACTTAGAATAATAATGGGTTACCAGGAGATAAGAATGACCTCTGAAGTTCAAAAATGTCAGCTGCTACCTTGAACCAAGGGGGGGAGGTCAGAGATTGCACATGGTAGCATGGGGTCTGTGACTGGCAGGTTGCAAGGACAGGCACTGTGGGCAGCTGGCAACCCATTGTTCGATATGGGCAGTTTCTGTCAGAGCTCTCTCAGCCCTGCCTACCTCACGGGGTGTCTGTTGTGGGGAGGGAAAGGGAGAGGAGTTTATGAGCCGCTCTGGGACTCCTTTGGGTAGTGAAGGGCAGGGTATAAATCCAATCTTCTCTTCCTCCTCCACTACTACTACTACTGCTTCTTCTTCTTCTTCTTCTTCTTCTTCTTCTTCTTCTTCTTCTTCTTCTTCTTCTTCTTCTTCTTCTTCGGCCAGTCCATGAGAGGTCAAGCCTGTGCTTTAGTGCACTGGATCCCTTGATGTGGTAAGTACACTAACTTCAACATGTCATGTCTCATGCCTTGGAGTATGACTATTTTGGGGGCTAATCATTTGCTCCTTCAGATTTCAAGTTCTGGTTTGACTTGTTTCTGCTTAAGGGGCCACCTGTTTAAGTGTTGAGCCTTGAGGCTCTGTAGGATAGAGTCACTGCTGGTGGACTCTCACAACTGGCATAGCAAATGATCACTGATTGGATCAGTTTGTGTAATTGCATGGATTACGTTTTCATCTAGGAGAAAATCTATGTCTTCCTGAGGGGTGGACATTGTGGACCTGGACAATGTGTCAGCAATAAACATGTCCTTGCCTTTTTGTATAGACAAGTCTTATGCCATACTATTGTAATTGCAAGAACATTCTCTGTAGCCTGGCAGGAGCCTTCCCAGTGGGTTTACTGAAGATTGCTTCCAGTGGCATGTGATCTGACTGGACCATTACCAGTATACCAACACATATTGATGAAACTTTCCCATGATGAACATGATGGACAGAAGCTCTTTTTTGATCTGTGCATAGTTCAAGAGGTATAGGCAATGGGCTGCATCTTTTGGAGCAGGGAGACACACAAGTTGTCTTTGGAGGCATCTTTTGGACTACAAGCTTCTCTGTCAGATCAAAGAATCTGAGCACAGAAGGTGTGGTAACTGCTGTCTTAAGAGCATCCAGTGCATCTTGCTGAGCTGGGCCCCGCTATTAGGCTGCCTCCTTCCACAGGAGCGTATGTAGAGGTGCTGTCAGAGCTGATTAATTAGGGATGTACCTGGAGAGATACTATATGCAAGAGATGTTGTACACCCTTCCTATCTGTTGGTGGGGACATCCGAGTTACAGCCAGTACTTTGGTGACATTGGGTTGAAGACCATCTTTAGAGATGATGTGCCCCATGTACTTGACTGTGTCAACCATGAACTGAACTTTGTCCAGGTTGAACTTCATACCTTTCTGGTGAGACTTCTTCAAGACTTGTTCAAGGATTTGATGGTGTTCTGCTTCCATGGAGGTTGCAATGTGCACACCCGGGATGTCACAGAAGCGCTCATTATTCTTTTGACCAAAACCAGCTGGGCTCTGAGAAGGGACAGGTGAGGGAGGTATCTCAGCAAATGGAGGCACACCCAACACAGGAGGAGGGCACATGGAAGAATGTAACCTCATGAGAGCAGGAAAATCAGGAGACATTCTGAGCCTCGGTTACTAAGCAAACGGTTCCTGGATCTCCCCACAGATATTGACTCTGAACCACTGGAACAATGGCTCCTTCCCCAGCCTCCATGAAGCTTGAAGGAAATTTCTCAGACCCCCATGTTAGAAATGTATGGGTTGCAAGGCCTCAGATTCCAGCCATTATAAGTTTAACTTTGTTTACCATCTCTACTATTGTTTAGACTGACCTGGAAGGGAAACCTGGCACAGAGCCAATGGGGAGAAAGCCCGGGAAAAGTGGTTTGTCTTGTAACACTGATTGGTTAATGTAATCAGGTGGCTTCCTTTCTAGGGGTCAAGAAGAAGGAGATTCTCCATTGTTGTGTACTTGTTGTGTGACCATAATTTCTAGAAGTAGGATGTGAAAATGTAGCTCTTAGACATGTTTGTTACTTTGTAGGTTTCCTGTGTACCTTTTACCCTTAGAAATAAAGCTTTTTAAACAGAAAGAAATGTCTCCTCTCCAGTGAAGCAAAGATCCATTGTAAACTCTGAATAATTAAGTATTTTTGACTATTTTTACCAACACCCCATTGGATAAGAGGACTCAAGCTTCTGCTCTCCAGTATAGGAGAAGGTGTGTGTTGGTAATTGGGGACTCCTGACTGAGAGGAGTAGAAGATGAAGTATGCTGACTGGACGTCGTCTTGAGTGGTATGCTGTCTACCAGGTGCACACATCCAGGATGTGATGGAAAGGGTAGGAAGACTCATCAAACCCACAGATTATGATCCCTTTTTAGGAAAGTCCATAGTATGTCACTGACCACTTTGGCTTCTAGAGATGAAACCTACACAAATATTTTCTAGTATATTTCCAAGCACTCTATCAATGGGCAACCTAAATGCGCATTATTGTCCATGGTGATCAACCAAACCCAGGTGTGTGAATCATGCACCACAGAGCAATCATTAATCCCTACATCACAAGTGGATATTGTTTTGTCTGCAGTGATTCTTGCCTTTGCTTGTTTTGCTGCAGCTAAACCAAGAACACAGGCATAATTGTTAAGAGATTCACCTGCTATGAAGCCCCCATCCACTTTTCTCCCCTCAGAGGCAAGATTTTCCCTCCATTTTTCTTTACCTGTCTGACTGAGCCACTCTAGTAACGTGTTGTCTTCTTTCCCAAAGAAATCTGGCTGTCCCACCCTGTCAAAGTATAATAATATGGCTGTTTGTTCAGCCCAGGAACCTGAGGCAAGGATTGGAAGCCCCTTTTAACTTTAATGACACTTGAGTGGTTCTTTATAGCCCATATATTTTTTTTCATCATAGAAGGGAAAGGTCAGGTGAAATCAGGGGTTGAAATTATGAGGTAAAACCAGTACAAGAACAGACTTTAGTTCTTATGTTCCAGGCTCATGAGAGTTTCTTAAGCTATTCAGAGTTACTTAAATCTTTATGTTGAAAGGCTTCTGTTCCAGTGTTTCCCCCAAAGACTTCAGTATATTTTCTTTATTCTCTGACTGTTTTGGTTTCCAGAAGGCTGGTACACTCTTTCCAGTACCCAAACCCCTTATCTGGAAACACCGATAATTGCCTTGAGTTTCTAATGGGCTGTTAAGGTAAAGGCAGTTTTAAACCACACCAGACTAGGGATCTCTGCACTGTTCAGAGCTGTCACCCTGTTTAGACTGGGTAGGGGAATTCCTTCTCTCTCTAGAAGATCTATCCCTTTTCCTTGTCCTCAACAGGAGTCTCCGTCTAACTACACACTTGTTCTTGCCAATTTTCCCCAGTTCTCCTGTCTGTGTTCTCATTCAGAGCTGAATTCCAAAACTGTTGGTACTCAGTTCTTCTCAGCTATGGCTGAAATCAGACTGTCAGTACTCAGTCAAGGCAGAAATCTGACTTACTTCACCTCAGTATCCACTTCAGAAGTCTTTCTCTGCTCAGCTGATGCTAACCAATCAGATTGCTTGGAGCATCCTCTCACTCAAGGCTTTATGTTTCTGTGATGAATTAACCCTTCACAGTCCTTCACTCTGTTTGTACAGCACTTCTAAGGTGTTAAAAAGTGCAATCTGTCACACCTGCATTGGGGGGGGGAAATCCCTGAATTGCCTGTTTAGCTGTATTTATGCGACTCTGGCTCCTGGGACTGTAATTTTCACCTGCTAAATTGTTAAGCAACTGTTGAAAACATTAGTGGGTTTAAATGCAACTGAGAAAAAAATACTTGCTGGAATGTGTGTGTGTGTATATATATATATATATATATATATATATATATATATATATATATATATATATATATGCATGTGCCTCTGTGTGTGTTCATATATATAAAGGAAGCCAGCCTAGTGTCAAGCCCTGTCAAGAATGGTGCTAAACTTAATTATTGAGGTGAAGATCAAGTGTCAGTTGGAGAACTATATTTACAGCCATCAGTGGAAATCAAATTTTTCTATATTATGTACAAACAGCTTGTGCTAATTAGTGTGAAATTTAATTTGTACTAATCAGTGGAAAGAAGCGCCAAAAGAACTTGTCATGTTAATTTGTGCTTTTCACAGAATGCTGGATGGGGAGGGAAAAACAACAACAACAAGCCTGCTGAAGAGGTTGTGCTCGGGGACAAAAGGTAGGTCAGGAACAGCCTTTAAAGTCAGTCTGATGCTCCTGTTTTTGGCCTTCCATAGAGACCATATTACTTTGTAGCAGTAGAAGAACTGATCTTCACTTTCCCCTTCAGGCTTCACTTAATTTTACAGGGAGAAATGGGAAACATAAAATATGGCTGGTTAGTTCACACAGGCATATAAAATTCAGTTATCCATGGCTTCTTTGTCCTCATGCCCCTCCTTAATTCATTGATCCAAATATTCTAAAACTCCTGTATTTACCCTTTCTGTGAATAGCACAAGTTCCTTTCCTTAAGACCTACAATAAGTGAAACCAATTTACTGGGAGCTGAATTTGCAGCCTCGGCCAGGAGATGAGCGCAATACAGTGTCTGTTCCATGTAGCTGACTGGATTTGGGGCTTGGGCTCCATGCCCTGTGGCACATGGCCAGGCACCCAATCACTAGGGTAACTGCCAGCCTTTCTGGTAAGGCATTCCCATGGATGAGCTGTGGCCATGACAGCTCTCCCCTGTGGGCCATGACAGCTCTCCCCATGGCCATTTAAAGAGCTGCAGCTGGGTACCTCCTCCTGCTTTCTCCAATTCTCTTCAGCTCGCTCAAGTACAAGGAAGTCCCGACTTTGCAACCATGTGCTTTCCCACTAAGAACAGAAGGAAGTTCCCTTGGAGCTCCACTTTGGGCATGGAGGTTTTTTAGAGCTACAGCCTGTACTGTGTTCATGCTGAGAGCAAGCCAGTGTGTGCACTTTCTTTCAGTTTTGATTATTTTATTCAACTGTTTTGGCTAAGCAGCGGGCTAGTATGTGGTGTGGATTGTGCAGTAGCCTGTTGAATCATGAGCTGCATTTGATGAGTGGCTTACTTGGTGAGGGTTGGTTTGGCTTAATTGGAGGGGGAAGTTTGTTTCAGGGTTTCTTATGCTGTATGTGCAAGGGGTTGGACTAGATGACCCTGGAGGTCTCTTCCAATTCTATGATTCTATGTGATTTTTTTTTTAAAGAGAGAGTGGGAGGGAGTAAAAGGAAATGATCACAGTAAGGCAATAAACTCTACTTTCCCGGGGGGGTGTGTGAGAGGGTTTTCATTTGACTTGTGGGTTAGTTAGTGTCTACATAAACTGTTGGCATGTGGATTTGTTGTTTTTGTAGAGGTTGCAGACTAGGTTGTTTTAGCTGTAGTTGCTGGGGGCTGGAGCTAGAACACATGACCCGCAGCATCTCCACTGATGGTTGTGCGCTGCCCTTCTAAATGTATTTTAAAAGGAAAAAGGGCAGAGTTTTTGCTAGTTGCCTCTCTGCTATTAGCAAGGCTCCTCTTCTGGGATAGTAAGTTTAGGTTAGGTTTTGTTCCATTTTTTTCATATAGCCTCTAGGTTTTAAGCTCTACGGCAAGTACTTTAAATAAATGGTCAAGTCTCTGGCTGTTGCAGTATATTTAAATAGAATATAGTTTAGGTGAGGTTAAGATTTTCAGACGTCTATAATCAATATAGATTAATTAGGACTAGCCACTGTGATTAAATTTGTGTGTTCATGATTTTAAGTTAAATAAAGAGGTTATAATAAATTGTCTAATTGTAATTAATTTAAGGTAGATCCTCAGACTATTGGGATTCTCCACAGCTACACTGGGATTGGCCATCAGATGCAGATCAACCACATCCCCTCCTCCTCTCTATTCTCAGGAGAAGTTTCTGTTAGGGATGTTTCCTTTGTTTTAGAATAACCAATTCTTTCTTTAACAATTCCTTCATTCATATTAGCTGATGACCTATTTGATGGAATCAAAGGTTTGACTCTATGATTTTAAAAATATCTAGAGGGAAAAATCTCTAAGTGCTGCAGAGATTGATGTTTTGCCAGTATTAAAGAAGGAATCCATGAGGTATTAAAATGTGATAAAATACGATCATGATGGATCGGGCTGTATATCCTTTTGACAGACCTCAGGTTAACATAAGAGAATCCTTGCAAGTGAGGTAAATGTTCCCTTGCCTTTCATTTAAAGGACCAGTCTATCCATTGTTTCTGAAATTTATAAGGCCTTTGGTACTAAATTCAGTGAGGTGGGAGATTCAGGGGCACCTGCTATTCTAGGTTTGTTCTCTTTTAATGGATAAAGGGGTTGTCTCCAAAGGTTATTTGTAGGACACAAATCTCCTTGCTCCCCCTGTTTGGGGATTACATAGTCTAAAATACTAAAGAATTGAAATAATGGATCAAGTTTCTCATAGGTTTTACTCACAGTCTGAGCTATTAACAAAGTTTGGGAAGCCAAAAATTCAAAATCCTTACAATGCATTTTAAATATTGTTCTTTGGATAAATCTATTTCTGGTAATTTAAGTGTTGAGGAAAGAGTTTTTTTAATCTCAGTGATACCAGAATGGGCTAATAGTGGAGCTTTATCATTAGACAACCAAGGAAAACTATGATCTGAGCGGATAGTGGGAAAACTAATATCTAGGAGATCGTCAATTCTACTTTGTATTCTTTGGGGTTATGTCAATAAAGGTCGTGGTGGTGGTGGTGGTGGTGCTGCTGCTTCCTCTTCCTCCTCCTCCTCCAGTTTTGGTTATTCATTAAAAAAACCCTCCCCAAAAACAACAGAAGGCTCATAGAGCATATTTCTCAGCCAAATGAGTGTTGTGGGTCAGTCAGGAGACAAGGACTCCTCAGGAGGAGAGGACTCTTCAAGAGAAGAGGAGTCCCATGTAGCCAGCTCTGAAGCAGCAGAAGCTGGCAAGCAGGAAGACGAACTGCAGGCTTGTCAGAGTTTGCAGCTGACAGCTGATGCACAGCCACCAGCTCCTTCCATCCCTATTCCAACAGATGAAACCCAGGTGGTTGTCACCAGCCCTCCAGTTTCACCCACACCCTTTGAGCACTGGAGACAAAGCCTTAGAATGGAGTTCCAGGAGAGAAGACAAAGCGCATGTCTTCTGGCCTAACCCCGGCTGCTTGCTGATGATGAGTAGTTGCAGGGTTACTCCCAAGCAATTGGCTGCAAGTAAGAACTTGCCACAGATGCATACAAAAATCAGTCAAGGGCTACTGCTTGATGTGGGAGCAACAAGTCACCACCTGGTGGACTCTGCAACCACAGCTCCTGATTCTCCTCCACTCCAGTGACCTTTGGACTGGTTTTAGACTTAGATATCAGACCTGCTTGCTCTTGTACATGACCTTGGACTTTTAGACATTGCTTGGCTTCTGCTCTGTGGTAACTTACCTAGACTCTGAAACCAAGTGAACTAGGCTGCACTTTAAAATAATAACAATTAAGTAAAATAGAAAATACATAGGAACACAATATACAGCCTGCAACTTTATCTTCCATGAACAAAGGAAAACATTGCCGTCCAGATAACTGAAAAACCAGAGCTGTAGTTTTTTTTAAAAAAGAATCAAAAGGACAACCAAACATTAATAGGAAGGAGGGTTTAATAACACCCTTCCCAGTCAGGTGAGCCAGTTAAGTTCCACTCTAAAATAATAACAGGAGATAATAATAATTAAGTAAAATAAATTGGTTAATAAAATAATAAAACACAATATATAATCAATAACTGTAGAGCAGAGGGGAAAAACTCTGTCTCTGCATAAACCTCAGCTTTTCCCATCTCAGAACCAAACCAAAATCTCAGCCCATTAAGCCATGGCTTTTCCCCCAAAAAATTGAGCCAGGGACAAAGGCTCTGCAGGCTCCAGCTCAGGGCCATCCAAAAGGGACTCAGCAAAAAAATAGTGCAGCATAACACCTGCTGCTTCCAAAACACCAGCACAGATCAAGGGGTCAGCTGGTCAATCCAAAATGGGAAGCGGTCCCACTAGGGCATCAGCCAATAGCAACTTGACCCCCCCCCCAGGCTTCAGTGCTGAACAATTTGGCTGTTCTTTTCAGGACTGGAATAACTATCCAAGCATTTTCAATTAGGTTGTTGCAATACAGTCCCTGAGCCTTCCACCAACCTTAAAACATCAGGCAGGGGGAGGAGAGCTGGTTCCCCAGCAAAGTCTATTTTTTTCTTGTGACTCCAAGGACAGCACTTTGCAGAGCCCCCCCCCCAAGAGCTGTGCCAGGCATCAGTCTTGGAAGGTAGTGAGAGAATGTGACACATCTTGCAGTGACACTGAGTCAGATGAGTCATCCTCTGAGGAGGATCTGCACATGTGTAGGGGGGAGTTATTGGGTTAAGGGTGCCCTTATCCCAAGCTTATCTGTGTGGGTATTAAGGCATAGGTGATGCTGGCCCAAGCATGGTATGGGGGTCTGATCAATCAGACGCTAACAGGTTTCCCCTGACTATAGTGATTTTGAAGGACCGCCCCCCCCAATTCACCTCCCCTGGATTGTTATTATGTTGATTTTTTCCCCACTCCTTTATCCTGAAGGGGATGAGGGCAAGCGGGGGCCATATCATGGCAAAAAAGGTGGTGCCAAAATAGTAGCTGAGCAGAATCTTGTAAACTGGATGTCCGGTTATGAGGTCTTCATGGGGGTAGTGCTGTCAGCATATCTCGAGCGAGGCTGGGATTTAACCAACCACATGTCTAAATGTGTGAGAGCTCGGGCCCTTGCTGGTGAGTCAGCTGCAATTGAATACTTTGAGGCTTTTTGCAAAGGGGCCTCTCATAATGCAGTCTCAAGATGGGACCTTACTAATGATAAAATTTGGCTTGTGAAGGTTGGACCAAATATGAGAATTTGACCTGATACATCTTAGAACAAAGGGCTATTTAGACATGACACTCCTTGCAGGGTTGCTGGGAGTATAATCAGGGTAGATGTAACCACCTAAAATGCAAATTGGAGCATAACTGTAAACCCTGGTTTGGCCTTCATCTCAGGCTGTCATGCTTCTATGATGAGGGGAGGCAGCAATTTTGGACTGCCCAATCCTCCTTTAAGATTAATGCCAAAACAGAAGGAGGATCAGGTGTCAGTTCTGCCATGGCAATGGAAAATAAATTCATTATTGAAAAAAACTGGAATTTGGGTTTAGCTCGTATGCCCATCCACCCCCAAATTTTGATTCAGTTATTAGCAGATTATCCTGATAAGGCCACTGCCAGAATGCTGCAGGAGGAGTTTACTTACGGTTTCTGTATTCCCTTAATTGGTCCCCAAATTGCCACTGATTGTGGCAAGCTCAGATCAGCTAGGGACTTACTTGATGTGGTTCTGCATAAAGTAGCCAAGGAATGTGTTGAGGGCCAGGTAGCAGGCCCCTTCAAGTTCCCCTTCCCTTTGCTAACTTGAGTGTTTCTCCCTTAGGAGTGGAATTTAGGCTTATTTGCCACCTCTCACACCCCAAGGATTCATCCTTGATTGATGTCATTCCCCCTGAATTTTGTTGAGTGTGTTATGCCTCTTTTTGATAAAGTAGTTAGTCTGGTAAAATCATGCAGCCCAGGTGCTCTTATGGCCAAGTGTGACATACAGTCTGCATTGCGGTTCCATGTCTTACTTGGGACCGAGGTCGGCTCACCTAGTACACCCGCCCCCCCCCCCTTGAAATGAACTCACACAACCAGTTTCTTTGGAAAATTAGGTGGATAAATTTGGCCACAACTTTTATTGGTTACAGCTGTAGAGCATTGGCACAGCACGGGTCCACCGAATCCGACCTATTGGCTGGCCCGTGTGCCAGCCGAGTTAACCGTTACCCAGCCAGCCGGCATGGATAGAGAAGGCGGGAGGGCAGGTTATCGGAGTTCACACGGACGCTTGCCCCTTTGTGAACTCCCCTGCCCTCTGGCTGTGAGGGCAAGCACTGTTATTCCTTGAGCTAGCCAGCTCCGTTCAGCCCTCATGCCAAGACCCTTAAAGGGGTCCCCACTCCGGAATTGGCACGCAGGCCGAATTCCGCCAACAGATCCGGCCCCATGCTGTTACCGCCGAAAGTTGTGACAGATTGTGCAATGAAAAAACGGTAAGTAAACACTACCAATAGCATACCTACAAAGACCCGATAAACACCCCCTTAGCATTCCCTCAAATTTCAAACACCAAACCCCTGCACCATAATACGCAGGGAGGGATGGGTGGGCAAACCGGGCTCGCCTCGTGGTCGAGTTGGGAGGGGGAGCAGCTTCCCTTTGGCTTTTAATGCCTCCCCCTCCCTGACCACCCTGCTGCCCTCCATTGGCTGGGAAAGGGGGGGGAGGCGCGTCTTTTCCTGCCATGCGCCAGGCCCCCCCCCTCCGGCCGGCCGACCTCTTTGTCCCTGCCCGTCCCCGCAAATGGCGGGCCCGGCCTACCCGGGCCCTTTCTGCATCCAGCTTTTACCTGTTCATCCAGATGATTTCTTTGCCTGATGAAAAATTGTCTACGATTTGGGCCTTACTGCTTCAGGACTTAGAAAAGGAAGGGGAAGCACACTTAAAGAGATTCACGCTCTGCTAGGTCATTGCATGCAGGGTTGTCGCCCCGGACAAGCTTTCTGTGCTCAGCTGGTGAGATCTACCACTGGTGTCTCCACCCCTCACCATCTCATTAGGGTTACCCAGGGGATTAGGGTGGCCTTTCACATGTGGATTGACTTTCTGGAAAAATTTAACAGGGCAGGCTTCTTTATCACCTGGTGAGACATTGCAAGTTTGCTCAGATGCAGCAGGTAGCTTGGGGTTTGGGGTATATTTTGCAGGTCATTGGTGCACACAGCAGAGGCCATCACATTAGGAGAGGACTGGCATCCTGAGGGATCTTACTTTCTTGGTGTTTTTTCCAACATTGGTGACAGCGGTTCTTTCGGGAGATCTATTTTGTAATAAGTACATTGTATTCTGGTGTGACAATCAGGTCATGGTTAGCATTGTTAACAGGCAGTCATCTTGCTCTGAGTGGGTCATGCGCCTAGTACACAGATTTGTTCTTGCTTGTCTCAGAAATAACATCTCTTTTTCAGCAAAATATATTGCAGGTGCCAGTAACAACATTGTGGATGCGTTGGCTTGATTTCAGGAACATAGATTTCGGGCACTGGCCCCCAAACTGCAGCAACACCCAGACCAATTCCTGGAGGATCTGTGGAGCAGTGTTCCCTCTAAGCTGAGTTAGTGTGAGCTACCTCACAGTTTTTTAGCCTCCAGCTCACACATTTTTGTCTTAGCTCAGAAAGAATGGCTCCAGAGCAAACTAATTTATGCAGTAGCCAAATCGCTCACTCACATCCTTCCCAGTCTCTGAGTTTTTTTGTACTTTATTACATGGCCCACCTGAAGGTGCTATATGCAGCAGTGAGCTCTTATCCATCCATATTCCAGAAGGGCCTTGTCTTTTTGTGATAGCTGTCTACGGGGCCTTAAACTCAGTATTTTCCTGCAGCAGTAAAAAATGGAGTAACATTACAAGGGTTCCCAGATATTGTTACAAGTTTCTCTCAAAGGACTGCCTTGCCCAGTCCGAGCCTTGAGACCAGTTTTCCCTGGTCCCCTCCTTATTCATGCTGACAACTCCTGTCTTTCTCAATTTCTGTTTGCCAGCATTTTGCATAAGTGTCTGTTGGCAATAGGTTTGCCATCAGCTGATTACAGCATCCACTCTTTTTGCAAAGCTGCAGCCACTGTGGCTTCCAAAGCCGGGCTCTCACCAGATAAGATTAGCGCCATTGGGCGATGGTGCTCTGCAGCATATCATACTTATATTCGCTCTCAGTCCAACTAATGGTAATTAATGTTTGGTTCTAGTCCCTACAGGTGCACATAGAAAGGTCTGTATTATAGGACACAGCGTGATTTTTAGGGCTGAAAGATATGTATCCTTGTCTGGCTGGGAAAAATCTTTGGACCTCAACACCCACTTGGAAATAGACTGGGTGGGCTGCAGAGGAATGCATTGGGCCTCTCTTCTAGATACCATCTCCACCCAAGTTTTTAATCATGGCCCTCCTGATGCTTTAGTGATTCAGCTAGGAGAGGTGAGAAAGGTGCTATGCTGCTGTGCTCCATCATGTCTGATCTTCAGATCCTTGTGTCATGTCTGCCAAACACAAAGTTATTCTGATCAGACCTTCTGGAATGCTATGTGTGGAGAGGTGCCATTGCAACAGACTTGGCCAGGAGAAAGGTCTGCAAGGCTGTACAGAAGCTTATCACATCCTTTAGGGACTTATTATGGAACATACAGAGATTTCTTTTTGACAAACAGCACTTTTTACCTCTCAGAGTGGGGTGTGGACACTTGACTGTACAGTATCTGTCATGGCCTGCTTTGTTGTTTACAGGATTAGGGATGTTGGTTGGAGCTGGGTGGGGCACCCCTCAGTTCTTGTGGCAAATTGGGCATTGCAGAGGAGGGGCCTATGTGCTTACCTTCTCTGGTTGAGGACTCCCTTAAGGGGTCTTGGGGTGGAGCCATCATGTGGCATGCCCAGATGGGGGCTGTTGGCTGGCTGTCATCACCAGGGGGCATGGGCAATGTGATAGATTGTACATGAAGTGCAGGTTTTAAAATGTTGCTAGTTGAGAGAGCCTGGGAGGTAAGGATTTAGTCTTCCCTGAAGTGGAGAGCTTGTTTGATTGGCTGTTCTACACACTCTCTGATTGGCCAGTATCAGCTATCAGCTGAGAGAAAGTATATGACCAGCTGTGTACTGGAGGGAAAAGAGGCTTTCTTCTGGAGTCAGCAAGCCATTGAGTCAGCTTCTGATAGAGAAAGAGATGGCTGGAGTTAGTAGTTCTGACAGGATTGGTCAGACAGGTTCTTCTTTGGGGAAAAGAGAAGAGACCCTTTTGCCCTAATTGAATAAGAACTACTCTGAGAGAGAATTGTGATTCTAAGTCCAGTAAGCTAAAAACTAATTTACACAGGCATCAGTACTGGTAGAGAGATTTGGCAAGGGTGACTGGGTTGTTAGGATGTAACTCCCAACCAAGCCAAACAGAAAAGGGTTATTGCTTCTTAGGCAAAAGAAGAGTAATTCCTGCCAGTTAAAAAGGATTGAGCTCTGAAGAGAACCCTGGTCTGTGGTGAAGGAAATAAGCTTTAGACACCTCAGGAGTTAATAATAATAATCCTTTTCGATTTATTTAATCGCCCATCCGGCAGAGCTGCTGGCCCTGAGCGATAATTACAGTTAATCATAGACAGTGGACTAACAATAATTCATAGGGGATGAGGGAGGACACAACATATAAATATTTTAAATTGCACACATTTGCAGCCGGCGGGACATGTTCAGCTGAGGGTCAGACATATTCCAGAGACATTTCAGAGGCATTCGGAGATGTTCAGATGGCTCGGCTGGATGACGTCAGTTGTTCTTCCAGGACTTCTTCAAGTCGTGGTGCCGCACTGCCACCGCCTGGCTGGAACGACCCATCACAGGCTTCCAACGCCGCAGATTTCTCTCTTAAGCTTTCGAGTTCACGAGCTGGACATTCCGATTTGCCGGCTAACACCTCCCCCACCAGGGGGGTTAGTGTGCCCACTCTCTCTAAGGAGTGGTACCCATTTTTATCTACTTGCCGAAGCTTTCGAACCGCTGGGTGGGCGGCAAGCTAGGGACAGGGCTGGTAGCTCACACCAGCGCGGGGCTAGAACTGACAGACGTTCTGTTCAGTTCAGATGTTACTATAGCCAGAGGATAAATCCTCTGTGCCACCGCTCAGTGGAAAACTGTGTTTTAAAAACAGAGGAAGTTAGATTAAGAAAGAGCAAATTTCTAGGAAACTCTGTGAAGTAATATTGAAACTGCTGAAATCTACTAAGCAAAATACCTCTCACTGAAAAGATCTAGAAATCTCTGAAAATAAGCTACAACAACACACTTTTGTTTGTCTTAAGAATTCGTTCTTGTACAAAATGTAACTTTTACCTCAGTATTTTAAAACCTTGACTTTCCTATACATATTCCCTGCCTGTTAAATAAAAATATTTTATTCTGTTTAAAAGTTATAGTCTCAAGTGCCATTTCAAAGCGTTTAAGGCAAGAGGGCTCCTGTTTTCCCCTCAAGTTCCTGTGCTGGATCCAAAACCAAAATGTATCTCTGTCAAAGGGTGGGACAATCAAATCTTTTAAGACAAAGTAGAAATGTGCAGCTCTGACACAGAAGAGAACAATGTTTTGGCAGGAAAAATCTGCCTGGGAGTTGGGAAGTGAAAGGGATCCATCATATGGAACCACTCAGTGATTGGCACCTAGGTGGCTGCCACTAGCATTGCCACTCCAGTTTTTGGTTCCCCCCAGCAGGTGGGCTGGGAGGAGAGGGTTATCAGGCAACAGGTGGGTTGTCCGATCCTGGATCCATCCCTATGCTGTACCAGTGCTCCTTGTTCTTTTCTTTTCTTTTTTTTTAAATCCCCCCAAAGGGTTTTTTATTGCATTTTCTAAATAACTACAGAAAAAGGGAGGGGTACTAACAAACAAACTACAAGAAGGGGGAGATAGGAAAGAAAATCCCAAATGTGATGATTGTAAATAGTGCTTACAAATATGGCATTGACAGATAAAAACTTTCAGTTGTTAACCTCGAAGGTGACATTTGAGTACATAGCTTATGAAGCTCTAGCTCATACAGACTGTTTGGAGTATACTTCTGCAATACGCTAACTTTTCTTTTGTACAAACATCAGACACTCTCATCATCTCATTGCAATAATTTCTGCCTATTACTTTCTACCCCTCTCGCTGTTAAAAAAAAACATCCAAGTTAGGCTTAAACATGATTCTCTTCAAAGAAAAACTCTCCGTTTACCCTCTTATTAAAAAGGGAAAAAAAGAAAAGAAAGACAGACAAACTGGAACCTCCATATGCATCACATAACACCCCTTTTCCCTCTTCCTTTTATGGAGTTAACCTAAATTAGTAAAATCCTTTTAAAATTAATTTAACCATTCATTATCAATTTCTGTAAAAACCCTTTCCCTTAATTTTTCCCAACATACCCCCTTAGCCAACAATCTCATCTCTAGAAAGGGCTCTTCACTATAGAATCTTCCTTAATCTTCTTTAACTCAAAGTCCATTATTTATTAAAACATATCCACCTTTTGCCCAACCTTCTGTTAGCTTTGTCCCCCCATCAAAATATATAATAACTTTATTTTTTAGGAGGAGAGTTTCCCCTCCCCCCTGCTTATCATAGGAGAAACATAGCTACATTGCTGCCTCATCCAACTTTCAGCTACTTTCAAGTTCTTAATGAAGATTCAGTTTCGTTTTAATTTTAACTGCGACACAAAGATGCCATATCAAAGGAAGCACTCCAAAGTCCACGGTCTGTTCATCTTCTCTTTGTCATCAAGCCGCCAAGGTCCCATAAATCAATTGGATCTTTACACCGCCTCTAAAAGTTCTCTAAATTAGTCAGCCTTATTTCCAGCTCGTTCCAAGTTGCCCCCCTTCAGTCTTTCCCAGTCACCACTTACAGAGATATTCAGAGTTTCTCCAAGAAGAAAGAGGGTTCCTCAATGCCCAAAAAGATCACCTTCAGATATTTGCACAGTCTCTCTATCTTTCGAGAGGGGGAGTCTCCCCCCCTCCGCCCGCCGAAGATGGATTCTGCATCATTTCCAGCCGTCACTCAGAAAACACTCCAAGCTAATGTAAGTTTCCATTTCCATTCAATACTTCTCTCTTTTCTTATGTTTCTTCTTCACTCCCCTTCACTATCCCTTAAAAAACATCATTTTTATATTATTATATTGTTATGCGGGGGGAGGGAGTTCCCTTTCCCCCGCTTCTTTTCTGGGAGGGAAGGGGAAGACTTTATTCCATCTCAGTCTCTCACTATGATGTTAACAGTCTTTAAAGGAGATTCTAATTCTTCCTTCTAGCCATTTCTAGCTAGCCAGATACACCGTTTTCAGTTGCTATTTTTAAAGTCCCAAATATTTGCTTGTGTGTTGCTCAATTCATGACTCTCAGTATTCCTCCATCACAGTCCCTTCATTTTCCATTTCTCCAATGTTAGTTTCCTTTATCTAGTCCTCCATGGGGGGGTCTACAGTTGTCTCCCCCACCCATGCTTGGGAGGATATATTCTTCCCTCTGATGCTTCGTTAAACTTGTACTCACACTTCTTCAGTAAGAAATCGGTTCAGCCAGTCGCTTGATTACAGCTTAATCACCATCCGCTTGGTTCCCGGTACGCAAAGCCTCGGCCATTACTGGAACACAGCAGGGAGACCGTTGGGGCAAAAGGATGCCCCCACCCCCAGGCTAGAAGCCGGGGGGGAGAACCTCAGCGCCCCCTGACTCAGGGCTCATACTGAACCCTGGGGGAGAGCATATGATCGCCCTCCCTCTCTACCTGCTGGTCTGCAGACCATTCCCCCAGGAGAGGGGAGAATGGCTGCCATCAGCTTGCCAATCCAGTGCTCCTTGTTCTGTTTCTAATAAAGCTGTGGCCAATTAGTATGCCCCCAAATGTCTGGTTCTGTGTTCCTTCTGCATGCTCTTCCCCTAATAGGCCTTTGGCCTGCAATGCCTTTTCTGAAATCCCCTCAGTTCTCTGCATCCTTTCCCTTTCTTTGCCTCAGGCTTGTCTCATCTATTCCTTAGTTTCCTCTGTTTCTGGTCTATAACTTAATGTCCCTCTTGCTTCACTGTCCTGTCTCTGAGTCATTTCCCTGCCCCTTGGTTTTTTCAGTCTTCAGCTTCCTACGTTTGTGGTCCAACTTCCTACCAACAGTATCATGCATCTCTCCTGGTTCTAAGCTCAGTGAAAACATTTGCCCATATATTTTGTGACTGATCCAGCTTTTTAAACAATTGCCTGGCAAGTGGACAAATGGTGCAGCAAATATGGAGGGGGAGTTGAGGTCCATCAGATTGTCGAAGAACATGTATGCATGAAAAGGCACTGTGTTGTTAGGTAGGGATATGGTGCAGCAATCTGTCAAACAGCCAGAAATGGGCCAAAAAATGGTATGTCAAAAAATAAAAATGGCTCCCTGTTCATGACTAGTGATTGTAATGTGAACTGGCAGGTATTTAAGCAAATCTGCATTCAAGCACATATTTTATAACACCCCAAAAGTCCAGATCAGCACAAAGCCCAGCAAATCGACCAAGACTAGTCACTAGAAAAGGGATGATGTGGGTGAGAGACCAGGCAAAAGAGCGGTGACTGCCCCTGGAGCAGGCGCGACCATTTGTCTGCCCCCCCCCTTCTTCTTGAATGAAGCATGTGGGTTGGGGAGACCAATCCTGGCTCAGTGTGGGAGTGCTGGCCAATAGAGGGCAAGCTGGCCAGCCAGGTCCAGCAGTAGCTGCCCTCAACACACAGATCAGCCCAGCACAAGCTCCCCACCTGCCTGCCCTCTTTTTCAGACCATGTGGGATTAGCTGGTTGCCATTTCCAGGGCCGAGCAGGAATTTTTGGGGCCTCACTCAGATTAGCTGAGAGGGGGCCTTTTTTCACCTGCTTCACATAGTCAGAGGGGGTGTGGTTCAATAGGCCTGGTACAGCTGGTTAGGCCCTAACTGGGAAGGCGGGAAAAGCACAGGTTGAGGGGATGTTGAATTGGCAAGCACCCTGAGATATAAGTGATGGGGGGGGTTCCTCATACTGGGTGCCTATGGGCTTGGCAGTCAAGGTGACTCAGTTGGGGGCCTCCTTGGGGTGGGAGGAGCATATGACAACCTTTAAGGCTTTGCAGCCATGGGCTGGAATATGCCCTTCCTTCCCCTCTATGCACTGGCATGCAGGCTGTGACGAGTAAGGTCCAGAAGAAGGCCGGACCTGGCTCTGAGCTGGGGTGGGTTTGCCCTGCCAGGAGGCTTGCATGTCAAGCCTAATGCAACCTGTGCTTTAATGTGTTGGTACAGATCAGCTTATGTATAAATAAACTCCCAGTTTAACCCATAACTTGTGTTGTGTTTCATTCAAGGGGTGGGCAGGCAAATACCTGGATACAAGAAATGGATCAACCTGAAGTGCTCATTATCTCAAATCTTGACCTTTGGTTATGGCAGACAAGGTATCCAATGCCCAACCATTTCCACAGTGTTCCTTATCCCCATTCCTTCAATAGGGACAAAGTTGTTGCCAGTAGTGGGGCTTTTTTCTCATATGAACTGAATCCATTAGAGCGTGAGCCAGTGAGCATTTTGTTATTGGCACCTAAGAGAGCAAAAATCCACCCCAAAGAAAACTATTATGCACACTGGCTCAGAGCTATGGAAAATCTATGGCAATACTGACAAACCTCTACAGTCACCAAATAAAATGCTTGCAGCATCAAAGAAACTGATCCACAATTATCCATATGGAAAGGAATGCATGCAAAGAGAAGGACTGTGCCCACTTGCTTTTCACTGGGAATGCAGTTGCCACCTGGGCTATTGTATGGATATGTGCTGGGCATGCACTTTCTGTGGCCCTTCATGGAACAACAGCACAGAGCTGGTTGGAGAGTGTGTGTGTGGGTAACAATCCAAGCTGGAACTGGGCTGCTCAGAGCACTCTTGGACCTGTGCTCCCTGGAGCCTGAGTCGTCTTGGGTGGTGGTGGTGATGGGGGTGCTTGTGGAGGGCACCATGCTTGTAGAAGAGAGGTTGAGGCTGGAGAGCAGCACTGGCTGCCTCAGGAAATAATGTGAAGGGCTGCTCTGCCTTGCATGTTAGAATCTTCCCAAACAATTCCATCTCTGCATCCTAGACCCGCAGTTCTTAGGTGCATTCACCCCAAAAACAGTCCTACCGCTTTACGTAAGATTTTCTTCAGGGGGGGCATGCTTGGGGGTGCCACAATCGGAGGAGGAATAGGACATTTTCCCAAGAGGAGCCTTGATTTGTGCAGAATGACCAGGTCCACCCAGTCCATTATCCTGTGGCCAGCCAGTTCCTTCAGAGGGCCAGCATCAGGGTACAGAGGCTGAGGCCTTCACCTGAGGTTGGCTCCGGGCACTGGCATTCAGTGGTTGACTGCTTCTGAATGTGGAGGTTCCCCTCAGTCACCATAGCTAGTAGATTCAGGTGTGTGTTGGTCTGAAGCAACAGAACAAAATTCAAGTCCAGTAGCACCTTTAAGACCAACAAAGTTTAACCAAAAGCTTATACCTTGGATAAAACTTTTCTGGTCTTAAAGGTGCCATTGGACTTGAATGGTTAGTAGCCACTGATAGATTTATCCTTCATGAATTTATCTAATCCCCCTTTAAAGGAGTTTATTCCTGTGGCCATCACTACATCCTCTGGCAGCAAATTCCACATTTTAATCACTCCCTGTGTAAAGCTGCATTTCCTTTTGTCCATCCTGAACCTACTGCCCATCAGCTTCCTTGGATGCCCTTGAGGTCTAGTCTGAATATCTGTCTGTCTTCATTCCTTCCTTCCTCCCCCCCCCAAGTTAGAACAAAACAGAAAGAAGGGTAGGCTCGCCAGCTCTGAGTTGGGGAATACCTGGAGATTTCTGGAGTGGAGCCTGAGTGGTGGGTGTTGCCTTCTGACATACTTCCAGTGATGTCAGGGGGTGTGGCATATGCTAATGAGTTATGCTAATAAGCTCCTGCACCTCTTTTATTACAAAACGACCCCTGTTCCCACCTGTCTGAATATATGAACATCCTAGGCATTCAGTCTCTCCCTGGGGGGCAGCAGCATGGAATCAGGCTCTTCTGTATCCAGAACACTCCACCTCCCCCATCTATCTTGCAGTTTGCATAGTCTCATTATTGAGAATAGTCTTAGAGAGTCTCAAAGTAAGTGTGTCATCACCCTCATTCTTTTCATGCAAATTTTAAAGTCATGGTTTCATTAATATTTGGCTGTAATTGTACAAATAATATAAAATCCAGCATGTTCTTCTTTTACTGGCTGTTTTCACTTCACTGGTGGTTTTGCACTCCTCCTTTCCCCCATTTTAATCTCTCTGCATTTCCTTTGGGCAGCAAGCCATCCCAGTGGGGTGTATAATTTACTTTCTGCTATGGTTCCTTATCACACACTGATGAGTTGATTTTGTTTTTCTTTTATCATTCATTCAAATTATTGTTTTCCTTTGGTGATGGATTTTGCTGCTGCTATGTGTACTTATTACTTATGTTTGTGGCAGGGATTCTTGGCTCAGATTTGAGAAAGACTGTATTAAATGCTGTCGGGGGGGGGGGAGGAAACCCCAACAAGATAGAAGCATGAATAGGAGTACAATGAATAGGACTGAGTGAACAGCTTTTAAAAGAATATTAATTGTCTACTTGATCTGTGAATTGAAGCAAACATTTTGAAATTAAAAGATTGGATGTGAAATCATAGTGTAGAAATGGAGAGCCTTGTAAAACCACAAAATCCAATTTGGGTAAAGTGATGTTGAAGGCACTGCCAGTCACCAAGCTGTCAGAGTATCAAGGATACTTAGGGTAGTCAGCCTTCCAGTTATAGTGGGAGACCACCAACCCTGGACCCCCTCTTCTGCTCTGCCACTTGACAAGGTGATGGGAGAACATAAGAACATAAGAGAAACCAATGTTGATCAGGCCAATGGCTCATCTAGTTCAACGCTCTGACATGGCTGTGACATTCTTCAGGCATGAACTGGAAGTGATGTCAGTGCAATGTAATAATGTCACTTCTGGTTTGCACCAAAAATGATGCTGTAGTGTTGGTGTGGTTCTTATAAGGTAGGTCCCTCCCCCTACAATCTCCTGTCAGATTCGATTGCTGGGCTAGCCACCCTAAGGGTGTTTGATCCTGAGCAAGAAACACTGCCAAAAGCATCCTAGGTTCCCTAAAAGCCTGTATTCAAAGCTTATCAGCCATTCTGGGCAAGTTTGGACTCTCACTGAGTCCAAACAATGATCTAATGGTGGCACCACAAAAGCCCTTTCCAGATGACATTACCTGAGTAGAGTGCCCCACACCTTCCTAAGCACAATCTCATCTGCACTTAGGTTCCGTTTTAAAAAGTAGCATTCCTGATCACTGTCCATGGGGTTTTCTTGGCAAAGATACTGGAGTGGGTTGCCATTTCCTTCTCCAGGGGTACATCACGCGAAATGCTGGCCTGGATGAATCACAAGCCAGAGTTAAGATTGCTGGGGAAAAGATCAATAACCTCAGATATGCAGACGACACCACTCTGATGGCAGAAAGTGAAGAGGACCTCAAGAGCCTCTTGCTCAGGATGAAAGAGGAGAGCGCAAAAGTGGGCTTGAAGCTCAACATCAAAAAAACTAAGATCATGGCATCTGGCCCCATCACTCCTTGGCAAATAGAAGGGGAAGTTGTAGAAGTACTGACAGACTTCACGTTCCTAGGATCACAGATCAATGCAGATGGTGACTGCAGCCATGAAATTAAAAGACGCCTGCTCCTTGGGAGGAAAGTGATGGCAAACCTAAACAGCATGATAAAAAGCAGAGACATCACCTTGCCAACAAAAGTCCGCATGGTCAAATGGTATTCCCCGTAGTAATGTATGGCTGCGAGAGTTGGACTATAAGGAAGGCCAAGCACCGAAGAATAGATTCTTTTGAACTATGGTGCTGGAGAAGACTCTTGAGAGTCCCTTGGACTGCCAGGAGATCAAATCAGTCAATCCTAAAAGAAATCAACCCTGATTGCTCCCTGGAAGGCCAGATCCTGAAGCTGAAACTCAAATACTTTGGCCACAAAATGAGAAGGGAGCATTCACTGGAGAAGACCCTGATGCTGGGAAAGATTGAAGGTCAAAGAAGAAGGGGACGGCAAAGGATGAGATGGTTAGACAGTGTCATCGATGCAACAAACATGAAATTGAGCAAACTTCAGCTGACAGCGGAAGACAGGAGGGCCTGGCGTAAACTGGTCCATGGGGTCGCGAAGAGTCGGACTCGACTGTGCGACTGAACAACAACAACAAAATTCCTGATCACAGGGCCAGGTCGTATTTGTGGAACACTATGTCAGTAGACTCTGTTTCAGGAGCTGGCAATCACAACTAGACTTGATGGTGTTCCAAGGCTAGACCCAGGGATAAGACTGCCATTTCAGTGTGTAACAGTGGAGATTTTAAAAAAGCTGCAAGGACCTGATCCTGATTAGACTGGCAGCAATAATAGCAGCCAAAATGTAAAAGCATGGTTGGTTCTTGCATTCACCAAGATCCATGTTAATTGCCCCTCCCACTTTGAAAAGGGATGGTAGCAGACTACTGGGATTGTATGATGCCACCCAGCCAATCAGGGGGCACTTGTGGCTGGCTATTGAAAGCCAGATTTTCTCACTTTCCTGTCCTTCTGCTGGAAGAGCTGCCCCACCTTTCCTTTATGTTATGGACTGTATGGGTTTAGATGGTCACTCTAGGGCCAAGCAGGATTTTTTTTGGTTCTGTCTCTAATTGACCTTGAGTTTGAGCTTTTTTCACCTGCTTCCTCTTGTATGATAGGGAAGAGTTTGGAAATGACCCTGATTGGAGTAGAAAGGTAAGGCCCTAACTAAGGAGGCCAGCTTAGTGTGGGCTCATTGTTATGTTTTGGGATGGGCACAAACCAGCCCATGTTCATCATGAATTTTGGGTGCTTCATGGTTTACAAAGCAGTGTTCGTGGAAGGGTGCCAGACATGAACATTCCATAAACTTTGGTGCTGTTCATGGTGGTTCATGAATGAATACATTCCAGACAGACTGCTGCTGCTCAATTAAACTGTTTACAAAACTTCAAGGCAAAAAGGGGGAGGAACTTCAAAGCAACAGAGAGGGTGGAATTCTCCAGCCTTGAGCTGTTTTCTTTTTTCTTTTTCTCTGTGTCTCAGGTTTGTAAAAGTAATTCATTGACAAGGAATTGACAAGGACACAAGTTTTATTGTTAAGGAAAATATTCTTGATCCCCAAATATCATAACTGAGAGATAGTGAAAGCTTCATTTTGCTTTATTTCACATCATCCCAAATGGACTCATTCAAAAGTCCTTTCCCACCACTACCAGAATTAGAACATATTTAGCAATGTCATACTATATGACTTCAGGAACTAGAATCTGCCAAAAAGTCACTTAACAAATTACTGCTCCAGAAAACCACTCTTGTCTAATTTTGTTAATTCTCTTGTCAAGCTAAGATGATTTGAACTAGGGTTTTTTTTTTGTAAATTAGAAAAGCCAGTACTCACATATAAGGCTGTGTCAATTTCCACTAATTTCCCCTCAGTATCAGTGAGTTCCATTAAAAAAGCCCTGTTTGAAATAGGCAGCAAGCTAATTTGTTTGTTAGCATGAGATGAATAAAACAAAGCAGTATTATAGGTGTTGACTTTAAATGATGCATGTCCTGCCAAAGATGGCCATGTGACGTATTGTATGAATGATCTTGATCTTGGTTGCCAAAGATGAATCCTGCCACTTAAAGAACTTTTCTAGCTCCTTTTGGTTGATTATTAGGCCAAAGAATAGAAAATCCTTAAGTTTCAATTTCTTCATTGTCAACCTTAAAGTTGTGTAATTTCTCAGTAGTCATTACTACTGTATTCTTGACATTCAGCTCTAATCCTGCTTTGGCACTTTCTGCATTACCCTTCATCAATAGTTGTTTCAAGTTTTCTCTGTTTTCTGCCAGTAATGTGGTGTCATCTACATAACTCAAACTATGATTCTTCCACCAATTTTCACTACACCTTCATCAAAATCTAATCCACCTCTCAATCTCTAAACAAGAAATAGGAAGAAAGCATTCAGGTTTTACAATGCCCAGAAATGGAAAATCAGTTACTGTACTATGACTTATCACAGGCTGCTTCTACCTGGCAATTTCCCACCAAGTGGAACAGAGCATACCTCTGCTTTATAGGTGAGCTTCCACATGATGCCCTGCTCTGTTATAACATGTTGGGCAAAGAAAAGCCTCCACTGCTCAACCTTAAAGGGGAAATGGTATACTGGCTATAGGCAGTGCTCTGCTTGCATCCAGTATAGAGGAATTGGAGTTTAGCAGTGCTTTCAAAATGACAGTACTTAGCTCCTAGACTTCCCTCATCTTTTTAGCCTTATAATGAGGCTTTTGGAAAATGAAGGAAAAATAAACCTCAGCCACATCTTAACTTTGAGCCATAGCTCAGCTGTTGGGGAATGCGAGGTTGCTGGGCTGCAAGAGGCCCTGGTAAGATTCTAGTTGGATCAACTGTTTTGCCTAAGTATAATGAGGAAGAAAAGGGTGACAAAGGGTGGCACCAGCAGAGAGTACTTATGGTTGGTGTTAGAGATGGGCACAAACTGATTCATGAGCCAAAATTAGGCATGAACTTGGCCCAGTTCGGAGCCCCTGAACCAACGTTCAGGGAAGGCGTTTTCCTTGAACATTTATTGGACTTTTGCATGGTTTGGTTTAGCTGTTTGGGCCATTTAAACCTAATAGCTGAGTGGTGTGGATCTGTAGCTGACCTGTTAGGTTTAAATGGCTGTGAGCCATTTCACCAGTCAGCTTTGAAATGTGGCAAGAAGTGAAATGGACTGGTGAAATTGCTGGCAGCCATTTCAGTCCCCCCATTTGGAAGCAGGGGGAAGCATAACTGACTGGTGAAATGGCTGCTAGCCATTTAAACATAACAGTGGGTCTGGTCCACCCATCAGTTATTAGGTTTAAAAAACTGCGAGCCATTAAACTCATCAGTTTTGCTCCCCTTGCTTCAAGTGGGGGAAAGTGAAATGGACAGTTTAAGTGGCTCCAGCAACCCTCCTGCGTGACCCTACTTTCTCCTGCCTGTGGCTTGCCATGGCCAAGAGAAAGGGGGTCCAAACTGGCCGGTTTGGTTCGATGCATTCTTGACTCAGTTTGGCTCAGAGTTCAATTTGGAAAGTGCCCCGAATTGAACAGGAATTTTTATGTTCATGCCTATCCCTAGTTGCCATCCCCACATAGCTCTATCTTGCTATCTGTTGTTTTCACAGAGTCGGCTTTTCATGCCCCATGTGGAACCAGCCACAAAAGAAAGATCCATTATCCATGACTTTGATGCGGGAAAGGTCTAACAAGACCGTGTTATGATATTCCTTTTGGTTAATTACACTTCTGACTACAAACACAACCTGGAGGGGAAATCACTTCCCGCCCCTTGAACTCAAAGGCAATCTGTGTGTGTGTGTGTGGGGGGGGGGGGATCTGAAAGTGAAGACACCTGAAGCTGCAAAAGTGTTTCACTGTAACATGGTAAAGAAAACTATGAATAGATAGGAAACTAAAATTGCAGAGCTGCTAAGATATCCATGAGTTACATCAAGGCTGCACACCAATAGTTGGATAATGTACAGACAATTTAAACTTTCCCCCTAAGAGAAGTAGTTTAGTAACTATAGCTTCATTTGAGATTTAAAATCACAGAATACGGTGGTAGGGAACAAGCAGAGAATAGTAAGTGAAAAATCTCTTCTATTCAGTGACATGAGAGATAAGGGAAATAAAATCTGGCCTTAGGTCAGGGATAACCTTCTGACTTCTTTTACTGAAGTTTCTCTACTCTCCATCTTGTCCCAGTGCTATGTGCATGTGTGTGAAAGAGAAAGGGAGCAAATCTTTAATTCCAGTGACAATATTTAAATCTCTAGATCCTGAAATTCTAGAAAGTGTGAAGATTTCAGGAACATGATATGTCTCTAGACACACACGAGCACGTTTGTTGTTTCAACCATCTTGAATGAACAGCTGGTATTAAAATATTATTGTCAGGTCTACCCAAAAACTGGGTATACAAGAGATTACTAAGAAACCAGTTCAGAAATGCTACATAACAATGATTTATATCTTTTTGCTTCTATTTAGCAATATCTTCAAGCTTTTGAATAACAAGTGCAGTACACAATTGCAATACAGTATGTTGCAATACATTATATACATATATATGTATATGTATATATGTATATATATAATTACATCTGAATAGCAAGAAAAAAAATCCACATGCCCAATTTTGTCAATAACTATCCTAAACTTGCACTTTCTGAGAAAATTAGAGGACAGACTTTGCCCTACAGTTTATTGATGTAACCATTCTAAGGAAAAGTAAGCAATATCTTGCAAAGATAAGGGGGTTAGGACCAACCAATTTTCTGCTGGGGGGTAGTAGTAGTAAATCCTTTTAGATTACCAAAAAGGCTATGTTGGGTATCATAGGACCTGCATGGACAAAAGTAATGTGGGGTGCTAGCTGCAGGGAAGAATAGAACTCATAGTTGTGAGGACACAATGGGCATTTTCAAGTTAAGCCAGCAGCCATGAGGATACTATGGAGGAGAGGTAAATGCAATAAGCTACTTTGGAACACAATATGGGAAAGGACAGTGTAAAAATGAAGTAAATACATAAAAATGAATAGGCGAGATTGAGTGAAAAAATTGTCTAGATTCAGTCCATGGATCCTGTGGATCCTGTAGATTATGAACAAATGCTGTCTATTTGTGCTTTTGTGTACCAGTAGAAGACCAGTGCCAGCCCTTTGAGCGGGCGCCTGCATTCACCCACCCCCATCTCCTTGGATGGAATCAAGGCTCAGCATGGAAGTGCTGACAAATTGGGGGGTGGCACTGATCAGGTCTGGTGGTGGCTGCAATTTCCTGACCATTCCAGCCCAGTGCAAGCTTTGAGATGGACCAGTGTGGTGTGACTGGGCTTCAAGGAGGTCCCTCATGGCTCATCTTCATCTGACCCTTGAGTATGCCAGCTAAGAAGGCACCGCAGAAGAAGGGGGCCTGGCTAAGGAGGCACTCAAACAGGTGCCATTGGCTATATTGTTCTCTAAGGAGGAGGATGGCCCCTCCCTGTGGGATTTGGCAGCCAAGACAGAGGCCCTGCAGAGGGCCAAGGTGGAGAAGCAGAAGACTGGTGATGCTGGCACATCAGGTGCAGCCGCCCCACCTGAGTGCACCAGGTCTGCAGCCTGCAAACAGGAAATGCATGCCCTTTATGCCAGGTTGGCACAACTGCAGGAGTCTGAAGATGATGAGAATACCCAGTCAATGGGCAGCAAAACAGAAGTAGTGCAGGGCGACCAGTCAAGGCCAGGTGAATCTTCCAGCTCGGGGGGGGGTCCTGTTGTTGGGGCAATGCCAGTTCCTGCTTTTACTGTGCCTTAACCACCCATTGTGGGTGGGGATGTGGGGCTTGCAGGAGGGTGGAGTCAGGGGCAGTCTGCCCCCACCCCTGGCCCACTGGCCAACAACCAGCAGTGGCAGGAATCTGACACCATGGGGCAGGTGTGGTGGAGCCTGGGACCTTCACCTGTACTGGGTGTGCATTACGGGACCAGATCTGTACCAGGCACACTATCTGGGACCACAGGACAGGTGCCTTCATGGGGCAGGATGCTGCAGGGGGTCCAATTCTATGGGCCCCCAAACAGGTTGTCCCTATTCCCTCCATTGTTCTCTATGGTGGGGGAAAAAATTACTTGGTCCCCAGGATCAAGTTCTTGTTGCTGCATCTTTTCAGACTCAATGGGGTTCACCTGTCTGATGCTGGGACAGATATTTTTTTAGCTGATCTGCAGAGTGGTCTACATGACCTGGTGGTACTTGGTTGGCAGGAGGGCAGTTAAGCCAAGGCTACCCCCCTATGCAGTGGGAAAGAAGAAGATATTGGATTTATTCCCCACCCTTCACTGCCCAAAGGCGTCTCAGAGTGGCTTACAAACTCCTTTCCCTTCCCCTCTCCACAACAGACACCCTGTGAGGTAGGTGGGGCTGAGAGAACTTCTGACAGAAACTGTCCTTAAGAGAACAGCTGTGCCAGAGCTTGTGACTGACCCAAGGTCACATCAGCAGGTACGTGGAGGAGTGGGGAATCAAACCTGGTTCTCCCAGATGAGAGTCCACGCACTTAACCACTACACCAAACTGCTCTGAAAAGCACACGTTGAGGGGGTTTTCGAGCTGGCAAGCACCCCAGGGTATCAGTGATAGGGCAGGTCCTCAAACAGGGTACCTAAAGATTTGGCAGTCCGGGTGACTCAGTTGGGAGCCTCTTCAGGGTTGGGGGAGCATATGATGAGCCTTAAGGCTTTGCAGTCATGGGAGGGAATGTGCCCCCCATCCCCTCTACACACTGGCATGCGGGCCATGATGAGTAGGCTCTGGAAGGATTTTGGACCTGAATCTGAGCTGGGCTGGGTTTCTCCAGTTAGGAAGCTTGCTTTGCAAGGCCAATAAAACCCATGCTTTGAAATGTAATGAAATGGTGCAGATCAACTTATGTGTATATAAAATTCCCAGTTTAACTCAAAACTTATGTGGTGTTTCATTCAAGGGGTGGGCAAACAACGGTCAAATTAGAATCTTAAAAAATGTATGAAATGGAATTCAGGAAAATTTCAGAAAAAAGTGACAGGAATAAGTGATCCAGAGGAGTTAGCTGTGTTAGTCTGTTGCTGCAAAATAGTAAAAAGCCCAGTAGCACCTTTAAGACTAACAAACTTTATTGTAACATAAGCTTTAGAGAAATACAGCTCTCTTCGTCAGATGATGAAAAGAGCTGTGTTTCTCAAAAGCTTATGCTACAATAAAGGGGTTTTTTTAGTTTTAAAGGTGCTACTGGGCTTTTTACTATTTTTTAGGAATAAGTGAGTGACCCCTCTATTAGAATTAAGATGGGGGGGACATAGTTGTTATAAAGATGTCTCCCATTTCTTTATGTTGCCACTGTTATTTTCTCTTTGCTTTATTTCTCTGCCTGCAAACTAATGCAACTGCAGTGACTGGTTTTAGTAACATCATCACATTTCTGTATGAGATATGAAGCAGACTTTCAGCTGCAGGTTACGCATTGGGGTCCAGGGACTTGGGTAATTCTCTCTTGTAACTAAGCTACCACAGAGTTTGATTAGTGATGAAGAGGAATGTTTTTAAGGGGGCAGTTTTATGGTCACACTGTTCCATATGTGCCCATCTGTACACTTAGACTGACAGGGAATGTTCCCCCTGTGTAGCTTTTCCCTTCCTCTCTTGTTTATAACGTCAACAAGATTATTACCAAGTTCAGCTGTGATTTACTGCACATTGTTGGCAAAATAGCAAGAAGCTTTTTCAGCACTCTACGTTGTACAATAAGAATATTTATGGAAGGAACGTCTGGATTTTCTAGGCATCCCTCTAATGAGTGTTCACAGTCAAATTTAAGGCCTAGACTTAGGAAACACCATGTCAGCAAATAATAGGGCTGGACAAACACCACCTTTTTTGTTCCTTTTGTTTCCAGATTTTGTCATTGTGAGCGGTTTTGGTCTGCCAATTTTTCATGCTAGTATTGATGACTGTGGAATTTATCCATGCAATTAAGATGTACAACATACATTATTTATATGTAATACACATATAATGTACAACACTGATGTATTGATATAAAGTAATACTAAAAATGCATATATTTGATGAGGAAAATGAAAAGGGAAGATAAAAATAAAGACTCAGGGTTCAATTCACACAAGGCAGAAGCAAAATTGAAATGGGCATTTTCAAGTGAAACCCGCAGGGACGAGAAAATCAGTAGCATCCCAAGCAAATAGATGTTCAGCACAGGGCACAAATCTTACCACATGTAGTCTCACCAACCTCCAAGTGGGGCCTGGAATTCTCCCAGAATTACAGCTGATCTCCAGACTATAGAGGTCAATACCTTGGAGGAAATGGCAGCTTTGAAGGGTGGACTCTATGGCATCACATCCCCACTTAGTCCTCCCTTATTCCCCAGTCACTGCCTCCAAATCTCCAGGAATTTCCTAAATTCAAGCTGGTCTCCCTAATCACACAGGCACAATATAACAGTTTGCTTCTTTGTATCTTAATTATAACCAGACTAGAGAAATTATGTATTTACAGCAGAGTGAGCCAATAACTCTTCTGGTAGACATTTTCTGTTATGGAATATGCTTAGGAGGAAGAGTCATGGCTCAGCAGCAGTTGCATGCAGAAGGTTCCAGTTTTAATTCCTTGCATCTCCAATTAAAAGGAGCAGAGGTGTTTTTGTAGAAAAAAGAGCTGCAGGAGCTCATTAGCATATGGTATGCTAATGAGCTATTGGGCTATTAGCATATGCCACACCCCCTGACATCACTGGAAGTGATGTCAGAAGGGGAAGCAAAAGGGGGGGAGGCATCTTCGAAAGCCTCCCCTTCCTTTCCCCAGCTGGCCTGGGTGGGGGAGCTAAGAGAGAAGGGGTTTAAAGTTTAAACTCCTTCTCACTAGAGTTGGGCCACAGAAGGAGGAAAGAGGGAAGGAAAGAGAGAGTAGAGAGAAGGAAAGAAGGAAAGAAAGAGGGAAAGAAAGAGAAAGAAAGAAGGAGGGAAAGAAAGAGAGGGAAGAAGGAGGGAAACAGGGAAAGGAGGAAAAAAGAGAAGAGAAGAAGGTGGGAAATAAAGAAAGAAAGAAGGGAAGAAGGAGGGAAAGAGGAGGGAAAGAGGAAAAGGAGAGAAGGAAAGGAGGGAATGAAAGAAATTCAGCAGCAATTTGGCCCCATTATATCCTATGGGCCATTGAAGTCAATGATGAAAACATAGGGTATATTCTGAGGGCTGGAAGGGAGGGGGTTTGAGGGAGAGGCTTCAAACTCACAGGGTAGCTGATGGAGCCTCTCCCCAAGATACCCACCAAGCTTCAAGAACATTGGACCAGGGGGTCCAATTCTATAGGCCCCCAAACAGGTTGCCCCCATTCCCTCCATTGTTCTCTATCGTGGAAAAAGTTACTTCCCAGTGCTATAAATATTCTTTTTGAGGTGTGCGTGGTCCAATGAGGTTGCACCATCAATTTATACATATATAAATGTTGTTCCTTTTGGTCTTTTGGGGTTTCTGTGTGGCACTGTGGCATGCTTGCACTGCCACAGTGCCACTTGTTCTGGAGTGTGCCACTTGTTCTCATGGCAAACAAGTACCTCCCAAGACAGTTCACTTTCCCTGAGATTCTCTGGAAGAGTCTGACTGCTGGGTGGCTGTCTGCTTGCCTGCCTTAAGTGTGGCTGGCTGGGTTTCCCCATTGGAAACAATGGGGGCAATGGGGGTAACCTGTTTGGGTGCTCATAGAATTAGGCCCATTGGTCTAATTGCTTTGAGACATGGTGGTGTATGTGGGGAGAGGCTCCCAAAGCTACCCTGAAAGTTTGGAGCCTCTCCCTCAAACCCCCTCCCCCCAGAGCTACTAACAGCACGGTGGGAAAAAAGTAACTTTTTTCCCCACCATGGAGAACAATGGAGGGAATGGGGGCAACCTGTTTGGGGGGGCCATAGAATTGGACCCCCTGGTCCAATGTTCTTGAAACCTGGTGGGTATCTTGGGGAGAGGCTCCAACAGCTACCCTGTGAGTTTGGAGCCTCTCCCTCAAACCCCTCCCCTCCAGCCCCCAGAATATACCCTATGTTTTCACCATTGACTTCTATGGCCCATAGGATATAGTGGAGCTGAAATTGACATTTGGCTGCCTGAAAGACTCCCCAGGATGCCGGCTGGGGGTGGGGCTTGGCTCCTGAGCTCCCGGAGCTGCGCTCAGGTGCACTCCCCCCACAAAAGACCCCTGACAAGGAGTAGGTAATAAATTATGTGAAAGATTCCTCCTTGAAACACTAGAGCTGCTCCCCTTCAGATCAGAAGTATTGACCATGAGAAACCAATAGTTTGACAGACAAGAAAGCTTCATATGTTTATGCATACCAGGAGACCTATAGGCTGCATGTTCACTAGATTCAGAATTCGCTCCATCCCAAAAGGTATTTTGAAATTTTGCACTCTAGATGTTCCTACTTCTAAATTCCTGCTTCAGTTTTTCTTGTGCCTTGTGCAAATCAAACTGTAAATATTTTGATGCTATTTGGCATTTTGTTGCATTGAGGATGTTGTCGCGCAGAGCGTTTACCAGTGTGCAGCCTTCCACCGTGTTGCCCAGTTATACCAGCTGAGAGCCAGCAATAGCAAGCACCACAGACACAGTCCAGTGCTTAACTATTTACAGTTTATTTACAAATATATATATTCTGGAACTCACAAACAAAATGCTTTGCAGTACAAGTCATAAATGAGAAGGAGACAATCATACAGACACTGTACACTTATATACAGGTTACAGCTAATCAACACACTGCTGAGTCATGGGGTGCGGTCACACTGACATTTTGATTGGGGTTCGCTGCTGTTCCCTCACGCATGTCAGTTTCACGTTCACACGTGCCAATCTGCCTCCCGCCCCAAAGCAGGCTCACTCCTGCAATGCTGCCGGGTTTTCCTGACCCCTGGGAAATCAGGTGTTTTCCTGGCACTTGCGGTTTGAATGCATGATCTCACCCATCTGGACAGCCCATCTTTCACAATGATTGTGATTAGGGCTGTCTGACCGCTCTTTGTGCGGTTTTTTTTTTAAAGAAAAGCTTCCGGTTTGAGCACTTGAGCAAACATGTGCTTAATAAATCCATTTAATGTTTAATAATGGATTTATTAAGTGCATGTTTAGTCAAGCGCTCAAACCAGAAGCTTAAAAACAAACAAACAAACAAAAAAACGCACAAAGATGGCCCTGGAGGTGGAACGAGAGGCGGGGGCTCCGGCAGCCTGGACGGGGCCGACAAGGAAGGATGGCAGAGACGGCGGAGCCTTTTTTCATGGGGCAATGGTGGCAGCAGCAGCAGCACCCCACCCCCCCACAGTGGCGGCAGGAGCAGCAGCTGCCTGAGCCTCCCTGTGGCGACAGGATTGCCTGGAGGGACAGCGCAGCAGTTGGTGAGCGGGTGCTGGAAGAGAGGGGCCGGCTGCATCTAGTCAGCCCAATGCGAAGAAAAATGTTCCTGATGTAAACAAAGCGGGAACAAAGCGCAATTACCTTGCTGTGTGACCACGGCCATAGTTACTGAGCTGTTTAGCTCCAGCTAGAACCAGTCGGTTCCGGCTTCTGTGGCTGTCAAAGCTGTCAAATAGATGGGTGAGATCACCAGGTGTGATGTCTTACCTAGACGTGAATGTCAACAGATGTATGTTAAAATGTTCACTTTTTTCCAATATGTCTGTGTTTTGCAGTGAGAAGAAAAAATCAGGACAATTTGTCTCCTCCCTCTTGCATTAGCAAAACAGGCTAATAGAGAGTAAGCTCTCTGCCAGCACAAGTGTGGGTCACATTTGCCCAGTTTTTCTCCTCATTCCCATGCTCTATTCATTTTGTACAAGAGGATCTTTTGCTCCTTATCATTTTGGGATCACAAGGGGCTGCTAGGGGAAGGAGAGGGAATCTGTTGCTACATGCTTCTCCTGCCTGCAAACAGTAGCAGCCAGCCCATAGTGTACATATGAGTGACATGTAACAATACATGTTGCCCCCCAAGCTGGAATAATAAGTCAGACACAAATGTTGGGTTTAACATAGGGCCACTTTATTAACTGACAACTTTAACTGGAACCAAAGGAAAGGGCAACACAGCTTGTGGTATGGTCAAGGCCAGCGGTCAAGGACCCCTCCCTTATCTCTTCAATAGGGCAAGCCATCCTGCCCCAGGTGGGAGCCCACTGCAGGGGCTACCATCCAGCCGGCTAGCCATTGCAGGACAACCCTGTAGCCCCATACTCCAAGCCTCAAGGTTCAAAGAGAGGACCTAAACAGAGCCGTCCCAAAGGCAGTCAATTTTCCCCACCTCGTGCAGCAAGGCACAAAGACTGTACTCACAGGACCCCTTTAACCCCAAATGATGGGTGTCAGCTGGTGCTCACCGGACTGCAATCTGTATACTGCCTAGCAACCTGCCATCACTGATGCCAAGCCTCTGTGCCCCACCAGGAGGCCCAAGGCCCCTGAAACACTTGCCATAAGTTGTCCAGAAAGATGTCCATGCCCAACTCAGACAGGTGCATACTATCCTGTCAGTAGAGCTCAGTCTTCCCAGCATGAATGCTCGGGTGTGGCAAAAGGCCACCAAAATCACCCTCAGAACTTGCTACAGCTCATTATCCATCTGCGGCAAGCCCTGGAAATCCACCTGGGCCTGAAAGTCTAAGCCTTTCCCTTGATCAGATTTAAATCGTAGCCTCCTAAATGAAGAACTCGAGCCTGAGGTGGAGGGCCGACCCTCCCCTGGAACTACAACCGCAGCAGGCCTGGCCACTGTAGGTCCCGGTGCCCTTGTCATTCCACCGTGGCTCACTGGCTAAGGCCCTCTATCAGTGACCTCTAAGCACAGTGAGCTGCTCAGAAAAAACAAAGCTGTGCCCACAAAGTAACACATTCTTCCACTCTTGCCGGCAAATCAAAGCTGTAATGAAAAACAGCGAGCAGGGGAACAAGTTCAGCCCCCCAACAAGGCAACTCCATCGTACCCTCAGTGGCCAGCCAAGGGCTGCACTTAGGATTCATGTGCGAGTAACGCCATCCCAACCCGAATATCATGGACTGGGTATCCCCTGGCCGCTGCTGTGTAAGCAGCTCCCAGCAGAAGGGTTGGGTGTACAATGTCATGCTTGCCACCTCAGCTTTGTCAATGCTAGCGGTGACCACCCAAAACTGGTGTTCTGTTAAGGGAGTGCCTCCGTGCTGAAAAGCAAGTCAGCCTCTGCAACCCCAACCACCGATAGGCGGCCAACACTGCCACAGGGCACAACTGCTTCTCCCTTCTCTGAGCCCCAAGCTGTCTGAAGCTCCATAGTGAGTCTGCATGCCTGTGCAAATGCTGCACGGTCTCCCAGTGCAGGCCACCTTCCCATATAGCGTATACATCCTTATAGGATGAGCAGAGTTTTAAGCTTTACAGAAATCCTGGAAGGCTTGTGGAGGTTATAGTGCGTGGGTCTGGCCCTCTAAAGGCTCACTGCCCTATGGAACATCACCTCACTTAATAATCCAGTTTTTCAGCTTGCATAATTCCCATGGGTCTGCACAGGTGGCAGGTTTTTGCTCAACACATGACATAAGGTCAAGGATAAAATGTCCCTGCACAAGTACTCTGACCTATGTCGGGTTCCATTAAGGTTGCTGAAATTTAGTTCCTCTACAGTTTAGCAGGGTATGTGCTGGTTATCCCACCCCGTGACTCTACGCGACTTTGGCAGTGGTAGGATGGCTACACTGCCCTTTAAATTTTTCCATTTAGAAGTGGTTGGGACTGACTACCCTTCCCACTGTCATTCTTACTGCTTCAGCAGTTGGACCAACTTCCCTTCCTGCTGTTCACCTTTACAGAAGTTGGGACTGACATCTTTTAAATAAATCTCCAGCCTGTGCTATGATTGGGTAATTAGCTACCAGGCAAAGCTAGCAAGGGGGTATACTATGGATCTGCTATCCATTTTATGGAGATGGTTTCCCTAGCCTGTAGTTTAAGGCAATAACCAGTCTAAACTGTAACAGAAATGGGTGTTATATAACTAACAATAATAATCTAGATAGTTACATTCAGATCAGAGGCTGCAAGCCTACCATAAGATATAGAAAGTCATTGCAGACAAACAAAGGGGGGTTGGGGAATGTCTGCGTAGCACTAAGCCTGTCCTAACGAGATGATAGAATCCAAGGTAAGAGGAGAGAAGATGTGTGGACTACCAGCAAGACCACAGAGGACTCATTCATGCTTAGAGTGTCAGTTTTGTGCACACCCAGCTAAAGTCACCCTGGTCATGTGCAGGACTGGGTACACCCCCAAATTGAATCCTGAAGGAATGTTACAGTGTGATAGCTGTTTCATAGTGGATTGATGGGATTCCCCTTGTGGGACCATAGGGCAAACTGACGTTTCCCTGGTACCCAGCAGAGAAAAAAACTTTTCCTTAATGTGTGGCAAGTTGAACCAGAATAGCCTACCATTCTACAGCAAAGTTTACCATGATGGGTCCGGCCCAAGAGAGAGATGCTGCTATCTTAGACAAACAGATAGCTGTAGAAATTAAGGGTTACCAAGAGGTGGTACCTGAGTCCCCAGGTGTGAAAAGACTTGGGATAAAAAACATACAACTTATTCCATTCAAGATGGAGATGCTGTGACCAGTGGCTTACTGTCTCCATCCATGCACCTGCCAGGCCAAAGACCAACCACCTGGGAAACAGAAGACGCCCAAGGCAGGGCAGCAACTTGCCCACCCCAAGCCCCTTCAGACTGATCGGAGGGGGGGTCGCAAGAGGGATGCCGACCATGCAGCAGGCCTGGCACAAGGCCCAAGCTTTTCCAGCCAAAATGCGGTTCTCCTAGCCTCCCACAAAAGTCACTGCTTGTGGAGGGTCAGAGGCTGTCCTGGGGTGTTTATCACATGGTATTGTCGCCGTGGCCAGGCCCACCTGGGAAGGCCCAGGCTCAGAAGCACCCTGGCTTGGCACCAAAGAACCTGACGTGCTCCCAACACCTGACTCCTTCACCACAGCCCCTTTTCTTCCAGTCCCTGAACCAGAGGAAGACCCACGCCAAAGGGGCTGGCCGGGGCATCTGACCTGCTGCTGATCTGAAGCCATCAATACAGAAGTTGTATGGACTTTCGGTTTCGGCGGAGCGAATGGCGGCCACCTTTCGGGATGCTCCCGAAGGAGGCTAGCCCGCGCGCGGTTGGGGGGGTCCTCGCTTATGCGATTGACCCTAGTGAGCCTTAGTGAAAGGCTCTGAACCGGGGGCGCTTTGGGGAGTAGCCTCTTTGCCGGCAGACAGCCGGGAAATTGAGGCTTTCTCCCCGCCCCAATCGACCCCGCTGCGTAGTGTGTCCCGCATGGGATTTAGCAACGCCACCAATTCCCAGGAGTGAGGCAAAGCATCATGAAATAACATAAAAAGAAGAACTGTCATCAAACCGTGAGTTGGAGGTCTGAATTAAAGCATAAAACCGATTCCCCCGACAAGCGAACAAGCGGAGGAAGGAGGGGCGACTCCCCCCCCCCATCGAGAAGCGAGATTTATAAAAGGAAAGTTAAGGGGGCAAAAGGGAAGAAAGGTTAGTGAGTGTACCTTTGGGGTTTCATTGAAATTGGAAATCAGCGAGTTTCCTGAGGGACGCGATGTGAACTTGGAAAAAGTAAACAAACGGGAAATATGTCGGCAATGAAAAAGGTCCCACTCAAGCCGGAAAAAAAGGGAGGAGGGACTTCCGGTCCGGGCAACTCTCCCTCGGAGCCTGCTGTCAATCAACAGAAAGGCGAGCTACTGCACCCCCTGCTGGATCAAATGCAGAAAATCAATGAAACATTAATAAGCATGCAAGGTGTCCTCAACAGTCAACAGAAACAGTTAACAGAAACTTCTAAGAAGATGAAGGAGATTGCACAAAAATGTCTGGTCTCGACGGAAGATACCAGAAAAATAAAGAAAAGGGTCAACAAATTAGAAAAGTACCAAGATGAACAAGAAAAAAGAATCTTAAGGTTGCAGATGGAAAAATCGAATCTGACCCTCTGCTTCCAGGGCATTAAAGAGGAAGAGAAAGAAGATCTCAGATCGACACTAGCGAATGTCTTGACATCCGTAACTGGCAGAGAAGAGCGAGATTTAAAAGAAGAGATGGATTTGGCTTATAGAGCCTATTCCACCTTTACAAAGAAAAATAATCTGCCAGCAGAGGTTGTTGTCAAGTTCACTAAGCAGCGTACGAGAGATCAGATTCTGCGTGCAGTTTCAGCGGTGCCCTTGAAGATTGGGGAGCAGACTGTAAGAACACTTAAAGATGTGCCTTATGAAATTCGTATGAAAAGGAAAGAATACAAAGGACTGACCACTTTTCTGCAAAGAAATCAGGTGAATTACAAATGGAGATTCCCTGAAGGACTGGAGTTTAAGTATAAGGATAAAAGAGAGAAGATTGACTCCATCTTCAAAGCACAAGAATTTCTGAAGAGACACGCCAGCACGGAGGAAGAGGCAGCACTTGCAATTTGGACAGAATCGAGCAGCGACGAAGACAGCGGCCCCGAGGATGGAGGTGCCGGAGCGGGAGCTGTGAAAGCTAAAGTGGGCCCATCATATAACCTAAGGGACACTAAGAAAAGACTGCCCAAGAAATAATTGTTCACGAAACGTCAGAATGGAACCGACTAATCATTAACCCCAAAGGACACTACTAACCTTACTAACAGAGATTTTCTCTTTTTTCTTTGAACTTTGTTAAACTGAAAAAAAAGACTCTTCAACCGTGGTGGATGTCAAAAATTCATTTATATTAACTAAAACTAATCCTTTTTAACAGAATACTCACTCACATCTTTTTCTTAACCCATCTATATACCCTTCCCTTTTCCTTATATGAAAAGAATAAATTCCTCTCCTCTTTAGGAGAGTTTTATACAAAAAAAAAAAAAAAAAAATACAGAAGTTGTACCAGGGACCAGATCCATGGAGGCCCCATCCTTGCTTGCCAACTGTGTAGCAGTTTGCCCTTCAACAAGAGAAAAATGGGTTATAACTACTGCTTGAACACATTTATTGGTAGACGTACGAGTTCCTTCTTGACCCCCAGCCCTTCCACCCAGACTTATTCCCATGTTGATAAACCCGTGGCCTGCACAACAGCCTTCAACCAATCTAAAATCACCTGCTGCCCTTCACATCATCCCCATGAGTGGAAGACAAGGTGGGAACCAACCACTCCCGAGGCAGCTCGGGGTTTGGCTGTGTGTCCCTAGTAGGGTTGCCAGGTCAGGGTTGGAAAATACCTGGAGACTTCTGGGGTGGAGCCAGGAGAAGGAATAATAATTGTCTACCACCAAGTAGTAGCCTACTCAGGGTGACCCGAACCAGCACTATGGGGCTTTCAAGGCAAGAGACTTTCAGAGGCAGCTGCCGTTGCCTCCCTCTGTGTAGCAGCCCTGTACTTCCCTGGGGATCTCCCAACCAAATACTAATTGAGTAAACCATGCTTAGCTTCCAGCTTAGACTACATTGGGTTACCTTGGGCTATTCAGGCCGCTCGGTTTGGGGAGGGGGAGCAGCACAATCAAAACTATAGCGTCCACCCTCAAAGCAGCAACTCCCACAGGGAAGCTGAACTCTGTCAGCTAGAGTTTAATTACAAAAGCGGGAGTCCTCCAGGCCCCACCTGGAGGCTGGCAACCCTTAGCCTTTAGAGGCTGGAACCCTTTCTAGATGCTATGCCACCATACGCCACCAAAAAAGAAGCAGGGTGAGGAAAATTCCTGCGCTAACTGCATCCAGCTGCCCCCCAGGGTCCAGCCTGAACAAAGGTGAAAAGTAATTCCAAGGTGCAGCACAAAATGGTCCCCATGAGGCAATGTGTAAAATGGCAGACCGGGTAGACTTACAAAATGGCCTACCTACACCTAACACAAAATGGCCGCTGGGGAAAAGAATATCATATGAACACCAGAAACTGCTTCATATGAAATGAGATCCTCAATCATTCAAGGTCAGTGATAGCTACTCAGACCTGCAGTGGCTGACCAGAGACTATATCACCCTAACCGGGTACCCAATTCCTAAACACATGAATCAGCCCTTGGTCCATCAAGCTCAAAATCATCTACTCAGGCTGGCAGAGGTCTTTCACATCACCACCCACCTGGTCCTGAACCAAGGACCTTCTATATCCTCATCAGATACTCTACTATTGAGCCACAGTACCTACCTGAAATGGCTCTGGAGGGTGGACCACATGGCATTACGCAGTGATAAGGTCCCTTCCCTACTCAACACTGCCCTCCCCAGACTTCAGTGCCCAGATCTCCAGGACACTGGGGACTGAACCTAGGACCTTCTGCATACCAAGCAGATGCTCTGCCAATGAGCCACAGCTCAACTTCATGCCACAACCCCACAACTAGACAAAGAAAGGTGGGAGAGGACCCCTATAACCATGGGTGAGGTCCCAGTAACAATAACAGACCCCAAAAGCACACAAGAGCAAATGGGGGGGGTGGAGGGAGAGACAAAGTATAAGGGTCCTTGGTCCCAGCTGTGCTAACAAGGCCGCCTGCTGCACATGGGCAGCCCAGCCCCAAGTTGCAGTCCATTATGGCCTACCACCTCTCCCCAGTGGGGGACATGGTACGTTGCCCACCCTACAGGTCAAGAGCCCCCCAAAGAGGATGCTGCCCTGGAGCCACCCTACTAGCTCAGAAAACTCCAGCCTGGAATCCCCAAGAGCATGGAGCCCCGGCCCCACAGGCATGCGCAGCTGTGAGCCACCGCATTGGGCTGTCCCTGAAACTGTTGTGCAGATGCAGACCATCTGCTGCCGCCGCGTTCTACGCTGATCCCTGGCCCCCGAGGCCCAGCAGGCCACACATTCACCACTGCCGCATCCACTGCCGCAGCCACCACAGCCACCGCTGCTTGACATCTTCGGGGTGTCGCATGTCACACCGCTGGCCTGGTAGAAGAGGCCACGCTCTGGCAGGCCTCCATTTGTCCTGGTTGTCCATCCAAAGAGTAGCTCAGCCATGCGGCCCAAGCCAGGTAGGCCCCAGCAACGCAGCTGCACTGCGGTGCTCCCCTCCATCCGATGACTGCACGGGATTGCTGAGGAGGAGAGGCGGGGCCGGGCTTTAAGCCTTCTCCTCCCCACCCCCTCCTGGTGCCCACATATGGTGCTTTTTTGGTGCCTAAATCCAGCCTGCCTCATCTGGCTGGGAGGCAAAGGTGCCCCCCCAGCCCATTGGCTGGAGCAGCCATGGGCTGTTGAACTGTGTTGTTTTGGAAAGAGATAATATTAAGGTGCACACAATACAATTGAACCTGTAAAATCACCAGTGAAAAACAGCTAATGAAAACAGTTGACAAAATTATTGGCAAAAAAGTTATTTTAAAATGCTATCAGGATTATTTGTTCAGCCCCAGCAAGATGTTTTGTCATTACTATGTATTGGATACAGCAAACTTTTTCATTGAATCTCACCCAATTCCATTCCCTCCTACAGCCCCCTGTCCCAAACGTGTTTTGTACATGCAGATCCCATGATCCTCGGAACAGCTTGTCTCTTTTTGGTATTCAAAGGAGATGCTTTCTCCCTTTCTCACCAGCAGAAAATGTGACTGAATCCTTTAAATGTTGTTGTAACATTTGATTGTTCTTTGCTTTGAGAATCTGCATAAATTGAAAAGCAGGTTTTACAGTTCTAAATAAAATAAAGAAAATGAAAAAGTGAGATAAGTACACATCTATTCATATGGAGATGCTTGAAATGAAGACCTGAGATTGATCAGACTGTGAGGTATTCCCACCTGATTTCTCAAATGCAAAAGTTCCTATGAACAATTTGTTTTTCTGGGATAACATTCCTGTTATGAAGTGTTCATTCTTCTAGTTTCTGGATTTGCTTACTTCACATTTACTGGCATTCATTTTTAAAAGTCACTAGCTTTTCCATCTAGCACCATTTCCAACCTCAAGAAATACTATTCCTAGGGGCCTGCATGGAGTAATTGCCACAAGCTGGGGGACTGCAGTCGGGAGGAGGAAGGAGAGGGAAAGGCTCTCTCCTGCCATTGATAGAAGACAACAAAGGAAATCATTTTCTCCTTCTCCGATGCAAGCTCCCAACCCATATGGGTATTATTCCATGCAGGTCCTCATGCCCTGGGAATAAACATTGTTTGGGTTGGAAATGGCTGCTGGGGGGGGGAAGGGCACGAAGACTGTGTATCCTTGTACAGTCCTAGCTGAGTCTTCATGCTGGATCCAACCTAATATTTTGTAGAAATGGATGTTCTTCCTCAAATAATTCTAGATCTAATTAGAAAGATCTGCATGTATAATTTAGCTCAAGCACACAGTTTCTTTTCCCTCACAAACAATAGTTCCCCCCCGCACAAGTGGAATTTAAAAGGATAGAAAAAGATTAACTGTCATGTCAGAAGTTTTCTGTGTGTCTATTTGCCCTGTGTACACCTATTAGGAATTTCCTGCTTGGTTTAACATAACTAGATAAACAGTGTTATCACTAATTACAGCTGAAATGAATGGTCCCTGCCCTTATCTTGACTCTTCTTGAGTTTGGCACATGAATGTCACAAACACTGCATTTCATGGCTTTGGAACCCACTGTTCACAATTCCTTCTCAGATGGATGGACTTTAACTCTCAAATGCTTATGCTGCGGTAAATCTGCTTTGTTTTTGCTGCAAGAGACTAACACAATTACATCATGGGGAGCTGTGTGCCCACACACACACACATACACACTCAATCCCTACAAATTCCAGGCAATCTAAGAATGATAGCATTCGTATAATGTTGACCATTTGAGTATGATACTGATAGTAACTTCAAAAGTAATCCAGACAGGAAAATTACTGTGCCATCCTATGCAGTTGCTCCAGTCTAAACCCATTAATTTCAATGGGTATAGACTGGAATAACTGTGAAGAGCATTGCATTACTAGAGAATATGTATGAGAAACTCTCAGCCTAACCAGATTCATAAGGTGAAAATAAAATAGAGTTGGGGTACAATTTATGCTGCCCCATATTTCTTGTAAGAAATGTGGGACAAAAATGTAGGTAGAAAGATGAGCTGGATAGACAGTTTGAAATAAATAATACTGACACCAGCTTGCAAATGAATGAACAAAAAATATACTGTTTTTGTTTGTTTGTTTTTTTGCTTACTTCATTTATAGTACAGCTTTCTAATTGATGCAGATTATACAATTGAAAACAAGAAAAACAGAAAACAAACAAACAATCATGAATAACTGTGGGTTAAAAAAACTGAGAATATGTGGAGAACCCACTAGGACTTGCAGAGAGTATCTCATTTTTCCTCCCCTACTATTTCTTATTTTTGTTCCCTGAAAACCCCCATAGCTTCTCCTTTTTTCCTGCTTTGTTCTGTCGTTTTCACCTACCAGCCAAACTATATTTTCCCCCATCTTCAGATTTTCCTCCTGCTTCCTTTGCAGCCTATACTTGGGAAAAATATGGCCAAGTTGTGCTGTGCTAGATGCCAGGCCGAGCCAGGTGCTTATGCACAGCAGGGAACCCACAAGGACTTGCACTTTCACTCCCCATTCTGTTTTCTCTTTCCCTGGTAACCCCATATCCTCACCATTCTCCAATTTCTTCTCTCCTTGTCACCCATCCACTAACCAACCTACCTTCTTTCTGCCCCTCATCTTGGGCTATATTTATTACTCATTTCATTTATGCCTCATCATTCTCCACAATGGGGATTTCTCCATTTTATCCTCACAATAACCCAGCAAGGTCATTTAGGCTTAAAATGTGTGACTGGCCCAAGGTCACCCAGTGAGCTCCCATGGCAGAGTGGGGATTTTAACCTGGATTTCCCAGATCCTAATTTGAAACTGTAACCACTACACCACAGTGGCCTTTGTACAGTGACTGCTGTTGGACAGTAGTGAGCAGTTGGGTTTCAGTGAGTCATGGAACTTGCATGGTATTAAATCCCATGGTGATTGTTACCAGGCTTGGCCCTGAAGAGTCCTTCCTCAAAGGCCAAAACAGCCCTGGAAAGAGCCATGTCCCCTCCCCTGCCTTGTACTAAACTTGAAGACTGGCAATATTGCCACTTAGTTTCTTAAATCTGTTATTCTATTCTTTGAGAGGTGAGCCCTTCAAATATACTTCTTTCAGATTTCAGGTTTTTCTGCAAACCTGAGGCTTTTGGGGGGTTGTAAAAAGATCTGCCTTGTTTGGTAGTGGCTCCAGTCTCTGGACTGAACTATGTACAGATTTGGCCATGTGGAGAATTTGATATATTGATGCTCCAAAACCAATATTATACATATAAATAATTTAACAGTTGAATTGCAAAATTAGAAAGCTGTACGAGAAACAGTATAAGGAACAAAGGATGGAACTTTACTAAATTTCAAACAACATTATTCTGTATTATAAGAATGCCCTCCCAAACAGTTGTTTTACACATTCTGTGGAATGATAAAAACATAGGAACTTTCCTAACCTCATCAGACAGACCATTCCACTAGGTAGGAGCTAGGACAGAGAATGCTTTGGTACCTTGACTGCTGGCCTTCTTCTCTCTGACCTTCCTTTTCAGACTTCAGTATCTTAGCCTTGGCCAAACCGATTTCCCACTCTCATTTTTTCTTCATTTGACATCCTCTCCTTAAAGTCTACATGGCTTTCCCTGACCTTTTACATTCTGCATGAGATCCTTGATTTTATGTATAAAGCTCTCCACTACTTTGTCCCACCTTATTGTCCTTGTTTTCCAATGTAGCTTTCTCTGTGACCTTCATTTGTCCAATTCAGTCCCTTTCAGCTGCCCAAAATTCTCCTGCTCTCTTAAAAGAGTCTATCTAGTCTTCTTTACGATTTCTTGTGCCTGGAACTTCATTTCATGTTCCCACTTCTCTCCCACTTTTTAAAAATCCATGTTTTTTGTGATGCATTTGGCTAACCTCTAAATTCTTATCAATAACTGAAATTTATATGAAGCCCAAGATGATGCAAATGCACATGCTCACTAAGTGATGTGCAAAGATTTGTTTGGTTTTGATTTTCATTTTGTTTTGTTCATTTTTACTTCATTTTTGTATTTTTCCGTTGATTTCACTGAGAAACACATTTTTGGCTGAAACTTTCTTGTTTTCCACCAAATTGGTATTGCATTCTTGGGGGTGTTCTTTTTATTAATGGATTTCTCCCTGCCAAATTGCAGGCAAATAGGAGAAAGCATTCCCATTTGATAAACAATTAAAGGCAAAACAGATTTCCAGATTTAATTTTATGGCTGGTTTATTAGACATTCAAATCCTGGAACACACAGTGAGGAAACAGTGGCTTAAGGCAACCACTTAAGCTAGGCACCAGCAGATGCACAAACCCGATACAATTCAAGAAAATCAGGTAAAGATAGTGTGGCACAGAAGTGTGCATTTTCTTACTCAATGGCTGCAGTCACACACACTAAATAATCCACTTTCAATCCACGTTGAATGCACTTTCAAACTGGATTTTGCCAGTTCACGCAGTAAAATCCAGTTGGAAAGTGCACTGAAATTGGATTATTTAGTGTGGTTTGACCACAGACAACGACTTACTACTTGCGTGTGCTGCAAATAATGACAGTAACATACATTCACAGAGAGAAGGAAGATTTTAAGTAGTATACTAGAATTGACTTTGAAACAACTAGAAGTTAAAATGGATATTTCCAAAGATGTCTAGAGCATTCTTGTTAGTGAAAGGATACATTACAATTAATACCAACAATAAGAAAAATAGATTTTTAAATTAAGCTTTTTCTATCCTTGCCTGATTGCATATCTCTAGTAATCACACTATCTGTAGTTGCAAGGACTGGAGATCCTTGCCACATTCTTGTGCCCCCCATGTGTGTCTTTTTACCACAATAAGATAGATTCTTGGTGTCTTGGGGGTTGTGAGAAATAATAACTGCACAGGTTGAGGGGCAGTATTAAGAAAAAGGAGATGAAATGGCCCTCTTCTCCCTTTTCTGAAATTGCCAGCTCCACTGACATAATAAGGGTAGTTTTTTCCTTCTTCCTGCCCCTCTGTGCTACTCTCTGACCTGCAAGGAAATTAGTCCCTGCACGTCCTCCAACCCCAGGAATTAAATTTTAGGGGGTCTGAAAGGAATTCTAGGGTAGGGGGACATGGGAAGAATGTGTGGCCATCAGGGTTTATAGCTGACAGATGTGGATCCAACCCAATGGCTTGTAGCCAGCACAGCATTTTTGGGTGCTGAAGAATTTGCACACATGGAACACAACTTTCTGACCTCTCACTGCACCCCAAAATTTCTCCTAAAATTATGCTTCTGAGGGACAGGATACCACCAGCCGCAGCACTGGGGGGCATTTCTGACTGAGAAATCTGCAGTCTTTCCATCCCTGAAAATGTTTTATGGGATCCATTCTGTTTACTCTTTGTTATCTTTGTCAAATTAATTCCATTCTTGTCATTCCTTGTATTCCATTATGAAGTTTCATACTATCAAAGTTTAGATAGTACATGCTTTAGGGGAAAGAACCTCCTGGATTTTTGCTCATTTTCCTTTGTAATATATACATAAAAGCACTATGTATAGTGATGAGCTCTATAAAACAAAAATAACCCTTGGTCAGAGCTCATGTAGTAACATATTCTTGCTGTATATGATTGCAGGAAAGGTTAAACTTTTAGCACTGTATGATATCCTAGTTGCAAGTAATGGAAGCAAGAGGAGGAGAGCATGCAGGGCATCAAGGGGCACACAGCCAGCTGTGATTTATACTTATAGAAATTAGCACTGCTCAGCTGACTTGAGAAGGGATATGATAATTTTCTTCAGCTATGATCTATTTTTCCTTAGTCAGAGAAATTTCTTTCCTATGAATAACTAAACCACTCTCAATTACTCACCTCCTTTCCTCCTTCTTTCCCTCCTCCTTCAAACACTTCCTGGATATAAAGTGTCAAATGTGCAACTGCAGACACAAAGCAATCTGCATATAAATGAACCCATCCTATGTGCTCTTCTACTTGGCTTTCTAGAAAGTTGGAAACAGTCCCTCCTATATATTCTTTAGAAGTGCTTAACAGAATCCTAATACAAATTACAGATCAATTCATTAACTTTTTCATATTGTATTAGGAACAGTGCTTACTGAATGCCAGGGTGTAAAGTGTTGTAGTGTATAGGACATTGACCATATTATAGAATACAATATATCCTCCTGTTTTCCAGCTAAAAGCTCTGAAAACACCAGTCTGACAGACCCACAATTTAAAAGACTGTCAGAAACAAATTAACATTTTAATATAGCCCCTAATTTGGCTATAAATTCAAATTTACGTGTTTTCTCTTATGTGCTCAGATATCAGAACCAAAACTTACAAGGACTTCTGTGACATCAAAGCAACTGAACCAATGATATCTGAAAGGGCCTCAAATATTACAAAGTGGTCTTCATAAACTTTGAGCCAGAATGCTGTTAGTGTCAGTAACTGTCTTGCTGTGGACTTGCTGGTGTAGGATTCCAAGGCGATGGGGCCATAGCCTCTCAGGCTGGAAATAGTGGGACCAAGACTGGCAGGACTGCAAACAAGGCTGTTCCAACAAGGGCCCTCCCTGCCACCTGGGGAGCTGCCAACAGAGGTGGGGCCAAAGAAGTCCCAAACAAGGTGGCCCAAAGAGAAGATGCTCCAACAGGAGACACCCCGACCAAAACTCTCCCAACCACGAGAAGAGCATCCAGGACTGCAGAAATTGGTGGAGCCTGCCCTGGCTACCTCAAAGGATGCAGGGCAGGACTCCCGAGACCAGAGACCAATCTGCATCTAGCATTTGCTCCGTTGTCTTATCAAACCCACACTGGAACAGAATTCCCATCTACATTGCATGCCACTTTCACTTTGACTGAGTGTCACATTTTATGGCAGTGTCCAGACTGCATGCTGCTTTCACTTCATTTGATCTCTGGTTTTATAGTGGCTGTCTGCATAGATTTATGGCCGTTTTATGGCCATTTGGGGGTGACTCTGTAGTCAGTACAGTGTTGGCCCAGGATAGTTGAGTGTGGTTTTGAACTGCATCTTTTTCTGTTCCAGTGTGGGTTTGGTAAAACAACTGAGCAAATGCTAAATGCAGATTGGCCCCATGAAGCAGGAGCTCTCCCATGGCCAGGCTCAGGCAAAGGAATGAGGGAAAAGGGAGAACAGAAGTAACTTACCTTGGGCAGGAACAGGAATGTTGGGGGAGAAGGGGAAGATGCTGAGCACAGCCATACCCATTCACACCAGAAAAGCCAGGCAAAGGGGGAGGAGCTAAGAATGAGGGTTTAAAGGAGGGCTCAGAAAAGCCAATTAAGGGAAGGACAAGAGGAAGCAGACAAGAGAATCCACCACTCAAGTATGGGAAAATGGAAGAGGGGGAGCCACAAACAGAGGGAGGAGGATAAAAAGGGAAAAGCAGCTGAGGTCAAGGAGAAGTGTTGGTCAGATGTATGTGCCAGGGAGAAGAGTGACTGTGTCCAGCAGTAGGCTAAAAAAAGAGGGAGACAACACCAAGCCCTCCCAATTTGAGACCCCAGCATCCCTGGGACAATGGCAGAGGGGGGCCAGGCCAAGAGTGAGCCGGACAGGGCTGACAGTAGAAAAAGAAGAGGAGATTGGATTTATTTATATCCCACCCTTCACTACCTGAAGGAGTCACAGAGCAGCTTACAATTTCTTTTTCCTTCTCCTCCCCACAACAGACATTCTAGAACTGCCCTTGAGAGAACAGCTCTGAAAGAACTTATGATTGACCCAAGGTCACACCAGCAGCTGCATGTAGAGGAGTGCGGAATCAAACCCAGTTCTCCCAGATTAAAGTCTGCACTCTTAACCACTACACCAAACTGGCTCTCAACATAACCCTATTATAACAAAAGAGCAGGTCTGATACTGAGCATCAACAGAGGTAGGGTAAGTAGAGTGAATATAGGGAATGAAGAAAACAAAATGGAATGGGAAGTGTAGAAACATCAGGACTTGGGCAAATCCTGATGACACTTATGACCTTTTATACAGATGAACCTTCTAGGTGTTCATTTAGGTTTTGTCATCCAAATGATGTAAAATATAACAAATAGTAGTATTCTAGCCCAAATGTTATTTCTAGACACACACAGTATACACAGCAACATATATATGTGGTCTAGGTGGCAGGAAGAACGCACTCCAGATGGCTTATACATTTTTGATACATACAATGAAATGAGTATTGCACAGCATACAAATTATATGATTTCAATTACATTCTTTATCTTGAATTTAATATTGTGAACATATTGCCAAAAACCATGCTACCAAAGCTTTCTGGAACCACCTCCAACTCATGAGTCACTTGCTTAAAGGACATGAGTTGTGCCTATTTTCATCTGAGAAACCTTGGAAGGTATGTCATACACGTCAATTATTTACCCTCAGGTTGGCACCTTAAATATTATTATTTCTTGTTCATTGAAGTTTCAGGTAAATAAGCACAATGTTTTTGATAACTCAACATGGTAATTGTTAGAAGTGCCAAAGTATAACTGTTGGCAGGTGCTGACTTTTAATGGCAAGTGCTATTTATACTCTGTTGTGCTGAAACTGTAATATTTCAAATAACATTTTGGCCAACACAGCTGAATTCACACACACACACAAAGAGCGTATATATTAAATTATTCTTCTTGTACCTTGGAATTTGTTATTTTTTTGAATCTACACTTTTGGGGGTTCTCCAGATAAATTGATTCCCAGTGATCTCACTAACTTCTCAAGGATACGCAGTTCAGAACCACACCAAAGTTTTGAATGATAACACTTCATAAACCATAATATTCCTATTCACCCTCCACTTCCCAACTCCTTCAGAAATAATAAGATGCTGTATGTGTCAGAAGAACCAGCTTACATATCGCAAAAAATAAATGTGAGTTGTGATTTTAAAAACTTGAAGAGCTACTTGCAGCATTATCTCAATGCCATGCAAATAGCTGCAGCAGGTACTCTTCCTGATTGCAAATTAAAAGTTTGAAGTCCTAAGGAACATGGGAGAAGCCAGTTGTGTGCTTCCTTACACACTTGAATTACTCCATCCAGAGTTGGTGCACTGTTGGTGTAAGAAGTAATCATGATGCTCCTTGTGACTAGGGATTCTGATGAATCAAAAAACAAGCAAAAAAAAACAATCTGCAGAGGAGATACACTACAGTTGTTCCCATTCAATTGAGGTAATATATTGGATGGCACCATGGATTTGCTGTTCATGAAGCTATTGGTAAAAGTATAGGCATTACTGTGGAATACAGTGTGTGTCAGGGGGGAAGAGAATGTTCAGGAAAAAGAGTCAACCAAGGATCAAAGTATAACAACAGTTAAATGCTGTCAAGTTGCAATTATGGTGACCCCCCAATTTGAGTTTTCAAGGCAAGAGATGAGCAGAGGTGTTTGCCATTACATTCCTCTGCATAGCAATCTTAGTCTTCCCCGTTGGCCTCCCATGCAAGTTCTGACCGTGGCCAACACTACTTAGCTTCCAAGGTTTGACAGGCTCTGGCTAATCTGGGCTATTCAAGCTGCTGTACCCAGACTGCTAGAGTTTTATATCCATGCAGAGAGCATAGCAACAGAGAATATGGAAGAGAGATTCTTCCCAGAACAGGGTCTTTAGGCATTCAGCATTTTCTTTCAGAGAAAATACTATATAAGGAAAACAGGCTTTTTAAAAACTGTTTTAGAAGGCACCTGGAGAGGAAGAAACCTTATCATTAGAAGAAAACCCATATTCAGATTTCAGATGGAAGGACAAACAGCTTCCCTGTAACTTTTCACATCAGAAAAATACCTTATATATGGTGAAAGAGACTTCTCTGAGGACTGAGAAGTGGCACAGATATTATCATTTAACTTTATTGATGGAGTGCTATACAGATATGGCACTGTCTAAAAACTCATGTTTGTTCCATTTCAGAGAAAAAATTGAAAGAGCTGAAGGGAGAGCTATGAAGACTACAACAACAGCCTCAGAAGGAACATTCTGTGATGAAAGCCTGAGGTGAAGTGGAACGGATTTACATATTAGGTAGTGTTAGGCCTGACTGATTAATTGATTGATAAATCAGTTTCAACCATTACTATGCTGCCTTTCCCAGTTCAGAGTCCCCAAGGTTGCAAATATTTGTTAACATTAAAACTTTTCATACATTAAAAAGGATTTAAAAGACAATTCTATATAAAACATTTTAATCTTTATATGCACACACACCCCCGCAAGAAACTTGTGGGGTGGTTATCCCATTCCTCACACCTTTGTTTCCTCCCCTCTCCCCCTACCTCTCTCACACTCCTTCTTCCTTCTGCCCCCATTTCTGTCTCTCCTCTATTTATGTTACTTCCCCTCTCTTTCTGACCCTCATCATACTCTTTATTTTTCTGTCTCCCCACCTTACCACTCTTTCTCTTTCTGCCCCCATCACTCTCCCAGCCTCCTGCTTGCTTCCTTCCCCATCCTGCACAGCAGCAGCAGTGGTGGCAGTGCTCCCAACCACCCATCTGCTTCCTCTCTCCCCCAAAGAATTATACCGGTTTGAAGTTCCTCCCTTTCTCAGCAGCTCTCTGGGAATCACAACAGATTTCCCAGCTACAGAGATCAATTCACCTTAGGGCTGCTAGCTCCAGGTTGGGTAATTCCTGGAGATCTGGGGGTGGAGCCTCGGGACAGTGAGCCTTGGAGAGGGAAGCAGCCTCAGCAGGGTATAATGCCATAGACTCAACCCTCCTAAGCAGCCATTTTATCCAGGGGAACTGATCTCTGTCACCCAGACAGCAGTTGTAATTCTGGGTGATCTCCAGCCCTCACCTGGAGGCTGGCAATGGTAGTTCTCGTGGAGGAAATGGCTGGTTTGGAGGGTGGAGTCTATGGCATTATACTGGTCTGAAGTTCCCCTCCCCAGGCTCCACCCCTCAAATGTCCAGGAATTTCCCAACCTGGAGTTGGCAACCTTATTTCCTTCCCACCCAACAGCCAACCTACCTTTATTTGCCTCTCTATCTTCAGCTTTCCATCTCCACCTTCCTCCCCCACAGCCTTTACCTACAGCCTTTCTCCACAGTAACCAAAGCAGCTTATATTATTCTCTCCTCCTTTTTATCTGCACAACAACCCCGTGAGGTTGCTTAGGCTGAAATTGTGTGATTGGTCCAAAATAATCCAGTTAGCTTCCACCTCAAGATGGGGATCTGAACCTGGGTCTTGCAGAACCTACTTTGAAACTCTAACTGCTGCACCACACTGGCTTTCATTGGGTTTCTGAGAAACAAACAGCCCCCTCCCGCATCGGTGTTGCCGATACAATGCAGTTACCTGGTAGTGACATCATTGTGTTGCCAATTTTGGGGGTTGACACTCTACTTTTTGGGCAAACTCTATGGTTTTGAGGGCAAAAAATCATAGAGTTTTACCCAAAACTAGAGTGTCACCCTCCCGATGTCAGCAATGCAATGACGGTGCTTCCAGGTGATATAATTGTGCTGTGTGTGCAGCAGAAGATTAGGACAAGGACCTGGGAGCCCCCACCATATTGGAGGTAGGACCTGGCAACCGTATGAGGGATTGCAAATTTGAATATTCCTTCACAAACAAAGCTAGCAGAGGGGGAGGGATTCTAATCTCTCACTTTCCTTGCTGTACTGCTCTTCCATTTTCAAGTTGATTGAAAGGGAGCAATTCAAAATGCAAACTTCCAGGAAACTCCACCTGCAGTCTGAATTGGTGCAGCCCATTTTACTACTTCAGTGTTCTACCACCTTATTCTCACTTCTTGTTTTGATAGAAAATATACTAATTATCTTAGAATATTTATAAATATTTCAGAACGATGAGGGAGACTGCTGTTAACACAATCTACCAAGAAAAGAACATAAAAACTAAGCTAACATAGGGGAAACTTCAACAGGAGGTGGACTGAACCCAATGGGTTTTAAATGAGAAAGAAGGAGATTTAAGATAAACATTTCAAAGGATAAGAGCTGCTGAGCAATACCATAAACTTGAGGAATCTTCTTCTTTGCAGTTTGTAAAGAAAGTTGGACTGGAGCGTGCCAAGAATGTTTTAAGTTATTAGATGTGCATTGGGAGAAGTTCAATTAGCAGGTCCACCACAGGTTCCTTCCAACCTTGCTAGGTGAGGAGAAAAGCTCACATAACAAGCAAACAAAGTCAGTGCTTTAGAAGAAACTTCCATCACTGTTGTCAGAGTCAGCACAATCCTCTTGAGAGGCTGAAAGCAAAGAAAAAAGGAAAGATTTCATTAAAATAGTGCCGAGTGAGTTTCAGAAGAGCAAAGGCAGCTTTTTTATGGGTAACAAAAATGTGCTATGTGAAAATAAGCATTTTTATTAGTTGCTGGAGAGAGGGGGAGAGCGTAGGAGAGAAAGAGATAGAGAGAACAAATGAGCAATATCACAATTGTTGTAGTTGTCTGATAACAACAAATGAGGTTGTGGGTGTGCAGGTGATGAAGGATGACATCTTGCTAGTGGACTCTGACACCACAAAGAAAGAGGTAATATCTGAAATAGGAATTTAATATTCCTGGCACTTTGGAGAAGTTTTCCCACTGTACTGCGCCTAGTTTGACAGGTGAGTACAATCGCTTTTTATATCTGAACTGCATGCTGCTATGCCAGCCCAACACAGACAATGCACTAATTATAAAATACCTAGCTGCATGAACTGGTGAGGCACAGTATCTCCTGCCTATTCAAATGCATAGTTCTGAAGGAACATTGCAGCATCTAATTTGATTTCCCCCAGAGAAGTACATGATGTGTTATTTGATGCCCTTCAAAGGACACTATTAACCAAGCTATAAAGTGTCTGATTTTATTAGCTTTGCTGGGTTTTATCAGTTTGTAAATGTGTTATTTTCTCCATTTATTGTGCCTATGGGATCCAGAGATAGAGTGAGCTTCAAGTTAATATGTTTTGGGAAGCAAGCAATGGCCTTACTTTAACACTCTAAGCTGTGTTTGTGGTGACATTGAAGGTGGAGTCGTGAAAACTCTAATGTCAGGGCCATTTATCAAGGCAATTCTTCACTGCTATAAAACTCGGTTGTGACATTGGATTTAACAGTAGGGTTTTGTCTTAAATAGAACTGAGTGTTCCTGAGCTGTACAGCTAACAATCCCCAGTAACTGAATAACATGTAGTCAATAATGAGAAAATAGGTCAGACAGATGTTCAAAAAGAGAAGAATGATTGTATGTTCTCCACACTGAAGCCAGGGGATACTTTATATACCTTTGGGGTTATTCTCTCTCTCTCTCTCTCTCTCTCTCTCTCTCTCTCTCTCTCTCTCTCTCTCTCTCTCTCTCTCTCTGTCCTATGCCAGAATCTGCTTTAATCAGCACCCTTAAAACAGCATGTACATTGTGCAGGGATGATCAGCAGGGAACGGATTTATTGCACTGCATTTTCAACGACACCAAACAGTGTAGTAGTATAAACGGCCCACCTGATACATTTTAATAGTATGCCTGGAGTTCTTGAAAGCCTTTTCAAAGTAGCTAACAGGTGTGAATTGGTGTTTATAGCATGAATTTCCTGCTGGGTGTTCCTATTTTCACATCAGGCATCCTTACTGCTGCATTATAGTTGCTAAATTATATATATATATATATCCTGTCCTTATATATATTTGAATTTTGGTTCCACAGCATTCTATGCTTGCCATAATTGATTCGGCTCAAGAACTGGCAGTCAGAAGACACTGGCCAGGGCTGACTGGCTGCTTCGCAAAGTCCCACCCACGTCAGCCCCAGTCAGTGTTTTCAGCTCAGTCTGCTCCAGTCCTCCGACAGGAGAGGACCGTCTGGAGTGTGAGCGCAGGGACAGGCCCTCAAGGCTGAGGCAAGTGAGAGAAGCCCTTTCCACCCCCCCACCATTCCCTGGGCCTTCTATAAGGGGACTAGGCCCAGAGAAGGCCTTTTCTGTCCCCCACATGCCACCCCCTGGGGCTTCTATGGGGCACTAGGCCCAGAGAAGGCCTTTTCCGCCCCCACACGCCATCCCCTGGGCCTTCTATGGGGGCAGTAGGCCCAGAGAAGGCCTTTTCCGCCCCCCGCACCATCCCCTGGGCCTTCTATGAGGGGACTAGGCCCAGAGAAGGCCTTTTCCGTCCCCCACACGCCATCCCCTGGGCCTTCTATGGGGGCAGTAGGCCCAGAGAAGGCCTTTTCCGCCCCCACATGCCATCCCCTGGGCCTTCTATGGGGCAGTAGACCCAGAGAAGGCCTTTTCCGCCCCCACACACCATCCCCTGGGCCTTGTATTGGGCACTAGGCCCAGAGAAGGCCTTTTCCGCCCCCACACGCCATCCCTTGGGCCTTCTATGGGGCACTAGGCCCAGAGAAGGCCTTTTCCGCCCCCATATGCCATCCCCTGGGCCTTGTATGGGGCACGTGGCCCAGAGAAGGCCTTTTCCGCCCCCACACGCCATCTCCTGGGCCTTCTATGGGGGCACTAGGCCCAGAGAAGCCCTTTTCCCCCACACACTGCCTACTGCCCCCATAGAAGGCCCAGGGGATGGTGTGTGGGGACAGAAAAGGCCTTCTCTGGGCCCAGAGAAGCCCTTTTCTGCCCCTCTTCCCTTCCTTTCCCCTTTTCCTTTCTTCCTCTCTCCTTTCTTTCACTCTTCCCCCTATTCCTTCCTTCCTTCCTTCCTTCCTTCCTTCCTTCCTTCCTTCCTTCCTTCCTTCCTTCCTTCCTTCCTTCCTTCCTTCCTTCCTTCCTGCCGGGTGCTGGGTCTGCTCCTCTTCCCCACCCACTCCCCCTGGCAGACAGCTCTCTCTCCTGAGGAAGACGGTTCTCTTGACTCCTGTGAGGGACTGTCCCCTCAGTGGCTGTTGGTAGGCAGCCAAGCTTGGTTCTGTGAGTAAAAAAACAAAGGACTTTCAGCATAACCCCCTCCCCTGCCCATAACCCCCTCCCCAATGGCCACTTTCCTGTCAGAATAAATGGAAAAAGGCTCTCTCTCTTGCTTAGCTTCAGCATAAAGAGGTGGGCCAGCGACCATCAGACCATTTTCTTCAACTCCCTGCTGTGTGGCTGACTTTTCCCTAGGGCTGCCAATCTCCAGGTGGGACCTGGAGATCTCTCACTGTTACAATTGACCTCCAGATAACAGAGATCAGTTCCCCGGGAGAAAATGGTTGCTTTGGAGGGTAGACTCTATGGCATTATACCCTGCTGAGTCCTTCCACCCCCCCCCAAATGCTGCCCTCCACAGGATCCACCCCCCAAATCTCCAGGTATTTCCCTAATCAGAGTTGGCACCTGTACTTTCTCCTCTGTCAGTAAAAGGCCCTTTCCACACCTATGTTGGCCTTTGGGAGAAAACTCATTGGGCCCAGTCCTGATCAGGTTGCCAACTCCAGGTGGGCAGTTCCTGGAGATTTGAGAGATGGAGCCTGGAGAGAGTGAGGTTTGAGGAGGGGTGGCACCTCAGACAGGTACGATGCCATAGACTCCACCCTCCAATCCAGCCATTCCCTGATGGGGAACCATTGTTGCCAATCTCCAGGTGGGGGCTGGAGATCACTCAAAATTACAACTGCTCTCTAGGAGGGATGGGGGAGGACATGGAAAACTAAAGGTAGGTTGATGGTTGGCTGGGAGGGAGATAGGGTTGTCAACTCCAGGTTGGGAAATTCCTGGAGATTTGAGGGGTCGAACCTGGAGAGGGTGAGTGTTGAGGAGGGCTGGGACCTCAGACAGGTACAATGCCATAGACTCCACCCTCCAAACCAGCCACTCCCTCCTGGGGAACCACTGTTACCAATCTTGGGGGTGGGCTGGAGATCAATCAAAATTACTACTGGTCTTCAGGTAGCAAAGATCAGTTCCTCTGGAGAAAATGGTGGACTCTGTCATTATACCCTGCTGAGATTGCCACAGCAAATTGTCACTGAGTGCCCAAAGCTGGGGCAGTCTCCCAGAGCCTCTTTCTAGAGCCCGTTGTATTTATTTCTAAAACGGGCCTTATTCCTAGTATATATATATATATATATATATATAATTTCAAAATTTTATTTGCCAATGTACATTCACATACTAAAGCATAAAAAGTCACTTCCAAATGTCAATGAATTTTAAAAATTAAAAAATAATTTTTTTACCTGATCAAATTCAATGCTAATTTGCAGGTGATAGGAAAATAATAAAGACTAAACATACTAAAAAATAATGGTGCTAACAAGTTACACTCTCTCATGGATCCCTGCCTTGACATGGTGAGGGGGCTTGTGTGGCTCGATGAGGTTGTGGGCTATACTGTGGAGAGACACCCAGGATGGACGGGCCACAGTGGAGAACTCAGACAAAATGTGACCCACTGGAGAAGTTAGTAGCAACCCACTCGAGTATCTTTGCCAAGATACCCATGGATAGTAACAAAAGGCTAAAATATATGATGCCAGAAGATGAGCCCCTCAGGTAGGAAGGTGAACAATGCAAAGTAGTAGAGGAAAACAATAGAATGGGAAGGACTAGAGATCTCTTCAAGAAAATTGGAGAAATCAAGGGAACGTTCCTTGCAAAGCTGGCCATGATAAAAGAAAAAAAAAATGGTAAAGACTTAACAGAAGCAGAAGAGATTAGGAAGAGATGGAAGAATACACAGAAGAACTATACAAGACCTCAATGTCCTTGACAACCATGATGGTGTGATCACTGACCTCGAGCCAGACATCCTGGAATGGGAAGTCAAATTGGCCTTAGAAAGCATTAATAACAACAAAGCTAGTGGAGGTGATGGTATCCCAGCTGAGCTATTCAAATTCTTAAAAGATGATGCTGTTAAATTGCTGCACTACTTATGCCAGCAAATTTGGAAAATGCAACAGTGGCCACAGGATTGGAAAGGGTCAGTTTACATTCCAATCCCAAAGAAAGGCAATGCCAAGGAATGTCCAAACTATTGCACAATTGCACAAATTCCACATGCTAGTAAGGTCATGCTCAAGATCCTACAAGCTAGGCTTCAGCAGTATGTGGATAAAGTATGGTCAGAAGTACAAGCTAGGTTTCATCTATGAAGCTACAAACATTCAAAATACTATCACACTGGTACCTAACTCCTTGTAAGTTGGGTCACATGAATCCATCATACAACCCAAAGTGTTGGAAAAATTGTAACATCATAGGAGATTACACACAATGCTGGATTCTTTGTCCTAAAATCTTCCCCTTCTGGAATGATGTGCTGGAACAGATCAAATCCTTTAGTGATGTAGACATTGCTCCTACACCTGAAGACTTGTTTTTGAACAGTTGGGCTACGGACTGTGTCAGTCTCTCCATCACAGAAAGAATCTCAATACTGCTTTTTGTGGCTAAAATTGTCATTGCCACACACTTGAAAATGACAATGACACCCACTGTTTCGCAATGGCTTAAAAAGTTGTGGGATTTGTATATCATAGCTAAACTCTTGGATAATTTTACACGTTTTGATAAGTGTCCTACCTGTACCAATTTTACATCAATATGGTTCTCTATACTGGAGTATCTCTCTAAAACAATCAGACATCCCTTTGGTGATAGATGCCATGTGGCTCCGGTAAAATGTGTCTTTTAAACTCGGATGTATAAATCTGGTAAAATCTGCTGTACCTGTACCCACATCATAGTTATGAATATCAACCTTTAATATTAACTTTCAAGAAACAAAAATGTATGTATGTCAGTTTAATAACTCATCTCACTGTTACTGTTACTTATTTGTGGTGATGTTACAAATTACTGAAATTTTGCTGATTGTAATCATTTAACACTATTAAAAAAAAGTATTACAAAAAAAGAAGTACAAGCTGGGTTTCGAAGAGGTAGAGGAACTAGAGATCAAATTGCCAACATTCACTGGATTATGGAGAAAGCAAAGGAGTACCAGAAAAAAATCTACTTCTGCTTCACTGACTATGCTAAAGCCTTTAATTGTGTGAATCACAACAAACACTGGCAATTCCTTAAAGATTTGGGAGTACTAGACTACCTCATATGTCTCCTGAGAAAGGTCAAGAAGCAACAGTTAGAACCGGATATGGAACAACTGATTGATTTAGCATAGGATGAGTATGACAAGGATGTTTATTGTCACCCTGCTTATTTAATTTATATGCAGAGTATGTCATGTGAAATGCCAGCCTGGATGAATAACAAACTGGAATTAAGATTGCTAGGGAAAACATCAACAACCTCAGATATACGATGATACCACTCTAATGGCAGAAAATGATAAGGACCTAAACAGCTTCTTGCCAAGGATGAAAAAGGAGAGCGCAAAAGTTGGCTTGAAACTCAACATCAAAAAAACTAAGATCATGGCATCCAGACTCATCACTCCTTGGCAAATAGGAGGGGAAGTCATGGAAGCAGTGACAGAATTCATGTTCCTAGGATCCAAGATCACTGCAGACGGTGACTGCAGCCATGAAATTAAAAGACTCCTGATCCTTGGGAGGAAAGCTATGGCAAACGTAGACAGCATAATAAAAAGTAGAGACATCACCCTGCCAACAAAAGTCTGTATGGTCAAAGCGATGGTATTCCCAGTAGTACTGTATGGCTGTGAGAGTTGGACTATAAGGAAGACTGAACACTGAAGGTAAGATGCTTTCAAATTATGGTGCTGGAGAAGACTCTTGAGAGTTACTTGGACTGCAAGGAGATCAAATCAGTCAATCCTGAAAGAAATCAACCCTGACTGTTCCCTGGAAGGCCAGACACTAAAGCTGAAGCTCAAATACTTTGGCCACCCAATGAGAAGGGAGCACTCACTGGAGAAGACCCTGATGCTGGGAAAGATTGAAGGTAAAAGAAGAAGGGAATGGCAAAGGATGAGATGGTTAGATGGTGTTATCAATGCAATGAACATGAAATTAAGCAAACTCTGGAGGATGATGGAAGACAGGAGGGTCTGGTGTGATGTGGTCCATGGGGTCATGAAGAGTTGGATTCAACTGTGCAACCGAACAACGAGTTACATGAAACATTATTAGTGCTCTAAAAGAATAATTCATAAAATTTTATATGCATACAATTTTTAAATTTATATCTCACTTTTTGCACTCACAAGGGCTACTACGGTGGCTAACAATTTAAAACATACAGGATACAATCAGATTTAAAACCATTCAATGAAACCACCCCCCAACACAGATCAATAAATTAAATTAAAAACAGAGTTAAAATACACACAAAGACATGAAAACCACTATTAAAATTGGACAGGAGGGAGGGATCACTGAGCAAATGCCAAACAAAACAAAAAATTCTTCAACGGCTGGAGAAAATCAGCAACAGAAGGCAATAGATGAATTCCCCTGTGGAGAAAGTTCCATAGCTTAGGTGCCATGACTGATAAGGCCCTCTCCAGGGTTTTGTTGTTGTTGTTCAGTCACACAGTCGAGTCCGACTCTTCGTGACTCCATGTACCATATCACGCCAGGCTCTCCTGTCTTCCATTGTCCTCTGGAGTTTGCTTAATTTCATGTTTGTTGCATCGATAACACTGTCTAACCAGTTTGGTGTTGTGGTTAAGTGCATGGACTCTAATCTGGGAGAACCGGGTTTGATTCTCCACTCCTCCACTTGCAGCTGCTAGATGACCTTGGGCAAGCCATAATTCTGTCAGAGCTGTTCTTGAAAGAGCACTTTCTGTCAGAGCTCTCTCGGCCACACCTACCTCACAGATTGTCTGTTGTGGGGAGGGGAAGGGAAAGGAGTTTGTAAGCTGCTCTGAGTCTCCAAGGGAAGTGCGGGGTATAAATCCAATCTCCTCCTCCTCATCCTCCTCATCCTCCTCCTCCTCCTCCTCCTCCTCCTCCTCCTCCTCCTCCTCCTCCTCCTCTTCTTCTTCTTCTTCTTCTTCTTCTTCTTCTTCTTCTTCTTCTTCTTCTTCTTCTTCTTCTTCTTCTTCTTCTTCTTCTTCTTCTTCTTCTTCTTCTTCTTCTTCTTCTTCTTCTTCTTCTTCTTCTTCCCATCTCATCTGTTGCTGTCCCCTTCTTCTTTTACCTTCAATCTTTCCCAGCATCAGGGTCTTCTCCAGTGAGTGCTCCCTTCTCCTTTGTTGGACAAAGTATTTGAGCTTCAGCTTTAGTATCTGGCTTTCCAGGGAACAGTCAGAGTCAATTTCTTTTAGGATTGACTGATTTGATCTCCTTGCAGTCCAAATGACTCTCAAGAGTCTTCTCCCATCCCATAATTGGAAAGCCTCTATTCTTCGGTGCTCAGCCTTCTTTATGGTCCAACTCTTGCAGCCATAGATTACTACTGGGAATACCATTGCTTTGGCCCTACGGACTTTTGTTGGCAGGGTGATGTCTCTACTTTTTATTATGCTGTCTGGGTTTGCCGTCACTTTCCTCCCAAGGATCAGGAGCCTCTCCAGGTATGCCACCTGCCTAATCTCAGAAGCTGGGGCACCCAAAGCAGAGTGTCTGACTATGACCATAATGGTTGGGTAAATTCATAAGGGAATAGTGGTTCTGTTAGGGAACTGACAGCCTGCTAAGAGTCTAGTTACTGTAAATACTGCTGAAAGAGTGGTTTAGTCCACTTATACCCTAAGGAAGCTGTGGTTCATTCTCTAGTGCTCAGAGTTGATTGAATGTTTTCTCTTGCAGTTCAGCCTATCGTTATTTCTCTTTCTGCTGTATGTGATACTGCTTGTGCTTTGAAGGCCTTTCTGTTGCATTAGTGTCCTGCAGTCAGTTATTGTCTTTTTACAAAATCCTGTTGCAGTAATTTCATTGAAAGCAAACTCCAAAGCGTGGATTGGATTATTTCCTGACCTCTGCCAAAAGGTCCTTCAGGTATGTTGGTCCCAAGTCATACAGAGCTTTGAAAGTCAAGACCAGCACCTTGAATTGTGCCTGCAAACAATTTGGGAACCAGTTTAGATGGGCCAAGACTTGGAGTAATATGGTCCCTATGACCCACTCCAGTCAACAATCTCCAAAGAGGGAGGCTTAGGTAACTGTGTTGATTCTCAGGACTGGGTAAGTGTGCTCGGCAGGCTGGGTCAAATGGCCTGGCAGGTAGGGCAATGTTTCACCCAGGCTTCCGGTTCCGCTTCGATTCCTGGCCACCAAATGTAGCTCCAGGTGAGGGCCTTCATCCTCATGATGCCCAGATGTTCTTCACGCAGAGCCTGGAGAACCTGGTGGTGTAGGGTGTTGGGAACCATGACCCTGTATCCCCATAGCAGGCAGCCCTTGTGCGCCAACAGCTCCTCGTGGCGGCTCTTGAAGGCAGTGAATTCTGGCCCCTCAGTTTCCACAGGTCACCCTCTCACCACCTAGCCCAGAACCCAGGAGATAACGGGGTCCCTAGTCGAGTGATGAATTATGCCGCGGTCTGGAGGGGGCCATCGGGAAGCTCCACGACCTGCAACATGTGGTGCAGCGGGACAGGGTCCTCCTCCACGTCTGGTAAGGGAAGATGACTCAGGGTGTCGGCATGGCCCATGGCTTTCCCAGGGAGATGCTGCAGTGCATAGTCATAGTCAGAAAGGAACACAGACCATCACAGGACCTGCAGAGAGAGGCCCAGGAGGGGGGTTGTGATTAGTGGCGATGGTGAAGGGCTGGCCATAGACAAAATCGTGGAATTCCTTCATGCCGGTGACAATCGCCAGCCCCTCTCGATCAATCTGGGTATAATTCTGTTCCACCACAGACAGGGTCCAGGAATAATAAGCGATGGGTACCTCCCGCCCATCTGGGAGATGATGCACCAGAACTGCCCCCATGCCCTAAGGGGATGTGTCGCAAGCCAGGACCACAGGCAACGGCTCATCAAAATGGGCCAAGACCAAGTTGGAGATCAGCAATGCCTTGACCCCCTTGAACACCATGGCATGGCATGGGCCCCACATCCAGGGAACTTGCTTGTCCAGCAGCTGGTGAAGAGGTTTGGCTACCGCTGCCTTGTGGGGGAAGAAGGCGTGGTAGAAATTGAGTAGGCCCAGAAATGCCCAGAAATGCTTGGAGCTCCTGCTTGGTCTTGGGCAGTGGGGCCTCCATGATTGCCTTCACAATTGCCTTCACAATTGCCTTCACCTTGTCCCTGGCCATCCGCGTCCATGGTGAAACCCAGGAATTCCACTGACAGTACTCAGATGTGAGGTGGTGGAGCTCTGCGAGGAACTCTGCTGCGGTTTCACGGCCTTGTTGGTTCTGCTGGTGGAACACCATGTGGCATGTTATCTCCAACAGCTTGGGTGTGAAGTGGTCCTACCTGGTAGAATATCAGGACTGACTTCAGACCGGTGACCCAGGCTCCCCATTGTTGTGGATGGGCTGTATCGAATGGTGGTACCAGCCCAGATCCTGGAGCAATGGCCATTGTGTCGATCAGTTGTGGTGGCGAGCGGGAAGCTGTTTGCTCACCCTTGGTGCTCATCCATCAGAGGAGCATAGGTAGTGATGCGTTGTCTTTCGTCGTGGTACCCCGTCGGCCCAGCTGGGATGCTCAGTGGGATCCCATCCTTGTCGCCATTGTTGTGTAGTGGGTTAGACGCATGTAGAAACCACAGAGACGGTTGTCATGATCAACATTGTTTACTGGTACACAACTAGAACTCCGAACACTGGCTGGGTGGCCAACTATATATAGTACCTGGGAACACCCCTAGATCCTATTGGTGGGTTTAAACCTCCCGCCAAAGTCCCTATTGGTTCCCCAAGGAAAATCCAGGAGGCTAGTCCCTATTGTTCATAGGGAGTTAAGCTTGGCAGTGTATTGCTGATGCCTAGTGGCGATCAGAGGACATAACACTAGGGCTATTCACAATTACTTAAATCCTTATGTTGAAAGGCTTTTTGTTCAAGTGTTTCCCAAACACTTTCTTTGAGTATTCTCTGACTATTTTGGTTTCTAGAAGAATACTCTTTCCAGTACCCAAACCCCTTCTCTTGAAACACCAGTACTTGTCTTGAGTTTTTAACTGTCTCTTAAGGTTTCTATAAGCAGATCAGGGATCTCTGCACTGTTCAGAGCTAACTCTCTGTTTGACTGGGTAGGGAATTTTCTTCTCTCTCTAGAAGATCTATCCCCTTTCCTTGACCCAACTGGAATTCTCCATCTAACTTCCCACTTGTCATTGCCAGCTTTCCCCACTTCGTCTTTCTGTGTTCAACTGTTCTAGTAGGACTGAATTCTGAAACTGTCAGTACTTGACTCTTCTCAGCTAGGGCTGGGGAAAGTTGGCAATGACAAGTGGGAAGTTAGATGGAGAATTCCAGTTGGGTCAAGGAAAGGGGATAGATCTTCTAGAGAGAGAAGAAAATTCCTTACCCAGTTCAGAAGTCTTTCTCTGCTCAACTGATGCTAACCAAGAAGATTGCTTGGAGCAGCCTGTCACTCAAGGCTTTCTGACTCTGTGCAGAATTAACCCTTCACAGTCCTTTACCTGTTTACACAGAACTTCTAAGCTTTTAACAGTGCAGTCCATCACAGAAGCTTGCTGGGTGGGCTTGGCCTATCAACGTTCTTTCAAAACTCTCTTGGCCCCACCTACCTCACAAGGTGACTGTTGTGGAGAGTGGAAGGGAAAAGCAATTATAAGCCACTTTGAGACTCCTTAAGGTAGAGAAAAGTGGGATATAAAACATCTTAGTTTTCCTTTCAGTGTGGGAATAAATAAAGGAGCAAGCAAGACAAAAAAAATGGAACAGCATATAACTATGGATATGTTTGAAAATCTTTTTGTGTCTGAAGCTAAAAAAAAAAAAATCCAAAGAAAAAATTGATTCAAGATTGAAGAACTAGATGGGAGTATAGAAGACAAAATAAAATTCATGCCAGAAAAAATGATAATCTTTTATAACAAGATGATAGAGCCGGGGGGTGGGGATTATAGCAAAATACAATGGGGCACAGAAAAATAGCAACAGGGCACAGTGAAAGCAAATGGATGAAGCAAGAGAGAGAACAAGAAGTCAAACAATGATACTGTAACAAGACTTGAGGAACTGGAAAATGAAGTTAGAAGCAAAAATCTGAAACTAAGAAGAGCTATGGGGACAGCTTATTCCTCTTTTAGATCAGACTTTGATTAATTATTTTGCACAAAGGATTCCCTCTGAACAATGGGAGTATAGATTGTATCAAGTACAAATCCTACCATTACCAGGAAAAACAAGTGATAATCTTGTCAAGTTCATTAATTTAACAGTGAGGGAGGAGCTGCTGAAAAGAGTTCAGGATGGTAAAAAGCTGTTCATTAAAGTTGGGTTGATACAAATATTGATGTATCTTTGTCTAGCAACACTGAACAAAAGAACAGAATTTATGTTTTTATTCACTAAACTGAGAGAAGATATATTTTGTACGGATGTGAATCCCTTCTAAATTGTGAGTTTGTTATGAACAAAACCAATAGAAGATAGAACATTATCAGTAGCTAGCCAAATTATGGAGCACATCTTCAATCATCTTCATCCAAGGGAGACAATTTATATTTGAGGAATTTCTGAGTTCTATGTTTTGGATGGGGTTGCACAGCTCTAAAAGAGTAGGGCTTTAGTCCTGGGGTGTTGCTGGACCTGCACCTCCAGTTGGATAAGCAGGTAGCAGTGGTGGCCAGAGGTGCCTTTCACCAGCTTCAGCTGGTGAGCTAGCTGAGGCCTTTCCTGAGGGGAAAAAAGATCTTGTTGTGGTTTCATCTAGATTAGACTATTGCAATGTGCTGTACATGGAGCTGCCCTTGAAGATTGTTCAGAAGCTACAGTTGGTACAAAATGCTAGCCAGAATGCTAACTGGAGTGGGTCATAGGGACCACATCAGTTGTTCCAGCTGGCTCCCAATTAGCTTCTGGGCCCAATTCAAAGAGTTGGTATTGACCTTTTAAGAATTATACAGTTTGAGACCAACATAACTTAGACCTCCTACTCGCATATGAACCTACCCAATCATTGTGGTCATCTGCAGGGGTATTTCTTTGAGTGCTCTTGCCATCTGAAGCTAGATAGGTGGCAACTTGAGATAGGACCTTCTCAGTTGTGGCACCAAAATTATGGAGTTCCCTCCCTAAGGATGTCTGTCTGTGCCCCTCTATCATTGCCTTGTCCAAATGGGTGAAAAATTTTCTATTACATTTCTATCAGTTAATGAAAAAATAGAAGGGCTTTAAACAAGATAAGTTGGATGTCTTATTTTGGCAGAAGGCTCACATAAAGCAGTCAAATGTTCATTTATTAAGAAATCTAATCAAAGGAAAATTATATATCTCTTCTGCTTCAAAAAAAGAAAGGTAAGAGTTTTGATATGAATTAAGATCAGATGAATTATCACGTGCTGGATGAGTGTGTGGTTCCCAATGGGAGGCCAGTTTTAATTAAAGGTTGGCTTGCCGAAGAAAAAATAACTATAGAATACTGTGTGCTCCTAACTCAAGTTTAAAAGATTTTTTGCACAGAGTTAATTAACCAGATTAATAGTTTTGCAGAAGGAAAAATATTTCTAGCAGGAGATTTCAATACCATCATGAACCCTTTTTTAGATGTGTCAGACCTTAACAGTGGAGAAATTTCAAGTGCAGCAAAGCTTCTTAAATGTTTTCTAAAGTTGTTAGAGGAACAAACAGTAAATCTCTAGGACATAGGAACAAAAGTTTGTATTTAATATTTTGCAGTTCACCAAACATATTTTAGGTATTGTTATCTGTTTTCTACTTTTTAGGGTTATGGTTATTTTTTACCTTTTACTTTCATTAATTAAGCCATAAATGGACCATGATGCTTTGGCACTTTTATGTACTCTGCTACATTTACAAAATTTAATAGATTATACTAGTGCTTTTTTGTTAAAAAAAAAAGTGCCAATACTCATAAATAACATTGTGCTGCTATATATCACTGTTCCTCTCTGGTCCATAGCTATGGGGGCTATTTTGGGCTCCACTCTCTCCCTTAAAGGAACAGCCCCACAAGATTTCCATCTTGCCTTGACCAGGACCAGGACTTTCTCTGCCCTGGGCCTTCCCTAGTGGAACACGTTCCCCATTTAGATCAGACCCCTGCAAGATCTTCTTCAATTCCACAGGGCCTGTAAGATGGAGCTGTTCCACCAGACCTTTGGCTGAGGCAGCAGGCATCCATGTATGGCTTCCCTGATGTTTCTGTCACCCATCTAAACAGCTGGCTATTATTCATCTGTTACCAACAGGCTGAGGAATCTCTTGCAGCCAGCCAATTTCTGGCCTTAGACTGTGACCACCAATTTCTGTCCTTAGACTGTGACCACCATTTTAATGTATATTGCAGTGTGGGGTTTTTAAAAAATATATATTTATTGTATTATTGAAATGTTGTTACCTGCCTGAGCCCACTTGTGGGAAGTAAAAGGTTTCCCTTGCTCAAAAGCTAGTTGAATCCAACTCTAGGGGGTGGTGCTCATCTCCATTTCCGAGCTGAAGAGCCAGTGCTGTCCGAAGACATTTCTGTGGGCATGTGGCCAGAATGACTAAACACCAAGGCACACAGAATGCTTTTATCTTCCCATCGAAGTGGTACCTATTTATCTACTTGCAATTTCTTGCTTTTGAAATTCTAGGTTGGCAGGAGCTGGGGCCAGAGATGGGAGCTCATTCCATCACATGGCACTAGGGTTTAAACTGCCAAAGTACAGACCTTCCAGGCTGCAGCTCAGCATCTTAACCTCTGAGCCACCACAGCCCCTAGAACTTGTGAGAAGGTTGGGTGATAAATATAAAAATAAATAAAAGAAAAAGTTCCCTCCTCCCTCTACCCAAAGTATAGTCTGCTGCTGCCAGTGGCACAGGGGCTCAAGAAGCTGGCAGGCTGTGGGAAGAGAGGAGAGGTGCAGACCCTTGCTGGTGGAGTCTTCTCTCTTCTTGCTAGCAGGGAGAAGACTCAGCAGCCAGCAGTAAAAGCCACACAGCCACCCCCTCTCTTCCCCCACCAGCCAGCTGAGCAGAGAGGGGGTTTAAACTTGGACAATGGAGAAATCATGTTGGCATGGCGGCACAACTCCAGAGAGAGGCTTTAAAGTTTAACCCCCCTCTCTGCTCAGCTGGCTGGTGGGGGAAAGGGGGGGCAGCTTTGTGCTCTCTATTGCTGGCTGAGACTTCTTCCTGTTAGCAAGCAGGGAGAAGACTCCGCTGGCAAGAGGCTGTGCTTCCCTTCCCTTCCCTCTGCCTACCAGCTGAGCAGATAGGGGGTTTAAACCACCCCTCTGCTCAGCTGGCTGGTGGGGAGAAGAGAGGGTGCAGCTGTGTGGCTTCATTGCTGATCACTGAGTCTCCTTCCTGCTAGCAAGCAGGGAGAAGACTTACCCTGCCAGCAACAAGGCTGGCCTGCTGTCTTCCTCCCCTCACCAGGTTTAAATTTTTAATTTAAATGAAACCCCTTGGCACCAGCAACCCCCCTAGAATCCTGTCTGTGGACCTGGTAGGGGAATGCTGCCCCACCAGAGTATCTCCCTGCCACATAGCCTCTGCAGGCAAAGGACCCCTGCTCACTCTCCAAATGGCCTTACAGGCATAAATCCAACAGACACAGCCTTCTCCAGTAAAAGGCAGCAGTGGAGAAGGCAACACAGTTTGTGTGTTTTCTTGGAAGGCCCTGGCTAAGCTTCCTTACAAAGTTTTTGCTATAGGATGACTTTTACTTTCCCCATACTCTGCCATATCTAGAGAACTGGAAATCTGAACCAATTTTGTATTTACACTTCTCTTTGATTAAAGGTTCTGATGTGACCCCACCTTCTTCCTTATGTTTCTCCTTTCTTTAGCCAATGAGTCAGGACAATTTCCTAGCATTAAGGGAAGAAGGAGGCGGAGGAGGAGATTGGATTTATACCCCGCTCTTCACTACCCAAAGGAGTCTCAGAGTGGCTTACAATCCCTCTCCCCCCCTGACAACAGACACCCTGTGAGGTAGGTGGGGCTGAGAGAGCTTTTTTGAAATGAAGTGCTTAAGGCACAATCTCAAACTGTTCCGGTAAGAAAGAAGGGTGGGAGACGGGTAATGAAGCCAAGGTGGCTGAACAAGGAACTCTCTGAAGAGCTGAAACTAAAAAGGGAAATGTACAGGAAATGGAAGGAGGGTCAGATTACTGAGGGTGAATACAAGACACGAGCACAAATCTGTAGGAATGGTGTCAGCAAGGCTAAAGCACAGATGGAGCTGAGGCTTGCAAGGGATGCAAAAAAAACAAGAAAAATTTCTATGCCTATGTTCGGAGCAAAAAGAGGAACAGGGATGGAGTAAGCTCATTGCAAGGGGAAGATGGTCAAGCCTTAACAAGGGGTGAAGACAAAGCGGAATTACTCAACTCTCACTTTGCGTCGGTCTTTAACCACAAAGTGAGCTGTATACAAACTGGAGAATGCAGGGCATATGAAGGAAAGGGGAACTGCCAGTTCAGAATAAGTAAGGAAATGGTTAGAGAACATCTAGCTGCCTTAATACTTTCAAATCTCCAGGGCTGGATGGCTTGCATCCGAGGGTGCTAAAAGAAATTGCAGATGTTATTTCAGAGCCTCTGGCTATAATCTTTGAGAGGTCCTGGAGTACGGGTGTTGTGCCGGAAGACTGGAGAAGAGCGAATGTTGTCCCAATCTTCAAGAAGAGGAAAAAGACGGACCTGGGAAAATTCTGGAGCAGATTATTAAACGCTCTGTCTGTGAACACCTTGAACAAAATGAGTTAATTGGTAATAGCCAGCATGGGTTTATGAAGAATAAGTCATGCCAGACTAACCTTATCTCCTTTTTTGACAGAGTTACTAAAATGGTTGACTCTGGCAATGCCGTGGATATCGTATATCTAGATTTCAGTAAAGCATTTGACAAAGTTTCTCATGATATCCTTGAGGATAAGCTGGTTAAGTGTGGGCTGGATGGCGCAACCGTTGGGTGGATTCATGGTTGGTTGAAAAATCATACCCAACGAGTGCTCGTAAATGGCTCTGCGTCTACGTGGAGGGAAGTCTCGAGTGGAGTACCACAGGGCTCAGTCCTAGGCCCCGTGTTATTCAATGTTTTTATAAATGACCTGGATGAAGGCATAGAGGGGATGCTTATCAAATCTGCAGATGACACGAAGCTGGGTGGGATTGCTAATTCTGCAAAAGACAGAGTCAGGATTCAGAAGGATCTTGATAGGCTGGAACAGTGGGCTGAGACAAATAAAATGAATTTCAATAGAGATAAGTGCAAAGTCCTACACTTAGGTACAAAAAATCAAAGACACAGATATAGAATGGGAGGGACTTGGCTTGACAGCAGCACATGTGAAAGGGATCTAGGTGTTATGGTTGATCACAAGCTAAACATGAGCCTGCAGTGTGATGCGGCTGTGAAGAAAGCTAATGCAATTGTGTCCAGATCATGGGAGGTGGTAGTTCTGCTGTATTCTGCTATGGTCAGGCCCCACCTGGAGTACTGTGTCCAGTTTTGGGCACCACATTTTCGGAAGGATGTTGACAGACTCGAGCGGGTCCAGAGGAGGGCGACCAGGATGGTGAGAGGGTTGGAGTCCAAGTCTTATAAGGAAAGGCTGAGGGAGTTGGGTATGTTTAGCCTGGGAAATAGAAGGTTTAGAGGGGACATGATTGCAGTCTTCAAGTATTTGAAGGGCTGTCATGTAGAAGATGGAGTGGATCTATTCTCTCTTGCTCCGGATTGCAAGACTAGATCTAATGGGTGGAAATTACAAGGGAGTCGTTACCGGCTTAATATCAGGAGAAACTTCCTGACTGTAAGAGTCGTTGAGCAGTGGAACAGACTGCCTCGGGAGGTGGTGGATGCTCGTTCGCTGGATGTTTTCAAGAGGACACTGGACAACCATCTTTTGGGTATGTTGTAGGTATGTAGGGGTTTCGGCTGTGTTCCTGCAGAGTGCAGGGGGTTGGACTAGATGGCCTGCAAGGTCCCTTCCAACTCTAACATTCTATGATTCTATGATTCTATGAGATCTGCCTTTGGGAGAACAGCTCTGAAAGAACTTATGACTGACCCAAAGTCACACCAGCAACTGCACGTGGAGAAGTGGGGAATCAAACCTAGTTCTCCCAGATTACAGTCCATGCTCCTAACCCCTACACAGAACTGACTCTCAGTTTGCCTCGTTCCTTGAGTCCAGTGGCACCTTTAAGACCAACACAATTTTACTTTGGGTATAAGCTTTTGCGTGCATTCACACTTTGAAGACTAACATCAGTATCAGAGTCCAGTGGCACATTTAAGACCAACGAAGTTTTATTCTAGATATAAGCTTTCATGTGCACATGCACTTTGAAGACTAACAACACTGTAGAAATAGGTTTGAGTCCAGTGGCACATTTAAGATCAACAAAATTTTATTCTGCGTATAGTTTTTTGTGCACATGCATACCTTTAAGACTAGCACAGTTCTATTCTGTGTATAAGCTTTTGTGTGCATGCACAACTTCAAGACCAATGCAGTATTATTCTGAGTATAAGCATCCGTGTGCACATGTAACCCTGAGTACACTAGAAAGAGTTAAAGAGTTAGGATATTCCTTATGGGAAAAAGGGGCAATTTTCCCTGAGGGATCCAAAGGCTTGAAGCTGCAGGGAGAAGCACTCCTTTCTGTGAAACTATGTATTAATATTTTAGGTATGAGTTTTTCTTATACTCATTACTAGAAGGGAGGATTGTGTTTATATTAATAAGCTGTTAGTCTGTATTTTGGTTGTTGTTGGGACTATTTGAAATGGGAGTTATATGTAATTTTTCCATGAGGGATGGGAGGGTCTGAAACTTCAGGGAGAAACACTCTCAAATCAGAAGCACTCCTTTCTATGAAATAACATATTACTGTTTTAGGGATACAGGTCTATAGCTACGGTGGGGCCCCTTGGGGCCCGCTCCCCAACTTAGTGCCAGGGCCCCTTGAATTACTGCCAGGAGGCCACCCACTCTCCCATCCTGTGTGCCTTCCCTCCCCCGAGGCACTCAGCAGGCAGGGGACATGCAGAAGGAGCTTGGGAAGCCAAAGTGAGTGAGCCTCTACCAGGGCGCTCTGCGACAGCTAGAGCTCAAGCCCAAACCAGTCACTGCTCCTCATAGAGAGCCTGGAGCACTCCTACTACTGAGGGCCCTTGCAGAGTGCTGCAGGGCGTGAGTGCCAAGCCAGCCTCCCTTTGTCTCTGCCTGGGGTTTCCCTTCTATGTCTGCCCTTTAATTAAATTAGTAAAGGTAAAGGTAACTGTTTCCCTTGCTCAAAAGCCAGTCGAATTCAACTCTAGGAATGCGGTGCTCATCTCTGTTTCCAGGTCGAAGAGCCAGTGCTGTCCGAAGATGTTTCCATGGTCATGTGGCCGGCATAACTACACGCCAAGGCAAACGGAATGCTGTTACCTTCCCACCAAAGTGGTACCTATTCATCTACTTGTAATTTCTTGCTTTCGAATTGCTAGTTTGGCAGAAGCTGGGACCAGAGATGGGAGCTCACTCCGTCATGTGGCACTCAAGTCTCAAACTGCTGAACTACTGACCTTCCAGCCTGCAGTTCAGTGTTTTAATCACTGAGCCACTGCAGCTCCCTTTTAACTTTGATTAAATTATCCAGATCCCCCCCCAAATTTAAATGCCTCCAACTTAAAAATTCAGGGCTACAAGCCTGGATCCTCTCTGAGCTTGGGAAAGTCCCCCAAAAGGTGCCAGTAATCAATAACAGTGAATGGTGACATTAAAAAATACACTCTGGATTTTACAACAGGCCAATGTTTTTGTGAACTGTGTCAACTCATGGATCAGTTATTAAAAACTTCACTTTCAATCCAGTGTTTTGGAGAGACTCCGCTGGCAAATGTGTTATACAAATTATATCACTTTTACAACATTTGTGAAGCATACAAGGTCTGTATCAAAACATGTCAGAACAGTGAATAAAAGAAGCAGTTCTGTATAAAATATTTTTACATTTAAGCAAGAACACCAGCACAAGCTGGAGACCCATAAGGATTTTGAAGGGACATCTAAATTTGCTTCCCTCATTATTTCTTCTTTCTCTTCCCTGAAAGCCTCCATGGGTTCTTCCCTTTTCCTATTTCCTTCTCTCCTTACCACCCACCAGTCAACCTACTGTCATTTGCCCCTCCTTGGTCTTTACCATTCCCTTTTTCACTCCCCCGGAAGAGAGTGAAAACCATGGATGAATAGTTCAGTGCTGGCCACCAGGCCTAGTTGCAGGATGGAGAAATGACAAAGTCTTGCAGGGAGCACCTCACTTTTCCCCTGTATCCCCCTTCCCACAGTATTTCCTCTTTCCCTCCTACTGGCAACCCCCATATTCTCTCCTTTCCCTGATTCCTTCTCTCCTTTCCACTCACCAACCAATCACCTTTTTATCTGCCCCCCATCCTCAACTACATTATTTACTTTATTCATACCACACCTTTCTACACAATGGGGACCCAAAGCAGCCCAAATCATTCTCCTCTTCTCAATTTTTATCCCCACAGCAGCTCTGTGAGGTAGGTTAGGCTGAAAATGTGTGACTGGCCCAAAATCATCCAGTGAGTTTCTATCATAGACTGGGGATTCAATCCTGGTCTCCCAGATCCTAGTATGAACATCTACCTATCATACCGCTGTAGCTTTTATGAGGTGGCTACTGTTGAGTACTAAGCAACCAGTCCTGGGTGAGTCATGCAAATTACTGTTGTCAGGACTCTCCCTGATGAGTCATCCCTTAAATCCTCAAACTATTTGGAAAAGGTCTGTGCCCCTTCCCTGCCTTTTACTGAAGGAAACCAAGATTTGAAGGATGGTAAAACTGTTGTGGTTGTCTAGCAACAGTCACTGAAAGCATTCATTTCTTAAAGTTACAGGCATTGCTTCTATTATTTTTTTGGGGGGGTTAACACCCCTATTTTTGTTTTTATTGCTATTATCATTATTCTTTACATTTCAGATTTTTCTGCAAACCTAGAGGGTTTTTTATGTTTTTAGATCTGTCTTGTCTGTCTATGGATCCAGTCTCCAGATTTAGGTGTCCATAGATTTGACAACAATGATATATATTGATAGTAGATTAAGACCAGAAAGGGTGTAGGTGCTGGCAATTTTTCTGATACCATGTTGTTGTGCTGTAAACCTCCCTTATTTTCCATATACCATGCAGGGACCATGTCTGTTGGTACAGAATGGTTGAGCTACTGCCTGTGATGATATAAGGTAGAGAAGGATGGTCCAGCATAGTGTTAGTTGAGAACAACAGCAGGAATTAATCCATAATTTGTGGGTTAGTTTTTTTTCCAGTTGTTAGTGTCATAGGGGTTGCCTTCTATGGGCTTCCCACATTTCCCCACTGAGTCTGCAGAGTAATAAGGGTTGTCACTTGCAATTCCAACTTCCGTTTTTTCCCCTGTTGTGTGCTGGAAGGTGAGTCAGAAATTGAGAGAGGGAGAGAGAGAAAGGATCTTACTTTCTAGATGGTGCAGAATAATTTTGATAGCCATGCTCCAGCTCCAGCTGTATCTGATGGAATGAGAGAGGAAGAGAAAGAAAGCAGGAAGCTATATATTTACTTTCGCACTTGAAAAGATGGCTGCAAAAACTGGGCTTCTGTGACTGGCAAAGATTCTATTTATAATGTGGCTGTGCAAATACAGTCAAAGTAAATATGAATGAGAGAGAAACTGTGGATTTAGTAAAGTGCTTAGTGTTTCCCATTTCCATTCCTTTCACCAGTGCTTGATGAGTACCTTGCTGGTTGAAGCTGGGGACCCTCCTTTCTTCAAACAACATACTTACCCTGTGTCCTTTACTGCTGCCACCTGTTAAGTAAGAGCTAGTTATTGAGGTAGTTACTATATATTCATTTTGCAGAGGGAGAGAGGAGGTAATATGTGGGCATGGATGTCTGTGTATTTTAGCAGTCATGTATTTTGTTGGAACCCTTCAGCACAATAAATGATGTTTAGGAATCATGCTTTGAGGTGTTGTCTTCTGCTTCCTTGCACTTTACATCTACCTATAATGCGGTACTTTGGCTTAGACCATTGGTTCCCCTTCTTTCACTGGTATAATGTTGTGTCATCAAACAGAATGGCAGTAAGCATGAAGCAATACCACTAAGCTCTACTCCTTTGCATTACGTTCTACATTCAGTTCCCATTTTCCTTCTCTGCTGGAACTGTTCCATCAGTGCAATGACACCTTTACTCTTGCAGAGTTTTACTGTATTGGTTCTCTTCAGACTCAGTACAGCCCATCAAATGGAGATAGGATTACACTCATACAGAAAAAAAATAACCCAGTGTGTTTATTATTTCCCTTCTTGAACAAGATCTCACTGATATTCAAACAACTACTAGAAGTCTATATTCTGATGTTTTCTCTCTAAAATAAGAATTGTTGAAGGGTGTTCATTCTCACCATTTTGTTTAATAATAACAATAACAATAACAACAATAACAACAATAACAACAATAACAACAATAACAACAATAACAACAATAACAACAATAACAACAATAACAATAATAATAATAATATTTTTTTCTATTGGGAGTCATCAAATGATTCTCTAGGAATAGATAAAAGAATTAATAAAATTGAGGAACATAGTGATGACATCTTAATAACAGACAATACTCTAAGTGTATTTTACAGCTTATGAACTATGGGTTGTATGCAGCCAGCCTTTTCATTCAGTTCCACCTACTTCTTCTTCTCACTATAGCCCCCATCCCAAATGGTTTTGTCCATCCTGGTTCCATGGTCCACAATTGTGGGGGTTTTTTTGGGGGGGAGCTGGTTGGATACAACCCTATGAGTATCTGAAGTGTATAAGCAAAATAAAAACAGGTATTTTAAAATATGGACATTTTTGACATACAATTATACATAAACAATTCTTTAATGTAAATAATATAAAGTACTGAGACTGATGCGTGGATGTGTGATAACAGCTCATACTTTATTACGTATACTTAAGACTTGGGATGGCTACCCGGCTCACAGGCCAGTTTATATTCCCATGTTTCCCACTCCCCCAACACACACACACACACAATAGGTTATTTACAATGCACCCTATTCCCCATTGGTTACTCCTAGGATCCTAGCCATCTGATAGGTGCGGGCTAGGATCCGTTCAGGCTATTGTCTCTGGAGGTGAAGCTCACGTCCCTTTCCCGACCGTGTGGTTCCCTGACCACCTGTGCCGTCTCCGCTTGGTATACAACAAATAAAATCTTACATTACCTCTCCTTCTGCACATGTAAGCTCCCAGCCATAATTAGGAATGAGTGCTAAAGGAGGATTTCCAAGCTCAGTTAGACACGACAAAGGTTGAACTGATCTTCAAAACCTCACCAATGAGTAGGCAGAGAAGCAGCTGCCACTAATACATTTACAATGCAATTCTAAGCAGAGTCACAGTATTCTAACTCCATTGAAGTAAATTTGCTTAGAAGGGCTACAACCTTGTTTAAGATTGCATTGTTAATCATATATTTTCCTATTCTAAAAAAAGCTGTCATTTTACTGGAGGTTGTCATATCACAAATTAAAAACTTTTTTTGCAAACAAACAAACAAATGACAAATCTTAGGTGTGACAAACCTGGCCCTTAGGTGGGGTGATGTACTGACAGTTTCTCCCCTTCCCCTTCACTACAGATCTGCATATTTGTTAGTGTTTCAATGTGTACTACATACAAATATTTAGGTTGAATACTGAAGTCTTTTTGTGGTCACATTAGGCTCTGCTGCTTCGGGAAGAGGGGGAGATTGATGTTCATCAATGCCTTCCTCACATGGGAACCTCCCACTTCATCACTCATCATTGCTTCTGGGAGCCCACTGAATGAGGGGCACAATCTTGGCAGGCATAGGTGGCTACAGTCTGAGGGAGAGGCAAGAAAGTTGCCATTTATGCAGTGCATCTCTTTTCTCACAGCATAGGATCTATGCCCAAAGGTCAAATAGGACTGTTTTTCCTATTTTTTTCACATTTAACACTTTTTTAAAAAGATGGATAGGAAATACAATTATCTATGACTGCAGAAGGATACTGGTAAATGTTTAAGAGACTCAAGGAATCTGTGGCATTCAGGCTATAGGTGTGGTTTGTGGCTTTAAGGTTCTTCTCAGCCCCAGTGACTAAAAAAGGTTCTTAACAAATGGACCATTAGGTTAACCAGAGGAATAAGAAGGAGGTCCACAAAATTTGCCTCCAGCATTACCTTAGCAGACAAAACCACATGCCATAGGGAGGCAGAAATAATGCCAGATAACTGGTGTAGTGGGTAGGTTAGGAATAGGGGTGTGCAAAAATATAATTTTTTAAAAAAATCAGCTGGATTCGGATTCAGCCAAATCAGGCATAATCAATTTCAGCCGGCAGAAAGACTCCCGAATGTCAATTTTGGCAGTACAAGCCAATTTGGAATTAGGCCGGCTGAATGTCAGTTTTGACCCCATTATACCCTATGAGCCATTATAGGTAAAGGTAAAGGTTTCCCTAGTGGAGCTGCGGTGGCTCAAGTGGTTAAGACGCTGAACTGCAGGCTGTGGAAGGTCAGTAGTTCAGCAGTTCGAGACCCGGGTGCCGCATGACAGGGTGAGCTCCTGTCTCTAGTTCCAGCTCCTGCCAACCTAGCAGTTCGAAAGCTAGAAATTGCAAGTAGATAAATAGGTACCACTTCAGTGGGAAGGTAACAGCGTTCTGTGCACCTTGGTGTTTAGTCATGCCGGCCACATGACCACGGAAACGTCTTCGGACAGCGCTGGCTCTTCGGCTTTGAAACGGAGATGAGCACCGCAACCCTAGAGTCGGATTCGACTGGCTTTCGAGCAAGGGAACCTTTACCTTTTACCTAAAGGTTTCCCTTGCTCAAAAGCCGGTCATATCCGACTCTAGGGTTGCAGTGCTCATCTCCATTTCCAAGCTGAAGAGCCAGCACTGTCTGAAGATGTTTCTGTGGTCATGTGGCCGGCATGACCAAATGCCAAGGCACACAGAACATTGTTACCTTCCCACTGACGCGGTACCTATTTATCTACTTGCAATTCCTTGCTTTCGAAATGCTAGGTTGGCAGGAGCTGGAACCAGAGATGGGAGCTCACTCTGTCTTGCAGCACTCAGAACTTGAACTGCTGAACTACTGGCCTTCCAGCTTGGAGTTCACTGTCTTAACCACTTGAGCCACCGCAGCTCCTTATGGGCCATTATAGTCAATGGCAAAAATATAGGTATATTCTGGGGGCTGGAGGGGAGATGGTTTGAGGGAGAGGTTCCAAACTTGCAGGACAGTTTGGACAGCTGCTGGGGTCTCTCCCCAAGATACCCACCAAGTTTCAAGACGATTGGACCAGGGAGTCCAATTCCACGGGCCCCCAAACAGGTTGCCCAATCCCCTCCATTGTTCTCTATGGTGGGAAAATAAGTTACTGTTTTCCCACGGCACTGTTAGTGGCTGTGGAGGGGAGGGGGTTTGAGGGAGAGGCTCCGAATTTTCAGGGTAGCTTCAGGAGCCTCTCAACACATAAACCCCCATGCTCCAAAGAAATTTGACCAGTGGATCCAGTTCTATGGGCACCCAAACAGGTTTCCCCCATTCCCTCCGTTGTTTCCAATGGGGAAACCCATCCAGCAGCACTTAAGGCAGGCAAGCAGGCAGCACCCAGCAGTCAGACTCTCCCAGAGAATCTCTGAGAAAGTGAACTGTCTTGGGAAGTCCTTGTTTGCCAGGAAAACAAGTGACACACTCCAGAACAAGTGGCACTGTGGCAATGCAAGCATGCCACAGTGCCGTACAGAAACCCCAAAAGGCCAACAGGAACAACATTTATACAGGCCCTTCCCTGTATAAATTGATGGTGCAACTCACACCACATCACTCACACCACACGAACCTCAAAAAGGATATTTACAGCATTGGAAAAAGTGCAGAAAAGGGCAACTGCAATGATAAGAAGATTGGGAACACTTTCCCTATGAAGACAGGTTAAGGCACTTGGGGCTCTTAGCTTTGAGAAACACTGACTGAGGGGTGACATGATAAGAGGTTTACAAGATTATGCATGGGATAGAGCAGGTAGAGAAAGAAGTCCTTTTCTCCCTTTCTCACAAGACAAGAACAGATAAAAGGAAGTACTTCTTCACCCAAAGAGTGATTAACATATGGAATTCATTGCCACAGGAGGTGGTGGTGGTGGCTGGTATGAACAGCTTCCAGATGGGATTTGACAAACATATGGAGGCTGGAGCAGAGCAGTGGTCCATCAGTGGCTGGCAGCTATAGATAAGAAGGAACTCTTGGTCTCTGGAAGAAGTCATGCTCTGGCTACTAGTGTCCTGGCCCCGCTGGTGGACCTCCTGATGGCACCTGGTATTTTTGGCCACTGTGTGATAGAGTGTTGGACTGGGCCATTGGCCTGATCCAACATGGGCTTCTCTTATGTTCTTATATAACATCAGAGAATCTCTGTCAATGGGGGCCTTTCTGAAAGGGCAGCAGAACCAGTGCACTGAATGCAGTAGTGCCAGCCTGGTGACAGAATCCTGTGCCTGCCACTGCTGGCCTGCCAATCTGTACAGCTCATGTTGAAGGGGTTGGGGTCTTTTTGCACCCCCAGTGATGGATTCTTTTGAAATCAGGGGCTCAAACTGCCTGTTCAGTATCCTTCGCCTCAGCCCTGTGCCATGGAAAAGGGGAATGAGGGTTTTTAAGCTTTGGCTTACTAAGGATAACAAGTGGCATTCTTTTTCTTTTCTTTTTTTATTTTGCTGGGCCTCTCATGCAGAAAATGACTCTTGGATATCAGCCTTTTCAGTGTGGCTCTTCTGTGCACCTGATGACTACTAGAACTTAAGGAGTGCTTGGTATAAACCACACAGGTGTATCCCTGCAGGCAATAGAAGTTACAGTTCTGTGAGTTATGACCACTATAGATCTCTTGGTGCTCAATTAGGCTTGCCAGTCCTCCAGGTGGGGGCAGGGGATTCCCCATTTTTGTGGGCTCCAGCTTGCTTCTGGCCAGCTGGCTGGCTGGGAAACCCCACCCCCAAACAGACATAATTGTGTTGGCAACATCAGGGGCAGCACTTTACTTTGGGGGCATTTTTACCCTAGCCATTTTTTTACCATAGAGTTTTGCCCAAAAAGTAGAGTGTCAACCCAATGTCACTGACCCAATGACATCACTTCTGAAAGTAATATTAGCATATTGCCAGTGTCCCCTGCCACCCCCAGAATGCCCTTCAAATTCCACCGCCACCAGGAGGAAGGCACCTGGCAATCTTATGCTCAATACATTGCCTACCCTCACTCTTCAGTTTCTGAAATCATTGTCGACTAGTAAATACAGAGCAGATGCTGAACTGCAGTCTGCAGGGAAGGAGGGAAGGGGAGAGAGAGAGCACCAGATTCAAATCCCAGCTTAGTCAAGGGATCTCAGGCTTCCTCCGGCAAGATGCAAGGCCTTCACTGCAGTTCCCCTTGTGCAAGAGAGAAATTACTGCAGTCCCAGGAGGCTCTTCCAAAAAATGGAGGAACATGAGAAGGAGAAGGAGCAGAAAGTGCATCTTATAACTGACATACTTGTATATCCATTATAGGACATACTTCCTGCTCCTTCTCTTGGAAGTATGGTACAGGGAAGGATGGAGGCTGGGATTAGAATTGCCCTCTGGAGTATTTAACCAAGGCATAGCCGGCTCGCCCACTAGGCGAGCTAGGTGCTCACCTAGAGCGTGGCAGCTGCAGGAGCGCCAAAAGGTGCCCCCCCTTGTTTTCCCAGGCTTGCTTGGGCACCCCGCAGAGCCCCCAGGAAAGCCGGAACTGGTAGGGAGGGGGCGGTGGTTTAAACCTCCGCCCCCTTCCCAGCTTCCCTGGGGGTCCCACACCCGCGGAGCCCCCAGGAAAGCCGGCGCTGGGAGGGAGGGGGCAGTGGCTAGACCCCCGCCTCCTTCCCTGGCTTTCCTGGGGGCCCCGCAGCTATGGAATGCCCAGGAAAGTGCCAGCCTGGTGACAAAATCCTGTGCTTGCCACTGCTTGCCTGCCAACGTGTACAGCATTACTGCATTCAAAAGCTTCAAGACAGGTTCCCCCACCCAGACTCAGGGAAATTGGGAAAGTAAGGATAGGCAGGAGAGAGTAGGTTCCACACAACCTTATCTAACCTCTCTCCTCCCTGACACCCCCCTAGCTTGTCACCTCTTCTCACCTCACCTCACCTGTAATATCAGATGGACTGCAGAATGGACTGCTTGGGAGGAGAGCACGTGGCACATGCTCAAAGTCAAGAAGGTACTTTCCCTGGGTCAACCTCCTCCAGACTTCAAAGCAAGAGACAGCTGGATAGTCATACCCACACTGACTTTTCTATGTTTTCTTTCCAGTACCTCACTATCCCTTTGATTTGTAGAATGGAGATCTTAGGGAGAAAAACTTCCTTTCTTCCTTTCACCTTTCCCACACCTGCCTCCTCCCTTAGCTAGTACTCCTTTATCCTATCTCTCAGCTTTCCTATCCACATTGTAGTTCTCAAAATAAAGAGACTAGTATTAGTCTGTTAAACTTAAAACATGGCTCCGTGTACCTTTTTGGCCCTCCAGGCCTACCTACTCGGGTTGGATCTCCCTCAACTACTTCCTCGGTTCCAAACAGCTGAACCCACTGCTATTGTGGAACATGCCAGCTCTACAAGACTGAGTATCCCCTTTACCCCTTGTCAAGTAGTCCCAGGAAGGACTGCTTGTCTTGTCAATGGTCCACTGGGCAGTGTGGACGGGGGGATCCCGGGATTGCCTGCCTGAGGGAGGTTCTAGCTCTTTAGCGTGACCCAGGATGCACCACGGGGAGGCGAGCTAGAGTTGCACCCCCCAAAAAAAGACTCAAAATCTGGGTAGTGGTATTTTGTGGGACTGCTGCATACCCTTACCCATTAAGTCAGGGAAGGAAGGCCCCAGAAAGAGAGAGGGAGGGGTGTTATTGTTTCTCTGCAGCAACACACAAGCTGTCATTGTTCCATTTTAGGAACTTTAGTGTATCTTTTCCTCAGCTTTTTTTTTCCTTTTGGAACTGGACTGGTTTAAAACTTGGTGATCCTGCTTCTCCCTAGCTGAAGGTTTTATGAAGCTAGCCTAGAGATGGAAACAAAGCTTTTTAGAAGTGCTTGTTTCTCTGTACTAAACTTCTCCTGGCTACTGTGTTGCCAGAGGCACTGCCTTTTGCTCTTGGGTAGCTCCAAAGCAGGGGTGCCCTACTTTCTAACCTGAACCAAAGTCCCCAAAAGTCAAGCACTCTCAGCTCGAACCATAGAGTCAGGCTGCAAGTGCTCTGCAAAAAGGGATTTCATATACAGGTTACATAAGGTAACCTCAGAGCAAGTCTCCAGTCTTCCCCCTCCACCCAGCAGAGATCATGCTTTTGGAATAACAATGGGTTCCAACAGGTAAAATATCTACATTTCTAAATATTCAGAAGCCGCCTGGCACTCTCCAGTACCTCACCCAGCCCTTTTGTGTCCTATGTGTAAATTCTTTGTCTTTCCTTCTCTGTCCCTCAAGAATACTGGGATAAACCAATCAATCATTCAAATGTTCAGCAATCCTTCCTGATGCTAATCAGGGACGTCTCCCACCTTTTGTCTATCCTGGCCAGGACTTAGTAAGTCAGATAAACCATTTAACTAGCTACCCAACACCAGGCTTCTATTGTTAAATCCAGACCCTGCCTCTCTAGAAGCTCACTGGTCATACCTAAGATCTGCTCCTACTGGCATCACACACCCCTGGGACTCATCATTGGTCCACGTAATCTATTGTTCTCACCTGAGACCAGCCCCCAGGGCTGCCCATTGGTCTGCATTATTTGCCAATGCCTATATCCCAGCACACACATGGCCTTAGACCGTGTGTTTTCTGCCATGATCCCAAAATGGCAGTCCACCCCTAGACTCTTTCAGAGTTTAGGCTGCAATCCTTTCTTCATGGACCTCTGCGCATCTGGACAGGTTGTATCACCCCTCTATAAGCCATCAATCACCTCTGCTTCCTTAGTTCTATACTGTGTGAATATTGTTTGTATGCTTGAGAATATTTAGTAAAGAAATCATTATTTTAGCCACCCAGTTTCTGTATCTGTTCCTGGGTTCTTGGGAATTCTAACTCTGGTATACACAGGTCAGATACTATAGATAAGCCAATTGCATATTAATAATCGTAATTCCCCATCTTTATTAAATAGTAGAGCAATTAGGCTAACAACTATACTAGGACAACCCTTATTTCCTAGGAAGGAAATGCAGGTGTCTGTGTGATGATGATGAACTAAAAAGCTGGGGTTGACCTTAGGCAATGTGTAAGCACCAGCCTTCAATGAAGGTTAGGTGCACAGAACACGATTTACTCTAAGTACTTAAGGCTACTTAAGCGCTACTTTTAATGAAACCTCTCCTCACCTCTTTTAATAGTATCCTATTCTGGCCTAGTTAGGTATATAAGCTAGAGCCCTACACTGGATTACTTATAGTTTTTTTGTTTTTTGTTTTTAAAGAGACTTCCTTAACAGACCCTTATTACACTGACCTACTTAAATCAATGGCCCTAACAAACCAGAAACAGGCACCCACACCAAGCCTAGAAAACAGCAGAGCAAGCACCTGACCTGACCTCACCAACAGCAACCAGAAGAAAATATCAAACAAACAAACAAACAAAAAGGAATCTAGCTATAAAACCAGAAAGCAATCAAACACACTCTACCTTTATCTAAGGCAAAAAAAACCCAAGAACAGTAGAACCAGGTTCAAACCCAGACAAAAAAACAGACAGTGCAGCCTAAAAAGTTTAAACCCACACGGACACAACCCTTACTGCACTAAACAGGAGGGGGAAAACTAAGGCAAGCAAGACCCCCACTCACTGAAGCTACAACAACAGCAACCACCAGGACAACTTTTTAAACTTATAACCTTTTAAACTATAACATATTACAGGGGGAAAAAAACCTTAAAACGGTTTAACAGGATAAAAACCAAGGCAGGCAAGCCCCCCAAAGCAACAACAACATGCAACAACAATACAGCTTTTAAAAATATATAACAGTACAACTTTTAAACTATTTAAAATAAACTTTTTAAATGGTTACAAAGAAAAGGCCTAAACCCCCCAACACCCCCCCCAGAGAACCCAGAAGAACCTTCCCACACAGACCAATCCACCCCCAACCAAAAAACCCTTAAAAATAGACCGGGAGGGGGGAGAGAAAAGCTCTTTAAAAAATAAAGAGATCCCACTTTAATTCTTATCTTTTGATGGCTTCTTGTGCCCAAAAGTCCAGCAGTCCAGGGAGGCAGCAGTCCAGGCAGGCACAGAGAGCAGCCAGCAGCTGAAGCCAAAGGCCAGCACAGCACTGTCTCTCTCAGGCAGCCAGGTAAGCACCCTTCACCCCCTCCACCTACCCTCCCTCCTCCCAAGCAAGGAAGGTGATGTGCAAATCAACACCACCAACCTTGCAGGCTGCAGATGCATTTACAAGCTGCAAATGCATGGCAGCAATTGGCTGAAACTGGCCTCCCCCTCCCCCCCCGGAACCAGAGGAGACGCGGGAAAAGGCCAGTTTAGGCGGGAAAGGCAGCAAGAGGCTTTCGGTGGTGGGCCAATTCAGATCAGAAAATGTCTAATTTTTGAGGGTCTGAACCAAATGCACATCCCTAGTTAGGAATCTAGTGATGCCAGAGAGTCAGGAAGGATGAACTGCGACAAACTGCCTGGTACCTGGGAGTGGTATAGAAACTGGCAGCAAAAGCAGCCTTTTCTATCTGGCAAACAATGGCAATTGGAGGTGTGCATTCAGATCTACTCAAACCAGAAAAAAACAGCCAGAAAATACCTTAGCAGTATTCATCAGCTATTCTTTCAGCTGCATTGCGGTGTGTGTGTGAATTTTTGGTTATCAAGCATAGCCAATCCCAGATAATCCCCCCAAAATTTGGGATTATCCAGGAAAACAGAATAGCCACAGTTAAACAGTGTTTAAAGAGAGTACACTCCTTTAAATGCTGTTCTGGGTGAAGCTGCAGCTTCACCATTATAGTCATTCTATCTGGGGCTATGTGGGGGTCTAGGGGGCATTTTCGCAGAACCAGTGCCACTGTGGCAATGCCAGCTCAACAAATCCAAGAAATTGTGGTTTCCAAGCCCAGCATAGCCAGTGCATGTACAGAGTGCTGTGCAGTACCAGTGCAATCTACTAGTGCCCAGCAAAACCCAGTGCCTTCCTTTAAATGCTTTCTTTTTTCCTCCATTGAAAACAATGGAGGATGGGGGCACCTTCTTTGGGCATTTTGTACATGCACTGTCTGTGCTGTACTTGTACCACCAAACCTTGGATCTATTGAACTGGCATTGCCACAATGGTACTGGTTCTGCTGGGCTTGGAACCCCCACCACCATCTTCAGTTTCTACTGAAGAGACTCTCTAGTTCGACATCAGTCCACCCTAGGTGTTTTTTTCACCATTGGAAATAGTGGAGGATGGGGCCCATAGAATTGGACCCCCGTTGTCCAATTTTTTTTAAAATTTGGGGGTCTTTTGAGGAGAGGCACCAGAAGCTACATTGGAAAATTGGGGCCTCCGCCTCAAAAAACAGCCCTCCCAGATGCCTGGATACCCTCAGATAGATTCCCCATTGACTATAATGGTCCCAAATGGTATAATAGAGCCAACCCCCCCCCCCGATTTTTTTTTTTAAATGAATCTGAATACCATTATTGGAATTGGTTTTTCAGGAATCCTGTTTTGAGGGTGGGAAGTTCAATATATCTGAATCTGAAAAATCCCATTTTTTGTGTGTGCACACCCCAAATGCAGTGGCTCAGTTAAGGCTACCTAAATCCAGCTCAACATAGCACAAGGCCAAGTAGAATAGGTATGGGGGACTACAGTCCACAAACTCCAGAAATTTGCATGGGTGGAAGCTTTTACATATTTTATTCAAGATGCCAAAAATGCCTAAGGACAACCCTAGCTGTAATATAACGTTGTGTTGAAGCAAGGGAAATTGCCTTCATGTTGACTTAAAAAAATATTTACAATTCACAAGCTGTCATATATTTGCCTTCATATAGAATTCTGCACTAAAGCTTTTCACTTCCCTGAGAATGATTATTAAAGGAACATTATTACATTATCACCACTGTAATTATAGCATGTCAGCCTGTTTATCATGCATGTGATCATGTTCGAATCATGCTGTGCTCACAGTACACTGTAACAATCTCTGATCAAAACAATACTATTGATTTTTCTGTATACAGGGAGAGATCAGGTTTGTTCTGGAAGTACAAGCCTCGTGTACCAAAGAAAGGCATCTTGAGCTGGTAGAAGATTCCAACATCATGAGAACAGAAACTTTGGATCAAACTGTTCTCTATTGCCTTGAAGTTATTTTACATGTACCTTTTTTTGATCCAGAACATTACCATTCATTTGAATTATAAAGTTAAAGGTCTGGATCAAAACAGTTTTTATTTTATTCTTTTGTACGCTGCCTTTCTCCCAATGGGGACCCAAAACATGTCCTCGTTCTTCTTTCCCCCATTTTATCCTCACAACATCCCTGTGAGGTGGGTTAAGCTGAGAGCGTGTAACTGGCCCAAGGTCACCCAGACAGCTTCCATCAGCATGAGTGGGGATTTGTACCTGGGTCCTCCATATACTAGTCTGACACTTTTAACTACTACCCCCACACTGCAACTTGTTGTGCATAACCAAAGTATCCCCTTCCCATACTTCATATGAAAATCCTTTTGATGCTGAGAGGACTTTGAGTTATAAGAAGTATGGGAAAATATAAAGGGGGGAAATTACACTGGGTGTACATAAAACCTTGGTCTTAACAATGTATTTAACATTTATTATAATTACACAGCTAACTCCTATACTACTGACTATATTTACAAAAAAGAAAAAAATCTGAAGAATGTGTGGAATTGCAGTCCTAATCAGTGTTATAGCCGTCTAAACCTATTAAATTTAAAGGATTTAGAATGGTGTAACTCTGTTTAGGATTGCACTGTTAAGGATCAGAACTATGTTAGCATACGGTTCTTCCATATGCTTCAATTCCCCTGCTCAGTAATACAGTCTTACAGCTTACCTCAAAATGACTTTTTGCCATTAGAACTTCTCTATACCATAATCTAACAGTTATTTTCTTCCAGTTGACTGGAGATATCAATTCACAATAGTGCCACAAGATCAATAACAAAACTCATGTTTTCACCTGGCTGAGACAGAGCCAGTACTGCCAAATATAACTCTTTTTTTTAATTCCAGAAATAAAATACATGCACCATACAGTTGGCGTAAATTAAGACACCCATCTTTCACTCTGGGCTTTATTTTGCACTTATTAGCAACCCAATATGGTGTTTTCTGTGCTCTTAATTGGGATTTGTTCCTATTCCTTGGAGATACCATTGAACAGAAACTCAAAAATAGAGAAGAAGCAAAGTCCTAAACAGCCTTCAAAAGATTTCTAGCAAAATATAATGAGATTCCACATGGCTATGAGCCCACATCAGGGATAATTTCCATTTTTTCAGTTTTGAGGTCTTCAGTCAAAAAATCTTTTTTGATTTTGCCTTTTCCTTGTGCAAATTAAATACCTGATTTTTATTTACCCCTTTTCCCCCTTTTCCCTGTAAAATATATACATTTTCAATGTTATTTGTGCATCAGTAAAAAAGCATTATACATTGTACATATACTTGTATGTATAAATGTTGTAAAGTATATACATAAATACCATAGAAATTGCACTAAAAATCTTAAACATTAATGCAAACAAATCTGAAGAATAAAAAAACAGGAAGTGGAGAATAGAAACTACTGCCAAGCATATAAATGCCAATAGTAGACTAGTTTGAATCTCTCCTTAGGGATTGAACTCAAAGGGTTGCTATTGGAGATCAGTTTTCATCTGTGTGGAACTTGTCTTGTGGGGTTCCACAAGGCTCAGGTCTTATTTCCCATACTATTTAGCCTCAAGGGATAACCTTTTAGGATAAACCATTTATGGTTTTGAAGCTAGGTGTCCCCAATATGTAGCCAGCCTTATGAGTTTTTGTCCAAACTGCCTAGCAGGGCTACCTGGCTGCTATGGTTAAATGGTTAAATGTGAACAAGTTGAAACTAAATCCTGACAAAGCAGAAGTGTTGTTAATGGGAAGGCTAAGGCTGTGGAGGGCATTGTGCTTCCCATAATTGATGACGTTTCTGATGATCCTGACTGACTCAGTAAAGAGACTAGGGGGGTCACACTGGACTCAGCATTATTGCCAGAAAAAAAATTAATTTAGTGGCAAAAATTCTTTTTTTCACCTCCATTCTGCTCAGAAGATGGCTTCTTCTTCTTTACCAGGCTGATCTGGCCACATCTAACCTCAACACTAGACTATTACAATGTACTTTACACTGGTTTACCCTCAAAGACAAGCCAGAAACTCCAGCTGGTACAGAATGCTGTAGTTTGGTTATTTTGGGAAGTAGGCAAACTATGCATGTTACACCTGTTCTACTGTCACTCCATTGGTTACCAGTTAGTTCTCAGGTATTGAATATCACCTATAAATCCCTTCATGGTCTAGGACCCACATATCTAAAAGACTGTCCCTCACAGAGTAACTATAGTATCATGAGGAAATTCATTTTGGCTTCTTTCAGCAGCCAGAGGACCAAAGGCATATACCACCTCTATATCCAACTTAGCAAGGAGATCAGCAAGAAAAGATCAGTTGAGGCCTCAGCTGGATGTAAATGTGTGTTAATAACTCCCCATTCTGGCTTTGTCAAACTGATACCCTCTAGCTTTTCTCTTTACTGTTCTTTTGTAAGCCTGGAGGCATTTTTAGTATTCCCATTTATGTACGGTAAAAGACATTGCCACTGTATATTGATTGATCTCACAATGGAAGGAAGGAAGCAACAGGGTTCCAAAGGGATTGTGATTGGTACCATTGCTATTTAATTTGTATATAAATTATTTGGAATTAGGGGGAAATAGCAAGGTGGTCAAATTAGTGGATGACAGAAATTGTTCAAGACAGTGAGGACTGGTGTGGATTATGAACAGCTCTAAAAGGATGAGTGGAGAATGAGTGACACAGTTCTTCAGATACAACTTCAAAATTCAAATTGATTTTAACATTCTGGATTTTTAAAAAACCTGTACATGCAAATAATGGCATCCCTTTTAAAGGTGGGAATGTCAGTTCTTGGATTTGTAAATAACTCAGAGCAGATCTGAATTGCAATGAGAGAGAAGCCAACTCATATATTAAAAATCAGTTCTGAGATCTTCCTTTGTCCCTTATGTGCATGGGGTTTTGATTTCTTTAAAAACACTTTAGTTTGTTGTGACTAACACTGAATGTGGGAATTTAGAAGTATGCTGAGGAAGGTCATTTAATCCATATGAAAGAAACCACTAAAACTCCCCCCCCCTTTGAGGTATCTTTATCTCATAAATTTCCCAAATCTATTTCAGACCAAAGAAGTTCAGATACATTTTAATATGCTGCAGATAAGCATATAAATCTAACTTTCTGAAGTCTGAAACAGCTTTAGTAACAAGCTTTGAATGTACTTGGAGTTGTGTGGATTGAAATAAAATCTTTAAAGCTGTTATGAAGAGTATTCCTGTGATGAACATGGTAACTATCAAGATAACCAAACATTGTCAACTGATTCAGGAAAACTTTGTTTTGAAAAGATATACCCAAGCAATATGTTCCTTCTCCTTTCTGATAACACTTTCTGTAGTTCTTGTTTTAAGCTAAATGCTAAACTAGAATTTTTAGAAACTTCCAGAAAGAAGCACATTAATTTAGTTATTCCTTTCTATGTCTTATCTGGGGTGCCTCTACAACCTTTTCGTTTTAGGACATTGTCACCTGCATGTTAGGGAACAATGTACCTAATATACTCCAATTACAACTTACATTTATTGTTTCTGTGAATAATTTTAAAAAAGCATCCGCAATATAAAACAAGGCATAAATCTATTGTTTTTTCCTTGGAGTGCTTTGTTTATCTATATAAAGTGTTGGGTTTTTTTGTTTATCTATATCCCATGTGGGTTTTTTTGTTTTGTTTGTTCATTTTTAAAAAAGCACTTGTTAAATAGTGGGTTCATGAGACTAGTGTGGTCTTCTTTATTAAGAACTTAACAACAACACACACACGGCGAACGGCAACTATATACAAAAACCCATAGCCCAAAACACAGCCCCAGAATACAAACACACCAATAGGCAATGCTTCATGTGGATGTTCCCTAATTGGCCGGCTCGGCAAGGGTGGCCAATCCAACTGTAGCAGCTAGGAGCTTCTCAAACAATGAGTGTTCACTTGAAGCTAATACACAACAACACTAATCCAGGAAGGCATTTAAAGTGCTCTGGAGAGATACAACCATTGCCCCCCCCAGTCAGAATAACGAGACAGACAACAGTTTGGAAGTAAACAAGGGCCACTTTATTAACTATTTAGCATAACATTGTACCATGGGACCAGCTAAGCTAGCACAGAACAGGCAAGGCAGGTGTCATTCCCTTGACCAACCTCCTTGCCCTTTTCTCAGGCAGGTCACACAGCTCCTGTCTTGAGCCATCAGCCTAGCTCATGACCAGCAGCCCAGCAAACTGGTCGCCCCCTAGGAGCGCCTACCCCTGAAGCCTGACAACTTGCAGAGAGGAGCATACCCCAGGAGGTTCCCAGAGGAGATAATCACCATTCCCCACCCTGGACCTGAAAATCCAAAGGCAGTTCCTGATGACCCCTTGTTCCCTAATGGGGAAAATGCCGTAAGGTGCTCACTGGTTCCGGTTTATTGCCTGCACCAACCTTCCACAGCCAAGACCAAGCCTCTGCTTTGGTCTTTGCCCCCACTAAAAGGCCAAGGCTGAGCTAATCCCTTGCCGCAAGTCCTGCAAAAAGAACCCATTGCCCTTGTCAGATAGGTGTGCCCCGTCAGCCCTATACAGGTCCTGGAACGCGACCCATATGTTGGAATGTGGAAAAATTGCCCTAGACCACCCTCCATGGCCTTTCCCATCTGGTGATTGGCTTTACACCTAGCGGGGGTCTCCCTAATTGCAACATACCTGGCAAGGCAGAGTAGCTGTCCAGACTATCTGTACTCTAGGCCACTTTGCTCTTATCATTGCAAGGTCAGTCTCCACTTTTAGCACCAGGGCCTTGCCCTTTATGGCAAAGCAGAATAGCCGACCAGACTATCTGCACTCCAGGCCACCTTGCTCTTATCATCACAAGGTCAGTCACCACTTGTAGCACCATGGCCTTGCCCTTCATGGTGAAGCAGAATAGCCGACCAGACTATCTGCACTCCAGGCCACCTTGCTCTTATCATCACAAGGTCAGTCACCACTTGTAGCACCATGGCCTTGCCCTTCATGGTGAAGCAGAATAGCCGACCAGACTATCTGCACTCCAGGCCACCTTGCTCTTATCGCAAGGTTGGCCTCCACTTGTAGCACCAGGGCCTTGTTCTTCATGGCAAAGCAGAATAGCTGACCAGACTATCTGCACTCCAAGCCACCTTGCTCTTATCATCACAAGGTCAGCCTCCGCTTGCAACACCAGGGTGCAGCACCTGAAAGAAGAACCCCATTAATAACTTAAACATAACATTAGACTTTGCAGTCCTGCACGTATCCCTCATAGCATCCTGTACTCTTCGCCCTCAGCCCACATAGCTAAATACTGGCATAAGACCTGCACGGGGCATAATTTCATTTTAGATAAAACTCTCCCGATTAGGCTTCAAGCATCTTCCTGTAGAGAAGTTGCCCTTCTTCTCCTCATACCCAGATGCCGGACACTGGTATGGTCAGACCTGTCTCAGACCTGCTTTCTCCCTAAAGGACAGGAACCACTAACCCCATCGTATGAATCCAAAAATTCTTTCCATACAGAGAGGTCATCTCTTATACCCCCAGTGACCCTAGTCCTATGGTGCAGTAGGTGTAAGCCCTTCATGAACCCATACACTTTCCTAACTAACGCCCAGCCAGGTGCCACAACTTTGCATGCAAAGTTGAAGTGGCTGACCATCCGCAGCGACTTCAGCAGGGTAAACTTCTCCTTTTCCCTGGCCTTAATATGTCAGCTGGTAATCTACATAGCTGACCTACCGTGTCTATCACTATCCACATAAAAAAGTTAGAATTGGAGTAGGGCCTTCAGCCTTCTCTTAAGCAAGGGGAACTCCTAGCTCAGTAAAACTCACATGGCCCCTATCCTTCCTTCCTGCCAACAGGAAGTCATCAAGACAGTGAGCAGTGAAAGGCAAAAGATTTATGTGATCTAAAGAAAAATACATGGCCCATTCCAAAAAGGAACTGAACCTCCCCAAATCAGCACAGGATACTGAGCATCCCCTCCTATCCAAAGCCCAACAGCTCAAAATCAGGAGATGTATTGTGTACTGGATTCAATGCGTAGAGAAGACCGATGCTATGTGATTAACAGCTCATAGTTTACTGGTACACAACACAATAACCGGCCGAAATGGCCAACTATATACAGTCCCTGAGACACACCCACAGGTCCCATTGGAGGGTTTAAACTTCCCACCCCGGTTCCTATAGGTGCTCACTAGGATGCTCAGGATCCTAGTCCCCACTGTTCTTTGGAGCCAAGCTCTGGTTGCATACTGCTGGTACCTAGCAGCGGTCAGTGGACATAACACCCCTCCCCCCATAGTTCGAGCCCAGCTTAGGTGACATAGTCTTTGAGATAGTCTGGGGGCCAGTGCTCCCACATGGAATGCCTTGGAGCAGGAACTGGGGCGTTGGGAGCCCTGGCTGGTGGATTCACTGGGATGTTCGGCTGTGGTGATGGAGAGGCCTCTTCCAGCGCTGAGATGGAGGTAGGTGTCCTGTTTTCAAGTTGGGTCATAGGGGTGGGAGCCAGCTCCGGAAAACCTCCATTGGTATTTTCGCAGTCGGGGCTGTCCAGCAGGTCCATGTCAACGTTACCTGGAACAGGGGCATTCTCTGAAGCTGGGAGAAAGAGCCATCTCAGCTGGTCAACATGTCTCCGCAGGACCTGACCGTCTTCCGTGGAAACCTCGTAGGATGCAGGACCTGTTGGGTGGATGATTCAGCCAGCTAGCCATGGGGAGCCCTTGCCATAGTTCCAGATGTACATGGTGTCCTCCGGAAAGAACCCCCATGGCACTTCCCTCTGTTCGGACAGGTCGCATGACTCTGGGGACCTGTCCAGGTGCAGCCTGTTCAATAAGATCAGGAGTTCCACTGGGCAGCGTCCGGTACCCAGATTAGGAGTTGTCCATTGCACCAAAAGGAAACAGGCCAGGTGGAACTCCCAGTCCCCCTCTGTTAGGTGGCTGAGGGCTTCTTTGGCGGTGTGCAGCATCCACTCCGCCTGGCAATTGGTGGCAGAGTGGAACGGAGCAGATCTCACATGCATGATTAGGTTGCTGCACAGGAACTCCTGGTATTCCTCTGATGTGAACACTGTCCCATTGTCAGAGATGATGGTGTCAGGCAACCCATGGGTTGCAAGGATCTTGCGGAGTGTCTGGATGGTGGTCCTGGTGGATGTGGCAGAGACAGGGCTAATCTCCAGCCACTTCGAATAGAAGTCCACTGTGACCAGGAACAGCAGTCTGTGGAACAGCCCAGCAAAATCTATGTGGAGCCTGGGCCATGGCGTCCAGGTAGATTCCCAGGCTTGGGTGGGCGCGCTTGGCAGATTAGACTGAACGGTTTGATAGAACTTCACCCAATCATCCACCTCCACACCAATCCTTGGCCACCATACATAGCTCCTGGCCAGGGCCTTCATGCAGACAATCCCAGGATGAACATTGTGTAGGGCCATCAGGACTCGGTGACAAAGGGCGCTGGGAACTACCACCCGGTCCCCCCACAGTAGGCATCCCTTGTGGGTGGACAACTCATCCTGGAGACCTGTGAAAGCTGTGAACTCAGGGCCCACTGCAGCTGTGGGCCACCCACTCAACACCCAGCCCAGAACCTGGGAGATGACAGGGTCCCTGGCCGAGCAGTGGGTGATGTCCCCAGCCCAGAGGGGAGAGTCGAGGAGGTCCACAACCTGGAGGACATGGTGCACAGGAGCTGGGTTGGCGTTGAAGGACAGCAGGTCAGCATGACCCATAGCCTTCTGGGGTGGTGCTCGAGGGTGTAGTTGTAGCCGGACAGGAATATGGACCACTGGAGGACCTGTGGGGAGACAACCTGTGGTGTCTGCTGGTCTGTGGTGAAGAGGCCAAGAAGAGGGCCATGATCTGTGGTGATGGTGAAGGGCTAGCCGTAGATGAAATTATGGAACTTCTTGATGCCTGCCACAATTGCCAGGCCCTCATGGTCAATCTGGGTGTAGTGCCACTCCGCTTCCGATAGCATCTGGGAGTAGTATGCGATGGGCACCTCCTGCCCATCCGGAAGTTGGTGGGCCAACACTGTGCCCATGCCATAGGGGGAAGCATTGCAAGTGAGAACCACCAGTAAGGACTCATCAAAATGCACCAGGACTTTGTTCAAGACCAACAGCACCCTGACCCCCTTCAAGGCGGCAGCCTGGCGGGGGCCTAAGACCAAGGGACTTGCTTATCGAGGAGATGATGCAAAGGCTCAGATACTGCTGCCTTGTGGGGGAGGAAGGTGTGATAAAAGTTCAAGAGCCCCAGGAATGCCTGGAGTTCCACCTTGGATTTTGGCGGGGGAGCCTCAACAATGGCCTTCACCTTGTCCCTAGCCGGGTGGAGGCCATCTGCATTGACTGTGAAGTCCAGGAAATTGATGGATGGAACCCCCAACAGGCACTTCTCCTGCTTTACTTTCAGCCTGGACTCATGGAAGCAGCGGAGGATAGTGTGCTGTCTGGAGGTGAACTCATCCGGCGTTGCTGTAGCTATCAGCCCATCATGGAAGAATGGTGTGATGCCCGGAATCCATTTCAAGAGATAGTCCATCAGATGTTGAAAGAGCCCTGGTGCCATGCTTACCCCAAACTGCAGTCTCTTCACTTTAAAAGCCCCCTATGTGTCATGATTGTTTGCACGGCAATGGTTGCCTCATCAACCGGTAGCTGTTGGTAAGCCTGGGTGAGATCGAGTTTGCCAAAGATCTTCACCCCTGCCAAAGTGGCTAGCACATGGCTCACTACTGGGACCAGATATGCATGGTCCTGAATAGCCTTATTTATCATGCACTTGTAGTCCGCGCAGAGGCGGACGTTCCCTTTCAGTTTCAAGGGGATGACTATGGGTGTTTCCCACACTGTGTGGGAGACCGGTTCCAGGACCTCTTGCTCTACGAGATGGCACAGTTCTGTGTCTATTTTCAGCTTCAGCATGAATGGGACCTTCCTGGCATGCATGCGGATGGGGGCCACATGTGGGTCAAGCTGCAGTGACATGAGGGGACCCATATAGTGACCAAGAGTCACATCAAAGACAGCTGGGAACTCGGGGTTTCGGTTTCGGCATCGCGAATGGCGGCCGCTTCTCGGGACGCTCCCGGAGGCGGTTAGCCCACGCGCAGTTAGGGGGGGTCTTCGCATGTGCGAAAGACCCTAGTGAGCCTTAGGCAAAGGCTCCGAACCGGGGGCGCTTGGGGAGTAGCCTCTTTGCTGGCAGACAGCCGGGAAATTGAGGCTTTCTCCCCGCCCCAATCGGCCCCGCTGCGGCATGCCCGTAATGGGACTTAGCGGCGCCACCAATTTCCAGGAGTGAAGACAGCGCTATGGCTTAAAATAAAAAGAAGAAGTAGCATCGAATCGTGAGTTGAAGATCTATTTTGAAGCGTAAATCGGAGCCTCCCTGCATGCGTATAAGCGTTGGGAGGAGGGAGGAGTTCCCACCCCCTTTGAGAAGCAAGATCTACAAAGGGAGCGCGAAGGGGGGCTGAGAGAAAAAAAAAGTGTTGGTGAAAGTACCGTTGGGGTTGCATGGAAGATTGTGATCATTTTAGCTTCCTGGGGGATGCGGCACGAACTTTTTAAAAGTAAACAAAAAAACAAAATGTCGATACTGGAAAAAGTCCTGCGGACACCGGAAGAGAAGAGAGGAGGGACTTCCGGTCCAGACAGCCCCCCCAAGAGCTTGCTGTCAATCAACAGGAAAAGGAGATGCTGTGCCCCCTGCTGGAACAATTGCAGAAAATCAACGAAACTCTGTCTAAAATGGATAGTGTTCTCATCAGTCGACAGAAACAGATATCGGAAACAACTAGAAAGATGATGGAGATCGAACAGAAATCGAATTTGATTCTAGGTTTCCAGGGCGTTAAAGAAGAAGAGAAAGAAGATCTCGGATTTACCTTGACAAATGTCTTGGCACCCCTAACTGGCAGTGAAGCGATAAAATTAAAAGAAGAGGTGGATGAGGCTCCCAAAGCCTATTCCGCTTTTATAAAAGAGAATACTCTGCCAGTAGAAGGGGATGTTGAGCATAGCAAGCGACAAACTGGAGATCTAATTTCATCCGAAGAGTTTATGGAGCCCAGGAAGCTTGAAGGCCAGAAGTTTAAGGAAAAAGAGAAAAGAAAGAAGAAGGATTTTATCTTTAAAATACAGAAACTTCTGAAGAGACACGCCAGCAGGGAGGAAGATGCAGTATTCCAAACTGGGACAAGCGAAGAAGACAGCAGCCCAGGGGAAAGTGGTGATGGAACGGAAGACTTCAAAGTTAAAATGGACTCAATCCATAACTGGAAGAGATTTAAAAAGAAGATACTTTGAGGACTGTTCGTGTAACATCTGGAAGGAGCTGTTTAATTACTAACCCCAATGGACTTTACTAACTGCATTAACAGAGTGACTTTGGACTTTGCAATAGTTAAAAAGAAGATCTTCTAACCATGATGGATGCCAAAATTGGTATTGGTTATTAACCTAAACTAACCCTCACTAACAGGAAAAATTTCACTCCATCTTTTTCTTTCTCCATCTGTCTACCCTTCCCGTTTCCTATAAAAAGAATAAAATTCTCTCTTTTTTAAGAGAGTTTTACAAAAAAAAAAAAAAGACAGCTGGGAACTCTCTGCAGACCTCACTGAAGTCCTGTGGGGTGCAGAGCTGTACTCCCTCAACTGAAATTCCCAAAGAGGCGAACCATGTGTGGCCCAATAGACTAACCAGATTGCCCTCAACCACAATTAAGTCCAAGCAATCATCAAACCCCTGGTACTGGACCTGGAAACTCCCCACACCTTGGACAGGAATGTGGTTCCTCTGAAGGTCTGTCAGGGTCACAAGAGATGGGTGTAGGCAGGGTCCCCCCTCTGGACACAGTCTCTTAAGGGTCTCTGCCAAAATGATGGAGGCCATGGAGCCAGAATCCAGCTCCATGGAACACGGGGACCCCTCTATTTTGACCCGGACCTGAATTTTAGGGGCTGAGATCTGGCTTGGAAGCCACAGTACATGTTCCAATGAATTGCTTGCAAGGAGGTAAAGCTCTTCTTGGGATGCATCATCCTCATAATCCACAGCAGACTGGTGACCCTGCTTGGGTTTTGATGGCAGAGCTTGGGACCCCCAGGAATGGCAGGCCCAGGCGATGTGTCTTGTGCAGCCACAGCTCCAGCAGACAGCATCCCTGAACCGGCAAGTTTTCTGGTCGTGCCTGTCTCCACAGCTGGCACACTCATGTTGTCCAGACTCCTTGGCGGGAATGGAGCAGGGTGCAGGCACTGGATCTTGCCTCCAGTCGGAATGTGGGTCCGGTGGACCTCTTCCTTTGCTGAGTCTGTTGGGTCAGTGCTTGCCTAGTGCGCAGCAGTCGATGCAAGATGGATCCTCTCCCAAGCTGAGGCAGTGGAGAGGGCTGATGCAAGGGTGCATTTCTCATCCTCCAAGATCCATCACCTGAGCTTCTCATCACTGAGGCCACAGACGAGTCTATTGTGGAGGGTCATTTCAAGTTGGGCTCTGAAAATGCACTCAGAGGCGAGCCTGCAGAGCTCAGCCAGGTACACTGTGACAGATTCATGCAGTTGCTGGTGCCGGGAGTGGAATGCCACGTGGCGTGAGATCTCTGATGGCCAGGGAACAAAGTGGTCCTGGAGTGCCTTGATGATCTGCTTGAATGTGGCCTCGGATAGCTTGGTTGGGTAGAGCAGGTTGCGAGCCAGCTCCACGGTGGTGGGGCCACGTGAGCTGATAAGGAGGCCTTTCTTCCTCTGTCCATCAGTGACCTTGTAGAAGATCAGGATGGACGAGTCCCTCAATCCAGGCTTCCCAGTGATGCGACCAGGTAGGGTTGAACGGAGGTACAAGTCCCGCTCCCGGAACAACTGCCATCGTGCTGCATGGTGGTTGTGGGGAAGCAGATTGTGTGCCTTCGGTGCTCATCAGTTGAAGCAGTGGCGGTTCCCAGATGCCCAGCAGCCTGGCTTCCTTGGATGCCCAGCAGCCCAGCCAGCTCAGCAGGATACCATCTTCATCACCATTATTGCATACTGGGTTCGATGTGTAGAAAAGACAGACACTACGTGATTAACAGCTCATAGTTTACTGGTACACAACAACCGGCCGAAATGGCCAACTATATACAGTCCCTGAGACACACCCACAGGTCCCATTGGAGGGTTTAAACTTCCCGCCACAGGTCCTATAGGCTCACTAGGAGGCTCAGGATCCTAGTCCCCACTGTTCTTTGGAGCCAAGCTCTGGTTGCATACCGCTGACCAGGGCCAGCTCACTCACTAGGTGAACTGGGCATTCACCTAGGGCGGGCCGGCCCTTAGGATGCCAAACTGCACCCCCCACCAAAAGCCCCCCGCACCAAAAGCCCCCCGCCAAAAGCCCTGCATCTCCCTGACCGGGTGACTGCCGAGTCCAGCAAGTGCATCCAGAAGGGCTGACTGCGCAGCGTCCTCTTGGAGCTCCATAGAACCTCATTGGACCCCACCCCCCCACAAGCCAAGAGGCTGCCGGATGACTTCTCCAGGGTCTGAACCAAGGAGGAAGCATCAGGGACAGCAAGGAGGGGGGGAGGGGAGGAAGAATCTGAAGAGGAATGTCTTGCTGTGGGGGGGAGGGAAGCGGAGTGGCTGCGCCGGTTTCTGTGCAGGCACCTGGCTCTTCTCTGTTGTGCACCCAGGTGGAGTGAGCCGTGGCCTGCCGGGGCTCCAGTCCAGGAGGCAGCGGCCGAGGAGGGGATCCAGCACCCCCCCACTCTGCACCCCAGATGGCTCTGCTGGGGTGGATCGACTGGCAAGTAAGTTTGCTTGGGCCGGCGTGGAGGAGACGCAGAAGCAGTCAGGAAGGCAGGGAGGATCAGGGCCCACTGAAGCTGAAGGTTTGGCTCAATCTCACTGTGATCCTCCTGGGTTGAAGTCTGTCCAGTAGGCTGCGAGCTGATCTTTCCATCCCCTGATGCAGTCCAGGGTGGAAGGGCTCCCATCGAAACTCGCTGGGAGGACCTGTGGCTTTCGACTGGAGTAACTCTGGCTGGGATTGCGGAGTCAGCAGGACCTGCTCCCTTGCGCCGGGGCAGGGGGGCTTTGGAAGTCAGTCTCTCTGGGGGTTTCCCTGCTCATGTGGCAACTTCGGTAGGGACTTCTCCCGCCGGTCCTTCAGGGCATGTGGGAGTGAGACTCATGTGTGTTTGGAGCCCGACCTGATCCCTTCCAAGGCACCCACCTCTGAGCAGGATGGCGTCCCTCCTCTGATGCACCCTTCCTTGGCAGGAGACGTCCTCCTCTCCAAGAAGTGCCTTGCCTTGAAGCCAATCACCAGGGTCTTGTTGCTAAGAAAGGCTTGTTCTGTCCCTGGCCCTTTGGGGGGGGGGGCACATCTGAGAATTCTAAAGAGTGACCCGAGAGAAGAGGCAGAGCCCAGGAAGCACCTTAAAGGCTGACAAAAACTTGTAGCAGGGCAAAGAACCAAGCTGGAGTCCAGCAGGGCACCTTGAAGACCAACCAAGTTGAATTCTGGGTGCCTGCTTTCACGGATGAGCACACTTCAGGATCTTGAGAGAAGGGAGCCAGTGGCTCACGAAAGCTCCTACCCTGCCACAAATGTTGTTAGTCTTTACGGTGCTCCTGGACTCCGGCTCTTTGCTGCTGCTACAGACAGACTGACACGGCTGCCCGTATGGATCTGATGAGTGACGTGACATCAATCGCTGCTGCTGCCCCAGCAAGGGAGACGGGGGGTGGTGGTCACCCCAGGGGTGCCAGAAGGGATCCTCGCCTAGGGTGCAAAATATGCTGGGGCCAGTCCTGCCACTGACGCCTAGTGGCGGTCAGTGGACATAACAAGACAGAAGCCCGATGGAATGTCACATCTTGCTAATTCTGCCCCCTGCCCATCTTGGCGCACAACTTGCATGGCCTGAGAAAATGAGATGTAACTAACAAAACATAACTCCTCGGTATGGGTATGACAGGTAGTGAATGAGGCGACACTCACCAAATGGGGAAACCCTCAACTTGTTAACTGGTGGAGCATGGAACGAGCCAAGTACCCTATGTTCCTTACACTCCTTGTCAATTTTTACACTCCTTGTCAATTTTCCTATGCGCTCCATCCCCTGAACCGATTTCAGATTAGGAGCACTATATGACCTTCTTTTTTCTTGGTAAGGTATCCTGAACCCCAGAATGAAGCCTTACAAGCAGTAAACCCCAATACCTTCAGCTGGTCCAGGGACGGTGGTTCAAGGCACATTGTGCTCTTTGAAAGTTCCATCCACTTGTGTCCTTCGTGTTGCTCTGGTGCTTGTAAGCATTCAGTTACTGTTAGCCTCCTTAATCTCACTGCCAGATGCCTCCACAGGTATCCTGCTTTCCATTTAGCTCTCTGCAGGCAGGTTCTAGCCCAAATTTATTTCTCTAGTTGTGACCAACCTTGTAAATTTTCATCTCGTATGGCACTTTTGGGTGGCACCTGCAAAAATACTGAGGGCTCACAGTTCTATAAATCTAACCCAGAAGCACCATTGGGGGGGGGCATCTTTTCTCTCACATTTCTCTCTCACTTTCCTACAACACATTCACAATCTAAAGCAGATAATGGGAAGCAGATAGACTGAGTATGTGTGAATGCAGTCCTAAACTTAACACTTAGCTACCTCTGATAGAATAGATAAGGAGTTAAACCAAAGACCAAGCAGGAAAGAAGACCAAGCCCAGTTAAGAGAGAGAAGAAAGGTCCAATATGCTTTGAATCAGAAAGCAAGGAATGGCCAAAGAGGCTAGACATCTAACCCATGAGAGGGTGGGGCCAATTTAACCCTTTCCCTCCCAAATCGTCTTAATTGCAATGTTACTCTATCCAGGGGTCTTTTCATAGAAAAAATGGTATGCTAATGAGCTATTAGGTAGCATATGGTATGCTAATGAGCTATTAGGCTATTAGCATATGCCATGCCCCCTGACATCACCGGAAGTGATGTCAGAAGGGGAAGCAAAAGGGGGGGAGGCATCTTCAAAAGCCTCCCCTTCCCTTCCCCAGCTGGTCTGGGTGGGGGAGCTAAGAGTGAAGGGGTTTAAAGTTTAAACTCCTCATGAGAGTTGGGCCACAGAAGGAGGAAAGAAGGAAAGAAAGAGAAGGAAACGGGAGGGAAAGAGAGGGAAGAAGGAGGGAAACAGGGAAAGGAGGAAAAAAGAGAAGAGAAGAAGGTGGGAAAGAAAGAAAGAGAGAAGAGAAGAAGGAGGGAAAGAGGAAAAAGAGAGAAGGAAAGGAGGGAATGAAAGAAATTCGGCGGCAATTCGGCCCCATTATATCCTATGGGCCATTGAAGTCAATGGTGAAAACATAGGGTATATTCTGGGGGCTGGAGGGGAGGGGTTTGAGGGAGAGGCTACAAACTCACAGGGTAGCTGTTGGAGCCTCTCCCCAAGATACCCACCAAGGTGAAACTTGACTTTAATGGCCCATAGAATATAATGGAGCTGAAATTGACATTTGGCTGCCTGAAAGACTCCCCAGGATGCCGGCTGGGGGCAGGGCTTGGCTCCTGAGCTCCCAGAGCTGCGCTCTGATGCCCCCCCCCAAAAAAGACCCCTGACTATATCCAACAATATCTGGCACCGTGTCACATGCTAAATCTGGGTAACCTGGAGGTGCCTCACAGTTGCTTGACCCTTACCTAATGGCCACCCTCCTATAGGACAGGATGGTACTGAGCTCTGAGTTTGCAATCTATGAAGCAGAGGCCATCGTAGTGCTGTAATGACTAGGTCCCAATGGCCAGGCTGACCCCCATTTGTAAGTGCTCTTCCCCTAACCTTCCCATGAGGGAGGCCCTCTATAATGCTCCACCTGGAGCACCTCTGTCCTGGCTCCCTGACTTGTCCTCCTAGTGCTCTGTCTTTGAACCAGTTGACCAAATGTTGCCACTACCTTGCCCGCCGCAGTGACTTCACCTACTGGGCATCTGACCGCTGTCTCCCAGCCTTTTGGACAGATGCCGACTCTCCCTCACCAGCTCCTAAGGAAGCCCCTTGTCCATCTTCCAAAAGGTTAGAGAAGCCAACACCAGTGCTTGAAAAGATTTATTAGAGACTTGCATCACCTCTTTAACCCCGCCCATGCTGGGAGGAGCAGTATTGCTCAATGCCTCCAGCCTTTGCAGTATAGACACCTTGTCTGGGTCCACCCCCTCTTCATCAGACTGGATACCTGGCGGCCTTTTTAGGGGCTGGCTGGTTCCCCTTAGACTAGGGGTGACCAAACTGTGTGGCTGGGGAAGTTAAATATCATCAGCAAACAAATTATCACTACCCATATCTGCTTTTACCACTCCTGTCATTACCCCTGGCAGTCTCATTCAATATCAATAAAAGGCAAATTTGCATATTACCCAGTGAAAATGTGTAACATTTGTTCATGTCATGTGGTTCTCCAACATCTGTAAGGGCCACCCTTGTAGGCTTCTACTGGTCCTATCTCTACAAATTTCCCCCACTGGCCCGAGGGCTAAGGAAATGTGGCTGCAGCTGCCTAAAAGAACCACCATGAGCTGCCGCCCCAGGAGACTGCCACGCTTCTCCTACTGAAGGCTGCCCAAGGCCCTGGTACTGGCACCAATTGCTCCCTGATACCGCAACTGCTTCACTGCCACCAGGATTGCTCGCCACCCAAAATGCCACACTGCGCTGTCATCCAGCCACACTAAGCTCCACGCCATCATGCAAAGCAAACCCCACAAGAGAGCTGCTGCCAGGAAGCTGCCACCACCAGGAAGCCGCCGCCACTGGGAAGCCTCCGAGTGCTCTGGCCTGGAGCCTACCAGGTGGCCCTCAGCTCTCTATCTCTCTATGTGCTGCAGCCAGTCAAGCACAAATTTGTAACTGCTTTGGGTGGGAGCAGAGCCCGGCTGTTTAACCGAGCCAGGTCCGCCCTGCCTACGTCATGATGCACACCATCATGCATCTGCTGCTGCCCCGACCTCCTCCAGGGTGGCAAAACAGCCCCTGGACCTCCAGCTGCTTGGCTGGGAGGCCGGGTGTTAAGTATGAGACATAACAAGGTAGTGATTTCAACAAGTGATTTCAGCTTTATTTAACAGCAAACAGACGATAAGACAACACACACAAAACAGTGGAGCACAGCTCCCTTTTTAAGTAATCCGGGCTGTCAAAGCCATGCCCATACTTCAGTTTACATCCAATCATAAAAGTATATACAGTTCTTATTGGCTATGTACAAAGGTTTCACAGAAACAACCAATGGGAATGTCGACTCTTACAATCCATTTCACTGACTCAAGCTTAACATAACAAAAGATAGGACTGATTCATGAGTCAGAACATAACAATTCCTCCCCCCGAAGATGAGACATTCCCTTTCCAGATATAATCCTTTAGATAGGAAGGGGCACAACAATTTTGCTGAGACCGACACAGAAGTCTTTGCTCCGGTGGAGGTGAAGCAACTAAAGTGTCGGTGGCCCTGGCAAACTCTCTGTCCAGAGAGACCGGGGTGTCTATTTCAGAGGGGCCTGGTTCAGGAGTTGGGGTCTGCCCAAACTCCTGTTCCATCCTGGGCTCAGCAGGACTCACCTCCTCAACCAGAGGCCATCGCTGCTCTTTGGGGACCAGCTCAGGTTTAGGGCTAGACTCCAGGCTTGAATTCGCCCACCATTCCCTGAGCTGGTCTATGAGGCACCATACCTTCCACCAGTCAGGAAGCTGTGCCACATACATGTGGGAGCCCAAGACCATACTGATTATGGTGGGAAGCCATAACTGACCCTCCGAATAGTTCCTGGCAAACACTTTGTCCCCGGATTTGAATGTTCGCCCGTGTTCCAGGACCTCAGCCTGCTGAGGCTTGGACTCATTTAAGTCTGGATGGAGCCGGTCAGGCAGGGTGGTAAGCCTGAGGCCCATCAACAGCTCAGCAGGGCTCCTCCCCGTGGCTGAGCAGGGTATTATATGCTGCCTCAGAAGGTAGGAGGCAAGCTTCTGCCCCCAGTCCCTACTCGGCAGGCACTTAACAGACTCTTTGGTTGAATGAACCATCCACTTGGCTTGCCCGTTTGTGGCAGGGTGAAATGGGGCCGAGGTGACATGGCGGATCATATTGTCATTTAAAAACTTTTCAAATTCCCCCAAGGTGAACTGGGGCCTGTTATCGGACACCAGGACATCTGGCAGTCCGTAGGTTGCAATAAGGCAGCGCAACACATTTATAACAGAAACAGCACTCATAGAGTGCATATGCACAACCTCCAGCCACTTTGAAAAAGAATCAACAACAACTAAAAACATTTGGGCTTGAAAAGGGCCCACAAAGTCAACATGGAGGCGTGACCATGGCTTCCTTGTTTTCTCCCAAGGCTGAACGGGAGCCGGTGGAGGTTCTGGTCTTGATTGCTGACATACCATGCACCCTTTAACCCACACTTCAATACCCTCCTCCATTTTGAGCCACCAGACATATCCCCTTGCAAGGGCTTTCATGTGAACAATGCCCAGATGACCTGAGTGTAGAGCCTCTACGACTCTTTCCCTTAGTTTGGTGGGAACCACAACCTGACTTCCCCAGAGCAAGCATCCCTTACTCACTGATAGTTCATTTTGTTGGGAACAAAAACATTTAAATTCAGGCTCCACTTTTCCCGCTGGCCATCCCCTCCATGCCCAATTAAGGACACGGGCAATAACAGGGTCCTTAGCCGACGCAGTGTCAATGTCTGAGGAGATGACTGGGGCTTGCAACAATTCATCCAGAGCAAGGACATCAAAGTCCAGAGCAGAGTCAGAGTCTGATGCCGGAGAGGGCAGCGGCTGAGGGTATCAGCATGCCTGATGGCCTTCCCGGGTCAGTGTTCGAGGCCAAAGTCATAGGCTGCTAAGAACACCGCCCAACACAGCATCTGTGGCGACAAAATGTTTGGAGTTTGGCGGTTTGGGGCGAAAAGGCCCAACAGTGGCTTGTGATCGGTGACAAGGAGGAAGCTGCGCCCATACACAAAGTCATGGGACTTTTTAATTCCAGCGATGATGGCGAGGCCCTTCTTGTCTATCTGGGCATAGTTCTTTTCTGCGGCCATCAGAGACCACGAGTAATAGGCGATTGGTGCATCAGTACCATCTGGCACGACATGACTCGGTACGGCACCCACCCTGTAAGGGGATGTGTCAGCTGCCAGTACCAATAGTTTCAACTTATCAAAGTGAGTCAATACTGCGTTAGATGATAACAGCTCTTTTACAGTGGCGGAAGCTCGCTTTTGTTTGTTACCCCATTCCCACCATACATTTTTGTGCAGGAGTGCGTGCAACGGTTCTGTCACCGATGCTTTGTGTGGCAGAAATGAATGATAAAAGTTCAGGATTCCTAAAAATGATTGCAGCTCCTTTTTTGTTTTCGGTGGTGGTGCATTTTGAATAGTGGACACCTTGTCAGCGGTGGGGTGAACACCATTAGCATCAGTCAAGAAAGCTACAAATTCTACTTGATCTACACCAATACAAAAACAACCAATGGGAATGTCAGCTCTTACAATCCATTTCACTGACTCAAGCTTAACATAACAAAAGATAGGACTGATTCATGAGTCAGAACATAACACTGGGATCTCCATTCCTGAGAACCTGATGATCCTTCCTGATAACCTGGAAGATATTTTCCTCATGACGAACAAATATGTTCATGGGGCAGAAATATATCCCAGATGTGAACAACATTCATAACTATTCATGTTAGATTTAAAGTGTACAAAAAGTTTTCTTCGTTTTCTAATATATTAAGTTGAAAAGAGTTCTCCTTGTTTCAAATTGAAAATAAAACTTAGAGTTTTCTAAAGCAACAGAACAGACATGAGTTACAGAGTTACAAGTGGGAACCCACAAGGACTTGTGGGGGCATTTCATTTTCCCCTCCTCCCCTCTTTTCCATTTGTGAAAGCCCCCCTATCTCTTTTTCCTGGAGATTTGTGGGTGGGGCTTTGGGATGTTAAGGTTTGGGTAGAGAAGCAACCTCAGGAGGGTATAATGCCATAGAGTTCTCCCTTCCAAGTAGCCATTTTCTCCAGGGGAACTGATCTCTGTCCTCTGGAAAGCAGTTGTAATTCAGCCCCCACGTGAAGGTTGGTAACCCTAGGTCCCATGGAGGAAATTGCTGCTTTGGAGGGTGGTGTTTATGGCATTGTACCCCCTTGAGGACCCTCCCCTCCTCAAACCTCACCCTACTTAGGTCCCTCCCCAATTGCTAATAATTTCTTAACCTGGAGTTGGCAATGCTGTCTCCTTCCCACCCAACAACCAATATCCTTTATCTGCTCCTCTATCTTAAGCTTTACCTCTGCCCCCTTCAGTAGCCACTGCCTATAAAACTGTAGCTTAGTTTTGTGGTGCCAGCTGCTAGCCCAGGCCCACTTACATGGCAAAGAACCCTCAAGGACTTGTGGAGTGGCTTCTCACTTTCCCCTCTATCCCCCTCCCCACACTCCTCTTTCCCACCTTCTGGAAACCCCCATATCCTCTCCCCTTTCCCTGTCTCATTCTCACCTTCTCAGTGATTCACCCACCTACCTTTTATCTGCCTTCCATCTTCAGCTATATTTATTATTTATTTACTTCACTCAGTTGCCATCATTCTCCTCAGTGGGGACAAAAACAACTTATATTATTCTCCTCTCCTCCTTTTTATCTACACAACAGCCCAGTGAGGTAGGTTAAGCTGAAAGTTTGTGACTAGTCCAAAATCACCCAGCAAGCTTCCAGAGAAAGATGGGCATTCGAACCTGGGTCTGCCAGACCCTACTCTGAAGCTCTAGCTGCTACACTGCCTCCCAGGGGGCACTTCACCCCTTCCTGTCTGCTGGGGGAGAAGTGCCCCTTGAGAGGCACCCACCCATTCCTTTCTGCTGGCTGGGGAGAACTGTGGTAAGCAGAAGGGAGGGACTGAAATGTCCCATTGGAGGCACTTCACCCCCTCCTTTCTGCTGGTCTTGTCTTTCCTGACCCAAAGAGAGCCCAAAGCTAGAGCAGCAAGAGACACCTCAAAAGGATATTATAGCATTGGAAAAAGTGCAGAGAAGGGCAACTAGAATGATAAAAGGGTTGGAACACTTTTCCTATGAAGAAAGGTTAAAATGCTTGGGGCTCTTTAGCTTGGAGAAACGATGGCTGAGGGGTGACATGATCGAGGTTTATAAGATTATGCATGGGATAGAGCAGGTTGAGAAAGAAGTATTTTTCTCCCTTTCTCACAGTACAAGAACTCATGGGCACTCCATGAAATTGCTGAGTAGTCGGGTTAGAACAGATAAAAGGAAGTACTTCTTCACCCAAAGAGTGATTAACACATGGAATTCACTGCCACAGGAGGTGGTGGCAGCTACAAGCATGGACAGTTTCAAGAGGGAATTAAATAAACATATGAAGCAGAAGTCCATCATATTAGCCTCAAGGTATAGATAGGAACTCTCAGTCTGGGGCAGGTGATGCACTCTATTCTTGGTGCTGGGGGGAGCAGCAGTGGGAGGGCTTCTAGTGTCCTGGCCCCACTGGTGGACCTCCTGATGGCACCTGGTATTTTTGGCCACTGTGTGACAGAGTGTTAGACTAGATGGGCCATTGGCCTGGTTCAACATTGACTTCTCTTATATTCTTATGTTCTCCCCGAGAGCTCAGGTCCATTGGGCTCCCTTGTGCAGCCTGGTTGAAAAGGGCCACACAAGAGAACCCAAAGCTGTGTCAGCTGGAAGGCTTCTCCCTACCTCTCAGCTGTTAGTTTCTCCTTGCCTTTCAGCTCCCAACCATTTAAATCCTGCTTTCTACTCCCCACAGCTTTTCTTGGAGAGCAGAGAGCAGGGCCATTTAAACCCTGCTTCCTGCTCCCCATGGAAAGCCATGGGGAGCTAAAAGTGGAGTTTCAATGGCTCCCAGCCATTTACACCCTTCAGGGAGTAGAAAACAGTGGTGGCTTAAATGGCTCAGAGCTGTGGAGAGCTTAAAGCATGGTATAAATGGCTCTGAGCCATTTAAACCAAACAGATGAGCAGTGGGGAGCTCCCAGCTGGCTCAGCCTTTTCTGGTGAAGAGCAAAAAGCAGGGATAAATCCCTGAATTATGCCAAAATTTGTGGAAGTTCATCACAGTTCTTCAGTTTGTACACTTCAGTTCGAGAACCATGAACCGGCCAAAATCCATGACAAACTTTAGTTCATCAGCCAGTTCATGCCCATCTGTAGTAGCTACTGGTGGGCCTATCCCCCATGAATTTGCCAAATTCCCTTTCAAAACCACCTGTGCTTGTGAACATCATCACTGTAAGTGAATTCCACAGCATAATTACTGGTTGAGTAAATGAGTGTTTTTTGTCTGTCCTGAACATATTGTCCAACAATTTCATTGGGTGCCCCTGAGTTATAGCATTATAATTTTATAAGCCTCTATCATAACCACCATTTTCTTTTCTATAAAATGAAAAGCTCAGATTATTTTGCTTTTCTTCAGAGACAGTGCTCCAACAGCCTTATAATCTTGGTTGCCCTTTTCTGTCCTTTTCTCAGATTTACTGTGTCTTTTTGAGATGTGGCAACTAGTACATACTATTTCAAATAAGGCTGCGACACAGATCTATCCAAGGAAATTACAATATTGATCATGTAGTTTAGAGACAGATACCTATGCTCTGTTTTTTCACACTTGAATGTGAGGCTGCCTGTATTTTTTTCTCTGCTGGGGCTAATTGTAACAATACAATCAAAACGTTTGCCTCTTTTCCTGTCAGGAGCGTTGCCTTTCCTATCACAGGGGTAGGAAAACACAGTATGGCTTATTGTTACCTCTGTTACCTCCAACACCTATTATCCAGTTCAAGTAATCAGCTTGTTTTTCTCTACCCTACAAGCATGCTTTGTGCCTATTATGTAGAGAGGGAAATAGCATGGCTAGCCCCTATTCCAACTCCAGTGTTTACAGCAGCTAAATTAACTGTTGGAAGAAAGTCTGAACTATTCTTTATATTCTTCTCTGTCTTCTCTGTTATCCCCTAGGGGCAAAGCATCAGAAAATCCTCTGCAAGCCCCAAGACTGGTGAAAAGTGAAAATATTGTGCATAGAAATACAATTGGAATGCTCCTTTTTGGGGGGAAACATCAGCAAAATTTTCTGGTTGGACAATGTCTTGAAAAAGCACATGTGCTGAGTCCCTCTCTCAACAATGTGCCACTCATTATCCACTCCTCAAGAAAATGAATCCAGACAGAGGAACAAGAGTAACTATCAGATTGTAAGGTTCCAGCTATTCACACACATTAGACATCACTTTGTTTTGATTAGGAATGATGTACATCAATAAAAGCATTCACATATTAAATTCACAATTAAAAACAGTAGTTAACCTATTAGCCTAATAAAATGGCATTAAAACTACCACATGTGCCACTGCCTCTCAGGGGAGTGCCAGACAAATAAGAACCACTGCTGTCCTCAACCGAACGCCTGGCAGAACATCTCTGCCTTGCATGCCCTGCAGAATTGCATTAAGTCCCTCAGGGCATGGATGTTGTTCTGCAGAAAATGCCCTGGCCCTGGTTGAGGACAGCCGGATGTTTCTCAGGCCAGGGACCACCAGTAGGTTCTTTTCTCCCAAGTGCAATGCTCTTTAGGAGGTATACCAGGAGAGGTAGGTTCCAGACTATTAAGGGCCTTGAAGGCTAGTACCAGAACCTTGAATCTGATCCAGTACTCCATATGGAGCCAGTGCAGCTCACACAGCACAGGTTGGATATATGCCATATGTGAGGTCCCCATGAGGACCTGTGCCACTCCATTCTGGACCAGTTGGAGTTTCCAGGTTAGTTTCAAGGGTAGTCCTATATAAAGCAATCTACAGTAGTCTAATCTGGAGGTGACCGTTGCATGGATCACTGAAGCTAGGTCAGGGCTGGACAGGTTGCCAGTTGCCTGATCTGGCATAGCTGGTAAATGCCAGTCTGGTGACATTTGTGAACTGGGCCTCCACTGATAAGGATAAGGAAACATCCAGAATTACACCCAGGCTGGTATTAAGGGCACACCGTCAAGTGCTGGGAGTCGGCACCCCAAAACTGAGTCCTCCCTGCCCAGCCACAGGACCTCCGTCTTAACAGGATTCAGTCTCAGCCAGCTCTGTTTTCACCATCCTACCATAGCCTCCAGCTCCTCAGCCAGATTTTCTGGGGTGGTATCCAGCCAGCCGCCCATCAACAGATATAACTGGGTGTCATTAGCATACTGGTGACATCCCAGCTTGAAATACTGCACCAGTTGGTGAGGGGGCACATATAGATGTTAAACAACATCGGAGAGAAGATTGCCTCCTGAGGAACCCCACATACTAACGGGTGCCTAGTTGACATCCTCTCTCCCAGTGCCACTCTCTGTCCCTGACCTTGGAGAAATAAGGTAAGCCATTTCAAGGCTCCCACACAAGTTCTTACATTGGCAAGGTGGTGGGTCAAAAGATTGTGATCAACCATGTCGAATGCAGCTGTGAGATCAAGCAATAGCTGCAGCATCAACCTGCCTCAATCCAACCGCGGATATCATCTGTGACAGCAACCAATGCTCTCTCCATCCCAGGGCCAGGGGTGGAAGCCAGACTGGAATGGGTCCAACGCCAATGTGTCATCCAAAAATTACTGGAGCTGTTCTGCCACTGCTCTCTCAATTACCTTACCCAGAAACAAAGGATTCAAGACTGGGCAATAACTGGAGGGATCCATGGGATCCAAGGTTGGTTTCTTTAAGAGTGGTACAACCATAGCCTCTATTAGTCCCACTGGATAGACCCCCGAATCCAGGGACAGATTGATAAGAGTATTCCCTCACCACCGGTCTTCACCAGCCATGTGGTGCACTGTTCTAAAAGGCATGTGGTCAGCCCAACAGCACCCAGAATCCTGTCAACATCAGCACAGGAGAATTGGTTGAAGTTGTCAAATACTGAATCCAAGGATGGCCAAGGGGTCTCCAGTTCATATACTGTATCAATGTTGGGCAGGAGGTCATGGTGGAGTGACAAGACTTCATCTGTAAAAAAAACTTGCAGAAGCATCACAGCTAGTGGTGAAATTCCTAACATTTTGGGTTATCTTGGTGAGAAGTTAGAGATCTAATTATCCTAAACAATTGTGCTGGATGAGAGCTAGTGGATGTGATGGAGACTGTATAAAATTACTTTTTAGCAGCCTTCATTGCGAGTATGCCACCAAACTCACTGTAGTTGTCTGAGTCCTCATTTCATCCCCCTGAGTTCCATAGTATACAAGGGGGATAACTGAGGTTGGGAGCAAAGAGGACATCGGGGAGGGGGGCAATTTCATCAATGGCTTCAGAGAGACTGGAACTGCTGAGGGGCATTGGATCCTGCAGAGCATTCTGGTACCCAGTTGGGTTCATTAGTCTCCACAGGTGAGCATAAATCCACTCTCTGCTGAGACACTCAACCAGGCATTCAGGGCAAAGTGATCTGGCACTTCAGTTTCAGCCATCAGCTCCATATCCATCCCCATGCCAAAGATCAAATCCAGCGTGTGACCTGTAGTACCTGATGCAATCTGGGAAACTCCCAGTGCTGCCATGGAAGACACTAGATCCCATGCCTGCAAAGGAGAAGCAGTGTCAACATGGATGTTGAAATCCCCAAGAACTATCAGTCTTGGGAACTCCAAGGCCCAGCCTGCTACCACCTCTAGCAGACTCAGTAGGCTGTCCACTGGGGAGCTAGGTGGACAGTATACCAACCAGCCTGCCAAACTCTCTTCAGAATCCCAGGCTAGGCCCACACAGTCAATGCCAGTGATCTTTGGGACAGGGAGTGCTTAAGATGACTGTATACATATACACAGAATCCTGGTATTTCTAAATATCATCTACTAGGAAATCAAACAATAATGAAAAATCTAGAATCCTATTACTTTTCATTTTTTAAAAAAATCTGCACTGCCTACCAGTTTAGCTCCTGGAAGTCATGGCATTAGGCTAAGGAATTTCTATTCTGCAATATTTTTCACTTTCATCATTGAATTATAGGCAAAAGAACAACAAAGACAGATTTTTTTAAAAAAAAAACAAAAACAAACCTAAACCTGATGCAGCCATAGGACAATAAATTTATGAAAATAGGACATGAGTTATAGCAATAATATAATTCTACTGTAGAATTAATTTTGCATTGTATGGGTATTATTTGCTGTCCTAGATATAGATTGCATTTTGCTAAGACAGGTAATAAACAATCTGTTAATGAATGAATATCCAGCTTACTTTTAATTAAAAAAAAACACCTTTGCTTTAAATTTCCCCCCTAACTTTGGAAAGAGGCCTTATTTAAGTGAATCACCATAAAGTGTATCGCTCTTTAAAATGCATACATTATTTTTGCAGAATATCACATAATTGTTCCAGCTGTACGGCTATCCAGAAAAATTACAGTTCACTCTTGGTAACTTGATTAATTGAGAGTGTATGACCCCCAATACAGTGACTCCAATATGCATGCAGAGGTTTTTGAATATGACAAGCTTCCATTCAGATAAAGTCACAGTCAGGGGTCTTTTGGGGCTGGAGTGCCCAGGAGCGCTGCTCCAGCAGCCCAGGTGCTGGCACAAATGGCGGTGGTGGCAAGCCCCACCCCCAGCTCCCCATATCAAAGTGCTGCAGCCCGGGGGCAGCCTGAAGAGGCCTGTCACCAGTCTCCCAGGCCCGCGCTAGAGCACTGCAGACCAGCGGCGGGCCTCCTGGGGCCCGCACTGGAGTGCTGTGGTCTGTCAGCGGCCTGAAGAGGCCTGTCACCAGCCTTCCGGGGACTGTGCTGGAGCACTGTGGCCCTGGGGTGTCCTGAAGAGGCCCACTGCCAGCCTCCCAGGCCCACGCTGGAGTGCTGTGGCCCCAAGGTGGCCTGAGGAGGCCCGTCGCCAGCCTCCCAGGGCCCACACTGGAGCGCTGCGGACCTGGGGTGGCCTGAAGAGGCCCGTCGCCAGCCTCCCAGGGCCTGTGCTGAAGTGCTGCGGCCCCAGGGGAAGGCATTGATGGCGGTAAGTGAGGTATCTGGGGGGGCTTGATACGGGGGTGGGAGAGCTTTCCTCCCTCTCCCCATCTCTTTGCCCTCTTTCTGTCCCTCCTTGCCTTCTCTCCTTTCCTTTCTTTCCCTTTTCCTCCTTCTTTCCTTCTCTCTTACTTTCCCTCCTCTCTTTCCCTTCTTTCCTTCTCTCCTTTTTCTCTTTCCCTCCTTTTGATCTTTCCTTTTCCTCTTTCCCTCCTTCTTCCCTTCTCTCTCTTTCTTTCCCTCCTTCCTCCCTTCTCTCTTTTCCTCCTTTCATTCTCTCCTTTTCCTTCTTCTTTCCTTCTATTTCTTTCCCTCTTTCCTTCTCTCTTTTTATCCCCTCTTTCCTTCCTTTCTTCTTTCCTTCTCTTTCTTTCCCTCTTTCCCTCTTTCCTTCCTTCTTTCCTTCTCTCTACTCTCTCTCTCTTCCCTTCCCTCTTTCCTCCTGTGGCCCAACTCTTCACTCCCCCCCCCAGGCTGGCTGGGGAAGGGAAGGGGAGGCTTTTGAAGATGCCTCCCCCCCCCTTTGCTTCCCCTTCTGACATCACTTCTGGTGATGTCAGGGGGTGTGGCATATGCTAATGAGCTATTATGCTAATAGTCTAGTAGCTCATTAGTATACCTTATGCTAATGAGCTCTTGCAGCTCTTTTTCTACGAAATGACCCCTGGTCACACTCATCCATGAATGTAGCTATAGGGAGAAGAGCATGCAGTTCCTTCATTGTTAAGTCATTGTTCATTGCAATGAGGGTTTTACATATTGGGAACAGAGTCTGATATTTCACTTACATATTTATGTGGCATCATGGCAAATGTCACCTCTCTCTCAATTGTCTTTGATTCTGTTTTATGGATTTCTATTTCATTTTCTCTTTCCCCCCCGGTGAGTTTTATTGTTCTGTTACCTCTCTTCTCATATCACTTGTGGTCTGTTCCCACCTGGTAGCTGAGTATTTCTCTTAAGTTTTAACCTTTTCTGGGATTCCCATGCTCTCTTTTCTTCCCCTCAAGAGGTCTGTGTAGCACCATAATGACAGAAAACAGAGGGACTCTGTAGAAATCCCAGTAAAAAAAGTCAACACAATTTTTAAAAAATCACTCCCACAGATCCTGTCCCATAGATGTATACCGAAGGAGAAACAGGGATCTGGAGAGACAACAACAGCTTTTAAACAAAGCGTAGATAGGAAATAATTTACCAGGTAAAAATGAACAGATCAATAGATAAATGCATAAAGAGACTCTTAATCCTCACATCACCAGATTTATCTTTATATTCTCACTTCAACAGCCCGTCCATTAAACAACTAAATAGCTTCTTACTTTCTGGATTAAGTGAGTTAAAAGAAGACTGAGGATTCAGTGTGGATTTTGCCTGGGCATTTGGCTTTCTGTGTGGTGGCTGCTCTAATTGGAACTAAAAAGCAGAGTGTGTACCTAATTAATATACCAAGTGAAAATGAGTCCCATTGATTTCAACTGAACTGACCTATAAATGTGTGATGTAGAATTGTACCCTAAATAGAGAATAAGGAAAGGCAGACTCATAGTAACAAAGCATTCTCTATACTCTATAGCACTTTTTCAGGAAGAAAGCGATAGTCAATTAGAAGTGTCCATTGTGTGGGTAAGGGTTTTCATCTTCAGAAAATAAATCAGACCAGTATTACCCATCACCTAGGTGTGCCTCAACTAGTTTGATCTGTACTGTGTTAACATTAAAAAAAATTAAACTTCATATTTGTAGTATGTTCTTTTTGTTGTTCTTAATCATAGAGAATATAATGGCAAATGTTTCTTAACATGTTTGATGACATGTAAGACATATCTTAATGGTGATCAAATGGATATTATCTATTTTAAAAAACTCAATGCCTTCTTTATAGCCATATATAAAATCTGGAAACAGATACTGAACAGAACGCTAACTGAGATTATGAACTGACAACTGTTTGGCTGATTATAAAGTCAGATGAGTTCTATGGCATTTGAGTGGACAGCAGAGATGCTGACATTAACACATGGCTCATTAGAATTGAATTTTAGTTTGGCCTTTTATTCCACTTAAAACAAAGCACTGAATATATACCAGAATCTCCTTGAAAATGCCAATGCCATTTCTTTTTATGCATGCAGCCACAATTTAAAGCAGAGGTAGTATACATATGACATTTGAACCTCTTTTAAGAACTCAGTTTTACTTTCTTGATTGCTGATATAGCCATTATACAGCAAGACAGAAGATCAAGTTCATTTTAATCTCTTTTGTTCTTGATGACAAGACGTACTGAAACCTTCACTTTCTATGCACCCGAGCTATTTATCACGTTACAAAACTGTTAGCAAGACAGCAACATTATAATGCTCCATTCAGAATAATTATACAATACTGGGGAGGGGGTCAGTTGCCATCTTTATATAAACACTGGCACTTAAAAAAGAAAAGAAAAGAAAGATCAGCCTTTTGATTAATGTTGGCTTCAAACACTGACCACAATCAAGTCAAAGTTCAGCACTTTACAGTCCTGTTGATATCAGTGGGACAGAATTAAGCATATGTTTAACTCTCCCACTGAAATCAAAGGGATTTTGAAATGCTTAGTAGCTGAGCTGTGCCAAACAGATGAGTGTTCAAATGAGTTTAACAGATGTTTCTTCAAGACCATGCTGGAACCCTCCTTTATAAAAACTAGTTTAATATGCATTTTACAATTCATGAGTCTTGTAAGTCCTCACCCACTGTCTGAAGTGGTACCACCTCAGACACAAGTTTATCACCACAGGGAGAACTAGCCAACAGATACCCTTTACCATCTTTTTCCATGCTGAAGCTATTTCATAATTTACAATGTTGCACTAGTTAGATGTTGTACTTGTCCCATCTTGTACACAGTACGAACTAGGGGGTGTGCACCTGGACACAGCCAAGCCAGACTTATACCTGAAAATAGTCGTCTTGGGTCAGTTTAGGAATGCTCAAAATAAAGCAAAGCTCTCCTGAAATTCCAGGAGTAGCAAAGTTTATCTCCCAGAATTTCAGGAGTGTTTCAGAGGCACAGGAATGGGGAGGGAAGGAGGGCAAGCTGGCTAACAGGTGATGGTCAGCTAGACCTGAACATTTACATTTTAAACAGGACACAGGTGCATGATTAATTTGAAGATTCCCTAACTTTGAGAGGCAGGTGAGTAGAAATGAGGGTAGTGGCATTTGGTTGGCTTGGCACATATAGTTTCAAAGCTTTTAGACAGAGAAGTGTACAAACAATTATCAAATGTATTCAGATTTGGTTCAGATTTTGAAAATGTGAGTCCATATCTTTCATATCAGAATTAATCCTAACTGTATTATAAAATTTCCATCAGTTCTTACTTATAGACAGAACTGAACTTTGTTGGTCTTGGAGGTACTACTGCTCTCAAACTTCATTCTCACATCTGTTTGTTAACTTTTGTATTTGTATGCTTATTTACTGCCATTCACAGATCTTACCAGGGGTCTTTTTGGGGGGGAGCGCACCGGAGCGCAGCTCCGGGAGCTCAGGAGCCAAGCCCCGCCCCCAGCCGGCGTCCCGGAGAGTCTTTCAGGCAGCCGAATGTCAATTTCAGCTCCATTATATCCTATGGGCCATTGAAGTCAATGGTGAAAACATAGGGTATATTCTGGGGGCTGGAGGGGAGGGGTTTGAGGGAGAGGCTCCAAACTCACAGGGTAGCTGATGGAGCTTCTCCTCAAGATACCCACCAAGTTTCAAGAACATTGGATCAGGGGTCCAACTCTATGGGCCCCCAAACAGGTTGCCCCCATTCCCTCCATTGTTCTCTATGGTGGGAAAAAATTAAGTTTTTTTCCCACCATAGAGAACAATGGAGGGAATAGGGGCAACCTGTTTGGGGGTGCATAGAATTGGACCCCTTGGTCCAATGTTCTTGAAACTTGGTGGGTATCTTGGGGAGAGGCTCCATCAGCTACCCTGTGAGTTTGGAGCCTCTCCCTCAAATCCCCTCCCTCCAGCACCCAGAATATACCCTATGTTTTCACCATTGACTTCAATGGCCCATAAGATATAATGGGGCCAATTGCCGCCAAATTTCTTTCATTCCCTCCTTTCCTTCTCTTTTTCCTCTTTCCCTCCCTCTTCTCTTCTCTTCTCTTCTCTTCTCTCTTCTCTTCTCTTCTCTTCTCTTCTCTTCTCTTCTCTTCTCTTCTCTTCTCTCTTTCCCACCTTCTTCTCTTCTCTTTTTCCTCCTTTCCCTGTTTCCCTCCTTCTTCCCTCTCTTTCTTTCCCTCCCCTTTCCTTCTCTTCCTTTCTCTCTTTCCTTCCTTCTTTCCTTCTCTCTACTCTCTCTCTTTCCTTCCTTCTGTCCTCCTTCTGTGGCCCAACTCTCATGAGAAGGAGTTTAAACTTTAAACCCCTTCTCTCTTAGCTCCCCCACCCAGACCGGCTGGGGAAGGGGAGGCTTTCAAAGATGCCTCCCCCCCTTTTGCTTCCCCTTCTGACATCACTTCCGGTGATGTCAGGGGGCGTGGCATATGCTAATAGTCTAATAGCTCATTAGCATTCCATATGCTAATGAGCTCCTGCAGCTGTTCTTCTACGAAAAGACCTGGATCTTACCAACTGCTTTAACCCAATCTCAGCTATAATTGCCCAGTTACTCATGCTTCTGACTCTAAGTAGCCCTTCTTGGCAACTAACCCCCTCTTTTCCTATATTTAACGGTTGAGGAAATTCTGTTTCACTGTCTCTGAGGAAGTGTGCTTGCACACGAAAGCTTATACCTTGAATAAAACTTCATTGGTCTTCAAGGTGGCACTGGACTCAAAAACTGGGGAAGTGGCTAGGAACACTTTCTATTATATATATTGAGTGCACCAACTGGTCCATATCATGGTTGTGTTGACATTGCCACATTGATCCATGCCACTGTAGCCTTGTGGCTAGATTATCGTAATACATAGAAGCCCTTGAAAATGTTTTGGAAACTTCATTTGTACAGAATGCTAGATTATTGAATGGCTTACACTGGGGCTGAGTTCAGACTGGCAGTTTGGCCTGATATAGGCATGTTTCACAAATGGATTAAATGGGCTGGTTCATATAGCCACAGCTGTCAGGCATTCCCCAGCCATACTCAACCTGTCCTATGACGATTCCTTACCACATTAAAAAAGTACCATGTGAAAGCTGTAGAAAACCCTGGAGAGTGCGTTGATCCTGCTTCCAGGAAGTGTACATGTTAAAAGTCACATGAACAAGCCGCATTGATAATTGCTGCTGCATCTATGTGCCTATGTGCATAGGTGTATGTCACCAGAATGAGAAAAAGCCACTTACAGTTGGGCCTCCACTTTGTCAGAGCTCTCTCAGCCCCACCTACCTCACAGGATGTCTGTTGTGAAGAGGGGAAGGGAAAGGAGTTTGTAAGCTGCTCTGAGACTCCTTTGGGTAGTGAAGGGTATAAATCCAATTCCTCCTCCTCCTCCTCCTCCTCCTCTTCTTCTCCTATGCAACAAATAAGGTCATAAGGCACCTTGCTTTTGGTAGTCCCCTCTATTCAGCAGCCTATGAGAGTTCATTTTCAGTGGCCACATCCACGTTTTGGAACAGCTACAGAATATGGTATGGAAGGCTTCCACACTCCCTTTCTTCTTTATAAGGTCCAAAGTCTAACTATTTCAATGCATCTTTGGAAGACCGAACTAATGAATATCTCTGATTGGCAGCTAGTGGTGATATGTCACAGGAGTCGCAGTTTTAACTTGATGCATATAATTTTATGTGTTTCAACTATATTTTTTAAACTGGGCATGCTTATCTAAGTCACCTTGAGCATTATAAAAAAGTGGGATATAATCACTTTAAATAAATAAACAAAAACTGGACTGTGCTCATTCCATTTACTTCATAATAATGAAGGCAGTGAGGTTAACTCCTTTCTTTCACACACTATTGTCTTGATTAAAAATAATCCCCTGTAAAAGGAAACATGCATACTCTGCCCCCCCTCCTATCACAGTGCTTTTAAATAAAATAAAGATATCCAGAAGATGTCAGATCTGGAACCATAGAGGGCATGGCATCCAGCTAAGATGGTGGACACTTGAAAGCAGTGCTTCTACTCCCTGATCCCCTCTTTTTAACCTTAGTCAGAACTGAGCAACGCTACTCTTCTTCAAATTATGCCACATACTGGGGGGTGCTGCGGTGGCTCAAGTGGTTAAGACGCTGAACTGCAGGCTCTGGAAGGTCAGTAGTTCAGCAGTTCGAGACCCGAGAGTGCCGCATGACAGGGTGAGCTCCTGTCTCTAGTTCCAGCTCCTGCCAACCTAGCAGTTCGAAAGCAAGAAATTGCAAGTAGATAAATAGGTACCATTTCGGTGGGAAGGTAACAGCGTTCTGTGCACCTTGGTGTTTAGTCATGCCGGCCACATGACCACGGAAACGTCTTTGGACAGCGCTGGCTCTTCGGCTTTGAAACGGAGATGAGCACTGCAACCCTAGAGTCGGATTCGACTGGCTTTCGAGCAAGGGAACCTTTACCTTTACTGGGGGGATCGAAAACAAAACCTTCATCACAAAAAGCTATGTCCCTACCAGCTTATTACAACTCCACAGAGAAAAAAGAGGCCCAGACAACAAAGTCTGCCAATGAAAACAAGATGGCAGACGGCATGAAACAAAGTGCGCAATCTGTAACAGGCTCTTTGCTAAGCACCGAAAAATTCAATATAACTAAGACAAACCTGGAAGAAAACCTGATGGACACTTTGTCAACTTTACTTTAACCTATAAGGACACAACTAGAAGACATCAAAGCCTCTGTGAAACAAATGTCCCAAGTCGCAGAGAGTGCAATGGTGATGACCTCTTTGATGTAGGAAGACATCCATAATCTTCAATCTACAGATTTTCAATTTAAAGAAAAAAATCATGATATTGCAGTCTGAGCTTTAAAAATGTAACTTAAACTTCCAGGGATTTGAGGAGCAGGCAAAAGCTATGGCTGACCTTGGCTGCTTTTTGGTGACCTGGTTAGCAAGTGAGTTAAACTTGGAAGAAGGCATTGCCATGGTGATTGTCAATGCCTATCATAAAGGATTGCCTAATACTCCTTCTAGGAAAAATCCTAGAGATATTATCATAAGTTTTGGAGATTTTAGATCTAAAAAGAAAATGTTGGAAGTGGCAAGATCGAGATGTTTTCTACAATACCAAGGAAAACAAATTCAGGTATTTCCAGATATACCAGTCGAGGCCATCCAAAAACAGTGAGATCTTAAACCCATTACTTCTAGGCTTCTAGATGCAAACATAAAATACAGATGGACCACCCCAGCAAGAATTTGGCTCTTTCATCAAGGCACCAGAGAAAAGATCTTGGATGAAGAATCAAGCAGAATGGTATTAAAAGCTCTCTGCCTAGATGTAAATCAAAATTCTGAAAGATAGTCTCAAAAAAAGAAAATTACAGTTTCTGACCTCACCTTCACAAGATCCCAAGATGCAAATCCATCCTGGTGTTCCAATGGAAGATTTCTGATCTGTCTTCTGAAGAGTATTGGTAAGCTGTTTGTTGTTGTTTTCTGACTTTTCCTTATATCTTAAGCAGGCTTAATTTTATATTTATATTTAAGTTTAGTTTTAATGTGCTATGCCTGCAATTTGTTTTATATTGTATGCAGAATCTTTAAGAGGGGTAGGGTAGGGGGTAATTTCGTCATTTATGAGCCCTCGTTGTCTTGAACATTCTACAGCAAAGGCTATAGCCTTTAGGTTCTCCCACCAGTATCGGGGGGTGGGCTTCTGTAGGATACTCTCAAATCCAAACATTGTTTAAAATACTATAAATAAGGTTCAATAAGAATTTTAACATAATATAATTAATTTGTTCATGTTCTTAAAGGTAGGTGAGGGGGAGAGGGTTTGATAAGTCAATTTTTTAGTTTTTAATAAGTCAAGTTTTTTTGTCTTTAAGGTGGGGGGAGAGAGGGGCTTTGATAAATGTATGATTTATTAGAAATAGTTGGTAGTAATATAAAATATATAATAAATATTTGTGAATTTGTTAAATAATTTAGTGCATTTATAGCCACATTAATTTCTTTAGTTACTGCAACTTAATAGCTCATTTAGAATTCATTTTAGAAGCATATTATAGGATATAGTTAACATTTTTGCTTGAAGCAAAGTTCTGATCTTGTATAGTTGGAAAAAGATTTATTAATTTAGAATTTAGATATAGTGCTGATAAGACCAATTCTCTAAGATTGCTGCTTATACAATTTTGTAACTGATTTATAAAATCTGAAGTAGAGTTTGTTTCTGTGTTATATTTTACACCACAATACCTTGTTAGTTAGAGCTTGAAGGAACAAAAGCAATAAGAATCATGCCTAATTCATGGAAAATTATTTCTCTTAATGTTAGAGGATTGCAGAATAAAATCAAACAGAAGAGAGTTACAGCTTCAATGGGAAGGTTGTGCCCAGATATACTATTTATTCATGAATCTTGTTTAGAACATAAGAACATAAGAGAAGCCAATGCTGGATCAGACCAATGGCCCATCCAGTCCAACACACACAGTGGCCAAAAATACCAGGTGCCATCAGGAGGTTCACCAGTGGGGCCAGGACACTAGAAGCCCTCCCACTGTTACCTCCCCCAAGCACCAAGAATACAGAGCATCACTTGCCCCAGACCAAGAATTCCTATCTATACCTTGTGGCTAATAGCCACTGATGGACCTCTGTTCCATATGTTTATCCAATTCCCTCCTGAAGCCATCCATGCTTGTAGCCACCACCACCTCCTGTGGCCGTGAATTCTATATGTTAATCACTCTTTGAATTCCATGTGTTAAATCTTAAATTGGATAAGTATCCAGTTTTAAAATGGTCTTGGATTCATCATCAGTTTCAGGCACCAGGTTCCACCAGAGCATGTGGGGTAGCCATTCTGCTTTCTAACCCCCCCCCCTAAATTTCCCAAACAAGGAAGGACTGAGGAATGGAATTCCCCCCGCCCTTTCCTCTCATAAGCGGCAGCAACAAGACTGGGAAAATCTACATAATAATACTTGGGGGTAAAAGGAAAATACTTACTAAGCTTCTTACTGGGAAACCTAGGCTAACTTGCTGATTTTATAGTTTTGAACTTAAAATAAATTGTACTTTTCGTACCACAAGGACTTTAAAAGGAAATTGTGTATTGTTTGGTCTACACTCTTGCTCTTTAGAATTACTATGGCTACAAAGACTGTGTTTGGGAACAGTGGCGAGGCTTAATGAAAACAAAGTTCAGAGATTGTTGTTTTTACTGGCTATAATTAAAACCCAGCAACATGAAGAAAAAGATGGATTCCCAAACCACATATAATGACTTGGACAGCAGAAATGCCTTGGATGGTGCGCAAGAGATACAATTTTCTAAGAAGCAAAAAGAGGAGCTTTCAGCAATTATTCAAACTGCAGTTAAAAAAAGCACTCAAAGAAGCATGTCAGAGATTTTTTGATAACAAACAAAAAGACTCTGCAATTGGACAGAAAGACCCACACCAACAACAAACTACACTAAAAGAATACATCTTTAATCAAGATCTGACTTCTGCACTTAAAGAGAAGACAGGAAGATTTACAGGACAATTCAATATTGTTACTGACAACCTGACAAATCTTCCAGCTCTTGAAATGGCAAAGAAGAGGATTCTCTCTCTAGAAGATATACCAGAACTAAAGTACAGATGGAATGAGATAAAGGAACCTTTCTTTTTATATAAAGAGAAAAGACACAAAGTAATGTTAGGTTTTTTAAAAAAAAAATACAAAGAAAAAAAAAGATTAAATATTATAAATAAACTGTTTTGTGTATAATTGTATCTGCCCTATGCGTAATTGATCAATGAGAATTATAGTTTAACCCAGGAGTCATTTTGAAGAAAAAGAGCTGCAGGAGCTCATTAGCATATCTAATAAGCTATTAGCTATTAGCATATCTAATAAGCTAATGAGCATAATAACTCATTAGCATATGCCATGCTCCCTGACATCACCAGAAGTGATGTCAGAAGGGGAAGCAGAAAAGGGGGGAGGCATCTTTAAAAGCCTCCCCTTCCCTTTCCCAACTGGCCTGCCAAGGCGAGCGGGTGGGGGAGCGAAGAGAGAAGGGGTTTAAAGTTTAAACCCCTTCTCTCTAGAGTCATCTTTCCATTATATTCTATGGGGCCATTATAGTCTATGAGACCATTATATTCTATGGGGCCATAGAATACAATGGAGAAGAAGAAGAAGAAGAAGAAGAAGAAGAAGAAGAAGAAGAAGAAGAAGAAGAAGAAGAAGAAGAAGAAGAAGAAGAAGAAGAAGAAGAAGAAGAAGAAGAAGAAGAAGAAGAAGAAGAAGAAGAGGAGGAGGAGGAGATTGGATTTATGCCCCACCCTTCACTGCCCAAAGGCATCTCAGAGTGGCTTACAAACTTCTTTCCCTTCCCCTTCCCACAACAGACACCCTGTGAGGGAGGTGGGGCTGAGAGAACTCTAACACAAACTGTCCTTGAGAGAACAGCTGTGCCAGAGCTTGTGACTGACCCAAGGTCACATCAGCAGGTGCAAGTGGAGGAGTGGGGAATCAAACCTGGTTCTTCCAGATAAGAGTCCGCACACCGCAAACCACTACATCAAACTGGCTCAAACTGGTTTAACCCCTTCATTTTTATTTCCCCCCAGGCCACCTTGTCAGGCTGGCTGGGGAAGGGAAGGGGAGGCTTTTGAAGATGCCTCCCCCCCTTTTCTGCTTCCCCAGCTGGCCTGCTTCTGGAGGCCCCCCTCGCCCTCTCCTGGCTTGCCTGCCTCAGTGGGCAAGCCAGGAAGGGCTGGGGAGACATTTAAATGCATTCCCATGCCTTCCTTGGCTCCTCTGCTTGGGCGAGGGAGCCAAGGAAGGCTTCTAGAGGCCCCCCACCCTCTCCAGGCTTGCCTGCCTCAGCAGGCAAGCCAGGAAGGGCCAGGGAGAGAGCAGGGAGGCAGGTGAGCCAGAAAGGGCCAGGGAGACAGTGGGGAGACATTTAAGTGCCTCCCAGTTCCTTCCTTGGCTCCTCCACCCAAGCAGGGGAGCTGAGGAAGGCTTCTAGAGCTCTCCCACTCTCTCCTGGCTTGCCTGCCTTGGTGGGCAGGCCAGGAAGGGCTGGGGAGAAAGCGGGGAGACATTTAAATGCCTCTCCGTGCCTTTCTCAGCTCCTCCGCTTGTGCAAGGGAGCCGAGTAAGGCTTCTAGATTCCCCACACCCTCTCTGGGCTCACCTGCCTCAGCGGGCAAGCCAGAAAGGGCTGGTGAGAGAGCGGGGAGGCATTTAAATGCTGCCCTGTGCCTTCTTCGGCTCCTCCATTTGGGCGGGGGAGCCGAGGAAGGCTTCTAGAGCCCCCCGCCCTCTTCTGGCTCACCTGCCTCAGCAGCCAAGCCAGGAAGGGCCAGGGAGAGAGTGGGGAGACATTTAAATGCCTCCCCATACCTTCCTTGGCTCCTCAGCTTGGGTGAAGGAGCCAAGGAAGACTTCTAGAGGCCCCCCACCCTCTCCTAGCTTGCCTGCCTTGCTGGGAAGGCCAGGAAGGGCCGGGGAGAGAGTGAGGAGACATTTAAATGTCTCCCCATGCCTTCCTCATCCCCTTGGGTGAAGGAGCTGAGGAAGGCTTCTAAAGGCCCCACACCCTCTCCTGGCTTGCCTGCCTCAGCAGGCAAGCCAGGAAGGGCTGGGGAGAGAGCAGGGAGACATTTAAATGCCTCCTTATGCCTTCCTTGGCTCCTCCGCTTGGGTGGGGGAGCTGAGGAAGGCTTTTAGGGTCCCCCGCCCTCTCCTGGCTTGCCTGCCTCGGTGGGCAAGCCAGGAAGGGCCAGTGAGAGAGTGGGGAGACATTAAAATGCCTTCTTGTGCCTTCCTCGGCTCCTCCGCTTGGGCAGGGGAGCCGAGGAAGGCTTCTAGAGGCCCTCCATCTTCTCCTGGCTCACCTGCCTCAGCAGACAAGCCAGGAAGGGCCAGGGAGATAGTGGGGAGATATTTAAATGCCTCCCAGTTACTTCCTTGGCTCCTCCACCCAAGCAGGGGAGCTGAGGAAGGCTACTAGAGCTCTCCCGCCCTCTCCTGGCTTGCCTGCCTTGGCAGGTGAGCCAGGAAGGCCTCTGTCATAGTGTGGGGGCGGGGCTGCAGGGGCGGGGCTGCCAGAGCAGTGCTCTGGTGCACTCCAGCCCCAAACTCCCCCTTTTTATAAAAATAGTTTTTTTAAAAAAATATCTGGAACCATCAAGTTTCTAGAGAGATAATTTATTCCATCATTACTGATCTTTCTCATGTCTCCAAAGGGTACATGTATTCTTCCTTATTATAGTGTGGAATGAATCCATAACCCTCTGTTCCACATCCTATCTCTGCAGGACAGGGAGGCTGTGTATTTCTCATGAAGAGACAAGCCTACTCCTCTGCCTCTGGTCTTGCATGGTCTCCGTGAAGTCCTGCTTGCTATGCAAGTGAATTCTTTGTCTCTCTTCCCTTCAGGGCAAGCAAGCTGGATTTGTTGCCTAGTAGTAGCCTTTGCCTGTATTTGGTAATATACCCTTACCTGCTTGCCAGGGTTTACAAAAAAATCTTAGTCCTTCTCTAGCAACCACAATACCAATAAGTGATGTGTTTCACAAAATCATAGGACCCACATAGCATCTTCACACCCTCCTGAAGTCAGTGAAATGATGCAATGAAAAACAAAACTGAGTATTCAGATGCAAGCACTCAGATTAATTAATCTGGTTGGATGACACCCCTTTTTGTATCTGTCATACTTATCTGTCTGTTTTGGCCTTCTGCTTCATGGGAAGAAGAAAACAGCACCAGAAAAAAACCACAACAACGCCACTGGTCAGTTTGGAATGATTCAGATAATTTAATGTATTTCTACATAGGCATTGTTTGGGTTTCTAGGTATGAATGACATGTCCTCGTGGTGGCTCAGTTTCCCTAACTTTTCCTAAAAAGATACACATACATTGCCAAGATCCAGAATCAAGGCAAGCCTTTGCTTTAAGATGCTTTCCACTTCAAATGTTTGAATTCCATGGGTGTTGTGCCTTGCATTTGCCAGCTCTGCATGACTTATGGTGTTTCGTTAGCTGCCTTGACTCTGTGAAGATAAGGCAGAGCATAAATATTTTAAATAACTTCTGTAAAGGATTTTCAAAGGCAAATGGCAGGGGTGATCTGCTCCAGATCTTAAGCAGGTGTGGGCAGCATGGGGTGAGGCAAGGGGTCTGCTGGTGATCTCTGACTTGGACTTTTGGTTTTGATGGTTCTTGCCTTGTGAAGAATAAATTGACTTTTGTGTTATTTCATTTTCATTCCTTCATGTCACCAAGAAGCCCTCTTTGTCTAACTGTGAATTCTCTCTTGAGGGTCAAGGCTAGAAGTACTGGGTTGTTTTATGGTGCCCCAGAAGAATTATGATAAGGTTTCTTAGTGAGGATTATGCATATGAAGTAATGATATGAACTGGAATGGAATAGAATAGGAGAGGAGAAACAGAACTTATAATTTTTGGGGGTGGGGGAGGTGTATCTAAAAATCTGTCTAGAACCCAAACCTTTTATGCTATAAGAAATGTTTGAGCAGGAATGGTTTTCCTTTTCCAAGCAAGTTTGGAGCAAATACAGGCAAGATAACCAGACCTCTTTTAAAGTGGGTTCTCACTTCTGGCAATTCCACCTCCTCCAAAGGGCCATTTATGAAATGTGGGTGAGGGGGGAGCAGCAGCTATGGCTATCACCCCAGGCAGCAAAATACCTGGAGTTCCCATTGCCATTTAGCCTAACAAGAATTTTTTTTTTAGTAATAGTTTTGATTTAGCTTATATAGATTTAGACAACATTTCAATGTAATTTCGAAAAGGGAAATTTGTGCAAGTATATCCCATGGAGATTTCTCTATATCTGGCAACTATAATGGTAGTGGAGTGTATTGAGCCCAATGTGAGTATTAATGATTAAATTCAGGCTGATAAATAATTCCTAAAGTTTTCATACAAAGGGTATCAGTTTTAAAATATGTGGTGTGGATTTTTAATATATGCAAATGCATTATCACAATTACTGAAAACATATTGTGGTTGAATTGCAAAATGCTTAACTTTATTAAAACAGTGATTTCTTGAAAGTAGAAATAGTGCATATAATATTTGGTTTTTTAAATTTATTCAGTGTAATTGCAGCAGCTTAAGTTGGGCAACAGTATCATTTGACAAAACTCCCAGTTCTAAAGGAATGAAGCATAAATAAAAACTGGAATTGTTTTGTTCTGATAATTTTAATTATCGCAATGACAATGACCAAGTTCAGACTGGCAGTTTGGCCTGATATAGGCACGTTTCAGAAACGTTTCAGAAATGTATTAAAGGGCCAGTTCACACAGGCACAGCTGTCAGGTGTTCCTCAACCCGTCTTGTAATGCTTCCCTTCCAAGTTTAAAAAATTCCAGGTAAAAGTGGTAGCAAATGCTGGAGAGTGCATTTATCCAGCTTCCCAGAAGTGCGAACGCTGAAAGCTGTGAACAAGCTGATCTGGTAGGGGGCAGGCCAACATTGCGAACGCTCCTTTGTGCCTCCTCCCCAGTATGCTCCTGCATCAGTCAGTGCTGTGTGACCAGGGAATACCCGGGACAAGTTGTCCCGGGTCTTTTTGCCACGACTCCTTTGCACTTCAAACCACCAGTCTGACCTCAGCTAGTAAGTATGATCTAATGTAAACACTTTGACATCCTATGTATTTTAGAGGGAGAGAGTTAAGCATGCTTAAAGCTATTGTGCTAGAAGGCACATTGACCTGAGAAGTTTGTGATGAATGTTCATGACATTGTACAGGAGGCAGCAATCAGCGCCATCCCGAAGAAAAAGAAATGCAAGAAAGCAAAGTGGCTGTCTGATGAGACTTTACAAATAGCTGAGGAAAGAAGGAAAGCAAAAAGTAAAGGTGAAAAGGAAAGATTTACCCAACTGAATGCAGATTTCCAGAGAACAGCAAAGAGAGATAAGGAGGCTTTCCTGAATGAACAATGCAAAGTAATAGAGGAAAACAATAGAATGGGAAGGACTAGAGATCTCTTCAAGAAAATTGGAGAAATCAAGGGAACGTTCCATGCAAAGCTGGCTGTGATAAAGGACAAAAACAGTAGGGACCTAACAGAAACAGAAGAGATTAGGAAGAGATGGGAAGAATACACAGAAGAACTATACAAGAAGGACCTCAATGTCCTTGATCACTGACCTCAAGCCAGACATCCTGGAATGCAAAGTCTAATTGGGCCTTTGAAAACATTACTAATAACAAAGCTAGCAGAGGTGATGATACCCAGCTGAGCTGTTCAAAGCCTTAAAAGATGATGCTGTTAAAGTGCTGCATTCCATATGCAACAGTGGCCACAGGATTGGAAAAGGTCACTGTACATTCCAATCCCAAAGAAGAGCAATGCCAAGGAATGTTCAAACTATTGCACAATTGCACTCATTTCACATGCTAGTAAGGTCATGTTCAAGATCCTACAAGCTAGGCTTCAGCAGTACGTGGATAAAGAACTGCCACAAGATGGATTTTGAAGAGGTAGAGGAACTAAAGATCAAATTGCCAACATTTGCTGGACTATGGAGAAAACAAGGGAGTACCAGGAAAACATCTACTTCTGCTTCATTGACTACGCTAAAGCCTTTGATTGTGTGGATTACACCAAACTATGGCAAGTCCTTAAAGAGATAGGAGTACTGGACCACCTCACATGTCTCCTGAGAAACCTGTATAAGGGTCAAGAAGTGAAAGTTAGAACCAGATATGGAACAACTGATTGGTTTAGCATAGGAAAAGGAGTATGACAAGGATGTTTATTGTCACCCTGCTTATTTAATTTATATGCAGAGTACATCATGTGAAATGCCGGCCGGGATGGATCACAAGCCAGAATTAAGATAGCTGGGAAAAACATCAATGACCTCAGATAGACGATACTACTCTAATGGCAGAAAGTGATGAGGACCTAAAGAGTCTCTTGTTAAGGATGAAAGAGGAGAGCGCAAAAGTTGGCTTGAAACTCAACATAAAAAAATGAACTAAGATCATGGCATCTGGCCCCATCACTCCTTGGCAAATAGGAGGGGAAGTCATGGAAGCAGTGACAGAATTCACATTCCTGGGATCCAAGATCACTGCAGACGGTAACTACACCCATGAAATTAAAAGATGCCTGCTCCTTCGGAGGAAAGCTATAGATAGTATAATAAAAAGTAGAGACATTACCCTGCCAACAAAAGTCCGTATGGTCAAAGCAATGGCATTCTCAGTAGTACTGTATGGCTGTGAGAGTTTGGACCATAAGGAAGGCCAAGCGCCGAAGGTAAGATGCTTTGGATTTATGGTGCTGGAGGAGACTCTTGAGAGTCCCTTGGACTGCAAGGAGATCAAATCAGTCAATCCTGAAAGAAATCAACCCTGCCTGTTCCCTGGAAGACCAGATATTGAAGCTGAAGCTCAAATACCTTGGCCACCAAATGAGAAGGGAGCACTCACTGGAGAAGACCCTGATGCTGGGAAAGATTGAAGGTAAAAGAAGAAGGGAATGGCAAAGGATGAGATGGTTAGATGGTGTTATCAATGCAATGAACATGAAATTAAGCAAACTCCAGAGGATGGTGGAAGACAGGAGGGTCTGGTGTGATGTGGCCCATGGGGTCTTGAAGAGCTGGACTCAACTGTGTGACTGAACCACAACAAACCCATTGGATGTAATTTCAATAAACATTCATAGAATCAGCCTGGAAGTCTCCCTTTAAAATCAAGGGGAGAGTAAAGTGCTTTGATTAGATTTTGTCTATTAACTGAATTTTGTCCATTGTTAATGGTGGATAATGTAGGTAGAGAAAACAGAAGAGGAAAGTGCTCTATGGGCAGCTGGTTGGCTGGAGGTAGATGTGAAGGGAGATTGTCACCTGCCCTCCTCCCATCTGTTGCTGAGCCAACTACCTCAGGACATCTGATAACAGAGCAGATCTGATAACTGTGTATAGTTTAAAACACATGTTAATATAGTGTAGGTCCATTCCTTATTGTTTACCAGGACTCCTAATATATGATCTAAATTGGAAGGGTCAGATCAGTGACACCGGTTACCTATTCAATAACAATAAAATGCTTGCTACTGCTGCAAACCATGAAAAATACAATCCTCCTACTTTTTCATTTTCAATGTTGATTAAAATTTGCCAAGCAGAAATTAATTAAGAAAAAATTTAAAATATATTCTGCCAGGTTTCTCATTTATGGATGATGTTTACAACAGCCTTTTTGATAATTAATTCTACCTTCATTCTTTGATTTTAAACAACATTCCACATTTCTCTATGTTTATTTTATAATGCCCCACAGCTCTTGCCTTTATTTAAATCTTACTTACCTCTTTGGATATAAACAGAAGTTCTTTGCACTATACTTCGAGGGGGGGACATAAAAGTTGTTACTTGCTGGAAGAAAAAAATCACCAAAAGCAGAAATCTGTGTCAGATATAGAACTTTTAATAGGGTGGGATCTGGGCATTCCCCAAACTACAAAGATTAGCATCCCGGATGCTTTAGAGCGTGGACTCTAAGGTACTGTCCCCCACTGAGGTTCCTGTCCTCCCCAGGCTCCTTCCTCAAATCTTCTGGATTTCAGCCAGGATCTGGCAACCCTACCCTCCCATCCCCTGCTGGTGGTCAGGGGGATGTGGGAACTTTAACTGTATATGTTCACATCCAGGCCTATAGCTATGAAGTGACCAATAGGGGACCAGATCAACAAATGTCCCATAGCTGCAATCCCCAGGTATAAACCATCTTGCTGTTGTTTGGAATTCCTAGCATCATCATCTCTCCTGGACTAGTCTGAGGTGGAGGTACCGTACACTTCACTAACATTCAGTAGGCTAGCAAACATTTTTGATGCAAATCTGCATCCACATGAAGATACTAATCTTTGCACCTGCCTTGTGGAAAATGAGAGATATAATCCATGCTGTTCTTTCAGAGTAGATACTTCAGTGAAGATAGCATCTGTCTCAGATCATGTGAAGCAGCTTTCCCCACTTCACCTTCTCTCTCTTGCCCACTGTCACTGGTTACAGTGGTTGCCCCTCTGCCCCAAGTTTCTGGCTAGAGGTCTATTTTCATGAGTGACTGGCCCAGCTTTGTCATATTCTTTCAAACTGCAGTCCTATGAATGCATACCTGGAATTAAGTTTTATTGAACACAGCTGTACTTACTTTTCAGTGCATTGGCTGTTAAATATTGTATTCATGGCCCTGTATTTTAAACACTGATAGTGATGGCCAAGAGTAAAAGGAACATACACAAAGCTGCATGCATCTTTAACCAACAGAAGCTTCAGGAAGTTAATCTGAGTAGAAGAATGATGTAGATCTATGTGCTTGTGGGGACAGAAGGCTTCTTAACTGTATATCCATTGGCTATTTTTTTTTTTACTAAAATTGACACTAGGGGTGCGCAAAAACGATAATTCGGCCATATTCGGATTCGGCCAAATCAGGCAGAATCAATTTCGGCAAGCAGAAAAACTCCTGCATGTCAATTTTGGCAGTACAAACAGATTCAGGAATCTTTTGCCAGCCAAATGTCAATTTCAGCCCCATTATATCCTATGGGCCATTGAAGTCAATGGCAAAAACATAGGGTATATTCTGTATTGTATTGTAATTATTGTATTGTAATTCCATTGAAGGCAATGGACTTAGAAGGTTGTAACTATTAGTGTGATCACATGAGCAGTTTGGCCCAACATAGCCACTCCTCCCCTCCAGATTAAATGGGTGTGGTCACACAGCCACATCTGTCAGGCAGATCCATTTTGGCATCTGTTTTTTTTTTGTGTGTGTGTGCATGCACACACACACATGTTTTAAAATAAAGACCAGGCAGTGCACCCCATGGCTGAGGCACTGCAGTAATGTGGATGCTTGACCATGGGATGGCCATGTGGGTAACCCGCAGCAGGGTGTGCTGTTTAGATGACATACCCCACAACATTTTAAACTGGTACAATTAGAGGCTAAGCTGCCAGTGTGATCATACCCTCTGATTAGAGTAAATCTCACCTTAACCTACTTTAAGGGGTAGTTGTAAGAATAAAATGTAAAATCAAATAAAAATAGTAATTATTGGTGCAGCAAACAGACTGCCATTCCCAGGATTCACCATGGTGATTTTAGGGGTATTGCATTTCCCCCCTTTAGCAACGAAGCAATGAAAGAGGCATCAGATTTCAGACTTTTCTATTTCTCATTGGATAGTGCTTCTTCAGAAGTGCTTTTTTGAGAGATGAGGTCCAGAAAATACCTCCCTCGGAAGTGTTTTTTACAACTACACATTGTAGAAGCCAAATGGGAGAGAGCTCTATTGAGTAACATATGTTACTCCTCATATGTGCCCTGGAGAGCCTCAATGGATCAGCATCTGCTGGTAGTCCCTGGGCCAAGGGATGTCAGTCTAGCCTTGACCAGGGCCAGGGCTTTTTCAGCCCTGGTCTTGGCCTGGTGGAACAAGCTCCCAGTTGAGATCAGGGCCCTGAGGGACTTATTACAGAGCCTGTAAGATGGAGCTGTTCTGCCAGGCCTTTGGTTGAATGTAGAAACAACAGAGAGATCATGGGAAGGATGCAAACAATGATCAAAACAGCCATGATCTATTATTATGAAAATATATTTGGACTGCTGTTTTGCAGTGAGTAGTATTTCTTCAGCAAGTAATAAAGATGCACACATACACACAGCAGAATTTGCATATACTACTGTTTCACATGACCACTTTTTCTAAGTGTGCTGTCTGAATTAACATTAGTTTCTTCCCACTTCAATGGAACAGATTCAATGAAACAGAATCTGTTTCATTGAAATGGGAAGAATGTTGAGTGTTAGTTTAATGGCTTAGAATTCTTGATGTATAAATTAGTGTTACTCACGTACTTTATTACTACCTACTGCAGAACAGCAGTTCAAATATATTTTCATAATACTATATTATGGCTGTTTTCATCATTATTTGCAGGCCTTTGGTTGAGGCAGAGGGCATGCAGTAAAGCTGGCCTCCTTCACTGAAGTCTGTCATCATCATTTGGCCCAGATTAAGAAGATCTCGGGACCCAGCCACTCCAGCTGAAACTGTGTTTGTGTTTATACACTGCTGTTTTAAATTGTATTACTTAGTTGTTTTAAATATTGTTATATTTATTAGTGTATCTTTTGCCCCCCCAGATGGAAGAAAGAGTCAGACAATCAAGGCTGGATAAAACTAAGGCCACTTTATTTAACATATTGAAAGTAATGACAAGGGCAAACAGGAACAGTGGCACGGTCAAGGCCTGGTGTCACCTACACCCCATCCTTACCGTATAAATGGCAAGACACAAGGCCCAAGGTTGGAGCCAAGTGTAAGTCACTTGCAAACCCAGCCAAGCCAGCAATTGGGATGTGCCTTGAGGATCCCTCCAACACTGCCGCACAGCCAGTGCAGAGGCTCCATCGTGGCCATCCCCAAAGGAAGTCTACAAGCCTCATCCCTGGCTGCACGGCCACAGGGGTGATCCTACAGACCCCCTATACCCCCCGACGGGGTTATTGATTGGTGCTTACAAAGCCACATGAAATTTATCTAAACATAATTCTGCCCTCATAAAGTGACAATCTAACTTGTGGCCCCATCCCAAGCCAATTCCTCAATCCACTGGCAGCAGTGCAGGGTAGGCGAAAAAGACCCCTTCTCAACTGCCAGTCAGAGAAGTGGCAAAAAATTCCTACCCAGCCCCCTGAGAATGGGGCAACCAGCCTGTGCTTACACTACATACAGGGCAGGTGGGCAGGTCAAGCACGAGGCAAACAACTGAAAGGGGTAGAGCAGAGCCAGCTGTTAAAAGTGCCGCTGCCTCCGCTACCCCTATAGGAGTACAGGCTGCAACTGCAGCCCTTCCCCCTTCCTCCTCTCAAGGATGCAAAGGTGGCCCTCAGGAGGCATGCTGGTGGCTGCCTCCTGTAGGGCCGGATTGCCCCCCCAGATGGAAGAAAGAGTCAGACAACCAAGGTTGGATAAAACTAAGGCCATTTTATTTATCATACTGAAAGTAATGAGAAGGGCAAAGAGGAATAGTGGCACAGTCAAGGCCTGGTGTCACCTAGATACCATCCTTACCATATAACTGGCTAGACATCAAGGCCCTGGGTTGGATCCAACTGTAAGTCACTTGCAAACCCAGCCAAGCCAGCAATTGGGATGTGCCTTGAGGATTACTCCAACACTGCCGCACAGCCTCAGCGGTGATTCTGCAGACCCCTATACCCCCCATGGGGTTATTAATTGTTGCTTACGAAGCCACATGAAATTTATCTAAACCTAATTCTACCACCACAAGGGCCAAGCCTCTGCTTAGGCCCCTGTGCCCACTCAAACAACTAGTACTAGTCTAAGCCCTTGCCGTAAATCCTGAAGGAAAATGTTGTTTCCCTTCTTGGAAAGGTGAATGCTATCACCCCTGTACAGATCCAGGCAATCAAGCCGAATCTGGGGGTGAGGCAAATAGTGGCCCAACCCAACCTGTAAAATATTTCGGAGCTCCCCATTGGCCTTACACTGAGCTCTCTCGATCCCCCTGGGATCCCAAGTGCCATGCCACACAAGGCACAGAATCATGGCCGACCATACAATTACTGTGTCTGGCCATTGGCGCTGAATGAATCTCAAGTAATCTCGGGCTTGTAACACTAGGGCCTTCCCCTTCAGGAATTCCAAGTCATTACCTCCCAGGTGAATGACCAAAACATGTGATGGCAGGGCAGAACTGTCTCCAAACAGAAGAGGGAGGAGACCCAGCCAGTGTAGGCCCTGGTGCCCCCTCCACTCCACCATAGCCCACTGGCTGAGGCCAAGCTGCAAGCCAATGGCTGACCGATTGGCCAATGAGGCGTCCAAAAGACATAGCTGTGTCTGGAGATGAGACTCCATCTCCTGCCACAAAACACAGCACCTAAGAAGAAACAACAGTTAAATTGGAACCCAACATTGCAAACAGCAGTGGGGTAGCCTAAAGCTGCTGCTGTGAATGCTGTGCCAATTCTGAATGAGTGCCAAACTTCACTCCAGAAAAGCTCAACAATCCCAAAGCTGTAACAGCCCAAAACTGGTGTTTCGTCAGCAGGCTCCCCTTGGCATGTATAAAGAGGTACCCGTCTGTCCCGGCCCTTAAAGTCCTGTATTGAGACAAGGCCAATACGGGGCAGAGTTCTGAGTCGGAACAGACACCCAGCTTAACCACCAAGCCTTTATGTTGCTGGTCAGTTTTAGAGCCCCTAATAGTGATGTGCACCTCCTTCCCTTTAAAATGGAAGTCCCGGTTCTGCAATGCCCTGCCCGACTGATCAGTCTTGGACAGTGCTACCAGTTCACTTACTCTAAGCACTCCAAAGAATGCCAGCAGCAAAACTGCATGGAAAAGACAGGCCTCATAACTGGAATTGCAAACACTGGACCAGGTTGCTTGCAACCCTTTGAGCACTGCTGATGAAATAGAACACCTCTGGTCCTTCAAAGCCCCTTTTTCCTGCATCCAACCTTCCAACGTCTTTCTGATACGAAAGTCACCAGTGACTTCTGAAAAACCTAGAGCCTTGCTAGCAAATGCAAGAGCAGAAAGATGTCCCCATATGGAGCTAACAGCCAAACCTGCCTTCTTCAAGGAAACAGAATAATGGATCAGCTGCTCCACCATAATGGGCCAGGCATTGGGATAACCCTCCTGTTTCTTAAACTCTTCGAATAGGTGAACTGACCATTTGTACCCTCTTTGTTTGCTAGGGGTGATGGCAAGGCCTATTGCCCTGCAAGCCTCAGCCCTCCAACCTGCCATAGTTCCGGGGGCATCCATGCCAGCTGAAGATTAGTGTCTGGAGGAAGCTGAAGAAACCTTGACATCTGTTTGCGAGAGAGAGCATCAGCTACCCCATTATCCACACCTGGCACATGCCTAGCAAGAAACAGTGTGTTGAGCCGCAGGCATCACAGTGTAAATTTGTAAACCAAGCACATCATCCTGGGTGATTTAGATGTGAAGGAATTCATGACGTGGACCACAACCAAATTATCACACCAGAAGTGCACCATGTGATCTACCAACTTATTCCTCCACAGCCAAACTGCCACTAGAATAGGGAAGAATTCCAAATATGTCAGGTCCCTATTCAACCCGGCAGAAATCCAATCCTCAGGCCATTCCTCCACGCACCAATGTCCATGGAAATAAACCCCAAAGCCCTGGGACCCTGCGGTGTCTGACATGACTTGCAGCTTAGCTTCTAGCTTTAAGTCCTCCCGCCAAAAAGAAACTCCATTAAAAGAAGTCAAGAAATCCTGCCAAACCATGAGATCAGCCCTCATTGCACAGTTAATGTGTACTCTGTGGTGTGGCAGGAGAAGCCTGCGCAAAAAGGCCCGACCGGGGGCAACCACTTTGCAAAGTGCAAAGTTAAGATGCCCCACCAGCTGCTGGATTTCCCATAAGGTGGCCCTTCTTCATGTCATAAATGCCCAAATGCGGTCCTGCAGGCCTGCAATTTTTTCCATAGGCAGTCTGGATGTCTGAGCCACTGTATCCAATTCCACTCCCAGAAAAACTAAACTCGGTTCTGGGCCTTCAGTCTTTTCATTTGGCCAGAGGAATACCCAGCTCCATGGCCAAATTCTGAGACCCTTCCAGGAGCTGAGCACATCTACCTTTTTCTTGGGTACCCACAAAAAGGAAATCATCTAAATAATGTGCAACATCTTGAAGGCCCATCTTAGCATGCAGAACACATTCCAGAAATGAACTGAAGGGCTCAAAAGTGACACATGACACAGAACATCCCATGGATAAACCCCTATCCATGAAAAACTGGCCATCAAAAGAGAAATCCAGCAGCTCGAAATCATCTGGATGCACAGGAAGGAGGTGAAATGCAGACTTAATATTGCACTTCGCCAACTCAGCCCCTCAACCACAGTACCGTACACATGAACTGCTTGATCAAATGAGGTGTACCTCACCGTGCACAGATAATCTGGAATGGCATCATCAACTGATTTACCTCGCAGATATGAGGAAGCAGTGGCAAAGAAAATGGGCCCCAAATCCAGCCCTCCTCCAATTCCTAAGCAATCTTTTTCCTCACCACCGACTCCATGCTCTTAACTGACTTAAGATTAGAGGCAATAAACGGTGCCCTCATTCCTTGAAAACTAATGTGAAAACCAACAGTGAAATCTTTTAACAAGTAAATTCCGTCTTCCTCCCTAGGGTACCACTGCAGCCGGGCCTCAAGTGCCGTAAGGTTTATTGAGCTGGAGCCTTTACCAGAAGAGGAGGAGGAACTGCCCCCTCCTCTCTGCCGCTGATTCCTATGGGGTTTTCCTCAAGGACACGTTGTTAGCCGGATTGCACGTAGTTATTAATAATAATGAGGGGAATATGATTGATTATCAATAGGCAATCGGCTGCGAGAGTGAACACCTGTGTATACAGAGGTCAGCCCCGCCGGGAGGTGTTGGTAACAGATCAGGAGACTTTATATAGTTGAAAAATAAAGTCTTTTACTGAAGTTCTTCACAAGCAAACAATACACAGTCTCACACACAATTACTCAGGTCTAGGAAGATACAAAGAGAAATAAGCACATTTGCATTAGCAGGTAAATCGTTGGTGGGCAATACCTACCAGTCCCGTTGTGTAGAGCGTTCCTCAGGAAAAATGGAGGGGAAGGAAACTAGAAAAATGGGGAACCACGTGGTCTGGCCAGCAGGTAGCACGCAGAAACTCAGGCTGCAGACCTAGAGTTTAAAGATGGAGGCAAGGGTTGGGGATAGCAAGCTGGACATAAGAGGGTCAAAGGTTCAATAGGGGTCAAAGAGCAGAGAGAGAGCCGGTGGTCAGGCATCTCCTTATAAGCAGGAGGGAGGGGGCTGGTCACAACCCCTGGTTCCACCTCCTGGTCAGTCCATCCCTAAAAATACCTTATTGGTTGGAAGGTCTAGGGGAGGCATACCTGAGGAGTGGTCAATATTGAGAGCTAGAAACTTACTCATGTCTGACACCTGGTAGCAGCTAAGATGAGTCACTGGGCTGATTCCATTGTCTTCTTGATGGCATTAGCCAGGCTGCTGATGGCCATCAATTAGTTACCAAGCAACAGTGAATAGTCTCTGCCAGGTCTACGTGAGGTCTTGCAGGTGAGGGGGGAGGGAAAGAGGCTGCCTGCCTGATTTAGAAGGAACTCTCAATGGCAGTTTTTGAAGTTCCTAGTCCTTGTATTTCATTAAGGCATGTTGCTGTGTTTAGTGCATACTGGGTCTGTTCCATTCTCCTTCATGAGGAACAGGCTGGTAACCTATGCTGGGCACTGGAGCTGCTGGGGAGGTCAGGAGAATGTCTCTTGCCTAGGTGCAGTCTCTTCAGTTCCTTAGGTATACACTGGCACAGTTTATTGTTTATTACAGTTCATAAAGAGGCTCAAAAGCCTTGCAGGGCAACAACGTAGGGAATGAGTGGGATCCCCCACATACCTTGCACTCGTGCCTGTATGGGCATGAATTCCTATTGCCGACCCCCCAGAACTGAAACTCCCAACAGAGCAAGCGAGGTTGAACCACTTGCCCTGTGGCAACACGGGTGTCAGTAATGGTTTGTTTAATGTTTCACACTGTGTCCATTGTTCTGTGTTCCCTATCTTGTCGCTGCTTCTGCGCTTGTGTAGGTATGCTAGCTGTAACATGGGAGCTTCTTCTCTGCCGCTCAGTGTTATCACAGTGGCCTTGAATGCAGGCTTTGGGCTATTCTTAAGTCTATGAGAATTTTCCATTCCTGTGAAGCCGAGGGGAGGAGGGGGTCATCTCCCACCTATTAAGTAATTCTCCCGCTGGGAGTTTCCCGCGCACGCGCTTAAACTTCATTTGCTAGTTGCTATTTTGCATCACACTATAACCATGCTTGTGCAGCAAACCCCGCCATTCCTGACAATAACCGTTCCACTGTGGGTTTTAGCACTGTATTCCAATAAAGCCTTTCTTGGTCCTAAGAATGCTTGGATCTACTTGCTTTTGAACCTGACAGAAAATGTCAGGAATCACCCTCAGTGTTCCCACCAGTACATGCCTCTCCACACCAGGATGAGAGGTGCCAGTGGAATGCCGGTGACGGTCCAGAGACCACCACTCCCATCACCGTGGTTCCAGTGACTACTGTTCCAATTACTACCGTGCCGGCTACAGTCGCACCAGTGACCACGGTTCCAGTGACTACCACGTTGGTCCCATACTCCTCAGCAGGACCAATCACTCCTCTGATTACCAGCACCCTGGGAGCTTCGTACACTCTCCCAATCTACAGCCCAGCGGGGTTGATCCAGAGCCATGGAGGAGCTATACCCCGGACCTACTACCAAAGTGCCTCGATCCCGTGGGACAAGTGGGTCACACAACGGAAGTCGAGGGACTGGTCCAGGAATTTATTGGACACTACTCAGGCAACCTGGTCCTTACCAGGGAGCCAAAGTCGGGATAACGTGATGGACCCCCGTGGAAGCTTTGGACTACCCCAGGGACGAACTCCCCATGGGTCAGCGCGGCCCAGCCCAAGTAAGGACGTGGATACAAGGATGGACACAATCGAAGATGATTGTCGGCAGCTAATGCGGGATATGGGTAAGCTAATGCAATCCCTCCCAGGGATGATGGACCAAGCTATCTGCACCCATATGCTCGCCCAGCCCAGACCCACTCTGGGTCCTGGACCCCAACTGCCGCCGGGGTGCCCTCCATCAGGTTAACCTGCTCCAGGGCAGCCAGTGCCAGGGCAGCCGGTTCCAGGGCAACCAGCGCAAGGCCAACCAGTTCCCGGACAGCCAGTCCCGGGACAACCCGTTCCTGGGCAGCAGCCAATCCTTGGACAACCAGCCCCTGGACAGCCACCACCACGACCTCCGCTGCCCATCCCGGTGCCTGCACCCCAACCTCAGCCAGCTCCAGGACCTGCACCTGGGCCAGGTCTGGTGCCCCTCCCTCTGATCATATGACCAAAGGACATGTTGGAGATTACATTCGATGGAGACCCTGAGAGTGTCTCCTTTTTTTTTTTTTGTAAATACAATTTATTATTGGATATATCACAAGTTCATACAATTTAAACATACCAATACATACCCATTTTTCTTTTTTCCCTTTCTCCCCCCCACATCAGGCTTCCAGCACTGCTCCAACCCCATTAATATCTCTCTTATTCCATTACAATTACTTCTAAACTTATTTTCTCTTACTAACGGTAACAATACAAAAGTCTAATTCTCTTTCCGTTTCTTCTTAATAACTGTCAAAGCAAATCAAACCACTTTTAATGTCCCAATTTTTCAACAAATATTTTTGAAAGTCTTTCCAATCTTTAAAAAAAGTTTCATCTTCTTCGTTGTTTAACTTTCTTGTTAACTTGTCCATTTCCGCCAAAAACAACGTTTTTTTAATCCATTCCCATGTTTCAGGTACTTTATCTTGTTTCCAACATTGAGCAAAAGTCAGTCTTGCTGCTGTAGTCAAGTACCATAGCAGTGTTCTCTTGGCTACATTTATTTCTTCCATTTTAAGACCTAACAATAACATCTGTGGGTCTTTCTTAAAAGTACAATTCAAAATTTTTTGTATCTCATTGTGGATCTCTGTCCAATATTTTACTGCTTTATCACATGTCCACCACATATGGTAAAAAGACCCTTCATGTTTCTTACATTTCCAACATTTATTAGACATACTTTCATTTATGATAGCAATTTTTTTGGGCGTCATATACCATCTGTACATCATTTTATAACAATTCTCTTTAACATTTACACAAGTTGAAATTTTCATTGACTTTTTCCACAAGTATTCCCAAGATGTCATTAATATCTCTGTATTAACATTTACAGCCCATTTTATCATTTGCTCTTTTACAACTTCATCCTCAGTATACCATTTCAATAGAACCTTATACAGTTTAGAAATCATTTTTTTTCCTTTCTCAAGCCATACAGTTTCAATTTCAATATTCTTTTCTCTAAAACCATATTCTCTTTTATCGGTCTTAAATAAATCATAAATCTGTCTATACTTCAACCAATCATATTCAAATTCAACATCAAATCTGTCTTTTAACACAAAATTTTTCCCTTCAGATTTTAAAAGATTTTTATAAGGTAGCCAGTCTAGCCCTTGATTTCTTGAATATGGATTAATCACTTCAGCTGGTACAATCCAAAGTGGTCTTTCTTCTGAGAAGAATTTTCTGTATCTCATCCATGTCTCGAACAGTGATTGTCTTACAAAGTGGTGTTTAAAAAATTTATCCATTTTTACTTTTCCATACCATAAATATGCATGCCATCCGAATTTGTTATCATGCCCTTCCAGGGCCAATAACTTCTTGTTCTCCAGATTAATCCACTGTTCCAACCATGTTAAACAGACGGCATCATAATACAGTCTTAGATTTGGTAGTTGTAGGCCTCCTCTCTCTCTTGCGTCACATAAAATTTTCATTTTAATCCTTGGCTTTCTTCCTGCCCATACGAATTTGGATAATTCTTTCTGCCACAAATCCAGTACTTTCCTTTGTTTTAGTATTGGAATAGTCTGAAATAGAAACATCAAACGCGGCAAGATATTCATTTTTACAGTCGCGATTCTTCCCATCAATGATAAATTCAAAGTGTCCCATTTCTTCATATCTTGCTGAATCTTGTGCCACACCTTTTCATAATTATTTTTAAACAAGTCAATATTTTTCATGGTTAATTCAATTCCAAGATATTTAGTCTTTGTAACTACTTCACATTGAATTTTCTCTTGAAGTTCTGTTTGTCTCTGTTTCGTCATATTTTTACACATCACTTTGGTTTTACTTTTGTTAACATAAAATCCCGCAACTGAACCAAATTCTTCAATTTTTTCCATCAATTGTGGTATTTTCTCAATTGGGTCTTGGATCATAAACATTACATCATCTGCAAATGCTCTGTATTTATAGGCAAAACCTTTCACTGTAAGTCCTTCAATACTGTTATCTTTTCTTATCGCTGTCAATAATATTTCCAATATCCAAATAAACAACAACGGGGATAACGGGCAGCCTTGACGTGTTCCCTTTTGGACTTGGAAGAAGTCCGTCTTTTCTTTATTTATATTCAAAGCCGCTTTTTGTTCTGAATATATTGCCACAATCATGTTTAAAAAGGACTGTCCAATGTCCATTTTTTCAATAACTTGCAGCATGAATTCCCAATTTAAATTATCAAAAGCTTTTTCCGCATCTAGGAAGAGGAATCCAACTTCTTTTTCAGGATGCTTGTCATAGTATTCAATTGCATCTATCACCACTCTTAAATTGTCTCTGATTTGTCTGTTTGGTAAAAATCCAGCTTGTTCTTCCGCTATTGTATCTTTCAAATATTTTTTCAGTCTCTCCGAAATTATTTTTGCAAATAATTTGTAATCGTTATTTAATAGCGATATTGGCCTATAATTCTTTACTTGAGTCAAATCCAAACCTTCTTTAGGTATCAATGAAATATTTGCTTCTTTCCATGAATCTGGGATCCGTTTGGTCTTTCTTATCTCATTTGACAGAAGTACTAAAATAGGGGTTAGCTCCTCTTTAAATTTCTTATAAAACTTTGCAGTAAAGCCATCTGGTCCTGGAGCTTTGCCCAACTTTGCATCTTCTATCGCCATTGTCACTTCTTCTTTCGTTACTAAACCATTTAATGATTCCTTAATTTGTTTTCCCAGCTCTGGAACTTCAATAGTCTCCAAATAATTCTTAATTCTCTGTTGATCAATTCCTTTCTTTTTGAATAATTTGGCGTAATATTTAAAGAAAGCTCTTTTTATACCATTCAAGCTCATAACATCCTTTCCATCTTCAGTAATCTTAGATATAAAATTCCTTTCTTTTCTATTTTTCAGTTGCCATGCTAAAAACTTTCCTGGTTTATTTGCACCCTCAAATGATTTTTGCCGTAATTTCTTCAAATTCCAATATAATTCTCTGTTTAATAAAACATTCAGCTGATCTTGCAGAAAGTGGATCTCTTTAATAATCTTCTTCTTCCCTGGTCTTTTCTTTAATTCCTTTTCTTTTTGTCGAATTTTTTCATAAAGGTCTTTCTGTTGTTGGATCTTTTGCTTTTTGTCCTTGGAGTTCAGAGAGATAAGCATACCTCTCATTACCGCTTTGTACGCATCCCATACAACTTGTATATCCATACCTTTATTCAAATTCAGTTCAAAAAAACTTTTCGTTTCCTTTTTAAGATTTCATTAATTTGTTTTTGATCCAATAAATCTTCATTAATTCTCCAATATAACTGTTTAGGTTTTGCTTTAGATATCCAAAGTAGGGGATTGTGATCAGAGTTAGTTTTCGGCAAAATTTGTATTTTGTAAGTTTTTTGCGCCATCTCCTCTGACATCCAAATCATGTCAATTCGAGAAAAGGAGTTGTGTCTATTCGAATAAAACGTGTAGTCCTTAGTCTTAGGGTTCCACTTCCTCCAAACGTCCTCCAGTTTCTCTTGCTTCATCAATTGAAAGAAATTTTTTGGTAACTTTCCGACTGTCTCTCCACTTGTTTTGGATTTTCTATCCAATGTGTTGTTCACTGTACCATTAAAGTCTCCAGCAAGAACAATTTGGTCATAATTTAAACACTCCAACTCTTTGGTCAAATCATTAAAGAAAGTCTCTTTTGCACCATTGGGTGCATATATATTTACAAGCAATGTCTTTTTTCTGTTCATCCATATTTCCACGCCAACATACCTTCCTTCTTTATCTGAGAAAATTTGTTTAGGATCCAATTCTTTTGAAATATAAATCACTGTTCCTTTTTTCTTATTAATTGCTAAGGAATGAAATTCTTCTCCCAATTTTTTATTAGTCAAATATTTGTTGTCTTGTTTTCTAATATGTGTTTCTTGTAAACAAATTATGTTACATTTTTGTTTCTCCAGCCAATGATTCACTAATCTTCTTTTACTTGGTGAATTTAGTCCATTTACGTTCCAAGATAAAAATTTGTAATCCATAATGGTGTTGAGTTAAATATCTTTAAAATCATCCAGATTGCTCTCTTTAAATCTATATAAATCTCCTTCAGATTTAAGAGTAGATCTCACCGAGTTGTACATAAATGTAAGTCCATATGGAATCTCCCATCTGAACCTAATGTTCATTTCTTTTAGTCTGTCTGTCAATTTCTTGAATTTCTTTCTGTCTTGTAGAATCGATCTCGGAATTTCTCTCAGAATTATTATTTTCTTTCCATTAATTTCCAACGGTTGTGTAAATTGTTTCTTGAAAACATCTTCCTTCATCTTTGTTGTCACGAATTGAACAATCACATCTCTGGGTAATTGCTTTCTTTTGGCATAAGCTGAATTCACTCTATAAATCAAGTCAAAGTCTGCATCCAAATCTCCCTCATCTTCCCCTACATAAGTTGTCAATGTCTTAATTACTAGAGCCCGTAGATCCTGATCTTCCTCCTCTTCTATCCCTCTCAATCTCAGATGATTCTGAGTAGCCCTATATTCCATCATGGTCTCCAGCCTTGTATTTTCTGACAGGGTTTTTTTAACCTTTTGTTCCATATCTTCAGATTTTGTCACCAGACTTTTGACTTCCTTTTTGAGTTCTTCTGTATCTTTTTTTATCCCTGACACTTCTGTAAGTACCAGTTCTTTCAGTTCTTCCATATTTTTTTTCTGTACTTGGACTTGCACTTGTTCTATTTGCTCCAATTGAATTTGCAGCTGTTGTTGCAGTTGTTGTTGCAACTGTGATTCTATTTGTTTTCCAAAATTCTGCACCACTTCGGTCATCCGTTTTTCCATCGCTTCCATAGCTGCTTGCCACTCTTTTTTTCCTTTGCAGTCATTCTTGGGCTAGGTGATGAAGCAGCTCTGGGTCTTGACCTCAAATCCGTCTTGGAGACAACTTCAATGCTAGTCAGTCTTTATATTAGCAGTCTTCAAGCCAAATTGCCACCTTTAAAACTTGTTTAAACTCTTTTTCGGCTTGAAAATAACTTTTTAAAATTTAGTCCTCCCCAAAATGTCGGGCGCAATTTCTCTATGATTTTCTGGCTAGAGTAGGCTCCTTCCAAACTTCCTGTTCATCTGTCCGTCTCTGTAATCCAACTTCCGGTAAGGGTGGTGTCACACAGTAAAATGTCCGTCCGTTTCCGGCACAACAGCCTCTAAAACCTCCACTCTAGCCCACTTCCTGTATCATAGAGTCACAGTTAGTTTCGTTTCTGCTACGTAAAGTTTAGACTTGACTGACCACAGGAATGCAAAACAAAGTCACTTTTCAGCCTTTTTCTCTAAAGGAAAGCTTTCGTTTTACTTTTAATTCAAGCGGAATAGTTCCTTAAAGGTTTCAACGCTTATCCGTACGTTTCAATTTCACATTCTTCTTTAAACCGGTAAGCGCTTATTCGTTTGTTACCTTGCTTGTAATCTCGGGGTTTCGCGGTGCTTCTTCTGTAAACGATGTTAATCTTGATGATAAAGAGATCGGTAGATGGCGAATTTATGCTGAATTCTCAGCCCAGCTGGCATCTGTAGAGTTGATTTGCAACTGCCCTCTTCACGGAAGGAGATCAAAGTGTAAACAAGCTTCCTCCGAAGCTTATCCACACCGATCTCAACTCCCCCTCAGGCTTCGCTGCTTGCTTGCCACTCCCCCGCCTGGAGAGTGCTGCGCTGGGCCAGATAAAGCCCAGACTGTCATCAGATGCCGCAGTACACTCTGCACAACTCGCAAAGTGTGTCAATTCGCCATTTTACTCCGACCGGAAGCCTTGTCTCCTTTTTCATATTGCAAGTCGGGAAGTTTGTGCAGCAGTGGGGGCACCTGTTTCCAGATGAAGAACAGCAGGTGGAATTTATTGCCTCCCGGTTCTGGGGAATTGCTACCAGCTGGTATTTGACCCTGCATGATTTAGATGCAGTGGAATTGGGGAATGTGGATGACTTCATGTGGGCCTTGAGAAATCGCTTTGAAGACCCAGCAGCTGCTCCAGAGGCCGAAGCCTTCCTCTGCACATTTAAGCAGGGGAGGCTCACAGTAAGGGAGTACTCCCGAGAGTTCCAGAAGCATGCTGCCAAAATCCGGGACTGGACGGATCCAGTGCTAGCCCAACAATATCGAATGGGGTTGGCAGTGGACGTTTGTAACAATGTTCTCAGTTCCAAGGAACCACGTACACTCCAGGGTTGGACAGAAGAGGCTGAACAAGCCGAAAGCAGGCTTCGCATCATGAAGCTGGATATGTCCCTTGGAAACAACTGACCAGCTACTTCCACACCCCAACCTAAGGTGAAACCAACCCTGGCCACAAGTGGAATCAGAGACCAACGAATGAGACAAGGTTTGTGCCTGAAATGTGGGGACAAAGGGCACTTCGCTGCTTCCTGCCCCAAGGAGGATCCTGGCCAGTTACCACCTCGAGAGGATGACAGACGGTGACCAGGCCCCCCACCAAAAAAAGGCACCGCCAAACCATGCAATCCCCGGGCCCTCTTTGCCAACCAAGAGGTTGTGGATCCACTGTTCCTGGAAGAGGAGGAAACAGAGCCGCAGGGAAACAAGCAGGTCCTGTTGTAAGTGGTGCAGCACAGCAGGACCCAGCCCCTGAAGCGCCCAAATTGGTGAGCAATTACCCCTCTCTCTTCTTTGTGACTGTAATCATAATGAACCCAGCCATGATGACCCACATCAGGGTACGTGGCCTTATTGACTCGGGGTGCGGGAGGGATCTCATTAACCCATCTCTGGTAACGGGGTTGGAGGCAGCAGTAACCAAGTTGAAGGACCCTATCACCTTCACCCAAATGGATGGGTCACCGATGAAAGAGCCCTGTCGCTTTGAGACTGTACCTTTGCATGTGGGGGCTGGAGAACACTGGGAGCTTCGCTCGTTTGTAATAGCCCCACAAGCCAAGTTCCCCTTGGTCTTGGGAAGCCCACGGTTGCATGGTCATGATCCATACATTTTGTGGGAGGACGGGGTAGTGCGTTTCATTTCCCCAAAATGTGCAGAGCACAAATGGGATCCCAACTGGGGACCCCCCCCCCGATAATGATCCTCCCCAGGCCTGTCTAACAGCAGAAGAGATTGATCGGATCCCCGCAGAGTACCGGGACTTGGCTCGCATTTTTGAGGTGGAGGAAGCTGATGAACTTCCCCCCCACCATAACTCAGACTGTGCCATAGAAATCCTCCCGGGGCAAAAGATGCCAAGAGGCAAAATTTATGCCATGAGCCCTATGGAGAAAGAGGAGTTACGAAGATTCATTGATAAAAACCTGGCCTGGGGTTTTATTCGACTGGCTTCATCCCCATTCGCGGCCCCGGTGTTGTTTTGTAAAAAAAAGGATGGGGGGCTGAGACTGTGTACGGATTACCGAGGACTCAATGCAGTCTCAGCTACCAACGCCTACCCCATGCCACTCATCAAGGATCTTTTAGCAGAGGTGGCCAAGGGGAAAATTTTTTCAAAGTTGGACTTGTGAGATGCATACTTTAGAGTGCGCATCAGACAAGGTGATGAATATAAGACCGCCTTTAACACCCCATTGGGACAATTTGAATACAGAGTAATGCCATTTGGGCTCCAGGGGGCTCCGGGAGTTTTCATGAACCTGATCAATGAAGTTCTGCACCCCTATTTGTTTAAGGGGGTGGTTGTTTACTTGGATGATATCTTGCTGTACTCCCTGGATCAAAAAACACATGTTAAACTACTTCGGGAGGTACTGGCAAAGTTGCTAGAGCACAAACTGTTTGTCAAACTGTCAAAATGTGAGTTTCATCAGACACGCATTGACTTCCTGGGCTATCGCATCTCCCCGGAGGGCCTAGAGATGGATCCTAAAAAGATCCAAGATGTGGTAGGGTGGGAGCCTCCCAAAACCAGAAGGCAACTCCAGAGTTTTCTTGGTTTCGCCAATTTCTACCGCCAATTCCTACCCCACTTTGCCCAAATCAGCCTCCCGCTCACAGACCTCCTCAAGACCAAAAGGAGAGGGGTCAAAGCTGCCCAGCCAGGGGCTCGTTTGGAGTGGACCCCTCAATGTCAGGATGCATTTGACTGACTCAAACAGTTATTTACTACAGAGCCAGTCCTTGCACACCCTGATGAGACAAAGAAATTCATTCTGCAAGTAGACGCCTCTGACACCGCCATGGGGGGGCGATTCTCCAGGAAGATGCACAAGGGCACTTACATCCCTTAGCATATGTCTCGTGGAAATTTAATGATACTGAGAGATTCTGGCCCATTTGGGATAAAGAAGCGGCCTTGATCCGACTAGCCCTCATCATCTGGCGCCATTGGCTTGAAGGGGCTCGGGTCTCATTTGAAATCTGGACTGATCACAAAAATCTAGAAGTACTACGGAAGCCCCGGGTTTTAAATGCCAAGCAGTTCCGGTGGGCTGAGTTTTTCTCTAAGTTCCAATTCACCCTTCATCACTTTCCAGGAAAGTCCAACCATTTGGCGGATGCCCTTTCCCGTCTACCCCAGCACGATAGCAAACGGGTGGAGGTGTGAGAGTCCTTCTTTACCCCGGCCCAATTGACCAGGGTAGTGGTTACCCACAAACAAAGCCAACAAACACGGGTACCCCAACCCGCGGGGGTTCCCTGGGAAGAACGTTTTGCAAAAGCCCTGACTGATCAAGAAAAACTCATGCTCCAGGCCCAGGGAAACCTAATCCATAGACCTAATGACTGTTGGTACAAGGGAAACCAACTCTATGTACCGGAAAGCATTCGGCTGGAAGTTTTGCAATCTGCCCACGATTCAAAGCCTGCCAGGCACTTTGGATATGTTAAATCGCTGCACCTGCTTCAGTGCAGCTTTTGGTGGCCCCACATGAAAAAAGACTCGTCAACCTATATACAATCCTGCCCGGTCTGTAGCCGATGCAAATCCAGGGGGGGAAAGCCACCAGGACTGTTGCAACCACTACCCACCCCTGGTCGCCCCTGGGAAATCATTTCCATGGATTTCATCACAGATCTACCCCTCAGTAAGCACATGACTGTCATCTGGGTGGTGGTTGACCTGTTTTCAAAGCAAGCTCATTTTATTCTGTTCCCTGGGCTACCAACAGCCAAAATTTTGGCGAGGGCTTTCCTCCAGCATGTTGTGAGATTACATACTTTGCCAACCAAAATAATATCCGACCGCGGGGCACAGTTCGTTTCCAAATTATGGAAGGAGCTAATGGATCTTTTGGGCATAGAACGTGCCTTAAGCAGTGCCTATCACCCAGAGACTGATGGGCAAACAGAGAGAGTTAACCAAACCCTGGAACAATATCTGCGTTGCTTTACCAACTATCAACAGGATAATTGGGTCGATCTTTTACCCCTAGCAGAGTTTGCTTACAATAACTCGTTGCACGCATCTACCGGAGTTTCCCCGTTCAAGGCAGCACTGGGCTATGATAGCCCACCTTTACCATTCCTAGAACCTGTGGGGAATGGGGGAAATGCCACAGAATGGTGTAAGACTTTTCAGGATTCATGGCCCATAATTTGTGAAGCCTTGGAGGCGGCTAAGGCTGCGTACAAAAAACAGGCTGACAGGAAAAGGGTGGTGGGTTGGGACCTGCAGCCTGGCATCTACGTGTATCTGTCTACAAAAAACCTGCACCTCCCCCAACCTTCTAGAAAATTTGCGTGGAAGTACATTGGCCTGTTTAAAATTATTCATTGTGTCAATAAAGTGACTGTGCAATTGGAGCTGCCAAAGACTCTTAAAAATGTTCATCCCATCTTCCATTTCAGCCTCCTCAAGCCAGCATACCCTCCGAATAAATGGCGCCCAGAAGACGCGGCACCCCCCCCCCCACTGATGGTGGACAATGCTGAACATTATGAACTATCTGACATTTTTTACTCTAAAATAATAAGGGGCCAGCTGTATTATCTTGTTGAATGGGTTCATTTTGGTCCCCAGCATAGAGAGTGGGTGAAAGTCATGGATATCCGAGCACCTGAGATGATCAAGGACTTCCATTCCCATTTCCCGGCGAAACCGGGAGCTCTCGCATTCTCCACATTCTAATTGGGTGGGATGGTTTTTAGGGAGGGCAGAGTGTCAGTAATAGTTTGTTTAATGTTTCACACTGTGTCCATTGTTCTGTGTTCCCTATCTTGTCGCTGCTTCTGCGCTTGCGTAGGTATGCTAGCTGTAACGTGGGAGCTTCTTCTCTGCTGCTCAGTATTATCACAGTGGCCTTGAATGCAGGCTTTGGGCTATTCTTAAGTCTATGAGAATTTTCCATTCCTGTGAAGCCGAGGGGAGGAGGGAGTCGTCTCCCGCTTATTAAGTAATTCTCCTGCCGGGAGTTTCCCGCACACGCGCTTAAATTTCATTTGCTAGTCGCTATTTTGCATCACACTATAACAATGCTTGTGCAGCAAACCCCGCCATTCCTGACAATAACCATTCCACTGTGGGTTTTAGCATTGTATTCCAATAAAGCCTTTCTTGGTCCTAAGAATGCTTGGATCTACTTGCTTTTGAACCTGACAACGGGAAGCAATAGCTCCTTTTTTTTTTTTTTTTTTAATAAAACAGATATTTAATGTAAGGAGTTCAGTTGCCAACAGAAGTAATCAGAGACCATCTTAGTACTAACAAGAGCCATTTGAATTCTTTTTTTTTTAAAATTTAATATAAAACCATAGTCACACAGCAGATAGCTCCTTGCTAACGCTGCACTTATGCCCACTATACGAATGTTCAGTTAGCCCATGTCCAGTCAACCTTCTTCCACTTTAGGATTTCCTTATCCTTATCGTCCATCTCCTCTTTGTCTTTCTTTTCCAAATCCTGGTAAAGAAGGCTAAAGAAGTCAATGTAGTCACCTTTACAAATCTTCTCCCGCGTTGCAGGTAAAAGGTGATCGCCTAAAGGCAAGGCAGTATCTCCAAAGTGCATCGCCAATGCTGATGCAGCATCATAAGTGTCCGCCCAAGGGGGGTACAAACCAAACTACCCCAAGGATCAGCCAAAATTGCTCCCCAAGGGGACTGCATAGCTGGAGAAGGAGGGCCCCAAGCCCATGGTTGACCTGTGTCAGCAGAGCTTTGTGTAGTGTCCATCTGCAGGGCATTTGGAACCCCAGAGCCAGCTTCCTGACCCCAGAACCCCCACAGCCACATCAGACTAAAGTGTAATGCAAGATCCCACTTACCCCTGGGACCTGGCTGTTCAGGCTCCACAACTTCCACCGGCTCTGTATCTGTTTTGACACCAGCTGCTCCAGTCACCCCAGGATCAGTCCCAGGATCAGGCCTAGCATCAGCAGGCCTGCATTCAATCAAAGAAAGATGTTTAAGCACCTCCTCCCTAAACTTCTTTCTCTCAGCCCAGCTCTCCTTCCTATAAGACCCAGTAGCTGCCTGCCGGGGGGCAGTAGCCACAGCCACCCTAGCTTGCTCCAGAGCTAAAATAGTTTGCTGTTCTGCTCTTTCATCCGTATCCTCAGAGGAGGAAGGGACCACCCCCACATCCTGCCTGGGGACTTCTGGAGCAGGCCTTTTTGGCACAGGCCTCTTGCCTTTTGACAGGCTTGTCCTTTTTTAGTAGCCATTCTATTAAATCCTATGGATTTGTACTACTGTTTTATTCACCTGTATTCTGAAAATGGCAGACCAAGTATCCCCCTAAAATGGCTGCCCTAAGAACACTCCTAAAATGGCCAGTGTGTCTACACAAAATGGCCACCCAGGAACTGCCCTTAAAATGGCCGCCTCACTAAATCAAGCCCAAGGAAGCCTGTAAAGCCCACACCAGGGGGGTGAGCAAGTGGCAAAGAAAGTAATTGCCACCCTCCACTAGAAAGAACAGGGAGTATCCAGTGACAAATGGCCCCTCCCAAAAGATGAAAGACCCCACACCCTCTAATAGCCCACTTAGGCTTGTTTATGGGCAGAAATGGTGACATGGGGGTGCTTTGGCAGGATAAGATGGCCAAATACAAACAGCCCTCCACAGATCCCTGAACTTCTGCCTACTGTAAAATGTGGGGGCGGGAGAGAAATAAGCAGGGAACTACATGGGGGTGGTGGCAATGAAGCAGCCTCACCAACTGCAGCCACCCAAAATTGAACCACCTAAGGGGGGGCTTCTATGTGTGTGTTGGTCTTGTTTTAACAGGTTGGAGCAGCTGTTCAAGGCCGCCCTGCAGCTGTGTGTCCCAATGCGGCCCTGCTGAGTAGGCCACTGATGCGGCCCCAATGCTCTACCCACCGATGTGCCCTGCCTCTCCTGTGGCCACCCACACTGACACGGCTGTCCCACTGACGTTGCCCGAAAATTGCCACCACAACACGCTGCTGCCTGGAGCCTTTAGAAGCAAAGGTACCCACCACAACCAAAGGGACCAGCACCGACACCACTGCAAAATGGTAATGCCAATACAAGCAGGCCACTTCTATGCACCCCAATGCTCCCGCAGCGACCCCTGATGCGGCCGTGAACAGTGCTGTGTTGGCCCCACCTGGGCTAGAGTTTTTGTTTTTTTTTAAAAAAAAAAACGAAACTCACTGCTGCCTATTCTGGGGCCGCCTTCAGGTAGTCCCCAATCGCTTCCCCCTCAAAGGAGAACTTACCGAATGTGCTGGGAGTTGCTAGAGCTACCAAACTGAAAGGGGTGGAGCGGAGCTGGCCATTAAAAGTGGTGCTGGCTCCCCTACCCCTATAGGAGTAGAGGCTGCAACTGTAGCCCTTCCCCCTTCCTCCTTTTGAGGTGGCAAAGGCAGCACTCAGGAGGCATGCTGGTGGCTGCCTCCTGCAGGGCTGGATTTTAACTATTTATGATATGATCCACTCTGAGCCCACTTGTGGGGAGGGCAGGATATAAATCCAAATAAATCAACAAACAAACATAGGATTATGGTTAAGAGTAGACTTGCTTAAGATTATTCCCTCTGTTATCCCATAACACACTTGTGTACATGAAGAGGCACAGAGGCCTATATGTTTGCTGCATCAAAGTTAGATGGATCACTCAAGACAATTTTATTTATTTATTGAAAAACAGGATGCAAATGAACTATATGAATACTTATTACTATTGTTTAATTACAAATCCAATCCTACCTTTTGGGCCTCATCAGCTCTAGCAAAGTGGCTAATAAATTAACAACATGCATAATAAAAACCCACATAATTTAAAAAATCATTAAAACCAAACAAAACTAAGCTACACTGCACAAACAAAAATACAGAAACAACTGAAGCACAGGGCAGGAAGCAGAAATCACTGAGGAAATACCAGACAAAGCAAAGTCCCATTCTGCATCTAGTATTCACTCGGCTGTTTTACTAAACCCATGTTGGAACAGAAATTCCCCTCTACGTTGCATGCCACTTTCTTGATTGTCAGATTTTATGATAGTCTCCACACTGCATGCCAATTTCACATCCTTTGATCTCTCCGTTTTGTGTTACTGTGGTACATAGATCTATGGCTGTTTTATGGCTGTTCAGGGGTGACTCTGCAGTCGGTATGGCATTAGCCTGGGGTATTTGAATGTGGTTTTGAGCCTCATGTTTTTCTGTTCCATTGTGGGTTTGGTAAAACAACGGAGAGAATGCTAGATGCAGAATGGGCTGTAGTCCTTACCTACTGATAGAAGACAGCAGGGCTTTTTTTGTAGAAAAAGCCCAGCAGTAACTCATTAGCATAACAGGCCATGCCCATCAGCAGAAACTCATTAGCATATTAGGCCACACCCTGTGTTACCAGAAGTGTGGTCATCCAGCCATACCCACCTTATACTTCTTATTCTACCTTTTTTGTTGTCAAAACCCAGGGCTTTTTTGTAGCAGGAACTCCTTTGCATGTTAGGCCACACAGCCCTAATGTAGCCAATCCTAACGAGTTTCTGCTGTTGGGTGTGGCCTATTATGGTAATGAGTTCCTGCTGGGCATGCCCAACTTGGGAGCCAGCCGGAACTCCATTCCTGTGCATTCCTGCCCAAAAATAGCCCTGGAAGACAGCGACAGAAAAGAACAGATTATCTCTCTGGGAAGAGAGTTCTATAGTTTTGGTGCCACAACTGAGATGGCTGTCTGCCTGGGTTGCCACCACCTAATTTCAAAATGTGGGGGCACTCAGAGAAGGACCTCAGAAAATGAACATAGCAATCAAGTAGGTTCATAAAAGTTTTTAAGAAGGCCTCCTGAACTGCAAAACCTTTTAAAATAGCTTTAAATTCTATCCATGCAGAAAACTTTTGATGAAATATTTAGAACAAGCAATCCCAATTTAATTGGCACCAATTGTCCAAGACATGGGATCAACACACTTCATTTCAGTCTTCATTATACTCAGGTACAATACTAGAGCAACACTGCTGGTGCCAGGGTGGTCAGACTTAGACCAAAGTATAGCATTTTGTCCCCATTTTCTGATTCCTGTTTTCTGGCTCGTGGAAGACTATATTCTTTCACTTCTTGGACCAATGGTATGCTCCACTGCCCTTATCCTCCCAGATGGCAGCTCCCTGTGGCCTTGAACTAGAGACAAGTTTTGATCTCTAAAGGATTATCTCTCTTCTGCAGTATTGAACTGGCAACGGAGAAGATTTTGATCTCCAAGGAATATGTGTCCATAATATTTGGGAGAAATGTCTTTGGGAGAAATGGAGATGGAGCTTCCTAAACTCACTATATCTTTCTATCATATTTATCAGATATTTTCTCAGCAGATTCTCATTGCTTTACATATCATGGGCAAGTGCAAATGTTCGTATGTGCCTACATTTTCTTTAGCTATTGACTATTTTTTCCATGAGTACTTCCATCTTATTAGCATTGAAGCTTGAACCTCAAAGGTGACCTTGTTGCCCCAACGTAGCCATCTAGCTAGTCATAGTGTCAGACAATGAATAGAATCTATTGCTCTAATGAGTGCACTAGGGAGGCTGCTGCTTAGCTGTAAATGGATAGTGTTTTTTAAGCTATGTCCAAGCTGTAGTCAGAAGGGAGGGCTTCTATTAAAATTAATAGCCTGCTTGCTCTTATTTTTTAACCAATGTATTATTGAAAATAGTGTTCTTTCAAGGTTTCACAGCTGGTTCAATGCTGATTGTGTTTTAAGTCAGAATGGATAATTAAATGGGATAGAAACTGGCATTAGGTTATGTGTGATAGAAAAAAAATGCCAAGAACAGTTACAACAAAGCCCACTTGCTGATAAAAGGGAAGGGGAAGCAAAGATAAATTTGTTGCAAAACTTTTATTTTTCACTCTGCCAAAGGGGAAAAACTAACTTGGAAATATCATGATGTTTTGCTGTAAAACTAAGGCTGAGTTAATATTTTTGCTGCTCATTTAGCCAAGTCTAGGATATATATTTAAACCCCCTGCTTTCTGCTCCCTGCAAAAAGCCATGGGCAGCAGAGAGCAAGGAATTAAATGGCTCTGTAGATAGGTATCAAAACCCAGACACTGCTGTGTGTGATTACAGCAGCATCAAGGAATGCTTGGAACCATCGGGAATTTGACAGTGAGTATGGAAACTGAAGGACATCTCGGTAGTAACTCCAAAAAGCCTCAACAGGTCCATTTCATCTTGGGCATGGACTAGGGTTGCTATCTCTGGTTTGGGAGATTCCTGGAGACTTAGGGGTGGATCCCAGGGAGGGGGTGAAGTAGCTCAGCAGGTATGTGATACCATTGAGAACACTCTCTAGAGCTGCTGTTTTCTCCAGGGAAACTGGAGATCAGCTGTCATTTCAGCAGAACTTCAAGCTTCACCTGGAGGTTAGCAATTTTTTAGAAGCAAAATAGTTTATTAGAATGCAATCTGTCAGGAAGACTGATGGATAAATGATACACACCCGTTACAGACCACCCCAGTCTATTACCTCTGTTTAAGATAAGGTATCCTTTTTCCATGGTGAGAACAAAATAAAAGAAGGGAGAAAAACAGGAAAAAAAAACCCCAGCCAGTTATTCACTGGCTTATAAAAAAATTAACCTGGACTCAGGGGATGGAGGAAGACCAACCAAAAAGTAGTGCTGTTGACATTGGATAATTTTTTTGAAATTGATGTATATGTGCGTTTCTGTAGTTTGTGTTGTTTATTAAGGTTTTTCCAAGCAACAGATGATCTAGGGATCATCAGGAAAATGCACCCAAGTCTTCAGAAAGATAATCTAATGTGATAGATTTTAATATCACATTACAGAATCCACATGCAGTAGTGCATTCCATAAAGCAGTTTTGGTATTCAAGCAAGGCATAAGCTACTTAGGATCAATGCCTGGAAAATATCTTTTCATTGCAAAGAGTTGACTGAGAATTGAGTTTGAAATTATGCTTTTAAAAAATTAGTTTTATAGCTTGTGTAATAGTCTAGGAACAAAATTGGTTCAGCAGTATTTTGCTGAGCATACCAGTGTTGTTCAGTTTGTCATAATATATAAAATATCATTGCTCCGATAGCCTTGCATCAGCTTTTTCAAACTACTGCACAGCAGACATAATTAAGAAGAAGCTAATGTCCTCAGGCTCCCCCCCTTCTCTCTGGTATTGCCTTTTCCCCCTCATCACCAAGATCCCTGCAGAATAGTTAGCATTTTCCACCTCAGTCAATGTTTGATGTACTTCCTACATTTCTTTAAAAAAATCACTCCTCCAATTTATGAGTTGAAATTTGGGTTCAGTATCCAAAAAGTTAATATTTCATTTTCTGCCTACAGTTTATCTACTTAACTGTGGCACTTTAGTGTCTCTATTCTCACCTCTAGACTCCTTAAAAACCAGCCCCGATAGTCCCATGATGATTACGCTGAAGTGTTGAACTGATATGGTGTTACCTGGTACTGTTTCCCATGTATATTTGACCTTCAGCTCTCCCTCCTGCAGTTGATAGTGTTTTAGTACTGTGATGTGTAGCTGGGATTTGAGAGGAACACTCTTCAGATTTACAGTTGCAATGTTTCATGGATCAGTTAAGAAGAGATGGCCTAAGAGCTGAACAGTTTCCTTCTATGATTATCTGACCTCTGGAACTATCTGTACTTTCATTTATTAATTATGTATAATAATATTAACAGTAATTTACAGCCTTGTGAGAGGTGTGAAAATGGTCTTCATTAGTCATTACTGTAGAGCCTTCCTGATTGCTTTTGACTTTCAAGTATAAGTGGTCTGGGTGAAAGCATCAGTGAAGTCTAGCAAAATGTCTGAACAATATGTCTTTCGTTGATTGGGGGTGTGGGCTCACATAAAACAAATGTGTGTCCTTGCTCTGAGTGCACATATTATGTTGTCAGGAGTCATTTGTACAAAGGAGTAGAAAGTAAAATATAATTGAGCAGGAGTGTAATTTTCAGCATGGGCAAAATGGACCAGCATCTGGTTTCGTGTGTGTGTGTATATGTTAAGTGCCATCAAATGGCTTCCAACTTATGGCAACCCTATAAATTAATATTCTCCAAAATGCCCTAGCATTAACAGCCTTGCTCAGGCCTTGCAAACAGAGGGCTGTGGCCTCCTTGATTGAGTCAATCCATCTCATGCTTCCTGTCTTCCACTTTTCCTGTTGCCTTCAACTTTTCCTTGCATTATTGTCTTTACCAGTGAGTCTTGTCTTCTCATAAAGTGACCAAATCATGATAGCCTCAGTATAGTTGTCTGGGGAGAATTCAGGCTTGATTTTGTCTAGAATCCATTTATTTGTCTTCTTGACAGTCCATGGTATCCATAAAACTCTCCTCCACCTCCACATTTCAAATGAATCAACTTTCTTCCTGTCAGCTGTCTTCATTGTCCAGCTTTCATGGAGAAATACCATGGCATAAAACTTGATCACCAGTGACACATCTTTTCTAGCTCCTTCACAGCTGTCCTTCCCAGTCTCAGTCTCCTGATTTCTTGGTTGAAGTCTCCCTTTAGGTTGATGATGGAGCCACAGAATAGAAAATCTAGAACAATTTCAGTTTCTTCATTGTCTACCTTGAAGTTGTGTAATTCCCCAGTAGTCATTACCTTTGTCTTCAGCTGTAATCCTGCTTCGGCACTTTCAAACAGTGGCAAGTAAATGTTTCTGGGAGACCTTCACATGGAGCATGAAGACAATTCATGCTCTGCTCCATTTTTCAGTGCAGTACTAAGAGTAGGTACATCCCTCTAAGTCCATTGAAGTCAGTGAACAGAGGATTATACTGTTTCCTAGTTAGTGATATTTATAACAAATAGCCATTGATAGGCTCCAACTTTTTTAAAAAAGTAATTTAAATCAGAGGTCATCCTCACATCATCACATCAAACAGGCTTATACTGAATCAGACCCGTGGTCCATCAAGGTCAGCATTGTCTACTCAGACTGGCAGCAGCTCTCCAGGGTCTCAGGCAGAGGTCTTTCACATCATCTCCTACCTAATCCTTTCCACTGGAGATGCGGGGGATTGAACCTAGGACCTTCTGCATGCAAAACAGAGGCTCTTCTGCTGAACTACAGTCCCTCCCCTGGCTGTGGTTCATGCAGCAGGAAATGTCATAACATGCAACACAATCTTAAGCAAAGTAATACCCTTCTAACTTCACTGAAGTCAATGGATTTAGAATGGTAAGACTCTGTTTAGGATTGTATGGTTAATTATGTAAAAAAAAATCATTTATTTTTTCTTTCTTCAATCCATTGCCAGTTAGTTGCACTAGTTGATTTTTAGGTCTAGTTTTATGAATGGAAACAGAGAAGGAAGAATGCATATAAATATCTTTTAAAAACTATTCAAAACTGTATAGATCTCTATCATGTTGTCCCTAGCCAACTTCTTTCTAAACAAAAACATTCTGAATGCTTTACCCTTGCCTCAGAGGTAGGCACTCCACCCCACTGATCATTTTGTTTGCTCTTTTTGCAGGTTTTATAGCTGCACTATATTTTTTTCCAGATGGGCAACTAGCATTTCAGTTACAGCTGCACTGTGCATTTTTATAAAGGCATTACAATACTGGCCATTTTATTCTCAGTCCAACTCACTTACATGTCATTTCTTTCTCTTTTTTTGCAGCTGCTACACAGAATTAACATTTTCATTATCCAACATTAACCCAATATTCTTTTCCTGGTTAATATAACTCAGGGGTCCCCCATGTGGAGCCCATGGGAACTATGGTGCCTGTTGACATTTTTCCTGACAACAGCCAGGTGTTTTTAGAGAGTGGGCAGGACCAGGTGGGGCTTTTGCTCAGTAAGTCTTCTGACTGTATGTTGGAGATGTGATAGGCTGTGCAGATTTTTTAAAAAATGTTGCTATGGCAGCAACTGCCACCACAGCAGGAGGATCTTCACTGTGTGACTGAACATAAGCTGCATCAGTGATTTTGTGGCTGAATCCACTTCCCACAGCAGCCATTTTGTAGCAGCCATTTTGTGGCTGTGCCTACCATGCTGGGTCAAAATTCTAAAGGTGCCCACAGGCTCAAAAAGGTTGGGGACCCCTGGTATAGCTAGGTATGAACCATCTGTGTGTGTTTTGAAGTTAGGAATATTTTTGCCAATATGAACTACTTTGTATTTACTTATATTGAGCTGCATTGAAATTCTGGTGGCCATTTATTGAATTTGGAAAGATTCTTTTAGAATTCTTTACAGCAGGCTCAAGTTTTCACTATCAATATATTTCTAATTCTCAACATGGCTCCTTCTGTGAATAATTAAATCTGGAGATAGGAACCATAAAACAGAAAAGACAGATCTTTCTACAAACCTAAGAAAAGCCCCAGGTTTGCAGAGAAATCTGAGATCTAAATAAATAAATAATAAAAATGGGAGTTTGTACTTCTGGTTTACTGTGTTTTATTGTCCATACTCAATTTTGCTGATGGTTTGTAATCTTATTATACTGTTCAATAGTTCAATTCTGTATACTTTGATGATTGTTCTCAGTTCTGTTGAAAGACTGTAATATTATATGACTAGGAATAAGGCCCATTGTGGAAATAAATACAACGGGCTCTAGAAAGAGGCTCTGGGAGAGTGCCCCGGCTTTGGGCACTCAGTGACAATTTGCTGTGGCAATCTCAGCAGGGTATAATGACAGAGTCCACTATTTTCTCCAGAGGAACTGATCTTTGCTACCTGAAGAGCAGTAGTAATTTTGAGTGATCTCCAGTCCACCCCCAAGCAAGGGCGTAGACTTTCCAATTTCCCAGGGGGGGCTGGGGCTGGGCCAGAGGCATTGCTGTGCTAGGTCCTTAAAAGAACCGAGGCCCAGTGACATCACAGGCCATTGTCACTATTTATGGAGGCAGAGCCATGTGGCATTCCTGGCTCCTATTATCTCCAGTGGGCCTTCAAGTCTCTCCCATTGTTTGTAATGGGCAATCCTGTCATTTCTTTTATACATCCCAGTTAGTTGTCCCTTTGAAACTGTACCACACGTATAGAGTGTACATTCCTTGCCAATGTTCCTTCTGGACTGCACACAGGGCAAAAGGAAATTTTAAAAGGCCTCTGATCTGCATGCCAATCAAGGATAATGATGTGTGGCATAAACATGAGTTAAGTGTTAAGTGTTCTCCCTGGATGGTGTACATACCAAGAACATATCTGTTGCCATTTCCCTCTCTTCCTGCTCACCACTCGGAGAAACAAAAGCCCTGTTTACATATTACAGTGAACATATGTATATCTTGCATGGACATATGTTGTTAGAAAGAGGTAATATACTTTTGCATTACAAATAAAAGCAGCCCGCCTGCATCCTCCCCCCCCCCCAGCCCCAATGGCTCAGAAACAAAGCACGGCATGGGCAAAATCCTCTGCAAAGAACCCTGGAGAACCACTGCCAGTCTGAGCAGACAATGATTACACTGATGGACTGATGGTAGAGAGACCATGCTTTGCGTGCCAAAGGATAAAGGTTTAAACCGAGGAGGTCTAAGAGAACAGCTTTTGGAAAGGATCTTTCTCTGTCTGAGCCTGTAGAGCTCACCTGCATCAGAGCAGACCATGCTGAAGTAGATGGACCAATGGCATGAAGATCAGTGTGGACTGAGGAGACCCATGTTCAGATCTACATTTTGCATGACACTTACTCGGTGATACTGGGACAGTTAGATTTGAGTCCAGGAGCATATTAGAGACCAACAAGAGTTTCAGGGAATAAGCTTCCAAGAGTCAAAGCCCCCTTCATCAGGCTGGGTGATATTGCCATTGTTGTGAGGTCAATATAAGGGAAGGGAGACTGGAGGAAGGGTGGAATAAAGAGGGGACTGACAGACAACATGTGAGCAGCAGAGTCCATTGGGATGGAAGAGGATTTTACAGGAAAAAATAGCACCAACTGATGTGACCAAGAACATAGATCTTCCCAAACTAAAACATCATAAATTATAGCCTGAACATGAACCTATATTGTAATGCATTAAGTGATGTAGCAGTGGTGACAAAACCTCTAGTGGCATTTAGTTGAACTTCCTGGACAGATGTATTTTCGGTTGTCACTGGCCAAACTGGTCTGACTTTAGAGAGTTGGGACAAGCAGCAAGGCTTGAGGAAGGGGATGTAGATCCATGGTTATAGAAAAGAAGGGGGCTAGGAACTGAGAAAGCAAAGCAGTCCAGATGAAGCACAACATAGAAAGCTGTACATAGTTGAGAGGAATTAGAAAGGAATGGAGATGCACAGTTGGTGTGAAGTACATTTGAGAAATTATAGAAACAGCATGGAAATTTCTTAGTTGGGGTTAGCTACAATGCTATTGCAAGGTCGACAGAAACCTGTATGACATTTTCAGACATTCTTTCTCAGTGTCCTCAGGATTGGACTATAAAGAGCTCTATTCAAATCCTTAACCACTGAGCTTGCTAATACTTTCTCTTCTTTCAGTTCCTTAGATCAATTTGCCCAATCCCCCATCAAACTCAAATCTTATTGGCTCTTGCAACTATGAGTAAATTATTATTACACTTCTATCACATGGCTCTTTCCTAATGATTGTGGCTTCCAAGAATAGGTTGAAGATTATTGCCTGGGAAGCACCCACACAGCACCATGCCATGGACCCAGATGGCTCAGGTTAGCCTGATGTCATCAGATTTTGGAAGCTAAGCAGAGTCAGCTCTGACTAGTATTTGGATGGGAGATCTCCAAGGAATACCAGGGACATGATGCACAGTCAGGCAATGGCAAATCATCTTTGAATGTCTGTTGCCTTGAAAATCCTACAGGGTTACCATGAGTTGGCTATGACTTGCTAGCATTTTACATCACACCAGGGCAAGTGCGCTTTAATGCCCAGAACCATTTGGGCAAGGTGTAATGTATAACTACTGTCAGTAGCATGAGATGGACCCACAGCTCAATTGGCTCTCATATCACTGCCATAGCATACAAAATAGTAAAACACTCAGTAGCACCTTTAGGACTAACAAACTGTATTGTAGCATAATTATTACTGTAACACAAGAAAGCCACACAAACTTTTCCAATCTCACTTCAGTGCCAGTTCCAGTCCTCAAACTCACAGAGAAACCCAAACACTCTCATTTTTGGTAGAATGACACCCTCCCCTCCTCCACCTGGGTGGTTTGGCAAATGTAAGCCAATGCCAGAGGTTTGCATGCACCAAGTCACACAGCAGAACCAGAGCTTCCAATTTCAGCACTGGAGCTAGGGATGCCAGCCTCCAGGTGGGACCTGGGGATCCCCTGGAATTACAGCTCATTGCCAGTCTAAAGAGATCAGTTTTCCTGGGGGGAAATGATGTTCTGGAGGGTGGACTCTATGGCATTGTGCCCCACTGAGGTCCCTGTCCTCCCCAGACTCCATTCCCAAACCTCCAGGAGTTTCCTAACCTGGATTGGGCCACCCTCCCCTCATCCCCCAGAGGTGGCCAGGGGGTACCTGGCAATCCTAACTGGGGCTATTTTAGCAAGGGAGAGGGGGAAGCTGGGGGAAAAAACATATAGATTGGGAGAGAGAAATGAAAGACAGAGGGAAGGGAAGGGAAGAAAGTCAGACTGGAAGGGAAGCAGCCTGGAGTGGGGGTGGGGCAGCTTCCCAGCGTTTCCAGCTCTCACACATCTCAAGGGAAAGGGAAAGAGAAACAGAAAGCGAGAGAGGGACAGAAAGTGCAGCCCCCCCTCCCGATTACAGGAGAAAGTGAGCCCAGGATTTTCTGTATCCTGGAGCAATGTGCTCCGTGCAGCACAAGGGTTCCTGGGTTTTGTTTTCTCCTGCAGCCCAGTTTAAACTGGACTGCAGGAGAAAGCAAGCCACTCACCGATGGCAGGGGCAACCAGAGGCCACAGAAGGGCCCCCCACCTTCCCCCTCCCTCCATTCTTGCCCAGCTCCCCTCCCCAATCCTCCAATCCTCTTCCACTTCCCCTGCTTGGACTTGCAGGATGGCTGGGTGGCTGCAGCCCTGGGCTCCCACCCACCCCACCCCACCCCACCTGAAACAATCCCCCACTCCTTACACCCCCACCTACTTACCCTTCAGGCTGGTGGCGGCAGCAAGCAGAGGCAGCATGTGCTGCCTCGAAGCTAGCCTCCACGTGCAGCTCTCCACGTTAAACTGAGCGGGGCTTCTGGGAACTGTGGGTGGAGCTTAGCTTCCAGGAGGAAGCAAGCCCCCACCCCCTTGACTTCCCTCCCAGGCCAGCCGAACAGTCTCAGAAAGCGGAGGGGAAAACCCTCCGCTTTCAAAATGGGGTGGAGGACGGGAGGGAGGGTAGCAAGGCTCTGGCTGACACCAGTTGCCTCCGGGGGGGGCTCAGTACTTTCGGGGGAGGCTTGAGCTCCCCAGCCCCCCTGAAGATGACGCCTATGCCCCCAAGATTGGTAACAGTGGTTCCCCAGGAGGGAGTGGCTGGTTTGGAGGGTGGAGTTTATGGCATTGTACCTGTCTAAGGTCCCACCCCTCCTCAACATTCACCTTCTCCAGGTTCGACCCCTCAAATCTCCAGGAATTTCCCAACCTGGAGTTGACAACCCTATCTCCCTCCCAGCCAACCATCAATCTACCTTTCGTTTTCCATCTCCCCCCCGTCCCTCCTAGAGAGCAGTTGTAATTTTGAGTGATCTCCAGTCCCCACCTGGAGATTGGCAACAATGGTTCCCCATCAGGGAGTGGCTGGATTGGAGGGTGGAGTCTATGGCATCGTACCTGTCTGAGGTGCCACCCCTCCTCAAACCTCACCCTCTCCAGGCTCCATCCCTCAAATCTCCAGGAATTGCCCACCTGGAGTTGGCAACCTGATCAGGACTGGGTCCAATGAGTTTTCTCTCAAAGGAAGAGGAGGAGGAGGAGTTTGGATTTATACCCTGCCCTTCACTGCCCAAAGGCATCTCAAGAGTGGCTTACAAACTCTTTTCCCTTCCCCTCCCCACAACAGACACCCTGTGAGGTAGGTGGGGCTGAGAGTACTCTAACACAAACTGTCCTTGAGAGAACAGCTGTGCCAGAGCTTGTGACTGACCCAAGGTCACATCAGCAGGTGCAAGTGGAGGAGTAGGGAATCAAACCCAGTTCTCCCAGATAAGAGTCTGCGCACTTAACCACTACACCAAACTGGCTCTCCACTACACCAAAGGCCAACATAGGTGTAGAAAGGGCCTTTTACTGACAGAGGAGAAAGTACAGGTGCCAACTCTGATTAGGGAAATACCTGGAGATTTGGGGGGGTGGATCCTGTGGAGGACAGCTTTTGGGGTTTGTGTGGAAGGACTCAGCAGGGTAAATGCCATAGAGTCTACCCTCCAAAGCAACCATTTTCTCCCGGGGAACTGATCTCTGTTATCTGGAGGTCAATTGTAACAGTAGGAGATCTCCAGGTCGCACCTGGAGATTGGCAGCCTTAGGGGAAAGTCAGCCGCACAGCGAGGAGTTGAAGAAAATGGTTTGATGGTTGCTGGCCCACCTCATTAGCCAGCCAGCCATGCTGAAGCTAAGCAGGAGAAAGAGCCTTTTTCCATTTATTCTGACAGGAAAGTGGCCATTGGGGAGGGGATTATGCTGAAAGTCCTTTGTTTTTTTACTCACAGAACCAAGCTTGGCTGCCTACCAACAGCCACTGAGGGGACAGTCCCTCACATGAGTCAAGAGAACTGTCTTCCTCAGGAGACAGAGCTGTCTGCCAGGGGGAGTGGGTGGGGAAGAGGAGCAGACCCGGCCAATGGCACTCGAGTACTCTTAAGTGGTGGCTGATGGGCCAATGGTTGAGGGAGGGCATTTTACAGCCAATGGGAGCGCATGGAATCTTGCGAAACCAAAAGATAAATATTTATAAGGAGAGATTAAATATTTTTTTTTAAAAAAACCTCCAAATTGATAGAAACAGTGGCTGTGGATTTAAGAAATGAAAGCAACCACAATGCTAGGCAACCACAACAGTATTGCCAGGCTACAAGCCTTGATTCTCATCAGTAAAAGGTGGTGGTGGTGGGGAACAGGGCTGCTTCCATGGCCGTGGCTGATTAGGCCTTTGCGGGAGGACTCATGGGGTCGCAACCACAAGACTACTTGCTACAACTCCATAACTCACACAGGCCTGGCTGCTTGCTGCTGTTCAATAGCAGCTACCTCTCAGTAGTGGTGAAGTGGTTAGAGTTTCAAACTAGGATCTAGGATATCCAGGTTCAAATACCTGCTTTGCTGAGGAAGCACACTGAATGTCTTTTGTCCAGTCATACATTCTCAGACTAACCTATCTCACAGGTTGTTGTGAGGATAAAATGGAGGAAAGAGAATGATGTAAGCAGCTTATGGGTCCCCACTGTGGAGAAAGGTGAGGTATAAATGAAATAAATAATAAATATAACTAAAGATGAGGGGCAGATAAAAGTTAGGTCGGTGGGTGGATGGGAAGGAGAGAAGGAAGCAGGGGAAGTTGAGTATATGGGGGCTGCCAGGAGAAAGGAAAGAGGAAATCATATTGGGAGGGGGATACAAGGGAAAGTGAGGTGTACCCTGGAACTCTTGTAGGTTACTCACCATGCAACTACGGCTGGACTGGCTGGAACCATACAACAGGGCTAAGCTCAGTCAGCACTGTGAAACTTGGCCTGGGCCAGTCCTATGATGGGCATTGTGCAACTTGGACAGTATTCTCATGGGGAAAGGCTGCCATGCAGGAGAAACCTGGAGCTGAAGACAGGGGATTGATAAGGGTACTGGCTGGTGGGTGGGAAGGAAAAAAAAGAAACAGGAAAAGGCAAAGGCAAAGGCTGTGGGGGCTTTCAGGAAAAGAGGTGACATAAGGTGCTGTTCCCCAATTTGTTCTTAAAAATGCAATGCTATCTGCAAATCTGGCTACCATCAGGTCATTTATGAACAAGATAAACTTGGGGAAACCCATTACTCAGTTACTTCCATTTTGTGAATTGCTGGAATATTCCTACTTCTGTTCTTCAATTGATCAGGGAAATTTCTGTATAGGTACTTAAGGGAATAATATCTCAAGGAGATCATTGTCTCATAACCTTGGCTGAATTGCATCACTATTCGTAATCTGCCTTGAGTCCATTTGTAGTCTAGGTGGACGAGAAATGATGTAAATAAAATAAGTACTTAAATCAGTATTTATGGAAATACTGTGAAAATATCTAAGAACAGCATCATATATTACTTTCCAAAGCTATTGCATACATAGATTATTAAGCAGAAAGATGGAGCAATATCAATATGCGTCCTAGGTGGCATTTTACCAATAATGCTTTGAATAAACATTCCAACTAAACATTTGACCATCATTTCAGTAGTTTGTTGTTTTTTAAAATATATAATGAACTAGTACTATTGTCTTAATTGCAAGTTGTACTGCCTACAAAGTAAAACTAATATGTTTCTGATCCTGAAGGAAATCATGAAAAACATTGTTGCATGAGAATAAAACTCCAATGTACCCAAGCAGAGAAGTTAATCATTGTCATTAGCATAAACACCATGTTTTGGTAATTTGCTGAGTGCCTCAGCAATAAATTACAAGACACTATTTCACTGGCTGACTGTTATTTTGCTCTTTTAAATGTTATTTTATCAATTGTAAGCTACTTTGACCTTTAAGAAATGCCCCCCATATCTTAAGCAAATAAACAGCCTAATGTTATATGGTCAGTGTAAAAAAGGGTTTGCAGGGTCCCACTTTTATATACACAATGAACACATTATGCTGCCTTACACTGAATCAGACAACTCGTTCATCAAGGTCAGTATTGTCTACTCAGGCTGGCAGTGACTCTCCAGGGTCTCAGGCAGAGGTCTTTCACATAAATTCCTACCTGTCCTTTTATAACTGGAGATGCTGAGGATGAAACCTGGGACCTTCTATATACAGTTGGATGTTCTACCACTGAGCCACAGCCCTTCTCCACTGAGAGACTTCATGAAGGTCACCTTTTATCTTCCATCTCATTTCCCATACCTCCAAAGCAAACATTTACTGCTGCCACCATAGGAAGAAGTAGTGATTTTAAAGCCTCTTGAAATCAATTGGCTTAGGAAAGCACAGTTCTGTTTAGGATTGCATTGTAAGCCTCCAAGTAATGAATAGTAGCAAGAAATTACAGAAAAATATGGAAAATAATGAATTATTTAATTTCATTTTGATCATGACTGAACAATTTTTTTCTGGACATATTCAAATTAACTTCGAAATAAAATTATGCTTATGTGAACTTTCCTGTCAATAGCTTTCTTACCTTTACAGCTAAGAGTTCACGTAAATCAGATACTATAAAGCTTTATAGTTTGTCAGAGCTTTTGAGAGGGTTTAAATGGCAGGCAAAACGTGTGATTTATGGGATATGCAAAACTCTAAATTAGTAAATTGGTGAGACACATTGATTGGTATTCTTCTGATGAAAATAATGTATGCTTCTTTTATCATCTGTTAGATTTTGTTAACCAATCATGGTTCTGTTTATATACTACTCTATATTATTGCAGAATACTATAACATCATCAATATATAAGAAAATAGCAATATGAACCTGAGAAATGTGAGAAAGGTCATTAGACTAAATTATTATATGTTAAAAATGTTATGCTGGAAAAAGAGGGGTGAAGGTGCACCTGGGGAATTAAATTAGTTGGATAAAGTAGGAACAGACAATGAAAAATGAAGAAAAAGTCAAAAGAAATGAGTTTGATTGCAGGGGGGAGAAGACTTCAAAGTCAAATAAGATCAACTGAAACAGAGGATATATGCATTGTGCCTCAATGGCAAAAGTAAAGTCTGTCTACAGCTTTGATCCTGTGGCCTTTTATACTTGTGGTAGACAATTCTGCTTGAAGAAGAGAGGAATGGTATTTTTCTGATTCCCTCCTTTCACCTCCAACCTCCAACTTCAACTGCTATGATATTCCTCGGCTTCTGCTAACCCACAGGGAAAGAATTCAGGAGATCCAGGTTGACTGCAGTGGGAAGGAGATGCAAGAAAGTTACTGAGTCTGTAGTGAAGGTCTGTTTGTGATGCAAAGAATCTGAGCAAACATTTAAAAATTTGTTTATTTATTTATAATTTCAGTTTATATACAGCCCTTCCCTGAGTTCACAGGGCTCAGGGCGTTGACAACAAAAAATACAATATACCAAAAAAATATAAATACAAGAATAAAGCAGTTAAGTTAATTTTAAAAGAACATCAAATGTAGCCAAAGTAGACACAATATGTATTACTGTCCCTCAAAGTGGGAGAAAGTGGTGGGGGAGTGCCAGTTCATATGGTCACCATTGCTGTCCTCAACCAGAACATCTCTGCCTTACATGGCCTGTGGAACTCCATAAGGTCCTGCAGGGCATGGATATTATTTGGCAGAGTTCCACTAGGTACTGGCTCTGGTCAAGGACAGCCAGACATCTTTAGGGCTAGGAATTACCAGCAGATTATTTCCAGCAGAGAATAAAGCTCTTCAGAGAACATACCAGAAGAGATGGCCCTGAAATATCCCTCTCAATGGTGACCCTCATGAATCCAGTCACTGAAAAATGTAGTGTAATAAAATAACACAAGTCACTGCTTGTAAATTCTATCTGAGAATGTTGTCACACTAGAGTCAGGCACTGCACTACATTCACATGACCATACTACATGGAGGATTATAAGTATCTCATCCTGCCTGTATTTATGGTTCAATCCAGCAAATTCACTGAGTGATCAGAGGGGGGAAAAAACCTTTTTTGCACAGAGGTACTGTGATGGTTGCTCAACTGTTTCCTATAGACAGTGTCAGATGCACGGCTCCCAGCCACCCTGGCCACCCGCCCAGCTTTGGGAGGTCCACAAGACAATGACAAGAAACTGAGGTTTGGAGCTTTTTAGGCCTCAGACCTGGCCCTGTTCCTTCAGAGTTTCAGCACTCCTCTGCAGGAAACAGAGCCACTTGTGAGTTCAGGCTGTAGAGGCACTGAGTCTCTCTCTCTCTCTCTCTCTCTCTCTCTCTCTCTCTCTCTCTCTCTCTCTCTCTCTCTCTCTCTCAGAAGTTACACGGCCGCCTCCTTGCCTCTAAGCACACACCATCCATCCTCCTCAGCCTTGCTCATTTCCCCCTTTTATTCCCAATACCCGTCCCATGCTCCTTCCAAACGCCCACCCCCTTCATCTTGGTAGGCTTCCGTGTCTGCTCCTTTAGGCGTTGGCTCATACCATTGGCTCCCCAGATTTGGCTCCCTGAGCCCCAGTCTCCCTGGGCGACTTCAACCCTTTGGGGTATGGTTCGCCCACTTCAGTGTGTGTGCCGTGTGTTCCAGGCTTGCCGGTGTCTCTGCTGGGCTCTGTCGGGACCTCACCTGCATTACCTCCAATGCTCGATGCCACAGTTGCCTTTCCTGTATTCAGGCGTGTCTGGACTGCATCCTCTTCAGCTGGGGCATGCAGGCCTGTTGCGGGGCGGGTCTGCACCACACCTCGAATATCCAGGTATGTTCTGGCTGCACCATCATTGGTTGGGAGCCAGGAGGTAGGTGTGGGGCATGTACAGGTGGGTCCCTTTTCTTCTGCGCCTCCCGAGTCTCCGGAGCCTCCCTGGGGCTCTCTGGGTGAGAAGCCTGTTCCTTCCTCCATAAGAACATAAGAGAAGCCAATGTTGAATCAGGCCAATGGCCCATCTAGTCCAACACTCTGTCACACAGCGGCCAAAATATACCAGGTGCCATCAGGAGGTCCAGCAGTGGGGCCAGGGCACCAGAAGCCCTCCCACTGCTGCCCCCTCCAGCACCAAGAATAGAGTGCATCACCTGCCCCAGACTGAGAGTTCCCATCTATACCTTGTGGCTAATAGCCACTGATGGACTTCTGCTCCATATGTTTATCTAATTCCCTTTTGAAACTGTCCATGCTTGCAGCTGCCACCACCTCCTGTGGCAGTGAATTCCATATGTTAATCACTCTTTGGGTGAAGAAGTATTTCCTTTTATCTGTTCTAACTCGACTGCTCAGCAATTTCATGGAGTGCCCACGAGTTCTTGTATGGTGAGAAAGGGAGAAAAGGACTTCTTTCTCAACCTGCTCAATCCCATTCATAATCTTATAAACCTCGATCATGTCACCCCTCAGCCATCGTTTCTCCAAGCTAAAGAGCCCCAAGCATTTTAACCTTCTTCATAGGGAAGGTGTTCCAACCCTTTTATCATTCTAGTTGCCCTTCTCTGTACTTTTTCCAATGCTATAATATCCTTTTTGAGATGTGGTGACCAGAACTGTACACAGTATTCCAAATGAGGTCGCACCAATGATTTATACAGGGGCACAATGATACTGGCTGATTTGTTTTCAATTCCCTTCCTAATAATCCCCAGCATAGCATTGGCCTTCTTTATTGCAGCTACACACTGTCTAGACATTTTCATCGAGTTATCCACTACGACTCCAAGATCTCTCTTGGTCCGTCTCTGCCAGTTCAGACCCCATCAATGTGTATTTATATTTAGGATTTTTGGCTCCAATGTGCATCACTTTGCACTTGGCCACATTGAATCCCATTTGCCATGTTGACACCCACTCACCCATCCTCAACAGATCCCTTTGGAGTGCCTCACACTCCTCCCTGGTTTTCACCACCCTGAACAACTTCGTGTCATCTGCACTTCACTGCTTACTCCCAATTCCAAATCATTAATAAACAAGTTAAAAAAGCATTGGACCGAGTACTGATCCCTGTGGTACCCCACTGCTTACCACCCTCCACTGAGAAAGTTTCCCATTTATACTCACTCTCTGTTTTCTATTTATAAGCCAGTTTTTGATCCACAAGAGGACTTGTCCTTTTATCCCATGACTATTGAGCTTACTTAGGAGCCTTTGATGAGGAACTGTATCAAAAGCTTTCTGGAAGTCAAGGTAAATAATATCTATTGGGTCCCCCTTGTCCACATGTTTGTTCACTCCCTCAAAAAACACTAACAGGTTAGTGAGACAAGATCTTCCCTTACAGAACCCATGCTGAGTCTGCCTCAATAGTTTTTGTTCATCAATGTGCCTACTAATTCTTTCCTTAATAACAGTTTCCACCAACTTACCCGGTATCGATGTCAGACTGACTGGCCTGTAATTTCCCGGATCTCCCCTGGAGCCCTTTTTAAAGATGGAAATGACATTAGGTACCTTCCAGTCCTCAGGAATGGAGGCAGATTTTAAAGAAAGATTACATATTTTTGTCAGGAGATCCACAAGTTCACATTTGAGTTCTTTCAGAACTCTCGGATGAATGCCATCCGGGCCTGGTGATTTATTAGTTTTTAAATTGTCCATCAGTTGGAGGACTTCCTCACTTGTCACCGCAATCTGATTCAGATCTTTCAAACCCCCTCCCGAAATCGGTGCTTCTGGAGTGAGCAAACACTTCTCCTCTTCCACAGTGAAGACAGAGGCTCCTTCCCTGGGGTCTTCCTGTGGTGGGCTGCCGTGGAGTGACTCACAAACGCTTGCTGGGACTTCCCCTGGGTGACTGCTTGTGCCCCCCTGGGCCTGCTCTCCATTCCTCCGATGCTTGGGGGTTGGGGCTCCTGACAGCGGAGGGTGGGGTTAGGGTCATCCAGTCCCATGTTGGGACAGACAGAAAGGGAAAATTGGTTGAGGTGGTGGTCATTTAACTATTTTGGCCTCCCCTGTCCCCACTGCCCACATTGTTGCAATGCTCATAGTGCTCCTTATGATTTGCCCTGCTCACAGAGACCAACAGAACATCACCGCAGGAGGCACTATGAATCTGCCTTGATTAGTTGCCTTCTTTTTTGGTTGAACTGAATCTTGATTTTACATTTTTGTTCCTTATCTTTTAATGTTATATTTGTTTGTTTTTAAATCCTAATGTTTTATTGTTATTATGTTGCTGACTGAAATGTTGTGACCCTCCCTGAGCTCATTTGTAGGGGAGGGTGGCATATAAGCCTAATAAATCAAATCAAATCAATCAAAAGCTAGTTTCCCATGAACTTCTAACTTTTAGGAATTTTTTCCCCATAGTTACAAGAGTTTGTGTATTCCCATTTTACTCACTTTGTTCTTTCCCAGTTCTTTAGATTGGGCCCATATAATTCTACATGGGCAAATTAACATTTAAAAATGCTTAGAGGAATCTATTCTACATAGGTATATGTTTTTTCCCTTTGTCTTTCCTAAAAGAAAGAGGAATGAAACATTATTTTGCAGTCATTAACCCCATCCCCTTAAAATGTGGCAGATAACATTTGATTAAGATTAATAAATTTCTTTTGATACAGCACCTCATAAATATTTTTTGTTTGTAAATCACCTTCTGCACATAACTTTGAACTACACTATAAACTGCTTATTTCCTTTGATGCTATTCAGTGATGGATAGCTCCTATTTAGGCTAAATTAATCTAATTTTTATGGGAGAAAACATAAAAACAAGATTGACTAAATCTTTCTTGCTTCTCAGCAGTTTATGAAAATATAATGTTTTGGACCATTTGAGAAAAAGGACAGAAGAATTCAATTTAATTTTGCATTGAATGTCAAATGAATAATTTTGTATAAAAATAACACATTTTCCTCAAAAATAACAACAGCAACATTGCATTGGGAAAGGTCATCTAGACATTTTCTTTAAATTTTTGACACCAATGTGAATTAGTCTGGTTGTTTGGACTATCTGTTTATACGTTTTACAATAGAAATCCTACTTGCCTTTTCAGGGACTTTCCTCCCCTCCCCAGTTGATGTTCTTTTTTGGTTTAATTAGGTTGACCTTTCAGTTCACTTGGCTGCCCTCAAAATGAATGATAAAGACTGTTCTCTTGAAAGGAGTGAAGAAAGATGGGAGACAGTCATAGGAAATAAAATATCTGATATAGTGATCCTGGTGATATAATGGCAACATCGTTATTTTCATAGCCACAAACACAAAGAAATACTGGCCTCTGCAAATTTTGTGAAGCTTTAATGATGACAGGTTATTTCTCATCTTCCTGAATGAACATTTTATAGCTCACTTGATGACTAATATCTTCAAGGGTCTGTTTTTACTGTCCAGTAATGGCTTGCCTTCTCCACACTTCCAGGTTACAAATGGTAAACTCTAAGTAAAGCTGAAACAACTTCTGTAACTGATGGCAGCTGAGAGTCTATCATTTATCTTACACAAAAGATATATAAGTACACACACACAAAACACATATATATATATATATATATATATATATATATATATATATGTATATATGCTGCAGATTGCATTTTCATGAAAGTCAATACATGGTCTTCAAAAGATTTAGATCTGATCTAGGTTTAAGAACTGGTAGAACACAGATTGGCTATAGGTGATTCAGAACATCAAAGCTTTTCAGCATAAGTCTCTATTTTATAATGCAAATGATTTTTATGAGGGGAATATACTAATCTTGTAAACATTCTGAATACTAAAATGCTATAATAATAACCATAGGTGCAGACAAATTAATAAGACTTCTTAATACTCAAAATTCCTATTATACTTTTCACTGTTAACACTGGGTTGGCTTCTCCCACTCTGCTCAGTTACCTGTGGAACCTTCCTTTAGCCAAGGAGTCTTCCACTATAGGAAGAGCCTCTTCTGCTAGAAGAAGATCATAGGAACAAAGTCTGTTTGCTCTAGCATACTGACCTTAGCAAAGTGATAGGATCCAACTCATTATGTTCTTGTAATCCTTACCACAACTCAGTAAGCGTAAAATTGTAGAGGAGAACTATGTAAGCTGCTCTGGGTCCCCATTGGGGGGAAAGGTACAGCATAAATGAAGAAAATAAATAAGGGTGGCGGTCACACGCATGAGATAATACGGGGGGGAAACAAGGCTATTTGCTCCGGAGTAATTTGAGCTGCAGTTGTGCGATCACACAGTCCCTGGGAGCTGCAGGGGCAGCCCACCACTGCGTGATGAGATGCAAACCGCAGGTGAATCGGGGTTATTTTGCTGCGTGTTTCCGGTGGGCTTCAATGGGGAATTTATGATCCACATCTCTGCACTGAGTGCTCCCTATGCAGTGTGCGATGATGTGCATACTGAAACGGAGGGGAAAACAACAGCATGGAGTTGGGATGACCCAATCAGACCATCCCAATGCCATGAGAGTGCGCTGGCGCAATCACACAGGGAAAGTCTGCTCCTGGCCCGTAGCAAACCTGTTTACTACCGGACTTTCCCTAGTGTTTTCTACTCTGCAAACAGGTTGCCCATGGGTGTGGGATGCTTTCCAGATGTTTGCATCTGATTGCGCCTTTAAAATTCACCCGGCATTTGTGCCTGTGGTGTGGCTAATTCTTTGAGTGATTGCAGCCAAGGTGCGTGGGTATTATTATCACTAGAGTTGCCAGGCCATCCCTGGCCACTGGGAGTGATGGGATTGTAGGGTTGCCAGATCCAGGTGGGAAAACTTCTGGAGATTTGGAGATGGAGCCTGAGGAGGATACGGACCTCAGTATGGTACAATATCATAAAGTCTACCCTCCAAAGTATCCTTTTCTCCGGAGGAACTGATATCTGTAATTCTGTAATGACCTGTAATTCTGGGGGATCCCCACATGACACTGCCTTATACTGAATCTGACCCATATCCAGTGTTCCCTCTAAACTGAGTTAATGTGAGCTAGGTCACAGTTTTTTAGCCTCCAGTTCACAGATTCTTGTCTTAGCTAAGGAAGGATGCCTCCAGAGCAACCTAACTTATGCAGCAGCCAAATTGCTCACTCACAACTTTAGTGCCAATAGGTCACAAAGTAGAATTTTTGCTCACAGGACTCCACAGCTTAGAGAGAGCATTGCCTATTTCCTTAACTGTGATTGAGAGTAATAAGGGCTCTTTTTGTAGCAGGAACTCCTTTGCATATTAAGCAACACACCCTTAATGTAGCCAATCCTCCAAGACCTTACAGAGCTCTTCTTACAGGGGCTACTGTAAGCTCTTGGAGGATTGGCTGCATTACGGGTGTGTCGCCTAATATGCAAAGGAGTTCCTGCTACAAAAAGAGCCCCGAGAGTAATTAATTACTCTCAGAATTCTACAGATCTTCAATCAATCTCCAATTTTGACATATTTATTTCCTTCACTGTTTTTGCCTCAGAATTGAACCCAAACAAATGGTTACCATATAAGCTACACTTATTATTCCAGTTTGATCCTTGTATCTGTTAAACATCTTCATTATGCTGCATGATCATTTCTTTTGCTCACCCTCTAACAATTTTGTTTCTGTCTCCACTCTATTTGCCCCTTCCTGACAACTAACCCCTCCTCTTTCTTTCTATATATAATGCTTGAGGAACTTCTGTTTCACTGCATCAGAAGAAGTGTGCTTACACATGAAAACTTATACCCTGAATACAACTTTGTTGATATTAAAAGTGCCACTGGACTCAAATGTTGTTCAAACCAGTAATGTTTTATAGGTTATAAGTCAGTTTCTCACCTGCTCACTGAATTAAACATTGCATCTTTAAATGTGGCTTGGGGACTATTAAGAAGGATTCTCAAACGCTCAGGATCTGGCTCCATATTCAACATGGCCATGCTGCCTGAAATGCCATCCCACTTCCCATCCATAACACTCTGTTTCCCTTATGGTGTGCAGTGGTGCAGAAGTCAACTGTAATGTATATGGTGTCATGAAATCAAGGGCTATTGCTATTACTCATAGAGCTGCCTGTTTTCTGCTTCACTAGTGCAGCAAACTAATTGAAATTAAGGGTATCTCAACATAAATTTTGCAATTCTTTGGCTTCATTTTCTCTATTAACACTTGACTGAACTAAAAATTCATTAGGTACTAACTGAATACTTAAAGAGGCTTGTAGATTTTACAGTGAAACTACTTGATTAATGTACGCTATAGGTATAAGGAGACTGATATATGTATCTGAACCCATTTACTAGAGTAAGCCACCGCTTTCTGCTTACACTTAGCAACTGCTAACCTGCTGTTTGAAGATGGTTTTACTTTTTTTTTTAACTGACTGGTAGGAACACAAGACAGCAAAATATTATAATAGAATAATGACTGATTCTGGTATAGGATCTTAATGACTGTTGCATCTAAATATAAGGATTTGAAGCTATTTGATACCAAATCAGACCATTGGTTCACCTAACTTAGTGTTGTGTGCTAAATGACAGCAGATCTACACATTCAGAAAGGGCTTTTCCAGCACTGCTACCCAAGAGCATGAGATGCCAAGGGTAGAACCTGAGACTTCCTATATGCTAAATATGTGTTTTGCCACTGAGTCCCCCCCACTTCAGGTCCACTACCGTTCTTCAGGCCTCCTAAAAAGGCAGTGCTGATATGCCACTCCAGAAAATGAAGGAATCCTTTGGGCAATCCCTCATATAGCATGAAGATCTACAGTTAGAAGTTAGCACTTGGACAATAGATGTGCTCAAGCACTTGGGACATATGCAGTGGAATCTTTGAATCCAGTCTGGAGGTGCAAATTGAATCTACTTCTCTGCTTGAATCTCATTAGAAAGCATACATAAAATGGATCCTCTTGTTATTGATACAGCTGTCTTTTAAAACAATTTTTGTGGGCAACTTCCATATGGAGAGGAAAACACCCATGCTTCTCCCCACAGACAACAAACAGTCCAGCTGTCTGGAAGAATTTGGGGCATTATTTATTTAATGTTTGTGTAAGTTCCCAGGGCAGATGGAGTCAGTAAGTCATCACCCACCCAGGGTAAAAACACACGCTCCAAACCAGACAAAAAGGTCACCAAACCATCTCGCTGTGTGAGAAAGAACTGCTGACTTCAGAAGCTGAGTTTATGTTGTTTCTTTTGTAATTTCTCCACCTTCCCTCCAATACAAATACTGTTAATGAGGACTGGGGGTCTATTGTTTTTTTTAAAGCAGAGTTCGGCAGGATCACGAAAGCTATAACTTGCCTTATCCTGAATCGTGCTTGAAGAATTTTTCCCCTTCTGGCCAATCAGTTCTCTGATATGGGCAGTCATTCAGGTTGGGAGAATAATGATGGGGCACAGCAAGGTAAGTTGCAAGGGGTGTGTGTGTTTATCTCTCCTCAACCAATCACCCTATTTTTGTAGATAACCAGACACCTCAAATTTGCCAGTAGAGGCAAGGGCAGAAAAGCTCACTCACCTGTGCTTGTTCTGTAATTGAGAAATTAGTTGCTTATAAAATGGTGACATTCCTCCCTGAAATTTAGAATGGAGGCTCCTTAGGTGAAGTGTATCGTCTCTGAGAATATCATCCCAGTTGGGTAGTAGTAAAGGAAATTATATCTCAAAATGGGTTCCATTGAAATAAATGGTTTTATTTATTTTAGATGAATTGGTTGTTGTTTTTATGCATTATTATTTATTGTTTTACTATATGTGTTTTACTCTGAGCCTGCTTGTGGGGTAGGGTGGGATGCAAACTGAATTAAAAAAAGTGAATAAATATGAATGACTACCTGATTGATTTTCTAATATAACAATTTCACCATTAAAGATCCAGCACGTTTTTAAAATGGCATATCTGCTCACTGTAAATCTAACTCTTTTTTCACTCTCTGCATAATATATGGATATCCAAAGGAGAACATGTGTTTCATTGTAAATGTGTTCTCATCTTTTAAAGTGTGAAAATAGTTTTGGAGACATTTCTCTTCCTAGGACTTACATAAATGCTGTAATTGTTTGTTTTTCTTTCTTAGGAATTAAATATTGGCATTGCAAGTAAGGGGGTGGATGTTTGTTTCTGCAATGTGAACAAGGATGCTGGAAGGTCTTTAATTTGATGTGTTCTTGCAGATGGTACATCCAAAGATGACTTTTTGAGCCTTGGGATTGTCCCAGACTAAAATAATACATCATAAACTGCAGTATTCTTTAAAAAAACCAAGAATCCCTTTAGGCTTCAGAATTAGGAGAACTAGGGCATTTGGCCAGAATAAAAAAGGGACACAAAATGTTCTATGTGCATGCAGTGTAGAGAACAAAATAATAACAACTGCAACAAATGCTTAATAGTGCCAAAATATTAGTCATTATAACAACATGGGGAATTGAACCTTCAGGTTACCCTCATTAGGAAAATAACTTACAATGTCAACTTAATACTCTCTAACCACAAGGCTCCTATGGGCAGCACATGGAATAGAACTGAAGGGAAGACAAGTAGGAGTCCTGAAAGTCATTACCAAAGAATCCCCCTGACACTCTCTGTGCTTTTAGCTTGCCAGTTGCTATATAAAATCATATATTACTGTTAAATTGAACAACTGAAAAGGTTATATGCATATATAAGGCCCTTGGTTTAATCTCTGGCATCTCCAACTACTTTCAGAAAAATGCAATGAGGCCTTGAGGAGCTGGTATTAGCCAGAGTAGACAGTGTTGTCCTAGATGGATCGCTGGAGTGGATTCAGTCTAAAGGCCCAACTACAAGTTGTGTTTGGGTTCCCCAGACCCAATTCACTTTTACCTCAATCAGGCAGTAGCTGCAAGGAATCTCACTTGTAAAGCCTGCAGGGATTTGAGTTAGGAGAGTGATTAGGACTGCCAGGCCCAGGCATGGCCTGAGATTGGGAGAATGGGGGGCAGGGACATGGGGGTACATCACCAGAGTGATGACATTACTTTTGGGGAATACTTAGAAGCAGTATTCCCTAGAAGTGGCAACAATGCATGGGCCATAGCAGTGAGTTTTTATTAATGTTTAATTTATTCTGATTTTAATTTTTCCACTGCTGCCATTTTGAGTGGTGACATGGAACAGGAAATCGGGATGAGGAATCCCCTACCCCAGCCACAGGCTTAGCAGACCTAATGGAGGTGTGGGGGGTGGAGGGAGCTCCTGCCTTCCTCTGCACATCTATTTCTGAGCCTAACTAATAGCACCTTACGTTCTATGATTTTATCTGTATTATACTGTTTTACATTGTTTTATATGGTTTTATCGGCAATTGATGCCAATGTTGTAAGCTGCCCTGAGCCCATTCATGGGGAGAGTGGGGTATAAATTGAATTAATAAAAAATTAATTATTTGCTTAACTTTGGAGCTGCCTTTTGGCTTAGGGAAAAGGTATGGGGAGGAGGCATGAGCCCAGGTACCCCCTCCTCCCCAGATTAAATTCAGCTCCTGTGGGCTTTAAAGGTGATTTCCCTGCAGCAGTAGTGTGACTGAGGTGAAAGCAAGTGGCGTGCAAAGAACCGAAACCCAACTAGTTAAAAAAAATTATCATGTAGTTTGGCCCTAATCCCAATAAACTGGAGTAATTTTGCATAGGATTACACTGTTAGCAGAAGGCAGTTTCTTAGGCTGAGTTCAGATTGGCAATTTGCCCTGGTAGGGACCCGGGCCAACGACGATTCAATCCCAGAGTAAATTGGGCAGTCACACAGGCATATCTGCCTGGCGTTCCCCACCCGTAGCCAACCTGTGCTGTTGCGCTTCACCACCAGATTAAAAAGATACCTTATAAATCTAGTAGCAAATCCAGAAGCCTGCGTGTGTTGCATGTTCCTCTGCTTCTGGGAAGTCTGAACGCGCAGCCAAAAAGCAGGGAGCAACCCGCACTGGGCAGCAGCGGTATGATTGGCCATGCTCTGCTCTACTGCCCAGTGTGGTGCTGGCACTGCAGGGTCCTCCCCCAATCGGCAAAATGCGCACATACACTCATACACTCATGCGCACATACACCCATACACCCACAGCCGAATTAATGGGGAAACGCCGAATACAGCGCGCCTCCGGGGCAGCAGTCTGACCGCTCCCACCCGGCTCCACCCCGTATCTTCCAGCAGCAGCCCAGGCTGTGTGAACAGGAAAACCCAGAACAGTTTATTCCGGGGCTTTTTTGCCATGCCTGGCTACCGGAACAAACTGCCAGTCTGTCCTCAGCCTTACTTGTTCTATAGCCTGTTTCTCAAGGCTCTTTAACCGGTTTCATTTATTTAGAGCATTTTCAATTTACTGTTCTCCAGTTATGAACTCAAAGGCTGTCATTTTTATAATAACATTATAATAATTTAAAAGACAGCAACTCTTCAAACCCAAATCTATAAACACAATACAGAGTGGTGCCAGTAATGATATAGTTCACTCATTAACAACTCAGCCTTGCTACTTTCACAGAATGCTAACAATGTGGTTGGCCTTCTTAACATGCTCAGGAAGGCTGTTCCACAGTATGAATGCAACTGCAAAAAATTCCATGAATGAGCAGTGGTTCTTATAATCTGTCTTCATGGAGGAATAGAGTGCAGTTGCTGGTAATCACAGTAGAAATTCCAAGCACTTGGATGCAAGGAGAGGCAGTGATTGACTGCCAAGTGTAAGGATTCTGGTATGGTGATCCTAACCTTAAGCAACATAAACTATTCAAGGATAGGATCACTACTAAATCAACAGGATGGAACCAAAAAAATGCAGTGAGATTTAATCGCAGGAATCTGAAACAAAGCAGAAATTTGAAACAGAGCTGAAAACAAAGCTCTGTGTTGGGATTGAATCATCCCTGATTGAATTACTCTAGGGACTGACTGAGCTTGGAGCAAAAAAACAAAAGTGAAATATACTGGGTTCGACATGCAAGTAGTGATCAGGTCATGCTTTATTCAGTGATTAGCTTAACTACAAGACAACCCTAGCAGGACTGAAGCCCTACTTAAATCTGTGCACAACACCACACCCAAGACCCACGATAGGCTATTTACAGAGGTACTCCTGGTTGATAGGTTCCTACCAGGATCCTAACAGCCTATTGTTCTGTGTTCCCGAGCTGGGTCCATCGATGTCAAGCCCCAGACATACCACCCCTCCCCCAAAGGTTGAGGACATCCTAACAAACATAGTCCCTCATATAGGCCGGTCTGTGGTTTGAGCAATGTGGTTCTGTCAGTGGAGCTGGGGTTTCCGGTTCTGGCCCCGACACAACAGCCATGGGGCTCAGGGTTGGTGGTGGCATCGGGGCGACCTCGGGCCCATCCATGGCTGTTGTCTCTGGTGTTCCTTCTGCAGGTCCATCTGGTGGTTCACTGGCTGCAGGTTGCTCACTGGCTGCTGGGATCTCCCTCTCTACCTCTGGTTCCTGTAGATCTGGCAATTCCACATCATCTTTGTCAAGGGTCACTGATGGCAGACCTGGCTCAGCTGGGAGGAGATGGCGGCAGAGCTGGTCGATGTGCCTATGAAATATTTGCCCGCTGTCGGTCAACACCTCATAGGACCGGGAGCTGGTGACTCGAATGATCTTGGCCGGGATCCAGGCAGGGCTGCTGGAGAAGTCCAGGGTCACCCAGGAAGGACCCTCAGGGTGCCACTTGGTTCTTGGGTGCTGCATGATGCTCTGCAGCATGGTCAGGGTGCATTCAGTCAAGACATGTGGTGAGGCACCATCCCATGAGCTGGGCTTTGTTGGGCTTTTGTTGGCACTAAAAGAAGTCCACATGGTGTGCCATCTTGGTGGGCTGTCATGTGAAATGGCTGATGAGTGTCTTTAGGAGGTCCTCACACGTGGACACTTCCAAGGTGTTTGGCATGACGAAGCCCTGGACCAGCCATAGGGTGGCAATTCCACATGCGCTGAGCAGTAGGGACTTCTTCTTGTTGGCGTCGGTGATGCCCTGGAATAAGATGCAGTATTTCAGCCGTTCCACCCAGGTTTCCCACAGCTCAGGGTGTGTGGGGTCAAACTCTGGTAGATGTCCTGATGCAGCAGCCATGGTCTCTGGAGCAGTACGAGGTGCAGGGCTCAGGGGCTCGTTGCATGGTGTGGTGCTACCATGAGTGGGCTTGCCCATCAGGATCCCACCTTTGTCGCCAGTGAAATATACTGGGTTCAACATGCAAGTAGTGATCAGCTCATGCTTTATTCAGTGATTAGCTCAACTACAAGACAACCCTGGGTCCGTCGATGTCGGGCCCTGGACATAACAAATAGCCAACCAGGACTCTGGAATAAACCCAACCAGTAGTAATGTTTTGTAAATAGCCTATCACGGAGAGTGTGTGTGTGGGGGTGTTTTGCATGAATATAAGCAGGGCTCCAGCCCTGCTAGAATTGTCTTAGAGTTAAGCTGAAATCACTAATAAACTATGAGCTGATCACTATACGCATCTCGAACCCAGTATATTTCAATTAACATGACATGTTAAATGATGCATAGTTAAGATCATACACACAGCAACAGCCACTACATACTATGCAAAGTAGTATTTTCTACATTCCCTATCCATTTACCAACACATCTTTCTGAACCATTTTGTTTGAGTACAGCTTTCTTATCTGCATGAAATTTCCCTCCTGAATAATTCAGTTTTGAATAGTCTGCAGAATGCCAGGAGAGTGGGAGCTGCTTTGATGCAGTGGAAACCTTTCCCATTAATGGAAACATTTACTTGCTAGAAATATTTAAAATAAATTCCCCTTATTAGAAAATACAAAAGCTCTAAATAAAATAATTGATTTCTCATATTCCTCAATGTTAAATCTGTTTATCAGCAAGGAACATTCCATGAACTTAGGAAGGACGTATCTTCGTTTTGAATTTCTATAGTAGTATTGTGACTGTGAAGAAGATCTTGACATGAAACATGCTTAAAGTCCACGATGCATGTAATCGCATGGCTACCATCTATGTTCGGACGCTGTATTTTAAAAATTTATTATGTTTTAAATTGTAATGGTGTCCTAGCTCAGGCCCGGGATTACTCGCTGCGGCAAACTCTTCCAATGCTGGAGACCGGCGAGGGAGTCAACATGGCCACCCCCAGGCTGGGGTTGCTGGGATGGCTAGCCCTGACTCACCACTCATTCCAGTCAGAGGCCAATATGCCCCAAGGGGCCCCTGAGCTACCAACACAGAAGGAGGAACAGGCCGGGAAGCGGGGAGCCCCGGGGAGACCACCAAGCCAGCAGGCAGAGGCAGGGCAAGTGGGGTGGGCTAGGCCTTGGGAGAGGACCTGCCATGAGGGTGCATCAGGGGAGACTCACCTTTGTGGCAGCCTAGGAAGAGGACAACATAAGCCAGCAAGGAGATGGTGGGGCAGAGGCAGGGTCTGGGTAAAGAGAGGAAGGAGTGAGTCCAGAGGTGAGGGGCAGGGACAAGGTATAAAGCAGGGAGTGGGAATGGAAAGGAACTGGGGCCACTGGGAGAGGGGGTGGACCACAGAGGGGGAAATAAAAGGAGGAAGAGATGCCAAAACCAGGGAGGAAGATGGAGGCTGAGGCAGTGGCAGCAGCAGCAGTGGCGGTAAAGAGACATGCAAGGGGGGGGGTGTGTGTGCAAAGCTGCAGAGTGGCCAGCCAAGGTATGCTTATGAAGGTGGAGTAACCCACAGCAACCTAATTCTGAGGCTTCCGGTGACTTCCCAAAGGGGGGGCAAGCTGGCAGAAGGTGGGGCACCTGAGAGGGAGGACCAGGGACTCGACAACTGACCAATGGCCATATACAATAAACTTGACCTTACAATCTATGTTGCTTGATTATCATTAACTTTTTGTTGAGAGACTGTGAAGTCCTCTAGAATTGACTGTTACTGTTGCTGAGAGACCTTGGTGTCTCTTTGGTCTGCACTGATTGTTATAATTGGAATTATTCATATTAATATCTCTTGCAAGTTCTATTGGAATTCAATAATACAAACCATAAAGGTTTTTTCTTAAATAATGTTTGTTAGAGTACAAATGATAAGTACATACATATAATGTAAGTACAAATATAATACATAAATACTTGACTCCACTGATTATACGTCGTGTATTTTCTCAGTATTATTCACTTCTGTATACTGTGTTTTCCCTTTCTTTTTGTGATTGTAAATGCTGTGATGGTCTAGCAGCAGTCTGGAGGTGACAGGTGAAAATAGTATTATCATTATGCCCTGATGTCATTTCTGGCTGAAAAACTGGAAGTGGTGTCATTGCATTGCAGCAACATTCAAGGAGCCCTGAAGATTTGTATAGTTTAACCATAGAGATTCAGGGGATTCCTAGCGTGTCACCAGAACACGGTGATGTCACTTCCAGGTTTTCAGCCAGAAATGATGTCAAGGCATTGTGTGATGCCATTTTCCCCTCCCTGTTTCCTCCTTCTGTCCATTTGAGCAGTGGCAGGAACCAAGATGGTTTTCTGAGAGCCCTCCTGCTAGAAGGAGACATCCTTAACTTGGGGGTGAGGCAACATTTTGGGAGTTTATTTCAACATGCCCAGGAAAAGTTCCTTTTATCACCTGCTTTACATGGCTTTCCTCCCTCTCTCATAAATAAGCCTAATCTCAGTGAAATTGGTCAGTCCCTAATTAATCCGGTGTGTAATTAGATGATACCACACAGACATTACATGTAGGTCACCAATCACCAAACAGAGACTCAGAAATCACTACAAGGCCTGCCATCTCCGGCTTGGGTATTTCTGGAGATGTGGGGATGTTGTCTGAGGAGGATTTGGGAAGGGGAGCAAACTCATCAGGTATGGAATTCCATAGAGTACAGGGGCCTCAACGTGGTATCTGTGGACACCATGGTGCCTGCCAACACATTTCCTGACCCCTGCCAAGTGTTTTTAGGAAGTGTCCAGGGCTTATCCCCTGCAGGGATTCTGATTGCTTACTGGAGATCTGATTGTTTGTGAAGATTTTTAAAAATATTGCTTTGGCAATAGCTGTCACCATGGCACAAGGTTCTTCTCTCCATATATACAACAAAATATTTTAAAACAATATGTTCATTTTAAAAGGCATTCTGTTAAACAGAGCTTCTGCCTGAAATGAAGAGTTAGTCTTAGAGTTATGCATAACCTCACTCCCTGACATTTGGTGGTTGATCCCATCTCTTATGGCAGCTGTTTTGTGATTGCCTCCATCTCCCATAGCAGCTATTTTGTAGTTACACCCACCACCATGTATCAGGTGCCCACAGGCTCAAAAAGGTAAGGGACCCCTGTTAGCAGTCAGACCCTTCCTTTCACACACACAAACAAACTTTTATTGGCATCGAAAGCACAAAACTTTATGGGAATACAGCAAAATACTAAGATACATCAGTCACACTTGGCTGTTCAAACATCGTCTTCTGATTTCATAATGTAAACATTTTGCAACAGCTTCCGTTATTTCACAATTAGATTTAAACAGAAGAAAGTGAATAATTGAGTCATCAGAATGCCAGCTCTTACCATCTAAAAGTGGAATAAATAAATGAGATTGAATGTCCCTATAAAAGGGACAATGAAGCATGGTGTGTGTAGTGGATTCCATACCTTTTAGAGAACAAGGACAAAGTCTGTCTACATATGGTATCTGGTGATACCTCCCTAAATGCACTTCCAATGGCAAAACATTAAAGCATGCAAGCATGTAGGCTCTGTGATGATGTGGGGCTGTTAAATGTAACAGATATTTTGCAATAGAGGTCCCCAACATACTTGGGGAGCATCTGCTGGCTGTACGTTCCCAAAGTTTTTGCTTTTTGATATTGAGAAATCTTTGTTTAATAATGGCATAAGCTTGTTTATCTGAAAAGGGGGCTAAATAATCAGGGGATAGTCCCACTGTAGAGAGTTTCTCTACATATCTAAGCTGTGGAGAGAGATAGGACTTAGTTAACATATGAGTTTATAGCCAGAATAATAATAAACACCCTTCTTAAAATATCACCCCAAATTTCATAAGTGCAAGGCATTGCCTGGCTGAAAATGACACAAAATGGATGCCAGATAGGAACAAGCCTGGACAAGAAATTTAGAAGTGTAAAAGCTGCTGACTGTCTACTACTCCCTCCACTCCCCAGAGAGATGCGTAATTTAGGACAACAGGTTTCCCAAAAACTATTGATTCACCCTTGGACTAATCCCATCAACACCCAACCTTACTTCCCTGCACCCATCTACCTTAATTAAGCAACACTTGATCCTATTCACCTAACCCATTAGCACTTCCTGCCTGGTACTTGCAGGGTCATCAGACCTCTACTACACCATTATCCACCTCAGAAAAGCTCATTATTATTTTTATGGCAAACATGTCATACCTGCCCGAGGTTACATTTCCCCCTATATCAGGAATACCCTGCTTCCCAGCAGCATGTGTTTTGTGTCTTGGATCCTCTACATACACCCCCACTTTATTGGGCTCTATTGTCTCTTGAAATGCTGGTCATTTTGCTCTTCAAAATCAGTAATTATCGTCCTTCCCTAAAATCACTTTTCCACTCTCCTCCCTGTGTTTCTGTTAGTTAGGTCTTGTATGTGTGTTTATTGTGTGCATTTTGTGTTATTCTTTCTATTTTTAATTAAAATCTTTCCAGTTGAACATCTCCCTAGTTTGTTTGAGAGTTCTCTTAAGGAAAAATCCCCATATACAGGGTGGAAAATTCCAGTTACCCTCTCTTGCTCTGTCTCCTCAAAGCTAATTACCATAACTAATTAGGAGACCGCCATAAAGTCTGTCCTCCAAAACCACCATTTCCTTCAGTGGAACTGCAGTCTGGAGATCAGTTGTCATTCCAGGAAAACTCCAGGCCCTACCTGGAGGATGGCATCCTACAAAGACACTTTATCATTTACTACAGAAACATAGGAGATCTACTGGACTAATGGAAGAATGCTAGAAATTATACAAAAATTAACACTAACAGGTTGCACATGTTATGTTATGTTATAAGTGTTATTTTATTGTTTCTGGCAACTGTTAGAGCTACCCTTTTCACTTCTGGGTAGCTCTAGGAATCTTCAAGAACCCTGTGGTCAGTACTTCCTGTAAGTAGATGAGGCCTTATTTGTCTTTTTAAATTTTTTTCTCCAGGACAATCTCCCCCCACCTTTGCCCCTAGTTTCTACCCACTCCTCAGCTGAGCATCAGTAAACAAGGGCTGCAACTGGCTGGAGGTCTTCTGCCATAAGTGGACAAATCAAAACCCTAAACTAGATAGTGCATGTTGATCATTCAAAAAGCCTGGTGAGATAACTCTCATCTGAACTCACATGCTGACCAGTGTAGAGGAATGTTGTTGATGGACACGATGGGGAATTTCAGACAGAGGATATAATCCGGAAGAGAAACGGTTCCCAAACGGTTTCTGGTCTGGCATTTCAGACAGAACCGTTTTAGAACCGGTTCTCTACCGGAATATATTTGTAATTTCACACAGAAACACTTCTGTCCCGTTCAGGAAACGGGGCTGAAGCATTTTACCTGTCAACCGCTTCCAAGTAGTCGTCAGGTTCTTCTCCCGGATCCGATACGCTTCTTTCCCGCCTTTTTTCGCGATCGCCGGCTTTTTTTTTTTCAAACGTTCGCTTTAGAGCGCTATAGCGCTATAACGATATAACGGAACCATAAAACAGCGCCATAGCGATCCCATAGGAATGCCTGGACTCCACTGGGAGACTTGCGATGGCTACATCTGCCACCTGGAGACAAGCACCCCATTGGATAGAGGCTTCCGGAGGGACATTGGGGCACCACTGATTGGAGAGAGCCTGATGAGCCCCCATCCATGCCAACCCAGCCTGATGAGCCCCCATCCATGCCAAGAGGCAATTGGCTGGCGCACAGCTGGACCCAGGTATAAAGGGCAGGGAGGCAAACCCCTCATCTCTGTGGGTTGAAGTTGGTGAGTGGCAGGCTTGGTGGGATAGAGTGCTTTTGTGTGACTGTGAGAGAGATTACTGAGCTCATAGTCATGGTCTCCATAACTACCTTGTTGCAACTGATCCTGGAGGTGTTGCAGATGATGATCAGCAGCACAGCAGCTTTGAATGAGGTGCTTACGCACTACCTCCATCTCTCCAGGAGGAGGGGGGGGAGGAGAACTGACATGCCTGCCATGACCCATGCACCCTTCAGGTACAACCAGAGGGCATCTATCAGGGCATGGGTACCTGTCATTGCTGCCCATACAGTCCCTCGACGTTGGTGGGTGAAAGAGAGGAGTGCAGACTGGTGGGACAGCGATGTGATGGGCAGATGGATTGATGAAGATTGGCTCAAGAATTTCCGGATGTCTAGGGCAACCTTTTTTGAACTGGCTGGCACCCTGAGGCACCGCCTGGAGCGGCAGAACATGCACATTCGAGTCTCCATACCAGTGGAGAAAAGGCTGGGCATCGCCTTATGGTACCTGGCCAATCAGGAATACTTCCGGAACCTCAAACAGCAGTTCGGTGTGGGCCTGTCAACCGGATTCCTTATTGTGAAGGAGGTGTGCCTAGCAATTTTGGAGGAGCTCTTCAAAAGAAGGTCTGCCTTGGCAATGAGGTTGGATCGGTGAGTATGGATTCTTTATTTTCAGGAGGAGTTCAGTGGGGTTCTTTTTGCACAGATGCTTGCCAAGGGTCATCTGTAGGTTCAGTAATAAACCAAGGGGTGGGAGAGAGGGACTAACTGTACTAGTGAGTGATGGTCTTATAGTTCTGGAAGAACAAAACTGTGATTTGGGTTCCACAGATTAATTAGCCCTAAGTAACTCCCTGCTGTTTCCATTGATACTTACTCTCACTATTCTGTAATGGCATTTGTGCTACTGCAATGTGGATATGTGTCATATACCTAGTGGCCTTTGTTTGTTCCCCATTTCTATGTCTGTACTGAAGGTATTGTCACAAGTAGCAGGTAGCTAGTATTCCTGGTATTAAATTGAAAACTTATTGCAGATATCATTGCTGTTCTTCCCATACAGATAATGGACGGATTCTCCAGACTGGGGTTTCCAAATTGCATCGGTGCACTCGATGGGACCCACATACCGGTGGCTCCCCCAGCTCATCGGGCACACATTTACATAAACAGGAAAGGCGGTCACTCCATTCTGCTTCAGGGAGCGGTGGACAGCACAGGCCGTTTTATTGATGCTGAGATTGGCAGGTCAGGCAAGAGACATGATGCCAGTGTTTTCAGGGCATCTAAGCTCTGCAGGGCGATGGATGGTGGGGTGTTTGTCCCAGGGAACCCCACCATCACTGTGAATGGAGTGACTATCCCCCCACTGATGCTGGCTGATGGGGCTTATCCCATCAGAGGGTGGCTTATGACACCATTCAGAACCCCCACTGACCGGATGGAGAAACTTTTTAATAAGCGGCTGTCCAGGGCACGTATTGTGGTGGAGCATGCATTTGGAAGACTGAAATCTAGATGGAGATGCCTCAGTAAAAGATTACGTCTCCAGGAGAAGGACTTCACCCCCATCACTGCAGCATGTGTGGTTCTCCATAACATTTGTGAAGAAAAGGGACACTTTGCTGAGCCCCTGGGCTCAGGGGACATTCAAGTACTACCTGTTCCCCCCCTGATCTACTGTCTGATCGCAGACACACAGCACAGGGTCAAAGGGTGCGGGCTGCATTGATGTCTGTGGTTTGTAACACTGAATAAAGTGCAGCTTCCTTTTGCACACTAAGACAGTTCCTTATGGTGGGTTTGGGTGGGTATGGGAATCCTAATTTGTCACTATCTATCTGTTCTGAAATAAAAGTTTTGCCTTTTTGTTTCGCAATCATAAGACTCAGATTCTCCTGTGTGGTCTCAACTCTGCCCTGGTTTGCTGCCCTGGTTTGCTAACAATCTGGTGTTCTCTGGTCATTCCTGCCCAAAGTAATGGGGCAGGGGGTTGGGGGGGTTATCACACTACACTCCTCCTAGGAAATCACAGCAGAGATGCAAGAGGTTTCATTGCACAGCAGAGGTTAAAACATATCAAGGGGGGATATATCACTTACTGACAACCATGATTCACCTTTTGTAAAAAGTTTTAGTAGGTAGAACAAAATGACAACAGAATACAACAAGAAATATAAACGGTTGGAAAATGAACTATGAACAGAATAATAAACTATATACAAATATCAGTGGCCACCAGCATCCCCCTCTGGTGGGCTCACAGGAGGCCTGACAGCACCCTCCACGGCCTCAAGGCGCTGGTGTATGGCATCCACTGTTGGGGAAAGGCACAGTGGTTAGTTTATAGTGCTGGACTTTACGGTATTCCACCCGCCGTACCCTCTTTAAAGAAAACATGCATCTGTTACTCACAGCTGGCCCGCATTTCTGTGCGGAGAGCTTCTAAGAGCTCCACCACCGATGGGCTTACAGGAGGCCTGGCAGCACCCTCCACGGCCTCTAGCCGATGGTGTATGGCATCCACTGTTGGGGAAAGGCACAGTGGTTAGTTTATATTGCTGGACTTTACGGTATTCCACCCATAAGAGAACACAAGAGAAGCCAATGTTGAATCAGGCCAATGGCCCATCTAGTCCAATACTCTGTCACACAGTGGCCAAAAATATCCAGGTGCCAGCAGGAGGTCCAGCAGTGGGGCCAGGACACTAGAAGCCCTCCCACTGTTGACCCCCTCCCAAGCACCAAGAATACAGAGCATCACCACCCACCGTACCCTCTTTAAAGAAAACATGCATCTGTTACTCACAGCTGGCCCGCACTTCCATGCGGAAGGGCTCCAGGACCGCCTCCATCTGCAAATGCCCCGGTGGCCGTTCTCCCCCTTTTGAAAATACAGAGGTGATCAATAGATACATGAACACAGGGAGCTTCTTTGGTGCTTCCAATTCGCTTCCATCCTCTTAGAATGGAAGAGATTCTCATGGTGCACAGGCTTGGGTAGTATCACCTGACACCTTAGGACTGAACCTGGAACTTTCAGCATGGACTGAACAGGCTGTCCTAGCCTGCCATGCCACCTTCCCCTCATTTGTGAAGAAATGGGGACCCGCCCTCAGCCCTGGGAGACTGAGCAGCCGGTCTGTAGCTCACAAGTCCATGTTTTCGCCTGCCCACACTGCCTGGTGGGGCTATTTCCCTTCGTAATTTGGTGCCACTGCTCACTGAATTCACACCATCTTCCTAGAGGGACAGTGAGACCCCTCTGACTGATCCTCCAACCTGGGAAAGCGGGTACCACAATCTTTGGGCACCCCCTGGAGAGTTGGCAACCCCTCTGGTTTGGGCCCATTTTGGTTCCCTGGCCTCCCTTTTGCCTCTGGTAATGTGCAGAGTAGGGAGGACCACGTGGTCAGGGCACATCAGGTCTTGTAACTAAAATACAAGTCTTGTAACTATATACTAGTTTGGCACAACCGGGCACAGAAAATAAACAGGATGAAATCACAACTCCTCTGTCCCTACACACACCCCTCTCTACCTCTTGGGGGTTGTGGGCCTCAGGGTGGGATTTGCTTTCCCCCCTCCTTCTTGCTGTTGAGAAACTCCAGCCCTCCTCAGGACTGGTCACCTGTACTGCTGATGGATGCTTACCAAGCGCTGCAGCTCCCTGCGCAGGCTCCTCCTCAGGTTGCCCTGGCTGCTCTTGTACATCTGCATGGAAGACCAGTTCAGAGCAGTGAATTGAGTGACCAGTATTATTTTCCCCAGCTGTCCCATCCACCAACCTGCTGAACATTTGTGTACCTTCAGCCACAGGCTCATCCTGTCCTGAAGGGGGAGGGGGGGCTCTGCAGCTGCTGCCTCCTCCTCCTCTTCCTCCTCTGGTGCCTGCTGCTCCTGAGGCCGGCCCCTACGGGCTGCTACAGAGGATTACAGAAACGGTATATGCAAATGAATTGAACCACCAGTTCTTATAGTTAAACCTTATAGTTTCCAGCCCTTTATAGTTCACTACTTACTAGCTGCGGTGGCTCAAGTGGTTAAGACCCTGAACTGCAGGCTGTGGAAGGTCAGTAGTTCAGCAGTTCGAGACCCAGGTGCCGCATGACGGGGTGAGCTCCTGTCTCTAGTTCCAGCTCCTGCCAACCTAGCAGTTCGAAAGCAAGAAAGTGCAAGTAGATAAATAGGTACCACTTCGGTGGGAAGGTAACAGCGTTCCGTGCACTTTGGTGTTTAGTCATGCCGGCCACATGACCACGGAAATGTCTTCGGACAGCGCTGGCTCTTTGGCTTTGAAACGGAGATGAGCACCGCAACCCTAGAGTCGGATTCGACTGGCTTTCGAGCAAGGGAACCTTTACCTTTACTTACTAGGGTTGCCATCTGGTTTTGGAAATTTTTCATACATGTCATTTCAATTCAGGTGGGGTACCTGTTCTGAAGCAGCAAAACTATTCTTGAGTCCAGTGGGACCTTTCAGACCCAGAAAGATTTAGTTGAGGTAGAAGCTTTTGTGTGCATGCGGCGGGAAAACAAAGCGGTGCAGTCTGAATTGCCAACCCGCTTCTGATTCGGCTCCTTTCCGGTAAGGTCAAGCCATGTGTGAAATGGCAGCCCTGTACCGGTTTACTTCAAGACGAATCAGAAACGGCTTCAATCCGGCAGAATCTCGGTAATGTGAAATTCCCTCTTATCTCAGCATAGCTTGGTGTGGAAATAAGGAAAAGTAAGGAGTGACCATATTACTGCTCCAATCTTTATTCCAGGGTAATTACAGGCAGTTGACCTATTTAATAATTCATTATTTATTTATTTATTTTATCATATTTCTATATCACCCTCCCCTGCAACTGGGTTCAGGGTGGGTCACAACATCACAGCATACTTATATTAAAACCAGTAATCCCAATAATACAGTCTGCAGGATGGCAATTACAATTCAATAGGAACTCCTACATGAATCCAGCATGTATGCCCAGGATGAGACAAAATATCAGGCAAGTATACATAACTACCATCCATAACATGGTTGGATTAGTGGAAGCCCCAGAAATTAAGTGGGGCAAGATGGAGGAGCAGGAGACGCAGATGTAATTTAGACATCACCCACCTCAATAGGGTTGCCAGCTCTGAGTTGGAAAATACCTGGAGACTTTGGGGGTGGATCTGGGAGAGGGCAGGGTTTGGGGAAGGGAGGGATCTCAGCATGGTACAATGCCATAGAGTCCACCCTTCAAAGCAGCCATTTTCTCTAGAGGAACTGATCTCTGTCAGCTGGAGATCAGTTGTAAAAGCAGATGATCTCCAGGCCCCACCTGGAGGCTGGTAACCCTACACCTCAACCAAAGGCCTGGCACGACAGCTACATTTTACAGGCCCTGCAGAACTGTAATAAGTCCTGCAGGGCCCTGATCTCACTTGGGAGCATGTTCCACCAGGCAGGGCCAGGGCTGAAAAAGCTCTGGCCCTAGTTGAGGCTAGACAGATGTCTTTCGGGCTGGGGATCGCCAGTAGATGTTGCTCCAGTGTTTAATAAAAATACACCTTCTTTTCACCCACACTGATGTCTAGCATCTTCATTTTAGGAAACTCCTCATTTGCATGAGGGTCATTCCCCCCATTCACAAAAGAAAAGTGGAAACCAGAAGAGTGTTATGGGAGAGAGAACAGGATAGATGCAGGAGTGGTTCCCCGTCTTTTTCTCTGCCCCTTACTCAACAGAACATTTCATGGGTAACCACTCATTTATACTGCTTCCATTTTCTGTGTTTTTAAAACACCAGAGCTTGTTTTAAAATTGGCATTTTGATGGTTTATATGAGATTACATGGCTGAGTTCAGACTGGCAGTTTGCCCCTCTATAGCTGCATGTGAGCAATGTTTCACAAGCGGATTAACAGGGCTGTTCACACAGGTACATCTGTCTGGAGTTTACCACCCGTAGTCAACCTGTTATGTACTGCTTCACCCCCTCATTTAAAAGATATCTGGTGAAAGTGGTAGCAAATCCTGGAGAGCGCCTTTATCTCGCTTCATTCCACTTCAGGAAAGTGTGAACACTAACCTGAAAAGCCACGGTAATAATGTCTGTCGGGTGTTTCCACTCATAAGGTGCACTTGATTGCCCTGGAGAGGCAGCAGCGATATGATTGGATGTGCTCTGCTCTACCGCCCAATGTGGTGTCGCCGCAATGGGATCCTCCCCAAATCACCCTGATGCGCTTATGCACATAGCCGAATTACCAGGAAAAAGACATTTAAAGCCACACCTCCGGGCCAGCAGTCTGAACACTCCCTCACGCCTCCGTATGGTATGCTCCCGCATCAGTCCGCGCAGTGTGATCAGGAAAATATGGAACAGTTTGTTCCGGGTCTTTTTTGCAATGACCCCCTCCCACTTCAAACTGCCAGTCTGAACTCAGCCCATGATTCCCCCACCCATGCCTGTAATTCCTTGATGGAAGAAAGATGCAATTGATTTTTTTTTTTTAAGAATTGTTTAAATGCAGATTACTCACAATTTACATTTGATAAAAGGCCCCAGATGTTACAAACAGAAGGGGCCAAACAAATTTACACAGTTAGATAAGACAGAAGCAAGAAAGGAAAGTAATTACAGTAATCATTAAAATCCATTTTAACCAATAAATTATATTCAGGAGAAGATGTGTGTTGCCTCAATCAGCATTTAAAGAGTATAGATAAAACTTAATTTAGTGTTGTTGGGATTTTTGACTGAAATTGTTTTGGGGTTTAATAGGAAAGGGAGACATTCCTCAGTAAAGTTGTAAATGATAATAAAGAATAAACAGAATTGTCTGTAAAATATAAGGTCCTTAATATATACAAAGCAGCACAGAAAGCACTTACTCATTTCTTCTCATTTTTTCTCTCTAGAAAAACAGAACAGTTCCAATATGAATGAATAGAAATATTTAATGAGGAAAAGCATTGATGGCTTAGAAGAACTGCAATTAGAATTAAGAATTAATTGATTTTGAAAAAGTGGATTCAAAAGAATATTAAATTATTTTCCCTACAATCATTAAGCTCATGACTGAAAGAAATGAGGGAGGTTTGCTTCCAAAGTGATTTCTTTATATCACACACAAAAAAAGCATTCTTATGTGAAGAAATGGCTGATGATGTTTTCTGCAGATAAATCATTACTGAGATTGCTTCCCAATGGAGAAAAACAGAATTGCCACATAGTAGCAATGTGTGTGTACTATATATATGATAAATTCCTGTTTTTCAAAATTTGTTATCAAGAAGTTTTGTAGCACCTTGGCAATGTTTTTGATCCTCATTTTGTTTCTCTGGTTGCTTTTAAAATACCCAACAGTCCCCTTTAAAAATTGGGTAAATATTTTCACTCACTATAACAAATGCATATTGTCAGTTAACTATCACTTTTTAAAATGAGTCATCAGTGTTGACAATGCAATATGCAAGCTTATGAAGTACATTGAATGTTTTTGCATGGTAAATGTTCAATAGCTTTTCTATTTTAAGGTGGGGGAGGATAATTCTGGGGCATGTTTGCAGGACAGGTGGGACCAAAAGAAGATGTAGTGTGATATTATGGTGGGCAGCCGTGTTGGTCTGAAGCAGTAGAACAAAGTTTGAGACCAACAAAGTTTTATTCAAGGTATAAGCTTTCATGAATTCCTGTAATTAAATCCAAACAAATGGTGACCATATAAACTTAGCTTGTTATTCCTGTTTGGTCTTTACATCTGTTAAAACATCTTTATTATGGTGTATACTAATTTGCTGTTCACTGTCTGCCTATATGTATGGACAGTTAACATCCATTTCAATGTATCTGAAGAAGTGTGCATGCACACAAAAGCTCATGCCTTGAATAAGACTTTGTTGGTCTTAAAGGTGCCACTGGACTCAGACTTTGTGATATTATCAGTGATCAGGTTGCCAACTGTGTAGTTTATCAGCAAGGAAAAGCCATGGGGAGGCAATGTAGATCAGAACCATGTGTGGGGATGACTGGTTTAAATCCTCCCTGCCCTTGATTGAAAATGCTGTCTCCCTAGGTTACTGTTAGCTCCAGTGGAAAAAAGACAGGTAACCATATTGCATAGGATTTCTGCTCATGGAACACTCCTTTCTCCTCTCCCACTGCTGGTCAAATTAATTCCCAAAATGCTGTTCCTGTGGAGAAGCTAGAAATGCCAGCCTCCAGGTGGGACCTGGAGACCCCCCAGAATTAGAGTTCATCTCCAGACTACAGAGATCAATTCCCCTGGAGAAAATGGCTGCTTTGGAGGATGGACTCAATGGCGTTGTACCCTGCTGGGGTCCCTGTCCTCCCCAGGCTCCATCCACAAATCTCCAGGAGTTTCCAAATTTGGATCTGGTAACCCTAAGCCCATCCCCCACCAATGACAGAAGCAACTTGGCAAGTCTTGACTGAGAGTGTCTAACTGTCCCAATGTCACCCAGCAAGTTTCCATGGCACCTAGTTTCTGGCCACTGTGTGACACAGAGTGTTGGACTGGATGGGCCATTGGTCTGATCCAACATGGCTTTTCTTATGTTCTTATGTTCATGGCAGAGTGAGGATTTAGAACTTGGGCCTCCCAAATCCTAGTCCAACACTCTGATCAGTACACCATGCTGGATAATTGAGAATATACAGACAAGTTAGAAAACAAAAATATGAAAAGCTTACTGTGCTTATAAAACAGCTTTGGCATCCATCTTCCTAGGAATGGGTTCCAAGATAGAGCATTCTGGTACAGCCTGACAAGGCCTCACTTTGATATCAATGTCTTGACACACAACTCCAATTCAAATTTCCTTCCAAGGCTGCTCTTGACCAGTGATTTCAGAAGTGTGTTTTAAGAGGTTAAGGTGCCACTGTGGGAAATTAGAAATTATCCATCATAGCTCCTTTGACAACCTGGTTAAATGGTAAGAGAAGCCCAAGACTCAGTTCTCTGCTTAGCTCCATTGATCGCCATATACTTGTTCTCCCTTCCTGGGATGTAACTTTGCCCTCATCCCACTGTTGAACCCATGCTATCCTAAGCACACATTTTATCCTTTCATAACACTATTCCCTTCTGAGTAAAGATATTTCTGTTTCATTATACTAGAACCTCACTATAAAATCTCAAATTACATATAGGTAGGCTGAGATACAGAAGAAACAGAGCTTCCTTTTGAAATGTATAAATCAGTAGTATACAATATCTGCTTCTATTATCCTTTAGAGGCATTAAAACATTTTCCATATTTTTATATCCTGTGCACTTTATTTAACATGGGTTTCTATCAGTATTCTGAAGTAACGAAGTTGACATGCATCATGTTGTGCATCACATAAGTGTGTGCCTGTGTGTAGAACAGCTATTGACCTTTAGCTAAACAATATGATGCAGGAAACTGAGCTTCATTGTAGACTGAGGCATAACAGGATAGAACTGAATACCATCTAGTTTTGATCTTGCAATTCCTAAACTGGCTAAAGTAATAAATACATCTTATGACCAAGCTCTGTGTGGTTATTTCCATTTCATTTTAATATTTCCTAAGACAAAGGCTGCGATCAGATGAGCTGTTTGATCTGATGTAGTTGCTGTTACCTAGAGGATTTAAATTGCACATTCATACAGTATCATCAGTACAAAATCCAACACAGCACCTGGAAATGACGGCTTTGGCCCATTGTTTTATAAGACTTTTAACACCTTATTTGCTGATCATTTCACAAGAACTTGTAACCACCTACTGGACACTGGGAAAATGCTTCCCTCCTGGAAGGAATCACATATAATAACTATTCCTAAGGACAATTCTAACTGAGACTTCCCTTCTTCATACAGTCCTATCGCTTTATTGAATTGCGATGTGAAGATATTTGCAAAAATTCTGGCAAACAGACTACAACACATCATCAGACCAGACCAGACTGGTTTTATCCCAAAGAGGACTCTGATGGATAACATTCGTCGTACCCTGAATCTAATATCTCACTGTAAAGAACAAATGGAAGAATCGTTAATGCTAACAGTTGACTTAGAAAAGGCTTTTGACAGCCTAGAAATCACATATCTAAAACAACAAATCCATGAACTTTGGAGACAAACTCCAAACTGTATTAGTACTCTATATGCTGGCCCAACAGCAAGGATACAAACCAATAACATCTTAGAAAGAGTCATTTTGATGCAATGGGGCATGAGACAAGGCTGCCCTCTGTTGCCGTTGCTCTTTGCAGTAGTGATTGAACCCATGGCTAAGGCGATAAGAGACAATCCTTCTATTAAAGGCGTTCATATCAACAATTCCATCCATAAAGTCAGTCTATACGCAGATGAGTTAGTCATCTTTCTTACAGACCCAGAATCATCCTTGCAGGAACTACAAAATATTTTTGTACAGACTCAGGAGCTATTTGGCCTAAAAGTCAAGTTAGGGAAATCCAAACTAATCCCTATCAGTCTCAAACCAATGGCAAGGGAAAGTATTCAAGGAAGCTTCCCATATAAGTGGACTTCTTCCCCTTGGAGATGCCTAGGAGTTCAAATTCCTCTGGATTTAGATGACCTGGTCACTTGCAATTTCCAAACAATCTTTCAAGAAGCTAAAAATCAAATGAAAAAGTGGAGTAAAATGGTTCTTTCATGGGCTGATAGAATCAGCATTATCAAAAGCCTGATATTACCCAAGTTTTTGTTCACTTTGCGTGCTCTTCCTATACGAATAAAATGAAAGGATTTAACCATCTGGCAAAACTCAATTTTTCATTTTTTTTGGAACTACGAAAAACCTAGGATTAGCTTCAAAATGTTGAAACATTCAACTAAGATGGGCAGCCTAGACTTTCCAGATTTATCCCTGTATTATGAGGCCATTCACCTTTCTTCAATAGTAACATCTGACACTCAACCCATGTGGCAACACATTGAAGAATTCAAATGCAGTCTGATTCCTTTAGCTGACTTGATCTGGCAACTACCTAAAGAAAGATGAAAGAATCTCTCACTAACTCCCTTTTTCTCTGCAGCCTTAGAGATTTGGGACAGATGACAGCCAGTGCTGATTCCAGATACCTCACAGTTAGTGTCTTATCTTAATCAAGAATGGTTCCCTCTGGGGAAAGAAATGAACACTTTTCAAAGTTGGAGAAATGCTGGTCTTACTCATCTGATAGACCTAACAGACAAAGGTATTCCTCTTAGTAAAGCAGCTCTAGAAGAAAAAATCAGGGAGTGGATCCCATGGTTTCAGTACCTCCAGATACAAAATTTACTGCAAACTTGGACCCCCAGCGTAGCTTCCTTACCACATCTTTCAGATTTTGAATTATTAATCAGAAACAGAAATAGTGAACTCAAAGGACTGATTTCAAAAAATTATAAAATTCTAACTGCAAATCTAAAACAAAAGGTCATGGCCTCACAGTTATGCTGGCAAGAAGATTGCCAAAATCGAATACAATTAAACAACTGGACAGAAATATGGCCTTCGCCTAGTTTATCCTCTAAGATTTTCAGTATTAAACTAAACACCTTCAAAATATTGAATTGCTGGCATTTTATACCAGTACGTCTTAACAGAATCAACCCAAAATACAATAAATACTGTTGGAAGGACTGTGGCCAAATAGGCGATTTCCTACATTGCTGGTGGACGTGCCCTTTCATTTAACAATTCTGGACTCAAATCTTCGCACAAATTACTATCATCACAGGCCACAACCTACTAACCCTTCCTGAGACAGCTCTTTTGGATGTACTCCCAGACTCCTGTAAAGGAAATACAGTAAGAACATTAATTTTGACTCTCTTAGCAATTGCCAGAATATTAGTTGCACAGAAATGGAAGGATAAGAGTATCCATACCTTATCCAACTGGCAAAACAAGTTATAGGAACATTTTGTTTATGAGAAAATAATGTTTCCTCAAACACACTGGAATGCTAAAGCATTCCAAGCAGTATGGTTCCCAGTGGTTCAATACCTTGCAGAGGGAGAAGTAATTCCTAAAAACAAACATTACCAAGAATTATCGTACTTCTAAGAGTTAGAAACAGGTTATTTTAGAGTTATGGGTAGTTCAAGTTTATGCCACAGGTATGCTATTGCCAATCTTGTCATGTTGTTTTCATGTGAGGCTTATTGTTGTAACAGGTTATATTTTTAAAAGAAAAAAGAAAAAAAACCTACATTAGTGTGAAATAAAAACATGTACTTCTGTGCAAAAAATAAATAAATCAGTATTCCATTTCCCAGTTGCCGCACCCCCACTCCACTTTGATTGTGAGTTTTTTGACACCGGGGAAAGTCCAGTCTTTATGGATGTAGCTGATTTCGCCCCACATTTCTGAATGTCTGAACTCTTCAGTGTAATCTCAAGCCATTTGGAAACTTTGAACCTTTCCTTCCATTTTTGCTCCTTTTAAAAAACCAGTCAGCAATGTGAGCATCATTGGATCTTTGCACCAGATTTGTGAATCACCACTTCTTTGCCGCAATATTTTGTTATGACTGGGAGCCAATGGGGGGGTTGTTTTTGAGCAACAAATGCAAGAAAAACAACCCTTTTTGCTATTTCTTGGCATGGGACAGTGCTGGAAATAGTCCCTAGGTAGGGTCCCATATAGGCGGCCAGGATTCTGCCTCCGGAACTTCACTCCAAGCCACTTCATAATATTGTTCTGGTGGGAAAGCTCTACAGGGAGAGAAAAAGGTACAGGATGCGCTCAGGCAGTGCCACAAAAGTATACAAAGTCCTATGAAATGAGTGGGAAAGGGAGTGATTTCTGCAAGAGAAATATAGGAACCAATGAGATCACAGTACTTGGTGGAGGGATTGCAGAGCTGTAAGAAAGGAGCTAGTGTTCAAAAACACGCTTATGCACATACATGAAAAACAAACAAAAAATGCCTCCTGACTGCCTGCTCTGTGGTTACCACTCAGCAATAATCTGAACAGTCAACCACAAGATAGGGTGGATGTTTGGACAAAATTATCCAACCCCCCAAAATAAGGATAAAATTAGAAGCGCAGCCAAGATGCACTAAGCCTGTTGTCTGGCTGCAGCCATAGACATATTTCTGTCTTCTTGACCTTCCTATACCAACCTGAGCTGATACTTAAGGATCAACAGTGCAACAACTTGAGTCATTATTTTCAAAGTACACTTGTCCTCCTGTACGGTTTTTTATGTATAAGCCCACAATGAAATGTGTAAATTAAAAAACAAAACAGAGGGAGCAGTCAGAGAGCATCAGACAGGCAGCTTTTCTCCATGCTTGTTGGCAACCATGTCTACCAATTACTTTTGCCTCAAAATCATGGAAGGTCTGAACAACTCCCTTTATGAAAATGGCCTTCAATATCTGGATTTCTAAAATGGGGTCTATTTAACTTGAGCACATTCAATTCTAAGGCCTGCCTTGCACAGCACCCCACTAAGCAGTTATTTGCTAGTACAGGGGTTTGCATGTATGTAAATATACATGTGTCTGTTTTGTAGAAATCATGTACCACATAAGGATACAAGAGTGGATTCTTTACCCCTTCGATAAGAAAGGGGATATAAGAAATCTTCCTTATCTCTGACAGGTTCTTTGTGGATTTCTACCTTTTTATTCCTTTAGAGGTATTTAATCTTTCAGTAGTATTTGATTCAGCTAGCTGTTAGAGACACAAGTGCAAGGCCAGAAAAAAAGTTGGCAACTCTTCTTAATAGTCATCAGATGTATACTCCTGCAACTGAAATTAGATAGGTCCCAAAATGAAGCACTTGTAAACATATTTAAAAGAAACCTTATTGGTCATGTTGCATTTCTGACTGAACGAACAATGGTGTCATTCATCCTGGAGAAAAGAACTCCACCCCGATAACATGATTATTTGGCTAAGCCACAATTACCTCACTAAGGAGCAATAAAAAACATTAGATACTTTCCCACTTATTCTTGGTTTAGAAAGGTACAGATTACAGCTGTGAAATTCTTCCAGTTCCTCCCATCATCCTACATAAGAGGGTGAGTGAGGAATTTGTAATGTTGTTATAGGAGGTGCATATAGTTCTGCTATTATGAATTGGTCAACTTGCATCCATTTCTGTAGTTGCATGTATGTGTATACTTAGTCTGCATGGACCAGAGTATACTTACTCTACTTGCCCTGTAAAACCCAGACTTTGTCTGCTCTATCCTGAGTCATAAAATCTTCTTAAGGCCAGTTCCATCATTTTATCACTTTTACATCCAAGTTCTTATAGTCAAGCAGGAGCTGTTCATCTTGGACCCCATGCTGGATTTTCTACCCTGATTTCACATTAACTACTGCCTTTACCTTGCCATAGGAGCTGCGGTGGCTCAAGTGGTTAAGACACTGAACTGCAGGCTGTGGAAGGTCAGTAGTTCAGCAGTTCGAGACCCGGGTGCCGCAAGACGGAGTGAGCTCCCGTCTCTAGTTCCAGCTCCTGCCAACCTAGCAGTTCGAAAGCAAGAAATTGCAAGTAGATAAATAGGTACCACTTCGGTGGGAAGGTAACAGCGTTCCGTGCACCTTGGTGTTTAGTCATGCCGGCCACATGACCACGGAAACGTCTTCGGACAGCGCTGGCTCTTCGGCTTTGAAACGGAGATGAGCACCGCAACCCTAGAGTCGGATTCGACTGGCTTTCGAGCAAGGGAACCTTTACCTTTACCTTACCTTGCCATATATTTACATACCTGCCTCCTGTATAAAATAGGGTATGTGCTACAAGGTAGAAGCAACATTGTGCTTCATTTACTTGACTACCTTTCTGTTCTTTATGTTTTGTTAATTTTTCAAAATATGTAAAAAAGTTATGTGAGACAGATATATCACACTGAAGTTGTTGGATAAATCAGGAATTAGGTAAGGACCATGCCTGTATTCTATTTGACTTCAGTTAAGCCTGATCATTGAGCAAAAGGCCACAGACTAATTTCAGAGCTCTATAGAACAAAGTTTGAGTCTGGTACCACTAGCTCCTTTAAGAGCAACAAATTTTAATTCTGGGTATAAACATTTGTGTATTCAAATAAAGCTTGAAATTTGTTTTTAAAGCAAAGAATGCTTCAATGAACCTAATAAAAACAAATATTGAAACAAATAAAGCTGCTTTGTTAAAACTGAATGTGTGTTGTTTGAACTTAGGAGATTCTAATATTATCCCAACCAACATTAATGCTTTAATCCTTTTTGGAAAAGAGGGTTTTGGTGTCAGAGACGGGAAGGTAGCAACAAGTTAATTCAGTTCTCCAGTTGTAACTGTCCTCCCATAAAACTTTTGCTCTGTCCCTCTACTCTATATCATAGTAGGAGGCCGTTTTGTGAAATTTCAGGGTGAATTTAGACACCACAGAATTGCAGCTACTAAACACCCATGCATGAGTATTTGTGAAATGGAATCCTGCTCAGTAATTGTTTCAGTAATTGTTTCAGTAATTGTTTCCTTGCCTGTAAGTATTGCCGTGTCTGGGTGACTATGCAAGTCTCTTTAATTGTTTGTCATGGGTTGTGGGTTATTAAGTAATAGGAACCACCTGGAAAATTGGGGCCTTTGAAGAGAAGATAAAGTGTACTTTTATATTTGGGAGAATACCTATAAAAGAGTTGTGTCTACAGAAACTGGAAATTAAAGTGGCTGGATATAGGGAGGATTTCTTGAAGGATTTCAAAGAGTTGATTTTTAAACTAGCTAGAAGGCTGGGGAGCCTTCCAAAGGTGCATATTGAAGCAAACATCTCTGACAATATAAAATTCACCAGGCTACAGTTTAATAGGCCTTGGCTTGTGCACAAATACTATACTTTGAAAGAATATATGCTGTGTATTGAGCCAAAAGGGAAAAAGCAATATGGCTGTCTTAGAAGTGGCTTGGACCATCTCTCATAGCCTGCAATCTGACTGGCATGGCCTCAAGGTTCTCATTCAGCCAGTAGTAACAGTAGTCCCAATTATGCTGCATTAGATCTTTCATATCTTGAGCTATTCTCATAAGTTCCCATATTAACTGGAGTCAGGGGGACATATATTGATCAAACAAAATAATGCAATGGGTTATCTTTCATTATGGCAATCAACAAAAGATTTAACCAAAAAAAAAAAGAACAGAATTTTGACCATTTTAAAGCATAGGCTAATAACTGAACTTTACTTTCTAATTCTTTTGATCCAATAAATGATCAACTGTTTGAAGGTCAGTACAATTTTCTTTGCCCATTGACATTTGGCAGAGAAATTTGTTCCTAAGTGATATATGAACAGGACATTTTAAAAGTGAGAGCTTCACTTTATTAGCACGTGGCAACTGGTCTGAGCCTGTTTGGAGAGCTGCCTCACTGTCCATGCACCAGACCAGTCTTTGTGATTCTGGGGTCCTGGGCAAATCACTGCCACCCCTGTCTGGGCCACCTCAGGCTCAAGCAAGGGGGCTCTCATCACAACAGGGGGAGGGACATATGCACAGCTGCCAGTGAGTTGGCCAGCCATTTTCTGAGCTCTGTAGATGTGAACGTGCACAGAAGCTCTGAAGCCAGCCAACTACTACCCAAGCCTCAAGGGGATAAATATGTACAGTGGCTGCCAAGCTGGCTGCTGAAGCCCTGGAGGGCATAGACATGCACAGCCAGTGCCAGCTCTTCCTCTTCCTGCCCCCCCCCCCCCGTGGGAGTGTTGATCAAGCAAAACAATACAATGGACTATTTTTCATTATGGCAATCAACAAAAGATTTAACAAACAAACAAACAAAATTTTTGACCATTCTAATGCATAGGCTAATAACTGAACTTTACTTTTTAATTCTTTTGATCCAATAAAAGATTGGATCTTTTAATAAATAATCAATATAAGATTGGATCTGTGAGAATGTTGGGGCCAGTGGTGGTTACAAGCCCCCAACTCAACCCAGGGCCCAGGGCAATTGCCCCAGATGCCCCATGGCTAAGGCCATATCTGTCATGCACTAACTACAGTTTTCAGCAGCTTCACTTTCTTGTATTTCTCTGTAACCAAACAAAATTGTAATGACCTCTTTCACACAGGGAGTCCATTCATGCTTCTCATCAAGATGTGCTCTGGAAATGCTCTCTCTAATTAGCCGAAATAAGAAAGTCCCTTCAATAGCCAGTTAACAAATAACCAAATGCTAGTTTTCTCTATATATAGCTCATGGAGGTTTCCACACAATCTTATGCACGTAGCAGGGCTGAAAAACAAGCATTTTTGTACTCATAGTAAAATGCATTTACTTTGTCTGGACTAGTGGGGTGCACTGTTTCTGGGATATGTTTTACTATTCTATACATTTGTATCAGTTCTAGGAAAAAAACCCACATGAAAAAAGCCCACGGAAAAAACCCACAGTCATAAATGCTCACAGGAAATAAGCCCACATGGAAATAAGCCCACACGGGAAAAAGCCCACACAGAAAAAAGCCCATATAAATAAAAGGCCCACAGCGAAAAAAACCCCACATAGAAAAATACCATGTAAAGCACCATAGATATTTATAATTGTGGATAACCATTTATCTCCATTTGCCCCCCTCCAGTCAGAATAATGAGACAGACAACAGTTTGGAAGTAAACAAGGGCCACTTTATTAACTATTTAACATAACATTGCAGCAAGGGACCAGCTAAGTGAGCACGGAACAGGCAAGGCAGGTGTCACTCCCCTGACCAACATCCTTTCCCTTTTTTCGGGTGGGTCACCCAGCTCTGGTCTTGAGCCATCAGTCTGGCTCATGACCAGCAGCCCAGCAAACTAGGAGCACCTACCCCTGAAGCCTTCCAACTTGCTGAGAGGAGCATACCCTAAGAGGTTCCCAGAGGAGGTGATCGCCATTCCCCACCCTGGACCTTAGAAATCCGAAGACAGTTCCTGATGACCCCCTGGTCCCTAATGGGGAAAATGCCGTAAGGTGTTCACTGGTTCCAGTTTATTGCCCACACCAACCTGCCACAGCCAAGACCAAGCCTCTGCTTTGGTCTTTGCTCCCCACCAAAGGCCCAAGGTTGACCTAATCCCTTGCCGCAAGTCCTACAAAATAACCCATTGCCCTTGTCTGATAGGTGCACCCTATCAGTCCTATACAAGTCCTGGAACACCACCACCCTCCACAGCATTCTTCATCTGGCGAATGGCTTTATGCCTAGTGGGGGTCTCCACATTGTGCCACTCCTGGTGGGGCAGAATAACCGACCCCACTATTCACACTACTGGGCCACCATGCTCTTATCATCACAAGGTCAGTATCCACATGTAACAACAGGGCCTTGCCCTTCATGGCGAGGCAGAATAGCCAACCAGACTATCTGCACACGTGGCCACCTTGCTCTTATCATTGCAAGGTCAGTCTCAACTCGTAGCACCGTGTCTTTGTCATTCATGGCGAAGCAGAATAGCCGAACAGACCATCTGCACTCCAGGCCACCTTGCTCTTATCATTGCAAAGGACAGCCTCAGCTTGTCACACAAGGGCCTTGCCAGCCAGACTATCCACACCCTGGGCCATCTGCCTCAGCTTGTAGCACCAAGGGCTACATGGCCAGGGTGTCCTCCTGGCCTGGTGGGTGGCCCCAAAAGACCATGCTGTGGCTGCAGACATTGACTCTTCGTCTTGCCCCACAGTCAGCAGCACCTGAAAGAAAAACCTCATTAATAACTGTAAATTTTGCAATTCCATTCTTCAAATGCTAGGCAAAAGCCTGCCACTAGTTCACTGACCCACAGTGCCACCCCCAAAATGGAGTGCAGTGAGTGGACAAAGGTCCTGATCAGAAAGATCCCCCTGACACTACCGCATGGCAAGGGAACTCACAGGGCAGCTGCAGTGGACGTAGCACTGAACCAAGAAGAGTGAATTCCAAACTTCACCCCATGAAAGGCCCAACTCACCCAAAGCCCGGGCGCTAACCACTGTAAACTGGCACCTAGGCAGTGGAGTTCCATCTGCATGCCTAAAGCAGTAACCGTCTTCAGCACTTGAAGCACAGCGACACCCCAGGTTGCAAAAAATGAACTTTTTTTTTTTGCTGCCAGGCAAATGGGTTGCCTCTGGCCCTCCAGAGCTCCCTTTCCCAAGATCTTCATAGATTGCTTAAGAAATTCCACGACCTTTACACGCAATGTTTGCGTTTACACAGTCACTGTGAACTGCAAAACACTGCCCAACGTTCATAGGATGTATGTTTGCACTGATCAAATGAAATAACTTATTTATATTCCTGGGTAGGCAAGGAAGCCCCCTCCCTTTAAAGGGATGTTAGTTATCCAGTGATGTTATTTACCTCCATGCCTTGCAAAACTACATCTGTGCATTTCCATGTATTAAGTCTATATTAAACAGACAAGACTCATCTCTTTGGGATCTTCTGGCCACCCAGAACCCTGAAAGATAGGAAACTGAGGCCTGGAATTGACACTGGCTAAAGTCTATATCAGAAGATAGCGTCTCTGATCTAATCCCAGATCCCCTGGATTGTCAAACTGTGGAAACAACACTAGAGGAGATCTAGATCAATTCTTTTAGTGTCTTGGCATTCTTAAAGAACTGTCCTATGATTGCAAGCTGGCCCAACAGGGAGGCATCCATTGATTTAAAAGTCAAGGGACCACCCCAAAAGGGATTTTGAAATGCTTCTAAGGTATTCAATAACCACTAAGAACCATCATAGCCAACTGGTGAGGTTGGCTTTAAAACTGTGATATTGCCAATTTGTCTTTGTAAATAATTTTTAATGACCTGACTTCTGATCTGCATTTTATTATTTATTTATTTGTTTATTCATTTTTAAGTATGATATTGCCAATTTACAATATGGTGTCACTTTAAAACCTATATAATTTAATTTTGTTTGTTTGTTTGGTATTCTATTTATAATTTATTCTAAAAAACCTTACCCTGAAGAGTGCGCAGTACCTATCATTTCCTAATAGAAATCAAGTTCCTATCCTAAAGAATAAGACAAGCACACAGAAATGTGCACTGGCTCCTTTCTACCATCTGGTATATGCACATCTGTGTAGACCAGTGGCGCCTCTTTACCTATATGCAAGTAAGGCTGGGCTGCCAGGTCTAGCAGAAGTTTCATCCTGCCCAAGTGCATGGGCAGAACAGCCGTCTGGCCTCCCAAGCCCTGCTGATCCTCTGATGGGTTCTGCTGAACCCTTGCCCCCACTGGAACCTCCCTGGAAGCCATCTGCCTCTGTTCCTATTGCTGTGGCAATGTTGCTGCATCCCAGCCAGCACCTCCCACAGCCTGTCATAACCAACGCCACTCAACTAGGCCCTGGTGACTCACTGGACCTCCTCTTAAAGACAAATGCACTATTAAACCTGTGAAGAATGCTCATTAGGACCAAACCAATGTCGTGTAAGACATGCCAGCTGTCAGATTCCCAGATCACAGCATCAGATCGGACGGTCACACCGTTTCCCTGCTAAAACCAGAAAACATAAGGTACTAATGACACTTTGCAATAGATATTATGAATCCTAACACATGACAAAGACTAACCCAATTTGCCAACTCAGCGTGCATTCACACTGTCAAAGTCACATGTTGCTGATACGGATACCTTCACAGAAGGAAACCATTAGAACTTCAGGTGTTTCCCATTCAGATTACACTTGATTTTGCCCCCACACACTGAGTGCCCAATTGAGCTACCCAGTTTCAAGGAGCCGTTCCCCTTGACTGCACTCCCTTACCTCAAATTCAGTTTCTATTTATAGTTTAGTTAGGTACCATTAAAGGCTTCTATAGTATTCTAGACAAGAAAAAGAAGAGATTGGCTTCTATAGTATTCTAGAGAAGAAAAAGAAGAGAATCAGAGAGGCTTACAATCTCCTCCCCTTCCTCTCCCCACCAAAAACACCCCATGAGGTAGGTGGGGCTGAGACAGTTCTGAGAGAACTGCTCTGGATAGAACAGCTGTGAGAGAACCGTGACTGACCCAAGGACACCCAGCTGGCTCCATGTGGAGGAATGGGGACTCAAATCTGGTTACCCAGACTAGAGCCCACCGCTCTTAACCACTAAACTGGAAATATCCTTTTGCTTTAGGGCCAAATATAACAATCTGAAGAACTGGCCATTTATACTATTTTTCCTGAATAAAGCCATGAAAAACGCTATTGACTAGAAATCCCTTGCTACATTAAGAAGGTGATACATTTTATTTATTTATTTTTATATATTCATTTTTAAATAAGGAATAGCACCTCCATTAGTACTCTACGCTTTTAAGTTTGCTGAATTGAGTATTGTCTACTTGAACTGGCAGAGGCTCTTCAGATCATAGGCAGAAGTCTTTCCAATCACTACTCCCAAATCCCTCACTAATTGCTGGAGATTGACCCTGGGACCATCAGCATGGCAAGCAGATGGTCCCTCACTGAGACACGCCTCTTGCCAACATGATGATGAGAGGCTTTTGTTCCAGTGTTTTCCAAACACTCCAGCACACTTTCTTTTGAGTATTCTCTAACTCCAGAAGGTTGGTACCTTCTTTCCAGTACCCAAACCCCTTCTCTTGAAACACCAATATTCATCTTGAGTTTTTAACTGACTCTTAAGGTCTCCAAAGGCAGTTTCTAATCACACCACAACAGGGATCTCTCCAATCTTTAGAGCTAACAACCTTCACAAGAAGATCTATCCCCTTTCTTTGGCCTGAATGGGAGTCTCAGTCTAACTACCCACTTGTCCTTGCCAACTTTCCTCAGTTCTCCAGTCTATGTTACACTGCTTTCAGTCAGGGTGGAATTCTGAAACGGCCAGTACTTGACTTTTCTCAAGCTAGGGCTGAAATCAGGCTGAATTCTCCTCAGCAGCCAGTTCAGAAGCTTTCCTCTGCTCAGCTGATGCTAACCAATCAGATCTCTTAGAATAGCCTGTCCTCCATGCTCTCTGGATCTATGAAGAATTAACTCTTCACAGTCCGCTGTCTGTTTACACAGTACTTCTAAGCTTTTAAAAGTGCAGTCCTTCACACCTTCCCATGCTGATAATAACAGGGTGGGGAAAAGGGATTCAGGTGGAAGGATTGAATCCTCTTTCCTCTTCATGTGTCTCCCCTAATCTGAAATGGATTCACATATAGATTCAATTTACCATTTAAAACTGCTGAGAAAATATGACGGTGGCTTGGCCAAAGCCATATTTCAATCTCATTTTTTAAAATGTACCTTTGGATTATAAACAGGATTAAATTAGATAGAAATATTGGGCCTGAAACTCATATTCAGAAGTGGCTGCAAAATATTTCATAACCATATGGGGGATATTTTGAATGAGGAGACAAGTTAGCCTCTTTGTCTTCTATGATAAAGAAAAATACACAAATAAGCTACATTGGCTGAGTTCAGACTGGCAATTCGCCCTGGCAGAGCCCCATTTCAGCGATGCTTCAAAACTGCATTAAAGGGGGTGTTCACACAGGCACATCTGTCTGGCGTCACCCGCCTGTAGACAACCCGCGCTGTTCCACTTTCTGCCTGTGTTAAATAGATACCTCTTTGAAGGGGTAGCAAATCCCTGCAGAGCGGCTTTAAACCACATCAGTCCTCTTCCCAGCAGTGTGACCGTGTGGCCGATATGCCGGGAACAAGCCAGAACAGCAGCAGCAGCTTGATTGGCCATGCTCCGCTGTACCGACCAATGCGGTGCCGGGATCCTCCCCCACTTGGTGATCTGTGGTGAGCTCCCCCAATCCAGGGCAGCAGTGTGAATGTTCCAGCACGCCTTCTCCCGGTAAGCTCCCACAGAAGACCACCCGTGTGACCGGGAAACCCCCAGAACAGTTTGTTCCGGGGCTTTTTGCCACAACTGGCTCCCGGAGCGAATTGCCAGTCTGAACTCAGCCATTGACTCCCCCCAGAGCTATTTTATGTGCAAATGAACTCTCTAACAAAAGAGTTGCCTACTCCTACAACTTTAGAATGGAATAGATTCTTCCTAATCTAGTAGTGTGCAGGTCAGTGAAAATCAGAATTAGTCAACATCTGATGGTACTGAAGAGGAACTTCAGCAATCTAACCTTGAGTTGTCTATTAACATTCAGAAATGATTGCTGCTTCTTAAAAGAAAAGTTCAAACACCTTGGAGTTCTCAGTAGAGACTGAGATTTAAGAACACTTTAGAATGTAAGCATCTTTGTTCTTTTCCAAAGGCATGGGCACTGCAGTATTACATTTTCCTCCCTTCATAACTAAGTTATTAGCTTTTACTTCCACTTGTTTCTCAGTGCAGTAACAAGCAGTTGGGAAGGACAGCATATTTTGTGATGGAAGAACAGTAAAAGTATGACTCTTCAGTAGAGAAACGCATTTTTAAATAGTTTTACGGAAACTTATACCACCCTTGAAATTCTTCAGATGTCTGGAGGTAACCTCGTTTTGCCCCAAAAAGAACCTCCAAATTCATTGTAAAATTTCACTTCTAGCGAAATTTGGTAGCAGCTTCAAGCAATGACAAAGAACATACTAGGCACTACATTACCTCTTTTCACATTTATTATGTAACACATGAAATGTACTCTTCCCATATGTTTTAAATGGAGCTCATGTATCTCACTCTGTGTATGTGTACACATATGTGTGTGTGCATAATTTCTTCCTACAGGGAAACTCCACAATCCAGTACAGAGCTACGCAAGGTTAAGTTCATTGTTATCAATTCTGGCTGAAGGATAAGCAAAGGAAATGTGAAGCACTTGCAGTTCTTCTACCACAGTTTGCCTGGAATGGCTAAAGTGGATCTTAAAATAAATTTTCAGTTCCCAAAATGGTAGGAGGTTCCCAAACTTTGGAATGGTTAATCTTATTAAGTAAAACAAACAAAAAATGGTTTAAACCATGTGGCCAATTCAAGCATTATTTCTGATGGCACCACAGCCTATTCATGTCCCTTATGGCTGACCAGGACTACAATAAGGCCATCCAATCACTCTGTTTTCTGTCCAAGAAGTTCAGCAGAGTATGTTTCTATGAATTTAATCTTCACAACAACCCCATGAAATAGGTTAAGCTACAAGGCCCAAGGCTACCAAGTGAGCTTTATGGCAGATATGAATACCAATCTCCCGAGCTCTGGTGTAACAATTTATGCCACGCTGGCTCTCTGCTCATTTGGTTTCTCTTCAAAGGTGTACATTCTGTGTCCTCCTAATCTAATCAAGACACATGCAGTGATATGCATTACATTTATGACAGGATAGAGTGGTTACAGTTACAGAGCATGGAATCAAAGTAATGCTTAGGCCTCAGTCCTCCCTAGGGTGGTAAAGCTCACATCTAAAGAATCATGGATACAGAAAAAAGACAACTAAATATCTGCTTGCCACAATTAACTTCTCAATTTGCCTATAAAAACACATGCCTCTCTAGTCTTTTTTGTAACATACCACTGAAAAGCAGCCTTACTTACATTTTAGAAGAAATAAAACCCTCTAATGTAAGGTAATGAAGTGAACGCTTATCTAAACCTCCTTAGATTCCAAGCAGAGTTCTGGTAAATAAATAAATGTAGGGTAGTATATTAAGTCAATTATTTTCTTTCTTTCCATTAGGATCCTTAATGTTAAACCAAGCTCAAAGTGTTCATTGGCTTTGGAGTGCCTTTTTTAAAAAAGTTGCTGTTCTCTGTAATTTTTGGCATAGCCTACTTCTGCAAGCCATCTGGTTTGTATCATTTGAATGTAATTCTTGTCCTACAAGCCCCCCTAGCATGAAGTACTGCGTAGAACTTCTTCTACTTTCTGTGTGCAGCTTGCGAACATTTAGAATGTATAGAAATGAAGGAACTTGTATTTGGAGATAAGGTTTAGATAAGACTAACTTTGCCTGACACTAGAACAAAGCTTAAAAGTCCAGTGGCGCCATTATGATATCAAAGTTTTATTCAAGGGATAAGCTTTTGTGTACATACATACTTACTCAGATACAGTGTGTATGCACACAAAAGCTTATACCGTGAATAAAATTTTATTGGTGTTAAAGGTGCCACTGGACTTAACCTTTGTTCTCCTGCTTCAGATCAACATGGCTACCCATCTGAATCTTGCCTGACAATAGGAATTCAATCATTTCTCTTTAACCACTATCAATACTATTCCTATTTTAGATCATGTTTATTGTATTTTTACTTATTTTACAATTTTATGTTATATGATTAGCTTTCTAGTTTTTTGTTGATACATCACTTAAACCAACTGTGAATATTTCATTTAATTAATTGGAAAATATTTCCTGGGGAAAGTGACAATATTCAGATTTTGGTCAGACCAAGTTCAGACTGGCAGTTTGAAATGGGAGTGAGTTGTGGCAAAAAAACTCTGGAACAAACTGTTCCAAGTTTTCCCAGTCACACTGCACCGACTGATGCGGGAGCATACCGGGGAGGAGGTGTGAGGGAGCCGCCTCACACTTTTGGCCCAAGGTCATGGCTGTAAGGTGTGGCTTTCTGTTTCGCTAATCTGGAGATATGCACATATGTGCATGAGCACACAATCAAAATTGTGGATTTTAATGTTCACACTGTGTTGGTGTGGGATATACGTGGGATAGACATGCTTTCCGGGATTTGATACCGCTTTTAACAGGTATCTTTTTAACTTGGGAATGAAGTGTTACAAGACAGGTTGAGTATGGCTGGGGAACACTGGACAGATGTGTCTGTGTGAACGCCCCCTTTAATCCGCTTGTGTAATGTTGCTGAAACATGCCTCTCTCGGGGCAAACTGCCAGTCTGAACTCAGCCTTTGATTCTGCAATCTGAATTTCAGATTTCAAAGGCATTTAAATCTGCAACTTGCAATCTGAATTTCAGATTTCAAAGGCATTTATATCTGCAACTTGAAACTAAAATGTTGTGAAATGTTAGTGGGTTTTTTTCCCCTTCAAAATTCATGTAGGATCTGGTTTCCCACATCTGTATTAATTCCTGCTCTTAAGTACATGGTGGAAACTATCTGGACTTTCCCCTTCTTAGTGCACAATTATATTACACGGAGAGGTTATTAAACCTGGAGCTTTCATCCATTATTTTTCATGGTCTCCTTGCTTAATGGTTTTTAAACTATGTGCTACAGTATACCAAAATGAATACTATACCTGCAGTGGAACAGCTGTGCGTAGACCTTGTGGAATGCAGTAATGCACTCTGGCTCATCCATCATGCACTTGTAATTATGGCAGTCTCACTTCAGCCTATATTAATGGGAAAAAACCATGCTGGTATTTCAAACAGAGGCAAACAAGGTGGGCTAGTATCCCACTGATTATCAAAAGCCAGCAAATGTCAATGCAAGTCATATCAACTGTGACTATAGTACTATATCATTTGTACTTGGTTGTGTATACATATGTAAATAAAACTTACTTAATTCATGTTCAAAACTGGGTGTGATAAACTTTGAAACAAGCAGATAAATTTTGGTTTTAAAACTGTTATTTTATAATCCTTTGTTGTGAAACCTTTTTCATGGAAGTTTGAACAGCAATGACCTCTACCCCCCAATGTCAAGCTGGATCCTTATATTTGGACTATTGTTCTGTCATAAACATTCACCACGTGGAATCTTCAGTGTGGATAGGAAAATTCCAGAGGTAAATTATTACAATAATGCAGCATTCAGTGATGTGTAGATCAGCCTCAGACCTCCAAACTCAAAGGGTAGCAGTGTGTCCATTCACTGCTATAATCTTTCATGCTCAGGGCCGGCTCCAGGTGTCTGGGTGCCCTAGGCAGGACAGCCTGGGGTGCCCCCCACTGGGGATGCCAACCTCCCGGTGGGGCCTGGAGACCGGGGGGCGGCGGCGGAGCGCTGGCTTTCCTGGAGGCTCTGCAGCTGCGGGGCCCCCAGGAAAGCCAGGGAAGGGGGCGGGGGGTCTAGCTGCCACCCCCTCCTTCCCAGCGCCAGCTTTTCTGGGGGCTCCATGGCTGCGGGACCCCCAGGAAAGCCAGGAAGGGGGCGGGGGGTCTAGCGGCGGCGGCGGGCGCCAGGTTAGGGTGGTGGGGGGGCACTTTTTTTTGGGGGGAGTGGGGAGCCATTTGGCACCCCTGAGGCTGGCGCGCCCTAGGCGAGCACCTAGTTTGCCCTATGGGCAATCTGGCCATATTCATGCTATAGCAAACATTTTGGATATTGTGCCAACAATGAAGATTTTTTTCCTGAATTCTCAGAAGCATTTGTTTTTTTAAAATGTCAGTTTAATTTATCTTCCACTTACCACCTTCTTGTTTAACTTCATGTCTTCAATATAATGGCCACCAAAATTCCACCAACAAAATTTTATTCTACAATGAACCAACCAAGTAGACTTGAAGAAGCAATCTTTTTGTCTCTATGCAAAAGACTGTCTCTCAATTAAGCATCTGCAGTTAGCTGTACTTCAGTTTATTAAATATTTTAACAAAACTTAAATTCAAGAGCTCCAACTTAATTATGTTGGGAACTGGGCTACATGTTATTTTTATCTTTGCATATTGTTAGCCAAATTGCCTTAATTTCTTATTAATATTGGGGAATTATGATTATTAATTGGCAATAGGCAAATTAGTGAATGAACACCAGTGTCCTGCCCTTCCAGAGCTGCCAGTAACAGACACGGAGGCTGAAGTTAGCTTAAAATGATGTATTTACTGTAGTTTTCTTCACACACAAACAATAAACACACACAATTATTCAGATTCTAGGAAATAAAGATAGATAATCAGCATGTTTGCATGAGCAGGATATTTGTTGTTTGGGTAATAGTTACCTGTCCAATGAGATGAAGGCTTCCAAATGGAAAAATAAGGGAATTATAGAAAAATGGGGATTATGCTAGGAAAATGGAGTGTGCAAACTGAACCAGCAGAAAGCACATGGAAGACTCTAGCGGCCATCAAAGAGCCTCAGGGTAAGATGGGTGGCAAGATAGCCACAAGTTCAAGAATAAGAGAGTTATAGTGGTCATTGGGGGGGGGAATAGAGAGAGAGACCATATGGCTGGGTGCCCCCTTTTATGAGGGAGGCTTGGGCCAGGCTGGCCACATGTCCTAGTCACATGTCTCTTGGGGGTGGCCTAAGCTGGTCACATGTCTTGGCCCACCTCCTATTAGTCTATCCCCAAAACATGCTGATTGGTGTTGGGTTCAAGGGGGAAGGGTCTAGGGGAGTAGGCAATATTGAGAACTAGTAACTTAGACTGGAGTCTGGCACCTGGGTGTAGGTGAGATGAGTCATCGGGCCAAGGCCATTGTCTTCTTGATGGTCTTAGCCGGGTCCTTGATGGGTGAGTGATTAGTTGCTAAGCAACTATGAATAGAGTCTCTGAGCTACATGTAGTTTTGCAGGTATGTGTGGGGAGGAAAGGGGTCTGCCTGCGTGCGCTGGAGAGGTCTCCTAATGGCATTTTGGAGAACTTTGTCTTCATGCTCTGGCATGGCATGGCACTTGGTGCTTTGTGCATACTATGGAACTGCTTCATTTGCCATCAGATGAGAGGGCTGGCAACCTTGGGACAGCAGTGAAGAAAGGAAGGTGTCCTTCTCTCAGGGTGCAGTCTTAACGGGCATCTTAGTAGGTCATCATGCTTTACAGTTCTTTAAGCAGGCTTTGCACAGTCCATACTTTATTACAGTTCATAAAAGGCACAAGGAAGCCTTGCAGGGCAACAATATTTTCTTTTCTCAGATTTTCACACACACCACCAGTGAATAATCATCTACATCATGCACAGTGGTTGTTTGTGTTTCTGTGCTTATCCGGCTTCTGACTGTAATTCAATGTATGAATCTAGTTTTGTTGGTTATGCCAGCCAACTATAAAATTAATACAACAGACATTCATTCTCTCTCTTAGAGATGTAGTATTCATTCCGTCTTTATTGTTTCCCTTGATCTTAACAAAAGCCTTCCAAATTGAATATATGTATTTCTTCACTCCTCATTATAAAAATAATTCTTCCCTAATTAGCTTTCTTCTTAAGAGCCTTAGCATAGAGGTGAAGGACTGAAACATCATGAAGCTTGAATAGTCTTCAAAGGGCACTTCACAACATTCATTCTAGGAGCAACAGGAGCAGAAAGATCCTCATTAAGAGGAACTTTCTGTTACAGAAGTTTTGACCTACCTATGCTCTTTAAGCAATATTGTAGCCCTCCAATTATCTTTGACCACAGTAATATTTGAAGCTGGTTTGTACTGTGTCAGACCATTGGTCCATTGAGCTTAGTGTCATCTACTCTGACTGACAGAAGCAGCTCTGTAGGACGCATACAGTGATGGGCCTTTCTCTAATCCATACTTCCTGAGATCCTTATACCAGAAATGACACCAGGGATTGTATTTATTTATTTGTTTATCTCACAAGGGCCACCAAAGTGGCTAACAAATGAAAACATACATAATGAAATCACATTTTAAAATTAAAGGTCAGCACCAGCACCTTGAATGGCACTTGGAAACAAATTGAGAGCCAGTGTAAATGGGCCAAGACTGGAGTGATAAGGTCCCTGTGACACACTTCAGTGAAAGTCCTGTTGGCAGTATCTTACACCATCAAGTTACTGAACACTTCTCAAGATCAGCTCTTTCTGAAGCTCATTGAAGTAATCTAATCAAGATGTAACCAGGACACGCACCACAGTGACCAGATCTTTTCTGTACCTACCACATTCTTCTTACCACTTATTTATATTTATTTATTTATTTATTACATTTCTACCCCGCCCTCCCGCTGAGGCGGCTCAGGGTGGCTTACAGACAGTTTAAAATCAATATACAATTTAAAACCAGCAAATACAAAATATAAAATGCATTCTATATACAATTTAAAACCAGCAAATACAAAATATAAAATGCATTCTATACACTTCCAATAAACACAGTAACACAACATGATACAGCGGCATCCTGCAATAAAGTGCTAGTGCGACCCAGCCGGTGTAGTCAGTTCTCATTGAAATGCTTGGTGAAACAGCTCCATTTTTACGGCGCTATGGAACTGCTGGAGGTCCCATAGAGCTCTAATCTCATCGGGGAGCTCATTCCACAGCATTGGCACTGCCAGGGAGAACACCCTGGTCCTAGTCACCACCACCCTGGCATCCCTAGGCCCAGGGGGAACAGGTGGTGTTGTGTTGCAGACCGCAGTGCTCTCGGGGGAATGTATGGGGAAATGCAGTCCCTCAGGTACATCTTCTGCCCTTCATATAAATTAGTAGACATCCTGACAGGGATTGCCTCACTTTCTGTCCCTAAACTTCTAGATTGTGGGTGGTTACTCTTCTGAATCAGAGCACTGGCCACCTGCCTTTGCACTACAACACTTGGTGAAAAGACATCTTCAGAGCAAGCTTTTGGATGAGATAGTTCAGGGAAATCCCTGGGAGAAGTTATTACTCCTATCTGTCATCAGTTTTGGTAAGTGCCCAGATTTCCTTTATGAGCTAATCCATCCATTCATCTAGAAATATTTTGTATTCGTATAATAATAAAAAAACACTGTCTGTGACCAATTTATTTCATCTACATATGTTCTTCATTTCATCTTGGCTCTTAAAGATTCTCTCCACCCTTTTTAGCCTCCCCTACTGATTTCATTCAAATGCAACAGATGAATCTCCAAGTACAAATATGAAACATTGGCAGGGTTCCTGTCTATCTTGAAAATAATATGCAAAGAGCACAGATTCTAAGCCTGTCGAAAGGACTATGTAAAAAATATCTGAGCCAGAGCAGTTGATTAATTGGTTGTCAACAAAATATTCAAATAGATTTGATTCCATTACCACAGCATTTGCAATCCTATACATTTGCACTCCTATGCCATTGCCTGCCTATGTTTAGCAACCCTGGACTTCCTTCGTAGTCTCCCAACCAAGTATTAACCAGGGCTGACCCTGAAGAGATTGGGCCACTCTGGACCATTCAGATCAGGGCTTTGCAACTGAACACAACAATTAAAATGAGCAGACTGCTAGAATTCCACAAGTCTACAATCCAGTATGTTTCAATACTTCTATAGTCTGGGATCTTTAACAGAGTTGCATAAGAGTAAGACTTCAAATTACAAGAAGCCTATTCAAGAATCACAGTCTGTTTATATCACTATATTCCCAGAGACTGAGTTGCTTTATGTGCAATTCCATATAACTAAAGAAATGAAATTGTGTGAAATTGTGATTCAGTTTGTTAGGCAATCTAATTTTGTTAATTAGTCTTAGCAAGTGAGTACAAGCCATCTTGTACAACCAGAGCTGTCACTCTCTTCACATATATACACACACTAGTGTAGTAGCATTTCCTTCTGGTCTGCTGCCATGCCAGTAGGAAATGTATGTGAAGGAAGCAACTGTGATGGTGGGACCAATCATTTGATTATTTTCTATTTGATTTACACTTCATCGATGGAAGATACTGAATAAGTATAGAAATATATATACAATGGGCCTCATTCATTTGGTCGCCTCAAGTTCTCTGTGACTATACCATATTTTAGTTGCATCTACTGATAAATTCATTATCAAATAGCAGGCAACACAATATTCTTGAAATAGTGTAACCAAGTAATTACTGTATATCATAATCTGTATCCAATAATATCAAGTAGCATACATATAATTTTCTTTTTTTCCTTTTTTACCCAATCAGTAGATCTCGTGAAAACTTTTATATCCATGAATCAATCAATAGATATTAGAACCTAGGCAGGAAAAAAAAATGTGATTATTCAAATGATACAGCAAGGAGTCACTCTGTGGTGATCTTGGCATCTTTCAAAAATTTTCTCATGTAGCCTCAGGAGCTATTTACAAGAACATATGCATAGCATAGTGTTGTTACTTTCTGCCATTCTGAGGGATTCAGAGGGGAAACACAGACTACAGGGGAAATGGAAATCCACCTGTGTAATTGATTTATGACTTTTTGCTGTTGCGGACCTCACAGAGCTCCTGTTCTACCAGGTGATACATTGGCTGTACGTATCTGCTTCAGAATACTGGCAAACATCAATATTGGCTCACCAGTGTGGTTAGAGATCTCTGTTCCAGATGACAGGTGTGTGGTTTTATGAGACCACATACAAAAATACAATTGACATATAAACAAAACTATCTTAATTGGTGTTATATATAAAGTTACCTTCTCCAGAAGACTGGAAGAACTATTTTGGTTTTCAATATGCTTGAAAAATCAGATCTGAATTCAACATTACCTCATGTAAACTACTGGCCATATACTGAAGCCATCATTTTATTGAATTTAGTTTTTACTTTGGCTCATAATTGCATCCTAGTTTCACAAGAGAGATGTATTCCAATGAGTTCAGCATTCTGTGGGTGCCATGTTTTTCTGCCAGAGACCTAATGTGAGTGGATGTGAGCCAAAAATTTAGTAGCATGCCTGTGTTTATATCATTTAAAAAAAGGAAAGAAAAATAAAACATGTAAACTGGAAGCATGTTAATGGAACAAGAGCCACTTTCCCCCCTACCAAACACTTCCCCCCTCCCTACCAGACATGAATATGTGCCAGATTGGAAGTGTCACAGTCATGGAAGGAAGATACTGGTTAGTCTGTTTATAGAGAAAGATACCAGTTGGTTGCCATCTACAGTCTAGAACAGATTAATATTTAATCTCGAGACACTGTATAGCAGGGGTCCCCACTGTAGTATGCATGAGCACCATGGCGCCTTCTGGCACCTACCAACACCTTTCCTGAAGCCCACAAGTGTTTTTAGAAAGTGGGCCAAGGCAGGTGGATCTTTTACCCAGCAGGGCCATTTGGCTCTTCACTGTGTGTATGCAAAAAATGTATGCAAAAAATATTTTTTTAAAAAATGTTCATTTTAAAAAGGCATCCTGTTTAACAGAGTTTCTGCCTGAAATTCTGAAGAGTTACTTAGAGTTATGCATAACATCACTCCCTGATATTTCGTAGTTGGATGCAGGGTTGCCAGCTTCCAGGTGGAGCTTGGAGATCTGTTTTTATACCTGATCTCCAGGTTATAGAGATCAGTTCCCCTGGAGAAAATGGCTACTTTGGAGGCTAGACTCTATGGTATTGTACCATGATGAGGTTCCTCCCCTCCCCAAACCCCACCCTCTCCAGGCTCCACCCCCAAAATTTTGAGGTATTTCCCAACCCAGAGCTGGCAACCCTAGTTGCCTGCCCCTCCTGTGGTGGCCATTTTGTGTTTGGCTCTGCCTGCTATGACAGACATTTTGGGGTTACACCCACCACCCTGTGTTAGAATAACAAGGGTCCCAGCAGGCTTGAAAAGTTTTGAGACTGCTGGGCTAAAGAACAACAATTATTTTAAGAATACTTTTATGCACATAAGAAGTATGGTCCTTTTTCGAACTTGTGAAACGCTCTTATGAGAAATGCCATAATTAGCGTACTAATTATGTGTTATCCCTGGTATAAAGCCCTTAGCTCATAAAATGATGTTCTTGCCCCTCCCCTCAACACAGATCCAACAGGCCAAACTATTGGATCAGGGTAATGGTTCTCAATTGTGGAGCAGGGTTTCAGAGAATTAGATGGTAATGGAAAGATCTTGCAGCAGGCAGAGGCATGCTGACAGGAGGCATTTCTTTCAACGTAATAAGACCTCCTCATTTTTCCTTCCTGCTGCAGCACAAAATGATGATCCCAATGTGTTTCTGGGAAACAGGGTACCCCCAAGAACAGAATGAGGATGGAGCAGAAGGTTTGTAACAGAAAGGGCAAACCAGAGAAAACCAGCTTTGCTTCCATTAATGGAAATCTCCTGTGGGATCCAAACCACTGGCACACTCCTCCCTTCAGCCAGCCATTAAAATTCTTATATTTAAGGCATTAAGCACAGATGCTGAAAACAGTTGGGGAGTGTATGGCTCTTTCAGCTTCAGGAATAGAAGAAGAATTGGTTTTTATACCCTGCCCTTCACTACCCTCCCCACAACAGACACCATGTGAGGTAGGTGGGGCTGAGAGAGCTCTGAGAGAACTGCCCTTGAGAGAACAGCTCAGAGAGAACTGGGACGGACACAAGGTCACCCAGCTGGCTGCATGTGGAGGAGTGGGGAATCAAACCCCATTCTCCAGATTAGAGTCCGCCACTCTTAACCACTACACCAAACTGGCTCTTCCTGCTTCTTTCTATTTATGTCTGGCATTAGGAGGGACTCTTTTAAAGCTAGTGTTAATTTAGTGCCCCACTGCAGTTATCTTATTCACACTGCTTTAGGCTGCATACATGCAGCTGTGGGATTGAAGTGTTTATTTACTTTCCTAATGAAAGGATTACTTACCAGGGGTTGTGTGGCACTTAAATGGTAGATGCTTAGAAAGGGGGGGAATTTTTTTAAAAAATTGAATGACACCAGATTGAGGAAGTATTTGCTGCTTATAGCATACAAGTAGCACATGTTGTCCACTGTAAATGCTATCTATAGCATCATATGCACCATAAGCATAAATTAGCTGCATTGCAATACATACTTATAGGGTGATTTCCCACTAAAGCTTGCCGCGGGGTTGTGCTGCCGTTTGCCCGGAGATTTTTAGTCAATTTCACACCCGAAGCCGCGGGGCTGCATTTTGACCCGTGGCTTCGCCGATTTCCCCGCAGTTTCGTAATCCTGTTTTTTGAGGATTACGAAACTGCGGGGAAATCGGGCGGCCGCGGGTCAAAATGCAGCCCCGCGGCTTCGGGTGTGAAATTGACTAAAAATCTCCGGGCAAACGGCGGCACAACCCCGCGGCAAGCTTTAGTGGGAAATCACCCATATATATAGTGAGTAACCTGCTCAGTACTGCTACAGCCCAGAGGCTCCAACATACTGCTAGTGTTTTGTGGGAACATCAAAATGCTACAGTGTTCTGGAACACAATCATCATGATAATCATGTGGGGCTATTTCTGACATTTATCGATATCAAAGTATGAATGCTTTCCTTTGGCTACAGGAGACAAAAGTTCTCATCATTCAAATATAACATTTATACTGTACTTTTGATGTTTTATGCAGCAGCCTTAAAGAACATTCTGTAATAGTAGTGTTATTCTCATCAAGGGTGGAGATTGCATAGCTCTAAGCATAGCTGTGATGGAGCCATTTTTACCACGGTATACATCACCCATTATCAGATCAGACCTGACAACATATTCTCCATTCTACTGATCCACAGGTCATTAGGCAGGTATTAAAGTGTCTGCCTTAAGAAATCTTAAATCAACATCACAGAATCAAAATAATAATCAGCAGTTGGAAATACTCTTTTACAGACAACAAAATTATAATAGCCAATCTTTCTAGGTTCACTTGAAGTTGCAAAAGCTATCTGACAAAGAACAGCCTTCTGGAATCTAAGGAGGGAGGATGCCGTATGGACATCCTCCAAAAGGCTGTTTCAGAGAGCTGGTGTTATCACAGGAAAAAAATACATTGTCATGGCAGAGAAGTGAGAAGGAAACCACCTAAAAAGGAGCAGCTGCTCCAAGGATCTCAGCTCGCATGTGGATTTATACATAACTGTAATTTTAGGTCATCACTTTTCTGTCACTATTTTGTCTGCAGGAGGAACTGGTCTGAGGCCTGTTGAGAACTGGCCTGCAGGAGAAATTGGATAAGTGGATAGCAAAGTTGCCTGCAGTGACCATTTTGCAGATAAAATTTCTCACGTTCATACCACCATGGCACTCTACATCAACAGTGACAGAGTTAGAGGGTGCCCCAGTGCTGATTTGTTCAGTTGCTTGTCAGAGCTGTTTTGTGGTGGTTTCAGGAGGCCTTTTTTGTGGTTTCAGTCCTACCTGCAAGGTAGTTTTCAGAAGGTGGTGCTTGGTGGATGCTAGCTGGCACTATAGAGGCTGACAAAAATTAGTCCAACTTAAGCTTTTATGAGTTGGAACTGACCTCATTAAATGAATAATTAATATAGATTATACAGATTATACAAAGCTATTTTTAAATGTTTAACAATAAAACTGTGGTTTGAACCTAAGATATTAGATAACTAATAAAAATGTATATTACTTCTAAACAGAAAAAAGTTAACACATCTAAAATCAGTAATTCTTAATGTTTTTGATATTTGGGTATTTCTCTACCTCATGAATATCATTTTTTTCCATGGTGAGATAAATATTCTCCAGGTTGTCAAGAAGGCTCCTCAGGTTGTCATGAAAGACTGTATCTCTCCAGGGCACTTTAAATGTTTCCTTGGATCAGGGTTTAATGAATGCCTGGAGAGATTTTTAACTTGAATATGTTAAATGTGTTTGGGGCAGAAAAACTACCCCAATGGCAAAATTCATAGATTTTTGTGGCTGTTCTTTTCTGGCTGCTTTTTTTGTTTACAGAAGGCAAATGGTAAGTGCTAATTGACTGTACTTAGGAGTCATTGTTTATTCTTTTACGTGTAACAATGTCCTAAGAAGAAAAAGTTCTAGAGCCACTTTTCTCTGCATTCTGTCAAAATAAGTATAACCAGAGTAAATACACACCAAGCATTGTTCCAGGGCAAGGAAAGTGTATAAAAACAACATTATTCTCTGCTCATATGGGGTGCGAAGAAATCATAATCTTTGTTTAGACTTTAACTGTTGCTGTTAAATTTCTGAATAAATACCTGCCCGCCCACACACACACTGTATAAGTCCAGCTTTAAGACATTTCATGCTCAATTCAGTTTTCTTATTATAAAATTCTAAGTTACTGAACTTTGAGAGAGTTGTTGAACTGTAGTCTAGTCTTTGTTCAAAAGTCAATCTTTGCGAAACTAATGGAAATGTGTGTGTGTTTTTCTCCCTCCTGATATTCATAGTTTCCCTTTCAGTTGTTCAGATTCGCCAATAGCAAACTAAATTTTTCTTGCAATTAGGAAGATTACTCCCACTGGTGCTTTTTGCAGTGAGAATATTGACTTGCACTTACAAAGGTCAGGCAGTTTCAACAGTTTGGGAATAAGAAAAAGATTCCTCCTCCTTTACAAAACACCAGACTCAGCAGAACCCAACTGCTGTGATGAACTTTCACCTTAAGTCTTTCTTCTTCACAAACATGAATGTTTCACCATGTGTTACTTTAACACACGGGAATAATAATATAAAAGTTGACAAAGTCTAGGATTGCCAGCTCTGGGTTGGGAAATATCTGGAGATTTTGGGGATGGAGCCTGAGGGTGTGGTTTGGAGAGGGGAGGGCCTTCAATGGGGTTTAATGCCATCAAGTCCACCTTCCAAAGTGACCATTTTCTTTAGGTGAACTGTTCTCTGTCGCCTGGAGATCAGTTGTAATCCCAGGAGATCTCCAGCCACCACCTGGAGGTTGGCAACTCTAACAAAGATTCTACAGTATAGCCACCCAGCAGACAGGGGTGTTTTCCCATCTTTTTTTGTATGGGGGGATGATTTCTTATAGATAAAAATTCTGTTCTGTCTTTCTGTTTCCAAAAAAAAGGTAATAGTCCTTTCTATTTAACAGAGACAACTACTTAAAATAAACTCATTTCCTTCATCTATATTTTGTGACTGGTCAAGTGTGGTGCCTGTTACTTACCCCTTTAAAATAATCTTCTTTTCCTCTCTAATACAAATTCATCATGACTTCTGTCCAGACATAAGAACAGATCGACTGAATCAGCCTAAGTATCTGTTTAGTCCAGCATGGTGTTTGAGCCAACAATCCTATGTGCCGACACACCAGCAGGTCAATGGAATTCCTGTTAACACTGACTGCCTGAGATCATGTTATGAATGACAGGCAGCCCTTCCATCCAACAGAGAGAGATGCAACAAATACATTATCTGACTTGCACAGAGAACAGGAAATGAAGCTCCTGGATATAGACAAAGAGTTAAGGGCAGCACCAGTACTGCAGCCGTGTAACTTTTCCAATACAGTCTGAGTAACTGAAACCAATTGTCCTACTTAAATAATCCAAGCACTATTAAATCAAACTACAAAAATGGGTCTTTACAAGAACATGATGGGGTTTAATATATGGTGAGAGAGTTTTGTTTGGTGGGTTACAAACCGTGAATGGGATGTGATATGATGTTGTGTGACAATTCATTAGACGATTTGTTGGCAGAGTTTAAATATGCAAAGGAATGGAGCACCAACTGTTTAGAGAAAATAACTCAGTTTATTAAAGAAGAAATAAACTGTGATAGAACAGAGGAGAGGGAGAAAGACTTATCTAACTGACTGACTGCTGTGACAGAGAGGAACAAAGTGGGAAGGCTCAGTTGAAGCAGGAAGTCTCCAAAGAGCCAATCAGGAGACAGGAAGGACATATTTTGAAATTGTGGGAAGTCCCTAATCTAGCTGTGCTAACTAGCAGTCCTTCAGCTGTCCCCTACAGGTTGTGCTTCTGATCTTCTTCAAGTAGGTGCACTATAGACCTTGTATATTCCAACACAATGAGCTGTAGCTGGCAGCCCAGCAAGAGAGTTTGGAGGGTGTGGGCAATGTATGCAGCATCATGTCAATGTGCAACATAACTTTTGGCACAAAACTGGAAGTGGAGTTATCATGTCAGGGTGACACTCTAGGATTCACTTAAAATTCTATGCTTAAATCCCCCTGAATGTGCCTCTGCCGGCCTGTCAATCAGTGGCAGGCAATTGGGAGGGGGAAGGGCTGGGGCAGGAGGAATCCAGTTATAGCTATAGCAAGAGATGTGCCCCACCCCTAATTAGCTGTGAGCTAATGTGAGCAAATATACTATTATATAAGACACGTTGGATCAAGGATGAAACATAGCATGGATTTAGAGATGAGTTTGAAATCCTCACCCTTGCTGTTTGAACTCTAAAATCCTTGTTTCAATTCACACCATTAAAATATGATTATTTATTTTCTCACAATTTTCTGGAACTTTGTACTGATTTATTTATTTATTATTTATTAATCATATTTATACCCCACCCTCCCCACAATGCAGGATTTCCCCCACAAATATACACATTTTCAATGTCATCTGTGCACCAATAAATTACCATTGTACAATGAACTTATAAACATACTTCACAGATAAAATATTCATGTGTACTTGCGGTGCCATGTCTTACTTGGGACCCCAAGATCGGCCCGCCTAGTACACCCCCCCCTATGCAATGAACACGCACAACCGGTTTCTTTGGAAATAATGTGGATAAATTCGGCCACAACTTTTATTGGTTACAGCTGTAGAGCATTGGCACAGCATGGGTCCACCAGATCCGACCTATCGGCTGGCCCGCATGCCAGCCGAGTTGACCATTACCCAGCCAGCCGGCATGGGTAGAGAAGGCGGGAGGGCAGGTTATCGGAGTTCACACGGACGCTTGCCCCTTTGTGAGTTCCCCTGCCCTCTGGCTGTGTGGGCAAGCACTGTTATTCCTTGAGCTAGCCAGCTCTGTTCAGCCCTCACGCCAAGACCCTTAAGGGGTCCCCAACTCCGGAATTGGCGCACAGGCCGAATTCCGCCAACGGATCCGGCCCCATGCTGTTACCGCCGAAAGTTGTGACAAATTGTGTGACAAAACGAAAAGTAAACACTAACCATACCATGACCTGCAAAGACCCCAGAAACACCCCCTTTCCTGCGCTCGAAGTCCAAATCCCCCGCCCCAGCACCCTAACAATCAGGGAGGGATGGGTGGGCAAACCGGGCTTGCCTCGTGGTCGAGTGGGGAGGGGAGCGGCTTCCCTTCGCCTTATATCGCCTCCCCCTCCGCGACCACCCCCACTAACCCTCCCTTAGCCGGTGGCGAAAGGGGGGGAGGCGCGACTTTTCCTGCCACGCGCTAGCCCCCCCTTCCGGCTGGCCAGCCTCATGGTCCCCGACCATCCCCGCAAATGGCGGGCCCGGCTTACCCGGGCCCTTTCTGCTTGTGGTGCCATGTCTTACTTGGGACCCCAAGATCGGCCCGCCTAGTACACCCCCCCCTATGCAATGAACACGCACAACCGGTTTCTTTGGAAATAATGTGGATAAATTCGGCCACAACTTTTATTGGTTACAGCTGTAGAGCATTGGCACAGCATGGGTCCACCAGATCCGACCTATCGGCTGGCCCGCATGCCAGCCGAGTTGACCGTTACCCAGCCAGCCGGCATGGGTAGAGAAGGCGGGAGGGCAGGTTATCGGAGTTCACACGGACGCTTGCCCCTTTGTGAGTTCCCCTGCCCTCTGGCTGTGTGGGCAAGCACTGTTATTCCTTGAGCTAGCCAGCTCCGTTCAGCCCTCACGCCAAGACCCTTAAGGGGTCCCCAACTCCGGAATTGGCGCGCAGGCCGAATTCCGCCAACGGATCCAGCCCCATGCTGTTACCGCCACAAGAACAGGACGACCCCATTAGTCCTGTTCCCGCCAACGCCCCTACAGCTGTAGCCATGAAAGCAGGTAATGACGGACTCCATGCAACCAGACATCCATACCCCAGGCTGACAGGTGTACATCATCCGCTCGGAACAGGGCCTCCATCTTGTGAGAGATGTCAGGGTGACGGATCCAGATACCGCCCGCCGACTCGACTGCCTGGCCCAGCCTGCCGGACACCTTCCGCCTCGACACGTCCACCTTTTTGGGATGAGTTGCGCCTCGCCACGACCTCCGTTCCAACCAATCCGACCAGAAGATGATGGTGCCGGGCATGATCTCGCACAATAAGGCCAGGTCGGCCAGTACCTGGCGCTCGAGGGACACCCCGGGGCACTTGGTCAAATCATTTTCCCCGAGCTGCAGCAGCAGTGCATCAGGAGGGTGGCGCCTCACCCCGACGTGCCCCAACCAGGGCAACAGGGACCTCCATCGCATGCCTCGCTGTGCCATCCACGTTATGCGAGCTGCACCTTCCAAGCCCAAGTCTTTGCCCCAGCCTGACGAGGATGCATACAAACCTGCCCAATAGACGATGCTGTGCCCAAAAATCCAGACTGTTCTGTACACCTGTCCTGGAACTGGGGAGTCAGAGAGAAGGTCACTGGCTGGACTCCAGCTGTGGCCTGATGTACGCCCGAAAGGCCGTAGAGCGCCATCGGCCTATGGCCCATATGCGTGCTTCCGGCAGGCCGATACCTGCAGCCGTGGTGGCCGCCCCGATCCTAAAGGAGTGAGGCCCAAATTCCTCGCCTGGTAAGCCCAAAGCCCCCAATGCCGACCTGAAAACCCCCGTGAACTGATACCTCGTCAATGGGGCCCTGTCTCTATGGATAAGCAGCGGACCATCTCCCTTAGGTCGCCTTGCTAAAAAGGCCCGAGTGGTCTGCACTGGACATGGGCCGCCCGGTAGTGGCCCCAGGTGCAGGCGCACCCCTTTTCCCAGCTGATCTGTCTTTGACCTCCGAATATACAATGACATCCCCCTCGGTCCGAAGGAAACATCCCGAACACCCAAGGGTGTGTTGGTGAACGAGATTTTGGAGCTTGCTACCAGTTCCCCGACTCTCAAGGCCCCGAAAAAGGCCAAGACAAATGCGGTCTCAAAGAGTGCGGCCTCGTACTGGGACCAACACAGCGCTGGCAGCTCCCGCAAAATCCCCCCCAACAACTCCAATGTCACGGGCCATCTACGATCCGGAGGCCGCACAGCTTGCCTCCGCCAGCCCTCTACCGCTCTACGAGCTTGGAATGAGAGGCATGGATCCTCGAACCCCTCCGCCTTGCTAAAGAATGTGATGGCGGCCATGCGACCCCTGATGGTGCTGTGGGAGAACCCACTGTCCTGCAGGCATGCCATGTAGCGAAGCACCCATTCCCTCTCCACCGGCAAGGTCTGCGGCCCCCGAACCCCGCGGTAAAGTCAAAAAAGGCGTCTATAGCCTTGGCGTACATGGCGAGAGTGGAGGGGGCAATGGACCCATAGATGCCCCACCTTATTGTACCTTCCCAAGTTCCCACAGCTCCTTCGGAAATGGGTCTGAAACATGGTTGGCTCCTGGCACCAGGATGCGGAAGCGTTCCTCCTGTTGGCGAGACAAAGCGTCCGCTATGCTATTATCCACGCCCGGCACGTGACGTGCGGTAAATGTAATGTTATCGGCCAGGCAGGCCAAAACCAGGCAGCGAACCAACCGCATCACCCTTTCTGACTTGGAGGTTTGCTTGTTCACCACCCGCACGACTGCTTGGTTGTCACACCAGAACCGCACCCTTTTGTCCCTAAAGAGATCTTTCCAAATGATCACAGCCACCAGTATTGGGAAAAGCTCCAAGAAGGTGAGATCCTTGAGCACTGCAGAACCCTCCCACTCCTTGGGCCAGGGCCGTGCGCACCACTTGCCGTCGTAGTAGACGCCGAACCCTGCGCTGCCGGCCGCATCTGAGTGGATCTGAATGGCATCCTTCAAATTCATTGGGTGCTGCCAAATGGTAACCCCATTGTATCCTGCCAGGAAACGCAGCCACACGCCCAAATCCTCCTTCATGCCCTTGGTCACCCGTACCCGGTGATGAGGTGCCCTGACTCCAGCCGTCACTCTAGCCAGCCTCGCGCAGAAAGCCCTGCCGGGCGAAACAACTCGGCATGCAAAGTTCAAGTGTCCCACCAGTGACTGCAGTTCCTTCAGTGTGCACTTCGGCCGCGCCCTAACCAAGGAAATGAGAGCCTGGAGGGCCAAGAGTTTGTCCTCCGGCAGCCTGGATGCCCCAGCTACAGAGTCTAATTGGATGCCCAGGTATGTTAAGCTAGTTGCTGGCCCTTCAGTCTTGTCCCCCGCCAATGGCACGCCGAGCTCTTCAGCAAGCTCCTGAAATGCTCGTAGGGACCGTGCGCAAGCCTCGTCGTCCCCGGGGCCGACGAAAAAGAAGTCATTCAGATAATGAGTAATCCCCGTGGACCCAGTCCTTAACTTCGCTGCCCACTCGAGAAAGGTACTGAACGTCTCGAAGGCTGCGCAGGCTACTGCGCAACCCATAGGCATGGCCTTGTCAATATACCATGCCCCTTGGAACTTGAAACCCAGTAATGAGAAGGACTCGGGGCTTACCGGGAGCAATCAGAATGCTGACTGAATGTCGCACTTGGCCATGAGTGCCCCGTGCCCGCAAGCCCTGACTAATCCGACCGCATGATCGAAGGAAGCGTATTTGACCGAGCAGAGCTCAGGGGGGATACTGTCGTTTACCGAAGCTCCCTTCGGGTACGAGAGATGCTGAATTAGGCGATACTCGCCTGGTGTTTTCTTCGGCACCACCCCCAGGGGAGAAACTCGCAGGTGTTCAATAGGAGGTGCGCTGAATGGTCCCGCAATGCGCCCTGCCGTCAACTCTTTTTGCAGTTTTGCGGCAACCACCTCAGGCATCTCCCTGGCTGACTTCAGGTTGTTGGAATCGGTAGCTCTGCGTGGGCCTCTGGCAGGAATGGGAAAACCCTTCGTGAACCCGTCCAGGATATACTGTCCGGCCTCCCGCAAGGGGTATTGCGCCAATAGTGGTCTCAGAGCGTCCACCCGAACTGGGGTGACTGCCAAGGACCACCAGCCTTGTGGGGCACTAGCGCCTGGAAGCGGAAGTGGCTGCGGTGCCTGACGACCCCCTCCCCCTTTTGTGTTGGCACCACCGGAGAAGGGTTTTCCACCCCGAAAGGGCTGCTGGGTGCCGTTGGACCGTGGGCAATACACCCGCCCGTGCCCCCCCCGCACACCTCACAACTGTGTTGGAACTTGCACCGTGCCCGTCGACATCGGCCCTGGTTATATTCCCAACAGACCCCGCGCGACCGGTCCTTGCGCGTGGCCCATCGGTCGGCCTTCCCGTCCCCTTTTCCTTTAATGCACGGGCCAACCTCCCTGAGCCATACCTTGTCCTGTAGCAGGTCCCACCGAGCCCTGTCATTGCGTGACGCCAGCTTACGGCAGGTCTCATCGTAATCGATAGCAGGCCCCTCGCCCGCCAATACCCTGGCCTGGACCACGTTGCTCATGTGGTTGAGCAGGTGCCAGCCCCTCTCAGGGTACGCGGTGGCGACTACCCCCGCATACACCAAGTAACCAGAAACCCAGTTGAGGAACGTGTGCTCTGCTTCCTCGTTCTTCTCCTTCTTCTCTTTTTTATCAGGGTGCGCTGTGCGGGCCACAGCCCCCCGCTTTTGAAGCAAAGTAAAGACATTCACATAATACCCGTCCAGAATGCTATCCCTCAGCTCCTCAGATAAATGGAGCCCCGGGGGTTCCTCTCCGTTCGAGTATGTGGAGAGGATGGCAGAAGGATCAGAGACATCGATGTTATCCCAGACCACCCCAGTATCCCGCCCGGCTTGCATGGCCAGTGCCCTGCGGTGTATAGCCCAGGCTGGAAGCCCTGGCTCATGGGCCGCTGCTGCCCAGTAATTGCTCGGAGGCTGCCCGCTACGCCCCGCAGCCGAACCCTCACCTGAGGATGCCTCGCCCTCGCCCTCGTCGCGGGAGCGCGCAGAGGAGCCCGAGCTACCCCTCTCCCGTCCCCCATCCGTGGAGCGTGCTGCAGGCCGCGACGCCCGACGACTAGCTGAGCCAGAGGAGGCCCCCCCGCGCAGCTGGGCTGAGCCTCCCGCTGACTCGGCCTTCCGGGCTCTTTTGGCCACCGGATCCTGGCTCATCTTGGCCACCTTCTCTGAGAGTTGATCGAAGGCCTGTTGAAGGCCCCGCATGGTGTCCGCCAGTTCCGCGATGCCGTCCGACCCCTCTGTGCCGCGCGGCACCGCCTTCCTCTTTGCTGTCACCCCCGCCGGTTTGTCGACTGCTGCGGGCCGTACTTGGCCTTTGGTCGCTGACCGGGGTGTTACCCCGGCAACTGCGCCTGTGCGCCGGGTGCTGCATGATGGGGGCTTCATACCTGCTCAGGACCGCAAAAGACGACATGTTAAGATCCCCATTCCCTTGTTACCCGCCACCGCAAAGGCGAGCGGCTGTCTGCGAGAGGCAGGAGTGCGCTGGTGGGGAGGTAACCTGCCCCGTGGGCCCATTGATCGGTCGTTCTAACCTAACTAACAACTGCCTAACTGCCTAACCCTTGACCCTGACCTGTCTAATTACCTGCTAAGTGATGACAGGGGGAATGCTGTCAGAGATACTCCCGCCTTCGTGGTGCCGATGGCCCCATGGCCTGGGGCGTCCACTGAGGTCCCTACCTACCCTGGTCTCTGTCCCGCCCAGGTTTGGGGGGGGGGCGCAACCCCTTTCCCAGTTCCCCTGCTGCTGGCCAGGGGGGGGCCTGGCAATGCAGTGAACTGCATCACAATGTATGCAATGCGCAAATTTCCGCCGCTGGATGTGCTCCCCGGACGCCACAACCGCTCCTGCAAGCTGTGGAATATTGTGACCGAAAGTCTGCTTATGGGAACGGAAGTGACTGGAGGCCGCCCCCTCCACCCCCATGGGCACACTTGCGGGCCCCAAGGACCCCCTTTTTATTTGTTTTATTTTATTTTATTTTGGTGAATGGTGGGCAGGCTGGAGAGGTGGTAGCCTGCTTCAGCCGCCCCGCTGCCGCAGCAGCCTGCGGGCCCATTGCGTCGCTGTGAACCCAGTATGTCCGCTGCCCCCCATCTCGCGTGGGGACCAGTGCTGGGGAGATGTGGGCCATTCTCTCCCCCCCATCCCGAAGACCACCCGGTCGGCCCTAGGATGAAACCCGCCTGGCGCAGAGGACCCTGGCAAGCGCTCGCCGGGGCGGGCGGGCGGCCTGGGGGGTAGGCCGCGTCCCACCCCCCTCCCGCCCAGAGAGTCCCCCTGGGCCCAGCTGCAGTGAGCTGGGCCCGACCGCCGATCCTGCCACGGCGGAGCCCCGGCGGAGACCTCGCTGGAGTGGATGGCGGGCTGGGGGAGGTGGGCTGGGCCCCCCCGGCAAATCCCCCCTAGTCCCGGCTGCAGTGAGCCGGGCCCGTCCGCCACCCCCGCCTGGCGCGGCGGGGCCCCGGCAGAGCCCTAGCTGGGGCGGCGGGCGGCCTGGGGGAGGTAGGCTGCGTCCCACCCCCATAACCCACCCCGCCTGCCCAGAGAATCCCCTGGGCCCCGGCTGCATTGAGCCGGGCCCGGCTGCTGGTCCGCCCGGCGGAGCCCTGCTGGGGCAGGCGGGCGGGTTGGGGGAGGTAGGCTGCCCCCCAGCCCCCGGAAGATCCCCCTGGGCCCGGCTGCAGTGAGCCGGGCCCGGCTGCTGGCCCCGCCTGGCGCGGCGGAGCCCCCCGCAGGGCCCCGGCTGGGGTGGCGGGCGGCTTGGGGGAGGTAGGCCTCGCCCCCCCAACCCCCGGAGGATCCCCCTGGCCCCGGCTGCTGTGAGCCGGGCCCGGCCACCGCCCCGCCTGGCGCAGCGGAGCCCCCCGCGGGCGTAGCGGCAGGTGAGCGGGCGGCTGGGAAGAGGCCGGCCGCGTCCCCCTCCCCCCCCGCCGATCGCCTGAGTGCTGAGCCCGGCCGCTGATCAGAGGGGCTGGAGGGCGCCGGGGAGAGGGCGCCGGGGAGAGGTAGGCTGCGTTTCCCCCCCATCCCCCCGACCGCCCCGGCATGAGGTAGGCCCCCCCGGCCCTCCCTTCCCCTCCTGGCTGCGCCTTACCTGCGCAAATCGGGCTTGCCTCGTGGTCGAGTGGGGAGGGGGAGCGGCTTCCCTTCGCCTTATATCGCCTCCCCCTCCGCGACCACCCCCACTAACCCTCCCTTAGCCGGTGGCGAAAAGGGGGGAGGCGCGACTTTTCCCACCACACGCTAGCCCCCCCCCCTTCCGGCTGGCCAGCCTCATGGTCCCCGCCCGTCCCCGCAAATGGCAGGCCCGGCTTACCCGGGCCTTTTCTGCTTAATAAAAAACAAAGCTGCAAAAATAAAATGTGGAAAATATAAATAAAAAATAAAAATGTTTAAAAAGTGGCATTTGTTTATCTCTAAATGGACTACACTATCTAATTATCAGTGCCTCAGTTTAAATTTGCCTTTGTCAAACTTTCTTTGTAAGGGAACAAAGTTAGGGTCCAGTGGCACTTTTAAGACCAACAAAGTTTTATTTGAGGTGTGAGCTTTCATGTGTACGCACACTTCATCAGACAATGAAATGGAATTACAGATCATATTTGTATATATACAAGGTGGCTTGTTAAATTAGCATGCAAAATAGTGAAGTGAGGTTTTTTATTTGCAATTTTTATTCAAAAAGATGAGCAACAATACAGAAAAAACACTATGGGTGCGTTTAGACAGCGTGCTGGAGCGGTTTAAACTGCTGCGGCACGATGCATGTTTTTTTTTAAACTGGAGAATCGCGATCACACACCTCCTCCTTCGGAGCTCCCCGCCGTCCTCCTGCAGGTGGGGGGTTTTTCCCCTCTCCTTTGAGCATGCGCACAGGCAGCCCTCTCCCAAACAGGAAGTTTGGCGCGTGCGCAGAAGAGCGATCTTAACCGGTCCCTTTAAAGTTTAAATGAAGACTCCTTTTTACATTCCCCCCCCCAAAAAAAATGGTCTCCCTGAGATCCCAGACTTGTCTAAATGCCTAAACTAGGCACCAGTGAAGCTTTTCTTCATTTAACTTAGGAGCGGAGCTCCGCTCAAGCACACACCGCTAAGGGGGGAAAAAAATGGCGGGCTAAAACCGGAAGCCGGAGGCAGCTTCCCAGAGGGGAGGGGGTTGAAGCACCCAGAAGTGGCTGGATGGAGCGATCAGACAGAGAAAAGTGCGGCTTGAAATGGAGAATCGGGAAAACACCACTTGGGTAAGTGGTGTCAAAATACTCCAGTTTACAGAGGGTTTGCTCCAGAAAGCAACGACTGGAGACGGTGGGCAGATGTTGGGCGTGTGAACGCGCAGGTAAAAGCCGTTTCTGAGCCGTGCCGAAAACGGCTCAAACGGCACGTCTGAACGCACCCTATAATAGCTTTTTACAATTTAGTCAGAAGATAAAACACAGACAGTTCTAATAGTAAGTGTTAACAACATGTGCTTGACTGAATCAAATAATAAGTTAAACAGATAAACTTGCGTTTCCAGCAAGTTACACACTTGGGCTAACAGACCATAGAGGAATTGGCATTTCATATAGTGTTGTATGAGACTGTCAGTCCAGTCAAAAAAATTATCTGCAATCCAAGAACAATTATCAACCAGTGAGCCATAGAATCATAGAATCACAGAATGTTAGAGTTGGAAAGGATCTTGCAGGTCATCTAGTCCAACCCCCTGCACTCTGCAGGAGCATAGCCGAAAGATAGCCCTACAACATAGCAGAACAGTGGGACTACTACCTCCCATGATTTGGACACAATGCTTCTGTTAATGCATCCTAAGATTGCATTAGCTTTCTTCGCAGTCACATCACACTGCTGGCTCATGTTTAGCTTGTGATCAACCAGAACACCTAGATCCCTTTCACATATGCTGCTGTCAAGCCAAGTCCCTCCCATTCTATATCTGTGCCTTTGATTTTTTGTATCTAAGTGCAAGCATGCCACAGTGCCACACAGAAACCCCAAAAGACCAAAAGGAACAACATTTGTACATGTATAAATTGATGGAGCAACCTCATTAGACCACTCACACCACACACACCTCAAAAAGAATATTTATAGCACTTGGAAAAATGTAGAAAAAGGCAACTGCAGATGAAAGGAAGTACTTCTTCACCCAAACAGTGATTAACACATGGAATTCACTGCTACAGGAGGTGGTGGTGGTGGCGGCTGGCATGAACAGCTTCCAGATGAAATTTGACAAACGTATGGAGGCTGGAGCAGACAGGAAAAAAACAAACCAACCCCCCCCCCCAAGCAACAGCAACCAGCAGAACTTTTTAAAGTTGTAAACCTGTAAGAACCAAAAAAACCCTTAATCTGTTCTAACTTCTAACCTGACTGCTCAACAGTTTCATTGAGTGCCCACGAGTTCTTGTCTTGTGAGAAAGGGTGAAAAGTACTTCCTTCTCTACATGCTCTATCCCAGCATAGCCTTGTAAACCTCTTATCATGTCACCCCTCAGTCACTGTTTCTCAAAGCTAAGAGCCCCAAGTGCCTTAACCTGTCTTCATAGGGAAAGTGTTCCCAATCCTCTTATCATTGCAGTTGCCCTTTTCTGCATTTTTCCCAGTGCTATAAATATTCTTTTTGAGGTGTGTGTGGTCCAATGAGGTTGCATCCAATGAGGTTCCTTTTGGTCTTTTGGGGTTTCTGTGTGGCACTGTGGCATGCTTGCACTGCCACAGTGCCACTTGTTTTGGAGTGTGCCACTTGTTCTCATGGCAAACAAGCACCTCCCAAGACAGTTCACATTCCCTGAGATTCTCTGGGAGAGTCTTGCCTGCCTTAAGTGCTGCTGGTTGGGTTTCCCCATTGGAAACAATGGAGGTAATGGGGGTAACCTGTTTGGGTGCCCATAGAATTAGATCCATTGGTCCAATTGCTTTGAGACGTGGGGGTGTATGTGGGGAGAGGCTCCTGAAGCTACCCTGAAGATTTGAAGCCTCTCCCTCAAACCCCCGGAGCTACTAACAGCACCGTGGGACAAAAGTAACTGTTTTTCCCACCATAGAGAACAATGGAGGGAATGGGGGCAACCTGTTTGGGGGCCCATAGAATTGGACCCCTTGGTCCAATGTTCTTGAAACTTGGTGGGTATCTTGGGGAGAGGCTCCATCAGCTACCCTGTGAGTTTGGAGCCTCTTACTTAAACCTCCTCCTCTTCAGCCCCCAGAATATACCCTATGTTTTTGCCATTGACTTCCATGGCCCATAGGATATAATGGGGCTGAAATTGACATTTGGCTGGTCGACAGACTCCCCAATCGGCTTGTACGGCTGAAACTGACATGCGGGAGCCTTTCTGCCCTCTGAAGCTGCCGGAGCTGTGCTCAGGTGCACTTCCCCCAAAAGACCCCTGGGCATAGAAATTTTTCTTGTTATTTTTAGCATCCTTCACAAGCATCAGCTCCATCTGTGCTTTAGCCTTTTTGACACCATTCCTACAGGTTCGAGCCTGCTTCTTGTACTCACCCTCAGTCATTTGTCCCTCCTTCCATTTTCTGTACATTTCCCTTTTTAGTCTCAGCTCTGCAGAGAGTTCCTTGTTCAGCCACCTCGGCTTCATTACCCATCTCCCACCTTTCTTTCTCACTGGGACAGTTTGTGATTGTGCCTTAAGCACTTCATTTTTCAGCATCTCCCATCCTTCCTGTGCAGATTTTCCCCTCAGCATTCCCAGCCACAGGATCCTACATAATATTTCTGTGAGTTTTTTGAAATCAGCTTTCCTGAAGTCCAGGATACAAGTCCTACAGGGTCCTGGTTTCACATCCTTCTCTAATGTAGTAAAGTGTTTTTTAACAGGTAAAAAAAAATGATAAGCTTGGTTTCTGGTTATCATCTGTTTGGGTTCAACTGGGGGGGGGGACACAACATCGGTAATAAATATGTCAGAACTGTAGAGTGATCTAACCCAAATTGTGAGAATTAAGTAATTTGATCCTATCCATCTCCTGTTAAGAGTAGTAAACTGAGATTTTTTTAAAGTAACATTTTACTTCACTAAAACATGGAGTTAACTGACTGAGGGTCTTGTCACACTGCCGTTTTGATCGGGATTCGCTGCTGTTTCCTTGCACATGTCAGTTTCACATTCACACACACCAATCCACCTCCCGCCCCGAAGCAGGCTTACTCGCGCAATGCTGCCGGATTTTCCTGACCCCTGGAAAATCTAGTGTTTTCCTGGCACTTCTGCTTTGATTGCACAATTTCACCTATGTGGACAGCCCATCTCTCGCAAGGATTGTGATTAGGGCCATCTGAACGCTCTTTGTGCTTTTTTTTTTTTAAAAGCTTCCTGTTTGAGCGCTTGAGCAAACATGCGCTTAATAAATCCATTTAACGTTTAATAATGGATTTATTAAGCGCATGTTTAGTCAAGCACTCAAACCAGAAGCTTTTCTTAAAAAATGCACAAAGATGGCCCTGGAGGCGGGAACGAGAGGCGGGAGCTCTGGCAGCCTGGATGGGGCCGGCAAGGAGGATGGCGGAGACAGTGGAGACGGTGGAGCCTATTTTCGTGGGGCAATGGCAGTGGCAGCGGCGGTGGCAGTACCCCCCCAAAGTGTCGGCAGGAGCTGCAGCCACCTGAGCCTCCCCATGGCTGGCAGGATCACCTGGAAGGACAGCGCAGCAGCAGGCAAGCGGGTGCTGGGAAAGAGGGGCTGGCTGCATGTAGACAGCCCAATGTGAATAAAAATGTTCCCGATTTAAATAAACTGGGAACAAAGCGCATGTCATTTGCAGTGTGACCAGAGCCATAATCCTTTTCCTGGGGTGCAGTGTTATGTCAGAAATCAACAAAATATTTCATTGCATTACAATCACTATTATAATATACTTTAAAAAACCACATTAAAATATAGGGGATGTATAGCCCTTGTTGAGAATGCCTATGTGAGGTTTGAATGAGTAAGCATATGTAATATAAGAAACCAGTATCCCTGTTAAGTCCTAGAGGGGCATTTGTTCCGAGTGTTGTAATAACTTGTAAATCAGCAGTTTTCCATTCTGTTTCTGAAGTTCCTTTGCAATAAAACAGATACTTTGAGGTCAGCCATTGAATGTCCTGGAAGGTTGAAGTGTTTCCCTACAGGTTTCTCAGTCTTGTGATTCCTGATGTCAGATTTGTGTCCATTTATCCTTTGGTGTAGGGTTTGTCCTGTTTGTCCTATGTAAAGAGTTGAAGGGCAATGTTGACATTTAATGGCATATATAATGTTAGAAGATGAGCAAGTGAATGCATCTGAGATGATGTAGTTGATGTTGTTGGGTCCAGTGACTGGGTGTATGTGGCAGCAAAGTTGGCATCTGGGGTTATTGCAAGCTCTGTACCAGTATCCATGTTCAAATTAGATGTATTATTGTGGATGAGTTGTTTTAGATTGGGGGGTTTGTTCACAAGAAAGGGTTTACCTCCCAGAATTTGTGAAAGAGAACTGTCATTGTCCATTAGAGGTTGTAAGTCATTGATGATATTTTGAACTGTTTTGAGTTGAGAGTTATGTGTGACCACAACGAGTGTTATGTTATTGTATTTTTTGGGCTTGTCTTGTAACACGTTTTCTTTGGGTTCCATTATGGCTTTGTTAATCAGTTTTCTGACTTCATCAGGTGGATACTTTAATTCCAAAAAGGTTTGTTGTAGATCCCTCTGGTGGGAATCTCTGTCTGTAGGACTGGAACACCTGCGGCTGTAGTGTATAGCCTGGCTTTATACAATGGATCATTTGGTATGTTTAGGGTGGTAACTAGAGGCATGTTGGTATGTTTGTTGATCAGTAGGTTTCTGGTATAAGGTGGTATCTATGTGTCCATTGTGTAATCTTACAGTAATGTCCAGAAAATGTATTTCTTGCATAGATTGGTTCATTTCTAGGTTGATGGTGGGATGAAAGTTGTTGAATGCCTAGTGGAATATGTCCAGGGCTCTTTTACCGTGTGTCCAGACAATAAAAATGTCATCAATGTAACACGAATATAAGAGAGGTATGAGTGGGTGGGAGTTTAAGAAAAGTTGCTGCAAGTCAGCCATAAAGATGTTAGCATATTGTGGGGCCATGCGGTTGTCCATGGCTGTACCATTGATTTTGGAGGAATAGTTCATCACCAAAGCTGAAGTGATTATGGGTGAGAACAAAATGGCACAGTTTGGTGGCAAAGTCAGCTGTGTTGCTCTCAGAAATTATATTCCTTAGGCTTGTAATCCATCTGGGTGGGGGATGTTAGTGTGCAGGGATTCCACATCCATGGTGGCTAAAATAGTGTTCTCTGGAAGGTTGTTCAAAGATTGTATTTTTATCAGAAAGTCTATGGTGTCGTGGACATAACTAGGAGTTTTGGTAGCATAGGGTCTTAAAATATATCCAGATACCCCCACAGTGATACTGCCTATGCCTGAGACAATGGGACGTCCTGGGTTGCCTGGTTTGTGTATTTTGGGTAGAAGATAAAAGGTACCTGGTAGAGGTCCCTGTGATGTGTCTGAAAGGATTTGTTCCTGTATGTGTGGTGGTAATTCCTTTATAATCTTTAGTTCCTTTTTGTATTCCTGTATGGGGTCTGAGTCCAGTTTTTGTAAAAAGCAGTGTTTGAGAGTTGTCTTTGGGCTTCCTGGATGTCTTTGTGAGGGCTGGAGTTGAGGGGACAAATTTTTGTGAATCCTGTATGGAAATTCACAAAGAAGAAAACAACAATCACCCCTACCAGTCTTCTCCATCATGCCTCCTCTTAAACTTTCTGGGAGGTGGCACTTGCAGTAGTAAAACTGCCCTTTCTCCTGTCTTCCTCCAAGATATTGTGCAGTCTAAATGGGGGATACACTCAGCCACACACTAAGTCCAGGCTAGAGTTTGAAGGATCTGGCCTTGTTTTATATTGAGGAATACTTTGGCAAATTGCAGAAGTTCATGTAAAGTGATTAGAACTGGAAGAACCCAGGATTTTCTTTTATATCAAAATAAGATCGTACTCTATTGCAATGTTTATTGTATGTTTCCCTTGCTTTTACTGCATCCTCTTTTACCTTTGTAGCTCACTTTCTTCATTACAGTATATCATGACTCAGAAAACTCTTTTCTGAATTGTTTTCCAGTTCTATAACCCTAGCCCTTCTCCCCTGTTAATTAGAAGTTTTATGCTATCTGATTGAAGGTTTTTGTATATATTTGGTAATCTGCCTAGAGTCTCAGCAAGAAAGGTGGACTGTAAATGAAGTAAATAAAATTAAAATGGTGTGTGGCAGGTCACTGTTAGTGTCAGATCCAACCATAGAGTAGGAATAATAGTGCCCTGACAAATAGGGAAGTTGTGAGAGAAAAAAATTTTTTTATCTCCAAAGTGCTATATAAAATAAGAAGTCTAGCAGCAGATTCATGGCAAAAAAGTGCCTCAGAGATAATTTAGAGCCTCTGGGAATTTGACATTTCTGTTAATAGCTAGACAAGAAGAACAGCAGTAGGAAAAAAAGAGGATGGGAAATAGGGGGATTCACTTTTCATCTTGATAGAGAGTAAAAAAACCAATATTTTTAATTTTTAATAAAACCCATTTATATTGTCACATTGGTAGCAGAAGAGGTTGTACTGAATGCTGATGGATATGATAGCTTTCCTTGAACAGCAGACGAGAAAGAGAGAGAGAGAGACATAATGATGAAGAGAGCCTTTAACGCCAATAAAGCAGAAGAATGCGTCTCAAATGTCTTTGAAAGGTAATGTTTCCTTGATTCAGGAACATTCTTTATAAATGGCGTTATTACTTTCATAGTTTTACGTCTGACATCAGCTGGATTTAGACTGCGCTAACATCATCCTTAATGGTCTTTCTGCCTCATCAGTTGGGCACCATTCAAGTAACAAAGTGCCAATCAGTGGCTCTTGTTCCTCTTTAGCTTAGAGATATTACTGGTGGGTTTTTTTGAGACATCATCATGATTCCCCCCCTCATTTCTCCTTTGCTTTCTCTGCTTGTTATGCTGTTTATTATAGCTGCAGTGAAAGGTCTGTTGATATCCATTATAAAGCCTTAATTCCCCTGGACTGTGAAAATATACACTACGAATGAGCTCAGTATGCTAATATCCTGACCCTCCAAAATGATCCTCTCACATGACCACTGTTTGCTTCAGTAGGGGTCTAATTCCAATCAACTACCCAACAAGGAAGAAGTATTTCCTAGCAATGCTTGAAGCAGAGTCAATAAAGGTCTATGTGATGTCTGAGCTATAAATGTGAACAAACCTAAATAAATGTTCAGACACAGAGCACGGCCAATGAATATTATTTTATGAACTATTTTTAACTGACAGCTTAGAGTTAACATGTTTGCAATGTTGAATATATCACAGTTGTGACCTTAGAAATGAAACCATTTTAGAAATACATTTGAGAGAGGAATGAATTCTGTTTGGAATGAATGGGACTCTACTTTCTTGATTACTCTACAGAAAGTGGCTTTATGGCTCAAGAGTAAGTTGACCTTAGCAGAACAAATCATTAACATTCCATGATGCACTGATATTTCAGCCAAGATGTGTGCACTATTGGGTAGATTTGATTCATTTTCCAGAAGCAGCCAGAGCTAAAGTGGCAGTATCAAGATCTACATTTTGATTTATTTATTTATTCTTGCTATGGATGAAGGAAAACAATATCACATTCTCAAAGCACTACAAACTCATCAGCCAGTTGGAGAGGTGTGACAAACTGACCTCTAAAAGTAGGATGCTTAGTGCATCAAAAGCAGAGAACTGGGAGATTAGGAGTTAATGCCTCACTGTAAGGCATGTTTTAATTGACAGGTTGTTGCCTACATGCACTCTCCTTTTCTCTCTGATTGGTCAGCTCCAGCTGAGGAGTACTTTAAGAGCAGCTGAGTGTTGAGGAAAGGAGTCAGTCATCGTTTGGACTTTGGCTTGGCAGTTGCCAGTCAGGAGGAGTATGTGTATCAGTCTGAGGAAAATAGACAAGTTCACTTGGGATGTGAAGGGACACAACACCTAGTCTGGTACCAGTGTCTATGTATCCTTGCATCTGAGGAAAAGTTCAGAAATCAGAACTTAAAGTCTAAGTGTCAGATTCACAATCTCCAGAACTGGGGTTTAAGTTTGACAGAACAGACTAGACAGTAGGTTGAAAACTGCTGGTCTAGCCATACAGAAAAGGATTATTGCTCCTAGAAAGAGGAGGATATTTCTAACCCAGTTATTCAGAGGGTTCAACTCAGAAAAGACCCCTGGTTTGCGTGAAAAGGGAAATGGTCTTAGACTCCTCAAGAATAAAAAAGGGAAAGTTATAATCCCACAAGGGAAGTATTTAAATACAGGAAGAAAGTACTAAGTTCCAGGAAACTAAGGCTGTGGTCACATGTGCCAGATAACATGTGGGGGGGAAGCAAGGCTATTTGCTCTATAGAAACTTGACCTACATTTGCACGATCACACAGTCCATGGGAGCTACAGAGGCAGCCTGCCACTGCATGATCAGACACAAACTGCAGGTGAATCAGGTAGTTTTTGTTGTTGTTAGATGTTTCCGATGAGCTTAAATGGGGGATCAATGAATCACATCTCCACACTGAGGGCTTCCTATGGAAGTATGCAATGATGCACATACCGGGAATGGGGGGGGGAATGGCACAGAGTTGGGATTGCCTGATCAGACCATCTTGACACCATAAGAGTGCGCTGGCGCAATCACACGGGAAAGTCCATCCATGGCCTGTAACAACCTGTTTGATAGTGGACTCTCCCTAGTGTCTTTTAACTCTGCTCTTGCAGTGGAGCACAACAGGTTGCCAATGGGTGTGGGACGCTGGCCAGATGTTCACGTCTGATCGTGCTCGTTAAATCCTCCCTGTATTCGTGCCTATGGCGCAGCTAATCGTGTGTGTGATTGCAGCCTAAGGTAGTTTTATGAAACTTTATTATGACACACTATCGCTGAAAGAAATCTTCAATAGAAACAAATCTTTCCCAGTCAAGAACTGAGTCTCTAAGAAAATAAGCTTCACTTATACTCTGTTGCCTGTTCAAAATATTCTAATTTGTATAAACAACAACAGTTATCTCAATTTCTCATCCCCTGCCCTATTCCAAACCCAACTGTGCCTATTCAATAGAACCAACCTTTCTGTTTGAACTTTACTTTGTGTGAAGTGCCATCTCCAAAGGGATTTATAAGAATGCTCCTGCTTAGCTACAATACATCTCTGGCCTGGGCAAAAGCCAAATAACTTCTCAATCACTGGGTGGGACATGCAGAAACTTATAATTCTATAATTAAAATACGCTACTAAGAGGCTGCTCAGTCAGAGTGGGGAACAGTGTTTTGTCTCACAGAGGAGGAGGAGGAGGAGGAGACCATCACAGGAGGTTCATCATTGAATGATTAATTGAAACATTTATATTCCACTTTTTGATGTTCAAGAAAGTTTATAGAATATCATGATGAAGCAGCCTGTCTTGAGATGCTTTGGTCTCAAACTATAAACACAAGCATTTTGAACTGGACCCAGATACAGACTGTGATACAGAAGTGACTCCACCCCCCCAAAAAAAAAAAATAGGTAAATGCTCTTAAATTTGAGAAGGATTTAGTGATGCCATTTAGCAACCGACAACCTGAGGATATAGCTAAAGGAAAAGAATCACCTTATACTAAGGTGGGGGTAAAAAATAAGGAGATTGCTGATTTTTTTTAATGTAACAGATGGGAAGGATTAATTATGAACCAGAATTGCCTTTGCTTTGGATTCTGTGGGAACAGAAAAATTATTGTTAGACCATTCTGAATGAAATTTTAGAGCCTGACTCAGAAGTTGCATTCAAATCCAGATTAACATGGAGAAAAACAAGTGAGATGAAGAAATTAGGAGCCTTGGTTCAGAGCCAGCTCCAGGTGTCTGGGCACCCTAGGCAGGACAGCCTGGGGTGCCCCCCACCGGGGATGCCAACCTCCTGGTGGGGCCTGGAGACTGGGGGTGGCAGCGGAGCGCTGGCTTTCCTGGGCACTCCATAGCTGCGGGGCCCCCAGGAAAGCCAGGGAAGGGGGCGGGGGTCTAGCCACTGCCCCCTCCCTCCCAGCGCCGGCTTTCCTGGGGGCTCCGCGGGTGTGGGACCCCCAGGGAAGCTGGGAAGGGGGCGGAGGTTTAAACCACCGCCCCCTCCCTACCAGTTCCGGCTTTCCTGGGGGCTCTGCGGGGTGCCCAAGCAAGCCTGGGAAAACAAGGGGGGGGCACCTTTTGGCGCTCCTGCAGCTGCCACGCTCTAGGTGAGCACCTAGCTCGCCTAGTGGGCGAGCCGGCTATGCCTTGGTTAAATACTCCAGAGGACAATTCTAATCCCAACCTCCATCCTTCCCTGTACCATACTTCCAAGAGAAGGAGCAGGAAGTATGTCCTATAATGGATATACAAGTATGTCAGTTATAGGATGCACTTTCTGCTCCTTCTCCTTCTCATGTTCCTCCATTTTTTGGAAGAGCCTCCTGGGACTGCAGTAATTTCTCTCTTGCACAAGGGGAACTGCAGTGAAGGCCTTGCATCTTGCCGGAGGAAGCCTGAGATCCCTTGACTAAGCTGGGATTTGAATCTGGTGCTCTCTCTCTCCCCTTCCCTCCTTCCCTGCAGACTGCAGTTCAGCATCTGCTCTGTATTTACTAGTCGACAATGATTTCAGAAACTGAAGAGTGAGGGTAGGCAATGTATTGAGCATAAGATTGCCAGGTGCCTTCCTCCTGGTGGCGGTGGAATTTGAAGGGCATTCTGGGGGTGGCAGGGGACACTGGCAATATGCTAATATTACTTTCAGAAGTGATGTCATTGGGTCAGTGACATTGGGTTGACACTCTACTTTTTGGACAAAACTCTATGGTAAAAAAATGGCTAGGGTAAAAATGCCCCCAAAGTAAAGTGCTGCCCCTGATGTTGCCAACACAATTATGTCTGTTTGGGGGTGGGGTTTCCCAGCCAGCCAGCTGGCCAGAAGCAAGCTGGAGCCCACAAAAATGGGGGATCCCCTGCCCCCACCTGGGGGACTGGCAAGCCTAATTGAGCACCAAGAGATCTATAGTGGTCATAATTCACAGAACTGTAACTTCTATTGCCTGCAGGGATACACCTGTGTGGTTTATACCAAGCATTCCTTAAGTTCTAGTAGTCATCAGGTGCACAGAAGAGCCACACTGAAAAGGCTGATATCCAAGAGTCATTTTCTGCATGAGAGGCCCAGCAAAATAAAAAAAGAAAAGAAAAAGAATGCCACTTGTTGTCCTTAGTAAGCCAAAGCTTAAAAACCCTCATTCCCCTTTTCCATGGCACAGGGCTGAGGCAAAGGATACTGAACAGGCAGTTTGAGCCCCTGATTTCAAAAGAATCCATCACTGGGGGTGCAAAAAGACCCCAACCCCTTCAACATGAGCTGTACAGATTGGCAGGCCAGCAGTGGCAGGCACAGGATTCTGTCACCAGGCTGGCACTACTGCATTCAATGCACTGGTTCTGCTGCCCTTTCAGAAAGGCCCCCGTTGACAAAGATTCTCTGATAAGAACATAAGAGAAGCCCATGTTGGATCAGGCCAATGGCCCATCCAGTCCAACACTCTATCACACAGTGGCCAAAAATACCAGGTGCCATCAGGAGGTCCACCAACAGGGCCAGGACACTAGTAGCCCTCCCACTGTTGCCAGAGCATCACTTGTCCCAGAGACCAAGAGTTCCTTCTTATCTATAGCTGCCAGCCACTGATGAACCACTGCTCTGCTCCAGCCTCCATATGTTTGTCAAATCCCATCTGGAAGCTGTTCATACCAGCCGCCACCACCACCTCCTGTGGCAGTGAATTCCATGTGTTAATCACTCTTTGGCTGTAGAAGTACTTCCTTTTATCTGTTCTTGTCTTGTGAGAAAGGGAGAAAAGGACTTCTTTCTCTACCTGCTCTATCCCATGCATAATCTTGTAAACCTCTTATCATGTCACCCCTCAGTCATTGTTTCTCAAAGCTAAGAGCCCCAAGTGCCTTAACCTGTCTTCATAGGGAAAGTGTTCCCAATCCTCTTATCATTGCAGTTGCCCTTTTCTGCACTTTCCCCAATGCTATAAATATCCTTTTCAAAGTGTGTATGGCCAATGAGATTGCACCATCAATTTATACAGGGCAGGGCCTGTATATATGTTTGTACAGGATTTGAGCCCTCTCACCCCCAGTCCAGGGGATAAGCAAGGCACAATTCCTGATACTCTGCCAGCATGTACAGGATCTTACTCCTCTCTCACACCCCTCCAAGAAAGAGAGATACCAAAATCTCATATGCTTCAGGAACACTTAAATCAATATTTTGCCACCGGGACCTCTTTAAAGGATGTTCCCAACTCAGACAGGAGCAGAGGTCCCACCTCCTGTCTAGTCTCTGGGAATTAATGACTGATCAGCTCTGTGCCAGAGCTGCAGATAATTAAGTAACACACAGTGGTAGCCTTCTAGGAGAACAGCTTAGGCACTGAGATCTAGGCTTAGAACCCAGTTGCAATACAGGACACAAACTCAGATAATATTGAGGAAATATTATCTTTAATCAAAGCAGAAGCATGCATATATCATAAGACTTGCAGAGGTAGAAAAAACAAATAAGATCTGTAGCTTATTTAGCTCTAACTTTACATAGAGGTATTCATAGTTACCAGTCATTCAGTATCCTTTGGGGAACCAGGGAATCTTCAATAGGAACCACATGATTGCTGTGGGCAGTTAAGTCCAGCTCTTCTGCCCACTAGTAAAATTCCATGTTGCAGGTGTGTAATCCAAAAGGGAACTAAGTCTCAGAAGGGGCCCTCTTTCCAAGAGAACTCTGACCCTCTTCTCATACGGTAAGCACAACTCCCTCCCTCTCCTGTCATAATTGAATATGGCCATTTATCCAGTCACAAAGGGGTTGAAGAGGTGTGTCCACTATCTAGGCACAGACATTGCTGACATGACTAAAGGCACGTCTGCTGAGCTGTGATGTGTTAATGCCTTGGGACAGCTGGGTCTTCAGCTTGGGAAGATGCCTCAATGTCTACTACTTCCCAGCAAAGGTGCCAAAGTGGCTTTGTATATGGATATTAAGCTTGGCATCTGGCATGCCATCTGTTCAGGTGACAAAAGTCACAGGGATATGTTATCAGCTAGACCATTTGGAATGAATCAGGAAAGTCTTTTCCTATACAATGTTGTTCTTGTTGCTCCTTTGGGGTTTCTGTGTGGCACTGTGGCATGCTTGTTCTCCTGGCAAACAAGCACCTCTCAAGACAGTTCACTTTCCCTGAGATTTTCTGGGAGAGTCTGACTGCTGGGTACTGGCTGCTTAAGTGCTGCCGGCTGGATTTCTGCATTGGAAACAATGGCAGGAATGGGGGCAACCTGTTTGGGTGCCCATAGAATTGGACTCACTGGTCCAATTTCTTTGGGACATGGGGGTTGTTTTGGGAGAGACTCCCAAAGCTACCCTGAAAATTTGGAGCCTCTCCCTCAAACCCCTTCCTCTCCACAGCCACTAACAGCACCGTGGGGAAAAAGTAACTTTTTCCCCACCATAGAGAACAATGGAGGGGATGGGAACAACCTGTTTGGAGGCCCATAGAGTAGGACTCCCTGGTTCAATCTTCTTGAAACTTGGTGGATTTTTTGAGGATAAGCTCCAGCAGCTGTCCTGCAAGTTTGGAGCCTCTTACTCAAACCCCCTCACCTCCAGCCCCCAGAATATACCCTATGAGTTTTTGCCACTGACTTCAATGGCCCATAGGGTATGATAGGGCCAAAATTGACATTTAGCCAGCTGAATGACATCCAAATCGGCTTGTATTGCCAAAAATGACATTCAGGGCTCATTTGGCCAGCCAAACCAGATTCTGCCTGATTCAGCCAAAACCAAATCGGGCCAATTTTTTTTTTTTTTTTAAATTGCACACCCCTACTCCTGAGACTCAAGGCAGGATTAAAAAAACAAGGCAGGATTAAAAATAGCTGGATTTATTCTCTACACAGATGGGGATTATTGGAAAACAATGTTTGCAAATGAATAAACATGCAAAGAAAAAAAGAAAGAAATCATCTAACATCTGCAGCAGATCAAGCACAAGTGACACTGGAGCAGAAGCCAGAAAAGGGGGAGGGTTGACAACTCAACTCACCCACCCAACCAGAAACAACTGCAGAGAGAAGTAGCCCTTTAAAAGCACTCACTTGGAGATACCACCTATGTAGTTGTATACCCTTCAGGTGCTTTCTCCTCTTCCTCTCAAGAAGCAAATAGTAGAGAGGGGAGAGGAGGAGTCTGCAATTGGCAATATATCTTTCTGTTTCCTGCAGCTCATGGCTCTTCTTAAAGAGACACTATCCAAAAAGTTTGCCAGCTAAGTTTGTTTTTATATGAATCCCCCTGCACCCAGGGCAGATCATCCCCTCTTCCCCACCCACGGTACACCACTGGTTTGATTATAACCTTACGTGATAAGCTTTAGCAAGTCACTGTCTATGCTATTTTGTTTCTACATGAAACTGTTGGAAGCGATCATTCAGCAGATGATGTTGTCAGTATGCCACCTGCTTATCATTCTATGTTTCCTTGAAACTTGTCTGAGCAGGCCATGAAATCTCTGAACTGGTTTAGAGAGGTATTAAGATGAATAAACTGAAACAGAGATGTTAACGGTGGGAACAATAGCTTTAGAACTGGGACTTGGGTCAGCTGTGAATGGAGTTGCATGACACTTCAGGGAGTAAATCTGCACCTCAGGAGTCCTCCTGGCCCCTGCACTACTTCTTGGTTTCTCCTAGTGTTTCATGCTGAACCAGCTACGTTGCTTCCAAGGTTGAGTGGAAAGGAATTTTCCATTCCACAAAATTACAACATAGGGCAGAATGGATCCCCTCTATCAAACCCTGGTAGGTATTTATTTATTTTTAAAAATGAATATCCTACTTCTCCAAAGCTCAAAACAGCTTATACAACATCACAGAATGCAATCTAATCAATAAACCAAAATTAAATCTGCAAACCAGCAACACCACTAGCAGCAAACAGATTCTAAAATGCACTCATTAAAGTAACATAAAAAAAATCATTCCTATTACTTTCTAAATGTTTTCCAAACCAAGTAGCCTGACAAGTTTTACTGAAGGCAACAAGGGAGCTTGGTCAGTGGATATCCTTGGGAAGACCATTCCAGAAAATTGACAGTGAAAACTCCACCTATCTATAAACCAGTCTCAACTGGTCTTGCAAGGACCCATCGTAAAGTAGTCTAGCACTATAACTGCAAGAACAGCCCAGTTTCCATGCCCACCTTACACGCTCCACATCTCTAGCACAATAGGGGGTGGTCTTTTCAGAGCCTTTTCACAGGCTCTTCAAAAGCACCTAGAATCTGCCACAATGCAGTTGATATGGTACTCACTCTCCAAAGGCTCCTACTCAAGGGAGGAGCCATGGCTCAATGGCAGAGCATATACTTAGCATGCAGAAGGTCCAAGGTTCAATCCCCAGAATATCCAGTTAAAAGCATGTTAGAAGGTGATGTGAAAGACCTCTGCCTAAGACTCTAGAGAACTGTAGTCAGACTGACTAGACAATACTGACCTTGATGGACCAATGGTCTGATTCAGCATGAGGAAACTTCATGAGTTTATGTGTGACACCAATGAGTCCTTTCTGTATTACAACTGGGACAACATTTATACTATCTCCAGTTTCCTAAGCAATAGCTTCATAGTTGCTCTCATGAGAATGATGTTCAGTGGTTGAGTAGAACTGAACAGAGCTGCAGCTCTGATGTTCGACTTGGGATATGATCTTAGTGCTATATACTCAAACAGTTATCCTAACAACTATTTATTTATACTTCAGCAACAGTGCTGAGGAACATAGCATAGGGATGTAAGAGATTTCTTCTGCTACCTTTACAATCTTGGAGTATTTGTTTCTTTGGAATGGAACAGAAGTTCTTGGGGATAAACAATAAATCCTCTGTAAACTTGACAATATTTCCATTCTCCATAACAGAGTCTCATACATTCCAGAAAGAGCTATTGTTGAATGTATAATGATGACACTTGTTCTCTACAGTTATGAAACTATCAATTTCCATCTTCTTATATTAAAGGACTTTGATATATCTGAAGGATAAAATACATTATGTGAAACCAAAAGCCATCCTATACTTCAAAAACAAAGTTAACATCTTTGAAACTTTGAAAATGGCCATTCCGAACACATCCAAGAGGAAGAAAGTTTTGAAGATGAATGTTGTTGTTTTAAGCAGGTAATTTTGTTTCTGTCTAGAGTTATTAATATGAACTTTAAATTGATATTTTGAAGTTGAGGCTACAACACGGATCTTTTCTCCTCTGACTCAGCCTTAATCGCTACCCATAGGCATATTTATACAGGAATCTCAGATGGAGCATCATAATGGAACTTATGAACTATTTTGACTGACAGAACTATTTGTGTATGTTTTCCATATGGCAACCACATGAAAATTCATGACTTCATTTCTCCTCTGCAAAGGTGGGGCAGTGGGGGAGGGGCAGCACATGCACAATTCCACTTTGGCAATATTTCACCCCTCTCAAGAAATTTTCAGAAAAACAGCCTTTAATTTTTAGCTTAAGAGTTTCCATTTTAATAATGGAGTTTGTTCTCAGGTGCATTCTGTTTTGCTTTTTAGTTACCCTTTAGCTACTATGACTCAGCATGGCAAGATGCTAAAAGGAGATTAAAAGTAATTTACAGTAAGAATCACCAACTTCTTTACCCTAGAACAGGGGTGTCAAACATGCAGCCTGGGGGCTGGATCAGCCCCTCGGGGGGCTTCTATCAGGCCTGCAGTGGAACCGGCTGTCTTCTGCTTCTAGTTCTGCTGCTGCATCATCATAGGTTTGCAGCTTACAGATATACACCTGAACATTCTGTTTTGCTTTCTAGTTACCCTTTAGCTACTATGACTCAGCATGGCAAGATGCTAAAAGGAGATTAAAAGTAATTTACAGTAAGAATCACCATCTTCTTTACCCTAGAACAGGGGTGTCAAACATGCAGCCCGGGGGCCGGATTAGGCCCCCAGAGCGCTTCTATCAGGCCCACAGTGGAACTGGCTGTCTTCTGCTTCTTCTTCTAGTTCTGCTGCTATATCATTGTAGGTTTATAGCTTCCAGACACACACCTGAACCCAAGATTGCAACAGCACAGACATTTTGATGCAATAATTCAGAGCAAAAGTTGTCAGTTATCAGGCACTGTTAAATAAACAAAATATTGCAAGAGTACTAATGTTTTAAGCATGTTTTTATTTTAAGTAAAAGAACAACCCATTTGTGCTAGTGCCCTTTATAAAATTTATATCTCTGCTGCCTGTCATTACATTTTATGACGCACATGGCCCGGCCCAACAAGGTCTCATTTATGTCAGATCCAGCCCTCATAACAAATGAGTTAGACACCCCTGCCCTAAAAGTTGAATCTTCCCTGGCTAAGCTGTTCAGGGACTAGGCCATACTCCCTCAGCCATGATGTTATCTCTTCCTCACCCCTCCCCACTCAGTTGGTAGGGGACATTTAGTGAGAAAGGCTGCCATTAGCCTTTGTTACAACCTAGACTGTGGATAAGGCACAGTGTCCAGGTTGCTGGTTGACATGGACATAAAGGTAGGTGTTGTTTTTTTTATAGTATATTTTATTATTTTCCAAATCACATGTTCATAACATAAATATCATACAGTTTTGGAATGGTATACAAACTATTCCTTACAATTATACTCTATAGCACTGCCAGTGTCTACTTAATATAAATAAAATTATTTTCTTATTCACTACCAGTGTTTGCTTGTTAAACACTTACTATCATCTCCTTGAACTCCTAGGCAAATAATACATAATGTAATAATAAAATAATAATAATAATAATAATAATAATAATAATAATAATAATAATAATAATAATAATAATAATAATAATAATAATAATAATAATAATAATAATAATAATAATAATAATACATTATTTAATAAAATATTATTATTTTATATTGATAAGACTTCTACAATGTTTCCTTCATAAATCCCAGACTTTCTCATAATATTCTATCTTCTGAGTTTTATAGTCTTTCATTATTGTCATTTACAACAATATCTATTTCTTCATAGTGGAGTTCTTGGAGGTTGGCACCTAACTTTGGGACTTTGGAAGAATCCAAAGGAGGTCTTTTCCCAAGACTCCGCCCTGTGGGAGCTAATGGGGGGATTTCTCCCAAATGCCTCCCCCACCCTGCTCCAGTCATTTAAGTTTTAGTCTTGCTTTTACTCTCTGTGAGGGCTCTATAATAATGATTCTTCAGAAGGTCTTGAAAGTTTTTATATAGTTCTTTAGGGCACATCTCTATTGAATTTTATTATGTGGCTTCCTTTTCTAAATTTCTTAACATGGCTTCCCCAGATTTAACATCATAAGCAGTGAAAACTCTACCTTGATGAGTTACTGAAAGATGCCCTAAAGGCATCTATTATGTAACTTCCTTTTCTAAATTTCTTAACATGTCTTCTGCAGATTTAACATCATAAGCAGTTGAAAACTCTACCTTGATGAGTTACTGAAAGATGCCCTAAAGGAAGCCAGCGGTAGCGAATATGTCTTTCTGCTAGGCATTGTGCAATTTGTTTCAAGTTCCATCGAGCTGTTAAGATTTCATACAGTAGGTCGATATACTTGAAGTCGTGTATCTTCCAGTTAAGCCCATTACTCTTCCTGGCAGCTTCCAACATGATCTTCTTTGCTTTTATGTCAGTTAGTTCAGCCACTATATCAGGGATCAGAGCTGGAGAGCCAGGTTGTGGTGGATTCGAATGATAAGCTTGGCTAATCAGTGGAGCCAGAAGTTGCAACAAAGTTTGAAGCCGTTCATTCAAAGAGCCCGTGAGGTCTTTGTCCATTGCAGAGTTTGGGGAAATTCCCCTAAATTTGATTTTCCTTTCACGGGCTTTAATGTCCAAGAGCATAATTTTGCTTTTACTCCATGATTCAAAAGTCTTTAATTCTTTTACTGCTTTTGTATTATTAGCTCCTTCAGTAAATGCCTTATCTGTTTTCTCTTTCAAGTCAGTTATATTCTGATTCATGGCATCAAGCTTTTGATGAATTGGATTGATAATTTCCATTAGTTCTATTTTCATCTCTGTAAACATAGCTTGGATGTCTTTTTTTTGTTATTGAATTCTTGTGTTTTCTTTTACCCATTCGGGTTGTTGCTTCTTCATCTGTATCTGCTTCCAACAGGGGAGGCGACTCCTCCTCCGAAGATTGCATTATTCCATGAGTTTGTTGAGGTTCTTTGGGTTTTTTTCAACCTCCTTTTGCTCCTTTTGTCCACCCCGTTCCTCTTAACAAATGACAATTCGCTTTAGAGTCCTCTATTAATCTTGTTTTGACATTTTTAGGAGCTCAGATGTGGAGTCTGCTTCAGTCTCAACCACGCAGACTTGCAGTCACTGGAAACCCCTGACAGAGAGATACTTGAGAAGCACCTGGCTGTACTGAATGAGTATGAATCCCCTGGGTCAGATGGTATGCACCCAAGAGTGCTCAAAGAACTTTCTAGAGAGCTTGCAGAGCCTTCGCCCATCATCTTCCAGACCTCTTGGAGGACAGGAGGTTTGCCACAAGACTGGAGGAGGGCAGATGTTATTCCAATTTTCAAAAAAAGGGAGGAGAGATGACCCAGGAAACGACAGGCCAGTAAAGTCTGACCTTTTTCTCAGGGAAAGTACTGGACCATATTTTAAAGGGATCAATCTTTAAGCATCTAAAGAACAACTTGGTGATCCAGAGAAGTCAGCACAGATTTGTCCCCAACAGGTCCTGCCAGACCAACCTCATTTCCCTCTTTGATCAAGTAGTGAGCTTACTGGATTGAAGAAATGCTGTTGATGTTGTTTACCTGGATTTCAGTAAAGATTTTGACAGGGTTCCCCATGATGTTCTGATGGGTAAACTAAAGGACTATGGAATGGACTCTAGGATACTGAGGTGGATAAGGAACTGGTTGGAGAACCACACTCAGAGAGTATTTGTCAATGGCATTTCATCTGAATGGAGGGAGGTGTCCAGTGGGGTGCCACAGGGCTTGGGTCTGGGCCTAATATTTTCAATATTTTTATAAATGATCTGGATTAAAGTGTGGAGGGGCTACACATTAAATTAGCAGATGATGTCAAATTGGGAGGAGTAGTGAACACACCAGAAGATACAGAAGTCAACAAGATTTGAACACATTGGAAAAGTGGGTGGATGTGAACAAGATGCAATTTAACAAGGATAAGTGCCGAGTTCTACATATGGGTAACAAAAATGAGGAACTCAGTGGAACCAATACCTTCAGCTGAAAAATTTAATGGAACTTCTAGCAAGCCTAGGCACATTCCAGAGAGATTGAGGTGGGGGGGATTGAGGCAATAAATACGACCAATGAATAAATGGACAATGGTGTAAATTTATTAGTATTGTTTCAATGTAGGCGTAAAGGTAAAAATAAGGTCACCAATTCTTGAATGTAACAGGCTGAAGACACAGTGTAGGTGTTGAGGCGATATAGGGCCAGGTACCAGACAAATGAGGAAACAAAACAAGAATCAAGGCCATCAAGAAGGGGGCAGAACTGGCAAAAAAAAACCCTGGAAGAAACAGTTGAACCACAACAGCTGGCGATTTTTTGTATCCAAGTAAGCAGGGCTCTTTTGTAGCAGGAACTCCTTTGCATATTAGGCGACACACCCTTAATGTAGCCAATCCTCCAAGAGATTACAGTAGCCCCTGTAAGAAGAACTCTGTAAGCTCTTGGAGGATTGGCTACACTGGTGGTGTGTCGCCTAATATTCAAAGGAGTTCCTGCGACAAAAAAGCCCTGCAAGTAAGTAACAGCAAGGAAGGAAGAAACAAAAGGAAGAAGAAATGTTCATGTTTGGAGTAATATTTCTCCAATATAATGGTCTAGAAGTTATGCCAAAGTTTCAGAATTTGTTAAATAAAGGCTCTCAACAAAATAGCCTAAGCAAGAGAGAGCTGCCAACCATTAACTGTTTGGCCCATTGGCTTCTAGCAGGATAAAAGGTCCCAGGTATCCCTATTTCAGTGAGAAAGGCTGGACTGGCAAGCTCCCAAAAAGAGGAGCAGGTAGAACTGGAACGAGACTTCCAGAAACAGCTTCCTGTTTTCCCAGCAAATTTTCATTTCTCATTTTATACTCCAGAAACTATGCCTCTGAAGGGTTTAGAAACTTGAATTATGCTGTTATAGCATGCATTTTGTGCATGCATTTTATATTGTCACAATATTTTATAATGACATGGGTGTGCTCTATGATTGTATTTTCCAGTGGTTTGTAATGAATGTTATGTTCTGCTGATCAGTTAATTTTACAAAAGTCATCAAGAGAAACTTGGGTCATATATACCACAGAGTCCTCTTCTCCTGTGTAAGTAACTTAACTTTTAAAATCACCTGGGACTGCCCATTTGACTTATCAAGAAGTCTAAATATTCCAAAATGCATGTGCATGTGGTGGAGGAGTAGTAGCAGACACCCAAGAAGATAGAGTTAAAATTCAACAAGACTTGAATACTCTGGAGAAGTGGGCAGTTGCAAACAGGATGCAATTCAACAAAGATAAATGCACAGTATTACATCTGGGCCACAAAAATGACAAGCACAAATACTGGATGGGGAATACATTTTTGGGGAGTAGTGTATGCAAAAGAGATCTTGGGGTAAGAGTGGCCTGTAAATTAAATATGAGCAGTCAGTGTGATGTGGTGGCAAAAAAGGCAAATTCAACTTGGGTTGTATTAAAAGGGTCATAGCATCGAAATCACAGGAGGTCTTAGCCCCTCTTATACTGCCTCTGTCAGGCCACACCTGGAGTACTGTGTGCAGTACTGGAGGCCTCACTTCAAAAAGGATGTGGACAGAATGGAGCGGGTACAGAGGAGAGCGATGAGGATGATCAAGGATCTGGAGACTGAGCCCTGTGAGGAAAGGCTAAGGGCCTTGGGAATGTTTAGTTTGGAGAAGAGGAGATTGAGGGGGGACATGATTAATCTCTTTCAATATTTGAAAGGCTGTCATTTGGAGGAGGGCAAGGAGTTCTTCCAGTTGGCAGCAGAGGATAGGACCTGAAGCAAAGGGTTTAAATTACATGCAAAAAGGTACTGGCTGGATATTAGGAAAAACCTTTTCATGTTCAGAGTGGTTCAAAGGTGGAATCAGCTGCCTAGGGAGGTAGTTAGCTCCCCTTCACTGACAACTTTCAAGAAGAGGTTGGACGAATATTTGTCAGAGATTATTTAGGCTGGTCCTGCATTGGGCAAGGGGCTGGACTAGATGGTCTGTATGGCCCCTTCCAACTCTATGATTCTATGTTTGCAGTCACATGCGCAAGATAACACGGTAGGGGGAAGCGAGGCTATTTGGTCCGTAGGAATTTGACGCACAGTTGCGCGATCACACAGTCCTTGGAAGCTGCAGGGGCAGCCCACCACTGTGTGATCAGACACAATCGCAGGTGGGTTGATTTTTATTTTTTTTTTGCTGTGTTTTTCTGGTGCACTTCAATGAGGGAACAATGATTCGCATCTCCTCACTGAGTGCTCCCTATGCAATGTGCGATAATGTGCATACCAAGATGGGGGAAAAAAACAATGGCATGGAGTCCAGATGGTCTCATCAGACCATCCTGATGCCATGGGAGCATGCTGGAGCAATTACACAAGGGAAAGTCTGTCCGTGGCCCTTAGCAAACTGTTTGCTACTGAACTTTCCCTAATGTCTTTTTACTCTGCTTCTGCGGCAGAGCAAAATGGGTTGCTAATGGGTGCTGGATGCTTCCCAGATGTTTGCATCTGACCACGCCCTTTAAATCCGCCCAGCATTCATGCCTATGGTGGGGCTGATTGTGCATGTGATTGCAGCCTATGAGTCTAAACCACTCAAATACCCCAGCATTTTCTGGAATTAGTGCATTAAATTCTTACTTGAGCTGCCTTTTCATATTCAGGCTCCACCTTGAATCCAAGTGAGAAAGACTGACTGACTGACTGACTGACTGACTGAATGAATGAATGAATGAATGAATGAATAATGGGGAAGTAATTCAAGTCTGTTTTAGCTTGCTAATCATAGCATGTTGTTTGTAAACTGATACTGAAACTAAACATTGAGGTCACAATGCAACCATTCCCTCCAAAGAATCATTGTGTACTTAGAGCCCTCTCACAAGTGTACTTCACTGTGGATGGCAGGACTGGTGGGGATGGTGGAGGGACTCAATTGAAAAGGACTCCCATGTGTGGCGTAATGCATACAGGATAATGTAGCAGAAATATAAACATTCCCCCAGGGCCTATGCATTATTTTTTTCCAAGCCCGGTACATACTCATAACACACACACACACTGACACACACCACAGCCCCTTATCCCATACATGCAGTTTTATATGTTGTGTCAAAGGTTTGTTTTAATTCTGAAATTACTGTCACATCATCTACATTTCTTTTCTTTTCTTTTTTAAACCCACCTTTGGTACTTTTGTTTAACAATAAGACGCAGCCTGAGATTCCTACTTTTTGGCAATTAAAAAGAGATAATCCAGTCAGTATATTTTGAAAATTGTTGTTGTTATTATGTACCTACATGGCTGCAGATGTTAGGCCAAATAATTTTAAACCTTTATTTTTCTGACCATTTTCTGGCTATCTAATTCATATTAGACCTCCAAACTCATTTTCTTTTGCCATTTGCACTCTAGACAAGATGGCTAGATGCAGGGCTATCTTGGGGGCAAAACGCCCCTGAACAGCATTCTGGCTGGCTTCTGAGCCTGCCCCTCCCCTCCCTGCTCCACCCCTCTCGTCCTTTGTTCTTTTTCTACAAAAAGAGCCCTCCAGAGGTGGTTGGGGCCATGTTTGCTGCCTGCAACTGGGATAGGTGAAGCCTTGCACAGGTGCACGGTGGTGGCAGATCCTCGTGTGATCTTGCCCGCTGTGCCATCAAGAGAGGGGGACAGGCAGGACAAGATGAAGCAGGCACTGGCTTTGCTGTTGCTGCTGTCAGTGGGGCTGGACTGGGCCTTGGCCCAGCCTGGTGGGCTGTTGCCAGCCAAGAAGTTGCCCATGGCCTACGCCACAGGGCCACTGCTCAAGTTCCAGATCTGGTGAGTGTGGCGGAGGTGAAGGAGGGAAGGAGGAAGTTCTGCCGAGGCTTGCCTTTCCCTCTGCCTTAGTTTGTCCAGTACAAACCAAAGAGAGAGATCACAGGAAGGAAGTAAAGAAGAAGCAAACAACCGTGATGTATTTATGCCAAAAAAAGGTCTCCAAGGACTAGAAGTTTCTTTTTCCAATGTTCACTTTACTGGAAGCAATTCAAATGCATCAACACCAACGAGCCATGCATATTATATCTCATTTTGTATAACTTTATCAAAATGGGTAGCGTTGAAATACCTATATCTAATTACAAAAATAAAATTCTATTATTAGTATTAATCAAGAGAGTAATGCAAGACTATACAAAACAACCAGCAATTTTATAATATAATTACAATATTAATTCATTTGGCAAACACTCTATTCATACCCCATAGTAACACTCATCAGATCCATTAGTGTGATATAAAACCACTTTTGCTACTTTCTTATCTACCGCCCATCATTGCTGCTAGCTGGCTGTTTGTCAGACCTGCATCTTAAAGGGACAAAACCCAACTACAAAGGCAGAATGCCCTGAGGAGGAGAACCACCATATGAGGTTTTACAAGCTTTTACCATTTCAAAACATCAGTAATTGCTGCCATCCTGACAGTCAAGCCATTTAACAAAACAAAACCTTTTTACCAGGGACAAAAAAGTCAGAGGGAAAAGAACACCATTTGAAAACCCACCATCATTTTACACACAGGAAAACCCATACTTACTCCCATTTTTACAACAAACTCATCAAAAGGAGGAAATACCAATAGAAACCAACATGATCCTTTACCCAAGAGAACATTATACCACACAGAAATCAAACAAGCAAAACCTTACAAAAACAGCTAAGGTCTAATTCAGCATTTAGCCCATTAGGATGAAGAGAATTGAGCTTATGAATCCATCTGGCCTCTTCCTGAAGGAGAACTTGCCATACGTTAGCAGTTTTATCCACCACAAAGAGCACAGCATATCTAAAATCATCACATTTATGTTTCTTAATGTTGAAATGTTCCGTTAAGGCTGCCTCAGAAATATTATTTTTAATATGTAAAATATGTTCAAGGATGTGCACCTTGATTGGTCTAGATGTCTGCCCGATATAAAATGAATAACAAAAACATTGAATTAAATAAATTACATTTCCAGTTGAACATGTTGAAAACTTAGAAAGTTTTATCTGGTGTTGACCGGGAAGATTAATCACATCCCCCTCCATTGCTAAATGACAAGAAGTTGTGCATGGCCTATGCCATGGGGCCACTGCTCAAGTTACAGATCTGGTGAATGTGGCAGAGGTGAGGGAGGGAGGAAGCTCCACTGAGGCCCGCCTTTTCCTCTGCCTTAGTTTGTCCAGTGGCAAATCTTCAAGCAGTACCTCCCTGGTGGGTGTGTTGCCCTCGGGCATGAGAAAGCTGAACTTGTTGATGGAGTGCTCACTGCCATTGCTGCTGCTTCTGCCGCCCACTGAGCTCTATGAGTCGCTGTCCCACTGCAGCTTCATGTCCATCTCTGCCATCCTGTTCACAGAAACCAAAGCGACCCCTCTTGCTGCTGTTGCTTTGCCACCACAGCTCTTGGCTGTGAAGCAGCAGCAGTAGGAGGGGTCGCTTTGGTTTCCATGAACAGGATGGCAGCGCTGCCCAACGCTGCCTCAGAGGTGGCTGAGATGGACGCTGGCTGCTAGAGAGCAATTAGGGCTTAAGGGAAGCTAAATAGTAGCAGAAGGCTGGGGGAGAGACTAGGCCTCCTCGCAAGGCAATGGGAATCCAGGCCCTTGGCCTGTTGATGACTCCAGGTAAACAGCAGGCCCTGCATTCACTTGATGGGAAAAGGGGAAGCCGTGAGGCTTGGGGAGTGGGCGGAGGAGGACCTGCACCTGGCATTTTGTAGGAGGTCATGCAACATATTGGACTTTGAACGAGCCTGTCATCCTTTTTATGTTGTCCTTAAAAGAACCTGAAGAGCAGTGTGGGTGGTTCCAGTCTTTACCCCAGTTCACTTCACTTGCACAGCAATTTTGTGAGGTGGGTTAGGCAGAGAGACCTTGAATTGGCCAAGTCAGCTTCCTTGCTGAGTAGGTGTTTGAACCCCGCCCTAGTCTCCCAGCCTGTACAGCTCCTCTCACGCTGTGCATGAAATAGGAAAGGAAGGAAGAATAGAAAGTGTTGTGTCAGTAATATTGGCAGATGGGAAGGCCTTGATGATAGAGTGATGGGGGGAGGGTTGATGGTAGAAGAAGTATAGGCTCCTCTGTAGGAAGATACCACCTGGTTGGGAGAACAGGGATGCCAGCTTTGATAAGATAAGGCAGCATCTGTATGGTAGGAGTTTCCATGGTGGGGTGAAGTTCCACGAAGATGAAGAGGGAATGTGCAAGCCTTGAGAGTTTGAGGAAGAGAGCATGGGATGCCCCAGGTTCCAGTGGTGCATGGTTATAGGATCATACACAGAAGGACCTAATTGTAAGAATCTGGTGATATTTTTAACATTCTTTTATAGTGAGTAAGATAAGGTTCCTTTACTTGGTGACGAAAACTACACAGCGTATCGCTCTGCCACAATCAGACCTGTTAGACAGGTGTTGCTCTAACTGTGTTCTGCAGCTGTGCAGCTGTGCCAGAGCTTGTGACTGGCCCAAGGTCACATCAGCAGGTGCAAGTGGAGAAGTGGGGAATCAAACCCGGTTCTCCCAGATTAGAGGCTGCGCACTTAACCACTACACCAAACTGGGAAAGTTTATGTGGAATTTATGAAAGTAAGGTGTAGTTGGTGATGGATTTTCCTGAGGCATTTCTAGGTTTCCAGGGTCTTAGCTATTGCTGCAGTGTCAGAAACACTTATTTGTGATTTAATTTTGAGATATTGTACAATATGAATAAAATTATTAAATTTGTGTGGCCAAACTTATTTTTGGAACCAAGTCCAAATCTGGTTATGAATTCAGCAAAATTAGCAGAGCTGTTAAAAATCTTGCCCAAAGTGTTGCTGCTTTTCTTTAATCCAAAAGGGGTTAGCTGTGTCAGTCAATCATAGCAAAATTAGAGGAATCATATAGTACCTTTAAAAACTCACAAAAATCAATATAAGCTTTTGTGAGTCAGAAATTCATTGCCTGAGTTCAGATTGGCAGTTTGAAGTGGGAGTGAGTCATGGCAAAGAAGCCCCGGCACAAACTGTTCCGGGTTTTCCCGGTCACACTGCGCTGACTGATGTGGGAGCATACCAGGAGGAGGCGCGAGGGAGAATTCAGGCTGCTGGCCCAGAGGCGCGGCTGTAAATGGCTTTTTCCTGGTAATTCAGTTATGTGTGCATGTGCACATATGTGCTCATGTGCATAAGTGCATCAGGGTGATTTGGGGAGGATCCCATTGTGCTGGTACCACTTTGGACGGTAGAGCGGAGCACACCCAATTGTATCACTGCTGCCTCTCCAGGGCAATCAAGTGCACTTTGCGCAGAAACACCCAGTGGACATTATTACTGTGGGTTGTTCCTGGCTTTTCGGGTTAGCGTTCACAGTTCTTGGAAGTGGAATGAAGTGGGATAAACACATTCTCTGGGATTTGCTACCACTTTCACCCAGTATCTTTTAAATGCAGTAGTGAAGTAGTACATGATGGGTTGACTACAGGTGGGGAATGACAGACAGATGTGCCTGTGTGAACGCCCCCTTTAATCTGGTTGCGAAACGCTGCTGAAACGTGCCTATCTCGGGGCAAACTGCCAGTCTGAACTCAGCCATTATTTCAGATGTAGTCTTCTATTTAAAAACACTTTCATGAGGAACAGCAGCTGAAATTGAAGCACTGTTTTGATTTCTGTCTTGGACCTGTAATCTAGATCTTTCTGATTCATGATCTTTCTTAGAGCTTTGTAAACTTCTTGTGACAGTGAAACTTTTCAAATCAAGAATGTTTCTACTTACAGCTATTTTTAACAGGCTTCCTTGCTGCTCTTGTGTGCCAATGTTACATCAGCATAGCAACACATCACAGCTGGGAGTGGACAGACTCTGCATGGTAACCACTCCACTGGTACATAATTGCTTATAAAAATATTATAGTGTAATAATTCAGGTGGGTAGCCATGTTGGTCTGAAGCAGCAGAACAAAGTTGGAGTCCAAAATTTCATCCAAGGTATAAGCTTTTGTGTGCATGCACACTTCTTCCATCTGAAGAAGTGTGGGTGGCACATGAAATCTTATACCTTGAATAAAAAATTGTTGGACTGGTTCCTTTGGTGCATAGTCCACAAACTACTCCTATCCAGTGCATCCACAAACCTGGGAATTGGAAACTTTTTTTAAAAAATAGTGTTTTTCTTTGTTTTGTCAAAACTGTTTTGACAACAAACAAGGTAAACAGAATAAGAAATAAAAGGTGGGTGTAGCTGGACGACCACACTTCTGGTAACATGGGGGTGTGGCCTAATATGATAATGAGTCTGCTATTGGGTGTGGCCTGTTATACTAATGAGTTCCTGCTGGGCTTCTTCTACAAAAAGAGCCCTGGCTAGATGGCTTAACCATTCTTGTCCCACTGCAGAATGCCTAAAGTTTTTGATTAGTGCTAGCTTGCTGAAACCTCTGTCAGTTTCTACCACATTCACTGACAGTGTGCAAAAATAAGTATGGCTATGCACACTTCACTGAAAATTACTTGTCACAGACTTATTATGTATATTGAAAGCATTTTTATCTTGGTTTTGTTCCTCTGTTTCCCTAGTTACTGTATGGTTGTCTGACTGCAGAAAGACCTTAACTGATTTGGTAAACTGGAGAATATATTGGTGTCCTTTAGCTTCTTTTTGTTACCTTTCTTTTACCTTGTTATGTTAGGCTACTTGATTTGTATTTATAGCCGAAAAGGTAAGGGGGGGGGGACCATTGGAGGGACGATCTTTAAAACCTTATATAAACTTATTTATAAGTAAAAATACATGTATTCATTTTGAAAAAAGTTAAAAAACATATAAAGGCCCTTATATTTTTTTAACTTTTCTCCAAATAAATAAATAAATGCATTTTTACTTACAAACAAGTTTATATGAGGTTTTAATTATTGGCCCTCCATCAGATTTTTTCCCCCAGTTGGCAGCAGATAAGACCCAAAGCAACGGTTTTAAATTACAAATTCTTGATTCAGTTTTATTGGGTTAAGTTTCCTTCCCCCTTTGGTTCTGTTTGTATTTATAGCCACCATCTGACATGGCAGTATGTGTGTGTGTGTGAGAGAGAGAAACTATGATTGAATTAGACATTTGGGTTTGCTAATTCTACCAGAAGCAGCAGCAGCACTAGCTTACACTATTTTTCATTGCTTTATTTTGCCCTTCCCTCCTGTCTATAGACAAGGAACTCTGGGACTTGTTGTTCTTAATATGATAGACTGTGTTAAATAGGGCAAAACAAATTTTTACTGTCTCTCAGTCCTGTGCACTCAGTCCTAATTTAACTGGACAAACTATTCTAGAGAAGGAGCTTAACCTGGGTAGTTTAGAACATTGCTTGAGACTACCACTCCAGCCCTGCTTCTGATTGGCTTCAGCAAATCTCACAAGAGATCTGGACAGCTGCTACATAGATACCTGCCCCCTCCCAGCACACCATTTTCAAATGTTGGGGGGATGGGGTCTTGAAAAGGGGATGGGGAGAACAGGAGCCTTCCTTCTCATGCAGCAGTCCCAGTCAGGATTGGGTCCCACAGCATTTGTAAACAGAGTTCAGTTTCATCTCTAAAATGGCAGAGGTGACCCCATGATGGACTCCAGGATGTTATCACATCTGGTTTCGCTCTCAGTTTCTCTACCTATCTTCTTACCCTGACCTGGATAGCCCAGATAAGACCAATCTCATCAGCTCTCCAAAGCTAAGCAGGGCTGACCCTGGCAAGTATATTTCCAGAGAATATGAGGGCCTGGAGGCCAGAGGCAGGCTATCAAGCCACTTCTCTGACTGTCCTCCATGCCCCAGTAGGAGTTGCCAAAGATCACTATGACTTCCAGTCATGGGCATGTGTGCGCACACACAAACACACATACACACACACAAATCCTGTCCTATTATATAAACGTGTAGTGGTCTGGCAAGGTCCTGTCCTTGGCAAAATCCATTGACTGCCTGACCTGCCCATCAGAAGGTGTGCCTGGGTCCTGCCCACAGAGCAAGCTCCTGCCAAAACTCCCCTCACAACATAGCTCCACCTGAGGAGAGATGATGCCATTTGTCTGTGGAGGAGAGACGACACCATTTGCCTCAGGAGAGCCATTTGGAGCCTTTTTACAGTGGGGGATCCTGTTGCTGCAGAGCCTTACAGTGGGGGATCCTGCTCCTCTGGCCATGGCCATCCTTGGCCATGAGAGGAGGATAATGAGGGCCGTGCAAGTCGTCACTTGCTGAGTCTTTCGCTGAGGTTCCCTACCACCTGACCATGCAGGCCCTTGTCCAAGTCTCCCACTGGGCTGGAGGAACTTTCCAGGGGGTGCTCCAAGCCTCACTGGGTTGCCAGGGCCTTGCCTGGCCTTCCTGGGATGGGTGGGAAGGCCGTCCTAGGCCTCATGGGGGAGGGGGAAGGGAAAAGCTGCACTGGATCCCGCAGGGCCAGCAGAGCCTGGCTCTGGGGGCCCATGGGACTTGTTCCAGGGGGGTGGGAGAGCTGCCCTAGGCCTTGCGGAGCCTGGGAGTGACCAGGCCTGGTTCGGGGGAAGGGCTGCAACGGGCCTCCTGGGGCCCACAGAATGTGGTCTGGGGGTGGGGGGGCACCATAGGTCTTGTGGCACCTGCGAATGGCTGGGCCTGGCTCAGGGGGAAGGGGAGAGCTGCAATGGGCCTCCTAGGGCTGATGGAGCCTGGCCCCAGGGGCCCACAGGACATAGTCCGGGAGGGTGGGGGGATCGCCCTAGGCCTCGCATATCTGCACATCCCCTGCCCCCATAGCTAGCAATCCAAAACAGTCCAGTGGCATCTTTAAGACCAAGTTTTATTGAGGCCATAGCACATAAGATCTTTAGACAAAAAAAACTACTGCCTCATAGCTGTGACTTCCATCCTTGCTGGCTGACATCATTTGCTGCTTTTCTTTCTACAGAAAACACTTCAGATTCTGAGAACCTCAATAGTTACAGGAGACTCAGACGTCTGTCAGGAGACATGCTGTACACATCAGAGGACCAGGTAAGTGCACAAGACATGTGGACACTGTTCCTATATAAGAATCCCCTCCTGCACACTACAACTACACCAAAAACCCAGCCTGTTTCCTTGAAACTATCCTGCCCTAAACTATCTTGATGGAAAACACTCCTCAGCAACACTTCTCTACCATAAAAGACAACTTTCACTTGAAACCTGACATAGGACCACTGCAATATGATAGGAACGTCAGCCACATTGTTGCTGTACACTGCCCTTCTTAGGCTAACAGACCACCACATCAATGCATCCCCACCAAAAGAGCCTACCACACAAAAGAGAAAACTCATTCCTGAAGAACATTCTGAGAAAAAAGCTACAATGGCAATATACGACCATGGCAGCTGTGCAAACAAGCCACACATAGTACCCAAGACAACCTGTTCAGGATCGATCTTTTAATGGTCTGACACCAGTCCTCTCCTGTGCCTCATTCCACCCATGCTCACTGTTGTGTCCTGGGATCAGAAGGCAGAGCTGGCGAAATACAGCCAAGCTTCGCTCTCTGAGAACAATAGGGACTAGGTTCCTGAGCTCGCCAGTAGTGAACCAATGGCAGCATTGGTGGGCGATTCAAACCCGCCAATAGGAATATAGGGCCGTCCCCCCCTAACTTTACAGTGGCGACGAAGGTGGGATACCAACGCCTTCCGTGACTCCATGAGCGACGAAAAGGACACCGCCGAGCACCGCATCGCTGACCCCGAGAGCAGCACCGCACCGCTCGCCGAGCATCGCATCGCTGACCCCGAGAGCAGCACCGCACCGCTCGCCCCGGCGCACGCCTTCCCAGACAGAGCCATGGCCGCCTCTCATGTAACACTGGAGCGCTTCGATCCGTCGCAGCCAGAAACCTGGGACGCATGGGTCGACCAGCTCATCAGCTATTTGGAGCTCAACGAAATCCGCCACCCAGACCAGAAACGATCGATCCTGCTGAACGCGTGCGGCACCCAAACCGTCCGCCTCGCCAAGAGCCTCTTGGTGCCCCGCACGGCCTTGGAGAGCTCGTTTGGGGAGATCCTGGATGTCCTCAACGTTTACTTCAGCCCCCGGCCGACCTTCCTGGCCAAGAGGATGGATTTCCAGAGGCGAGTCCAGGCCCCAGGGGAATCCATTGCCAACTTCCTGGCCACGCTAAGGGCGCTCGCGGTGGACTGCGTGTTCCCGAAGGTGGAGGACAACCTGCTGACGCAGTTCGTGTGGGGCCTGGCGGACTCCAAGCTGCGGTGCAAGTTGGTTGGACACCGGAGGCTCTCCTTGGACGAGGCCCTCGACGCCGCAACAGCCCACGAGGCCTCGGAAGGGGAACGCCCGGCCGCGGCCGCCCATGTGGTCGGAAGGAGTCCAAGCCCCGGGAATGTAGATACGGAAGAGGTCTTTGCCCTCAGACCCCAACAACACCGGCCGGCGCCGTTCCAGCAGGCCAACAGAGAGCCAGCCAAGCCTTCCGGCAACCGGACCGTCTGTGCCAGCTGCGGGGAAGGCCACGGAAGGAAATCCTGCAAGTTCCGGGATGCTGTTTGTCACGGGTGCGGGAAGCAGGGACACCTCGCACGGGTCTGCCGGTCCAAGGGCCCCAGGAATTCGAGATCGTCGGTCCCACCGCACCGCGCATCGTCCACCGCCTACGAGACGACGGAAGAGGTCGCCGAGTTGTACCATCTCACCGACCAGCCGCTGCAGGTACTTCGCCTCCCCAACCCCAACCTATCCTCTGCCCCGAAGATCCAAGTAACCGTGCGGATCGAGGGGTCCCCTGTTGCATGGAAGTGGACTCGGGATCGGCGGCGTCCATCATTTCCCTGGACACTTTAAAAAGACTTTGCCCATTAGGGGGACCCCCTCTACGTCCATCGCCACTAAGCTTGGTGGACTTTCAAAAGAACCCTGTCCCCATCCGGGGAGTCGGCACTTTCCGAGTACAGTACCGAGACTTTGAGGGGAACTTGGACTTGGTGGTGGTAGAGGGAAATCTCGTGAGTCTCCTGGGGCGGGCGTGGTTCGAGGCCCTAGGCATAACGATTGGGGGAGTGAATAAGTGCGGGGTGCGGGACTGGGGGGCGGTGTGCAAGGAATTCCCTGAGGTCTTTGACAGGAAACTGGGGTGTTATAAAGGGCCCCCGGTGTCGCTCCACTTAGACCCCACAGTGACGCCCGTCCGACGGCGCTTCCGTACCGTGCCCCTGGCCCTCCGCCCGAAAATAGAGGCCGAACTGGACCGGTTAGTGGCCCAGGGAGTCCTAGAGCCCGTCCCGAACGCTCGATGGGAGACCCCGATTGTGACACCCGTCAAGCCAAACGGGGAAATCCGCATCTGCGCGGATTATAAGTGCACCATTAACCAGGCACTTCAGGCGCACGCATACCCCGTACCCGTGGTCAGCCATGTCTTAGCCACACTGGCGGGGGCGCGCATATTTGGAAAGCTGGATCTCGCGCAGGCGTACCAGCAACTCCCGGTAGATGAGGCCACTGCCGAGGCGCAAACCATAGTGACCCACTGGGGGGCCTTCCGGGTGAAGCGGCTGCAGTTCGGGGTCAGTGTGGCCCCAGAGATATTCCAAAATCTTAAAAGGGTGCTTGTTATGGGGGGACAGGGTGGTCATCCCGGGGCCCATGAGACAAGGGGTTCTAGAAATGCTACATGAGGCCCACCCCGGCATTGTACGAATGAAAGCTCTGGCAAGGAGCTACGTGTGGTGGCCCGGGGTGGACGCAGAAATTGAAACCTGGGTCCGAGGGTGCACACGGTGTCAGGAAGTACGCCCCAATCCCCCGAGAGCGCCAACCCAAAGCTGGGAGTCTACCCACAAGCCGTGGTCACGCCTACACATAGATTTTGCGGGGCCGTTTCAGGGGTTCCAGTTCATGGTGACGGTAGACTCCTACTCGAAATGGGTGGAAATAAGCCCAGTGTCTACCTCCTCTGCCAAAGCGGCAATAAGGGCCCTGCGGAAAATATTCGCGACGCACGGGTTACCAGACACGATCGTGTCGGACAACGGGGCAGCGTTCACATCTGCTGAGTTTCAAGCGTTCCTCGAAAAGAACCTAATCAGGCACATACGATCAGCGCCCTTCCACCCGGCAACAAATGGACAGGCGGAGAGAACGGTATGCACCGCCAAAGAAGCCCTGAGCCGCATAACGGAGGGGGACTGGGAGTTCCGGCTGGCCCGCTTCCTTCTAACATACCGCACCACCCCAAACCCCATCTCCGGGCATTGCCCCGCAGAACTATTGATGGGCCGCCGCCCCACGACTTTGTTAGACAGGCTCCACCCGGACCGAGCCCCAGAGAGAAAGCTGGTCGAGACCCGGGAGGTGCCCCGAAGCTTCCTCCCGGGGGAACCTGTCTACTTCCGGAATTACGGGGCGGGGCCTCAGTGGGTGGCCGGGCGCATCCTAAAACCCACCGGGCCAGTGTCATACGAGGTCCTAACAGATGGGGACCGGGTCCTCCGTAAACACGTCGACCAGCTCCGGAGGCGGCAAGACCCCGACACAGGGATCCAGTTACCGGGAAACACCGCGGCCGCCCCAGCATCCAATCGACTGCAAGCACCGACAGCGGAGCCAGCGCCGGAAAGTCCACGGAATCCGGAGGGGGTCCCGGAGACAGCTGAACCGCCGCCGCCGCTGCCGCCGCCGTTACAGCCGCCACCGTCACCGCCTCGGCTACTACCAGAGATCCAAGCTCCTTGTGCTGGCGGACCACCCGATAGGGGCCCCGCCAGTCCGGTACCGGCCCCCGACGATCGCTAAGAGAACGGAGGGCACCAACATACTTAAAAGACTACGTCACCTGATAGGAGACGAACTATGGGGGAGGGGTGTTGTGTCCTGGGATCAGAAGGCAGAGCTGGCGAAATACAGCCAAGCTTCGCTCTCTGAGAACAATAGGGACTAGGTTCCTGAGCTCGCCAGTAGTGAACCAATGGCAGCATTGGCGGGCGATTCAAACCCGCCAATAGGAATATAGGGCCGTCCCCCCCTAACTGTATATAGTTGGCCTCCGGCCGTTACTGTTTGTTCTTGTCTTGTGTGAAGTACGAATAAACGCGTCTTCTCTTATGTCGTCGTCCGAGTCATGAGGCCCGAAACCCAGTACTTTACACTCACACCCAGTGTTACTCTATCATCCAGCTCCTTGAGAAGCAAAACCCCCCACACAACCTCAGAATGACATTGGAAGACATCTACGTGCTGTGAAATGTATGCCTCTCTGCACTGATGAGCATAAACTCCACCATTCCATTCTGCATTACGTTACCTTACCATTGAGCATGCACTTCCAGCACACACCCACTAACCACTAGATTAACTCGGTGAACTCTGTGCATTCATTCACATTGGCCGTAAGATACCCTGTGACAGACAGTTCTCCACCAACTGTTCCAAAACCTATACCTATACCTATACAAGATATTCACATGCTACCTTCATAATGCTTTTTCATGAGCTCTCAAACAGTCCTACTACATCTGGATCACCCAAACACTCATGTTTAGTTTAAAGAGCTCCATGAGCAATACCTCTTTTATATAATACAGCTTTGGTTAAAGCAGCAAGTATCCTTTTCATCACTTTTCAAAAGCAGCAAACTATTGAAACCTAATGTGTCTAGCCATGCATTTAGACTCTAAACTTCAATGTACAACTCTGCTTACAAAGCACCAAAAACCCATGCCTTTTCACAATGAAAACTATAGACATTTCACAACACTCATTTCCCAAGACTCCTCCTTCTCATTCCCATGTGACCTACTCAGACTTTCATCATGAACACTCACTTTCAAACCTACTTCTCTTGAGACCTCTGCTCTAACAGGGTGGACAGTGCAACCACAACCACATTGAGTGACATGGACATCCAACATCAAATGACTTTGCAGACTGCCCAGTTGTTGATGCTACTCCATGGACCCCTCTCTGCAACAATTTTTTGGTCCACCTTCTGTGACCTTGGACGCTGGCTATTGTATGCCATAAGGTATGTTAGACATTTCTATCTTTCCATTACCGACTGCTATTATTTACTTTACCTCCTTCCAGCCTATGCATTCATTACACGTCACATCTTTCTAGCTCCTGTTGTATTGCTTTCTAATGGGCTTTACTGCTAGTATATATATAAAAGAACAATGGGGTTCTCTGCCTGGGCTGCTGGGCTCCAAGTAAGTGTACCCTGCTCTCCAGTGGGGCCCTGCCTCCTCCCAATAAATAAAATTGAAATGTATTGTATTTTGTTAAAATTATTAAAGCATATTTGTGCTAGATATGTATGAATATAAACATTTTCAATTATTTGGGGGGTTTACTTTATATTCAGGAAGAACATAAATACTCATGAAACTTTCTTATACTGAGTCAGACCATTGTTCTGTCTATCACCTGCTCTGACTGGCAGCAGCTCTCTATGGACCTATGCAGAGATCTTTCAGATCACCTGCTGCCTGATTAAGTAGGTTTTATTCTAACCTGCAGCTGCTGGCATATTTTTATTGTTATGCTCATAATGATGTTTCTCAGTGGAAGTTAAGTATTAACAGAGATAAACCCCAGAATCCTGAGGTAAGGTTTTATGGTAAATTTGGAAAGCATTTTGGAACTTAAGGGAGGGAAGTGATTAAATATTTTAAATGCTTGGTTTAAAGGAAAGCAATTTGAAGTGTGAATGGGACTTTTTTAGTCTTTGAAATAATGTGTTTTCATCTGCGAACTTTCCTGAGACACTACAATTAAATGGAAAATTGCTAGTTAACCATTAAAAATGAGATCTATAAATCAGATTTAAAAGGTATAAAAGGGGGTATTTTAGTCAACTACAATTCAGCAAAGCAGCCAAAAGTTTTAAAACACAGGCAAGAAAAATGTGTAGTACTTAAACCTCAGCAAATCCTCAAAGAACCAAACATGATCAGGTATGTGCATCCATAGTCATATATATTATAGAGAACATAGGAACATAAGAGAAGCCAAAGTTGGATCAGGCCAATGGCCCATCTAGTCCAACACTGTCACACAGTGGCCAAAAATACCAGGTGCCATCAGGAGGTCCAGCAGTGGGGCAAGGACACTAGAAGCCCTCCCACTGTTGCCCCCCCCCCACAAGCACCAAGAATACAGAGCATCACTTGCCCCAGCCTGACAGTTCCTATCTATATCTTGTGGCTAATAGCCACTGATGGACTTCTGCTCCATATGCTTATCTAATTCCCTATTGAAGCTATCCATGCTTGTAGCCGCCACCATCTCCTGTGGCAGTGAATTCCATGTGTTAATCACTCTTTGGGTGAAGAAGTACTTCCTTTTATCTGTTCTAACCTGACTGCTCAGCAATTTCATTGAGTGCTCATGAGTTCTTGTATTGTGAGAAAGGGAGAAAAGTACTTCTTTCTCTACCTGCTCTATCCCATGCATAATCTTATAAACCTCGATCATGTCACCCCTCAGTCATCGTTTCTCCAAGCTAAAGAGCTTCAAGTGCTTTAATCCTTCTTCATAGGGAAAGTGTTCCAACCTTTTTATCATTCTAGTTGCCCTTCTCTGCACTTTTTCCAATGCTATAATATCCTTTTTGAGGTGTGTTGACCAGAACTGTACACACTACTCCAAATGAGATCGCACCATTGATTTATACAGGGGCATGATGATACTGGCTGATTTGTTTTCAATTCCCTTCCTAATAATCCCCAGCATAGTGTTGGCCTTTTTTATTGCAGTTGCACACTGTCTTGAAATTTTCATTCAATTATCTACTATGACTCCAAGATCTCTTTCTTGGTCAGTCTCTGCCAGTTCGGACCCCATCAATGTGTATTTATATTTAGGGTTTTTGGCTCCAATGTGCATCACTTTGCACTTGGCCACATTGAACCTCATTTGCCACTTTGATGCCCACTCGCCCATCCTTGACAGATCCTTTTGGAGTGCCTCACAATCCTCCCTGGTACTCACCACCCTCAACAACTTCGTGTCATCTGCAAATTTAGCCACTTCACTGCTTACTCCCAATTCCAAATCATTAATAAACAAGTTAAAAAGCATCGGACCCAGTACTAATCCTTGTGGTATGCCACTGCTTACCACCCTCCACTGAGAAAATTGCTCATTTATACTCACTCTGTTTCCTATTAATTAGCCAGTTTTTGGTCCACAAAAGGACTTGTCCTTTTATCCCATGACTATTGAGCTTACTTAGGAGCCTTTGATGAGGAACTTTACCAAAAGCTTTCTGGAAGTCAAGGTAAACAACATCTATTGGGTCCCCCTTGTCCACATGTTTGTTCACTCCCTCAAAAAACACTAACAGGTTAGTGAGACAAGATCTTCCCTTACAGAACCCATGCTGAGTCTGCCTCAATAGTTTTTGTTCAGCAATATGCCTACTAACTCTTTCCTTAATAACAGTTTCCACCAACTTACCCAGTATCGATGTCAGACTGACTGGCCTGTAATTTTCCGGATCTTCTCTGGAACCCTTTTTAAAGATAGGAGATAGTATATATTGCTATTAGACAAAGAAGCTCCTCCCTTTAGGGAGGAATAACATCACACAATTTATGCTGCACTATATACTAATTTTGATGATAGCTTGGTTACCTCACGAGTGTCTGCAAAGAACACTTGCAGTAATTCTGAGAATTAAATGCTAATGACTATTAGTTTGATTTTTAAAGTGGGTTTTTAAAGCATACTCTGATGTTTTAAAAATGTTGAAAATTCCATTTGCTTTTGAAAAGCTAAAAGAAGAATATTTTCAAGATCTACTATGAAAGCTGCCACACATCATATTCAGTTTGCAGTGAAATCTTTACAGCATCATTTTGAGCTTTTTTCATTATGTCCATATTTCTCAGTGGGAGTCATTTCTTTGAAATACAGTCATACTACTGAAACATCCATTGGGGCTTTTAAAATCAACATTCCACCTTCTTATTCTTTTAGCAGCTACGTAGTTTGAATCTGTCTCAAAGTAGGTCACCCTGAACATAAGCTTCAATTTATATTAGTTTAACTTTGCCAGATTTAACTTTATAACTGATGTAGAGCTGTATTAAACTTTATTTTACCTTTATAATTTCCCCCTCAGCCTTGATCTTTATGGTACATCATTCTCTGAGCTTTTAAAGCTGGGGGTGGAGAGAGATTTTGAGTGCCTGTATCCTTGTTTGTCCTTTGCTTTCAAGGAGACAAACAATTACTCCCAATTGCAGCAATACATTTTTTTTCTTTTGAGAAAGTGACTATTGGAGCATTTTAAAAAATTGTTTAGCTGAAGCGTAATACCCTGAAATGCTACTTTTGGTTATCTTGTGAACCCTGTATTCTCCAAAGACAGAGTGATGATTGTGTTCTGACATTGCCAGCTGGAAGCAGTGCAACAGGCAAGCCGAAGCAGATGCACCCAGTCATGAACAAGAGACTGCAGGTGTCTCAGCTAAAAAAAATGTGTAAAAAAAATTGCAGTGATCAAGCAGTGAAATTTCCTTCCCTGAAAGGTCTGTTTCCTAGTAAAGGGCTAGTTAGGGGAAAAAAAGAGAGAGAGAGGAGTAAATGCATGCAGCCTATCCTGAACAGTAAATAATACTTATTGTTCATTTAGTGAAATCTAAACAGTGTGATCCTGAACAGAGTCACACCATTCTAAGCTCATTTATGTCAGTGGACTTAGAAGGGTGTAACTCTTAGGACTGCACTGAGACAATGACAGTGGCTGTTATTACTGTACATTACAGCCAGGGGGAAGCAACAACGCAGTGTCTATTTCTAGATCTGCTCAGCTCTGTTGGACTGTCTTGTGCAGTCCCTTTAAACTTTAAAGGGACTGTAGATGAAAAGTACTGAGACTGACAAGTGATTTCAGCTCTCACATACTTTATTAGTTGAAGCTCGCAGGCCGGCTTTTATTCCCAAGGAAACCCATACCCCCCACACACCACACCCCGTGATTGGGCTATTTACAGTGATTGCGTTATGTCCAAGGATTCCAGCTCCCCGATTGGAAGGGAGCTAGGATCCTACAGTCCATTGTCTTTGGGAGTGAAGCTCAGGCCCTTTGCCTGGTTGCACGGCGGGCTGGTTTGAACCCGTCCGAGCATGTGGTTGTCCTGAGCACATGTTCTCAGGTGAATACATTACATCCCTCCCCCCTTGGTCCAAAATGCACCCACAAACAAAATCTTTCAAATAAGCCGGAGGCTTCCTGTCCCTTGTCGAGTGGTGGATAGCCAGGGCTGGTAGAGATGCCGGCACCTGGATTCTGGCCGGGGAGCCTACTAGTGCCTGGGAAGGGTGTGTGGCTGCTGGGGAGTTGTTTAAAGGGGACAGGGCTTCCGTAGCCAGGGCAATGGGTGTTATGGTTGGGATCTCTGCCGGGCAGGGCACCCTCAGGGGAGATCATTGCCTCTAGGGTTTTGGCCTCTAGGGTTTCGGGCTCTGCGGAGTCATCCGGCTCTCGTGGCACCACCCTGAGATGGAGCTGGTCGATGTGGCGGTGGAGCACAGTGCCATCTTTGCAGGAGACCTTGTATGAATGGGGCCCTCTGACCCGTACCACCTGTGCTGGGACCCATGGTGGGCCAACGGTGTAGCTCCAGGCATACATGGGGTCTTCAGGGAAGAACCCTCGGGTGACATCCTCGGTTCCTGGCTCATGCTCCGGGGCCCAGTCCGGGTGTAACTGGTCTATGTGTGTCATGAGAAGGTGACCCAAGAGGAGTTCCGCTGGACTACACCCAGTGGTGGAGTGCGGGGTAATGCGCTGCCCGAAAAGGAAGGACGCCAGCTTGTAATCTCAATCCGGTGAGTCGAGCCGATGTAGGGCATCCTTGGCGGTCCAGACCATCCTCTCCGCTTGGCCATTCGTGGTGGGGTGGAATGGCACGGAATGCACATGTCAGATCCTGTAATATGCGGTGAAGTCCTGGAATTCCCAGGAGGTGAATGCTGTGCCATTCTCCATGACCAGCGTGTCTGGCAGTCCTTGGGCGCTGAAGATCCACCACATGGCCCTGATGGCGGACTTCAAGGAGGTGGATGGTACGGGGACGACCTCTAGCCACTTGCTGTATGCGTCCACCAGTATGAAGAAAAGCTGCCCTTGGAACGGCCCTGCAAAATCCAGGTGCAGCCAAGACCAGGGGTGGTGGGAGTACTCCCAGGCTCTCTCCGGAGCTCATGGAAGTTCGGGCATGAAGCCTGGCAGGGCTGGCACCATTTCACCTTGTCCTCAATGTCCCGATGGAGGCCTGGCCACCAGACGTAGCTCCTCACTAACACCTTCATTTGTACCACTCCCGGGTGATGTTCGTGTAGTGCCTCCAAGAAGCGCTGCTGGAGCGGAGCTGGGATCACCACCTGGCCTCCCCACATCAAGCACCCTTTGTATGTGGACAGTTCATGCTTGCGCGTAGCAAATGGGGCAAACTCAGGTCCCTCCTTGGCCACTGGCCACCCCCTCTCCACCCAGTCCAAGACACGGCAGAGGATGGGATCCCGAGCCAAGAGGCGGGCCACTTTCCGCACATGGACTGGCCAGTCGGGAAGCGCCTCCATGAGGGCAACCAAGTGCTCGGGGGCAGGGGCAGGGTCCATGGTGGCCAGGGGCAGGCGGCTAAAGGCATCCGCGTGGCCGATCGCCTTCCCAGGCCGATGGAAAAGGGAGTAGGAGTACCCCACCAGGAAAATAGACCACCTCAGGACCCTGGGGGAGACCATCTGTGGTGTCTGGTGGTTTGCGGCAAGGAGCCCCAGGAGCAGCTTGTGGTCTGTCACGATTTCAAAAGGTTGGCTGTAGAGGTAGTGGTGGAATTTCTTCACCCCAGCCACTATCGCCAGTGCCTCTTTGTCAATCTAAGCATAGTTCCGCTCCGCAGAAAATAAAGTCCGTGAATAATAAGCGACTGGGACCTCCCGGCTGTCAGGCAACTGGTGGCCCAGGACTGCTCCAACCCCATAGGGAGAGGCGTCACAGGCAAGGACCACCGGGAGCGATTCCATGAAGTGGTACAGGACTGCATTCGAAACCAGCAAGTCCTTGACACCCTGGAACGCTGCAGCGTGTGTCGTCCCCCAAGCCCAAGGCGCGCCCTTGTCCAGGAGATGGTGGAGTGGCTCTGCCACAGCCACCTTGAGGGGCAGAAAAGCATGGTAGAAATTGAGCAGGCCTAAGAAAGCCTGCATATCCGCCTTGGATGAGGACGGGGGGGCATGTGTGATGGCTTTAATTTTATCGTCCGTGGGGTGGATCCCTTGAGTGTCTACTGCTCATGTGGGGCACTCCCAGGAGGCATTTCTCCTTCTTTACCTTTAGGCTGGTGGCATCGAACCGTTGGAGGACCTGGCGGAGACAGTCAGCAAAGGAGGTGGGGTCTGGCGCCATGACGATGACATTGTCTAAAACAGGCTGTACTTCGGGGATGCCTTTTAGGAGTGAATCCATAAAAGACTGAAAAATTCTGGGAGCTACATAAACCCTGAACTGCAGCTGTGTGACCTGGAAGGCCCCCCTGTGGGTCGCGATAGTCTGGGCCTCCGCAGCGGCTGCATCAGCTGGCAACTACTGGTAAGCTTGTGCCAAATCAAGCTTACCAAAGACCTTGGCCCCTGCTAGTGAGGTGAGGACGTGGCCGGGACGGGATAAGCATGGTCCTGCAAGGCCTTGTTAAGTGTGCACTTGTAATTGGCACATGTTTGTACATCCCCGTTAGGCTTAATGGGTGTCACAATGGGGGTCTCCCATCGTGCGGATGCGACCGGTTCCAGCACCCCTTGGTCGACCAGGCAATTGAGCTCTGCTTCGATTTTAGCACACATTGCAATGGGAGGGACCCAGGCCTTGAGACGAATGGGCCTAACAGCTGGGTCCTGATCCAGCAAAAGGGGGTCCCCAGTGTACTTCCCCAGGGTCCTGTCAAACACCTTGGGAAATTCCCGGCACACTGCCTCCCAGTTCGCCGTCCGGATCTGGTTCAGCCCCGTTATCTGGAGGCCCAGTGGTTTGAACCACAATAGTCCCAACAGGCTGGTGAGCCACCCTTCCACCACCAACAGGTCCAGCATGCCCGAGAATCCCTTGAACTGGACCCGGAACTTGCCCCAGCCGCAGACAGCCACAGGGTTCTTATTAAAGTCCTGTAACATGAGACCCTGTAGCTTGTGCAACCGGGGTCCCCCCTTCGGGCATAGGGAATGGAGGGTCTCGGCCGATGTGATCAAGAATGATGAGCCCGAGTCTATTTCCATGTGACAGGGGGACCCTTCAGTCTGGACAGCCATATGCACTTTGTCCAGGCCGTCTGGGGGCAAGTTACATACCATTTGGTGGTGGTGGACTGAAACGGTGTGCAGATCCTCTGCTTCGAGCTGTGCCATGAGTGATTTCCATTGTCCCCAGGAACGGCAGACCTTCGTGATGTGCCCCGCCTTGTTGCACGTCCGGCAGATGGTGATGTGGAACCGGCAAGACTGCTGCTTGTGTGCATCGCCACAGCTTGCACAGGCAACAGGAGGCTGTGCTTTGACCTCTTGGGCTCTTTGGGGCCACTGGGATGGGCATCTGTGGACCTGTAGCACTTCCTCGTCCTCCGAGGCGTCAGACCCCCACGTGGCTCGGGTGCGGTGGACCGCCTTGCTGGGGCAGTCCTGGTGTGCTTTTTCGTAGGTGGTGGATTCCTGGATGGCCTTATCGAAGTCGAGGCCATTGTTGCTGGCCAGTTTCCACCACAACTTGGGCTTGTGGAGGCCCACGAGAAACTGGTTAAGCAGTGTGTCTGTGAGGCTTGGGAAAGCACACCTCGTGGCCGCCCGCCAGAGGCCAGCCAGAAATTCTGAGGTCATGTTTTCTGGGCCCTGGACGCTTCCGAAGAACCCCAACTGCTCCACGAACCTGGTGGGTTTGGGTGAAAAGTGGCCCGTGAGGGCCTTTACCAGTACCTCGTAGGTCTCCTCCTTGGTGGTCTTCGGGTTGATGAGGTCCCTTAGAAGCAGGAAGGTGTCCATGCTGCAAGAGCTGAGGAACAGGGGTGTCAGGTTCAAAAGCAAGTAGATCCAAGCATTCTTAAACAAGAAGGGCTTTATTGGAATACAGTGCTAAAACCCACAGTGAAGGGTCATTGTCAGGAATGGTGGGAGAAGTGGTGCAAGCAAGGTTATAGTGTGATGCAAAATGCTACTAGCAAATGAACTGTAAGCGTGCGCGCGGGAAACTCCCGGCGGGAGAGTTACTTAATGGGCGGGAGACGACTCCCTCCTCCCCTCATCTTCACAGGACTGGAAAATTCTCATCAGCTCAAGAATAGCCCAAAGCCTACATTCAAGGCCACCGTGATAAGACTGAGCGGCATAGAAGAAGCTCCCACGTTACTGCCAGCATACCTACGCAAGCGCAATGCAGGGACGAGATAGGGAACACAGAACAATGGACTCAGTGTAACATAGGAAACAGACATTTCTGACACTCTGCCCTTCCCAAAATACCTCCCACCCACCACTCAGGAAGGGGAAAATAAGGGGCCTCCCGGTTTCACCGGGAAGCGGGAGTGAAAGTTCTTGAGGAGTTCAGGTGCATCGATATCAGCTACTTTCACCCATTCTTGATGTTGGGGTCCAAAGTGAACCCATTCAACCAAGTAATATAACTGTCCCCTTATTAGCTTAGAGTCCAGGATGTCAGCCAGTTCATAATGTTCCTCTCCATCTACCATCAGCGGGGGGGGGGTGCAGGAAGCTCTGGATGCCACTTAGTCAGGGGAAATGCTGGTTTGAGGAGGCTGAAATGGAAAATGGGATGAATTGTTTTAAGAGCTTTAGGCAGGTCCAACTGGAAAGTCACTTTATCGATACAACGAATAATCTTGAATGGGCCAATATATTTCCAAGCCAGTTTCCTGGATGCTTGGGAGAGACTTAAGTTTTTGGTAGATAGGTACACATAGTCCCCAGGCTGAAGATCCCATCCCTCCGCCCTTTTCTTGTCAGCCTGTTTCTTATATTGAGCTTTGGCCTCATTCAACATTTCTACAATCACTGGCCACGAATCACGAAAAGTCTTACACCAATCTGTGGCTTCCCCCCCCATTCCCTCAGGTTTCAAAAAAGGGAGAGGGGGGCTATCGTAGCCCAGAGCGGCTTTGAAGGGAGACATTCTGGTAGAAGCATGCCAAGAGTTATTATAGGCAAATTCTGCCAATGGTAATAAATCCACCCAATTGTCTTGTTGATAGTTGGTGAAACAACGTAAATATTGTTCCAAAGTTTGGTTCACCCTTTCTGTTTGGCCATCGGTTTCCGGGTGGTATACACTGCTCAAAGCACGTTCTATGCCCATGAGGGCCATTAATTCAGTCCATAATTTGGAAACAAACTGAACCCTGCGGTCGGATATTACTTTGATAGGCAAAGTGTGGAGCCGAACAATGTGTTGTAAAAAAGCCCTAGCCAGGACTTTAGCCGTTGGCAAGCCAGAAAACGGTATAAAGTGTGCTTGCTTAGAAAACAGGTCGACCACCACCCAAATCACAGTCATTTGTTTGCTAGGGGGGAGGTCAGTAATAAAGTCCATGGAAATGACTTCCCAGGGGCGGCTTGGAGTGGGCAACGGTTGCAGGAGTCCCGGGGGTTTTCCTGTTCTGGGTTTACAACGGCTACAAGTTGGACAGGATTGTATATAAAGTGACAAATCCTTCTTCATTCGGGGCCACCAGAAGGTGCGTTGCAACCGGTGCAGTGATTTCACATACCCAAAGTGCCCTGCAGGTTTCAAATCATGGACTGACTGCAGTACCTGTTTACGTGAGCTTTCAGGAATGAACAGTTTATTTCCCTTGTACCAGCAGCCATTGGGTTTGCACGCCAGATCCCCCCGAGCTTGTAGCTCTTTCTTCTCCCGATCCGTCATGGCTGTGGCAAAGCGCTCCTCCCAAGGCACCCCCGGGGTTTGGGGACTTGGGTCTAGCCAGCTCCACTTGCGGGTTACTACCGCCCCACTCAATTGGTTTGGGGTGAAAAATGACTCTCTCACCTCAGTTTTTTTGCTATCATGCTGGGGCAGGCGTGAGAGAGCATCTGCTAGGTGGTTGGATTTACCTGGAAAGTGGTGCAGCGTGAATTGGAATTTGGAAAAAAAACTCAGCCCATCTGAATTGCTTGGCATTTAAGACTCGGGGCTTTCTTAGTACCTCGAGATTCTTATGGTCAGTCCAAATTTCAAATGGGACTCGGGCTTCCTCCAGCCAGTGTCGCCAAGTGAGTAGAGCCAATCGAATGGACGCTGCTTCCTTGTCCCAAATGGGCCAGAACCTCTCAGTTTCATTAAATTTCCGAGATACATAGGCAAGCGGGTGGAGGTGCCCCTGGGCATCCTCCTGCAAAATCGCCCCCCCCATAGCGGTGTCTGAGGCGTCTACTTGGACAATGAACTTCTTGGTCTCATCTGGGTGCACCAGCACAGGTTCAGAGGTGAACCTGTTGGTCAAACGCTTGTTGGCACTGAGGTGTCCAATCCAAGCGAGCTCCTGGCTGGGATGCTTTTGCCCCCCTCCCCTTGGTTTTGAGTAGGTCCATGAGAGGGAGGGCGACCTGGGCAAAATTGGGCAAGAATTGGCGGTAAAAATTGGCGAAACCGAGGAAACTCTGGAGCTGCCGCCTGGTTTTGGGGGGTTCCCAAGCTAAAACATCTTGGACCTTTTTCGGGTCCATCTCCAACCCATCCGGGGATATGTGGTACCCTAAGAAATCAATGCGCCTCTGATGAAATTCGCACTTAGACAGTTTGACAAACAGTTTGTTTTCTAACAACCTCTCCAGTACCTCCTGGAGCATTTTGATGTGGGTCTTTAGATCAGGGCTGTACACCAAGATATCATCCAAGAAAACAACCACCCACTTGAACAAGTAGGGGTGCAACACCTCATTTATCAAGTTCATGAAGACCCCCGGAGCCCCTTGTAATCCGAAGGGCATGACTCAGTATTCAAACTGTCCTAGAGGGGTATTAAACGCAGTCTTGTTCTCACCCCCTTGTCTAATGCGGACTCGGAAGTAAGCATCGCGCAAATCCAGTTTGGAAAACACCTTCCCCTTCACCACCTCTGCTAACAGGTCTTTGATGAGGGGCATGGGATAGGCATTGGTGGCTGAAACTGCATTAAGACCCCTGTAATCGGTGCAAAGTCTGAGACCCCCATCTTTCTTTTTACAAAACAGGATGGGGGCCACGAAGGGGGACGAAGCCGGTCGGATAAATCCACGAGCTAGGTTCTTATCAATGAACCTACGTAGTTCCTCTTTTTCCATGGGACTCATAGCGTATATTTTCCCTCTAGGCAATTTCTGTCCGGGGAGAATCTCTATAGCACAGTCTGAATTACGGTGGGGGGGCAGTTCATCAGCCTCTTCCTCCTCAAAAACACGAGCCAAGTGCCTGTATTCTTTGGGAATGCGGTTAATGTCCTCGGTCGCTAGGCAGGCTCATGGGGGATCGTTGTCTGGAGGATTTCCCCACACTGGGTCCCACTTATGCTCTGTACATTTTGGGGAAATAAAACGTACTATTCCTTCTTCCCAGAGAATATAAGGATCATGACCATGTAGCCATAGGCTACCCAAAACCAGTGGGAACTGGGCTTGTGGGACTATCACAAATGAACGGAGTTCCCAGTGTTCCCCAGCGCCCACCCATAAGGGGATGGTCTGAAACCGGCAGGGCTCTTTCATCAGTGACCCGTCCATTTGTGTAAAGGTAATGGGGTCCTTCAGACTAGTAACCTCTGCCTCTAGTCCAGTTACCAGTGATGGGTTTATCAAATCCCTCCCGCACCCCGAGTCAATGAGGGCTCGGACCCTGATGTGGGTCATCATCACTGGATTCATTATTATTACAGTCATGAAGAAGAGGGAGGGGTAATTGCTCACCATTTTGGGTGCTTCAGGAGTAGGGTCCTCCTGTGGTGTGCCAGTTACAAATAGGACCTGCTCATTTCCCTGCAATTCAACCTCTTCTTCTTCCAGGATCAAGGAATCCTCAGCATCTGGGTTGGCAAAAAGGGCCCGTGGATTGCATGGCTTGGCTGTTTCCTTTCTTGGGGTTGGCATCGGCCATCGCCTTTGTTCCTCATGGGGTAAGGCCCGACCAAGTTCCTCCTTGGGACAGGAGGCAGCAAAATGCCCCTTCTCCCCACACCTGAGGCACAAGCCCTGTCTCATGCGTTGATCCCTCACCCCACTCTGGGTGGGAGTTGGTTTGCTTCTGACCTGGGGAGTAGTGATACTCGGATGGCTGTTCCCAAGCGATAAATCCAGTTTCATGAGGTGCAGTCGGCTTTCGGCCTTCTCAGCCTCTTCCATCCAACCTTGGAGCGTGCGTGGCTCCTTGGAGCTAAGGACATTATGGCGGACATCCACCGCTAGTCCCATTCGGTATTGTTGAGCCAGCACCAAATCAGTCCAGTCTTGGATCTTGGCAGCATGCCTTTGGAACTCTCTTGAGTACTCCCGTACGGTCAGCTTGCCTTGTTTGAAGGTGCGGAGAAAGGCTTCCGCCTTCGGGGCCACCGCCGGGTCTTCAAAACGATTTCTCAAGGCCCACATGAAGTCATCTACATTCCCCAGCTCCACTGCCTCCAGATCGTGCAAGGCCACGTACCAGCTGGTAGCAATTCCCTGGAATCTTGAAGCGATAAACTCCACCTGTTGCTCTTCATCCGGGAACACATGGCCCCATCGCTGCACAAACTTCCTGACCTGTAAAATGAAAAACGACACAGTCTCAGGGTCCCCGTCAAAAGTAATCTCCAACATGTCCTTGGGCTGTATTATTGGTGGGATGGGGACCATGCCTGGTACAGGTGCTGGCAGCGGTAGGGGTACCAGCACAGGAGCTGGCGGTGGGAGGACTGGTGGGGCTGGTTGCCCTGGAAGAGGCCCTCCCGGTACCGGTCCCACCAGGGCTGGCTGGCCAGGAGCCAGTTGGCCTGGTACTGGTTGCCCAGGGACCGGTTGACCGGGGAGGGGTTGTCCCGGCAGTACCGGTGGTGCTGGGGCAGGAGCTGGTTGTGGCTGGGTCAGCGGGTGTGCGCAGATAGCCTGGTCCATCATCTGAGGGAGGGACTTCATCAGCTTGCCCATGTCCCGCATCAACCTTCGGGTATCATCTTGGATAGTGTCCATGCATGCATCAGCGTCCAGGCTGGACCCGGGTCTCATCGACCCGCGCGGGGTCCGTCCCTGTGGAAGCTCAAAGCTACCTCGGGGATCCAGTAAACTGTCTCGGCTCTGGCTTCCAGGTAAGGACCAGGTCATCTGGGTTGTGTCCAATAGATTCTTAGTCCAGTCCCGCAGCTTCCGCTGAGTAACCCACTTATCCCATGGGATCGGGGCACTGTGGTAGTAGGTTCGGGGTATCGCCCCTCCATGGCTCTGGGTCCCACCGGGCTGTAGATTGGGAGAGTGTACAATGCTCCCACAGTGCTGATCAATGGAGGGGTGACAGGTCCGGCTGAACAGTACAGGATCAATGCTGTCGTTACCGGAGTCATAGTCACTGGCGCGACTGTAGCCGGCATGGTCATAACGGGAACCGTGGTCACTGGGATCACCGCAATGGTAACAGGAACCGTCGTGACAGGTGTGGTAGTCACTGGGACCGTCACCGGTGTTCCTCCAGCACTGCTCATCTTGGTGGAAGGCAGGGGCTGGAGGTGGTAGGGTAATGGCGATTCCTGACAATTTCTGTCAGGTTCAAAAGCAAGTAGATCCAAGCATTCTTAAACAAGAAGGGCTTTATTGGAATACAGTGCTAAAACCCACAGTGAAGGGTCATTGTCAGGAATGGCGGGAGAAGCGGCGCAAGCAAGGTTGTAGTGTGATGCAAAATGCTACTAGCAAATGAACTGTAAGCGCGTGCGCGGGAAACTCCCGGTGGGAGAGTTACTTAATGGGCGGGAGATGACTCCCTCCTCCCCTCGTCTTCACAGGACTGGAAAATTCTCACCAGCTCAAGAATAGCCCAAAGCCTACATTCAAGGCCACCGTGATAAGACTGAGCGGCATAGAAGAAGCTCCCACGTTACTGCCAGGATACCTACGCAAGCGCAATGTAGGGACGAGATAGGGAACACAGAACAATGGACTCAGTGTAACATAGGAAACAGACATTTCTGACAAGGGGCTTCTTTTTCCCGGCATCCACAACATCGTGGTAGTTGAAGTGGTTTTCCAGGGTCTCCAACCAGGTGTCCCATCCCAACCAAGTATCGAACATCTGGATGTTGCCTTGAGGTGCTGCCATCGTTCCACATGGAGGCGGTGGTGGTGGTGGTGAGAGTGGCGGAGGTCGTAGAAGCTGGGTGTGAGCAGCGCTGCTCTTGGGGTCAGTGGGCGAGGCTCGGAGTGGTGCGGTGAGTGGCAAGGGCTCAATGCGATGCTCGGGAAAGCCAGCGGTTTCAGGTGCGGTGAGCAGTGTGGTGCTGCTCTCGCGGTCAGCAATGCGATGCTCTTCCTCGTGGTCGTTGTTCATGTAGGGAGTTAGAATCCCGTCCTCGTCACCAGTGAAAAGTACTGAGACTGATGAGTGATTTCAGCTCTCACATACTTTATTAGTTGAAGAACAAGACAAGAGAAGCCGGCTTGCAGGCCGGCTTTTATTCCCAAGGAAACCCACACCCCCCACACACCACACCCCATGATTGGGCTATTTACAGTGATTACGTTATGTCTGAGGATTCTGGCTCCCCAATTGGAAGGGAGCTAGGATCCTACAGTCCATTGTCTTTGGGAGCGAAGCTCAGGCCCTTCGCCTGGCCGCGTGGCGGGCCATTTTGAACCAGTCCGAGCACGTGGCTGTCCTGAACACATGTTCTTGGGTGAATACATTACAGTAGATGACAACCCAAAACAGCTGTGCATAGCCGGCTCTCTCAGCCATCAACAAAATCGCTCCCTGGTGCCCTCTGTGCTCTCACTCTAGGCTTGCTCTTTGGTTCACCCAAGAGTTACGGCTTATGAAGCGAAAGCTGAGATGGTTAGAGAGACGGTGGTATCACGCATTTTATAGGACGTTTATGAGATCCTATGAGATGGCAGTCAAAGCTGCGAAGCGTGAGTACTATGCGGCCATGATTGCATCCGCAAGCTCACACCCAGCCCAATTGTTTAGAATGATTCAGTCCATAACAGCTCTACCACAGGGCAGACCAAACGCTAGGGAATTGGACATTGGCTGTGAGGTATTTGACAGATAAAGTCTTGTTGCTCCACCGCAACCTCCCCGCCACAGTTGAAGCAGTGAGTGAGCTCGAGGCCCTAAGCATGTCTTCAGCAATGTTCCCTCTAAGCTGAGTTAGTGTGAGCTAGCTCACAGTTTTTTAGCCTTCGGCTCACACATTTTTGCCTTAGCTCAGGAAGGAGGGCTCCAGAGCAAACTAATTTATGCAGCAGCCAAATGGCTCGCTCACAAATTTAATGCCAGTAGCTCACAAAGTAGAATTTTTGCTCACAAGACTCCACAGCTTAGAGGGAGCATTGGTCTTCAGTCTCAGTTTTGGATCATCTCAGCCCACTCGGCCTGGAGGAAGTTGACAGATTGCTCTGGATTGTACGTCCAACAACATGCAGCCTTGATCTGTGCCCTTCCTGGCTCATTAAAGTGGGCCACAAGGGGTTTTGAGGTGCCCTAAGTGAAATGATTAACAAGCCCCTCTTGGAGGGGCTTTTCCTGGGGGCACTCAAGGAAGCGATGGTCCGCCCAGTCCTAAAAAGAACATCCCTGGACCTGGCCTAATTGGCTAATTACCGGCTGGTCTCCAATTTGCCCTATCTGGGCAAATTAATTGAGAGGGCGGTGGCGATACAGTTACAGGGCTTTATGGACGACACTTCCATGTTAGATCCCTTCCAGTCTGGCTTTCACCCAGGACACAGGACAGAGATGGCACTGGTCACTCTGACTGATGATTTCCAGGGGGCATCTGGATCAGGGCAGTGTGGCAGTACTGTTATTGTTGGACCTGTTGGCTGCGTTCCACATGGTCGACCATCCGCTGCTGCTTCACCACCTCACCGACATGGGGATTCAGGGGCTTCCCTTGCAATGGCTTGCTTCCTTCCTTCAAGGTTGAGGACAAAGGGTGGTACCTGGGGAGCAACAGTCCAGGAGACACCTGCTGGGGCAGTGCTCTCCCTGATGCTATTTAACATCTATATGTGACCCCTTGCCCAGATATTCTGGAGTTATGGGCTGGGATGTCACCAGTAGGCAGTTGGCTCCCTTCCTCAACTGCAACGACCTGGCCGCAGTGATACATGTGAAGGTCACCTCAAGACTAGACTACTGTAACACTTTCAACATGGGGCTGCCCTTGTCACAAATTTGGAAGCTGCAGCTAGTGCAGAATGCCATGACCAGGCTGTTGATGGGCATACCTAGATGGGATCATATCCAGCCTGTGCTGAAGGCCCTGCACTGGCTGCCAATAGCATACTGAATTCACTTCAAGGTGTTTGTGCTCACCTTTAAAGCCCTATATGGCCAGAATCTGACATACCTGAGGGACCGCCTTTCCCCACATATACCCCAGAGAGCACTGTGGTCGGGGTCACAGAACCGGCTGACCCTTCCGGGCCCCAAGGATGCCAGGCTCACTGTGATGAGAGCCATGGTCTTTTCGGTGGTAGCTCCTTTCTGGTGGAATGAGCTCCCAGAAGAGATTAGGGCCCTGCGGGATCTCTTACAGTTCTGCAGGGCCTGCAAGATAGAGCTCTTTCACCAGGCCTTTGACTAGGAGCCACCCCCCAATATTACCATCAATAAGCCCGGCCCCCAGATTTAACATCTGGCTCATTCCACCGAGAGACTCAGGACAACACTGTGCCAAAACTCAGCAGTTGTAGACATCTCTAGTATGCCACAGCATGTAATGAACTGTATACATACATACATACATAGACCTTTATTGGCATGACAGAACTGTATAACTAATAGCACCTTATGATTTTATGATTTTATCTGTATAGTGTTGGTTTATGTTTTATATAGTTTTATCAGCAATTGATACCACCATTGTAAGCCACCCTGAGTCCATTCACGGGGAGGGTGGAATATAAATTGCATAAATAATAATAATAGTGATTATGATGATGATGATGAGATGATTATGCACACATTGTGCTGATGCACACATTTCTGGTTTCTTTATTTCAGTTTCTATCTGAGGGCTCCTTCAGGATGGGTAACTGTTTCAAATCAACTACATATATGAAATGCTTTGTACCTACTCTACGGAGTTGTGCCAAGAAAAATAAAGTACCATCAAACCACATATACTTGCTGCAATGATGTACTTATGAAATGAAATGTTTGCCATTTTATTTATGTACCTTATCAGGGCACTTTGAACTGGTCTGGATAAGCTGTTCATTTTAATAGCTCAGTACTGTAGAAAAAAACCCAAAGATATAAACATTAGCAAGTAGAAAGTAGTTAGCTGATTCAATTGCTGCCCATTAGGATTTAATTAGCTCAAATGGTCTGAGAGGAATTGGTGTCCTAACAATTGTAGAAAAGGTTAATGATATCCCCTAAAGACAGAAAGTATGTCTTCCTGCACCAAATATCCCAAACATTATATCTTTCTCTCAGATCACAGTGATTTCATCTATCACTCTAAGAAAGACAACAAGAAAACAAACTATTGCTACTCATATCTCTTAATGCATCCTATATATTGTCCAAGTACTCTGTGCCAATAGATTCCTGACTAATCAGGCTTCACCTTCTCTGCATAGCCTAATCCCTTTAATTCAACCCCAGTACATATTGTAAAACTCTTAGCCTTTCCCCATTTCTGTGTCTTGTTCACCTAATATAGCTTAAGAATCCTGGGTAACTAACATCAATATAGGGCCTGGAGTTCTTCAAGAAATACAGCTGAGCTCCAGAGCGATGACAAATGGCTCACAGGAGCCATCTCATTCCACCACTATTTCTTCTTTTCCCTGAAAGCCACCATAGACTCTCCCCTTTTCTTGCTTTCTTTTCTCCTTAGGGTTGCCAGCTCCAAGTTGGGAGATTCCTGGAGATTTATGGGTAGAGCCAAGGTTTGAAGAGAAAGACCCCATAAACTCTCCTCTTTTCCTGCTTCCTTCTCTCCTTTGGGTTGCCAGCACCAGGTTGGGGGAGATTTGGGGGTAGAGCCAAGATTTGGGGAGAGAAGCAACCTCAGCAGGGTATAATACCATAAAATATATTCCCCAAAGCAGCCATTTTCTCCAGGGGAACTGATTTCTGTCATCTGGAGATCAATTGTAATTTTGGGTGATCTCCAGCCCCCATCTGGAGGTTCCAAGAAAACAAAATACACTGTGAAAAGCAATTTCTAACAATTATATATAAAGACTTGTGCAAGCTTATTTGTCTGATAATTATATTAAAGTCAAATGCAATGCTATAATAGAAGGAAACTTTATAAAGTGGAACTTTGAACATATGTGTACCATGTCAAAGGACAAAAGACAAGCCACAACAAAATGCAAAAGAGAATTCAAGTCAAATAAGGTTGCTTATTATATTACATAACAACTAAAATTATAATTCAGGCATTGAGATGACTTGTGTTTTCTGTGCTTTTGGCAAGCAATGATTTAAACAGCAGGTATATCAATATCTTTCTGTGGATGATAAGACTTTCCAGCAAACTAGCGTGTCTTCCAGGTAAGGTCATGCTTCCAATCTTCATCAATGTCAAGGACAAACATTTTCATATGGAGCTCCCAAACTTCATGAAAACTCACACCAATTCCCATAAATGAGGAGCAAGCTGCTTCAAGCTCAGAAGGGTTGGTAGAAGCTCTGGAGGGTGGACTGTATGACATCATATTCTCACTGAACTCTTCCCCTAAACTTGGCAGTCCCTACCATTGTCAATTCTAAACAGACACATTAAAATGTCTTTTAGACTGGCTGAAATATGGTTCCCAAGAAGTTCTTGCCAGTTTTCCCATCTGGTTGATATCTTTGTAAAGGCTTGAAAATGCTTCAGTGGGGCAATCCAAAAGTGAAGCCCTGTCGCCATATGCATTTCACTGCTTGTGTAGACAGTGTTAGCCAAATTGTCTTATTTCTTAACTAGGGAGCAAAGCCCATTGTGGTGGAAGACAACGGGCCCTAGAAAGGAAGGGAGGGAGGTGGAAGGGAGAGAGGGTTGGAGAAAGGAAGGAATGAAGGAAGGAAGGAAGGAAGGAAGGAAGGAAGGAAGAGGGGGAAGAGTGAAAGAAAGGAGAGAGGAAGAAAGGAAAGGGGGAAAGGAAGGGAAGAGGGGCAGAAAAGGGTTTCTCTGGGCCCAGAGAAGACCTTTTCTGTCCCCACACACCATCCCCTGGGCCTTCTATGGGGGCAGTAGGCAGTGTGTGGGGGAAAAGGGCTTCTCTGGGCCTACTGCCCCCATAGAAGGCCCAGAGGATGGTGTGTGGGGGACGGAAAATGGCTTCTCTGGGCCTACTGCACCCATAGAAGGCCCAGGGGATGGCATGTGGGGGATGGAAAAGGGCTTCTCTGGGCCTATTGCCCACATAGAAGGCCCAGGGGATGGTGTGTGGGGGACAGAAAAGGCCTTCTCTGGGCCTGCTGCCCACATAGAAGGCCCAGGGGATGCTGTGTGGGGGACGGAAAAGGCCTTCTCTGGGCCTGGTGCCCACATAGAAGGCCCAGGGGATGGCATGTGGGGGGCGGAAAAGGCCTTCTCTGGGCCTGGTGCCCCATAGAAGGCCCAGGGGATGGCGTGTGGGAGGTGGAAATGGCCTTCTCTGGGCTCGGTGCCCCATAGAAGGCCCAGGGTAAGGCGTGTGGGGATGGAAAAGGCCTTCTCTGGGCCTGGTGCCCCCATAGAAGGCCCAGGGGATGGCGTGTGGGGATGGAAAAGGCCTTCTCTGGGCCTAATGCCCCCATAGAAGGCCCAGGGGATGGCATGTGGGGGGTGGAAAAGGCCTTCTCTGGGCCTAATGCCCCACAGAAGGCCCAGGGGATGGCGTGTGGGGGGTGGAAAAGGCCTTCTCTGGGCCTAGTGCCCCCACAGAAGGCCCAGGGGATGGCGTGTGGGGGTGGAAAAGGCCTTCTCTGGGCCTAGTGCCCCCATAGAAGGCCCAGGGGATGGCTTGTGGGGGGCGGAAAAGGGCTTCTCTGGGCCTAGTGCCTCATAGAAGGCCCAGGGGATGGTGTGTGGGGGACGGAAAAGGCCTTCTCTGGGCCTAGTGCCCCATAGAAGGCTCAGGGGATGGCGTGTGGGGGACGGAAAAGGGCTTCTCTGGGCCTAGTGCCCCATAGAAGGCCCAGGGGATGGCGGGGCGGGCGAAAAAGGGCTTCTCTGGGCCTAGTCCCCTCCTAGAAGGCCCAGGGGATGGTGTGGGGGGGGCAGAAAAGGGCTTCTCTCACTTGCCTCAGCCTTGAGGGCCTGTCCCTGCGCTCACACTCCACACAGTCCTCTCCTGTCGGAGGACTGGAGCAGACTGAGCTGAAAACACTGACCGGGGCTGACATGGGCGGGACTATGTGGAGCGGCCAGTCAGCCCTGGCCAGTGTCTTCTGACTGCCAGTTCTTGAGCCGAATCAATTATGGCAAGCATAGAATGCTGTGGAACCAAAATTCAAATATATATATAAGGACAGGATGACAGCTTGGGGAATTATGAATATAAAATGGCAATAGGCATATAGTGTGGATCATGAGTCGTGTATACTGGAGTCACAATTCCCAAGAACCCAGGAATAGACACAGGGACTGGGTAGCTAAAATAATGATCTCTTTACTAGATATTCTCAAGCATACAAACAATAATCAAGCATTCACACACACAACACAGATCTAAGAAAGCAGAGGAAATTATTAGCTAATGGGGGGGGTCAGTTATGGGGTGATACTATCTGTCCATACATGCAGAGGTCCATGAAGAAGAGATTTATGGCCCAGACCAAAAGTTTTGGGGGTGGACTGCCAATTGGCATCAGGGCAGAGGCACGCCCTCTGAAGCCATGTGCCTGGATGGATATAGACATTGGAAAACAATGCAGACCAATAGGAGGTCTTGAGGGGCTTGTCTCAGGTGAAGACAAAAGATTACCTGGGCCAATGATGAGTCCCAGGGTTGTGTGGCATCAGGATGGGCAAGGCCTAGATGTGAACAATGAGACGTCAGAGGGGCAGAGTCTGGATTAACAATAGAAGCCAGGTGTTGGATGACTGTATTGGGGCTAGCTGAATGGATTTTATGTCCATTGATGGTTCTGCCAAGGCAGTCAAATAGGTTCCCAGATATAGACAAAAGATGAGAGATGGGTCAGGAAGGATTAGTGTCAGGAAGGATTGTTAATAATTTGAATGTTTGATGGTTTATCTCAGTATCTTGAGGGATGGAGCAAGGAAGGACAAGTATTGAAACAAAGAATTCACACATAGACATGGAATCACACAAAAGGGCTGGGTGAAGTACTGGAGACAGGAGGGCTATTCCACAGGTGGCCTCTGAATAGCCTTTAGAAATGTAGATGTCTTACCTGGTGTAACTGTCATTGTTTCATATGCATATCTTCCTGGGTGAGGGAGAAGACTGGAGGTTTGGGCTAAGGGTTGCCTTGTTGCCACCTGAAAATGGAGACCCTGTTTCCAGAGCTATGGTGTGCTCGGTGTTTCAGAACCAGGAGTGTCTTCCTTGGTCAGTTCAGGTTCGAAAGTGGGGTGCCCCTGCTATTGGGGCTACCTGAGAGTAAAGGCAGTGCCTCTGGGGAACAACAGTCTGCAAGCAGTTAATGCAGATCCTGGCATCTGCCTGAAATTTTTGAAATATTATGCACCCCTCATAAAATGATACCACATGTAAACATGGGAATGGGAAGACCCATAGTGATTGAGACAGTATCTGTAGTGGTTAGATTACCAGACTATAACAGTCTGGTACCAAAGGATTTCTACCTGTGAAATGTGATGTTCTTACCTCTCTCTTTTCTCTGCAGCCCAAATTCTGAGCAAAATGCTGCTCCTTGGCGCCAGGGGGAACAGGATTTTAGAAGCCATTTCAGGCTGCAGCAGGAGAGAGAAACCAAGAAAATCATGCCCATGGGCAGAAATCCTTCTACCCATGGAAACACTGTGCTGGGTCCAAGATTCAGTTTGAAGGTCAAAGTATCTCAAGGTCAAACCAGGCTGGATTTTCCCATCTAGGAAGATCCACCTAAATGTTTTTGTTAGCAAGTAAAAGTGTTTTCATATTAAAAGCCTTACATTTGTTTGTTCATTCATAAAACATATGTCTCTTCCTTGGATTTATGTTTGTTCATTAATTGCAAAATTTAGACCTGCTCTTCTAAAACAAACAGATTTCCCTAAATGCATAAACACAGAAATTATCATCATGCAACAACAAACAAAAATATTAAAGCATCATCAGAATGTGGACTTACAATTTTAAAAATACCAACAGTAATTTAAAAAAACAGCACTAAAAGCCAAACAGGACAAATCAAGGATTAAAACCTGACATAAATCAAGCTTCTTATTTTATGGGGGGGGGGGTTAACATCTCTCAAAGACTCCTCATTTGTGTTGGAATATGCAAGGAGCTGTGGTGGCTCAAGTGGTTAAGACGCTGAACTGCAGGCTGTGGAAAGGTCAGTAGTTCAGCAGTTCAAGACCCGAGAGTGCCGCATGACGGGGTGAGCTCCCGTCTCTAGTTCCAGTTCCTGCCAACCTAGCAGTTTGAAAGCAAGAAATTGCAAGTAGATAAATAGGTACCACTTCGGTGGGAAGGTAACAGCGTTCCGTGCACCTTGGTGTTTAGTCATGCCGGCCACATGACCACGGAAATGTCTTCGGACAGCGCTGGCTCTTCAGCTTTGAAACGGAGATGAGCACCGCAACCCTAGAGTCAGATTCGATTGGCTTTCGAGCAAGGGAACCTTTACCTTTATCTTTATGCAAGGTCTATAGTTAAGTCTTATGAAGAAGATCTGAAGATCATCCTACAGGGGATATCTGAAGGACTTGTAATTAGCATAGCTAGACTAGGGACTTTCCACTTTTTCAAACTGTGTAGTTGCTGCCTCCTCACTGGCTGTTCTGGAGACTTCCTGCTCCTGTAGAGCTTTCTGTTGCTCTTTGTTCCTCTTACAGCAGTTAGACTGGTTAGTTTAGGTTTTCTCTCTGTATGTTCTGTAACAGTTTGTTCTTCTTTAATAAACCTTCTTAATTTTTTCTTTAAACACGCAGTGCTCCACTTCCTTTGTATATTTAAACTCTGCCAACAATTTGAACCATTCTAAAAGGAGGCTTTCTGGGCCTCTAGGAATAGAACAGTACCACAACTGGGAACTACAGTTGAGAAATCCCTCTCTCACATGCCCACCAATCTCACCTCACATAGAGGTAAGGCATATAGAAGGCCAGCCCTAGAAAGTCACACACTATGGGCAGGATCATATTAATGATTCTCAAAAATCTGCCGGTTTGGCTGACGTCCCATTGAGAACTAGGAAGTAGAGCCCATTATTGATGGGCTATTCAGCTGATTACAACTTACTCATGAATATTTGTGGGAACAGGCTCTGGAAACCATATCCAATCTGATGAGATAGCAGCTGCAAGTCAGTTTCTGATCTCCTTCTGGGGAAATTTGCCCTTTACCCAGCAACTTTTTTTTTGGGGGGGGGGAATCAGGAGCTGACTTCCACTGATCTGGAGGCAGACAAGTTCTTATTAGGGGTGGGCACAAACTGGGAAAATGGATGTCCATTGCAGGTTTGCAGTTCAGGGTTTTCACAAACCATAAACCACAAACCGCCAATGAGCTCCCATTGTATGAACTGGTGCTTAAATGCCTTTGGCATTTAAGGTCAGGTTGGCCCAACCAAGCTCCAAGAGTGAGTTCCAAAGGCTTTTATAGGCCTTTAGAGCCCACTTCTGGTTGGGCTGCATTCTGAAGGCCTATAAAAACCTTCAGAGCTCACTCTCGGAGCTTGGTTGGGCCAGCCTGACCTGGAGGTGCACTCTGAAGGCATTTAATCACTTTCAGAGTTCATTTCTGGTCAGGTGGCCCAACCCAGAAATAAGCTCCAAAGGCATATAAATGCCTTCGGAGCTCACTTGGTTTAAGTCATGGGGCCAGTGGTAGGCTCCGATGGCATTTAAATGGCTTTGAAACTCAGTTCTGGTAGGGCTCTGAAGGTATATAAAGGCCCATCCCTAGTTCTTATGATCTCCCATCCTGGCAACTTCACTACCAAGACTTCCTGAGATGCAGCAAAGTGGGAGCAGGGGAAGAAGCCCACTCTCTTCTCTCAACTTCAAGATTTCCACTACAAAGACAATGAGAGAAACAAATGTGCTGCTTTTCTCCCTTTTATACTGCTGATATTAAAAGCATTGCAATTAATCCTCATGCAGTTTGGAGACAGAAGGAAGAAAAATGAGCTCTTTTTCTTCCTTTTGCAATGCAAAACTAAGACACACTGCTTCTGTCTTTGCCCAGTTTGGAGCTCTTTCTACTTTCTCTTTTGCAACTTCATTGTATAGTGTTGTTGCTGAGTGGGTAGGATCAGTTGTGGTTCAGCTTTTGTCCAACAAGCTGCTATAAACTTGTTTGGCAGCTGTTCCAATCAAAACATATCCCTGATCTGCTTACAGTCTGATTCTGGTAAAGTAATAGATCAAGATGGGTAGCTGTGTTGGTCTGTTTGTAGCAGCAAAAAAGAGTAAGAGTCCAATAGCACCTTAAAGACTAACAAAATTTGTGGCAGGGCATGAGCTTTCGTGAGTCACTTCTTAGTGAGCAATGATTCACAAAAGCTCATACCCTACCATAAAACTTGTTAGTCTTTAAGGTGCTACTGGACTCTTACCCTTTTCTAGTGTGGTAAGTTACGTTAAACTACCAAACAGGTTCTATGAGGAATTTGAGGCTTCCATAGCCCTTATGAATGTTGACCATTACCTGTAAATTATGATATACACTATTTTTAAAGGCCTTTAAGGCATTCAATGTTACACTGCTTTAGTTGTTCTACATTTTATTGATTGCATTTTTTATTGATTTTAGTTTTGTACTTGAGTGTATTCATAAAGAAAATTAACTTATGTATGTTATGATAATAACAGTGCGACTTGACCATGTGGCTCTAATTAAAACGCCTGAGATGGTTCTTTATAGTAATTCTGTTTACCTGTTGGGGGTGTTTTTGAAACTTTGTTTGTATAGTCAGAGATCAAATTGTATTTGGATTATTCTGCTAAATAAGATCAGCAGATAAAAACTTTGTCTTTTTTTCATAGTTAGAAACAGCAGGGAATATGCTCAGAATCAATTGCATTAATGCTGGTCTTCATTAGAAAATGTACTGTTAGGGCCATTTCAGTTTTGTTTACACTTAGCTGACTGGGCCATGCCTCTTAAATAAGGAATCAGATAGCCATAGTCGCAAGGGAATTTTTCACAGAAATCTTTCTTTTTTTAAAAAAATACCAGTTTGTAAATTGATGCAGGGAAGGGGTGTACAAAAGCCAGTTTGGGTCCGTCACCATTTTATTTATCCATCCATTGCATTTTAAACTTGCCTTTCTTCCAAGGTTCTCAGGGCACCTGATCTCCATGGTTTCTTTACAACAACCCTTTAATCATCGAGTCAAATTTTTAAGTCAGAATTAAAGCCAATTCTATCAAGAAATCAGTTGTATCAATTGTCTTCAAAGGATGATTACTTCTGGCTGTAACTCTTGGACATTTTTCACAGACTGGCACATTGGTTTTACCTAAAGTATTGTCAGGTAGCCCTGCCATGATGGATGGAGGGGAGGGGAGGATGGCAATGGGCGCCATAGTGGCGTGACAGGCGGGAGGTTGGAATCCGAGGGGTGTTGATTTATGTCTAGGGTGTGAGAGTGGAATGTGCATCTGGTAACCCCTATCTCTCGCAGACTGAACATTCTGACCTTGAGGAGTCAAGCTGCGAGCTTTACTATCGCTTTCAAAGCTCCGGCTTTCCTGAGAATAATGGGGGCGTTGGGAACTTCATTAGCGTAGTAACTTTCGATTCTCAGTCGCATGTTATTCCCTGATTGGTAGAAGGGGGGTCCCCATTCACCCCCTTCTCGGTATAACCACTTGCTTTCTGTAACCAAGTCATTCTGAACAATGTACCTGCTTCAGTGACCTTTCTATTGCAGCTCTATAATAAATGCTATTCTTGCTTGAACCGCAAGGCATGGTGTTTTGCTGACTAGGTTAGGGCTTCTGACAGTTTGTTCAGAATCATCATCAACTTCGGGACTGGTCAGAAACCCGCAACTCCAAAATGAGTAGCGGTGAAGAAGACACTCTCCCGATTGAAGAAGAAAAGAAAAAGGAGAAGAAACCTCCCGGGAAGGACGTACCCAGAGAGACCCCTGACACATACGTGCCGGGACAATGGGGTCCGGGACTTTGGAGGGCCCTACGGGGATCCATATGGGGCGGCCTATGGAGGGGTGACCACCCGAGTCGGACGTAGACGAGACTGGGTGAAACCCCTGGCTGAAACCCACGAGACATGGTTTGGAACCCCGCGAGCATCGGTGGGGGAAGCCACCCCGAAAGATTGGTCCGCAGACTGATTACGGCGGGAGCCCTGGAGGAAACCGGCCGAGACTCCGAGAGCCTGGAAGGTGCCGTGGTGAGACGGAGGTGGAGTGGAGAACCGAGCCAAGACCGCCTGATGCGCTACCTAGATGAATCCCTCGCCCGCATCCCACAGATGATCGCGGAGGGCATCCGAGAGGAGCGTGAGCGACAAAGGCGAGAGGAGCCACCAGACCAAGCTCCCCAGGATCAACGCCCGGTGCCGGATCAAGGCCAGCAGAACGTACCGGCCGGCCCTCCGGATCAACCCACGGGGCCAGGGCCGCAGAGGCCGCCGGGGCAGCCACCCCCTCGACCTTGGGGGTTTTTGCCATCGAAACCTGTGGAACTACTGGATGCAGATTTTGACGGAGACCCCGAGAAATTTCCGTTCTTCCTCGTGAGAGCCGAGAGGTTTATTGAGACTTGGGGCCACCTATTCCAGCGCGAAGAGCGTATGGTCGATGTCATAGCAGCCCACCTGAAGGGAGCGGCCGCTGACTGGTATGTGGGACTTCACCAGGCTGATGGGCGTGAGTTGAGAGAAATCGATTCTTTTATGTGGGCCATGAAAGAACAATTCGAGGATGCGAACTCTAACAAAGCTGCAAAGGCAGCGATCCGAGCCCTCAAACAACGCACGAGATCGGTGAGAGACTACACGGCGGAGTTACGTAGGTGTGCGGCCAAAATCCGAGGGGTGCAAGATGGGACCCTCGTGGACTACTACAAGTTGGGACTCAACGCGGAGATCCGACGAGAAGTCACCAAAACCCAAGACCCAGACACCCTCTTGGGATGGATACAAGCCGCCATCACGATGGAGAACCGGCTGAAAACCATCAAACTAGATGATGCCGCAGCGATGGCCAACAGCGGCCCTGCGCCGGCAGCGAGGGGGAAACCCCTACCCCGAATCCAAAACCGAGGGATGGTACGAGGGACCTCCGAATGAAGCAAGGTCTTTGCCTCAAATGCGGAGAAGGGGGCCACTTCGCCGCGAACTGCCCGACCGCATCAGCATCGTCAGGAGCGCCCAAGGGAGCCAAGAAGAAGTTCGACACCTCCACGCCGAAACCGGTGGCAAAGCCGAGGGGGCGAAAGCCCTGCAAGCCAAACCGCTCAGCGAGGCATCCGACTCATCCGATGGCGAAGCTGCGCCGCAGGGAAACGAGACGGACCTGCTGTGAACAGCGCTGAACAGCAGGTCCCGGACTCCCAGGCGCAAACCCCGGTGAGCAAACCCCCTCTCTTTTCTTTCTTACAGTGACTTTAATGGACCCGGGTCTATTGACCCATGTGAGAGTACGGGCTCTCATTGACTCTGGGTGTGGGAGAGACCTCATCAATCCTACACTAGTGACGGGACTGGGGGCGAAAGTTATTAAACTAAATGACCCCTTGATATTTACTCAGATGGATGGCTCCACCATGAAAGAACCCTGTAAATACGAGACTGTACCCTTGAGGGTGGGAATTGGGCAGCATTGGGAAGAAAGGCCTTTCGTTGTTACCCCGTCTGCCTGCTTTCCCCTAGTACTCGGAAGCGCGTGGTTCTTTGATCACGATCCACACGTCCTATGGGGGAGGGGAAAGTGAATTTCATCTCCGACAAATGCCAGTCCCACTTATGGAAGAATGAGTGGGGACCCATGATGGGGGGGCAACTCCTAGTGACGGTGGGGGTGGCGGAAGCCGAACTGGAAGGCATTCCCCCTGAGTATCACGACCTAGCCCCTGTCTTTGGGGAGGAGGAAGCCGACGAATTGCCCCCCATAGAAACTCAGACTGTGCGATTGAAATTTTGCCTAACCAGAAACTACCGAAAGGGAAGTTGTATTCCATGAGCCCCTCAGAAAAAGTGGAGCTGAGGAAATTCATTGACAAAAATCTGAGTAGGGGTTTTATACGGCCAGCATCCTCCCCGTTTGCGGCTCCTGTGCTTTTCCGGAAGAAAAAGGATGGGGGTTGCGGCTGTGCACCGACTATCGTGGCTTGAATGCAGTCTCTAACACAAACGCCTACCCCATGCCCCTGATAAAAGACTTGTTGGCTGCGGTGGCTGGGGGGAAGGTTTTCTCGAAGCTAGATCTCCGTGATGCCTACTTCAGGGTCCGAATTCGGGAGGGGGACGAATTTAAAACGGCGTTCAACACCCCTCTGGGCCAATTTGAATACCTGGTCATGCCGTTCGGGCTTCAGGGAGCCCCGGGAGTCTTCATGAACTTGATTAATGAGGTGCTCCACAAGTATTTGTTTAAGGGGGTCCTTGTTTACCTTGATGACATTCTTTTATATTCCCCCGACCTGAAATCCCATGTGAAACTGGTGAGGGAAGTGTTACAAACGTTGCACAAGCATAAACTGTTTGCAAAACTGTCCAAGTGTGAATTTCACAAAACAGAGATACCTTTTCTGGGCTACCGCATATCCCAAAAGGGGATTGAGATGGACCCTGATAAAATCAAAGATGTGATAGGATGGGAGGCCCCCAAAACACGGAGGCAACTCCAAGGGTTCCTCGGATTCGCGAACTTTTATAGATCGTTCCTATCGAACTTTGCCCAGGTGGCCCTTCCCCTAACTGACTTATTGAAAACCAAAGGGAAGCCACCCGAATGCACTCGACCCGGGGCCAAACTAGAGTGGTCGCCACAGTGCCAGAGGGCATTTGACAAATTGAAAGCCCTTTTTACGTCGGAACCTGTGTTAGCCCACCCGAATGAACTTAAAAAATTCATTGTCCAAGTAGACGCTTCCGATGTTGCTATGGGGGGGGCGATCCTCCAAGAGGGGGAGGATGGTAAATTGCACCCCCTTGCCTACGTTTCCAGAAAATTTAACGATACTGAACAGAATTGGTCAGTGTGGGAAAAAGAAGCGGGATCGATCCGCTTAGCGTTGGCTACCTGGCGACATTGGCTAGAGGGGGCGCGAGTTCCGTTCGAGGTCTGGACTGATCACAAAAACCTCGAGCTTCTCCGCTCCTCCCGTTCCTTGAACGCCAAACAGCTGCGTTGGGCTGATTTCTTCTCCAAGTTCAATTTCACACTGCACCACTTCCCGGGAACGTCTAACTCGCTGGCCGATGCACTGTCACGCCTCCCTCAACACGACAGCAAAAGGGAGGAGATTCATGACTCGGTCTTCACGCCTTCCCAGTTGGGAGGGGCAGTAACCACTCGGAGGCAGGCCAAACATTCCCCTCCGGCCCCAGACCCGCCTACCAATGACTGGGTGACGAAATTCTCTACAGCTATGTCGGACGCTGATAGAGAGGAGGTGGGGGGGGAAGATGGAATCTCCCAAAATGTGCATGGCTGCTGGACTAAAAATGACAAGCTGTTTGTCCCACGTTCCCTTAGGGGGGAGGTGATGAGCTGGGCGCACGGGTCGAAACTGGCTGGACACACGGGGTTTGTGAAATCTCTCCAGCTCCTGCAAAGACAATTTTGGTGGCCAGGGCTTAGAAAAGACATTTCACTTTTCACGTCGGCTTGCCAAACGTGCTTGATGAGTAAACCTCGACCCGGTAAACCCCCGGGGGCTCTGCAACCCCTCCCCACGCCGGCTCGCCCGTGGGAAGTAATCTCTATGGACCATTACTGACTTACCCCCTAGCGGGGGAAAGACTGTCATCTGGGTGATAATGGACCTGTTTACGAAACAGGCTCATTTCATTCCGTTTGCCTCTATCCCCTCTGCCAAGAAACTAGCCTCTGCGTTCCTGCAACACGTAGTGAGGCTCCACACTTTGCCTGCTAAGGTGATCTCGGACAGGGGGGTGCAATTCGTTTCATGATTCTGGAGCGAGCTGATGTCACTGCTTGGGGTGGAGCGGGGGGTCAGCAGTGCGTACCATCCAGAATCCGATGGGCAAACTGAACGTGTGAATCAGACTCTGGAACAGTATTTGCGGTGTTTTTCCAACTTTCAACAAGACAATTGGCACTCTCTTTTGCCTTTGGCTGAGTTCTGTTACAACAATACTCAGCACTCGTCGACAGGGATGTCCCCGTTTAAGGCAGTACATGGATATGACGCTCCGCCTCTGCCATTTCTGACTTCTCCCGACCTCCCGGCGGGAGATGCTGGAGACTGGTGCAAACAATTGCAGATGGCGTGGTCATCGTTAGCCAAGACTCTAGAGGAAGCTAAAAATGCTTATAAATGCTTATTGGCGTTGCCCAAATCTCTAAAGTCTGTTCATCCTGTTTTTCATGTAAGGCTTCTTCGCCGGGCGCCTGAGGAGAACAAATGGAGACCGCGACGGCCAACCCCGCCTCCGCTGTTGGTGGGGGGGGAACCTCACTACGAAGTATCGCAAATCTTGGACTCTAAGATCTCTCGCAATCGCTTGTTTTATCTGGTTGAATGGATTGACTTTGGGCCGGAACAGAGGGAGTGGGTGCGGGCGGAACATGTTCTGGCCCCCCGGCTTATCCGGGCGTTTCACAAGTTGTACCCCCATAAGCCAAAGGGGTAGAGTTATTTTCGAGGGGGCTGCATGTCAGGTAGCCCTGCCATGATGGATGGAGGGGAGGGGAGGATGGCAATGGGCGCCATAGTGGCGTGACAGGTGGGAGGTTGGAATCCGAGGGGTGTTGATTTATGTCTAGGGTGTGAGAGTGGAATGTGCATCTGGTAACCCCTATCTCTCGCAGACTGAACATTCTGACCTTGAGGAGTCAAGCTGCGAGCTTTACTATCGCTTTCAAAGCTCCGGCTTTCCTGAGAATAATGGGGGCGTTGGGAACTTCATTAGCGTAGTAACTTTCGATCCCCAGTCGCATGTTATTCCCTGATTGGTAGAAGGGGGGGTCCCCATTCACCCCCTTCTCGGTATAACCACTTGCTTTCTGTAACCAAGTCATTCTGAACAATGTACCTGCTTCAGTGACCTTTCTATTGCAGCTCTATAATAAATGCTATTCTTGCTTGAACCGCAAGGCATGGTGTTTTGCTGACTAGGTTAGGGCTTCTGACAAGTATCCACCCTGCAAATTTTCATGCAGGTAGGGGAAAATATCCCTATTCTACAGGCTATGAATATTTTCACTTGCGGAGTGATCATGAAGAGGGATGAAGCAGTGCTAAATATTTGGTTCAAAACACATTGCAGAGAACAGTTCTACTTTCACGAGCTAAGATGACCGGCAGCACCTCATCGAAATGGGCGAAGATGTTGTTCGAGGTGAACAGTTCCTTTACTGCCCAGAAAGTGGTGGCCTGCTGCCAATCCCACACCCACGGGGCCTTCTTGTCAAGTAGGCAGTGGAGCAGCTCAGTGATTGCAGCTTTATGGGGCAGGAAGGAGTGGCAAAAGTTCAGAAGTCCCAAGAAAGCCTGAAGCTCAGCCTTGGAAGTGGGGGTGGCTGCATTCATGATGGTGCAGATCTTGTTGGAGGCTGGATGAATGCCAGTAGCATCCATGGAGAACCCCAGGAACTCTACTTAGGGGACCCCCGGGAGGCATTGCTCTCGCTTCACCTTCAGCCCAGCAAAGTTGAATTACTGCAACATGGCGTGCAGGTGGTTGATGAAGACCTCTTCTGTGGGGGCGGTGATCAATACATCATCAAAGAAAGGGATGCCTTTCAAAGGAGAGTCCATCATGTTCTGGAAAATCTCTGGGGCCACGCTCACCCTGAACTGCAGCCACTTGACCCGGAATGCACCTCAGTGTGTGATGATGGTCTGTGCCTCGGCAGCCGTCTCATCCACCAGAAGCTGCTGATATGCTTGGGCCAAGTCCAATTTACTGAAGACTTTGGCCCCCATCAATGTTGCTAGAGCATGGCTGACCACAGGCACCAGGTAAGCGTGATCCCTTAGCACCCTGTTGATTGTGCATTTGTAGTCCGAGCATATGTGGACTTCCCCATTTGGCTTGATTGGGGTTATGATGGGGGTCTCCCAGGTGGCATGGGGAACTGTCAGGCATTTCAGAAAGTCAGTCAAACACCAGGCCTCATGGAAAAGGATAGTGTTTATTATACTGCAGTTCTAAAAACACGGTAACATTCTCTTGTCAGGAATAACCCACACAAAGGAACATCTCTGGTTATACCTTCTTGGGGTGAAGCCCCCCCTGCATTCTACCAATAGCTACAGAGCCCGCACGCGGGAAGCAAAAGGTGCTACATTTCTAAAAGCTGTAAATTTCCATAGCCTAGCTGTTCTCATAAGAAAAAGGGAAGAAGAGAAACAGCCTGGCACTCAAGGCCATTTGGCCATCTGGAGATAACCCAGGATGCGAATTGCTGCATTGCCCGGGCAACCCCGTCACCTCCCTACATACCAGACAATACACAGGCAGACCCTCTGACACCTCCACCCCTCCCTTCACGCTTATGGCAGGGTTACCTGACATTCTGCCCCCCTGATAATAAATCCAACCCTTTAGGTTTCAAGGGGTACAATGTATGGAATCTGTGAATCAACTTTGGGACGCGAACATTTTCTTCCCTCACCCATTCCCTCTGTTCAGGCCCAAAGTCCATCCATTCAATCAGATAATACAATCAGTTGCATGAAATCTTGGAATTCAGAATCTGGGAAACTTCGTAATGTGGTTCCCCCCACACCATCAACGGAGGGGGGGCGGGTCGTTGTGGTCTCCACATGTTCTCTGCAGGCGAGCGTCTCAAGAGCCTTACATGAAATACAGGATGAACAGATTTCAGTGATTTAGGCAACAAGAGTTCAACAGTAACATTGTTCAGTACACTTTGACTTCAAAAGGGCCCACATACTTCCACCCAAGCTTTTTACTCGGCTGCAAGCCCTTTAGGTTTTGCGTGGACAGGTAAACAAAGTCTCCACTTTTGGGAACCCACGTTTTATCCCTTTTCTTGTCAGCCTGCTCCTTGTAGGCAGCCTTTGCATCATCGAGTGTCCGTGCCAACAGTGGCCATGCCGCCTGAAGGCGCTTGCACCAGTCTCCCACCTCCCCCAGCGGTAAGTCGGGAGAATCCAGAAAGGGCAGAGGCGGAGCCTCATAACCATGTACGCCATAAATGGGGACATGCCCGTGGAGGAATGACACGTGTTGTTGTAACAAAACTCTGCTAAAGGCAACAGCGATTCCCAATCGTCCTGTTGAAAATTAGTAAAGCACCTGAGGTATTGTTCCAGGGTTTGGTTCACCCTTTCTGTTTGCCCGTCGGTCTTGGGGTGATATGCACTGCTCACCGCCCTCTCCACCCCTAGCAGTGCCATTAGCTCCCTCCAGAAATGCGAAACGAACTGAGACCCCCTATCCGATACCACTTTCGCAGGAAGAGTATGGAGTCTCACCACGTGTTGTAGAAATGCCTTAGCTAGTTTCTTAGCTGAGGGGATAGACGCAAAAGGAACAAAATGTGCTTGTTTAGAAAACATGTCAACTACCACCCAAATAACTGTCTTACCCCCACTCGGGGGTAAGTCTGTGATAAAATCCATGGATACCACTTCCCATGGGCGAGTGGGAGTCGGCAAAGGTTGTAATAGTCCCGATGGCTTCCCTGGGCGATGTTTACTCATGAGGCAAATCTGGCAAGCCTGAGTAAATAACGACAAGTCTTTGTGCATTCCCGGCCACCAAAATTGTTTTTGGAGCAATTGCAGCGACTTCACAAAGCCGGTGTGGCCCGCCAATTTGGACCCGTGCGCCCAGTCCATTACCTCCCCCCGTAGGGACAGAGGTACGAAGAGCTTTCCATTTTTCCGCCAGCAGCCGCGTTCGTCCCCCGTCACCCCCTCCTCCTTCGCCAAGGAGTCACGGTCCCCTTTAGACAGGGCTGATGCAAATTTTAACTCCCACAGGGAGGAGAGTGGGGTGGGGGGCGGGGATTTAGACTGGCTGCACATCGTCACCACCACCCCCAACTGCGAGGGTGTGAACACCGAGTCTCTGATCTCCTCCTGCTTGCTGTCGTGTTGAGGAAGGTGGGACAAAGCGTCCGCTAAGAAATTTGCCTTCCCTGGGAAATGGTGCAGCGTGAAGTCAAATTTAGAGAAGAAATCTGCCCACTGAAATTGTTTAGCATTCAGGGATTGGGGAGAGCACAGCAACTCGAGCTTTTTGTGATCAGTCCACACCTCGAATGGCACCCGCGCCCCCTCCAGCCAGTGCCGCCATGTTGAGAGGGCTAATTTTATTGACCCTGCTTCTTTTTCCCAAACCGACCAGTTCCGTTCTGTGTCATTAAACTTTTTTGAGACATAGGCGAGGGGGTGCAGCTTCCCATCCTCCCCTTCTTGCAAAATCCCCCTCCCCCCCATTGCAACATCAGAGGCGTCGACATGGACAATGAATTTCCTTAACTCATTAGGGTGGACCAATACTGGTTCAGATGTAAAGAGGGATTTCAGTTTCTCAAAAGCCCTCTGACAGTCATCAGTCCATTCCAGGCAGGCCCCGGGCCGGGTACTCTCAGGACCTTTCCCTTTCATTTTAAGTAGGTCCGTGAGGGGGAGGGCAACTTGGTCGAAATTCGATAAAAATGATCTGTAAAAGTTCACGAATCCGAGGAAGGCCTGGAGCTGCCTCCTTGTCCTCGGGGGTTCCCACCCCACCACATCTTTGACCTTCTCTGGGTCCATCTCAATCCCTTTCTGGGAAATGCGATAGCCCAAGAAGGAGATCTCCGTCTGATGGAACTCACACTTTGACAGTTTCGTGAACAGTTTGTGCTTATGCAACGTTTGGAGTACTTCCCTGACCAGTTTCACATGAGAGCGTAAATCGGGGGAGTACAGAAATATGTCATCAAGGTAAACGAGGACCCCCTTGAATAAATATTTATGCAAGACCTCATTGATTAAGTTCATGAACACCCCAGGGGCCCCTTACAAGCCGAATGGCATGACCAGGTATTCAAACTGTCCCAAGGGAGTGTTAAAAGCCGTTTTGTACTCGTCCCCCACCCGGATGCGCACGCGGAAGTATGCATCCCGCAGGTCCAGCTTAGAGAAGATTTTTCCCCCTGCCACGGCAGCCAGCAAATCTTTGATCAAGGGCAAGGGGTAAGCATTGGTTGCCGAGATGGCATTAAGGCCCCGGTAGTCAGTACACAACCTCAGTCCCCCGTCTTTCTTTTTCAGAAACAAAACGGGCGGTGAACGGCGAAGAAGCTGGACAAATGAAACCCCTCTCTAAGTTCTTGTCAATGAACTTTCTGAGCTCATGGAGTACAGCTTCCCTTTTGGGAGTTTCTGGTTTGGTAATATTTCTATAGCACAGTCAGAGTTTCTATGGGGGGGGGGCAGCTCGTCCGCTTCCTCTTCTCCGAAAACTGCGGATAGGTCCCAGTACTCCCGAGGGATCGCATCCCAATCCGCCTCCGCCACCCCCACTAGCACCGGGTTAGTCTCGAACCATTGGGGCCCCCATTTGTCATTCCAGATGTGTGCCGCGCACTTGGGTGAGATAAAGTTCACAGTTCCAGCTTCCCACAATATGTGCGGGTCATGATCAAAGAACCATGGGCTCCCTAGAACCAGTGGGAATCACGCGGCAGATGTTACCATGAACGATCTCGCCTCCCAGTGTTTCCCCACTCCCATGCACAGGGGCACAGTCTCGTATCTGCATGGCTCTTTCATAGTGGAGCCATCCATCTGGGTGAAAACCAGTGGTTCTGCTAACTTTAGTACTTTTGCCCCCAACCCCATCACAAGGGATGGGTTAATAATGTCTCTCCCACACCCTGAGTCAATGAGGGCTCTCACTCTCACATAGGTCTGTAGACCCGAGTCCATTAAAGTCACCGTTAGAAAGAACAGGGAAGAGGATTTGCTCACCGGGTTTAGCACCTGCGAGTCTGGGACCTGCTGTTCAGCGCTGTTCACAGCAGGTCCTTCTCGTTTCCCGCCACCGCGGTTTCTTCCTCTGATGAGTCGGAGTTGTCCCCCAACGGGGCGATCTGCAAGGCTCGCGCTCCTCTTTGTTTCACCACAGGTTTCGGGGTGGACGTCTTGAACTTCTTTTTAGGACCCTTGCTTACGCTGGTTGGTGTGGTGGCTCCCGGGCAGTTCACGGCGAAGTGGCCCACCTCCCTGCATTTCAGGCACAACCCTTGCTTCATCCGCAGCTCGCTGGTGCCGTCCTTCTGTCGTGGGGGGTTGGGTTGTTGCTTCCCCCTGGGAGCTTGGGCAGCGGTGGGTTGGGGGCTCTTACCCAAAGCGGCCACATTGTCAAGTTTGATGGTCTTCAGGCGAGTCTCCGTGGCTACTGCTTCCTTCATTCAACCTGATAAAGTCTCCGGGTCTCTCCCTCGCATCACGGTCCGACGAATTTCTGGGTTCAGCCCCAAGCGATATTGCTTGGCTAGGACCCCATCCGGCCAGTCTCTGATCTTTGCTGCTTGTCTTCGAAACTCGGTGGTGTACTCCCTCACCGTCTTGGTACCCTGTCGGAAGGACCGGAGGAATGCCCGGGCAGTCTTGTTTGCGCTGACATCCTCAAATTGGTCTTTCATCACCCACATGAAAGCATCGACCTCCTGTAGCTCACGCCCGTCTTCTTGGTGTAACACCACATACCAGTCCGCGGCCACGTCCTTTAGGTGCGAGGCGATCGCATCCATGATCTGCTCCTCATTTGGGAACAGGTGGCCCCAGTTCTCGATGAACTTTTCCATTCTCACCAGGAAGAACAAGAACTTCTCCGGGGTCCCATCAAAGTTAGCATCCAGGAGCTCGGCTGGGTTCAGCGGCAGCAGGTCCCAGCCTCTTGGTACTCCCTGCAGCCGTGGCGCCGGCGGCCCCTGGAGGGGGGCCCCACTGGCTGGTCCGGGGGTGCCCCGGGTTGCCCCGGCACACCCCCAGGTGGCGGTCCAGCCGGGGTGGGAGGGGCTCGTTGGTCCGGGGCTTGCTGGTCTTGCGGCATGGGTTGCTGCCTCCACTCCATCTCCTCCTGAATTCCATCCGAGATCATCCTTGGGATGCGGGACAGGGACTCGTCTATGAGGTGGAGTAACCGATCCTGGCTTGGATCTCCACTCCATCGCCTGCTCCCGGTGGCCCCTTCCAGATCCCTGGGTTCCGGGTGGGTTTCTTCTCCACCCTCCGTCATACTCGGGTGGTAGACCGACCTCTCAAACTGACTCTCCCGGATCAAGGCCCGGGGGGTGAGGAACCACGTCTCATGTGTCTCGGCCAATGGCTTTGACCAGTCCTGCCGTTGCTGTGGTCTAGTCATCACCCCCCATACATGGCCCCGTACGGATCTCCATAGGGGCCTCCCAGATCATATTCTGTGCCCCGTGATGCCAGCGCATAGGTGATCGCGTTCTCCAGCAGGGCAGCTGAGGTAGTGGTTGCCACGGTTGTCACCGGAGGTTTCTTGTCCTCCGTGGAGGTAGGAATTGGGATAGTCTCGTCTCCTTCACTCATCTTGGCGACAGGAACTGGCTCTAAAACTCCATGCTCCACCAAATGGTCCAGCTCCACCTCAATTTTGAGCCTAAGTGCGAACAGAACCTTCCAGGCCTTTAGGTGGATGGGGTGCACCTCAAGGTTGAGTTGCAGTGATACAGAGGCCCTGTGAATTGGCCTAGGGTCCCATTGAAAATGTCAGGGAACTCATCACACACCTTACTAAAGTCTGAGGGCTGCATGCTGTGCATACCCATTACTCTGCACCCCAAGGGTATAAACCAGGACAGTCCAAGCAAGCTGGTGAGCCAGGCCTTGACTACCAACAAGTCCAGCATTCCCTCTAACCATTGATATTTCATGTGGAATTTGCCCCGTCCCTTAATGGCCACCTTGTTCTTTTGAAAGTCCCAGAGAGTGAACCTAGTGGGCCTATAGTGGGGGCACCCTTTAGGACAGAGCCTCTGGAGAGTCTCTTCAAAGATAATGGAGATGGAGGACCCCATGTCCAGTTCCATCCTGCAAGGTGCCCCCTCTATAAGTACAGTCACTTTAATCTTATTCATGGTGTCCCAGGGCAAATTCAATACCTGACATTGGTGAACATCAGTGGTGTGCAGATCTGCTGACTCCTAGTGCATGGCTGTGCATCTCCAGACTCCCTTGGAGTGGCAAGCATGGGCAATGTGGCCTGTTTTGCTGCAGGCCCTGCAGGTAGCATCCTAGAAATGGCAGGAGCGACACTCGTGAGCATCTTCGCAGCTGGCGCAAGGTGTTGTTGTGACGGTCTCTTCTGGATGAGTGGCGGTGGTGGAAGGCCACAAGTCGTGGTGAGCTGGGCAGATAATCTGATGGGTCTCTTCTTCATCTGATGTCTCCAATGCCGAGGGGATGGAGGCCTGGTGTGTGGCGGAGGCCTGGTGGTCTTGCCATGATTTCTCAAAGGTGGTAGCTTCATGTAGCACCCTTACTAGTGTGAGGTCCTCATGGCCCATGAGCTTTCAACATAATTTCTCATCTCAGAGGCCCATCACAAACTGGTCAAGTAGAGTCCACATCTCTAGGTTCAGGAACTCGCAAGTGAGGGCTAGTCAGTGAAGATCCACCATGAAATCAGCAGCTGTCTCATTGGACTTTTGTTGGTACACATAGGAGTCCACATGGCACAACATTTTTGTGGCCTGAGGCACAAAATGGCTGGTGAGTGCCACGATGAGGGCATCTTAAGTGGCCGCCTTGAGTGTGGCAGATGTGATGAGACCCTTAGCCAGCCTCAGGGTTGCATTTCCACAGGAACTGAGCAAGAGAGCCTTCTTCCACTCATTTCCCTTGATGTGCTGGAACAGTACAAAGTACTTGAGCCTCTCCACCCATGTTTCCCAAAGCTCCAGGCAAGAGGGTTCAAATTCCAGCAAATGTCCTGGAGCGGCAGCCATGGTCCTGGTTGTGATGCAATGCATGTGGCATTGGAGCTTGGTGCACGGTGTGGTGCAGATGGGCTCTAGGCTTGCTCAACAGGATACCATCCTTGTCACCAGTGTTGGGTTCAAGATGCATTGAAGTGAACTACTTTATTTAGTGACTAGAAATAAGGCCCATTGTGGAAATAAATACAACGAGCTCTAGAAAGAGGCTCTGGGAGAGTGTCCCGGCCATGGGCACTCAGCATCAATTTGCTGTGGTGACCTCAGCAGGATATAATGACATAGAGTCCACCATTTTCTCCAGAGGAACTGATCTCTGCTACCAGAAGAGCAGTTGTAATTTTGAGTGATCTCCACCCCTCACCTAGACATTGGCAACAATGGCTCCCCAGGAGGAAATGGCTGGTTTGGTGGAGTTTATGGCATAATACCTGTCTGAGGTCCAACCCCTCCTCAAACCCCACCCTCTCCAGGTTCCACCCCCAAATCTCCAGGAATTTCCCAACCTGGAGGTGGCACACTGATCTCCTTCCCAGGCAACCATCAACCTACCTTTATCTGCCCCTCTGACTTCAGCTTTCCATCTCCTCCCCCACATCCCTCCTGGAAACCTGTTGTAATTCTGAGTGATCTCCAGCCCTCACCTGGCGATTGGCAACAATGGTTCCCCAGAAGGAAATGGCTGGTTTGGAGGATGGAGTCTATGGCATTGTACCTGTCTGAAGTTCCACCTCTCCTCTAACCTCACCCTCTCCAGGCTCCACCCCTCAAATCTCCCAGAATTTCCATGAGAATGGTCACACCAGGGAGAGCTCCCATGTAATGGCCAGATTGGTGGCTCTTTTAGAGGGGTTTAGGGGATCCCGAACTCCAATGTGCTTCCCGAAGAGGAGCTCAATGCAAGAGGCTTGACTTGGATCCTTCAAGCATGGCAGCAAGTGAGTGGAAGTCCAGGAACACCCCAATGAAGGAGCTGACCGAGCGCGCTCATGCCAGACATGGGCACCCAGTTGTGACCACCCCAGAGGGGTAGAAATTGGGACCTCATCCATAACATCAATGAAGAACAACACCGTAAGTATGCTTAAAAGCAACAACAACAGAAAATCTACTTACTTAACGATAAAGTCTCTTTAAAATTCAAAGCCTCCAGCAGTGGCTATGAAAAGAACTTCATGTGATCTTTAAATGGCTTCCTGGGCAAAAAAGCAAAGAGAAGGCTTTTGTCTGAGACTGAAATATTTGTCCTTGTGGAATTAACAATTGGAGAAGAATTGGCTTAAGCTGCTTTTGGACTTCAGTGATATAGAAATATATAGTCCCTTTTTCTCTTTCCTTTGTCTGGAATTATAAAAGGAAGAGAGGAGAACTGGATCTTACCCTGAACTGTTTATACATCATATTCCCACAGCATCTTATATTTATGTTTGCTGAATTATAAAGTACATTTTGTTCTGATTGTCTTGTTATGTAATGTAAACAATTGATAAAATTCTTGAATTTCGTTGATACTGACTTTGTCTCTAATATGACTAAAACAGCTATGCTTTGTAAATATTAGTGGTAGTGAGAATTGTAAAATCTTGCAGAAAAAGAACTTTGAGATGCTTTGGTTTTAACATATGGTTGTAAAAATGGATGGTACAGATAGATCACAAAAGACTGTATTTTCATTTCAAGACCTCCAGATTTTAATCCAAAACTCGATTATTGCTGCTGTAAAAACAGCAGTGAAAGAACTTTTTGCTTCTAAGCAAGACAAAATGGATCTATTGCAACAACAAACACCGAGCAAGATGGAAGAAGGCCATAAGAGAACATAAGAGAAGCCAATGTTGAATCAGGCCAATGGCCCATCTAGTCCAACACTCTGTCACACAGTGGCCAAAACATACCAGGTGCCATCAGGAGGTCCAGCAGTGGGGCCAGGACACTAGAAGCCCTCCCACTGCTGTCCCCTCCAGCAACAAGAATAGAGTGCATCACCTGCCCCAGACTGAGAGTTCCCATCTATACCCTGTGGCTAATAACCACTGATGGACTTCTGCTCCATATGTTTATCTAATTCCCTCTTGAAACTGTCCATTCTTGTAGCTGCCACCACCTCCTGTGGCAGTAAATTCCATATGTTAATCACTCTTTGGGTGAAGAAGTACTTCCTTTTATCTGTTCTAACCCAACTGCTCAGCAATTTCATGGAGTGCCCACGAGTTCTTGTACTGTGAGAAAGGGAGAAAAGTACTTCTTTCTCAACCTGCTCAATCCCATTCATAATCTTATAAAACTTGATCATGTCACCCCTCAGTCATCGTTTCTCCAAGCTAAAGAGCCCCAAGCGTTTTAACCTTTCTTCATAGAGAAGGTGTTCCAACCCTTTTCTCAGTCTAGTTGCCCTTTTCTGCACTTTTTCCAATGCTATAATATCCTTCTTAAAATGTGGCGACCAGAACTATACACAGTATTCCAAATGAGGTCGCACCAATGATTTATACAGGGGCATTATGATACTGGCTGATTCGTTTTCAATTCCCTTCCAGCCACAATGGAAGAGGAGAGGCAAAGATACTTTTGGTGTAATGGTTAAGTGTGTGGACTCTTAAGAGCCAGTTTGGTGTAGTGGTTAAGTGCGCGGACTCTAATCTGGGAGAACCAGGTTTGATTCCCCACTCCTCCGCTTGCACCTGGCTGGATAACCTTGGCTAAGCTGTAGTTCTGATAAGAGCTGTTCTTGAAAAAGAGCAGTTTCTGTCAAGAGCTCTCTCAGCCCCACTTACCTCACATTGACTTATATACTGACAGAGAGAGAGAAAAAAACAATTTATGGAATTTCAAACCACTTCAAGAATTGATTACAGATGGCTACTCCCAGAAAACAACTCCTATTCCTATAAAGAAAAAAGACACAGAATTAAAACTTTAGAACTTGAAAAGAGAAATCAGGGAAAGAAGAAGAAGGAAGGACTGAAAAGCTACAACTTCTGAAAGAAAAAAATTAGAGACTTATAATGGAGTAAGACCCTAAAGATGGACTAAAAAATGAGAGAGAGAGAGAGAGAGAGAGAGAGAGAGAGAGAGAGAGAGAGAGAGAGAGAGAGAGAGAGAGAGAGAGAGAGAAGATAATCCAACCAGAAGAAAATAAGAACCATATAACCATATATAACTAATAGAAGATTATATTAAAATACTTAGACAAAGGTGAAATTAGTAGAAAATAAGATTTATATACCTATAGTATTATATACATAAGGTGGAAAATTATATAGGTCTAGATTATGTATGAGGTAGGTTAATAGAGAAAAAATAATATGTATCAATGTACCCATTTTATGTTTTGTTTTGTTTTTTGGCCACCCAAAAGGGATTTTTAATTGCATTTTCTAATATCTACATACTAAAAAAAACTACAAACAGAAAAAAATAGGAAAGGGGAACTATACTCTACGGAAGAAAGAAAAGAAAACCCTCTAAAAACCCAAGAGACGATGATCATACAAACATTTTTCATAATTGCTTTCCCACTGAAATGCAAATTGACTTTCCCAAAATGATCATTTAGCTAACAAAACATTTCAATATTTCACCAACAATTTCAGCTTCCAAAGAGAGCAGTGAATTCCGATAGACATATTTTAAGCACTCCAGAGAACATTAACAATCTACTTTTCCCCTTTCCCCCCTCTCAAATGATACCCTGTTTTGGGGCCTACTGCCCCCAATTTAGAGTCTGAGTCCTCATCAGAAGATTTAGAGTCTGAGTCCTCATCAGTCTCTCCTTCTTCCTCGCTCTCCTTGGTTCCATAGGGAACTCCTTCTCCCTCTCCTGATGGATGATCGTGTTGATGCAGAAACTTGCGAGCCTTTTTAACAGAGTCTATCCTTTCTTTGCCACTTGCATATCTGAAGATTAGTCTCTTGGGTACCAACCATCTGTAGGAAACGTTGTGACTTTGCAGGAATAACACCAAGTCTCTGTATTTCCTTCTCTTTCTTCTTATCTCAAATGGAACGTCTTTCAATACTTTAATATCCTTGTCTTTCACCTTCAAGGTAACTCCACTGGTTGCTTTCATTAGTTGGTCTCTCACTTTTCTTCAGGAGGATCTTATTGTAACTTCCCTGGACAGATTATTCTTTCTGATAAATTCTGAATATGATCTAAAGACCATATCTATTTCGCTTTGAAGTTGATCCAATGTCATCTCTGCCATGGGAGCCAATAAATCGCCCACAATCTGTCTCAGATTCTCCCCTTTCTTCTTCATACCTTGAAGTTTCAGAACATAGCTTGCCCTTTCCATTTGCAGCTGTAATACACGAGACTCTTCAATTTGACACTTTTTTCCCAATGCCTGCAGTTTTTTATTCACTTTTTTTGAATTGGAACCAATCTCTTTATGTTTGTTTGTCTTGAAAATTTTAAAAAATATATTTTAAAAAATCTCCAGGAATTTCCCAACCTGGAGTTGACAACCCTATCTCCCTCCCAGGCAACCATCAACCTACCTTTAACTGCCCCTCTGACTTCAGCTTTCCACCTCCTCCCCCATCCCTCCTGGAGACCAGTTGTAATTCTTTTTTTTTTTAATTTATTATAGGATTTTTCAATACCAAGAAACACGTATTCTTTACAAAATCATTTCCATATATTTACAGAGTCTTTAGGTCTCAATACATTTTTCTATCCAACTATAAAGTTTAGACCATCTATTTACATGTACTTTCGAATCTCGATTTTGCAGTCTTAAACTTAAATCGTCCATTTGGGAGAGATCTAAAATTTTACAAATTAATTCCTCCTTAGAGGGTATAGTATCGGATTTCCAATTTCTTGCCCACAGAATACGCGCAGATGAAATTATATAAGATAACAAATATCTATCACTGGATTTGTATACCTTCGGTATTATATTTAATTAAAAAGTCTCTGGTTTTAATACAAGTTCTTTGTCTATGATTTCTCGCAAGATCACCAATATCATCTTCCAATATTTTTGTGTTTTAGTGCATTTCCACCACATATGGTAGAATGTTCCCGTATTGGCTTTACACTTCCAACATTGGTTTGAATAGTTTTTAACACATTTCGATATCTTGTCTGGTGACCAGTGCCACCGATAAAACATCTTATAGACGTTCTCTTTATATGCGATTGATCTCATATTTTTCACAGACTTCCACATCAAATCCCATTGATCTAACTATATTTGTTCCTATAACTTTCATCCAATTAATCATTGTATTTTTGACTATCTCATCCCTTTGGTAGTCCTCTAACAAAAATTTGTATAGTTTTTGAATAAGCTTATCACTTGACAAGAGCCAAATTTTGTCTATTTGGTTGTTTTGATCCTCAAAACCTCTTAGCATATCCTTGCCAAATCTGTCTTTTAACATTATATGTTCCCACCAAGATAATTTATTTTCTTGTCTTAGTTTGTCTTCTGCTTTTAACTTACCTAACTGGTTTAGCAACTTTTGGTAACTCTCTTTTTTCTGCGGTGTTATTAAGACTGGATTGATAAAGGCCTCCAAGGGTGATACCCGTCTTGGAGGTTTTTTTATAAAATTTATCTCTTACGGAACTCCATATTTTATTTAATGCTCCTCTCAACAGGTGTCTTCCAAAATTATTATAAATTTTGTCTTTCCCATACCATATGTACGCATGCCAACCCATATGTAGATCGTGACCTTCAAGAGTTAATATTCTTTCATTTTCCAGGTTTAGCCATTCCCTTATCCAAACCAACGCTGATGCTTGATAGTAAATGTACCAATTAGGGAGACTCAACCCCCCGTTTTCTTTGCTATCTTGCATATTTTTCCACTTTATTCTTGTTTTTTTATATTGCCAAATAAACAGCTTTATGAGCTTCTCTAATTCATCAAAAAACCCTTTATTTTGCAATAACGGTATTGTTTGGGAAAAAAAATAGGATTCTTGGCAGTATGTACATTTTAATTAAAGCTATCCTTCCCATTAGGGAGAGGGGGATGGTCTTCCACTTTGACAAATCAGTAGCTATATCTTTTAATATCTTATAATAGTTATCTTGTATAATGGAACTACATTTGTTAGTTAACATAATTCCCAGATATTTGACCTTCTTAACTACCTCCATTGATGTTAGTTTTTGTAGTATTTGTGTTTTTTTTAGGCAACAATTTTTTGTTATAATTTTAGATTTTTTATAATTTATTTTAAGTCTTGCAACTAGGCCATATTATTCAATGGTATTCATTAAGTTTATAGTCGATGTTTCTGGGTCTTCCACAATAAATACCAGATCATCTGCGAATGCTAATAATTTGTATTCCTGATCTCTCACCCTTAAACCTTTGATTGCTATATTTTCCCTAATAGAAGCATTCAATGATTCTAGCACAAAAATGAACAATAGTGGTGACATTGGACAACCTTGCCTTGAGCCTTTTTGGATTTCAATATTGCCTGTCATGTCATTGTTAATCATAACTTTTGCATATTGTTTTTTGTATATTGCCTTGATCATATTATAGAATAGTGTCCCACATTCAGCTTTTAATAATTTCTGTAAGAGAAATTCCCAAGACAGGTTGTCAAATGCCTTTTCCGCAGTTGTAATTCTGAGTGATCTCCAGCCCTCACCTGGAGATTGACAACAATGTTTCCCCAGGAGGAAATGGCTGGTTTGGAGGGTAGAGTCTATGGCATTGTACTTGTCTGAATTCCCACCCCTCCTCTAACCTCACCCTCTCCAGTCTCCACCCCTCAAGTCTCTAGGAATTTCCCAACCTAGAGTTGGCAACCTTATCACCTTCCCAGCCAAGCATCAATCTGCCATTATCTGCCCCTCTGATTTCAGCTTTCCATCTCCTCCCCCCTCCCTCCTGGAGGGCAGTTGTAATTCTGAGTGAACTCCAGCCCTCAACTGGACATTGGCAACAATGGTTCCCGAGGAGAAAATGGCTGGTTTGGAGAGTGGATTCTATGACATTGTACCTGTCTGAGGTCCCACCCCTCCTCAAACCCTACTGCCTCCAGGTTCCACCCCTCAAGTCTCCAGTTATTTCCCAACCTGGAGTTGGCAACCATATCTCCTTCCTAGCCAAGCATCAACCTGCTGTTATCTGCCCCTGACTCTTCAGCTTTCTGTCCCCCCCACCTGCAGCCTCTACTGTGCTCTGAAGCCCTGACTGCTACGTCACATTGGCTGTCATAGGGAGGCCATCTCAGCAGGATATAAGGACACAGAGTCCACCATTTTCTCCTGGGAAACTGATCTCTGCCATCTGGAGAGCAGTTGTAATTCTGAGCGATCTCTAGCCCTCACCTGGAGATTGGCAACAATAATTCTCTGGAGGAAAGTAGTCTTTCTCTGCAATGGGAATCAAAGTAGCTTACATCATTCTCCTCTCTCCCTTTTGACTTGTACAACAACCCTGTTTTACTGACAGAACCAAGCTTGGTTGCTTAGTAATGTTCACAGTTTATTCTGACAGGAAAGTGGCCAAGCTGGCAGTGGGCGTGGGAGTTGTTATCCTGAAAGTCTGTGACTGGTCCAAAATAACAGCTTCCACAGCAAGAACCTGGGTCTGGCAGACCCTGCTCTGAAGCGCTAACTGCTATGCCTAGGGTAGCCAACCTCCAGGTGGAGCCTGAAGATCACCGGGTATCACAACTGAACTCCAGACAACAGATTTCTCCCCCCCCCCACCTGGAGAAAATAATTGCTTTGAATGGTGGCCTTTATGGCATTCTATTCAGCTGTGGCCTCTCCTCTCCCCTCCCCAAACTCTGGCTTCCTTACATTGGCTTCCTTAGACACAGAATATCCAGGAATTTCCCAACCTGCAGCTGGCAACCCTAGTCAGGACTGGACCCAATGAGTTCCTCACAACAGCCACTGAGGGAAAAGTTAGTCCCACAGAGGAGCCAAGCAGAAGAAGTGTCTTCATCGGGAGACACAGCCGTTTGCTAGTGTTTCTGACAGGGAACAATGGCTAAAAGGGGAGTGGATGGGGAAGAGGAGCAGACCCAGCACCTGGCCAATGGCACATGAGTACTCTTGAGTGGCAGCTGACAGGCCAATGGCCGAGGGAGTGCATTGGACAGCCAATGGGAGAGCTGGAAAGTGCCATTCCACTTTGCAATTATATATAAGGAGAGATTACAGGAACAAGACTAAAGACAACTGCCCTGTTTAAGTAGCATGCAGAAACCACACCCAAACACACCCCACTCCCAACTATAGGCTATTTACATAACATTGTTTCCTCATTGGTTACCTCTATTTGTATAACATTGCCTTCTCATTGGTTGCCTCTAGAATCCTGGTGGTCTGTTGTTCCAGAGCTCCAAGCTCAGTCCATCTCTTATGGACAGACCTGGGAGATTCCAGCCCAATACAAAACAAGCAGCATGTGTGCGAGTTTTTCTCCTCCTGAGGTTGGCAATCAGTTGATATTTAAACAAACACAGAGCCACTACTTAGGTAAGTGAAATCCACCCATGTCTTAACTCAGTATAATTGGGTTCCTTTTTTTCTTTTTTTTTTTTTTCAGGCTGATGCTGGAAGACAACAGGGCTGGGGCAGGGTATTTAAAGCATTGGAGTCAGACCCAGGATGGAGAAGAAGAAGAGGAGAAGAGATTGGATTTATACCCTGCCCAAAGGCATCTCAGAGCAGCTTACAAACTCCCTTCCCCACAACAGACACCCTGTGAGGTAAGTGGGGCTGAGAGAACTTCTGACAGAAACTGTCCTTGAGAGAACAGCTGTGCCAGAGCTTGTGACTGACCCAAGGTCACATCAGCAGGTGCAAGTGGAGGAGTAGGGAATCAAACCCGGTTCTCCCAGAGAAGAGTCTGTGCACTTAACCACTACACCAAACAGTTTAGTTCACATGATTTGTGCTCTTATAGCTTGTTTAAGAACTCCAGTCAGCTATATTTTGCATATAGTTGCCCGCCTTTTTTTCCTACAGCCAGAGCCTATGGCAATTGGGGACAGAGATATTCCAGGTCAGGTGTTACTGGATCTTAGCCCTGTAACATAGAATTACAGAAGTCAAGGTATTTCAGATTTTGAACGGGCAGATTTTTCTGAATTAGAGCAATGCTCAGATTTTTTTCCCCAACACTGACTTCTTGTCTCACCGGTCTGTGTTTCGGATGGTAAAGTGTTAGTCTCTACTTGCATTAGAAATTTTTTTGACACTGTGATGTTTAAGTACATAATATCTCTCTGCTAGTACTGTTTGTAGTCATCTGTTGAGGTAATACTAATTATCTACCTTTATCTCCCCCTCCCAGTCTGCATGGAGATGGATCAGACTGTTCCTTTGCCTGTTATACCTATGTGTAGTCCTGCCTGTCTGCCAACCAGCCAGTTTGCAAAATGTTTGTCTGCTGCAAGGTATGTAGATCAGAGGGTGCTGCCTACAGAGCAATCTGTAGCCTTTGTATATATGCCCTCACATCTGCCTTGTCTGATTGACAGTATACGTGCAAACAAAATCTTTGCCTCAGTATTCTGCAGGGTGGTCAGGCTGACTGGTCATGCTTACCTTTCTGAGATTGGGGAAAGACATACTTCCAATTCTGTTTTTGTATTTTGTAACATTTTCAGTCTATCTTTCTGAAGAAGACTCACAATTTAAATACATAAAACAATACAAAACATCCTCATAAAGGATATGAAAGTTGCCAGGGGTAAGAAAGAGGAAATAATGCAGGCAAGAGGAGAATGAAGTGACCCCTGCAAGTCTTATTGAGTTCCCCACTGCACAATTGGGCCTCGCTAGGCAGCTGGAACCACAGAATTGGCCCATAGCTTCCTGCCGGGGGGGGGGACTGAAGGGGGGAGATGAAGGTAGGTTGGCTGGTGGATGGGAAGGAGAGAAGGAAGCAAGTGCCTATGAGACAGACTCTCCTCATATGTGCCCCAAAGAGCTTTGCATTCAGCTGAACAATACCTTTTGGTAGTCCCCAGCCTGAAAGACATCCGTTTAGCCTCAACAAGGGTCAAGGCTTTTTCTGTCCTGGCCCTGGCCTGCTAGAACATGCTTCTGTTGGAGATCAGGGCCCTGTGTGACCTACTTCAGTTCCTCAGGGCCTATAAAACAGAGCTGTTCTACCAGGCCTTTGGTTGAGGCGGCAGATGTTCAGGTCATCTTGGCCTCCCCTGCCCACCCTGCCTGAATGGACTGTACTGCTGCAGTGCTATAGTGCCCATTCTGAGCAACCCTGATTACAAGATCAAGAAAGCATTACCAGCCAATAGATCACAGTGTATGACCTAGCTTCCTCAGGAGGAACCTGAAATCCCAGAATAGCTGCCATTTTAGATCTGGTTAGTAAAATTGTTGTGAGTTGTTAATCTGGATTATTATTGTTTTTAATGTTTTAATTCTATTTATTCTATGTATTTTACTGACATATTGTGACCCGCCCTGAGCCCACTTGCAAGGAAGGTGGGATATAAAAAAATAAATAAATAAGAGGAGGACAGGCTAAGGGGGGAGGGGAAATAATATGCCCCATGCAAGTCCTTGCAGATTCTCCACTTGTAACATATAACAATAGCAAATATTGTGTGTATGCAGTTAAAATACAATATAGTATTTTAAAAAGCACCCAATTTAAAAAACAGTACTTCCTAAAAAGTTCTATCTTGTATAGTCTGTGGAAGGACAAAGGTATTGGAACTTTCCCAACTTCCTTTGATAAGTTGCTTCATCAAGTAGAAGCCACAACTGAAAATGCTGGATCTCAGGGCCTGACAGGCCTCACTTGTCTGCAGCAGGGGATTTTCCAAAAGCCCAGTTCAAATGAATGAAGTAGTCCTCTAGATATGTGGGTCTCAGGCAATTAAAGTAATAATCAGCACCATGACTTGAACCTGGCAACTAACTGACAAGCAATGAAGTGATTGCAAAGTTAGTGTAATATGATCATGTTACTTTTCTCCTGGTAATAATTTAGCATCATTTTGCACCAGCTGAAATTTCAAAATTGTCTCTAAGGGTAGTCCCATGTAGAGTACGTCACAATAGTCTGGTCTTGAGGTTATTTCCCCATCAGTAATGTAGACCAGCTCTGAGACTAGAAACAGTTTGGTGTAGTGGTTCAGAGCATGTAGTCTAATCTGGGAGGACCAGGTTTGATTCCTGAAAAGTACTGAGACTTACTAGTCATTTCAGCTCTCGTACTTTTATTAGGTGAAGAACAAGACAAACTTCCCAGCTTGCAGGCTGGTTTATATGTGCAAAATAACCCCACACCCAAACACACCCCACACTCGTGATAGGCTCTAAAAAGTGGCTGAGAGTTCTATAGGCTTACAGACAGGAACCTAGCCCTCTAAGTGGCCCAGGCTAGGATCCTCTTGGCCATTGTCTCTGGCAACGAAGCTCAGATGCTTCACCTGACTGTGTGGGGACCTCCCCTTGCACGTGGTCAGAGATGAGTACATTACACCCCTCCCCCCTTGGTCCCAAAGACATCCACATACAAAGTCCTGGAGATAAGTGGGTGCTTTTCGTGGTCTCGTGGAGCAACGCAGGACAGGCGCACTGACGGGATGCGTTTGTGCACATCCCTGCAGCTGGCACAGGATGATGCCAATGCTGGTGTCTTGGCCAAGGAATGGCCCGCTGACCGATGCTGATGTTGGGACGTGCAGTGGCATACCTGAAGCACCTCTTCAGCTTCCAAGTCATCCAACGCGATGGTAGCTTGGGTGTGATGCGGCGGTCCTGGTGTGCCTTTTCAGAGGCTGTGGCCTCCCGGAGTGCCTTATCCAGGTCTAGGTCATCCTGGCTAACCAATTTCCTCCAAAGTTTAGGCTCCTGGAGGAATTGGTTAATCAAAGCGTCTGCCAGGTTGGGGAAGGAGCACTTGGTGGCTGCCCACCTGAGTCCGGCCAAGAATTTGGAAGCCATTTCATCTGGACCCTGGACTCACACACAGAAGTCCATGTGCTTGGCAAACTTTGTGGGCTTCGGTGAGAGGTGGTCGGAAAGGTCCTTCACCAACTCCCCATAGGTCTTGTCCTTGGTCTGCTTAGGCACAATCAGGTCCTTTAGCAGGAGCACGGTGGCCACAGGCCCAGAGGAGGTTGGCCTTGTTCTTACCCGGGTCCACAATGTCGTGGCAGGAGAAGTAGCTCTCCAGAATCTTGAGCCATGTCTCCCACTGTGCTGGGTGGGAGATATCAAAAGCGGCGATGCTCTCCTAGGGAATGGCCATCTTCACGCTCCACATGGTGGTTGTAGCTTGGGAGTGGTGTTGGCAGCATGGTGCAGTGCTGCATTCAGATTCAGCGGGGTGGTGAGTGGTGGCCAGGGGCATGGGGCTCAATGTGATGCTTGAATCTTCTTCCTGGTCATTGTTCATGGGAGGTAGAATCTCACCTTCACCACTAGTGAATACTACGGAGACTTACTAGTGATTTCAGCTCTCATACTTTTATTAGGTGAAGAACAAGACAAACTTCCCAGCTTGCAGGCCGGTTTATATGTGCAAAATAACCCCACACCCAAACACACCCCACTCTCGTGATAGGCTCTAAAAAGTGGCTGAGAGTTCTATGGGCTTAGGCAGTGAAGCTCCGACACTTCACCTCACCGTGTGGGGACCTCGCCTCGCACGTGGTCAGAGATGAGTACATTACAGTTCCCCACTCCTCCACATGCAGCTGTTGATGTGACCTTGGGTCAGTAACAAGTTATTTCAGGGCTGTTCACAAAACAGCTCTCTCAGCCCCACCTACCTCAGAGGGAAAGGAGATTGTAAGCTGCTCTGAGACTCTTTTGTGTACTGAAGGGTGAGGTATAGATCCAATCTCTTGTCTTCTTCTATCATGATGCAGGAGGGGGGGAATACCCGGTCTGTGCCATCAGACAAGCCTTCTACCACCACAGGGCTGAGACCTCAGCTGTCAGATAGGCTTCCCACCCCACTAAGTCCAAGGCCTTTGCTGTCAGAGAAAGCACTGACGCCTGTTGACCAGAATGCTCAACCAAAAGAAAGAGGCTCAGTGAGCATGGAGCAGAATCCTCAACCAAAAGAACGGACATCTGTATCTGATGAGCAGTCCTGTAGGCCTACAGGGAAACTTTCCGTATACGCAGGGCAAATAACATGCCCCATAGAGAACTTGCAAATACATGAACAGACCTCTTAGCTTGGTGCAAAAGGACTGTCATCTACAGAACAATCACTTTGGACAGCTGAGAAACTGCAGGCCCCAGAGCCCAGTCTTTGTCCAAACCAAGAAGTGGCCCTGCAACCCACGGAGCAAACATTTTGGTCAACAGAAAGACTGTGCATTTGAACAGCCTCCTTGGCCTGCAAAAGAAGCTCCATGTCCTTCTGGGCAAACTTCATGGCTGACCAGAAACATTCAGACATTGGAGCAGATCTCTTGGTTGTCTGGGAAAGCACAAACATCTGTGGGGCAGGACATTTTGCCTTTGTCTGAACAAAATTTGGTGCAGGACTCTCCTGGCCATGAACCTACTGAATCTAAACCTAAGTAAAGCCAGTTTAAGAGACCAGACAGGTCACCATTATTGGGTTGTTGTTTTTTTAATTGTATAGAGAAAGGTATTTTTTCTTGTTTTTTAATTTTACTTCCCCAGACCCTTATCTTTCAACACATCCCACCCACCAATTAAGATCTATACCAGTACACTTATCTAACTCTGAATGATGCCTAGCCAAGGAGAAAGAATGTTGATGGTCTGTTCCTTCTTTGTTTTGCAAACAATAAAGCTGAAATAATGGGGGGGGGGTGAAATGATGGGGGGGAGTGTATCCTTTGCCTCTGTCCCCTAGCTGGACCTGCTTTGCAATCAATCAGTATAAAATAAACCATTTCCTTCCATTCCTAAGATGCCTGCAGCCCCAGCCCAGAGAATAGAACAGCTCTAACTAACATGGTCAGTTCTTTTACCTGATTAGGAAGTTCTGCCTCACGCCAATGAAATGACCAGTACTTGAAGAAGAGTGCAAACGCAAAGCACAAAAAAGACAATTGAGACTATCCTATTTGCATGTAATGTTTGTGATTAAACAATATACCTGCTACGTGCACATCTGCTGAGTTAGTCTCTTCCTTATTGTCCCCATCCATCCTGTTTTCAGATACCTTGGAAAATGTAAGTAGACAACAATTAGCGGATAATTTATTTAGAGTATTGTAACCCATCTTTTTTTCTGTCATGGAATCAAGGAGGAACAGTGTAAAGTACTGGGTTTCGGGCCTCATGACTCGGACGACGACATAAGAGAAGACGTGTTTATTCGTACTTCACACAAGACAAGAACAAACAGTAACGGCCGGAGGCCAACTATATACAGTTAGGGGGGACGGCCCCATATTCCTATTGGCGGGTTTGAATCGCCCGCCAATGCTGCCATTGGTTCTCTACTGGTGAGCTCAGGAACCTAGTCCCTATTGTTCTCAGAGAGCGAAGCTTGGCTGTATTTTGCCAGCTCTGCCTTCTGATCCCAGGACACAACACCCCTCCCCCATAGTTCGTCTCCTATCAGGTGACGTAGTCTTTAAGTAGGCTGGTGCCCTCCGTTCCCTTAGTGATCGTCGGGGGCCGGTACCGGACTGGCGGGGCCCCCATCGGGTGGTCCTCCCACACAAGGAGCTTGGATCTCCGGTAGTAGCTGAGGCGGTGACGGTGGCGGCTGTAACGGCGGTGGCAGCGGTGGCGGCGGTTCAGCTGTCTCCGGGACCCCCTCCGGATTCCATGGACTTTCAGGCGCTGGCTCCGCTGGCGGTGCCTGCAGCCGATCGGATGCTGGGGCGGCCGCGGTGTTTCCCGGTAACTGGATCCCTGTGTCGGGGTCTTGCCGCCTCCGGAGCTGGTCCACGTGTTTACGGAGGACCTGGTCTCCATCTGCTAGGACCTCGTATGACACTGGCCCGGTGGGTTTTAGGATGCGCCCGGCCAACCACTGAGGCCCCGCCCCGTAATTCCGGAAGTAGACAGGTTCCCCCGGGAGGAAGCTTCGGGGCGCCTCCCGGGTCTTGACCAGCTTTCTCTCTGGGGCTCGGTCCGGGTGGAGCCTGTCTAACAAAGTCGTGGGGTGGCGGCCCATCAATAGTTCTGCGGGGCAATGCCCGGAGATGGGGTTTGGGGTGGTGTGGTGTGTTAGGAGGAAGCGGGCCAGCCGGAACTCCCAATCCCCCTCTGTTATGCGGCTCAGGGCTTCTTTGGCGGTGCGTACCGTTCTCTCCGCCTGTCCATTTGTTGCCGGGTGGAAGGGCGCTGATCGTATGTGCCTGATTAGGTTCCTTTCGAGGAACGCTTGAAACTCAGCAGATGTGAACGCTGCCCCGTTGTCCGACACGATAGTGTCTGGCAACCCGTGCGTAGCGAATATTTTCCGCAGAGCCCTTATTGCCGCTTTGGCAGAGGTGGTAGACACTGGGCTTATTTCCACCCATTTCAAGTAGGAGTCTACCGTCACCATGAACTGGAGCCCCTGAAACGGCCCAGCAAAATCTATGTGTAGGCGTGACCACGGCTTGTGGGTAGACTCCCAGCTTTGGGTTGGCGCTCGCGGGGGATTGGGGCGGACTTTCTGACACCATGTGCACCCTCGGACCCAGGTTTCAATTTCTGCGTCCATCCCGGGCCACCACACGTAGCTCCTTACCAGAGCTTTCATTCGTACAATGCCGGGGTGGGCCTTGTGCAGCGTTTCTAGAACCCCTTGTCTCATGGGCCCCGGGATGACCACCCTGTCCCCCCATAATAAGCACCCTTTCAAGGCGGATAACTCTTCCCTCCTGGCTTTGTATGCCGTGAACTCTGGCCCTGTCTGTTCCGCTGGCCATCCCCTCACCACCCAGTTTAGGACCCGGGAGAGAATGGGATCTCGGGACGTGCGGGCGGCCACGTCTGCAGCCTGAAGGGGGGGGTTTGGCAGCTCCTCCATTAACAATACTGCGGGAGCTGGGGCCGGATCTTCCCCTGTATGCGGCAGCGGCAGGCGGCTCAAGGCGTCGGCATGACCCAGCGCCTTGCCCGGCCGATGCTCCAACTGGTACTGGTAGCCTGCTAAAAACAAGGACCAGCGCAACACCCGGGGCGACAGTACCTGCGGCGTTTGTTTGTCCGCCGCAAACAGTCCCAAGAGCGGCTTATGATCGGTTACGAGCGTGAAGGGCTGCCCGTACACAAAGTTGTGAAACTTTTTAACCCCCGCCACCAGTGCCAAGCCCTCCCGGTCGATTTGTGCATAGTTCCGCTCCGCGGGGGACAGCGTGCGGGAGTAGTAAGCCACCGGAACTTCCCTCCCATCCGGTAGCTTGTGGGCCAAGACCGCCCCGACCCCATACGGTGATGCGTCGCACGCAAGGATTACTGGGAGCTTTTCATCAAAGTGGGCGAGTACAGCGTTAGAAATCAAGAGTACTTTCACCCCCTGAAACGCCACCTCCTCCCTCGCTCCCCAAGCCCAAGGTGTCGCCTTATCCAGCAGCCTGTGCAGGGGTTCGGCCACGGCGGCTTTGTGAGGGAGAAAGGCGTGGTAAAAGTTCAGGAGGCCTAAGAACGCCTGGAGCTCTGCCTTGGACTTCGGGGCGGGGGCCTCCACGATGGCCTTCACCTTGTCCCTCGCCGGATGCAGGCCTGTTGCGTCTACCAGGTACCCCAAGAACTCCACCTCTGGCACCCCGAGGAGGCACTTTTCCCGCTTCACTTTCAGCCCCGCGGCTTGGAAGCGTCCCAGTACAGTTCGGAGGCGGGCGGCGAAGCTTTCAGGGGTGGTCGCGGCGATGAGGACGTCGTTGAAGAACGGCATCACGCCAGGGATCCCTTTTAACAAATCGTCCATTAGATTTTGGAAGATCCCTGGGGCCACACTGACCCCGAACTGCAGCCGCTTCACCCGGAAGGCCCCCCGGTGGGTCACTATGGTTTGCGCCTCGGCAGTGGCCTCATCTACCGGGAGTTGCTGGTATGCCTGCGCGAGATCCAGCTTTCCAAATATGCGCGCCCCCGCCAGTGTGGCTAAGACGTGGCTGACCACAGGTACGGGGTATGCGTGCGCCTGAAGTGCCTGGTTAATGGTGCACTTATAATCCGCGCAGATGCGGATTTCCCCGTTTGGCTTGACGGGTGTCACAATCGGGGTCTCCCATCGAGCATTCGGGACGGGCTCTAGGACTCCCTGGGCCACTAACCGGTCCAGTTTGGCCTCTATTTTAGGGCGGAGGGCCAGGGGCACGGTGCGGAAGCGCCGTCGGACGGGCGTCACTGTGGGGTCTAAGTGGAGCGACACCGGGGGCCCTTTATAACACCCCAGTTTCCCGTCAAAGACCTCAGGGAATTCCTTGCACACTGCCCCCCAGTCCCGCACCCCGCACTTATTCACTCCCCCAATCGTTATGCCTAGGGCCTCGAACCACGCCGCCCCAGGAGACTCACAAGATTTCCCTCTACCACCACCAAGTCCAAGTTCCCCTCAAAGTCTCGGTACTGCACTCGGAAAGTGCCGACTCCCCGGATGGGGACAGGGTTCTTTTGAAAGTCCACCAAGCTTAGTGGCGATGGACGTAGAGGGGGTCCCCCTAATGGGCAAAGTCTTTTTAAAGTGTCCATGGAAATGATGGACGCCGCCGATCCCGAGTCCACTTCCATGCAACAGGGGACCCCTCGATCCGCACGGTTACTTGGATCTTCGGGGTAGAGGAGAGGTTGGGGTTGGGGAGGCGAAGTACCTGCAGCGGTTGGTCGGTGAGATGGTACAACTCGGCGACCTCTTCCGTCGTCTCGTAGGCAGTGGACGATGCGCGGTGCGGTGGGACCGACGATCTCGAATTCCGGGGGCCCTTGGACCGGCAGACCCGTGCGAGGTGTCCCTGCTTCCCACACCCGTGACAGACAGCATCCCGGAACTTGCAGGATTTCCTTCCGCAGCTGGCACAGACGGTCCGGTTGCCGGAAGGCTTGGCTGGCTCCCTGTTGGCCTGCTGGAACGGCGCCGGCCGGCGGTGTTGGGGTCTTAGGGCGAAGACCTCTTCGTTATCTGAGTTCCCGGGGCTGGGACTCTTCCCGACCACATGGGCGGCCGCGGCCGGGCGTTCCCCTTCCGCGGCCTCGTGGGCTGTTGCGGCGTCGATGGCCTCGTCCAAGGAGAGCCTCCGGTAGCCAACCAACTTGCGCCGCAGCTTGGAGTCCGCCAGGCCCCACACAAACTGCATCAGCAAGTTGTCCTCCACCTTCGGGAACCCGCAGTCCACCGCGAGCGCCCTCAGCGCGGCCAGGAAGGTGGCAACGGATTCCCCTTGGGCCTGGACTCGCCTCTGGAAATCCATCCTCTTGGCCAGGAAGGTCGGCCGGGGGCTGAAGTATGCGTTGAGGACGTCCAGGATCTCCCCAAACGAGCTTTCGAAGGCCGTTCGGGGCACCAAGAGGCTCTTGGCGAGGCGGACGGTTTGGGTGCCGCACGCGTTCAGCAGGAGCGATCGTTTCTTGTCTGGGTGGCGGATCTCGTTGAGCTCCAAATAGCTGATGAGCTGGTCGACCCATGCGTCCCAGGTTTCTGGCTGTGACGGATCGAAGCGCTCCAGTGTTACATGAGAGGCGGCCATGGCTCTGTCTGGGAAGGCGTGCACCGGGGCGAGCGGTGCGGTGCTGCTCTCGGGGTCAGCGATGCGATGCTCGGCGAGCGGTGCGGTGCTGCTCTCGGGGTCAGTGATGCGGTGCTCGGCGGTGTCCTTTTCGTCGCTCATGGAGTCACGGAAGGCGTTGAAATCCCATCCTCGTCGCCACTGTAAAGTACTGGGTTTCGGGCCTCATGACTCGGATGACGACATAAGAGAAGACGCGTTTATTCGTACTTCACACAAGACAAGAACAAACAGTAACGGCCGGAGGCCAACTATATACAGTTAGGGGGGACGGCCCCATATTCCTATTGGCGGGTTTGAATCGCCCGCCAATGCTGCCATTGGTTCTCTACTGGCGAGCTCAGGAACCTAGTCCCTATTGTTCTCAGAGAGCGAAGCTTGGCTGTATTTTGCCAGCTCTGCCTTCTGATCCCAGGACACAACAAACAGGGTTCCAGAATACCTGTTAGATTGTTAAACCTTTTGACCAGAATGCTTTTTGTTTTCATATTAGCAACATTTACTATATTACTGAATGAACATGGCTGAAGTCAGATTGTGATTATGAAAGCTCCAGACAGAGCTTGGGGACAGAGGGTGGCATTGGGGCAGAAGGTGTTAACTAGGCACCCCCTAATGTATGGGGCTCCTCAAGGGGCAATCCTCTCCCCAATATTGTTTAACATCTACATGTGCCCCCTCACCCAACTAGTGTGGAATTTTGGGCTGGGGTGTCACCAGTATGCTGATGACACCCAGCTATATCTGTCGATGGGTGGGCAGCTGAATGCCACCCCAGCGGATTTGGGTAAGGGATTGGAGGCTGTGATGGGATGGTTGAAAAAGAGTCTGCTGAGACTGAATTCTGTGGCTGTGGGGGTCAGGTTTGGGGTGCTAACTCCTGCTTCTTGATGGTGTGCCCTTGTTACCTGCACCAACAGTCAAGAGCCTGGGTGTGATCCTGGATGCCTCCTTATCAATGGAGGCCCAGATCACAAATGTTGCCAGACTGGCGTTTTTCCAGCTACACCTGGTCAGGCAACTGGCCCTCTACCTATCCCATCCTGACCTAGCCAAAGTAATTCATGCAACAGTCAGCTCCAGATTGGACTACTGTAACTAACTCTACATAGGGCTACCCAGAAACTCCAACTGGTCCAAAATGTGGTGGCATGGGTCCTTAAGGGGACCCTGCATACAGCACACATTCAATCTGTGCTGCCTGAGCTGCACTGGCTTCCAGTGGGGCACTAGATCAGGCTCAAGGTTTTCGTGTTAACCTTTAAGGCCCTAAATAAACTGAGACCCATGTATCTTTGGGGCCACCTCACCTGGTATATCCCCTGAAGAGCCTTGCATTCAGCAGATAAGAACTTATTGGTGGTCCATAGCTCAAGAGATATCCAGCTGTCCTTGACCAGAGCCAGGGCTTTTTCTGCCCTGGCTCCAATCTGGTGGAACTCTCAGCCAAACAACATTCATGCCCTGTGGGACTTGATGCAGTTCCACAGGGCCTGTAAGCAATGCTCCCTCTAAGCTGTGGAGTCTGGTGAGTAAAAATTCTACTTTGTGAGCTACTGGCATTAAAGTTGTGAGTGAGCGATTTCGCTACTGCATAAATTAGTTTGCTCTGGAGCCATCCTTCCTGAGTTAAGACAAAAATGTGTGAGCTGGAGGCTAAAAAATGGTGAGCTAGCTCACACTAACTCAGCTTAGAGGGAACACTGCCTGTAAGGCAGAGATGTTCCACCAAGCATTTGGTTGAGGACAGTGACAGTTTCCATCTGGTTGGCATTCCTGTCCTCTGCCTGTCCTTTGCCTGGCTGGTATTCTTACCTTCTGCCTCCACCATGAGGCAGTGTCACAACTGAAGTTTAGCACCTTCTAATTAGTTTAACTAATGTATTTATTGTTTTTAATTAATGTATTTATTGCTTTTTACTATGACATTATGTATACATTTTGTTTTGTTGTATACCTCCCTGTATACCACAGGGAAGGGCAGTATAGAAACTGAATTTAATAAATAAATAAAATGTCCCTAGTACTGTAGATGTAAGAGTTTGTCTGACAGTGGAGTTCTAAGCAGAGTTTCATTCTTTTAATTCCATTGATGTCACTAGGATGGCAAGAGCTTTTTCAAGCAATGTTTGAGCACATGCTTCTTAACAATCAGTTTAAACATTCATATCTGAGTTTCAATATACTTGTTGCTGATAGCAAGTACAGAAAAGGAAAGAACTATGTGAAGTAAGAAAGGCAAAGATAAGGAAATTGAAGAGGACGATATTAAAAAGCAAGAAACAATTACTCGCTGTACTCAACAAATAAATGCATTTAGGGAAGCTTGAAAGCAAAAGCCTGTTTGTAGAAAATATGTACGCAAATGAATGCATCGAATAAAAATGTAATTTGAGCCAAGCATGAACACTGGCCTCCCCTTGGATTTTCTGTTTCAAATATCATGGAGTCATCCAATTAAAATGGGATTATTCCTTAGATTTTTCCAACCTTTGTTCTGCTCTGCTGCTTTTCTCCCCCAGCCTAATCTCAAAGTGGCCACTGTGGGAAGCCGAGATCAGAGTGGCAGTTTTCACCAACATTTTAAGTCAAAGTCACTGTGGAATCAGTCAAGTAGTAGCACCTTTATTTTAAAAGAAAACAAACCCCAAAACCAAGCACACATTTCTTCTAGCCTTCTCTCCCATGCTGCTAGAGTATGGCGTCCAGCATCTTCTCTTTGGCTGGGTTTAGTTGTACCCTAGCTAATTACAGTGACACAGCTGAACTCTGTTCTTTTGAATGTCTGCTTTCATATTTCTTTCAAATGTTATGAGAAATTATCACTATATTGCATTCTGGCCAAAGGTAATGGAGAACATGTCACAGACATTTTCACAAACGACCCCTTATTATCTTTTTTTTTAAATTTTGTGTCTGTATCTCTTAATGGATTTGGATCTACAGTATCACAAGTGGAACTTTCCTGCTTCCCACTGTCTCCTGTCTCCTGCAGCACTGTCTCCTGCAGCACTGTCTCCTCCACCAATAGAAATGCCCTTCTTCAAACAGAATATTAGGTTTGGGTGCAACCAAGCAGTTTTTTGAAAACTCTAGACTAACTGGCAAGCTGCTCTTTGATTATGTTTTCAGTCCTAACTATATTAGAACTGAGTACTTGTTGTTAATTTGCCGCCATCACTGCCATGGACTATGCTTTAAAATGAGCATTTGCCCATGTTTTATCAGATTTGCCCCAAGTTTGCCTCCACTGTTGTTTTAGCTATCTCCTTTATCTTGTCATCACCCACAGCATCTCAGTAAACCAAGAGGCTACCTGGGCTCTAACACTTGAAAGAGGGTGCCTGAGAGCAATCGTGTCAACCACCCAGGTCATTTCATCATTCCAACTATATCAGCTGTATCAACAGGAAAATCTCCTAGAGCCATCTGAAAGATATTTTGATCCATCTGGCTCTGGGGGCAGATCATCCTAACAGATCCCCCACCCTTCCAGAGTCACCAGCCCTGGTCTCAATAGAATGGTGGTGGGAAGTGCTATCAAGCCATAGCTGGCTTATGGGTCAAGAGATGTTCAGAGGTAGTTTGTCATGTTATACCTCCACGTCACAACCCTGGTATTCCTTAGAGGTCTCACACTCAAATACTAGCCAGGGCTGACTTGCTTAGCTTCTGAGATCTGTTGAGACGGAGCTCACCTGGGCGACCTCAGCTTGGTATAATGACACAGAGTCCACCATTTTCTTCAGGGGAACTGATCTCTGCCATCTGAAGAGCAGTTCTAATTCTGCGTGATCTCCATCCCTTCCCTGGACACTGACAACAATGTTTCCCCATGAGGGAATGGCTGGTTTGGAGGGTGGAGTCAATGGCATTTACCTGTCTGAGGTCCCACCCCTCCTCAAACTTCACCCTCTACAGGCTCCACTTCTCAAATATCCAGGAATTTCCCAACCTGGAGTTTTCAACCTGATCTCCCTCCCAGCCAACCATCAACCTACCGTTATCTGCCCCCTGGCTTCAGCTTTCCATCTCCTCCCCCTCCCTCCTAGAGAGTAGTTGTAATTCTGAGTGATCTCCAGCCCCCACCTGGAGATTGGCAGCAATGGTTCCCCATGAGGAAATGGCTGGCTTGGAGGGTGGAGTCTATGGCATTGTACCTGTCTGAGGTCCCACTCTTCCTCAAACCTCACCCTCTACAGGCTTCATCCCTCAAATCTCCAGGAATTTCCCACCTCTGATTAGGGAAATACCTGGAAATTTGGGGGGTGGCTCCTATGGAGGGCAGCATTGGGGGGGTGGAAGGACTCAGCAGGGGACAATGCCATAGGGTCTACCCTCCAAAGCAGCCATTTCCTCCAGGGGAACTGATCTCTGTCATCTGGAGATCAATTGTAACAGCGGGAGATCTCCAGCCCTCACTTGGAGATTGGTAACAGTGGTTCTCCATGAGGCAATGGCTGGCTTGGAGGGTGGAGTCTATGACATTGTACCTGTCTGAGGTCCCACCCCTCCTCAAACCTCACCCTCTACAGGCTCCATCCCTCAAATCTCCAGGAATTTCCCACCTGGAGTTGGCAACCCTATCCAGACTGGCCCCAATGAGTTTTCTCCCAAAGGCCAAAATAGGTGATGAAAGGGCCGTTTACTGACAGGCACTGAGGAGAAAGCACAGTTGCCACCTCTGATTAGGAAAATATCTGGAGATTTGGGGGTGGATCCCATGGAGGGCAGCATTGGGGGGGGATAGAAGGACTCAGCAGGGGATAATGCCATAGGGTCTCAAAGCAGCCATTTTCTCTGGGGGAACTGATCTCTGTCATCAATGGGAGATCTCCCGGTCTCACCTGGAGATTGGCAACCCTAGGGGAAAGTCAGCCACATAGCAGGGGTTGAAGAGAATGGTTTTATGGTCACTGGCCCACTTCATTAGCCAGCCAGCCATGGTGGAGCCAAAAAGGAGTGAGAGGCGTGTTAAGTTTATTCTGACAGGAAAGTGGCCAAGCGGTGGAGGGGTTATGCTGAAAGTCCTTTGTTTTTTTACTCACAGAAGCAAGTTTGGTTGTTTGGTTGCCTACCAACAGCCACTGAGGACACAGTCACAGTTAGTCCCACACAGGAGCCAAGAGAAGTGTCTTCCTCAGGAGAGAGTCTGGCTTTCCAGGAGCCGCAGCTTGTTTCCTCTAGGCCAGACCCTCCCTGGCGGGTGCTGCTGCTGCTGAAAGAGGATGGGGGAGCCTTTGAAAGGCACTGGGTAGTCTTCTCTGCGGTAAAGCCCACTGAGCTATCACCTTGATGAAATGCAGACCCTGCGGCCGAGGGAGAGGAGCCACGAGGGGCAGTGAAGATGAGTGCTTCCCCTGCTTGCCACCGCTCGCTAGGGTTGAACCAACGCAGCGAGCCAGTGCAGCCACAGGATTGGGAGACTGTGAGAGTGGCAGCTGAGTGGGCCAAAGGCTGTGGAAACATGTCCAGGAGAGACACCAAAACTCTTTTATATATAAGGAGAGATACCTTACTTAGTTCTATTGTACTTTCTTGGTATCCCCTGAAATGAAATATTGCACTTTAGGGCATTCTCTATGCCTAAAAGTATGCATTTTATTTTAAAATGCCCCCATAGATAAAATGAGACTTTAAAAAAAAAAAGTTAATGCTATTTTTTATTCACTCTGCTCTCAATGTGTCCTAATGTTTCATTTCCATTTATTGAGACAATTATTTCTTGCACTGAAGTTTCATTTTCAGTATGGCTGAGATAAAGTATATTTGTTTTCCTGATTTATTTCTGTGATGAGTTAAGTTGTTCAAATCTAACTTGGCCAGCAACTGAAAAATTGTTTCCTGGGATGCACATAGACTAACGCTGATAGTTGACATACCCAGGGGGCTTACAGGGCTGCTCTGAGTTTTATCTGATTTGTGCTACTTGGAAGTAGTGAAATATGTAATTATTTTTGAGGAGGAAGAAAAACATTGAAAAAATTACTACCCTTTCAGTTTTGAAGTTGTCCAAGATGTTTCCATTATTGATAGAAAACATATAAACATTGAATCAACATTTTAAAAATACATCAAAAGAATCCACTGGGGGAAAAAAGTATTTTATTTTTCTGGTTTAAATTTTAGCTTGCAGAAAGTATAAGATTTACATCAAAAATATTAAAAGTTTTTAAAACAAGTAAAGCAGATAAAATGAGAAGACATAACACTGAAATAGCATAATGCTAATTGCTGTCATAAAATATAGTGAAAAAAATATGAAGAAAAAGCACTTTAAAACACTTCTCAACGTGGCCTTATCTGTGAATATGTAAATGGAGAAATTGGGACCACGGACAGACAAGGCAGGTTTTCAGAAAAATCTGAAGTCTAGAAAAATATATGGAGTGTTAAGCCATCCCCCCACCCCCCGCAATGATAAAAGGAGCACCAGTAGCTTTAGGAAACCGATGCCCTCAGTGGCCATTTCTAGTGAACCATAACAGTATTCATTCTTTGGTTTCTGTCAGGAAAAGGCAAGGAGGTGGAGAAGGGCCCTTTCCAGGGTTACTTTGGCCTTTGAGGGAGGACTGCTTGGGGCCAGGCAGCAGCTACCAGGTGATTTGCTACCACACAACTTGCATGACTCATACAGACTCAGCTGCTTGCTACTGTTCAACAGCAGCCATCCCATGGAAGTTTCAGTTTCAGACAAGGATCTGGAAGACCCAGTTTCAAATTCCTACTCTGCTGTGGAAACTCTCTGGATAACTTTGGGTTAGTCACACATACTCTCAGCCTAACCTACCTCACAGTTATGAGGATAAAATGGAGGAGAGGAGAATGATGTAAGGTGCTTTGGGTCTATGTTTTGCAGAAAAGCTTAACATGGGAAAGGCAAATAAAAGGTAGTTTGGATGGTGGTGAGAAGGGGAGAAGAAGGCAGAGAAAGGTGAGGATATGGGGGCTGCCAGCAGGAGGGAAAGAGAAAATAATATGTGGAGGAGTTACAGGGGAAAGTGAGGTGTCCCCCACAGGTGCTTGCAGGTTCCCTGCCTTGCACCTGAGCCAGGGTCAGGTGGACCTGCAAAACTTGACCAGAGTTTTCTGGAGAGAGGCTGCCTGAGGGAGGGAAGGAGGGAAAGCTGAAGACAGGAGTGCAGATAAATGTCAGTTGGTTGGTTTGTCAGAAGAAAAGAAAGAAGTTGGAAAAGGAGAGAGGCTATGGGGGCTTTCAGGGAAGGGAAAGAGGAAGTTTGGGGAAATGGAAAATGAAGTTTCCCCAACAAGTCCTTGCAGGTTCCCTGCTTGTGGTGTTCCATATGTAAAACAAATCTGATTGTCAAGGGTCCTAGTTGATTGCAAATTACAAAAGCCAACAAAGTGGGATTTGCCAGAGCCACAAAAACATCTCCCATTGGCATGTGAGGGCCTCCACAAGATAAGCTTGTGCTTGCAGTTCCTCTGAGTAGGAGGAGCTAAGAACTCAAAATGTTCTGATGGAGTGAGGAAAACTGACAGCTGAAGAAAGTTGAATTTTTTTAAGGGTGGGAGTGGAGGACTTCTATGGAAGAAATTCTAGAGGAGACAACCTGCAGAGCAGTAAAAAGGGCAGTTGACAGAAGAATGAGCATCTTCTGGTCAGGACCTTCTGATCCACAGTGTTTTCTGCTGTGGGGAGAAATTACTTCTCAGACCTATAAAGAGTACCGTGTAAATTGGAGACCCAGAGACAGCAATCCAGTGAAGTGTTCTTAGTAATGCAGCATGAGACTTATTTTCTCACCCTGGATAAGACACTACTTAATATATTCTATTGTTAACAATTTTGTTCAAAACTTACCCTGCCCCTGGTTCTCCCTGCCTTTCAATAAAAGTTGTGTTTATGTGCAGTTCAGGTCCCCCCCCATTATTATTTTTATTATATTGATACATATAAAACAAACAAACATACAAACATTTATGGGGGGAATGAATATGAACACGTTTACATTGTCCCATCATATTTCTAACATTTTTCTCTATGCTGTTTACAAAAAATTCCATTTAATAGTTGCTATTAGATAAAAACAAGTGGAGACCCGCAAGTTTCTTGTGGTTATTGTAGCGGGGAGAGGAGAGCCTTCATCCAGTCAGTGAAACCACACCAAGTCAATCAGAGGAGGATATTTATTATAGCGCTAGGCCAGCCAGCTTTAATAAGCAACAGGGCTGACCCCTTTCAGATGCATTTAGTTCCCTAATATACCTTACAATGTGCGCGTCAGAAGCTGGACAATGGAAACTTTCCTTTACACCATTTCTCTCTTCCTGTTGAAGAGAACATTTCATTCCGGAAGCACCATCTCTTATTTTGCATTACAAGCTAGCTTTAAGATCTAAGCATCTTTTGCACCTGGGCACCTTTGAAGCTTAACCACAAGCTCCCTTCCAACCACATTCAATAACAGTTTTTTGCTAAACAGAAATGTCATACCTTTTTCTATGAAACTTGTGGGAGGGGGGAAATTCAGGGTGGTAATGGAAAGTTTGAGGCCTGAGATGAATTTAGGCCAATTTGTCCTTTTAATTTCTTTAATTCAATTTTATTGCTATAATTCCCTCCTCTTCGACCACCTCGATTATTTACTGAGAGGTTGGTCGACCAAGGCTACTATATATTGAGGGATCTCTGCCTTTCATGGTCATATAGGGGTTATAGTCACTTTCATCCGGCCTGTATAAGGTACTACGTGAAAAGGTCCGAGCATGAGACAACCGTCTTTCTCTGTGATTAGCAGCCAGATGCAGAAGCTTGGGAGTGTCACGAATCATTACAGAGTTAACAGTTAGTAAGATTAAACTTTCCACAGACGCCTCCTTCTGATGCTAGGAGAAAATCTAAAGCCAAGCGATTCTGATAGATAGCGGTGCGTATTTGAGTATTTGTTTTGGCAAGCAAGGACAACACTTGGGAAGTTTCATTAGTTATGATTTCTAGAACCGCTTGCAGCCTGATAAGACGGTTCAGCATATATATAGGGGTCCTATAGCCATACATGCCATCTGCAGCCCATGTAGCAGGCCCATACACTTGAATAATACGCTCTGGGGGCCACTCATTATTTTACCATGTATGAATTCGCAGAGAGCGCTTTGCACGGCCTAGTTCATCGTATACTGGGACCCCTAGATGTTCACCAGTTTCCAAGGGCAAAAGGAAGAAACTGGGTCTTATAGTCCCCAAAACACAAGCTCCACTCCAGCCTGGGGGTAGTGTAGCATAGGCCGCTGTGCCACAGATCCAATATAGTGAATCAGGGGCTACCCACTTCCGTGAGGCATTGCATGGATCATCCCAGAGGACCTGCAAGTGTCCCATGTTCACATATTGTGGAATCTGTGTGTTATCTGGGTTAGTAAAATCAACAAAAGTTTTGGGTTTAGTTCCATTACAGATCCACCCTCCTTCACATTCTAACATCCCCACTGGTTCTGAAAAGGGATGGCCTTGTCGTATAAAGCAGGTAAAGCCGACTAGCTCATTTCTCAGGATCCATTTATCAGGGCGTTCGGTCTCCCTCCAAGATATATTGTAAACCTTAGTGAGGTTGTTATATTAGAAGCCACAAGAAATAGGGCGGGAGGATTCCTGCCTTTTTGTAATTGGCATAAACATTAACATGGGCATGAACAGCATGGGATTGGGGCCGAAAACATGTACTGTGTCCCTTCTCATTACAGACACTATATGTGGTGGACTGATGCTGACACTGAGTGATTGTGAATGATGCACAGTCATAGCTAGTTTGATAAATCAAGGTTTGGGAGGTTTGACCCTGGCGATAGGTGGTAGTAATGCACGGGGTACAAGCAGGGAGAGGGGGTGGGGAAGCCTGACTATGGACCCAATAGAACAGAAAAACACATTGCAACAGAAGGAAACACATCCTTTGGCCCGTATGTTGGTTAGTTAACGTCTGGAATTACTAAATGCAAGACCTGAGGTTCCAACGGAGATCAATTCTTCACCTGTGCGTAGAAAAAGCCGTTCCGGTAGGCTTTTAGCAGAGGTTCACGAGCAGGCTTATTCGGCTGTGTCCCTCAGGGGTACGGACCCAGAGGGAGCAGAGCTAGCCGGCGCTGTCCCAGGAGGCAGACGAGAGATCTTAACACAGGTAGGCGTAGGCCCAGGCTGGGAGGTCCACCTAGGGTGAGCTACCTTGAGATGGGACCAGTGGATCCACGGTTTATTGCCTTGACCATGGCTGCGGTTCCTGCATGTGTGTTTTCATGGAGTTGTCGCATTACAACTAGTCCCGGGGCAGCAGGGATAAATATTTTCCCTGTAGGCATTCACCACCACCCCTCCTTATTCTTTTCTGCTCCCTGTAAGTCACACCAGGCTTCTTCTTCTGGTGAATACCTGGGGGTCCAGGCTGCAACAGGGGTTGGAAACACAGGACAGAGTGTTGCGCTGGGGGGGCCTGATGCTTCAAGGGCTATTTCTTTTGCTGCCTTATCAGCCCGAGAATTTCCTCGAGATACAGAGTCTACAATCTTCTGGTGGTCCCTGCAGTGAATGATGGCTACTTTTTCTGGGAGATTTACAGCTTCCATTAATAACCGTAGGTTAGGGCCATACTTAATGTCTTTGCCTGAAGCTGTGATGAAGCCTCTGTTCTGCCAGAGGATACCATGAGCATGAGCAGACTTAAAGGCAAACATTGAGTCAGTCTATATGTTGACACTTCGGCCTCTTGCCAATGTTAGCGCAGCAGTGAGAGCGATGATTTCTGCAAGTTGGGCTGAAGTCCCTGCCCATAAGGGCTTTGCTTGCACCACCTTTTCATCATCAACAACAGCATAGCCAGCCCTGCGTTGCCCTGTATCATCTAGGAAACTGCTGCCATTGCAGTAAAGGGTCATCTCTGGGCTGGGTAAGGGCTGGTCTTGGAGATCCAGTCTCGAAGCAAACACCTGATCCACTGTAACTAGGCAGTCATGGTCTGGTGCCTCTTCAGGTACTGGAAGCAGGGTGGCAGGGTTAACAGTCACTGCTGGTGCTAAGGCTACTCCAGGATTTTCAAGGAGGATGGCCTGATAACGAGCCATCCGAGAAACAGTGAGATATTTATGGCCCCTTGCCTCTAAAATAGTCCTGACCCCGTGAGATACATACACAGTGAGCGTGGCACCCCAGGTGAATTTGTTGGCTGATTCAATGAGGTGACAACAGGCAGCTACTGCTCGAAGGCAGGGGGCAGACCTTGTTCTACAGTGTCGAGGCCCTGGCTGAGATAAGCAACAGGTCTTTTGTAGGGGCCAAGCTTCCGCATAAGGACGCCCTGAGCCACTCCCTCCTTTTCATCAACGCAGAGAAAGAAAGGCTTTTCTGGGTTGGGCAGTCCTAATGCTGGTGCCTCGATGAGGCGCTGCTTCAAGGTTTGAAATGCTATCTCCTGTTCAGGACCCCACAGGAAGGGATCGTTGGGCCCTCCTCTTGTAGCTTTATATAGGGGTTTGGCTATGAGGGCAAAACCTGGAATCCACAGCCGACAGTAGCCTGCTGCCCCTAAAAATCCGCGAAGTTCCTTGTGGGTGTAAGGCTCAGGGATCTGGCACACAGCTTCCTTTCTTTCTGGGCCTAAAGAACGCTGGCCTTGTGATCAAAGCCCAAAAAGCGGACAGTTTGCTGACAGAGCTGAGCTTTCTTCCAGGAGGCTTTATACCCACACTCATCTAATAGCATAAGGAGTTCAACTGTCCCCTTCTCACAATAGGGTCTGCTTCGGGAAACCTCTCTCCCACCCAAGTTGCTTCTACTTGGCCCGCAGGTACCCTGGCCACAAGGGATTGTTTGGCGGCTGCCAGTACCTGCCGTTTTTCTTCTGATGTTAGCAAGGCAGACAGCAGCTGCGAGCAATCCCTCCAGGTTGGTGCATGAGTGGTCATTATGGTGGTAAACAGATCAGTCATAGGCTTTGGGTCTTCACTATAAGGCACGGTCTGAGTCTTCCAATTACAAAGGTCTACTGTGCTGAAGGGACTATAAACATAGACCATATTGCCTGCTGCCCCTGCAGGGGTTTGCCTCAAGGGACACACCATAGGAGTTGGGGATGTCCTGTCAGATGGTTTCAGAGCTGTGGATTGCTCAACCTGTCCAGAACTGCCTTGTGTCCAGAGGCCTGTACAGGTATCATGTTTCGGATGGACTGAGGGGGTTAAGGGTGGGGCTGAAGGTTCCTCACTCTCTCTTCCTAGGAACAATTCCCTTAAGTCGGGGTATATCTGTTCAGGGTCTACTGGAGGGTCGCAGGACTTTTTTTCAGCTCTGTCCTTCTTTTTCCAGGCTCCCCCTGAGCCCTGTTCATTGGAGGGGATGTCTACCAGATTCTCATCAGAACGTAGAAGGTTCACCTCTCTCAACCTATTTTCTTCCCTCCTCTTTCTTCCCTCTTCCTCACGGGCACGGGCCATGGCTCGGGTCTCAGGTGGGCTGGGTGGAGGGGTTCTGTCAGGGGTTCTGGCTGGTCCTGCAGAGTAGGGGGTGGCCAGTCTTCTTCCTGATCTGTTTGAACTCGAACTTGAGGGGCCCCAACAGGAGACCTAGCTGGCTGGCTTGTGGTGGTAGCAAGACAAACCCGTGGAATACGGGAGCGAAGCCGCCGGGTCGCAGGGAATTTCTTTTCTAAGAATGGATGGAACCTGACCCACTCATCCCATAAGTCAATGTAGGGGAATTGATCTGGATGGTCACAGCTTGGGTCTGTAACTGCTGCAAAAACTCTTTTAATTAATTCCTGATTCATGGACCCCTCTGGGGGCCATCCGACATCAAAGGCTGGCCAGTCTATTGTGCAGAAAGTTTGTAAGCGGCCAGGGCTGAGGGGCACATCTCCTCCATAATCTCCAGTAAAAATATCTTTGAAATTTCGCAGCATGTATTCTAAGGGCGTGATGGGCTTTGCCTGACTCCCCCCCATGAAGACAAACAAAGACAGACAGCTGGGTATACAAAGGGTTAAGAAACGGAGAGTGCAGTGAGGGGTCTGCCACTCTTAAGACACAAAAGGGATTCCTTGACCACAGATGCTTCCTTCTTTAAGTGGCCGATTCGAGCTCGCGCTGATCGGAAACGCACGTATCAGAAGACAACTCTCAGTTTGGTTTTGTCCCGTAGGACTCTGCCTTTCACAAGCACACATCAATCATACACTTCAACACGTATCCCACCCTGATCACAGAGAAGTCACTGCTTCCCTGACCTGCCTGTCAGAAAGCTAACCCAGATTCCACTGATAAGAGAGGTGATCAAGCTCCCTTTTCCCCCTTCTGTACTGGAAGGGGGTACCTCAGATACCTCAGACTGACTATACTGACCTGTCCGTCGACTCGAGTCGTCCCTGGGCTCGTCCTCTCAGACCTGGGTTCTTCAAAGCGAGCGGCACCGGCAGAGAGTCACAACAGAACGGAGAGAAGACCGACCTTCCAAAGAGGGAAGTGGCGCCTGTCGGAAATCAGTCACGGGCTGCCCGGCTCTCCGACGGCTCTCCGACGGCTCAAGAGGGCAATAACCCGGTCTCGTTGCCAGAGTCAGCTCTCCATTTTCCCGGCCCAATGCACCAGGAAATGTAGCGGGGAGAGGAGAGCCTTCATCCAGTCAGTGAAACCACACCAAGTCAATCAGAGGAGGATATTTATTATAGTGCTAGGCCAGCCAGCTTTAATAAGCAACAGGGCTGACCCCTTTCAGATGCATTTAGTTCCCTAATATACCTTACAATGTGCGCGTCAGAAGCTGGACAATGGAAACTTTCCTTTACACCATTTCTCTCTTCCTGTTGAAGAGAACATTTCATTCCGGAAGCACCATCTCTTATTTTGCATTACAAGCTAGCTTTAAGATCTAAGCATCTTTTGCACCTGGGCACCTTTGAAGCTTAACCACAAGCTCCCTTCCAACCACATTCAATAACAGTTTTTTGCTAAACAGAAATGTCATACCTTTTTCTATGAAACTTGTGGGAGGGGGGAAATTCAGGGTGGTAATGGAAAGTTTGAGGCCTGAGATGAATTTAGGCCAATTTGTCCTTTTAATTTCTTTAATTCAATTTTATTGCTATATTATCTCATTCGTCACACCTTTGCTTCCTCTCCTCACCCTCTACCTCTCTCACACTATTTCTCCTCTCTGCTCCCTTTTTTTACTCTCTATTTCTCCTCCCTGCATGTGACCTCCTCTCTTTTTCTGACCTGTCAGCTTTCTCTTTGTTTTTCTGCCTGCCCACTTCATCTCTCTTTCTGTCTCTTTCTGCCCCCCACCCCATTATTCTTTCTTTCTGCCCCCATCACTCTCCCAGCCTCCTGCCTGCTTCCTCCCCCACTCTGCAGAGCAGCAGCAGTAGTGGTGGCAGTGCTTTCAGCCACCCACCTGCTTCCTCTCCCCCCACAGAAGCAGTGGCAGCACTCTGGGAATCACAACGGATCTCCCAGCTACAGAGATCAATTCACCTTAGGGCTGCCAGCTCAAGGTTGGGAAATTCCTGGAGATTTGGGGGTGGAGCCTTGGGACAGTGAGGCTTGAGGAGGCAAGTAGCCTCAGCAGGGTATGATGCCATAGACTCAAGCCTCCAAAGCAGCCATTTTATCCAGGGGAACTGATCTCTGTTGCCTGGACAACAGTTGTAATTCTGGGTGATCTCTAGTCCTCACCTGGAGGCTGGCAATGGTGGTTCTCGTGGAAGAAATGGCTGGAGGGTGGAGTCTATGGCATTACACCAGTCCAAAGTTCCTCCCCTCCTCAAGTCCCACCTTCTCCAGGCTTCACCACTCAATTGTCCAGGGATTTCCCAACCTGGAATTGGCAACCTGATTTTCTTCCCACCGAACAGCTAACCTACCTTTATCTGCCTCTCTGTCTTCTGCTTTCCATCTCCACCCCCAGCCTCTACCTAGGAAAATTACAGTCTTTCTCCACAGTGGGGACCAAAGCAGTTTTCATTATTCCCTCCTCCTTTTTATCTGCACAACAACCCTGTGAGGTTGGTTAGGCTGAAATATGTGACTGATCTAAAATCACGCAGTCAGCTTCCACTGCAAGATGGGGATCTGAACCTGGGTCTTGCAGACCCTACTTTGAAGCTCTAACTGCTGCGCTTCACTGGCTTTCATAGGGTGGTTGCTAATGAACAGTAGCAAGCAGCCAAGGCTAGGTGAGTCATGCAAATCAGGGGGGACCTGGCAACCCTAGACTGCTGCTTGGCCTAGAGTTGCCAACCTCCAAATGGGACCTGGAACCCCCCAGAATTACAACTGGACTCTAGGCAGCAGAGGTCTGTCTCCCTGCAGAAAATGGCTGCTTTGGAGGGTGGACTCTGTGGCATTATACCCAGCTGAGGCCTCTCCCTTCCCAAACCCAGCCCTCCTTAGAGTCCACCACAAAATCTCTAGAAATCCCCCAGCCTGGCACTGGCAACTCTTGTGAGGCCTGGCCCAAGGCTCCCTCCCTTCCTCACTCCCTGAAAGGCCAAAATAAGCCTGGAAAGGGCCCTTCCCCCACCCTTTCACTGACAAAACCAGTTAGAAGCCCCCCCCCCGAACATTCTAATCTCTCACCATTGATGCCTGAAGCAGATCCCTGCAGAGGCCATTTCAAAAGGTTTTTGGGGGGATTCAATTGTCCCTGAAGGGATTTTTTTTAGTTTTTGGATTTTTCTACAAACCCAGGAAGTCTACTGATTATGTAGGAAAAGCTGTTGGGGGAGAGTGTTATGTATTACAAGTGGAGACCCGCAAGAAACTTGCGGGATGGTTATCTCATTCGTCACACCTTTGCTTCCTCTGCTCACTCCCTACCTCTCTCACACTATTTCTCCCCTCTGCCCCCCTTTTCTTACTCTATTTCTGCTCCATGCATGTGACTTCCTCTCTCTTTCTGACTTGTCATCTTTCTCTTTGTTTTTCTGCCTCCCCACTTCATCACTCTTTCTCTCTCTTTCTGCCCCCACCCCATCATTCTTTCTTTCTGCCCCCATCACTCTCCCAGCCTCCTGCCTGCTTCCTCCCCCACTCCGCAGAGCAGCAGTAGCAGTAGCAGTGGTGGCAGTACTCTCAGCCACCCACTTGCTTCCTCTCCCCCCCACAGCAGCAGTGGCAGCACTCTGGGAATCACAATGGATCTCCCAGCTACAGAGATCAATTCACCTTAGGGTCGCCAGCTCCAGGTTGGGAATTTCCTGGAGATTTGGGGGTGGAGCCTTAGGACAGTGAGGCTTGGGGAGGCAAGCAGCCTCAGCAGGGTATGATGCCATAGACTCAACCCTCCAAAACAGCCATTTTATCCAGGGGAACTGATTTCTGTCTCCTGGACAACAGTTGTAATTCTGGGTGATCTCCAGTCCTCACCTAGAGGTTGGCAATGGTGGTTCTCATGGAGGAAATGGCTGGAGGGTGGAGTCTATGGCATTACACCAGTCCAAAGTTCCTCCCCTCCTCAAATCCCACCCTCTCCAGGCTTCACCCTTCAAATGTCCAGGGATTTCCCAACCTGGAGTTGGCAACCCTATTTCCTTCCCAACCAACAGCCAACCTACCTTTATCTGCCTCTCTGTCTCCTGTTTTCCATCTCCACCCCCAGCCTCTACCTAGGAAAATTACCATCTTTCTCCACAGTGAGGGCCAAAGCAGCTTTCATTATTCCCTCCTCCTTTGTATCTGCACAACAACCCTGTGAGGTTGGTTAGGCTGAAATATGTGACTGGTCCAAAATCACACAGTCACCTTCCACTGCAAGATGGGGATCTGAACCTGGGTCTTGCAGATCCTACTTTGAAGCTCTAACTGCTGCATCTCACTGGCTTTCATAGGGTGGCTGCTGATGAATGGTAGCAAGCAGCTGAGGCTAGGTGAGTCATGCAAATCAGGGGGGACCTGGCAACCCTAGACTGCTGCCAGGCCTAGAGTGGCCAACCTCCAGATGGGCCCTGGAGACCCCCCAGAATCACAACTGGACTCTAGACAGCAGAGGCCTGTCTCCCTGCAGACAATGGCTGCTTTGGAAGTTGGACTCTGTGGCATTATACCCAGCTGAGGCCTCTTCCTTCCCCAACCCAGTCCCCCACAAAATCTCTAGAAATCCCCCAGCCTGGCCCTGGCAACTTTTGTGAGGCCTGGCCCCAAGGCTCTCCCTCCCTCCCTCCCTCCCTCCCTCCCTCCAAGCCCGAAAGAAGCCTGGAAAGGGCCCTTCCCCCACCCTTTGACTGACAGAGTCAGTTAGAGCCTTCCCCTCCCCCCCAACGTTCTAATCTCTCACCGTTGCTGCCTGGAGTCAGGTCCCTGCAGAGGCCATTTCAAAAGGCTTTTTGGGGAATTCAACTGTTCCTGAAGGGATTTCTTCACTTCTCGGATTTTTCTACAAACCCAGGAAGTCTACTGACTATGCAGGAAAAGCTGTTGGGGGACAGTGAGGCCCCTGTTGGTGGGAATAGGTATCCGCACTTTTTGGCTATTAGAATAAGGATAGTGTGAATCCATCCTATTACTTGCCATGTTAAGCTTCAGTCTGAATGTGGCTCTTAATCTGTCGCATTACCATTGGCTGGTTTCTGAGAAATCTCTGTAAATATCCAATCACTATGTGAGAATGTATCAAAGCGGGAAGGGTCCTGATTGGCCTTTATCCCTGCATTGTTATTGGTTCTTATCTTGTTATGGGTGTGGCTTTGACAGCCCAGGACAGTTTAAAAAGGGAGCTGTGCTCCACTTGTTTGTTGTGTGTTCCTGAGTTGGTGTTTTGCTGTTAAATAAAGCTGAAATTACTTGTTGCTGAAATCCTTCGTGTTGAGTTGCATACTTAACAGAGAGTGAGCACCCTCTTGGTGGAAATAAGTATCCACACATTTTGGCTATTAGTATAAGGATTCTCTTCTTTTGCCTTTGTGTTAGACTAAAGGTTGTTCATCACTTTGAGTTGTCAAAATTTTCATACCATCTGTAAAATCTTACCCATGTATTTTCAAATGTATTTTCTGTATGTCCTTTCAATAGTAAAGTTAGTTTATCCAGTTCAGCCACTTCCAGAATCTTGTTAGTAATTTCTTCTTTGGTTGGAACCTCAGGGCTCTTCCAATATTTAGCATATAAAATCCTGGCAGAAGTGATTATGTACATAATAAGGTAACAATCATCTCTTTTAGAAGTATTTGGTAAAATGTTCAATAAGAAAATTTCCAGGATTAAAGGTATTGTACATTTTAAGATTTTTTGCAAAATCTCATGAATCCAGGCCCAATATTTCTTTGCTTTATCACACAACCACCACATGTGAAAGAAGGATCCTACTTTGTTTTGGCACTTCCAACATATATTAGAACATTTAGAATTGTCTTTAGCTAATTTCTCAGGTGTGACCTACCATCTATAAAACATTTTATAGATATTCTCTTTATACGGAATTGCTTTTGTAATTTTTGGTTTTTTTCCATATCTGTGACCATTGGTCTAATTCAATATTATGCCCCAGATTTTGTGCCCAGTGAATCATAACTGTCTTAACAGTTTCATCATGCATCTTATAGTCTAAGAACAAAACATATATTTTTTTTATAAAATTCTGGTCAACATATATCAATGTTTTTTCAATTTCTAACAGATTTTCATTAAATTCTACAATTTTATCTTTAATATACCTGGACTCTATTTGAGACTTTTGCCACCATGATAAATCGGATACTGGTTTCAAATAAAATTTTGAATCTATTAAATCCTTGTATCGTTTTGTCTGATCTTCTTGATATACCTTCAGGTTTGTAAAAGCTTCTAAAGGAGCTATCAGTCTCGATGTCTTAGAATAAAATTGCTTTAAAACTAGTTCCCAAACTTTCATTAATGCAGCTATAAGCCAATGTTGCTTAAAATATTTATGGGAAGCCATTTTCCCATACCATAAAAAGGTGTGCCATCCCAATAACAAATCATCGCCTTCTAATTTTAATAGTTTTTCATTTTCCAATGTAATTGTCACAATTGCTCTTGTGGGCCAAGTAGGGCATGGAAAATCCCAAAACGCAGGCTGAGGTCAGGGCACCAGATCAGGCAGAGAAATGAGAGCAGAATCCTTCAATATCAGGTCAATACACAGTTTAAGGTTACCAGAGATTTGCAGTCAGAGTCTCAGAAGCTGTTGTCAGGAGTCAGGTTACACAAGCTGAAGTCAGGGAGCCAGAAGGAACGTCATGCAAACTGAAGTCAAGAGCCGGAGAAGTCAAGAAGCAAATCTGGAGACAGGAACGCAGGATCCGAGGTGCAGTGATTCGTCTAAGCAACTAGTTGCCAGCACGAGTTGGGGATTCAAGAGAGCTGCCTTAAAAGTCCGTTCCACTTGTTAACTAAGTACTGGCTGCTCCCAGAGTCCTGGCTTCAGTCAGTACTCTGGACTGAGAGAACGCTGACCTCGCATGCGTGCTTCTTTGCATCTGGTTGCCAGGTCCCGCTGTCTTTGATCTCTCAAATGATTCACAGTTGGAGGGGAATCAGGAGGCTCTGCAGGAGCGGCTCCAGGTGTGAATTCTCCTGGTAACTGGTGCTCATCATCTGCAGGACTTAGGTTTGTTACTTCCAAGGGTGCAGGGAACTCATTCTCGGACATTAAAGGTACAGAATCCCCAGGATCAGGGTCCATGGAATCAGGCTGCATGGTGGGCATGACACCAATCCATTCTTTAATCCAGGCCAGTGCAGCTGATCTGTAGTATAAAGGCCAATTCAAAAGGGGAAAACCAGCTCTATCTTTGGTATCTTGTAAAGCTTTAAGTTTTATTCTTGGTCTTTTCCCTTGCCAAATGAACTGTGTTGTTATTTTGTCCAGTTCTTTAAAATAGGTTTGATTTTAAACAAGTGGTCTGGTTTGGAAAAGAAACATGAGTCTTGGTAAAATATTCATCTTGATGGTAGCTATTCTACTCATAAAGAAAATTTGCAAGGTTTTCCATTTTTCCAGATCTTTTTTAATTGTTTTCAACATTTCTATATATATTTTTTTCCATTAAAGAACTGTATATATTGGTCAAGGTTATTCCTAAATATTTAACTTTTTTTGTAGTTCAAACCCTGATTTTTCCTGTAATGCTATTGAATATTTTGCAGTCATATTCTTTGTCATAATTTCTGTTTTGTTGACATTGATTTTCAAACCTGCTACTGTCTCATATTCTTGTTGCAAGTTAATAAGTGTATTTATAGAATCAAGGGGATTCTCTAAAATGAAGACTAAATCATCTGCGAATGCCAGCAATTTGAATTCTTCCCCTCTTCGTTTAAGGCCTCTAATTTGTTTGTTAATTCTGCTCACCTCATTCATAATTTCGAGCACAAAGATAAAAAGCAGAGGGGACAAGGGGCATCCTTGCTGTGTTCCTTTCTGAATCTCAATATTCTGAGAAAGGTCCCCATTAATGGAAATCTTAGCTAGCTGTTTCATATAGATAACTCTAATCATTTTAAAGAACTCTGTGCCCACTTGTGTCCAGCTAACATTGCCAGATGTGGAGTTCAGGTTTTGAAAGGAGCATCCACAATCATATGACCACTACCTTCACTGTTTTAACACAGAAAGGGTTACCCTTGTGTAACATGCAGTGCTCCTGAGGACCCACCTCTATTAAGGTTAGAGACAAGACACTGCATTAAGAATCTGGACATGTAGTCTTGAGATAAAAAAATATTGGCATTCTGGAGGCTTCCAGATTTCTCTCTGAACATTCAGAATGTATGTTTTCAGCTCTCTGTCCCACTTGCATCACAAAATCAAAAAAGCAGCTGAATCAAGACCCCACGTAGCAGCTATTAGCCTTTTAAAAATGCTGGGAAATCCTGATCATGGAATTGCCTCCAACATGTTGATGTAGACTGTCAATATCAAACAATACAATGAGGTGGTACAGTCAAAGCTGCACTGAAAGTAGATGGATCACTTTTGAGAAACTAAATTGCATCTCAACATTAATAGAGAAAAGCATCTCGTCATATCATGAGATAAGGAAAAGCAGCCCATTTATACATTGCTGCTAAATAATACAAGACATTATGTCTTCCCTGCTAAATTTTTATTGTCCATTTCATAGTAGCTGCACTAGTGTGAAATCTGTCAAAAGTAAATTGGAAGTTCTAAATTACTAAACATGTGTTAAACTATCCATAAACAATTATTTTACTCAGCAAAATGAAATTGTCAGGCAACTTGAAAATGTTCAAGGTATTTTGTTGTCCCTCTGCTTGCCTTCCTGGGATAATAAATGAGAATGGCTTTATTAAATACCCATTTGCATGAGCTGGATATCTCTTCCCTTAGATGAGTTTAGAGGGAAAAGTATGGAAACTTTTAGTTCAAAAAATGAGCCATTTATTTGCTGGAAATGACTGTCTACTAGGTGGGATTTGAAAGAATACCCTCTGTCCCTGAGGCATTTTATTTATTTATTTATTTATTGTTTCAATTTATACCCCGCCCTCCCTGCGAACAGGCTCAGGGCGGCTTACATTAATTGGTACTAGTAACATAAAACAGTATACAAGATTAAAACATTTGAACATTAACATTAAAACATTAAAACAATCCAATACTTAAAATGCTAGTGATGGTAGTTAAGATGGCATACTATATAGTATACTAAGAGCTGTTTCCAGCTCAATGGTCTTCAGCATAGTGCAATGGTATGGCACAATCTCCAGGCCAGAGCCAGCCCGTAACCTCAGATGTTGGTGGTAGTGCTGTGGCGGCTCCTAATGGAAAGCCTGGTGGAAGTGCTCTGTCTTGCAGGCCCTGCGGAACTGTAAAAGGTCCCACAGGGTCCTGATCTCTTCTGGGAGCTCATTGTGCTCTTCTGGGAGCACCAGTATGGAGCTGCCACTGAAAAGGCCTTGGCTCTCATGGCGGCATGCCTGGTGTCCTTAGGGCCTGGGACAATCAGTCGATGTTGTGACCTTGACTGTAGTGCTCTCTGGGGTATATATGGGGAAAGGCGGTCCCACAGGTATGTTGAACCCTGGCCATATCGGGCTTTAAAGGTCAATGCCAGCACCTTGAAAGTGAATTCGGTATGCTATTGGCAGCCGGTGCAGTGCTTTCAGTACAGGCTGGATGTGCTTCCATTTAGGGAGACCCATCAAAAGCCTGGCCATGGCATTCTGCACTAGCTGCAGCTTCCAGATTTGCGACAAGGGCAGCCCCATGTAAGGAGCGTTACAGTAGTCTAGTCTCGAGGTGACCATCGCATGGATCACTGTAGCCAGGTTGTCGTGGCCAAGGAAGGGAACCAGCTGCCAAATCAGCTGAAGACGGTAAAAGGCTAATTTAGCAGTGGCTGCCACCTGGGCCTTCATTATTAAGGAGGCATCCAGGAGCACTCCCAAACTCCTAACTTCTGGCGCTGGCACCAGTGGTGCCCCACTGAAAGTCGGGAGCAGGATCGCCACCCCCAAACAGTCCCAACTCAGGCACAGGACCTCTGTCTTCTCTGGGTTCAGCTCCAGCCAACTGAATCTGAACCCACCAGCCATGGCTTGCAGAGCCTGATCCAAATCTTCTGACTGGCTGGCTGACTGGCTGCCCAGCACCAGATAGAGCTGGGTGTCATCAGCGTACTGATGACAACCCAACCCATACCTCCGGGCGATCTGGGTAAGGGGGCGCATGTAGATGTTAAATAACATTGGGGACAGAACTACCCCTTGAAGCACACCGCACTCCAGTGGGTGTCTCCTGGACTGCTGTTCCCCTAGCACCACCCTTTGTCCTCAAGCCTGGAGAAAGGAATCAAGCCATTGCAAGACAAGCCCCTGGATTCCCATGTCAGTGAGGCAGTGGGTCAGCAACTGATGGTCGACCATGTCAAACGTGGCTGATAGATCTAACAACAACAGCACCGCCAAACCACCCTGATCCAGATGCCTCTGGAGATCATCAGTCAGAGCAACCAACACCATCTCTGTCCCATGTCCTGGGCAAAAGCTGGACTGGAAGGGATCTAGTAAAGAAGTCATAAAGCCATGCAACTGTATTGCCACCACCCTCTCAATTAGTTTGCCCAAATATGGCAAATTGGAAACCGGCCAATAGTTGGCCACTTCGGCTGGATCCAAAGATGTTTTTTTCAGAAGAGGGTAGACCACCGCTTCCTTGAGTGCCACTGGGAACAGCCTCTCAGAGAGGGACTTGTTGATCATTTCCCTTAGGACACCTCAAAACCCTTTGTGGCCAGCTTTAATAAGCCAGGAAAGGCATGGGTCAAGTCTGCACATGCTTGGGCTTACAACTGTGAGCAATCTGTCAACTTCCTCCAGATTGAGTGGGCTGAAATGGTCCAAACCCAAAATCGAAGACATGCAAGGGGCCTCGAACTCTCTCACTGTTTCAAGTGTTGCGGGGAGGTCATGGTGGAGTGCCAAGACTTTATCCATGAAATAGCTCGCAATTGCCTCACATCTAATATCTAATTCCCTAGCGTTTGGTCTGCCCTGTGGCATAGCTGTTATAGACCTAATTGTTCTAAACAATTAGGCTGGGCATGAGCTCGTGGACACAATTGTAGTTGCATAAAACTCTCTCTGTGCTGCTTTGACTGCCATCTCATAGGATCTCATAAATGTCCTATAAGATGCTCTTGTCGTTTCGTCTTAAGCACGGCACCACCGCCTCTCTAGCTGTCTCAGTTCCCGCTTCATATGCTGCAACTCCTGGGTGAACCAGGGAGCAAGCCTAGTGCAGGGGCGCAGAAGGCACCAGGGAGTGATCTCATCAATGGCTGCAGACAGCCGATTCTGCCAGTCCTCCACAAGCTCAACTAATGAGCCACCAGGGGGCATCGGGTCCTGCAGGACCATCTGGAGCTACACTGGGTCCATCTGGCTCCATGGGTGAGTTAAAATACGCTCATCACCTAAACAGGGTTGAAGTGGGACATTCAGGTGGGCCCTCAGGGCATGGTGGTCCGACCATGGAACCACCGAAGCGGTAACCCGGTCCACTGTTACCCCTACCGCAAAAATCAAATCTAGCATGTGCCCTGCCCAGTGAGTGGGGGTCATTATATATTGGGAGAGTCCTAGTGCCACCATGGATGACACCAGATCTGCTGCCTGAGTAGAGGTCGTGTCATCAGCATGGACATTAAAATCACCCAAGACTATCAGTCTAGGGTGTTCCAATGCCCAGCCTGCTACGGCCTCCACCAGGGACAGCAAGCTATTGGTCGGTGCATTAGGCGGTCGGTACACCAGCCAAATGGCCAAACTCTCCCCAGTCTCCCACACCAAGCCAGCAGACTCAATGCCCATGATCCTTGGAGGCGGAAGCACCCTGAAGGAGTAAGCCTCCCAGATGAATAGCGCCACTCCCCCCCGCCCCTTAGTCCGCGATTGGTGAAGGACCGAAAACCCAGGAGGGGCCACAGTGAGGTATACTGCCATAGAGTCAACTTTCCAAAGCTACCATTTTCTCCAGGAGAAGTGATCTTCATAGTCTGGATATGAGTTGTAATTCCAGGAGACCTTCAGCCCCCAACCATAGGTTTATATAATTCTCTCTCTCTCTCTCTCTCTCTCTCTCTCTCTCTCTCTCTCTCTCTCTCTCACACACACACACACACACACACACACACACACACACACACACACAGAGAGAGAGAGAGAGAGAGAGAGAGAGAGAGAGAGAGAATTATATAAATTATCTCTATGATACCAATCAGCGTATGTAGATCATGAGGTGGAGCCTGCTGCCAGGATTCCACTCCTCATTATGTGTGGTCATTGATGTGAGTAGTAAGCATAAGATTCTCAGGCAGAACCAACTAGGATCTCTTGCTATGCTAATGGTTCAGAATTCTGCCAGACTGGCAGGTAATAACTGACTGAAAGGTAATAACAAAGTGGAAGAGAAAGACACCATGAAATTTTATATCACATCATCTAAAAGCTCAACTGGGTCTATGTAGAGTATAGCATGTTGGCCATTAACTGCTAAGGCAGATGTGTATGTTCTTCCCACATGTACATCCACTCTTCCCTATTGCTTCACCTCCAGACTATTCATGGGCAAATTTTTAACAGATCTGGGAAGAAGCAGAACTAGTGAGTTTGCTTTTGAACAGCATGTAATGCATTCCATGACAGGTAAAGGCTGGTGAGCTGAGGTCCATGTGGGCTCTTTTAGGTTGTGATCTCATTGGTATGGGTTCTTGTCTATATTTGTTTGTTACTCAGTTACAGTAACCTGTATTGAAATTGATGGAGCTATTTTCTTAGACATAATTTCCTGCACCAGTTCTATATCCATAGAATCCCTTGCTTACACAATTTCTTATCTTTTCAAAGAAACCAGCAATCAAGAGACAGATTTTTTAAAATCAGTCCCATGCACATCTGGTTACACCATACATTCACAGTCCATTGCCATGTGGGAATGCATAATGGGGAAAAAGCAGCTGCCATGTGTGGCTTGGGAATTGTATCTGAAGGGCAGGTGAATGTATACAGTGGTACTCAACATTCATCTATCCTTGTCAGAATTAAGTTGGTTTGACATTATATAGTTAAATAATTACAATACATATCTCACTACAACAAAACTGCACCTGAGAACTTTTTAAACTGATACAGTTTTTGCACAAATAGCTGTTTATCAGCCAGCATATTAATGGTATTATTAAACATTTATGCAAATGAAATCAGAATGAACATTCACGTGGCTTAGACATTGTGCTTTACTTGCTGTTAAACCATTGACAAATACAGATGGAGGAAGGTTAGCATGCCATTCATTGCCAGCACTTATTTGGACAGATGGCCAGCTAACACAGTCATGGAACCTTCTTGGTTTTTCTCCGAATGTTAATTAAATGAGCTGAGATGGCTCTACCAATATGTCTGGCATTTTTAAAGAAGAAAAATCTGTGCTGGGGTAGAATCAGGTAATTATGCCTGTACCTTTCTTATCTTAATTTGTTAGCTTTCCCACTTTTTGCTCCTTTGCTCTTATTATCTCACACATTGGCTAAGTGGTAAGCTTATACAGATGGTCCTTGGTTCAGTCACTAGCATCTCCAGTTAGGGGATCTTACATAGCAGATGTTGGGAATGTCTTGAGAATTAGCATTGGTTCTCTTTGTCTTTCAAAAATATATTGGTTAAAAGTCCATAACATTCCTCTCTTACTTTTGAATGCACATTCTTGAGCCAGGTGTGATAGCACTGTAACTAAGGAACCTCAGTAACTCAGGACTATTTCATACATGCATGATGGCTTGAAATATTAACATCATTTGCCAGTGTGAATTGGTCAATGCAAATCTAATCTCACATTCAGAGCTTCCATTTAGCTGACATCATGGCAGATGTAGTTCCTTTCAAATGAGTCAGTTCGTGCATTCATCTGCCAGTCCCAAAGGGCCAATTCACATGTATATTATCATCCCTTTGTAAATGCCATATCCAGTCATGATGTATGCACAGATCCACAAGCACTCCTTTGGCCAAATAACAGTTTGATCAGCAACTGCAAGCAGCACCCAATAGTACTATAAACATATGTTCATTTTTTCAATATTTGAAATTATTTTGAATTTCACTCTAAAAATTTTGTGCATATACATTCTCACACTGCTTTGCTGTGGCTGTTCATGTCTTCTGCCCCATCCAACCCAACCGAGAAAAAAAAATAGTCATCAAGAGTGGGTTCACACAAGCAAGGCCAATACCCTGAAAATGCAATATCTGATATGATCTCCATGTATAAAGTGCACCAACTTTTTCATTTTGTTTCCCACAACTTCCAGCACAATATTTGTAATAGCATTGATTTACACACTCAACTGCCATTCAGTGCTGAGTAGTCAGGTCATGAAATGCAGCATGTGTGAGCTAGACCTCTGAATGTGGAAATTTTAATGGTTTGTATGCACTCTGGTTTCAGATGACTGTTATGGATATAGTCAAAATGCATTGACCATTGCCACCAGTTTGTTATCCCATGTTCTCTGCATCTATTGGATTCATATTTGTGTTCCTCCTGTAAGTATGTCAACCCCCTGTTGGAGGGGGTCTTTTCAACCATCAGTGGACCCCATAACGGTGCCCAGGAAACTTGACATTTTTTTTTGTGGTTGTTCACATAAAGATGGAAGCCAGGACTGGCAGACAAATACTATGCCTAGGATATGACCCTGGAAAAGACACATGAGATGTTTCCCTGACAGCCGCAACTGCACCCCCCACCGCCAATATCTACATACTCCAGACAATGGACCTGCCTGCCAAAGAGTCCCCACCACTAATCCTATCAATCTGATCTCATCTTCCATTCTCACATTTCCTTGACAGTGACAAGTCTTGCCTTGTACCCTTTCCCACACCCCAAGACCAGGTGGTTCATCAAGCAGTATTGTTTCCTTTTGATTAGTTCAAATGGACAATCACATAACCTTTTACCACTGGAGATGCAATCAGGAACCAAACCTGAACTTCTGCTTTGAATGTAGTAGAAACCTTCTGTTTCTTTTGTCCAAATCCGGTAACTCATGACTACGTTCCCAAAGTGACATTATTTTACCACTGATAAATCCCATCAAGATATATCTAGTCTTCTGTCCCTTACCTGGGAACCCCTGGACACTCCCAGCCCAGCCATCTAGCACCTGGCACATCTCATCAATGCTATTATGAATCCAGACTCTGCCCCTCTGTAACCTCATTGGTCACACCTAGGTTTTACTCATCCTGGTGTCACACCCCTTTGGACCCCTTATTGGTCCAGGTAATCTTTGGTCTTCACCCAAGACAAACCCTTCAAGGCTTCCCATTGGTCTGCATTGTTCCCCCATTTCTATATCCACCAAAGCATGTGGCTTTGAGGGTGTGAGGCAGTCTACAGTAGAGATGCACCCCCAAACCCCATAGTTTGGGTCCCTTTCTAGCAATGGACCCCTGCATGTCTGGATAGGTACAGTATCACCCTGATCTCCCCCATTCTCTCTATTTGCCTGCTAACTTCTTTTTATTTCTTCTTGTATGCTTGCAAAACTTGATTTGAGTGTAAATACCTAAATTATTATTTTTCTTAATAAAACCCATCTCGCTTTACAATTTGGATTGGTTATTGACTCAACCAGGGGTTTTAACTAGACTATCTCTGTAAACATCGATAGCAGATCCTCGCTTTACTGCAGCCTCTTGCTAGTTCTGCCTTTGTAGCTAATTTCCCCAATCAATTCAAAGGCAAGAAATTATTTAATAAAGCTGGTAGGGGTAACACTCTCTGAGCTTTTGCAGTAGAGTAAACTCAAAATTCAAATACGTTCTTGTTTCTTTCACTTTAATTAAGAAATCTGATGTAAATCATGGACAATGTCTTTCTTTGCTTTATTTCATGTGGTTACCCAGCTGCATATGTATAACCATGCAACTCTTCTGTGCTGACATCACATCTGAGGTAATCACAGATACTTTAGACAAATAAAAAGATTACACAGATATAAAGAAGTTGGTTACATTGGCTTGTCCTTCACAAGACACATGTTTATTGATCTGGAAAAGTCTTAAATCAACAGGAGTGAAGAAATGTTATTTGCTTATTTCTAAGAAGACACTATAAACAATGGAGAATTTTTTAAAACAACAACATGCATTTGTGCATTAGAGAGGCCTATATATTAAAACATAGGTTATCCTAGACATACAGAACTTGACTGCCTTCCTTTCTTTAAGAAGTTATTCAAAACTCATATTTTTCTGCAGAAGAGTTTAGTAAATAAGGGGCTTGGGAACCCCAACCATTACCCCCCCCAAATTTCTGATGGCTGATCTTTGCCTTTCTTTTTAAAATCCTTCCCTCAGTTGCTCCAAGTTACCAGGTTGGGGGCAGAGGAAAGAGAAAAGGCAGCCAAAGCTAAAACTGACGGCTCTTGTTAATGGTTCAACATTGTCAATTTGAACTCTGAGAAATGTAGCTGGAGGGTATGAGCATGCTTTGTTTTTATTTATTTTGTTTACTTTCACAGAACTGGAAAGCACTTTTGCCAGGTGTCTTGGCAGCAGTTTCTCTTCTTCAGTTTTTCCTCCTTCCCACTCTCCTACCCTTTGTTTTGGAAAGTGTGGCTAAGGAGAGAAGAGAGAAACTGACAAAATGCCTGGTGGAGAAGCGCTCCCAGGCTTGATCTTCCTGAGCTTTGAAAAATTCTCCAAAAGGCTTACAAAGGCCTTTTCCCAAGGCAAGATGGGTGGATTTTGTCCATTTCTGTTTTTACTTTTCTTTGCCCTTCACGGTCTTGCTTTTCCTTATTGTTACTTGGCATGTTGTTCTTCTCCCCTCTTGAATTCTTTTTTTTAATGCAAAATAAAAACAAAAACAAGAACAAAACTATATGTATTCAAAAAGCATATTGTAGTACAAAACAGAACATATGTCTTCAACAAATTTAACCAACCAATCAAACCATGAACTTAAATATACAGGCTTTAGTAATCTAAATTCATATCAACAATAACTTTGGGAATATCTCCCTGTTCCTGTAAATATTCTAAAATGAGTGTCCAAATAGAAAAAAAAAATGTATGTTCTTTCCTATACGACTAGGTTTGTTTGCACGTTAAATTTTCTCCATTAAATAAAGATTCCATATTTTGTTATACCATGTTTGCATAGAGGGAATATTTTGGATTTCCAATATGTGGCTATAACTAATCTGGCTGCGTATAATAACATCATTATTCTTATTTTATTCATATTACAAGTCTTATATTCTACTTTATCATTTAGCAATAAAGCTTTAGGACTAAATTGTACTTTAACTTGGGTAATTAGATAAATGCTGTTTAAAACCTTTTCCCAGAAAACAAAAAGTTTAGGACAATACATCCAACAATGCAAATAGGAACCTTTCTTAGTACAACCTCTCCAACAGTCTGAACTTAAATTCTTAGCGTGTGCTACTTACACTGGAGTGGGATAACAAAAGGATAAAATCTTAACTGATTGTAACTGAATTGAGATAATAGAGGAATTATAATCATATGAATTCCATATACATTCCCAAGTTTCTTTTTTCATTCCTATAGATATTAATTTATTCCATCGATTTTGATAAGTTAAGGGTGTTTTTTCTCTAGTTTGGGCCAAAATTTGAATTAGTTTTGAAAGAATTCCTCTCCTAGATTAGGAAATAATATTAATTAACTTTTCATAGGCTGTTAAAGGTATTTTACATATTTTTTCCAATTTTATTTTTTTGCTCGTATGTTTAACTTGAAGATACTGAAGCCACAGCACCGAGGATCCTATCTATTTTTCTAAATTTTTTAGTTCTAAACTTAAGAGTTTTGTACTAAATCTTTTATAGTAATTTTAGCTATTTTCCATGTTGTATAAGCTTTATCTGACATTCCAGGCATAAACCATTGTTGTCCTAAAAAAGTGGTATATCTCGAGTACTCTGGAACTAATTTTCCTCTCCATTTATCCCATATGTCTAGAATAGTGCTTAAAAATTTATTTTGGTAGGCCTTTAAATTTCTATCTTTTTTCTTTTGCCAAATTATTTCAGGTAATGTGTATGGAAATGTGTCTTCTAAGAAAAATGAAGTCCAATCATAAGCGGGAGTTTCTTGTAATAATGTTAGTATTCTGTTCAGGTGGGTTGCTATGTAATAGTCTTGTAAATTTGGTAATTGAAAACCACCTGTTTTTTTATGCCTGTATAGAGTTTGGGTTTTCTAGATTTTTTGTTGTTCCATAAAAATTTCAATAGAATGTTTTGCCATTTATTAATAAGAGTTGGTGCTATTTTCACGGGTGTTGCCCTAAATAAAAAAATAAATTTTGGAAGTAAAAATGATTTTATCAAATTATATCTATCAATGAAAGATGGTGAGTATTTTTCCCATTTTGTTATTTTTAAGTTAATATCTTTTATCATCTCTTCATGATTAAATTTAACAATCATATCCAGGTTATCTGGTAATTGAATTCCTAGATATTTTAATTTATCAGTGGACCATTGCTACTGAAAAGATGTTTGTAATATTTCTTGTCTTTGTTTGGATATATTTATTGGTAGAATATTTGATGTTGTTGTATTAATCTTTAAATCTGAGATTGCTTCAAAATCCTTCAATATAATTTGTAAATTTTGTAAAGAGTTTTCTGGATTAGTTAAACAAAGTAACATATCATCAGTGAAAAGCATAATTTTCATTTCTGTATTTTGAATTGTAATTCCTGAAATGCTCTGGGTACGTCTTATCTGTTGGGCCAATGGCTCTACAGCCAGAGCAAACAATAAAGGAGATAGGGGGCCAGGGCCAGCTTGATCACTAGGCAAACTAGACATTCACCTAGAGTGCACCAGCCAGGGGTGCCAAACTGCATCCGGCCCTGTGCCCAAAGCCCCCCCCAGCAGGGGGACATTCCCAGGCTCCTGTCTTGAGATGCGGGGGAGGGCGGTGGCACTTCATTGTTGCTCCTTGACCCAGCGCAGAGCTCCAGAGGCTCGGGCTTAATTAAGCAATGGGGTGCCCCAGAGGTGCTGGAGCGGCGACGGCAGCAGGCCCTGCTTGGCAGGTGCTCTCTCCAGGGACCAGACTGGAGGCTCCAGCTGGATGCGTGAGGTTACAAAAGCTCTGGGAAGGAGAGATCAATCCGTGGCTCCAAATAGCCCACGGGGGTCTGACTGGGAAGCAGGTGAGAAGAACCCGGCTCCACCCTTCCCCGGCCTGGCTCCCACTGGATGACTAGTGTCCTGGGAAGACTGGGGAGGTGGCTTTGTCTCTCCCTCCCCCCACCACCTCCCTTTCAAAAACTGTTTAGTGACTTCTCGAAAAAGGTGGCAGGGGGAAGAGCACACAAAATCACACAAAGCCTCGATGAAAGAGGAGCTTGTAGGGCTGACCTCTGGGAGACCCCCCCCCAAGTGAAAGCAGTCCTCCCTTCAAGTTACAAGGGGGGGCAGAGTGACCTGGGTGGGATGTGAGCAAAGTGGCCGCAAAGATCACTGCCCCCTCCCACGAAAAGCAAAAGAACCACCGGTGTTTCCCAGGCTAGTCAATTTTACAAGTGTTTGATGAGTCAGTCAATTTCCTCCCTGGCTGGGGGGGAGTCTTTTTGGCCAGCTAAAGGACTTGCCAAAGGTGTGATTTCTTTCGCAGGGGGTGGTCCCCCTGAGAGTCCGTGGCAAAGTGCAGCTCTGCCAAGGCATCTGGGATTCCCTCCGGGCAGGGATCCGAATTCGAAAATGGAACTTTAAAGGAAAAGAGTCTCGAAGGCGCAGAGCCGTGTCAATTTCTCTTGCAGCTCGAAACAGATTTGGAGCAAGGCGGGGGGCTGTCTTTTTCCTCCCACCTCTCAGCCTGTTATGGCTGGGAGGAAGCAGGGGTGTTCTTTTCCAGCATCACACATATCTTTTTTTAACAGATCTCCTAAGTTGGAGGGGGGGCTGCAAGCGTGTAGGATAATAGAAACTGGAACAGAGCACACCCAGGGAGGAAGGCGGATGGTCGTCTCCTAGCCTGCTGGTTTTCAACAATGCTCCCTTTAAGCTGTGGGGTCTTATGAGCCCAAAGCCTGGGGGGAGGGCAAATCCAGTGCTCTCCCTGTCCTGGCTGGTGGGGGAGGAAGGTCCAGAGCCAGCTGATTGTAAGTCGCACCAGCAGGGGCCGGGGCAGGAGACGGGGCATGGAGCTGTGAAGGAGCCGTGGACCTGAGAACCCCCTCCCTTGGGGGACTGGCGGGGGCAGTGGAGGAGCCCACTAGCCGGCTGGTGAGGAGCATCCACCACCTCCTGAGGTAGTATGTTCCACTGTGTGTGTTTGTGTGTGGGGGGCACATGCTCAGCAGCTGGACTTCCTTCTCTCCAGGCCCCGCCTGGAGGTTGGCAACCCTGTAATTGGTGGGTGCACGTGGGGAGCACCAGAAGGTAGCCCTGCCTAGGGTGCAAAAAAACCTTGCGCTGGCCCTGCAGGGGGCAACCCTGTCTCATTCCCCACTCTAAATTAAACCTTTGAGATAACATATTATTTCTATTCACTGATATTTGTGGAGATGAATAGATAGCATTAATAGCCTGGAGGAATTTATGTCCAAAGTTCATTGTTTCTAACAGAGTTTTTTAAAATGGAAGTTCCACGGAATTGAATGCCCCCTCTATGTCGAGAGAAAGCAAAATAATCTCCTTTTTTGTTTTTTGGGCATGGTGTAGAATATTAAAGGCTTTTTGTATATTATCAATTAAATCCCTTTCTGATATAAAACCAGCTTGATCTGATTTTATATATATTCATTTATCATTTGGTTTAAGCGTTGGGCCGAAATAGATGTAATTTTTTAAAAATCAATATTTAATAAAGATATGGGTCTATATGACTCTGGAAGTGCGTTGTCTTTATTGAGCTTAGGAATGACCACCATTGTCACAAGAGACCAAGATGGAGGTAGTTGTCCTGACTTCAAAATATAATTACATGTATCTTTTAGTTTTTATAAAATAAAGCAGAAAAACCATCTGGCCCTGGAGCTTTGTGTAACTTGAGTCATTTTATTGCATCTAAAATCTCTTGTTTTGAATAATCTTTGTCAAGAAAGGAATTATCTTCTATTTGGCACGTTTTTTCTTTTAAAAATCATGTATCGCTGACTGAGAAATTTTTTGAGTTGAATACAAAGTCTTGTAATGCTCCACAAATATCTTTAGTATCTGCTCCGTCTTTGAGTGTAATTTTCCTTCATTATCTTTTATTGTGTATTTTTCTACTCATTTTTTTTCTTATTAACTCTCCTGTTCAGTATTTTTAAATTCTTAGCATTATAGTACCAAGTATCTTATTTTAAATATAATAAGTCTTTTTGTATTTTTGCAGTATCTAAGGTTTCTAGCTTTTTTCTCTCTACAAATAGTTTTTTATAAATCTTTTTGTTGCAAGTCTGTTTGTGTTGCTTTTCTAGCTCTGTGATTTTGTCCTTAGTTAATTGTCTATTTTCTTTTTCTTTTTTCTTTTTATAGGCTGCTTTTGATATCATTTCTCCTCTCAGAACAGACTTCATTGCATCCTATAAATTAAAGGGGAAGAAACCTCACCAGAATTGTCAAAAATATATTTTTTTAAAACTTTGCTCTAACTGTTCCTTTATAATTTGATTTTCTAATAAAGAATTGTCCATCATCCATGTTTTATTATTGACTCTTTGTTTAGACCACTCCCACACACACTCAACCCAAGTGTTGTCAGTCCATAATTTGTCTCCAATCTGAGATGAATTAATCTGCTTTTGTAGTGTGTTGGGCACTAGTAAATAATCTAATCTAGTATGAATATTATATTGAGCCGAATAGTAAGTGAAGTCCCTTTCTAAAGGGTTTTGTGACCGCCATACATCCAGCAAGGCGTGTTCTTGAAAAAGAGTAAGAAGTTCATGTTATCCTTTCTGTTCACCTTTGCCTTTGTTTTTCTTTTTTATTGGGTGAGATCTGTCTAATTCTTGATTTACTATATATAGATCTCCTCCCAAGATAAGTTCTCCTTCCTTAAACTCTTTTAATTTCTGTATCTGAAAGAAATCGAATTTGGTCATAATTTGGGGCATATATGGATCCTAATGTTATTTTTTTGTCTTCCATAATGCCCTTCACAAAAAGAAATCTGCCATTTTCATCCCTTAATACATCCAAGATTTTAAACTTAACGTTCCTAGAAAGCAGTATGGCAACTCTAGATTTTGAACTACCACAGGATTGTAACTGGAGTGTAAACCACATATTATTAAAAATATTTTTTCTGGATTTTTTTAATGAGTCTCCTGAAGGAGTAATATATCTGGTTCTTTTTTGTTGTTCAGTCGCACAGTCGAGTCCGACTCTTCGCGACCCCATGGACCAGATTACGCCAGGCCCTCCTGTCTTCCGCTGTCCGCTGAAGTTTGCTCAATTTCATGTTCGTTGCATCAATGACACTGTCTAACCATCTCATCCTTTGCTGTCCCCTTCTTCTTTGACCTTCAATCTTTCCCAGCATCAGGGTCTTCTCCAGTGAATGCTCCCTTCTCATTTGGTGGCCAAAGTATTTGAGCTTCAGCTTCAGGATCTGGCCTTCCAGGGAACAATCAGGGTTGATTTCTTTTAGGATTGACTGATTTGATCTCCTTGCAGTCCAAGGGACTCTCAAGAGTCTTCTCCAGCACCATAGTTCAAAAGAATCTATTCTTCGGCACTCGGCCTTCCTTATAGTCCAACTCTCACAGCCATACATTACTACGGGGAATACCATTGCTTTGACCATGCGGACTTTTGTTGGCAGGGTGATATCTCTGCTTTTTATCATGCTGTTTAGGTTTGCCATCGCTTTCCTCCCAAGGAGCAGGCATCTTTTAATTTCATGGCTGCAGTCACCATCTGCAGTGATCTGGGATCCTAGAAACGAGAAGTCTGTCACTACTTCTATGACTTCCCCTTCTATTTGCCAAGGAGTGATGGGGCCAGATGGCATGATTTCTTTAAGTTATTATATATCAGATTCTTTAAGTTATTATAAATTCTTTTTCATTTAATACAAGAATTAATCCCTCTTACATTCAGAGTAACGACTTTTAAAGTAGACATTGTAAAATAATTTGTTTATTCTTAAAAGTATCCAAACACCTGTAGACTATTTCTTATTTAGTCTTTAAATAAGCAATAACGTTCCTTGAACCTTTATGTTGAGTTTAACAAACTAACTTTTATTAACAAATAACTAAAACAGCTAACACTGTTTTACCTAAAAAAAAAAAATCAGAATTCTACTTTACCTAAAAAGCCCACATAACCTTGTGGGATGACAGGAAACAATTTCTGAACTCCTACTAAGGCACACTTAACTAGTTTAAATTCAACAGTTTAAAGGTAAAGGTAAAGGTTCCCTTGCTCAAAAGTCAGTCGAAGCCGACTCTAGGGTTGCGGTGCTCATCTCCATTTCAAAGCTGAAGAGCCAGCACTGTCCGAAGATGTTTCCGTGGTCATGTGGCCAGCATGACTAAACACCAAGGTGCACAGAACACTGTTACCTTCCCACCGAAGTTATCCCCCCCAAAATCCCACCCACAGCTTTTTTAACTCAAACAATTATTTTTCTTTTTTTTTATTGTTTTCCACCATCTCCAACTGTGTATAAAACTAAACATGTAAACCTGTTATAACAAATCTTATAAATTTTCTTATATATCTAAGTAAATATTAATTAGGACTTAACCCAGCAAATAAATATAATACAATTCAGCATTCAGGAAGTCTTCTTGCATTGGAGATTGGAATTTTACTGTCTCTTGGTGGAGCAGAGTTAATTTGCAGCTTTCTTTTGTAAAGTCTTTTGTTTGGTTCTTCTGGCACCTTTAAACCTAATTTCTGTAACATTCTAAAACTGGACTCCAGGTTTGTTGCTTGAAGCTTTTCTCCTTTGTAGATAAGATGTATTGTAGCAGCACCAATCCATGTATATTTCACTCTGGCTTCCTGTAATGGTGTAGTTATTTGTTTCAACTCCCTTCTTTTACTGATGGCTTCTGGTGGAAGATCTAGAAACACCTCAACCTTATTTCCTTCAAATTCTAGTGAACCTTTTTCTCTTGCTATTCCCATGATCTGTTTGCGTACTTTGTAATCCAAAGGCGTGACTACAATGTCTCTTGGGCCTTTTCTGTATGGGTTTTTGGGAGAACCTATGCTGGTGATGGCGAACCCCTGGCATGCAGAGCCCACTCTGTGGGTACGCAGGCTTTGCCGGAGCTCCCATAAGGCAGGGTTAGACCTCCGCCTCTGCTCCTCCCCACTCTGGTCCTCCCCCCTGGTCCCAGCACATAAGGCAGGGTTAGAACTCAGCTCCGCCTCCACTCCTGACCACGTTGCCTTTCATGCCTAAAGGACTGCAGGTGGACTGCACGCACCTAAAGGACTGCATGTGCCTAAAGGACTCTAGTACACCAGCACTTGTGGACCTTGAGTAAGGTAAGTGGCTGCTGCCCACTCTGGGCCTCCACCAACCCGCTGCCCACCTATCTCCTGTCCCAGTCCCACGGCCCCTGTGAAGCCCTCTCAACCCCCCCATCTTTGCAGTGCCGCACTGAAGCGCAGGCCCCTGTGAAGCCCTCCTGACCCCCCTGTCTTTGCAGGGCCATCCTGAAGTGCAGGCCCCTGTGAAGCCTTCCTGAACCCCCCATCTTTGCAGGGCTTGTGAGGGAGAGAGAGATCGAGATCTCCAGGCTGTCTTAAAATGCTGGGTTGGTTCTGTGTGTATGTGTGAGATGTACTGGTGATCAGTAACTACATTTGCTAGTGAGGCAACTTATCCCTTTCCCCCCCCACCAAATATTTTTGTTCTTGTGTGAATTGTGAAAATTGATATAATAAAAGGCCAGAGGGGACTTTGGTTAGTTTAATTGAGAGCCAGTTTGGTGTAGTGGTTTATTTATGTTCTTATTCTGGGGCAGTAATGCTCTGTAATCTTGGTGCTTGGAGGGGGGCAACAGTGGGAGGGCTTCTGGAGTTCCGGCTCCACTGGTGGACTTCCTGGTGGCCCCTGGGCTTTGGTCACTGTGTGGCACAGAGTGTTGGACTGAATGGGCCACTGGCCTGATCTTATGTTCTTATGGCCAGGGCTTTTTCTGTAAATGTGTCTCTCTGCATGGTGTGGAGGTGGCTTGCCTCTTTTGAGCTCTTAAAACACAGATGAAAATGCCCTCTTTTGGGGTTGGAAGATAAGGAATATTCCTTGTTATGCCTTGGGGGGGCGGGCATTTCTTTAGTGTTAACTAATAGTGTTAGCTATTTTTGGTATAGGGATAGATTTGTATTGGGTGCTTAATTTTTTTTTTTGTTTTTGTTTTTGTAGACTCCAAATCTTGAACACTCAAAAATAAGTACTGCAAAAAAAGCAGAAACAGATACTGGAAGGTCATTCCAAGAGGCCTGGACAGAGTCATTTGGAGTGATTGAACGCAATGGGAAAGTGTTATGTATTGTGTGTAATGAAAGTGTTGTGTGTCGCACATCAAGTGTCAAATGGCACTTTGACACCAACCAGAAAAGCGTTGCCAAACTTGGTGAAACTGAAAGAAAAGAGTTTCTTGAAGGGAAATTGAGGCAATATCATTCCCAGCATCTTAGTTTTAGCAACTATCTTTCTAGAACAAATCATCTGACAGCTGCCAGTTTTCAAATTTCACCGTGCATAGCAAAACGTGGTAAGTCCCTCTTGTACAGAAAAAGGCTTTTTTGAAATTCTTTCTGCCAGGGCCAAATGGCCTTAGCTGCTAACACTTCCGTGTGACTTTTGTCACTTGCACAGATGGCCAGCCAGATGGCCAAGCCTCATATCCATATGCAAGAAACTTTGACACCTTTGCTGGGACAAGGAGACATACCAACGCCTTCCCAAGCCTGAAAGAAGTAGGCACAGCACATTAACACTTCAAAAAACATTCCTAAGCATTCCCTGACCTGACATGTGGCATGCATGCCATGGAGCTTGGACACAGCCCTCCACTCCCTCATGATTGGATAATGGCCATATTCAATAGTGATGGAGGAGGGAGTTTAATTGTGATACCCGGTATGGGAAAAGTTAGTTCTTTGTTAGTTCCTGAGTTCCTCTCTGGAAACAAAGAGTTCCTTTTTGGACTGGCTGCTTGCTGGTCATGGAGTTCTACTGCTAGGCAGCCAAGCTGGTCTTAGTTGCCATCATCAACCATGTGGTTCATCCTCAAGATTCCTTGGCTACACATTGGACTGTTTGCACATTGAATCATCTGACACCGCTGAAAGCCTGGTAACTATTGTGTAGTTAGAGCTGACTATATCATAAGCATTATTTGTTTTTATTTACCTTTTGCTAGTCTCATTATATATGCATGCTTTTGCACTGAATAAAGATAATATATACAATCAATATTATCTGGATTTGTTTCCTCTGTTGCAACTTGACCTCTAAGACTAAATCTTGTGCCTAAGCCATTCACCTAAGAAGGCTACCATTGTGTGTTAATTAATTGTTTGCAGCCCTGATACAGAGCTGGTAAAGTTGTTAAGTCCCATAGACCAGGCAGGAATTGTGGATCTCTGCTCCTGTCTTTGGTGGGGACCTGTGTAAGAGATCCTGGTGGCAGTGACTGCTGATACCCTAGAGGGTGTACAGACATTCTCCTGGGGTTGTTTAATTGTTCCTGAAGTCCTTGGTTTTTAACGCTCATCTCTGGACTGGGGTGAGAGGAAAACCATGACACCTCTCTGATGGGGGATATTATCAAAACAGCCATGTTGTCTGGGAGTAATTCCTTTTTTCATGATTTCCCAAACAAGGATAAAATTATTCAATGTATCTCTGAGATGCCACTTAGCAGAAATACTATTAAAGATCAAGTCCAGCGCATGGCAAGTGATGTTAGTCAGCAGCTCACCACTGACTTACAAAAGGCAGCCTGTTACTCCATGTGCTTGGATGAAAGCACAGATATAAATAATCATGCAAGGCTAGCAGTAATTTTGTGTTATGCTGTTGGTGACATCATGAGAGAAGAGTGGTGAAACTGGTGTCTTTGCCTGAAAGAACACAAGGGATAGATATCTACAATGCTGTGATGGAGGCTTTTTTGTCACAAGACATAAGACCAGAAAAAGTGGTTTCAATTACAAGTGATGGAGCACCTTCTATGGTGGGGGCAACATCTGGTTTCATACAGATCTTTGTTAAAGAAACAAAACATTAAGCCATTCAGTTCTATTGTATTAAAGCAGTAAAAAAAATGATGATGTCCTCACAGATGTCACAAAAATGGTGAATTACATCATGGATCATGCTCTGAATTGTTGACAGTTTAAAGCACTTCTTGAGGAGGTTCAGGCACAGTATAATTGTTTACTTATGTACAATAATGTCCGGTGTCTGAGCAGAGGATGAGTCCTAGAGAGATTTGTAGCCTGCTTGGATGAAATTAGGCTGTTTATGAATGAAAAATGGCAGGAATATCCACAGCTCACTGATATGGCCTGGCTTACCAACCTCATGTTTTTTTACAGATTTTACACTACATTTCAATGTATTGAACAAACAACTACAAGGTGTAGGGAAAACAGCAGAAAGGATGTTTTGTGATATCAAAACATTTAAGAGAAAACTGCAGGTTTTTGAAAGAGACCTTGAAAGTGGGCAACTGAAATATTTTCAAAATCTAAAAATGCATTTAGAAAATTCTACAACATTTGCAGACAATCCTACAAGCCATCAGGAAATCTACAAGGAATTTTCTAGCATTGTAGCAGCTGCAAAGGTGAATTTCAGTAACAGATTTTTACAGTTCTGTAAGATGGAGACAGCCTAGAGTAAGTTGACAGACTGATCTCAACGGTACGCCCAACCACATGCAGCCTTGACCCGTGACCCTATTGGCTAATTAAAGTTGGCTGTGAGGGGTTTCAAGGTGCCCTCAGGGATATTATTAACAAGTCTCTCTCTGAGGGGCTGTTCCCGGGGGCTCTCAAGGAAGCAATGGTCTGTCCTCTCCTAAAAAAAAATCTCTGGATCCAGCCGAATTGGCTATCGGCCAGTTTCCAATTTGCCCTATTTGGGCAAATTAATTGAGAAGGCGGTGGTGATACAGTTGCAGAACTTTATGGATGACACTTCCATGGTAGAGCCCTTCCAATCCAGCTTCCGCCCAAGCCATGGGATGGAGACAGCACTGGTTGGCCTCACAGACGACCTCCAGAGGCACTTGGATCGGGGTGAGATGGTGGTGCTGTTGTTGTTGGACCTGTTGGTGACATTCGACACAGTTGACTACCAGCTCCTGGCCCGCCACCTCACCGACATGAGTATTCAAAGGCTTGCCTTGCAATTGCTCATCTCCTTTCTCCAAGGTTGGGGACAAAGGGTGGCTCTTGGGGAGCAGTTGTCCCAAAGGCACCCACTAATCTGTGGAGTGCCCCAAGGGGCGATGCCTTCTCTGATGCTATTTAACATCTATATGTGCCCCCTTGCCCAGATTGCACAGAGGCATGGGCTATGGTGTCACCAATATGAGGACAACACCCAGCTCTATCTGCTGTTGGGTGGCCAGTCTGACTGTACCCCAGAAGACCTGGACCGGGCGTTACAGGACATGGCTGGATGGCTTAGACTGAGTCAATTGTAACTGAATCCAATGAAGACGGATGTCCTGTGCTTGAATTGGAGCAGATCGGGGGTAGGGATTCCACTACTGGCTTTCGATGGGGCACCACTGGTGCCAGCACCAAGGGTCAGGAGCTTGGGAGTGCTCCTGGATGCGTCCCTAACAATGGAGGCCCAGGTAGCAGCCACTGCCAAGGCAGCCTTTTACCACCTCTGGCTGATCAGTTGGTTCCCTTCCTTGTATGCAATGATCTGGCTACAGTGATACACACAATTGTCACCTCGAGGTTGGACTACTGCAATGTTCTCTACATGGGGCTGCCCTGGGTGCAACTCCAGAAGCTGCAGCTGGTGCAAAATGTGGTGGCCAGGCTGTTGGTGGGTCTCCCTATGAGGGAGCACATCCAGCCTGTGCTAAAGACATTGCACCGGCTGCCAATAGCATACCGGAAATCACTTCAAGGTGCTGTTTTTGACCTTTAAAGCCCTGAGGGGCAGCCTTTCCCCACATGTTCCCCAGAGAGCACTGCAATCAGGGGCACAAAACCATTTGGGCCCCCCTGGCCCGAAGGACACCAGGCTGATATCAACTAGGACCAGAGCATTCTCTGTGTGAAAAGTACTGAGTCAGACGCATCATTGAGAGATGGCTCAGGTCACGGCTCCTGGCATTTCTGGCACCTTTGCACAAAGTCCTCTATTCCCTGGTCGAGTCCCAGCCATCAGACATAGCTCCGGGCTAGTGCCTTCATTCGCACAATCCCGGGGTGTACTTCATATAAGGATTCCAGAACCCGGTTTCAAATCAGCGGGGGCACCACCACCCGCCCCCCCCACAGCAAACACCCCATATGTGATGAGAGCTCCTCCTTCCTAGATATGAAAGCCATGAACTCTGGGCCCACTGAGCTGGCGGGCCAACCCCTTCCCACCCAGTCTAAAACCCAGGGCAAGATGTGGTCCCTGGTGGTGTGCTAGGAGACCTTGGAGACCAGGGTCGACCTGTCAGATAAGTCTTCAACCAGGGTGATGTGGTGGACTGGGGCTGGATCCAGATTGCATGACGGTAGGGGAAGGCGGCTGAGAGTGTCAGTGTGGCCCATCGCCTTGCCAGGCCTGTGTGTGAGAGTATATTGGTAGCCTACCAGGAAGATCGACCACCACAGACACAAGGAGACAGCATCTGGGGTTTTTGATGATCTGGGGCCAGCAAGCCCAGCAAGGGTTTGTGGTCAGTGACAATCGTAAACAGTTGTCTGTAAAGGTAGCTGTGGAATTTCTTTACCCCTGCCATGATCTCTAGGACTTCTTTATCAATTTGCAATCTCTAGGGCTTCTTTATCAAACAGTGTTAGACACCAAGAGCTCTTTTACGGCTGTGGACGTGGCTGTGTGTCTGGTGCCCCAGGATCAAGGGGCGTGCTTGTCTAAAAGTCTGTGGAGTGGTTCGGCTACCGCCACCTTATGGGGCAAGAGGGAGTGGTAGAAATTCAGCAGTCTGAGAAATGCCTGTAGCTTTGCTTTGGAAGACAGCGCCGGAACCTCGACAATTGCCCGGACCTTCTTGGGAGTTGGATGGATGCCCTGAGCATCCATGGTGAGCCCCAGGAACTCTACTTGTGGGACCCTCAGCAGACATTTCTCCCTCTTCACCTTCAACCCCACTTTGCTGAAACACTTCAGCACTGACCTGAGCCACTCTGTGAAAGAGTCCAAGTCTGGGGCAGTGATTAAAACATCATCAAAAAAGGGTTGGACTCTGGGGATTCCTTTAAGAAGACAGTCCATTAAATTCTGAAAAGTCCGCGGAGCCACACTCACACCAAATTGTAATTGTGTCACCTTGAAAGCCCCCCGTGCATGATAATGGTCTGTACTTCCGTGGTGGCATTGTCCACCAGAAGTTGCTGGTAGGCCTGGGCAAAATCTAATTTTCCAAAGACCCGGGCACCAACACCTGGCTGACCACCGGTACTGGATACGCATAGTCTTGTAGGGCTTTGTTGAGTGTGCATTTGTAATCCACACAGATGTGGATGTCCCCATTTGGATTGATTGGGGTGACTATTGGTGTTTCCCATTTTGCATGGGGCACCATTTCTAGAACCCCTTGCCCCACCAAACAATCAAGCTCCACCTCAATTTTCGGTCGTAATGTGAGAGGGGGTGCCTGGCCTTCATGCAGATAGACCTCACCAGGGGGTCTAAGTCTAGGGAAACCAAGGGACCCATGTACTGCCCTAGCATCCCATCGAAGACCTCCAGGAATTCATTACACACCATAGCGGAGTCCCTGGACCACACCTGGTTTAAGCCTGGCACACCCAAACCCAGGGGCCCAAACCAGACCCAGAAGGCTCATGAGCATTCCCTCAACAACCAACAGTTCTAGGAGCCCCTTAAAACCCTTGTATTGTACTTGAAATTTGCCCCACCCCTTGATGGTGACTGGGTTCTTTTAAAAGTCCTATATAGAGAGGCCCAGCAGCTTTTTTAAGAGGGCCCCCCTGGGGGCAGAGTTTCTGTAAAGTGTCCATGGAGATTATAGAAAAAGACAATCCCATGTCGACTTTCATCTCACAAGGGGACCCCTCAATTAAAACCTTGACATGCAGTTTGTTTGGGGCATCAGAGGGCAAATTCAGTACCTGATGGTGCTGGTGGTTGACGGTGAGGGAGTTCAGGTTCAAGAATGCTGTGTTTGTTGCCTTCCGCTTCTGCGATCCCTTGGAGTGGCAGACTCATGCTATGTGGCTGGTCTTTCCACTCGTCTGGCAGATCACGTCACAGAACTTGCAGGAATGGTCATCCCCTCAGCTGGCACATGCTGTGGTCGAGCTGGCATGTCAGTGTGTTGGCCTGGATGAGCGGTGAACTGGGCAGGTCACTGCAACTGATGGACATCCTCATTGTCAGTTTCTCTGGAGTCTGGAACAGTAGTGGTCTGGTGGGCTGTGGCAGCTTGCCAATCCCGTTGGGATGCCTCGAACACTGTGGTTGTTTGGATGGCTTTCTCCAGTTCTGTTCCTCAAGGCTAACCAAATTGCACCAGAGCTTCAGCTCCTGGATTCCCAACATGAATTGGGTCAGCAGGATGTTCTCCATGTTGGGGAACTCACAGTCTATGGCCAGTCATCAGATGTCAGCCAGGAAGTCAGGGGTGGTCTCACCAGATTTCTGAGTGCGGCAATGAAGTCCATCCTCATGGCCATGACTGAAGGTTTTGGCACGTAGTACCCATTCAGGGCCTTGATCAGGTCATCGTAGGTAGCTGCCTCCATTTTCTTTGGGACGATAAGACTCCTGGCCAGCCTTATCATGGCGATGCTGCACGTGCTCAGGAGCCATGATTTTTCAGGTCCTTGCCCATGGTTTTTTGAATTTCGAAGAAATGGGTTAGCTGTTCGACCCAGGATTCCCAGAGGTTGGGGTAACCCGGGTCGAAGGTGGAGATCTGTCCCAGAGCAGTTGCCATGACTTCCTGGTCTAAGTGGGAGCAGTGTCCTATGGAGCGTTGTGCGGTGCGGTGCTGCTCGTGAGCAGTGTGGGTCACAGCGGTGTCCTATGGATTGGTGCTCGGTGCTTGTTTGGCAGCAGGGTCTGGTCTGCTCATCGGGATCACATCCTCATCGCCAGTGAAAAGTACTGAGTCATTGTTGAGAGATTTCAGCTCATACTCAGTGATTTCAGGAGGTACAGACATCCAGGGCAAACCTGCAGACTGCTTATATGCACAACAACTCCACCCACACACACCCATACACCCGTGATTGGCTATTTACATAGTCCCATCTCTGATAGGGTTCCTTTAGGATCCTGGACAGCTGATGCAGTTACCAAGATCCTATGTGTCCATTGTTTTCTAGATCGAAGCTCTGGTCACCTCGTTGACCGCATGTACAGGAAAGCCACATGCTTGGTCTAAGTTGGTACACAACACTGGCAGTTCCAACTTTCTGGAATGAGCTCCCAGGTGAGATCAGGACCCTGTGGGACCTTTCACAGTTCTGTAGGGCCATGAAAATGGAGCTCTTCCAGCAGGCATTTTAATAGGAACTGTATCTTATCAGCCATGCCCTTTGCCAATCTTATATCCAGCCTAAGTCACCTAGAGTGGATGCACCGCTGAACGTCTTCTTAAACACGTTTTACTATACTATACCACCATCGACATATCAATGGTTTTCAATTGTTTATAATGTATTTCATATTGAGATGTATATTGTTTTATTGGTTTTATGTGAGCCACCCTGAGCCTGCCTTGGCAGGGAGGGTGGGGTAAAAGTTGAAGTAATAAATAAATAAACAAACAAACCTTCCTCTTGCTATCTCAAGACCTTGTCAGGCAGTCCATACCACTAGCTGTAGTCTCAGGGGACAATTCCAATCCACCTCCCTGTAGAAAAAGCAACAGCTACCACCTCATATCTCTGAGATGAGCCATCCTGAACAAGAAATTTTTAATCTCCTGTCGGCTTCCCCCCATTATTCAGTTTAAAAACTGCTCTGCCACCTTTTTGATTTTATGCACCAGCAGCCTGGTTCCTTATTGGGAGAAGTGGAGACCGTCTCTTTTTTACAGCTCCCTTTTGTTCCAAAAAGCATACCAGTGCCTAACAAACTTGAATCCTTTCCCCCATACCATAGTCTCATCCATGCATTGAGACTCCTGATCTGTGCCTGTCTCTCCGGCCCTGCATGTGGAACAGGTAGCACTTCTGAGAAGGCTACCTTGGAGGTCCTGGCCTTGAGTTTCCTGCCCAACAATCTAAATTTCTCCTTCAGGACCTCACAACTGCATTTCCCCACATCATTGGTGCCAATATGCACCACAACCACTGGCTCCTCCCCAGCACTATCTACCAGCCTATCTAAAACATGTGTAATGTCTGCTACCTTCGCACCAGGCAGGCAAGTCACCATACGGTCAGTACATGGGTTTGCCACCCAGCTGTCTACCTGCCTAAGGATTGAATCACCAACTACCAAGAGCCTCCCCCTCCCTGCCTAGGGATGGTTCCTTGGTGTGAAAGGATACCATTCACCAGTTGAAGAAGAGGTCACTTCTGAGGGCACATTCCCCTTATCCTCAGCACGGTGCCCAGATTCCCCTCGACCCTCATGCTCCCTGACAGCAGCGGGGCTGCCAGATCCAGAGTGGGACTTATCTAACAAGTCCTCGAGAGACTTCTCCTTGTGCCTAACTGACTGTCTCTCCAGGTCAGCCACCTAGGCCTCAAGGGAGCAAACTCATTCCCTGAGAACCAGGAGCTCCTTGCATTGAGCACACACCCAAAAATTCACATTTTTAGAGTAGTCAGTTATCAATATGCTGATGACACCCAGCTCTACATCCCTTTATCCAAATCATCTGGTAAAATCACCTATAGAGATCATTGTTTTAAACTGTCTTTTAATGTTGTTCTAATGGTATTATATTAAGAATTGTTGTATACAGGGGTCTTTTTTGGGGGGTGGAGTGTGCCGGAGCACCACTCCAGCAGCTCAGGAGCCACAAAAAATGGCGGTGACAGCAAGCCCTTCCCCCAGCCGGCGTCCCCAGCCCGTGTCGAAGCACCACCGAAGCAGTAAGTAAGGGATTCACAGGGTTGGGGGTGGCAGGGGCTTGGTGGGTAGTTGTGGGAGAGCCTCCCTCCCTTTATCTCTTTGCCATCGTTCCCTCATTTCCTTTTCTTTCTCTCTTTCCCTTCTCTTCCTTCCTTCCTCTTTTTTCTTCCTTTCTTTCTTTCTCTCTTTCTCTTCTCTTCCTTCCTTGCTTTCTCTCCTTTCCTTCTCTCTTTCTTTCATTCCCTCCTTTCCTTCTCTCCTTTTCCTCTTTACCTCTTTCTTTCTTTCATTCGTTCTTTCGTTTGTTCATTTGTTCTCTCTCTCTCTTTCCCACCTTCTTCTCTTCTCTTTTTCCTCCTTTCCCTGTTTCCCTCCTTCTTCCTTTCTCTCTTTCTTTCCCTCCTTCTTTCCTTCTCTTTCTTTCCCTCTTTCCTTCCTTCTTTCCTTCTCTCTACTCTCTCTCTCTTTCCTTCCCTCTTTCCTCCTCCTGTGGCCCAACTCTAGTGAGAAGGGGTTTAAACTCCCCCCCCCCGGGGGACATGTGAGGAAGAAACTGAAAGGAAAAGTAGAAGGGGTCAAAACTATTGGGGAAGCTTGGAGACTATTTAAAACTACAATCCTAGGAGCTCAGAAAAAAATATATACCACAGGTTAGGAAAGTCACAAATAGGTACAGAAAAAAGCCTGCATGGTTAACAAATAAAGTAATGGAAGCTGTAAAAGGTAAGAAGGATTCCTTTAAGCAGTAGAAAGCTAGTCTCAGTGAGGTTGATAAAAGGGAACACAGACTGTGGCAAATAAAATGCAAGTCTGTGATCAGGCTGGCAAAAAGGGAATATGAGGAACATATCACAAAAAACATAAAGACCAACAATAAAACTTTCTTCAAATACATTTGAAGCAGGAAACCAGCCAGGGAGGCAGTGGGGCTTAAAAGGATTAGTGAAGGATGATAGGGAAATGGCTGAGAAGCTGAATGCATTTTTTGCCTCTGTCTTCACTGTGGAAGATGAGAAGTGCTTGCCCTCTCCATAACCGCTGAGGTCGGGAGGGGTATTGAATGACCTTCATCAGATTGAGGTGATGAAAGAGGAGGTCCTATGACTGAGAGACAACTTAAAAACTAATAAATCACCAGGCCCAGATGGCATACATCCAAGAGTTCTGAAAGAACTCAAATGTGAACTTGTGGGTCTCCTGACAAAAATATGTAATCTTTCATTAAAATCTGCCTCTATTCCTGAGGAATGGAAGGTAGCTAAAGTCACTCCCATCTTTAAAAAGGGCTCCAGGGGAGATCTGGGAAATTACAGGCCAGTCAGTCTGATGTTGATACTGGGTAATTTGGTGGAAACTGTTATTAAGAATTAGTAAGGACACTGATAAACAAAACTAATTTTTTTGGCCCCCGAAAGGGATTTTTATTGATTTTTTGCTTATACACTACAAACTACAAAAGCAAAATGGGGGGGGAGGGACTACAACTAAGGATAAAGAAAAGAAACCCACACTAAACTAAAAGCCCAAGAGAAGGAGATCTTATCCCTGTTAATCTAAATGTTAATACTTTAGTGTTAGTAAACAATGCAAACTGTAAGTTCCTATCTAGCTCAGCTACTGCATTAATTTGTTACTTGTTACGAGGGAATTCCAAAGCATCCCCATCAGCTCGCTTCATAAAGGCAATTATCAGAGCCCTTCTGCCTTTATCTAGGCTTTCTATCTCTTAAAGCATATGATGCTTTAATGGCTGCAGCGCCAGGTCTTCGTCCATCTCTGAGGGAGTAGAGCCACTCGACCCAGTTTCTTCTTCTTCTTTTGTTCCCAGGTGGTGTTTTAGAAAGTCTTTAGCTTTAAAGATGGAGACAATCTTCTCTCTTTTATTGTTAAATTTAAAAATTACCCCTTCTGATACCACCCATTTGTATGAGATTTGATTAGTTTGAAGAAAAAGAATCAAGTCTGTAGTTTTTTCTTTTTTGATGAATTTCAAATGGAATGTCCTTTAGAGTTTTAATGATTGTATTTCCCAGTTTCAGTGGAGTTGCTGACGTTGCTTTCAAAATTACATCTCTGGTCTGTCTTCTTGAGAACCTGACCATTATTTCCCCAGGCAGGCTATTTTTTTGGTTTAGTTAGAGTACACTCTATACGCTGCTTCCATATCATGAATGATTTTGTCCGCTTTCAAGCCTATTACTGGTGCAATAATTTCACTGAACACTTTTTTCAGGTCCTCATTTGGTGCTTCAGGAACCCCTTGAAATCTGAGAACCATATCTGCCTTTTCCATTTGTAGTTGCAGTAAACGGTTTTCCTGGTAGTTCTGCTTATTCACTAATTCTCCCATCTTTTTCTTCATGTTCTTGTTTACAGAGTACACTTCTTTAACTATTTCCTCTGTTTGCTCTGTCTTTTTAACCATCTCCGCCAGCTGGAGTTGCTGTGATACGAAGTTTTGGTTAAGTGTTAATACCAGCAAGTTGTTCCATCACAGGCTTGAGAGTATCCGCTAGGAGCTTTATGACATCAACCCCCTCTTCTGGCCTCCAACTTTGACCACCTGCTGGTTTCAGTTTCACTCCTTTCTTCCCCACACCCACCATTACGGCTAATTGTTTACAAAAGCCAATTGCTGTTTCACCACCTCTGAAAATCACTTTCGGAACAAATCCACTCTGGTAAGCCTCTCAAAACAAGTCAGTCACTTGTAATCCCCGCCCCCCCTTTTCGCTTATCAGTTTATGTAAGCAGGAGGCATCCCTCCTCTCTCCCGTCCTTAAGATAGAGGGGGTATAAGGGTTTCCGCTTGATTTGTACTCTAAGTCTAACTCACATTCATTGTCGGTCCCATTTGACCTCGGTTTTATTATCGCAATTCCGCTTGATCTCTAGCGCTTGTTTTGGCCAGCCCAGCTAGTGCCCGAAGGCCACACAGTGGCAGGACCATCAGGGCAGAGGGGTGCCTCAATTCTCTGGCATTATGCCATCGAAGAAGCTACCCCTCAAAAGCCCTATGGCTAGGAGCCCTACCCTTGGGCTCCATGGGGAAACTGTGTCAGCAGCCTCCCTCCATACCACTGGTGGGTGTGTCACTCCCCCGAGTGAAGGGGAGAGTGACCACCATTGTTGAGCCAAAAACTGGAAGCCTTCGATAAACAAAAACTATTGAGGCAGACTCAGCATTGGTTCTGTAAGGGAAGATCTTGTCTCACTAACCTGTTAGTGTTCTTTGAGGGAGTGAACAAACATGTGGGCAAGGGGGACCCAATAGATGTTGTTTACCTTGACTTCTAGAAAGCTTTTGATAAAGTTCCTCATCAAAGCCTCCTATGTAAGCTCAGTAGTCACAGGATAAAAGGACAAGTCCTTTTGTGGATCAAAAACTGGCTAATCAATAGGAAACAGAGGGTGAGTATGAATGGGCAACTTTTTCAGTGGAGGGTGATAAACAGTAGGGTACTGCAGGGCTCACTACTCAGTCTGATGCTTTTTAACTTGTTTATTAATGATTTGGAGTTGGGAGTAAGCAGTGAAGTGGCTAAATTTGTGGATGATATGAAGTTGTTCAGGATGGTGAGAACCAGTGAGGATTGTGAGGCACTCCAAAGAGATCTGTTGAGGATGGGCGAGTGGGCATCAGCGTGGCAAATGGGGTTCAGTGTGGCCAAGTGCAAGGTGATGCACATTGGAGCCAAAAATCCTATCTATAAATACACATTGATGGGGTCCGAACTGGCAGAGATTGACCAAGGGAGAGATCTTGTAGTCGTAGCAGAAAACTCAATAAAAATGCCGAGGCAGTGTGTGAATGCAATTAAAAAGCCAACACTGTGCTGGAGATTATTAGGAAGGGAACTGAAAACAAATCAGCCAGTATCACGGGACCCCTGTATAAATCGATGGTGCAACCTCATTTGGAGTACTGTGTGCAGTCCTGGGCACCACACCTCAGAAAGGATATTATAGCATTGGAAAAGGTGCAGAGAAGGGCAACTAGAATGATTAAAGGTTTGGAACACTTTCCCTATGAAGAAAGATTAAAGTGCTTGGGGCTCTTTAGCTTGGAGAAATGATGGCTGAGGAGTGACATGATCGAGGTTTATAAGATTATGCATGAGATAGAGCAGGTAGAGAAAGAAGTACTTTTCTCCCTTTCTCACAATACAAGAACTCGTGGGCATTCAATGAAATTGCTGAGTAGTCAGATTAGAACAGATGAAAGGAAGTATTTCTTCACTTAAAGAGTGACTAACACATGGAATTCACTGCCACAGGAGGTGGTGGATGGCTACAAGCAAAGACAGCTTCAAGAGGGAATTAGATAATTATATGACGCAGAGGTCCATCAGTGGCTATTAGCCACAAGATATGGATAGGGACTCTCAGTCTGGGGCAAGTGATGCACTGTATTCTTGGTGCTGGGGGGGGCAACATTGGGAGGGCTTCTAATGTCCTGGCCCCACTGGTGGACCTCCTGATGGCACCTGGTATTTTTTGGCCAGTGTGTGACAGAGTGTTGGACTGGATGGGCCATTGGTCTGATCCAACATTGGCTTCTCTTATGTTCTTATGAACATAAGTAGGAAGGCATATTCCCAATTGGGAAATTCCTAAAGTTTAAGGGCAGAGCCTCCTGAGGGCAGAGCCTGGGGAGGCGAAAGAGTTCCATAGGGATGTGATGCCTCTGAAGCTTCCTGTAGTCTGGAGTTCAGTTGCAATTTTGGGAGAACTTGAGGTCCCACCTGGATGCTTACAGCCCTATACTCAAGTAAGAAGATATAGCAAGGCAAGAGTTTTACAAGGCAGTGATCCTGGCCCGGCCTGGAAGTATTCATAGATAATTCAAGTCAGTAGAAACCAGTAAGTGGCCTGCGCAGGGGGATGAGTGATGTGTGGAGCTATGTTGTGAAAGTAATTTTGTACTTTCCCCCTACATTCTGCAGCCTTAAATATCTTCCTGTTAATGTTCTAATGCCCAAAGCAGGTTTAACGCCTAAACCAGTTTAAATCTCAGCTGATCCTGAAAATAGCATTCTGAGAACTCAAAAAAATGTTTGTCATGCTATCATCTCACATGGATTACGTACCAAAGGTATATCTAGTGAACATTATACAATCAGTTGTTCACAAATGGGTGAAGACAGTGGTACTTCTATATAGGAAATTAATTATTGTAAAAAGGTACAGATTGTTCTGGATAAAGATTGTAATGAGTGACTGAATATTTTCAAAGGTTATTTGTATCACTTTGATGAATACTAAAGCAGTTAAATTAGTTATTGAGGAGATATGCTCAAGTGTTTTGTGATTGTCTTTCAGATGCCCCATAAAGTATCAATAACAGAAGTCAGAGAAAGTGATAAGCAGAAACACATGTTCTTACTAAACTGCAGAAATAATTTTATCAGCAGTGAAACAATTTAGCCAAACCTCTTCTATCTACTTTCAGATGGATGGATGTGCCAACTGCATTATTCAGATAATGAAATTAATGCTCAGAGTGTTTGTAGCTTTTGGGTCAAGGTAATATGTTTTGTGTCTCCCATTTGTAATCCCCCACCCCCCAGCATAAATGGTTCTAGTGTTGTGTGGAGGACATCCAAGCACTGTCTGACAGATTTGTAAAGAGATAGAGGCCAGCATGAGACTATTCTGAGAGCTGTTGGTTTATTTTGATGCAATACTTGAGTATTCAGAAGACAGGTGAATGGAAGAAACCTGAATTTTCTTTTTTTTTTCTTTTTTCTTTTGATTGATTCACTTCTCTTTGCTTTATAGTAACTTGATTACCTTGATGAAAAGGCCACAATGAACCAGATCCTATACCTTGTTCCACTGACATGTTACATCTGTTTCAGAGGAGGTCCTCTGCTGGCGAGCATGCAGGCTTCTGGTGCCAGACACTTTTGCTCATGAAAACCCAATGTTTTCAAGGGTTCAAAACATACTTAGCATGTGAAGAACATGCTCCTCAGTGAAAGATAATAGATGAAGAGGAGATCAAGTGGAAACAAGATGTAGTATCAAAGCCAATAACTCTCAAGTCTATGTATTTAGGAAATACTTGTACACCTTTAAACAGATGAAATCATTTCAAGAAAGACACTCCCTAACCACTGTGTTGTACTTCATTTGGTCCCTTGCCCCAAAAAGGAAGACACAGGATGCAGTTTGATGCAACTTTCATTAGATACAATACTCCCCACCCCCACTCTGTTACTGATACACCCCTGTACAATGACAAATTACTGCAAAACAGCAAGTTTGATATGATCATATGTATGATTGTACCTACATTCTTTCTTTGAGGTGTGTGGGGTTTTTTTTTTGGGGGGGAGGTGAATTTATGCACTTCAGCATAATGGTAAAGTACTATACCAAGATGGATCTTGATATGACTGTTCACCAAGATTGACTTTCTGCAGAATTTTATCAATGCACATCAGTACCAATGAAGCTGAACATGAATTAAATGAGCACTATGAACAAAAATCCACACATGAAGCATGGAACATAAGTGAATTCCTAATGCATCAGTTTTTCTTCAGTAACAAGGCCTTGTTATTTGAAAGTATCATCTTTTGGGCATAATTAATGAAAATAAATCTGGAATTGCTCTGACCTAGATTGCCCAGGGTAGCTTGATTTCATCAGATCTCAGAAGGTAAGCAGGTTGAATCCCTGGTTAGTATTTGGATGATAAACCATCAAGGAATCCCAGAATTGCTACACAGAGGCAGAAAACCCTACAAGGTCACTGTATATCAGTTGCAACATGACAGCAAAAAAAATTCTGGAATCATCCCTACAGAAGACTCAAAAGCCCCATCATACTGTTGGCCCTGTCATGGTACTGGGCTGGCTCTGCTGAGGCTGACTACTCCTCAGATGAGGAAGAGACAGGGAGCAACCCAGCCTCCTCTGGAGTTAGCCCAGAAGAAGAACCCCCAACAGCACCTGAGGAGGAAGAGTCCCCAGCAGCTGCACCCCAGGAGGTGCAGCCAGAAGGAGAGACGGATCCTGCACCTGGCCCAGCACCCCCAGTTGAAGACTCCCCGAGGCCAGTCTCCCCACCCAGTTCTCCTGAGTTCCCTAGACGTAGGGCATGTCAGAGGCTGAGTATGCAGGAGTGAAGAAGGAGTGCCAGACTGAAGCTCTTGCAAAAGCAATAGGAGGAGCTGTAAGTCTTGGCAGACTTGACTCCCATGGAAGGGAGAACCTGCTCATAAGCACTCCATGTACCTGCCTCAGTGTGGTAGCTACTCTACATACTCAGGTGTGCTTTGGTGTATAGCAACTGCTCCTTGTTCCTGATTCTAGCAACCTTGAACTGATTCCCAGCTATTTGACCTTTGGCTTTGTTGTTTAACCTGATTCTGGACTGTGTTTCCAGCTTCCAGTATGTAGGTAACCATGGTAACCAGCTGAGCAACACAGGCCCCTTGGATCCCAGCCAGTTTTCTAGGTTTCTTCTTCCTTGTTGTAAGGAACAGGAGGAGGACCAGTAAAACTTTGGTCCCCACCTCCTCCACTCTTGTTCTAACCACATACCCCCCAGTCTTTCCTACAGTGCACTTCACTCAGGGCCGGCTCCAGGTGTCTGGGCGCCCTAGGCAGGACAGCCTGGGGCGCCCCCCACCGGGGATGCCAACCTCCCAGTGGGGCCTGGAGACCAGGGGTGGTGGCGGAGCGCTGGCTTTCCTGGGCGCTCCGCAGCTGCAGGGCCCCCAGGAAAGCCGGGAAGGGGGCGGAGGTTTAAACTGCTGCCCCCTCCCTCCCAGCACTGGTTTTCCTGGGGGCTCCACGGCTGCGGGGCCCACAGGAAAGCCAGGAAGGGGGCAGAGGTTTAAACCGCCGCCCCTCCCTCCCAGCGCCAGCTTTCCTGGGGGCTCCATGGCTGCAGGACCCCCAGGAAAGCCAGGAAGTGGGGCACCCAAGCAAGCCTGGGAAGAGGCGGGGGGGCTTTTCGCGGGGGGAGCGCCTTTTGGCACCCCTGCGGCCGGCGCACTCTAGGCGAGTGCCTAGCTCGCCTAGTGGGCGAGCTGGCCCTGACTTCACTCTTCCTGGACCTCCTGTTTGCACATTTTCCTCCCCTCTCATCTTGGCTGATTCATATTGTGGGTGAGAGGTGGGATTGTTACCATTCATCCCTTTGCTTTATGTTTTGTTTTAGCAATGGAATCTTTCTAGTTAATAAGAAGAGGAAGAAGAGATTGGATTTTTACCCTGTCCTTTACTACCCCAAGGAATCTCAGAGTGGCTTACAATCCCTTTCTCTTCCCCTCCCCACAACAGACACCCTGTGAGGTAGGTGGGGCTGAGAGAGCTCTCTTGAGAACTACCCTTGAGAGAACAGCTCTGAGAGAACTCATGACTCACCCAAGGTCACACCAGCAGCTGCATGTGGAGGAGAGGGGAATCAAACCTTGTTCTCCCAGATTATAGTCTGCGCTCTTAACTACTGGGGGTGAGGACTCCCTTTTCTCACTCCAGAGTTGTAAGCACTTATGAAAAAGTGCTTAAGAGAAACCCCACAAGAATATCTTTCTTTAAAAAAAAAAAAATACAATTTAGTTTGCAATATTTAAAATTCCAATTTAGGTATTTTAATGAATAGTTTGTGACCTGGCTGCAATCTCTCTATTGAACAGCATGATGACTTACCCCAAATTGTGGCAATACCTTATTGTAGAGACTCACATAGAATCTATGTCTGCAAGTGTTTTGAGCCTGTGATCCACCTTCCTCATAGCCTTGGGGCAGTGGGATCCACTCATGAATTCCACTGGGACAATGGACCTTGGCTATCAACAAAATCATTATATGAAATGGCCATTATTAATCTTCTGTTGGCTGGATAAAATGTAAGGGAAGAAAGATAACAGTAATGGCATTTTAGCTTCCTGGAGATTTTAAGGATATAAGAATAAAATGGTAACTATTCTTCATATAAACTGGGGTTGTAAACTCACATCCCACATACCCCAATATAGTACACCTCATATGGATAAATCTATTCTGAATCCAATTACTTGTAACTCAGCAGGTCATATTACTCTGGCTAGAATAAGGCAAACCAGAAAAATGTTTTTCTGCAGTACTTTATAGTTTCACTATTATAATCTTGCAGCAATGCCAGCATCTTGTGGATTGGTATTTTCTAGCCTGAAATTGTGACCATTAAGCCTGATAATCTGTATATCCTTATCTGGAGAATATTTCCCATAGTATATCTCTCTAAACCATTCAATGAAAAATTTCATTAGAATAAAAAAAAATACAGATTTAAAAACATTGTTTATTTTCCTAGCTTCAGTAATGAGACTAGAGCTAAAATGACCTGAGTATATCTGTTCAGTGGTGTAGAAGAAAAATTGATTTCACAAGCTTTGCATACTGCTTTAGCTGTTATTATTTTAAAACAAGTTTAATATTGATTTTAGATGGGACAGTACATTTTATTCCCTTTATGAAAGTAATAGCACCTAAACTGAAAAAAAGAGAGCCAAGCAGCTAGTCCAGCTTTAATTTCCTTTTGCAATTTTTTTTAAAAAAGTGTTTGCAAACCTACTAGGAATTGAAAACTGGAAAATGACCCCCCAGGGGGAGGCATGTGAATTGATACGAGGTATTGTAACCTAGTAATAGTTCTGCATTGTATTGCATATGGAATTATTTTTTTTTACAGTCATCTATGAATTTTTAAAAGGGGTCAGTTACACAATAATAAAAGTGTGCTTCCCATGAGCACTTCTCCTTAATAGGGTTCTAAAACTAGGCCTAGGGAATCTTTAGAAAAGGCAGAAAAGAACGTATTTTTAAAGTTTCAGTAACAAAGTTTAAGTATAGAAATCAGGAGTGGTGAAAACTAATGCAGAAATTTCAACCTACTCACCATGGTACATAGCTCCAAAGAGACAGCAGGATTTCTCCATTGCTGTGCTTAATCCATAGCCTACCATAGGAATACAATAAGCCATGGATGTCAGCCATTAATCAATGGTTAAAAACTGATTCAGATTAAAAAATGGAACTATGATTAAAAAATTAAATGATTTCTCTAGTGACTTGACATGATATGGACTTTGAGCATGAAAAGGCTTTTATGGCCTACTGTGGTAATCTAGGGAGTAGTTTACTTCTGAGGTTGAGGTGAATGGTGAAAGTACCAAGGAACTCCTCCTCCCCATTTGCAAAATATGATACGTTCCTAAATCATTACCAGCCAGGACAAAAAAGGGGTAGAGGGACTGGCATGTCCTCTTTAATTCAAGCAGATGTCTCCTAGGATTGCCATAGGGTTGCCAGGTCCATACCTCTTGCCAGTGGGGGAAGGGAGAAGCTCCTCTCCCGTGATCTTCTGGCATGCTAGAAACTCTATAATACCATAGAGTTTTCAGGCCAAATGCTAGAGCTCCCCCCAGTGATATGCCTGGTGTGATTACATCACCTCTGAGTGATGTCATCATGCCGGGCATGTTGGCCTGATCGAGGCACTTTGGGAGTGGGGTTCCCCCCTGCTGGCTGAATCCGGGCCAGCAGATCAGCGTCCCTTAAAGTGGGCAAACCCTGGATTGCCAGCTTCCATGTGGAGCCTGGAGTTCTTCTGGAATTACAAGTGATCTCACGACTACAGGGATCAATTTCCCTGGGGAAAATGGAAGCTTTGGAGAGTAGACTCTATGGCATCACATCCTTGATGAGCCCCCTCCAGTCCCCATCCTCTATCCTCCCCAAGCTCTATCCCCAAATCCCCAGGAATTTCCCAACCTGGAGTTTGCAGCTCTCCCTCTAAGTGATGTCTGTATGCATCTATAGGACCCTGGAAGTGGTTCTCCATTGTTCTGTTGGTAGTTGGGGAAACAAATAGAGGAAATAGATGTTTTTTAACCCTTTATTGCCTTTTAAGGCAAAGGAATTTACCGTGCTGTGCCTCTAGGAGTTTTGCAGCACTAGGCTTGCAACCAATTGTAACTTCCTTTTCCACCCAAGTTTTTCTGTGTTTTGAAAGTAGCTTCATTAAACATTGTTGCTACCTTTGGCTACTTGTTCTCTTTCTCTTTCTCAGGGGGGTGATACTCTAGTTTTTAGCCCAAAACTAGAGTGTCATCCCCTGATGTCCCCAATGTCGGCTGATGCCACCATGGATTGTCTCTGTCTCTCTTTCTCACCCCTGGCCTGCCTCCTCCCTCTGGCTCATCGCTTCCCCTCCTCCCTCTCCTTGGTATTCGCTTCTCATCTCTGCCCATTATCTCTCCTCTGTCCTTGAAGCTGAGTGCCACTTTTTCTCACTGGGAGCTGTGAGCCGTTTCTTTTTGAGCGTGCTTGTTCACTCCCCTTATTGGCCTCTGCCTTCCTGTTGTAGTGTATGAACTGTGTATAATTATCTTCCTTCCCATCTAAACACCATTCCTGACACAGAGTGTATCGAATGATGACCTAAGTACCTTCCTCAATAAACTGAACTTCTCTGAAAGACTGTTGTTGAGCCTGAGTGACTGGGGACTCTGACACACAACAAAATGACATCATTTCCAGCAATGTCCCTGTTTGGGGTGGTGGCTTTCCTCACTGGTCAGTGGGCCAATGGCAGATTGGAGCCCCAAAAAGCAGGGGAACCCCTGCTGGGAACTGGATAGCCCAGGCTTGCCCAATCTTGTCAGATATCAGAAGCTAAGCAGGCTCGGCCCTGGCTATTAGTTAGATGGGAGACCTCCAAGGAATACCAGGGTTGTCATGTGGAGATATAACCTCAGCTTGTGGGTTCTGAGCAGCAGAACTTGGAATTAATTTTGCAATAAGTTAAAGGGAATAAAAGATTTTTACTATCATGTAACAAAAACATAGATCTTAGTAACACAATAGAATAGTGATCTTTTAAAGTCCCAACAATTAATTTTCCCCTCCTTCACAGCTTGTCACCCCTGAAGTCTATGTCATTCCTCTTGTTGGTGGTGCAAGAAGTCTCCAGCTACACACTCTGTGCTGTGCACTAGCTTCCAGGATGAAGGTCCCAAATGAACTCCCTATTAGTTAGCACCACCCTGAAGACCCTGATGCTGGGAAAGATTGAAGGTCAAAGAAGAAGGGGACGGCAAAGGATGAGATGGTTAGACAGTGTCATTGATGCAACAAACATGAAATTGAGCAAACTTCAGTGGACAGCGGAAGACAGGAGGGCCTGGCGTAATCTGGTCCATGGGGTCACGAAGAGTCAGACTCGACTGTGCGACTGAACAACAACAACAAAACCCTGAAACTAAAATTCTAAAATTTACAATTTAGAACAAAAGTCTCCCTCCCTTACCAGTTTCCATCCATAAATCATAGTTACTTTAAACAAGGTGTTAAGAGCCTATGATTAAGGTTCAAGCCCCCCTGCAGGGCAGTCTTACTTCCCTCCTTTGCTTTCCACAGTCTGCACTCTTCTGTATCTAGAAGCTTCACCCCTTCCTGGCTTGTTCCTTTCCTAGCTAGGGGCTATAGAGGCAGTCAATAGCAAACTACCTCTGAACATCTCTTGTCTTGAAAACCCTACAAGATCACCATGGGTCAGCTGTGACTTGATGACATTTTCCACCACCACCATGACCATTCTGTCTCTAGGTACTTGGACCCCCTTTGTTGGAGTGAGCAACTCAGCATGCCTGGACATTGGGGGTCGTTACATCACTCTAAATGTGTATAGGTGTTATCTCCTTGAATGGGACACCTCTCTTTGTCTTAACCTGAAAGCTGCCCCCTCACTTTGTCCTCTCTCCCTTCACATGGTCTTCCATAGAGACACATGTCTCTGTAGGTCCCTCCTGTAGATACAGTGCCCTCATACTCTCACACACATGATGCCAGACAAGCTGAACATTTGTGATAAGATGAGTACTCTAGATTAGACTTCTCTTTCTCTTTTTGGCTGCATCCCGAATGTGAATTGTATCTACTTGAACAAATAGATTCAGGTGGGTAGCCATGTTGGTCTAAAGCAGCAAAACAAAAGTTTGAGTACAGTGGCACCTTTAAGACCTTGAATAAAACTTTGTTGGACTCTAACTTTGTTCTACTTGAATAAATGTAAGTTTACCTTTTTTGTAATATACTTCTTGGGAGATTTATTTACTGCACTCAGTATCACACTTCTATGACTAGGAGAACCCTGCTATAGTAATCAACTATTCTAATACCCTTAATCCTACTAGTTCAACCCCTGTGTGGGCTCATGGTCAAGCTCTGCTCCATGCCTCCTTTGAGCCTTTCGGGAATTGGCAACCTTAATCAAAACTGCAGGACTGCGAGAAGAGAGATTTGGCAACACATACATCCTGTCTTTTTGGTTAGGGTGTAGGGATGACTGATTGCCAGAAGCCAACTTTTAATTTCTGTTTTATTATTTATTCATTCACAGATTCTGCTGAAATTACAGAAGTTCTTTTCATTTGTCTTGTCTGCAGAGAAAGTTCATTTTCATGACACAGCACAGTATAATTTTGCTGTTTATTCACTTGACTAAAATACTGATCACAGAGATTAGTCATAATGAAGATGATGAATAAATGAAAGCCCTAAGTAACTATATATTGGAAACGCATGAATGTCATATTATGCAACATTCTATTAATCAGTCAAATTAGCTAAGATTAAATTTCGGATTGGGTTTAAACAGGGCAAAGTCAATTCTCACAGAATGTAGCTTATACAATTTGCACCTTCTGAGCACTGAAAAAAAAATCCACATGGCATTTCTTCAATTTAGAAAATTCATGGGTTTTACTTTTTTGATTGCTTAAAATTAACCCACATGGTCCACCTCACTGAGCCAGTGAGAAGTACCACAACATTAAAAGTCTGTTTTGTAGATGAGTCATTAATTGGTGTATTTTTATAGGCTGACTGATTTTCAGTTCCAGTGCCTACACTGGAGTTCACTTGATTTATATCCAATTTAAAAATGTAATATTTCATGCACAATGCCTCAATTACATCAAGACTAATATAAGAACCAGCTTGAGCATAGAACTATCAATAAGACAAAAACAAACTTATTGGGACTGGTTTGAATATTGAATATTGAAGAATATAAATAGTATTTCAAAACACAGTGAAGAACACATTTATGCCACTTCAGTTCCATACAGTACAACCACTTGCAGAATATTTTTTTTTTCTTTTACTCTTGCTGTAGTTCAAAGTTTAGCAGTCAGGATCACGTGATTCCCCCCCCCCCAAAAAAAAAGCCCCAGAAATATCTTATTGCTTAATGGTAAATGTTCTCTGACAATCCATTTTCAGAATGGAGAACGTCGGTCCGGTTCTAAGTACGGGGTTCTATCAAATATATTGAAAATTGAGGTAGAACTTATATGTTCAGTAGAGGTATGGTATTACCCTGTTAAATGTGTCAGTGTTTTTAGTTTCCTTGTCTGGCTGTTGGTATTTATGCTACATCACAAGCTATTTTTGAGAATGCTCCAACATTTAGGGAAGATTTTCTGGGCCACAGTTCTTACAGAGGAGAGAGACAATCTGAGAAAGTAGCAGGCATATTTGGAAGCACATAGCAGTTACACATGCAGCCTTTTTATAAGTCATACTGTCTATAAAAACAATAATGGAGATAATTTTATTTATTTATGTATTTATTTATTTATTGGATTTATATCCCGCCCTGCCAGCATGGGCTCAGGGTGGCAAATACAGAGGCAAATGCCATATAAAACAATAGGACATAGAGGCAGATGCCATATATAAACATTAAAACAATAAATAATCCATTACTTTAAAAAATTACAACAACAGTCTGCAGAGTGAATGAGTCCCTAATGTAAGCCCATAACCCCAGTACTCCAGTGGGCATGGTTGTTGCCACTCTGATTGTGTCCCATTAGAGCCATGGTCGCATACCAGGGCCAGTACGCACCGTGATGTCAAACGGTGATGAGTGATAGCGGTGATAACAGTGGCAGCCCCTACTGGAAAGCCTGGCAGAAGAACTCTGTCTTACAGGCCCTGCGGAACTGCATAAGGTCCCGCAGGGACCTGATCTCCTCCGGGAGCTCGTTCCACCAGGTAGGGGCCGCCACTGAATCAGATTTCCAAATTGCATAAGAAAAGACCAATACTATATGTGTCCAGTAACATTAGAATTGTGCTCCTTAATATTTTACCTTCAGATTGCAAATAGTTTTTTCTTTTAATCAGATCAGATGACTCATCAGGAACAAAAACAACAATAATTGTATGGAAGTCACATTATGGACATTAGCAGTAAATGGTAAGGGAAAAGAACTTTTTTACATTATCTGCTGTTGTGCAGATAGGAAATAAGGGCAGGGATCAACATGTGGTAGTGTTTAGGGATTTCTCGTGAATAGCATAGCAATCATTCATGTTGATTAAACATTTGGGGTGAGCCTATGGTTCGGGGTGGAGCTTCTGCAAGCAGAAGGTTCCAGACTCAATCCACAGGATCTCCAGTTAACAAGATCACATAGCAAATGATGTAAAAGACTTTGTGAGACTTTCATATGAGACTTCAGAGAGCTGCTGCAAGTCAGAGTAGACATGATAATAAATAAGGACAAGGATCATTCTGTTTGGGGATTCGGTTTAATTCTGTAAAAGACAGCTTCATGTGTTCAATACTGGTTTGTTCAAAAACAGTCTGTATGACTGTTATTTTGGTGGTTCTTTGTGTATGGATCCAAGTATTTCCTTCATTCAGTGTGTGCTGAAGTACTAACATGAATACTGCATCATGCATCTATATTAGTAATGGAAATAAATTTCAGAATTGGGGGATTCTAATGGTGAGTTCAGCTAATTACAAGCCAAATGTAAATTCCAATGATGTCCAAATCCAGGCCATTTCCTCATGGGTTGGGTCTCCCAGGTTTGATCCTGTTGGGAAGCACTCAGCCCCCCACTTCCCCATAGCATTGTGTTGCATTTGTGCTTCTTCCAGGGTCCCCCTGGTTCTTCCCCAGTCTTTTCCAAACCTTCTATACTGTGGCCCTTCTCAAACTGCCTTCGTAGTTTATTTTACTAACTGGTTGTTAGTGGATTTTTTCTCTAATTTCATGAAGATGCTAGAGACTTACTTTTTTACAAAGTGGAAGCTATGAATTCAGAGAACGAGATAGATACGTTGACACAGTGTTATATTAATGATATTAAATTACTCATTTAAAAAAAGCTTGAAAAAGCCTGTGTGGCACAGAGGAAGAGGAATAATTGCTGCCAGCAAATTGAGTCAGGAAAACTTTAGGGAAACCTGCTACATGGAAGCCTTGTTGTCACTATGCCATATCAGTAGTCACAGAATAAATGGGGAACCATACAAGCCTGTCTTCATGTGAAAAACACCTCAGTTTATAATGACTTCACCAGCCCCATTGTATGATGTTTCCAATTTCAGGATATCTCTCTGTAACAAAAAGAGTTAGACACTTATTTTTTTAAAAAATGAATTAAAGCTGAACATTCAAAGGAATTAGTAGCTGGATCATTATAATATTATGATGTGTCAACTACAGATGTTCAAAAGTCTAATGCTGCAAATGGTAAAGCCCCTCCAACCTTCTAGTGGTGGGAGGCAATGGTGACCATGGGGAGGTGAGCCAAAGATAGTGGTACTGATGTGGGTGGAATGTAATAAAAGCCAACAATTCTAAATAAATGTATAAGGTGAATGAAGCAGAAAGCCATCCTTTACCATTAGTATTCTGGAAGGTTGTGCTAGAGGACTGCTGCTTGGGGGGTTCTGCAAGGCTCCACCTCATCCCCCATGCTTTCCAACAACTATATCAGACCACTGGGGAGGTCATCTGGAAATCTGGGCTGGGCTGTCCCCAGTATGTGGATGGTAATCAGTTCTATCAGAGCAATTCTAGCGCACCTCCTTGTGGTGCACCCTGGATAATGCTAAAGAACTAGAACTTCTGGCTGCCAGACAATCATAGGATCGCCTGGCTACACTACACACATGGAAACAATCAATCAATCAAACAAACAAACAAACAAACAAACAAACAGTCCTTCTCAGGACTACCTGACAAGGGGTATAGGAGACAGTATCAAAATCTACCAAATGAATATTGAGGATAAAAGCAAGTCTAAATGCCAATACTTGTAGCAAATCCTTTTGTTGTTGTTGTTGTTCAGTCGCACAGTCAAGTCCGACTCTTCGCAACTCCATGGACCAGATTACGCCAGGCCCTCCTGTCTTCCGCTGTCCGCTGAAGTTTGCTCAATTTCATGTTCGTTGCATTGATGACACTGTCTAACCATCTCATCCTTTGCCGTCCCCTTCTTCTTTGACCTTCAATCTTTCCCAGCATCAGGGTCTTCTCCAATGAATGCTCCCTTCTCATTTGGTGGCCAAAGTATTTGAGCTTCAGCTTCAGGATCTGGCCTTCCAGGGAACAATCAGGGTTGATTTCTTTTAGGATTGACTGATTTGATCTCCTTGCAGTCCAAGGGACTCTCAAGAGTCTTCTCCAGCACCATAGTTCAAAAGAATCTATTCTTCGGCGCTCGGCCTTCCTTATAGCCCAACTCTCGCAGCCATACATTACTACGGGGAATGCCATTGCTTTGACCATGCAGACTTTTGTTGGCAAGGTGATGTCTCTGCTTTTTATCATGCTGTTTAGGTTTGCCATCACTTTCCTCCCAAGGAGCAGGCGTCTTTTAATTTCATGGCTGCAGTCACCATCTGCAGTGATCTGGGATCCTAGGAACGTGAAGTCTGTCACTACTTCTACGACTTCCCCTTCTATTTGCCAAGGAGTGATGGGGCCAGATGCCATGATCTTAGTTTTTTTGATGTTGAGCTTCAAGCCCACTTTTGCGCTCTCCTCTTTCACCCTGAGCAAGAGGCTCTTTAGGTCCTCTTCACTTTCTGCCATCAGAGTGGTATCGTCTGCATATCTGAGGTTATTGATCTTTTCCCCAGCAATCTTAACTCCAGCTTGTGATTCATCCAGGCCAGCATTTCGCATGATGTACTCTGCATATAAATTAAATAAGCAAGGTGACAATATACATCCTTGTCATACTCCTTTTCCTATGCTAAACCAATCGGTTGTTCCATATCCGGTTCTAACTGTTGCTTCTTGATCCTTATACAGGTTTCTCAGGAGACATGTGAGGTGGTCCGGTACTCCCATCTCTTTAAGAACCTGCCATAATTTATTGTGATCCACACAATCAAAGGCTTTAGCATAGTCAATGAAGCAGAAGTAGATGTTTTTCTGGTACTCTCTTGTTTCTCCATAATCCAGCGAATGTTGGCAATTTGATCTCTAGTTCCTCTACCTCTTCGAAACCCAGCTTGTACTTCTGGCAGTTCTCTATCCACGTACTGTTGAAGCCTAGCTTGTAGGATTTTGAGCATGACCTTGATAGCGTATGAAATGAGTCCAATTTTGTGATAGTTTGAACATTCCTTGACATTGCCCTTGTTTGGGATTGGAATGTAAACTGACCTTTTCCAATCCTGTGGCCACTGTTGTGTTTTCCAAATTTGTTGGCAAATTGAGTGCAACACTTTAACAGCATCTTCTTTTAAGACTTTGAATAACTCAGCTGGGACACCATCACCTCCACTAGTTAGTAATGCTTTCTAAGGCCCATTTAGCTTCGCTTTCCAGGATATCTGGCTCGAGGTCAGTGATTATACCATCGTGGTTGTCAAGGACATTGAGGTCCTTCTTGTATAGTTCTTCTGTGTATTCTTGCCATCTTTTCCTAATCTCTTCTGCTTCTGTTAGATCCCTACCGTTTTTGTCCTTTATCATGGCCAGCTTTGCATGGAACGTTCCCTTGATTTCTCCAGTTTTCTTGAAGAGATCTCTAGTCCTTCCCAATCTATTGTTTTCCTCTATTACTTTGCATTGTTCATTCAGGAAAGCCTCCTTATCTCTCCTTGCTGTTCTCTGGAAATCTGCATTCAGTTGGGCACATCTTTCCTTTTCACCGTTGCCTTTAGCTTTCCTTCTTTCCTCTGCTATGTGTAAAGCCTCATCAGACAGCCACTTTGCTTTTTTGCATTTCTTTTTCTTTGGGATGGCGGTGATTGCTGCCTCCTTTACAATGTCACGGACCTCTGTCCATAGTTCTTCAGGCACTCTGTCTATCAAATCTAGTCCCTTAAAGCTATTCTTCACCTCTACTGTATATTCATTGGGGATGCGATCTAGGTCAAATCTGAATGGCCTTGTGGTTTCCCCAACTTTCTTCAATTTAAGTCTGAATTTTGCAATGAGTAGCTCATGATCTGAGCCACAATCAGCTCCAGGTCTTGTTTTTACTGACTGGATAGAGCTTCTCCATCTTTGACTGCAAATTATATAGTCAATCTGATTTCAGTGTTGCCCATCTGGTGATGTCCATGTGTAGAGACGCCTCTTAGGTTGTTGGAAAAGGGTGTTCGCTATGACCAGCGTGTTCTCTTGATAAAACTCTGTTAGCCTTTGCCCTGCTTCATTTTGTTCTCCAAGGCCAAACTTGTCTGTTATTCCGGTTACCTTTTGATTTCCTACTTTAGCATTCCAGTCCCCTATGATGATGAGGACATCATCTTTTGGTGTTAGTTCTATGAGCTGTTGTAGGTCTTCATAGAACTTGTCCACTTCAGCTTCTTCTGCAGCAGTGGTTGGGGCATAGACTTGGATTACTGTGATGTTGAATGGTTTGCCTTGGATTCGGACCGAGATCATTCTGTCATTTTTGAGATTGTATCCCAATACTACCTTTCTCACTCTCTTGTTGACTATAAAGGCCACACCATTTTTTCTACAGGATTCCTGGCCACAGTAGTAGATATAATGGTCTTCTGAGTTAAATTCGCCCATTCCTGTCCACTTTAGTTCACTGATTCCCAAGATGTCGATGTTCATTTTTGACCACGTCAAGCTTACCTTGATTCATAGATCTTACATTCCAGGTTCCTATGCAGTACTGTTCATTGCAGCATCGAACTTTCCTTTCACTGTCAGACACATCCACAACTGAGCGTCCTTTCGGCTTTGTCCCAACCGCTTCACTCTCTCTGTGGTTACTCGTACTTGTTCTCTGCTCTTCCCCAGTAGCATATTGGACACCTTCCGACCTGAGGGGCTCATCTTCTGGCGTCATATCTTTTAGCCTTTTGTTACTGTCCATGGGGTTTTCTTGGCAAAGATACTGGAGTGGGTTGCCATTTCCTTCTCCAGGGGATCATGCTTGGTCTGAGTTCTCTACTGTGGCCTGTCCATCCTGGGTGGCCCTCCACGGCATAGCCCACAGCCTCATCGAACCACGCAAACCCCCTCGCCACGACAAGGCAGTGATCCATGAGGGAGTAGCAAATCCTACTGGCCAATAAAACAGATTTAGCTCTTGTTCAAGAAACTCATTTTGATAACAAAAATCAAGACCACCACAGAGCAAAAACTGTGGGATGTGATGTTATTGGCATCACATATCACCATACCTATGGCATAGTGACTTATTCCAGAAGCAACATTGAAAATGTGAGGCTGGTATTGACCAACATCCATAATGACATCCACAAAATTGTAGTAAAATTTGGGGAAGTACATGTTGTCAGTGTTTACAAACCTTCTGCAGCTTCATGGCCATCACATGAACTATCAACTTATTGTCATCCTTCTGTATACACTGGTGATTTTAACAGTCACCATGAAGATTGGAGATACATGGTTAATGATAAGAATGGTGTAGCACTTGTTGACTGCTCTGAAGAGCATAGCTTGTATCTCATTTTCAGTGCTAAAGGCAGAGGCACCTTCAGATCAGCAGCATAAAACATTCCCTTTAAATGGCTTTTGCAAATGAGTGTCACGGCCCAGTGAAGTCCAAGCGGTGAGTTCACCTGGATGTGGTGAACTTACTGCTTGGACTTCATTCTCATGTGGCACCCACTTGCAAAAGCTATTTAAAAGGCTTTTTAAAGATTTTACTTATATATTTATTCAAATTTATATTCTACCTTCCCTGCAAGCAGGCTTAGGGTGGATCACAATAGTAATTCAAGCAACAATAATTAAAACATTTAAAACAAAGAATATGAGCTGAGTACAGATGGCACTGTAATTTATGAATATAATGTTCTCAGCACTAGAATAGTTGGGCCATAAAGCAGCCTATAGGACCAACTCAGATGGGCTTCACTAAATGGAAAGCTTCAGCAAACTTCAGCAAGGGAGGCTAAAAGATGGAAACAGTGGACATCCACTGCCTCACCCAAAAGCCTGGCAGAACAGCTCCATTTTACAGGTTCTGTGAAACTGTAATAGGTCTTGCAGGTCTCTGATCCCAGATGGAAGCATGTTCCACCAAGTTGGGGCTAAGCAGATGTCCTTTGGGCCAGGGACAATCAGCAAATGATGGTCTGTCAAGCACAAGGCTCTCCGGGTCACATATGTGGAAAGGCAGTCCCTCAGATATGTCAGTCCCTGACTGTACAGGGCTTTAAAGGTCAGTACCAACACCTTGGAGTGAGTCTGGTACTCAATCTCCCCCCTTCCATTCTGCGGGCCTCAGGGGATCCACTGCCAGCAGAAACAAGGGAGGAAGATCTATGAACCTCATGAACCAAACCAGTTCATGAAGCAGGGCAGGTTCATCCCGGTTCGTGGTTCATGGGACCATACAAACCATGAACAGAGATGAACCTCTATTTTCCTGGTTGGTGCCCATTCCTAGTCATGTCCAATGTTGTGTGGCTGTAGCCATTGTTTCACTGGGTAAATGTGTTCACATTTTTCTTTTAAAAAGGGGGAGTTAAATACAAAGTAACTCAATTGAAATCTACAACTTCCTTAGTGTTTATCCTGACAGTGTAATGCAGTTTATATAATTCATTTTCATTACTTTTAACTGTGGTGTAATGTAACTATTGCAGTTAGGATTGATTTGCATTGTTGGACACCTTAAAGACACAGACAAAACTGTGAAATAAACTTACTAATGGAATAGGTATTTTATAGTGTTCAGTCTTGGTGTTTTCTTTCTGTAGATGCCTTTCTAGAACTAAGTAAGTGCAATATCGTTTCTTGTCATTAGTTTTAGCTGTAGGCTGAGTGCAAAGTGTTTATTCCATGGATATTTTGCATAAAACTTTAAGACAATCCTTTATTTACCCATTTTGGGCTACAATTATACTTGGAAGTAGCTGCAGGACTGATAAGGCGGGGGGGGAAAGCAATTGGTATAATGGCTCAGTAAGTCCAGCATCTCATCTCTTTCCGATATACTGATGTTCAATAGGAGATATGAGATTCATTGTATGGTGATGGACACAAGTTGAGAGAACTGTTAAACAGTGGATTTTGAGTCAGATTGTTTGCCATTTTTTTAAAAAAAGGAGCCATATTCTTTAATATCAAAATGGTGGCTTCCTGCCATATTTGAGGACATCATATTATGTCTGGTATAGAAAGGGAGGCAGAAGGATGGAGACAGGTGAGTAGCACTGTAGGCCATGCCATTGGGCACTTCCTTGTGATTTCCTTGCTTGCTACATGCAGCCTTTCTGCCCAGTCAGCCTGAGACTCATTGGACTGAAGGGTGGGGTGTACTAAGGAGTACTGAAAAGGGCAAATCCATTCCCTTTGCTCCATTCTGGGCAAATAGAGTGATCTGAATTGTGCCTGACAGTCAGTGTCTTGTTCAGTGGCCATCCATTCAGGGTTAGCTGCTAACTTTGGTTAGGCTTTCCCATCTTTACTTAGGGCCCATTGTGTTAAAGGGTTCAGGAATGGATTCTGCCCAGAGTTGGGATGAAAGGATGGGCCCTAGTTGTTCTTGTTGTTGTTTTTCCATACTCCCTTATACAACTGATTGGGGTGCTTAGGCTTTCAACAAGGATTATGGGATAAATGGAGATGAGCTCCATGCATCACTCTTCAGTTCCCATTAAAGGATTTTCTTGTGAAATGCCAATAGGTCTCTTCCTCAAGAGTTCTCCACAAAAGTTTGTCATGCAGCATGGGGCAGAGGAACTGCAGCATGGAGGAGAGATTGGCAAAATTCTCTTTCACTCCTGCAGCAGCAGAACAACCTCTGTGAATGCAGCAAAAGCTTGAACAAGTATGCTGGGGGAAATTTCATGTCATGAAATCTCATCCAGTGCCTCTTCCATCTTGCAGGGTGGGATATAAAAACAAACAAACATTTTTTAAGCGGAGGCTGGACGACCATCTTTCGGGTATGTTGTAGGGCTATCTTTTGGCTACACTCCTGCAGAGTGCAGGGGTGACTTGCAAGGTCCCTTCCAACTCTAACATTCTATGATTCTGTTTTTCTATGAAATAATAGGCATGAACTAGCTCATGAGCTAAAGTTCATAACGAATTTTGGCTGGTTCATGGTTGGTGAACTGATTTTGTGGCAAGTCAAATGACAAGCATTTTCCATGAATTTTCAAGTGGTTCATGGCAGTTTGTGGCAGTTTATGAATGCATACATTTCCGGACAGACTATAAAATGTTTACTAAACTTCAAAGCAACAGTGCCTTGGAAACAGCAATAGGGGCCCTCCAATGCTTAATAGGCACTGGTGGCTGCCAATAACAGAGTTCCTATTTTGCTCTATGGGATCGGAATGCTATATATAGCATCAGCTCAGCTCCACACCCTCTCCTCTGTTGGGTGTTGGCTGTTAGACAGAGAGGTAGGAAACTTGTTAAAAGCAGAGCACATTTATTGATTCCTGTCTGTGAACACCTCTTCCCTGGTGGGGTTTGGGTTTTATGTGGACTCAGAGCTCTGAGCCACCCTGTTTCTCTGCTCATGCCAAGCAGAGAGGCTTTGCTACTGGGTGCCTCAGTTCAGGACCCAGATTTTATACTCTTCTATTCCTCCTGATCCTGAACACCTCTCTCCCTGCTGTGAGGGAGTAAGCCTCTTCTTTCTCCTGCTGGCCTCCATTCTTTCCTCTGGCAGCAGCATAGTAGGGTACAACTTTTGCAGGTGCCTGAAGATGACACAGGAGGGCAAGTGTTGGGGGTTTGTACCCCTCCAGACTTGGGTATGGCACACCTGTCATTCTGCCACACAGGGGTCACTGGGGAGGGTACAGAAATGTTTCCGAAGTGTGGGCTGGAAATGGGGCTCCAGGATTGGAGAAGGTAGGAGGCATAACTTCTTTTTGGTGCTGGACTGTGAAGGGCCACAGATGGGTGTATTCAAGTCAGGAATCATCATTGTCAGAGTCTTTCTTTTCAAAGCATGCTAACAATGCTCAATGGGCAGTGCTAACAACTCTTTTGCCTCTGTGGAGAGCCCCAGGAACAGATCAGGGGAAGGAGGCTCAAGACCCCTGGTGATGCCTTGCTAGGACCTGTCTCAGGTGGGTTGACAGGCTGGTGCCTGGAGATGGGGCCTGTGGTATGCAGGGGATGGAGGACTTCTTCCTCCCACAATGAGCACCCTTTGTACCCACTTTCACCTACATGGCACACAGAGGTGTTCACAATCAGGAAAGATGAGAGGCTATACATATAATCTGTCCCCATCTTGGAGAGATTGTAGAGAACTGGGTGGCAAGGTAGGGTTCCCTGTGTGTTTGGTGTGCGTAGCTTACAGGGCATCCATTCTATACAATTTTGAACCTACACTTGACATTTACCCCAAAAGCACTTTTCTGGGGGCATCTTCCTTGGGGGACCATAACTTGGAGAACCTAAATCTGCACATAATTTTGAGGGCATGTATAGAAGCATCAGGGGAAGGTCCTCTGCAAGTTTGATGTCTATAGCTAACACAGAATTTGATCTATATACTACTGAATCTCCTGAACCTGTGCCTGTCATTTCCCCAGGAAGTAACCTGTAAACCCAATCCTCACCAATCTTGGAGAGCAGGTAGAGGAGAGTCAGCTGGAGATACCCTGTGAGTTTGCCATCTCTATCACACCAGGGAGCCATTCTACTGCATCAGGAACCAAACCAGTTTGTTTGGTGCCTAAAAGTTCATGGCTCACAAACCGGGCATGCTATGAACCATGAACCAAAACAAACCACATTTTCCTGGTTTGTGCCTGTCCTGAATGTTAGTCCCAAACCATATTGGGCTTTGAACAAGACCAAAACTTTGAATTGTGCTTGGAAACAAATTGAGAGCCAGTGTAGATGGACCAAGACTGGAGTTATATGGCCTCTACAACCTACTCCAGTCAGCATCCTGGCTGCCTTCTCTGCCAATTGAGATTTCCAAACACTGTTCATGGGCAGTTTATATGCATGTACATGTAGCATCAAAATGTAGTTTTGCACTGTATTTGAACAAAGCAATTTATTTTGCCCATATTTTGCCCTTTTTTCTCAGATGACAATTTCGAAGTGACCTTTATGTTTGGTCCAGCCAAGCTAATCATGTATTCTTATTTGTGCATTTACTTCATTTATACCAAATTTTTCCCCAGTGGGGATCCAAAGTGGCTTACATAGTTCTTCTTTCTTCCACCACATCACCACAGTCCTGTGAGGTAGGTACAACTGGCCGAAAGTGTATGACTAGCTCAAAGCTACTCAGCATGCTTCCATGGCAGAGTAAGGACTCGAACGTGGGTCTCCCACTTCCTATTTTGACCCAGTGGCTGTCTTATGTCATAGGCTGCTTTCAATTCCTACAGAGATCAGTGCCCAGAAGTGATTTGCAGGAGCTTCTGGATGAGCTGATTGAGTGAAAGCAGCAAAGAAGATGAAGGGAAGGAGGAGTCACTCCTAGGCTCAGAGCCTGATGGCATAGGCTGGTTTCAAAGAAAGACGAACTTTAAATGATCTGCAAAGATTCCAGAAGTCCTTTTCATCTGGTAAGAATGGAGCATCAAGAATTACATTATTATGACAGAAAAAGGTTAAGGAAAATGGGGAAAAAAAGATTTTCATCCAAAATTTTGGTTACCATTTGTGATGTGATGACAGGCAATCCACAGAATACAATAACAGATGATTTGTGACACTGTGAATATTTATGTTAAAAACTGCCTGCTAAAAAAGGAGAAGGTGAAAAATTAATGTAGTGTTGAAAGAAGAAAGAATTGCCTTGGATATACACAGTTAATTTCACTATTTCAGGCTGTAATGTGGCTGAAGTGTCTCTTGGGTTTTAATGGTATAGTAAATACACATGAGAATTCTGCCAGAACAATAATCAAGGCTCAAACTTGCTCTGAATTTTATCCTTGGAAATAAAGTATCTTTTTTATAACATTGGCATAGTATTGCATCTAAAGGAGCGATATAAGCCTCCATTGAGAAACATAATCACTTTCAGTATAAAATTCTCCTTCTAATCTTTTTACAAAGAATTAACTTTTGCAGGAAAAAAAAATATCATTCAGTAATATGCAGACTGAAGTATCAAAGAATTGGGAAGACTTAGAAGCCCATGATCATCAATTAATATTTGTAAGCACTTAAATCTTAGTAGGCCATCTAGTTCAATGTAATGCTGCGGGGCAGATACTTCTATAAGAAGGGTCCTGTTCCCCAAGATTTTCTTAATTCCCCTGAGTTCAAATTTCACCTTTTATTCTTACTTTCCTAAAATAATCTGATCACATATACAAAAAGATAGGTAATATTAAAAAGTCACCTTAAGATCACTTTCCACCATCAAAAGAGAAATATTAAGAACAGTAACAAACGCAATCGATCTGAAGTCCCAATAACACAATCAGGCTGTCAGATGTGCAATTTGATCCATTGCCATTTCTTTTTCCTTACAGATTTAAAATGCATGATCAGACAGCAACATCTTTCTGTCATACCCCAGTTGTCTGAGTCCCGTTCCACCCCACACACCTTTACTGAATGTTTCTTTGATACCTGTGAAAGTCTGGTCCTGTTGGTCTGAGCTGGTTCCAAAATGGATTTCCTGTTGTCTGATTGCTCTGTTGTGCTCCCAAGCCATCAGGCAGGTCTGACTGGTCTCTTGTTTTTTGGCCACCATTTTTTTTTACTAGTCAGTGAGGTGTGCATAACTGCTTATTCACACCTCTCTCACACACACACACCCTGTCCCACAGGAGCTGCTCAAAACTTTGTTTTCTTTATAAAAAATTTTTATTTCTCCTTGTTACCTCTTTATCTGTTTCTGTTTCTTCCTGTAACCTGACATATGCCAATAAAGGTCTGTGTATGTGTGTTGTTGTTCAGTCGCACAGTCGAGTCCGACTCTTTGCGACCCCATGGACCAGATCACACCAGGCCCTCCTGTCTTCCGCTGTCCACTGAAGTTTGCTCAATTTCATGTTCGTTGCATCGATGACACTGTCTAACCATCTCATCCTTTGCCGTCCCCTTCCTCTTTGACCTTCAATCTTTCCCAGCATCAGGGTCTTCTCCAGTGAATGCTCCCTTCTCATTTGGTGGCCAAAGTATTTGAGCTTCAGCTTCAGGATCTGGCCTTCCAGGGAACAGTCAGGGTTGATTTCTTTTAGGATTGACTGATTTGATCTCCTTGCAGTCCAAGGGACTCTCAAGAGTCTTCTCCAGCACCATAGTTCAAAGGATCTATTCTTCGGTGCTTGGCCTTCCTTATAGTCCAACTCTCGCAACCATATATTACTACGGGGAATACCATTGCTTTGACCATGCGGACTTTTGTTGGCAGGGTGATGTCTCTGCTTTTTATCATGCTGTTTAGGTTTGCCATCGCTTTCCTCCCAAGGAGCAGGCGTCTTTTAATTTCATGGCTGCAGTCACCATCTGCAGTGATCTGGGATCCTAGGAACGTGAAGTCTGCACTACTTCTACGACTTCCCTTTCTATTTGCCAAGGAGTGATGGGGCCAGATGCCATGATCTTAGTTTTTTTGATGTTGAGCTTCAAGCCCACTTTTGCGCTCTCCTCTTTCACCCTGAGCAAGAGGCTCTTTAGGTCCTCTTCACTTTCTGCCATCAGAGTGGTATCGTCTGCATATCTGAAGTTATTGATCTTTTCCCCAGCAATCTTAACTCCCGCTTGTGATTCATCCAGGCCAGCATTTTGCATGATGTACTCTGCATATAAATTAAATAAGCAAGGTGACAATATACATCCTTGTCGTACTCCTTTTCCTATGCTAAACCAATCAGTTGTTCCATATCCGGTTCTAACTGTTGCTTCTTGACCCTTATACAGGTTTCTCAGGAGACATGTGAGGTGGTCCGGTACTCCCATCTCTTTAAGAACCTGCCATAATTTATTGTGATCCACACAATCAAAGGCTTTAGCATAGTCAATGTGTATGTGTATGTATGTATAAAAACTTTCAAAGGAAGATGCCTTTGTACTTCACCTTTTTCTGTGCATTGGGAAAGGGGTTAATTGAAAACTTTAGAGAGGGAGGATGGCAGTGAACTACAGATCCCAGCAGGCTCATCAGTGCTTTTGTGCATGCTCAGAGGACAAACAAAAAATGGCTGACTGCTGCTGGTCTGATTGCTCAAGGATGGAGTAAAAGCACTTTGAAGAGTGCTAAAAGGGGTGAGTCTGATCATGATTCTCTGTTACAAAATAACCTGGATAACTAGTCTAGAGACAGGGCAACAGTGGATCAAACTGCATGTCTGACCACAGCCTGAGAAAGAACTCTAACACAGTTCCTAAACAGGTTTGTCACCAAAGGTCACTGTAATGACACATGCTCTTCATGAAGTGATAATTTCCTGTAAAAACTTGACTTCTCTGATCAACAGTGCAGAATCTGCTTTAATTCCTTTATCATGAAAATTGAATTCATATTCTCATAGAGCAGAGCATTCTCTTGCTGCCTATGCTCTTTAACATCTACATGAAACCACTGGGTGAGGTCTTCCAGAGATTTGATATAAGTTGTCACCAATATGCAGATGACACTCAGCTCTGTCTCACATTTCCAGCTGAGCCCAGGGAGGCTGTAAAAACCCTGAACTGTGGAGGCAGTTTTGAATGCAGGCTAATAAACTGAAACTTAATCTCAACAAGATGGAAGTGCTAATGGTGTGTGGAATGTCTGACTTGGGGTTTAAGGTGTCACCTCATTGCACTCCCCCTGAAGGAATGGGTCTGTAGTCTAGAGGTGCTCTTGGACCCAAGCCTACTACTGGATAAGCAAGTGGCAGCTGTGGCCAAGAGTGCCTTTACCCAGCTGTGGCGTTTCCTGGACAGAAAAGATCTGGCCCCTGCAGTATATACCCTGGTAACACCTAGGTTGGATTACTGCAGTGTTCTGTATGCAGGGCTGCCCCTGAAAAGTTCATAAATTTCAACTGGTACAGAACACAGCCAAGATATTGACTGGAGTGGATTCTAGAATCCATGTCGCTTCAGTCTTGGTCTATTTACACTGGCTCCCAATTTGTTTCCAGGTACAGTTCAAGGTGCTGGTCTTGACCTTCAAAGCCCTATATGGTTTGGGACCAACATACCTGAAGGACCTCCTGCTTCCTTATAAACCTTTCCGACCACTACAGTAATCTTTGGAGACCCTGCTTTGGTTGGCCCAGCCTGAGATTAGGTGGGTGGCAACCCTGGGAGAAGACCTTCTCAGTCATAGCAACAAAGCTCTAGAACCCTCTCCCCAGGGAGACGGGTGTGAGGGGGCTCTAAAAGCCTTCCTCATCTCACCCGCCCAAGCGGACGAGATGAGGAAGGCACAGGGAGGCATTTAAATGCCTCCTCGCTCTTTCCCCCACTCTTTCCCCCGCCCTTCCTGGCTCACGTGCCAAGGCAGGCCAGCCAGAAGAGGTTGGGGGGGCTCTAAAAGCCTTCCTTGTCTCACCCACCCAAGTGGACAAGACGAGGAAGGCATAGGGAGGCATTTAAATGCCTCCCCGCTCCCTCCCCAGCCCTTCCTGGCTTGTGCGCTGAGGCAGGCTCTAGAAGCAGGCTGGCTTAGGAAGCAGAAAAGTGGGGGAGGCATCTTCGAAAGCCTCCCCTTCCCTTCTGAAGCCAGCCTGCCAAGGCGGGCTGGGGGGAAAAGTAAAGAGTGAAGGGGTTTAAAGTTTAAACCCCTTCTTTTTGGAGATGCACCACCATTGCGGCGCGCTCTTTCCACTGTATTCTATTGCCCCATGGAATATAATGGAATGATGACTCACTCCCCCCCTCCAGCCCACCTTGGCAGGCTGGCTTTAGAAGGGTAGGGGACGCTTTTGAAGATGCCTCCCCCCATTTTTGCTTCCCCTTCTGGCATCACTTCCGATGATGTCAGGTGACATGGCATATGCTAATACACTATTATGCTAATTGCCTGTTAGATATACTAATGAGCTCCTACAGCTCTTTTCCTATGACATGACCCTTGTATTTTATCATGTACTTAAAAAAAAATGTTAGCCACCTTAACAGGCTGTGTAAGGGCAGAAAGGTGGGACATAAATTATGTAAATAAATAAATAAAAATAAATGCCTTCCTTATGACATATGCTCCCAAGACCTGCCCCCCATGCCTGGGTTTGGAAATTTTCAGAAATTCTTTTGCATCAGATACATAGAGATTGTCTCCATACCACAAAATGAAGACACCAAATTATATGCATGGATTAAAGTAGGATTTATTAATTTATTAAACTCCCTCTATCTGTCTGTCTCTCTCTCTACAAAGCTGTCCAATTGGGTTTGCCATCATTTGGGCAGTCTCACTCTGATTCAACCTGGCTACAGGCCACACATCACTTTTCCTGGCCAGCACCAGGGCTCTTTTTGTAGCAGGAACTCCTTTGCATTTTGGGCGACACACCCCTAATGTAGCGAATCCTCCAAGAGCTTACAGATCTCTTCTTATAGGAGCTACTGTAAGCTCTTGGAGGACTGGCTACATTAGGGGAGTGTTGCCTAATATGCAAAGGAGTTCCTGCTACAAAAGGAGCCCTGGCCAGTACCAAAGGCACAGAGAGATACCAGTGTGACATTTTCAACAGACAGAGACTATTCCCTCCCACTCAGCTCCCTGGTGCCATTCAGTCAAGAGTAGCTTCTTTGGGTGCCTCTGCCATCCTCTGATGCACCAGAGTGCAGCTCCAAGCTTGAACTGAGCAAAGATGGAGGGCAGAGCTAAGATGCATACTGAGCACCCAATCCCTAGTAGACCTATGCATGAAACTAATGGGAGGCATGGAGCTCTAATGAGGTGCCCAGCAATCTGCACATGGATATTGTGCCTATTTGAATTTGAATCATGCAATTCCTGATTTATAGCTACTCTTTTTGTTTAAGAAAACCATGCTTTGATTAACAAAAATATATCAATGGGTAAAAATACTAGAGTTGCATCCACACACCACTGGATATTGCAGTACAGCAATCATTCTCAATTGAATTGTCTTGTCCTAACAGAAAATTGGGTTACCAGTGATTGCTACATCTCCACAGTAGTACAATATTAACCAAAGTGAGATGCAATCTCAGTTAGTAAATTATTTTTTTCTAGCTAAATCAGTACTTCTCCATCAAAGTAGTTTAAGTAGAAGATGCCCAGATCAAAACAGTAATCACACACACAAAACAGAATCCCAGTCTAGAAGGCATGTGTTCCATTCTGTTTTATACATTCAGAATAATTGTGCAAAGGAAAATAGGTACAGTTAGTGCTAATTAATTAATAGGCCAAAAAGTTACAAATTATCTCTCCTTTACCTTTTTTATTAGCCACCCTTTTGATCAGATCTAAGTATCTTCATATCATAAAAAGTAATGTTTCTCAAATTATGGATCCTATAATGAAGGAGATGATAATATCTTATAGTAAAGAATAAATACCAAACAAGGTTATCCTTGCCATTTATTTAATTTTATAATCCCCCTATGGCATGATGTATGCTTTTATTTGAACCAAGACAGTTTAGAAAGCCTATCCCAAGTAAAGGACAGTTTGTAAGTTTTACTTCCTCAATGCAGAAAATGGGGGTGCAGGGTTAGAAATATAATTACTGGAGGTGGGGTGGATTCTTCACTGGATCTTTAGAAAGCATTGTTTTCTGAAGCAAATGTTCAGGATACTGCCATACAGGCTGAGGACAGACTGGCAATTTGCAGTGGGAGCCAGTCATGGCAAAAAAGCCTAGTCACCCAGCTCAGACTGATGTGGGAGCATACCGGGAGGAGGCATGCGGGAGTGTTCAGTCTGCTGGCCTGGAGGCATGGCTGTAAATGGCTTTTTCCTGGTAAATCGGCTGGATGCCTATGTGTGTATGGTGCATGAGCGCTCATGCACCCATACACACATAGGCATCCAGCCGATTTGGGGAGGATCCTGCTGCGCCGGCACTGCATTGGGCAGTAGAGCAGAGCACAGCCAATCATATTGCTGCTCCCTTATGTGCAACGTGGGTTGCTCCCAGCTTTTCCGCGTAGCATTCACACTGCCGGGAAGTGGATAAACACAGCATAAAGGCACTCTATGGGGATTTGCTACCACTTTTATGAGGTATGTATTAAACGTGGGAGCGAAGCAGAACAGCACGGGTGGCTTATAGGTGGGGAACGCCAGGCAGATGTGCCTGTGTGGACACCCCCTTTAATCTGCTTTTAAAACATTGCTGAAACATGGCTATAGTGGGGCAAACTGCCAGTCTGAACTCAGCCACATACTCCCACTTGTGTGGTAAAAATGGGTTCTTATTGCATGTTCCAACCATGTTACTCAATTCTCAACCAGTTCTTGTTCCTTGGCTGGTAGCAATAGTGTTATTTTTCTCTTTGTAGCCCAAATAGCTGTTCATTTATTTTGTTTTTAATCACAATTGCAAAATTATAACATTAAGATCTTTAAATATTAAAGAAAACAAATAACAAGGGGGAAAATATTATTAAAATCTTCCCTCTACAAAACAAAAACTTTTTAAGAATCACTTCGGGAATGCTGCAGGTAGTATTGTTATGGAGTGGGGAAGTTCTTTTCCCCCAAAACTTATGTTTGTAAATATATCCAATTCCTCTTATTCTCTTTTAAAAGAGGGAAATTCTGAAATTTGGCAAAATCTCCCTTCCTGCCCCCCCCCCTTTGAATTTCTCTTTGATCAAAGTACAACTGATCAGAAACTGATGCCAAATTCATAAAAAGAGATTGTAGGATTTCAGTAGGCATGCCAACCCCCAGGTCCAAGTGGGGGATCCCTTGGTTTCAGGGGCTTCTCCCTGCCATGGACCAGTGAGGGAAACCCCACCCCTAAACAGGAGTGATGTTCCCAATGCAATGATGTCACCTGAAAGTGATGTCATCACATCAGGGACATCATGTGGGGATGCTGGCATATGTTTTGAGGACAAAAAAAACATAGAGTTTAGCCCAAATACCAAAGCATCTTCATACAACATACCCGATACAATGATGTCACTTTTGGGTGACATCATTGCATTGGGGATGTCATCAGAGTGATGAGACAACCTGACAACCTTAGATTCCAGGTGACATCATTATATCAGGGACTCTGCACAATGTCCCTGCCCACCCCTGGAACTCCCTCCAAATCCCCCTGCCAGCATAATGAGAGAACCTGGCAACCCTAGATTTCAGGGAGAACATAAGTAAAGAGGAATTAAGAGAATTTCTCTCAACAACCCTAGATGCAGCCTCCAAAAGTGAACTGGACATTAGGTTTGACTGGCCAGAGAAGCAGGAGCAGCTGCTTAACAATAAAAAGGGAAGGAGTAATGTTTTGAAGAGGCAGTTTCAGGAAGAAGGAAGACCTTTCTTGAAAGTATTTACTTCCAAGTAAGCATATTGAACAATCTTGCCTTTGGGATTGCCGCTGCTGTATTTCACCAGGAATATAGTGCTTTATTAAGTGCAACATGGAATCTAGTTCAAAATCTATTCGCTGCTGATGGTGAAAAGGAATGGTCCAGCAGCACAGAAATGGGGTAGCAGTGAAGGTTATCTATGGTTAAAACTAAAAATAGATGCCTGAATCACAGATCCCCTTGTATACTATTGTTTTAGTAAATCCAGTGAAGCATTGAATACTTTTATTCTGTGGTGTATCCACAGGGAGACCTGGATACAGGGCTACCATGTGCTTAGACTGGTTCTAACCGGTCTACCATGTGGCCAGGCGAAGGGCCTGAGCTTCGCCCAGAAAGACAATGGACTAGAGGATCCTGGCTCCCCTCCAATTGAGGAGCAGGAGTTAATCCAATCAATGTAAATAGCGAATCACTGGGTGTAGTGTGTTTTGGGGTGTGGGCTCACTGGGGATAAAAAGCCGGCCTGCGAGCCGGCTTAGTTGTCTTGTTCCCGATCTAAATAAAGTATGTGAGAGCTGAAATCACTCGTCAGTCTCAGTACTTTTCATATTCATTTTTTTCCAATTTGTTTCTGGTTTATTTCATAAACTTTAGCAGTGCCACCTGGTGGCTATTCTAACCCCATAACATTTGAATTAATGTTTTTACAAAGATAACTGGTAGGTAAGAGGTACTGTCAGGACTGCAAAAATGTAAGATCAAGATTTTAAATAATTTTCATAATTCTTGTTCTTGGTTTCCTTCATAGTGTCCTATACCCAATTCAAAGTAATGTGTAAGGGAAATGGGTGGCAATGTTCCCCAAAAAGTAAAACTCCCATTGATCAGTTGTTTCACAGGAATAGGGAAGGGATATGAGTCCAGGACTCCTGCTACTAAATAGAAAAATAGTGGAATGTTAATATTTTAGAAGGGGATCCTGTCCAATCAGTGAAGGGAACTGCACTCCCCACATCCATTTTAGTCTACAAAAGTCTGCTGCTGTTGCTATTTCACACACATGCAAGTATATCTCTCGTCTGCTCTGCACTGAAATATGTTTTAACAAGAGTGCCTTAATGAAGGGCAGAGATTGGTCTGAAGCTAAAATACTGGAACAAATTCTGAAGCAGGAATGATGGTTTACCTTAATGGTCCTTTGGCTATGACGTTGACACAATAGGGATTTTTATTGTGATTTTAATTGTAACCTTGTCTTGAATTTCTGCATTAGAAATAACAAGAAGGGGGACCCGTGATACTCGCAGGGGAAGACACTCCACAGGAGAAGGAAGCAGCTGTAGGTGAGCCTTCTCTCCTCCCCCCCCCAGCCCTGGCACCCACAGCGAGGCCCGCACCCCCCAAGCCTTCTCCCCCCCAGCACCAGTCACGAGGCCTGAACTCAGCTCACCAAGTTTTCTCCCTCCCCCTTCCCTAGCTGCGGTGGCAAGGCTTGCCCCGCCCACCAAACTTCCTCCCCTCCCTCCATGGCGAGGCCTGGCAGGCCCGCCAAACTTCCTCCCCTCCCCCCAGCGAGGCCTGGCAGGCCCGCCAAGCTTTCTCCCCCCTTCTCCCCCTCCCTTCTCCCCCCCCCCCCCCAGCAGCAGCTGCAGCGAGAGCCTGAGCTTGGCCCAGCAAACTTTCTCCCACTTCCCCGGGTGACAGAAAGGGCTGAGTGGGTTACAGCCACCGGCAGGCCAAGCGTTCTCCTGCCCCCACCCCTTTCCTGGCGGCGGCAGCAGCGAAGCCACATAGCAGGAGGAGGAGAAAGCAGCAGCAGCAGCAGCAGCAGCAGGTAAGCCTCCCCCCGGTCCCTGGACACTGGCATCGCGGCCTGAGTGGCTGTCAGCCACCGAGCCTGCCAAATCCCTCCTGTCCCCGGTCTCCTCCACGCCCCTCCACCACCCCACCCCCAGCTCCAGCAGCGAGGCCCGCTGATCTCCTCCTCCCCCCCCCGGCTCCAGCAGTCTCCTCCTCCACTGGACCTGCTGTTCCCCCCCCGCTCCAGCGATCTCCTCTGCTGCTGTTGTCCCCACCAATCTCCTCCCTCCCCGCTCCTGCGGCGAGGCCTGAGCGACTTCCAACCGCCGGCTGCCGCAGTGTTCCTAGAGCGTTCCCTGCACATGCGCAGGGAATGCTTTTACTTTTTTGGGGATTTAAATATTCCCCTTACATTTTAAAAAACTTTTTAGATTTTTCTGCACACGTGGGGACTGCCCCACGTGCGCAGGAAAATCTCCCTGCCCCCCAGGTGCCCCCGATGTGCGGATTTAGATATCCGCACACAGGGGGCCACTTGGGAATTAGATATATAGATGACTATGAATGTTAAATAAAAGAACATGCAAGTTATTAACTCCCGCCCCCCCGAAAATGCTAGATTTATTACCTTATGACTCCCTTAATAGCCCAAAAGTCACAGCTTCCATGCAATGGCCAAAAAGTGTTGGCAGAGTTTAAATATGCAAAGGAAGTGGAGCACTGACTGTTTAGAGAAAAATAAGTAGGCTTATTAAAGAAGAAATAAACTCTGATAGAACAGAGGAGAGGGAAAGAGGCTTAACTAACTGACTAGCTGCTGTGAGAGACTGGAACGCAGGGGGAGGGCTCAGTTGGAGCAGAAGTCTCCAAAGAGCCAGTCAGGAGACAGGAAGGGCATAATATGAAATTGTGGGAAGTTCCTAATCTAGTTGTGCTAACTAGCAGTCCTTCAGCTGTCCACTATAGGCTGTTCTTCTGAGCTTCTTCAAGTAGGTGCACTATAGACCTAGTATATTCCAACAAAAGGTATCTTCAGATTTGCAGTTGCAGTAAAAGTTGGTATAAACCATTTATTTATTTGTTTATTTATTTATCAGACGTAAACCCCCGCCCTCCCAGCAATGGCCGGCTCAGGGCAGCTTACAAAAGAGTAAAACAACAATAAATAATATAGTAATAATAAAATAATTAAGCATTTATAACATTAAAAGTTGCTAACCGATGACAGACAGATGTCATTAGCAGATAATAATTTAATGAGATGACGTTCCACTTCTGTACCTTTCTGGTGGTCAGTCCCGATTTAATCATATGGCTGGCTCAGGCTGCTTTAAATTCCAGGGGGCAGAATTTCCCCCCGGGGCAGCTCCTAATTGAAGGCCTGGAGGAACAGCTCCATCTCGTAGGCCCTGAAGAACTGCATAAGGTCCCACAGGGCCCTGATCTCCTCCGGGAGCTCGTTCCACCAGAGAGGAGCTGCCACTGAGAATGCCCTAGCCCTGGTTGTAGCTAGCCTGGCATCCTTTGGTTCAGGAAGGGTGAGTCAATGCTGAGACCCTGATCACAGTGTTTTCTGGGGAACATATGGGGAAAGGCGGTCCCTCAGGTATGTAGGTTCCTGACCATGTAGGGCTTTAAAGGTAAGAGCTGAAAAAAGGGGGAAAAGGGAAGGGGAAACTCATCCCAAAATAACACTGCGAACCAAGGGGGCCAAGCTGACTAATATAATATAAACATACAAATTTATTAAGGTGTACACTTGTTAAAATAACACGTTCTGTGTGTCAATGATATATCTGTATTAGTGACCACTGAGGAAGGCCCTTTGGGGCCGAAACACATTTGGTCTTCAGTTGTTTAGTGTTGACCCATCTTTTGTATGAGCATTTGTATGTTTTTATACATCTGACACTGGAAAAAAATTAATCAGAGGTTATTTTAACAAGTGTACACCTTAATAAATTTGTATGTTTATATTATATTAGTCAGCTTGGCCCCTTTAAAGGTAAGAACCAGCACTTTAAAGCAAATTTGGTATGCTATCAGTAGCCAGTGCAGTGCCTTCAGCACAGGGTGAATGTGCTCCCATATTGGGAGGCCCATTAACAGCCTGGCTGCTGCATTTTGCACCAGCTGTAGCTTCCAAATTTGCAATAAGGGCAGCTCCATGTAGAGAGCATTAGAGTAGTCCAGTCTCGAAGTGACCGTTGCATGGCTCACCATTGCCAAGCCATTGCATTCAAGGAAGGGAACTAACTGCCTAATCAGCCAAAGATAATAAAAGGCCGACTTGGCAGTGGCTGCTACCTGGGCCTCCATTGTTAGGGGGGCATCCAGGAGCACTCCCAAACTCCTAACCTCTGGTGCTGGCACCAATGGCACCCCACTGAAGGTCGGGACTGGGATCATAGAATCATAGAATGTTAGAGTTGGGAAGAACCTTGCAGGTCATCTAGTCCAACCCCCTGCACTCTGCAGGAGCATAGCCAAAAGATAGCCCAACATACCTACAACATACCCAAAATATGGTCGTCCAGCCTCCGCTTGAAAATGTCCAGGGAAGGGGGGCTAAGGATCCCTACCCCTGGTCCGCCCTGACTCAGGCACAGGACTGCCATCTTCATCGGATTCAAATTCAGTCTGCTCAGCCAAAGCCAACCAGCCATCTTTTGTAATGCCCAGTCAAGATCTTCTGGTTTGGAGTCGGACTGGCTGCCCAACAACAGATAGAGCTGAGTGTCATCAGTGTACTGGTGACAGCCCAGCCCATGTCTCCATGCTATCTGGGCAAGGGGGGGCATGTAGATGTTAAATAACATTGGGGACAGCACCGCCCCCAGTGGCACTCCGTAATCAAGCGGATGCCTCCAGGGCAGCTGTTGCCCCAGTGCCGCCCTTTGTCCCCGGCCTTGGAGGAAGGAGACAAGCCACTGCAAGGAAAGCCCTCAGCATTAAATTAATGGTGTCCACTAATTTTCTATTATATTATTGAATCAAAATATTTACAGAAAGCCTCATCAAAAATGCATTTTTTCAAAATTGCAGCAAATATGCCTTTTTCCTACTGACACAAATACATTTAGAAATGGATTGTCAATATATTAAGAATATCATGTCTTCTGTTTCCCAGAAGAAATAATCAATGCTACTCCTTTGTGTTGTATTAATTAGATCAGTCGCTGGAAGTTGCTCCCAATGAAAAGTTCTTAGTACAAAACTTGTGGGGAGGGGGGACAGGACCTGAACTGGCTTTAAATATTTCAATGGCAGGTTGCCAGCTTTTTCTGTTAAGATTTCAATCTTTTTAACAGCTACATGATGAGATTCAATATAATACTGAAACACACAGTATATATGTGAACACAAAGAAATTAACGCCAATAGTTCCAAAAGAGGAACATGTGAATGGTTCCAAAAGAACTACGGGATTGCCGGCTTCCTCAATATGCTCCACGTTTCACCGATATGAGTGTTGTGAAGGCATAGCCAACTTTAAAAATGATGCGCTGAGTCTGTTTTTCAACAATATCCTCCAAGTTATTGGTTCCAACTTGGTAAAGCCATATTGGTGAAACATGGAGCATATTGAGGATATTCCTCATTTGGAGTAGATATCTTCTGGAAGCTTGTTTTCCCCCTTTACACTGTGAAGTATATTACTCATTAGGAGGGACTGAGCACTTTGAAGTCTTTTGGACTTTGTTAGCCATATACAGGACCTATGTTAAATCATTTATGCCCTGATTATGAATTATGTATTGTATGAATAACTTTGTTTAGGATTTGGAAATAGTATAAATGGTTTATTTATTTGTCCATAAATGAATTATTTGTTTATTATTATTAATTACTGATTTTTGAAATTGGTATTGACGCCACACACAGTTAATTTCTTTGTGTTTGCATGATGAGATTCAGCAGATAAAGCTGTTGTCACGAAACTGTTTGAAATGCATGACCATTACTGGGACAGAAATTTTTCAGGGTTGCTCTTCAATGTTGTGCTTGTAGCAGAAAAATGAAAGAGGTCAGGGATGAGCATAGAGTCACTGAGAAAGGGAAGGGGGCTAAGGATCCCAATTTTCAGGGGAAGGGGTAGGAAACCAGTAAGGTGCCTCTTGGGGATAGAATAGCAAGCATCTTGTGAACAGTCTTCTAAATGTACGGGGGGAACCAGAGGGAATCTGTATCCTAGGACCCATAGTAATTCTTAGCAATCCTGATAAGTCACAGCACAGAAAAGCCAGAGCCATGTAGGGCAGCAGGTGACAGGAACTGCTTGTGCTACACCCCAGCTCTCAGTCTGGTATATGTCTCCAACCCTCTGATCTTCCTAAGGTCCTTTCCAGAGTTGTCACAAGAAGCTCCCCACCCAGCCCCCTTATAGTTCTCAATAACCACAAGGTAAAGACACCATTAGCTTACTTCACTGCCAAACAAATGGAAGCTGTTGTTTCTCTCTCATGCTAGACTATATGTCATTCTGCCAAATACTTGTTGCTGTTTTCAGTAAAGGCACAACCTTTCAGCATTTGATGGGAATCTGGTTCATTTGCAGCTTGGAATATACTTCTTGGGACATAAAGCCTTTGACAAACTATAAAACGTATTCCCTAAAGAGCAGAGGAAGTAGTTGATGTAGATTTTCCGGGTTGTGTGGCCATGGTCTTGGCATTGCAGGACCTGATGTTTTGCCAGTACCTGTGACGGGCATCCTCAGAGGTTTAACACAGAAAGATGTAGTACTCTCTGTGTCAAGGTGAGCAGAAAAATGGTAGGCAGGTAATTTATATCTACCCTGGAAGGTGGGGGTCGGGTTGAGTCATTATCTTGTAGTAATTCTTCAGGCTATGAACATGCTAATGGAGGAGCTTTCCTGAGGAGGTTCTTTTGTCTATGGATTGTTTCCTGAGGACGTTTCCTGTTTACTGACTCCTTTGATCAGATGGGAAAACTTATGAAAAAACACAACCTACAAACAGTATTCAGACCCACCAGAAAAATACAACAGATGCTACAATTGGCAAAAGACAGAAGAGACCCCCTCACTTCTGCAGGAGTATACCACATACCATGCAGTTGTGGACAAGTTTACATTGGGATCACACAGCATAGCATTCAGACAAGAATAAAAGAACATGAAAGACACTGCAGACTTGGCCAACCTGAAAAATCAGCAGTGGCTGAACATAGCCTAACCCAAACAGGACAGAGCATTTGGTTCCAAAACACTAAAAGACTGGACAACACTTTCAACTACCATGTCAGATTACACAGGGAAGCCACTGAAATTCACAAACATAAAAATATTTTCAACAGGAAAGAAGAGAGTCTTGAAAAACACAAAATGCTCTACAGCTGACAATAGCACTACAGATAAGATTAGAGTTTCAATAGCCATTCCACACACAAAAGAACCTCCTCAGGAAACAGGAAACCACCTCAGGAAACAATCCATAGACAAAAGAACCTCCTCAGGAGCTCCTCCATTAGCATGTTCATAGCCTGGAGAACTACTACAAGATAATGACTCAGCCTACCCCACCTTCCAGGGTAGATATAAATTACCTGCCTACCATTTTTCTGCTCACCTTGACACAGAGAGTACTCCATCCATCTTTCTGTGTTATACCTCTGAGGATGCCAGTCACAGCTACTGGCAAAACATCAGGTCCTACAGTGCCAAGACCACGGCCACACAACCTGGAAAACCTACAGCAACTAATGAATTTCAGCCGTGAAAGCCTTCGACAACATATCAGAGGAATTCTTACACAGCTATCTGAAACAATCTATTTAATTTGAGGTTATATACCTTTATCTGCCAGCCTGCATTCTTCCTTCTGTTTTCAGCTAGTGCATTCTCTACTCTCTGCAGGGCTTACTTTCAAAGTTTCCACCATACACCTAAAAACCATACAGGATTGTAAATCCCCCCTGTAGACCACATCATATTAACTTCAAGCATTGTCTTCCCATGTTATCCTAAACAAAAACACTAATCTGGGCCAAGCAAGACTACATCACTAGAAGGCTTATGGTCAATTCATACCACCCAGTTTTTGACTGCCCAGATAGAATTCAATTTGGCAAAGTCCAGATATTGGAATCCAGATATTTATTTAGTACATAGTACCATATCAGGGTACTCACTGGTACTGAGTACCACCACCTTTTCTGGGGGCTCCCTAAGTCTTGAGGGGATGCAATTAATAGAAATCAGCACAACCTTATATATCAGTCTTGGCACTTTAAAAAAAAAGCACCGTATACAACAGATCTACATCATCTCTTCACTAAAGCATCACTAATGCTTTAAATATTTTTGCTAGGCTTGGACTACACAAGGCTTCTACCACATACATTGTAACAATGTCTTTTAGAGAGAACAAATGGTCCATAAGAATTCTAGAAACGTAAACTGCATTTATATTGGTAGAAGCACCATTAGAAAGACCAATAATATAAAATGTCAGCAATCCCTCATGCTGCTGGGTAGGCCTAATGGCTTACGGCATAACAAAATGATCTTCAAGCAGCTTCCCATTTACTAAGGGAATCTAAGTGGACAGGCTTTATACACAAGCGTGTGGAGTAACTAATGAGCTGGTATCAGTGATTACCTTTGTGAAGGGCCAACAACATTGATCAGGCTTCCTTCAGTAACATTTTGGCTTTAGCTATCCATAAAAATCACACTGTCAACAGTAATCTCGAGTTGTTCTCTGTGTGAGCCATTCACTTCCCCACCCAGACACATTTCTTGCACCCAGTGCAGCAATGTAATATCATCCTTTGTTCTTCTATTTCATGACAACATTTGACTGCCTATTGATTTTCAGGGTGCTGTCTAACTTGAATGTACTCTGCAGATTTGGTGTGCATGAACTTGCAAATAACAATAACAACTCAAATAGATTTTTTTTTTTTTTGCTGAATTACCATTGCCAACACCATTGTCAAAACATAAGATTGGAAGGGATGAGTTGAGAATGTTGGGGAGAAAAATATTATGACAGAGAGATAGCTTTGCCATCATCTCTCCTGTTGACCTCAGAGCTATCACAGACTGCAGTCTCCCAGACTTGTGATGAACAAGAACTATTTTGTACTTCCCTCAGTTTTGTAAGACTGAACACATTTTGCTTCTCACAGATAAGCATTAGCCACATCTCCCCTTTTACTGTAGGTGTCTGTCAGCTTGAAGCTGCTCTGTTTATGTCAGACTAAAGTGCCATAAAGCAAGAGATTACAGAAATGAATTGTGTACAAATAAAACACAAATAAACTCTGTGCAATCTAAAAGTATAATGAACAGTTGATTAATAATACATTAGTAGTTAACACTGAAATCAAATTAGCCATCCTTTGCATGATTTCCGCCCCACACCCCCGTCACTGTTGGTGCGGTAATAGTTTTTAAAGCAAGTGAGCTTCTATGATGAGTTCATTTGGTATTCAGTGTAATAGCACTGATAATAATGAAGTCATTTGGCTTCCATTATATAAGCATTAGATAATGGATACCTATATTAAAGTGTTACTGTTATGGTGGTGCTTATTTTTGTCTTAATTTGGTACACAGTGCTAAATCTTCAAAGCAGAAGCTTTTATGCAAATCATTGATGTTTATATCTTTATATCTTCTTGACAAATTATATGGACTCTGGTAAGCCATTATTGTAAAAGTTGCTTCCAGTGCTGTGACTTGCAGCAGTCTGTCTTGTGAAGAGCATTAAAGCTGCTTGTTTCTTCTTAGCATTCCCCTTTCATTTCCCAGTCCTTTGTCAGCCTTTGAGATATTGCTCCTCATGATCCCCTCCTTATAAATATATTCTGTAACACTTCACAAACTTATTTGCTAATGTTAGCCATTGTCATAGTTTAAGGCAGTACGTTGGGCTTTGAGGAATGACCTGCTTGTCTTCCATGCTGAGAATAGTAAACTCCCTGCCAATTGCAGTTGCTGATCTTGTACTTAAAGCTGTGGTTTTAATGTGCAAACTGATTTCAACGAGGTATCTAAAGACTTCAGCCAGAATCTTGCATCCACTTACACACCAGCAATTCCACTCATGGGAGTTGTTTTAAATAACTGTTTCAGTGTTCATGACTCAATGGAATAAAACATGCATGCCCTAGGCCTGTTTTTGTCTTTAACTTCAAGTGTTAAGTGGTCCCATTGTTCAGAGTAGTTTAGTTTGTTTTCCTTTGGATAAGGGAGAGCATGGGGATTTATGGGGTCTTTGTCATCTATTTACAAGTATGCAAACAGAGCATACTGGAAGCAAGCAGACTTCTATACACAGGCAGCAAAACCTGTACTCCTGTATTATATTCAGAGGGCTACTATATCAAAGGTATTTGACAGTCAGCTCAGAGCCAACTTCTTGACTTTCAACTGACCATATGGTGACATTTTCCCTTTCTTCTCCCATTAGCTAAAAGAAGCCACTTCTCAATAGCAAGAGTGAGAAAGATTTCCAGCCCTACCAGAACATTAATGTTCATAGTTTAATCCTTGACCACATATTATTTGATTTGTGGCAGAACAGACTATGCTAAAGCCTTTGTGTGGATCACAACAAACTATGGCAAGTCCTTAAAGAGATGGGAGTACCAGACCACCTCACATGTCTCCTGAGTAACCAGTATAAGGGTCCAGAAGCAACAGTTAGAACTGGACATGGAACAACTGATTGGTTTAGCATCAGAAAATGAATATGACAAGGATGTATATTGTCACCCTGCTTATTTAATTATATGCAGAGTACATCATGCAAAATGCTGGCCTGGATAAATCACAAACTGGAGTTAAGATTGCCAGGAAAATATCAACAACCTCAGATATGCAGACGATACCACTCTAATGGCAGAAAGTGAAGAGAACCCAAAGAGCCTCTTGCCATGAATGAAATAGGAGAATGCAAAAGTTGGCTTGAAACTCAACATAAAAAACCTAAGATCATGGCATCCTGCCCCATCACTCCTTAGCAAATAGAAGGCGAAGTCAAGGAAGCAGTGACAGAATTCATGTTCCTGGGATCCAAGATCACTGCAGGTGGTGATTGCAGCCATGAAATTAAAAGATGCCTGCTCCTTGGGAGGAAAGCTATGTCAAACCTAGACAGCATAATAAAAAGTAGAGACATTACACAGCCAACAAAAGTCTGCATAGTCAAAGCGATGGTATTCCCAGTAGTAATGTATGGTTGTGAGAGTTGGACCATAAGGAAGACCAAGCACTGAAGAACAGATGTTTTCAAATTATGGTGCTGGAGAAGACTCTTGAGAGTCCCTTGGACTGAAAAAAGATCAAATCAATCAATCCTAAAGGAAATCAAACCTGACTGTTCCCTGGAAGGACAGATACTGAAGCTGAAGGTCAAATACTTTGGTTATCAAATGAGGAGGGATCACTCACTGGAGAAGACTTTGATGCTGGGAAAGACTGAAGGTAACAGAAGAAGGGGACGGCAAAGGAGGAGATGGTTAGACTGTGTTACCAGTGCAACAAATGTGAAATTGAGCAAACTCCAGAGGATGGCAGAAGACAGGAGGGCCTGGCATGATGTGGTCCATGGGGTCGTGAAGAATTGGACTGTGCAACTGAACAACAACAAAAAGTGGTGGAATGACTCACTGATAGATGTTAGTATCTACCACCAACACAGTAAGTTTTCTTATTTACTGGATGGATAAAACTGGATAAAAGCAAGTTGTCCAGGGTCTAATGAAACCTTGATTAATTTGGAAATTTAATTCTCAGTTTAGTCAGCTGTGATGATTTCAGGAAGGATAAAGAGCCTCCTGCAGCTGTGGAGGTGCATTGATGCCATTATTGGCAGGCCCTATATCTTGGGTGGTTAGTAGACAAAAAAAAGTGAGCAATAGATATATGTCCACTATAGGTTTTAGAAAAGATACTATTGAAGGACACCGAAGAAGATGGGAGTTGCCTGTGTCATACCCAGCTTCTATCACTGTTAAAAATCTAAGGTTAGTGTATAATTCTGCACTAAGCCTTCTTCTCGCTCTCTCAGTCAGGCTCCAATAGAAGGCATCTTGTAGATTGATTTCAGAGATTTTTTATTATTATTCTTAGAAAACACTCAGTGGCCATCTGTGACTGTCTCCCTTGGAAATATCCAGAGATCACTGCATCTGATCTTAATCCAACCATAAGCTATTTGATATCAGTATATAGAAATAAAATGCCTTTAAATCCTAGCATAGCCAGTAGGTATGGTATATATCAATCTACTCTCTTCAGACTAAGAAGGATGGTTTTCATCCCAAAAGCTTACAATGTGCTGTTTTTGCAATATATCGGCCTGGGTCCAGAATGTCACATTTAGTCAATTTCAAATTTTAATAATTCAGGTTGCCTTGAATATGGGTGCCTTGAAATCACTTCCTAGAACACAGTATAAACTTTAGTGGTTGGATAAAAGTGGATAAATTAATTTGTCTTTTCATCTTGAGTTAGCCCTTGGAAGAAATCATTATCATAAAACCACTGTAAATCTATAGGCCTGGCAGCCTCTGCCCTGAAGAGGCAAAGGACTTGAGTAAATATGGAGATTTAGAGATTTACTGTCTTATCCTTTGAAAAGGTAATTTCCCTAGGTAGAAATAAAGAGATGGGCATGGAAGTGGAAAGAAACTTAAGCATTACACAGCTGGACTCTGCTGTAGCACATTTAAGAATTCATTTTCTTTAGGAATGCTTATTTTTATCAGTAATGTTCATTTTCCTAATAATCATAATAGTTAAAAATATGAGAAATTTTATTTTGTTATTCTATAGAACACAAGGACCAAAAGAGAAAAGGCAGAACATTGTAAACTAAACTCTGTGTCATCAATAATTTTGCAGCATATGCAATTCAGGAGAAATTTGGTAATGACTCTGTTATAAATCAGGGGTCATTATGAATGCCCTTCTGTCAAATGGGACACAAGACTTCATTGGAAGGCCTAGGACAGTGGACCAATCTATGGGAGGAAGTGTTGGAGAAACCTTATAAGCTCTCTTCACCTCTTTCCAATAGACATTTGCTGCATATTATTGCCCCCTTTCCAATAATGTTGGATCAGCTGGTCATCTATGGTAATCCATATTGTTTTGGGATATATGTTAATTTTGCCTAAACTGTGTGACTGGATAAGCTATAAGCAGGAATGGTAGGAGCAGTATGGGTTGCTAGAGGCAAGGTATGGCTAATTGGTAAACACCCTGAGGCACCTAAGAATTAGGAGCTATTTATTGCAAAGCTAAGGAGGTTGGGGAAGGATACTGATCAGCATCATGCTGATCAGCATCAGCCAAGTCCTTCATTGCTTGGGTGGGAAGATGCAGAAGGGTGATGAAGTGTCAGTGATGCTGATCAGTCATTAATAAATCTAGTTTCAGCCCATATGGTTGGTGTCTCATGGTCTTCATTTTGAGGTGTACTACAATTGTTCTCCTATTTCAGCTCCACATGTTACTAATTAATTACATTCTTTCTTTACAATATCTACTCTGTTCTCCCTGAAATTCCTAAGCTTGCCTACAAATGGGGCTTCAGTTCCATCACCCTCATTTGTTCAAAGGCTTCTTAGAACTCCATCTTTCTGGCCTTGCTGCCTTCTGTGCCCCAAATTGTCTCTTAGAATTCTCTCTCTCTCTCTGTCTGTCTCTCCCCCTGCATCCCTCTGTTTCTGGGAAAACACATTGGGAGATCCCAAGCTAACTGTTCCCTCTCGATGATGCTTACGGCTGTTTCCTAATGGATGATCCAAGCAGATGACAGTATGATGTCTCCTGAGTTCCTTTTAAGCACTTTCTGTTCCAAGAAGGCAGGAGAAAGCCAGGATCAACACTTTGGAGAAGACATGGTGCTTGATTTCAGTTCCAAAGAAGGGGTAGGGTTGATCCTTGCATGGCCACAGAGAGAAGCTGCCAAGCCCAGAAAAGCTGCTTCTACAGACAGGCCAACAATGCACTCTTGTGATGCTCTAGCCCAGGATGAGCTCAGCACTTTGCTAGTCATCTAGCTGATAGGCAGAAAACCACAACTCTCTTTTCTTTATTGTTCCATTCAAGACACTTTGGATTTTATTCCAGGCACCCAGGGGAAAAAAAAATTGGTGAGTCTCATGGTGCCTGTTGGTGCTACACTGGGGATTGCTATTATCAGTGTTCCACAAAAACCTATAGCTGACCTATAGGCCGCTGTTCCTAATAGAGGATCCGTCTTGTATCACAAAGCTGTATTTCACACAGACAAGGCAGAATGCCCTGTACACTGGCACAAGGTTAGATTCCTCTTATTATTTGTAAGGAAGTGTCTTCTTACATTAGAGTTGAGACTTTTGTGTTTGATAATAAAAAGTGCTGCGTTCACACCTGTCATTTGCCTGCTTATTTTAGCTACGGTGCTTCACTAAACAGTAGGGAATATGATTCTGATGCACCTTTCTATATTTTTGTTGTTATTAGCTTGCTAGGATTTCTTTTGTTGCAAAAACTGGTTCTTATCTTTTAGCTGCTTTTCCTCAAATATCTATAATAAAGTTCCTTTTATACTTTATCTTAACTCTCTTATGGTCAGAAAGAAGCCAAAGGAGCAGCCAACATTCTGAAGTAAGAATTAGGTTAAGAAGTCAGAGTGAAAAGCCCCAACTAGAATACAAATGTGTTTTTTAGGTTTATGCTGTTTTATCTGTGTCTCATCACACACACACACACAAAATCCTGGAAAATATAGTTTGGGGAGATACTGGGACTTGTTCTTCATTTTTATTATTATTAAATGGCCTGATTATACATATCTCAGAAACACTGTATATATGGGAAAAATTAGGATTTATCTCAGTAAGTATCAGTCTTTTGACTAGTTTTGCATTTTCACAGTTGGCGGGATTTAGCGAGGAAGCTGTCCATTGGTGGTAAAATGACACCACACCCCAAATATTTCCATATTTTTTCCTCTCTTTGCTGGGTGAATGTTGGGTTTACACTCAAATTACTCTTACTGATTATTTTGGCCAAAATAAAGAGCCAGTTCTCCCCACCCCCACTACATTTCTCAATTCCTTCTAAATTTCAAGCTGCAGATTTTAGTGGAGTAGCCATCATATGGTAATGAATGCAGCCCTAGAAAACAAAGGAGGAGGAGGAGGAGGAGGAGGAGGAGGAGGAGGAGGAGAGAGGAAGAGGAAGAGGAAGAGGAAGAGGAAGAGGAAGAAGAGGAGGAGGAAGAAGAAGAAGAAGAAGAAGAAATTGGATTTATACCCTGCCCTTCACTTGGAGTCTCAGAGCGGCTTACAAACTCCTTTCCCTTCCCCTCCCCACAACAGACACCCTGTGAGGTAGGTGGGGCTGAGAGAACTCCAACACAAACTGCTCTTTCAGGAACAGCTCTGCCAGAGCTTGTGACTGACCCAAGGTCACATCAGCAGGTGCAATTGGAGGAGTGGGGAATCAAACCTGGTTCTCCCAGATTAGAATCCACACACTTAACCACTACACCAAACACCAAAGGACAGCCATGCCTGTGTGACCTGGGAGCATACTGATCCTCAAAGTTACCAGAATGTTCTATTCTTTTCCCTTCCCTCCTTGGTGAATTTACAATGGGCAAAATTGGGGGGGGGCCTTTGGGTAGAAGAAGCTCTCCCTTGAGACATGCTTCAGAGGAATAATCATGCTAGATGCTTTGTGGAGACTTTGAACGTGACAGATTGACACAGAATTTGAAAATAGGTGACCAGACAGATGAAGAAAGAAGGTAAAACTGAGATGAACAGAGCCTGAGCATCAAATCTGGGTCCATTAACATGTTTCTTCCTCACACTCTAACAGCACAGAGATGAGATTTAGACCAAGGAAAATACTATTGTGTTTATTTTATCTTTTCCTGGGCTCATATGTTTATAGTCTTTTGTTGTTCAGCTACACAATTTCATTGGTTCTATCTAATGACTGCTTATGTATTTAAGGATTTTAAAAAATCTTTTTTCACCTGAAACTGGAGTTCTTTGGCCTTTGGAACCATAGACAAAGCACCATGCTTTGGCTTGTGCTAGTCAAAATATAAGAGCGAAGCAGGAAGAACCTGCCTAGATGGAAAGATTTCTAACAAGTTTGCTTCTACCTCCAAAGAGGCTGAAACAAGGAGGTGTTTTTTGAATTTGAACAGATTGCCTGACTGTTGGCCATCTAGTTGCAAGGCTTCTAGTAGCCTGCTGGTGACAAACACTATTTGTTAAAGGGAATGAGTAAGATAAAGCTGGTAAGGTGAACTAATTGAAGTCTAGTGGCTGAGTAAATTCCTCATTCATTGCCCATGGTAAAGACCAGGGCCCCTGGAGTCGTTTTATCACACAAGGCATCTGCATTTAAGACTTTTTCTCAATTTACTGACCTGCTTGTATTACTTATCCCAAATTCATTATACGCAGGCACTGGATCATTCAAAATCAGCCACTTTTTAAAGTATGTGTGTTTCTTTTGCACTTGTAGTCAACAACATCCATCATGCTGACCCATACTCAGAACTTATTGGAATTCCTAGGTGGCAATGTGAGCACAACACAAAGAATTTGCAATCCAATTTGGAAAGCTCGATAAACATGAACTTGCTCAACTTTTGAACGCAGTCATTTATCTTCATTTTATATTTTTCTTGAGTGTCACAACTAGGTGTTTGGCTAAAATCAATGAGGGTTGATGCAAAGACTGAAATGGAGGTTAGACTTCAATGTGGTTCAGCAATCTAGTTTAAGCATATTTTATGCCTGAAAAATAGTTCAGGGCCTTAGATGGGTATTTGATGGCCATGAATGATATCTTACAAAATTTAGATTGCAATTTTTTATTTGAAGGATGCTTCCAAAAGTCTCCTCATCTAATTTTTAAAATGGATTTTGGAGTTCCAGATTATCTTGTTTGCTTCCAGAGTGGAATTGTTCATTAGGAGCTCTCCTTCATTCAATTTACTTCTGAATTTTGTACAAAATGCTATGCATTCATAGGCTGCAGTCAGACATGCCTTAAATCCAACTCAGCTGTGAATGCCTGATGGATCTAAAGGGCATGATCAGACAGCAACATCTGGGAAAGGACCTGCAGCCATCAGCACCCCGTGCTACCCTGCCATGGAAGCAGAGTTAAAAGATAAATTCCAGTCCTAATGCTTGCCAATGGGCTATGGATGGATTTTCTCCTGTCTGATAGGTCAAGCATGCGCTCAAGCCATTGGGATGGTCTGCCCATTCCATCATGACTCAGTGCCATTTTCCCCCCTTGCTTAGCAGTATGTGCTTAACTGCATACTCCATGGGGAACTCTCAGTGTGGAGGAAACAAAAGGCAACCCCCCCCCACTTGGCTGAATGTGCTGTCTGATTGGGCAGTGACAGGATGAGCCCGCAGCTACAAAGGATGTGTGATCGCACAACACCATGTCAATGTCAACTGGAGAAAATAGGCTTGCTTCTTCTCCACATCAAATGGTATGTCTGACCGCAGCCATTTACATTCATCTCGCACAACTCTGTATTACCAGTGCATACATATATACTGATAACATGGTCAAGAAAACAACAACAGCCAGGGGTCTGAGTCCAGTGGAGTACCATGGATGGAAGTAGGTGAGATCTGTGACAATTTCACCCTTCTTCTGCAGACTTCTGACACCCAGCTATGGTATTCCATTGAGCCTCTTTACCCAAGATCAAGATTTAGGAAGGTATTTGGGGCTGCAACAGGAAAAGGGAGGAAGGGAAGGGCTGTTCCATGGTCAATAATCCTCTTCGTTCACAGAAATCTTCTGGGATCTAAGCCACAACTACATTAAGCTATTAGATCTTAATTGTTCATCTGAGCCTTCAGTGATCTTATACCAATTTTTGTGTCACTTCTATATATCTGGAGCATTACGACAAATTGTCTTTATGGCAGTGCTTACAGCCTCAACTCAACTTGTGTGGATATTCTTTTAATAAGATTGCAGCCTGCTGAAATCTACTCAGTGGTGTACTGGTCTTCCTTCCTTAGAGGGGACATGATTGCAGACTTCAAGTATCTGAAGTGCTGTCATGTAGAAGATGGAACAGATCTATTCTCTCTTGCTCCAGATTGCAAGACTAGATCTAATGGGTGGAAATTACAAGGGACTTGTTACCTGCTAAATATCAGGAGAAACTTCCTAACTGTAAGAGTGGTTGAGCAGTGGAACAGACTACCTCGGGAGGTGGTGGATGCTCCTTGGCTGGATGTTTTCAAGCGGAGGCTGGATGACCATCTTTCAGGTATGTTGTAGGTATGTAGGGCTATCTTTCAGCTATGCTCCTGCAGAGTGCAGGGAGTTGGACTAGATGACCTGCCAGGTCCCTTCCAACTCTAACATTCTATGATTCTATGATTCTGTGATTCCTTCCACTAATGTCTTCAAGCGACCTGTATGATGTTAACAATAAAATAAAATTGATTTGATTTGGAAAGTACAATGGTCAGGATTCCTTGAGAAGATGCAAAGACACTTTAAGTATGTGGCGTAGACATGCTAAAAGTACATATGATTAAGGTTGATTCCCAATTTCTTTCCCCTACTGTTTCAAACTGAAAATTCCCTCTACAGTTTTGCTTCTCCCTTATGCAAGCTGAACTTTTGGCTTATTTGCACACCATTTGCAGTTTCTTTGCTCTACCTGCTGAACGTCACAAGCTGTTAAAGTCACAAACTGTTAAAAGCCTAGGAACTTTCCATGAAGCAAAGTGGGTGAGAAAGAATAGGCAGAGATGCAGACCTGGCCTAAAGAAGCGTTCATACCAGCTTCCATTTTTCTCCCTAGTTAGACTCTAATTGTACAATCTTAAGGAGAGTGAGACCCTTCTGTGCCATTCAATGACTTTAGAAAGGTGCAGTTCTGTTTAGGATTGCAGCATAAATCTATCAGTCCAGTAATTCAACCTTCATGACTTCTGAAGTGTTCCAGCATTATGTCTCTTTCTGTGGATCAGGTGAGGTAAAGATTAATATATTAGGCTTCACCTTTCCTTATCTGATTTTTTGGTATATTTTTCAAGTTCTAAGAAATTTGGATCAGAGATTCTTTATCATTAGTCTGCATTATGTAATAAGTGGATTGTGCAGAATGAAAGAAAGGGCACCTTGGAACATTTAGTTTAATCATTTCTGAGTTTTGAAGAGTCCTACATCAAACAATTTTCTTAAAGGGGACAATATCACAGTTTCCCCTAGTTTCCATAGCATGCAATATTTCTATTATCCTTTAAATTAAATCCTATTATCCTGGATCAAATTCACTGTTGCCCAGAGAATTGCCAAGGTTGAGACGAAGAGGTTTAGCACCTGAAATAACAGACCCTCAGTTTGAAAGGATCCTTCCTTTGAGATTTGACTGTGAATGGGTGTTTCTAAGGCTACAGATTGCTGCCTGAGGTTTTGTATTCAGGCAAATGGTGTTTGGCAAATCAGAATATCAGGGGAGGCAAGATGCTACAATGCCTCATAATGTGCTCTTGCATCATTCTGATCACTTCTGACATGACAAGCATAATAATATTCCATGATTTTATGCAGCTATTTTATCCCCATTGAAGTGGAATTATAGAAGTCTTAATATACCTTTTTACAGTGAGTGCATAACTATATGCTACTAGTCCTATAAATATATGACAAGTTTTCCTTTATGCATATTATTACCATTTGGATAACTGTAAGATGATTCCATTCCCTATTTCAAAAAGGTACCGTCATAAAACTTTGCTTTGACAGGGGACCTACCTGCATGCCTCATACCCTGACCCACCATCAATCTAACAATGAACCAATCTATGCAAGAAATACATTTTACGGACACTACTGTAAAAATACAGAATGGACACATAAACACCACCTTATACCAGAAACCTACTGACCAAAAACATATCTACATGCCTCTAGCTACCACCCTAAACATACCAAACTCTAAGCTCTAAGCTACAGCTCCATCTGCTCCAATCCTACAGAGATTCTCACCTGAGGGATCTACAACAAAACTTTTTGGAACTAAAGTATCCAACTGATGAAGTCAAGAAACAGATTAACAAAGCCGGAATGGTACCCAGAGAAAACCTGTTGCAAGACAGGCTCCAAAGAAACAATAACAAAAAAAAAATACTATCACATACAGCTCTCAATTCAAAACAATTGAATGCATCATCAATGACTTACAACCTCTACTGGATAATGACAGTTCTCTTTCACAAGTACTGGGGGAAACCTTTTCTTGCATACAGACAGCCCCCCAACCTTAAACAACTTATCCCCAAAATAATACAACATCTAATTTGATCATGGACACTGGTACTAGAGCTTGCAATAAACTTATATGTCAACTTTGGTGCCACTTACACCCAGATAAATAACACAATCACTGGACCTAACAACACCAACTGCACCATCTTAGACTTATTCACTCGCTCTTTTTCTAGCATTGTATATGCCATCAAATGCCAACAATGCCCTTCAGTTCTCTACATAGGGAAAACAGGTCAATCCCTATGCCAAAGTTAAAATGGACACAAATCTGTCATCAAGAATCACAAAACTGAGAAACCTGTAGGAGAACATTTCAAACTCCCAGGGCAGTCAATGGGAAATCTCAAAGTAACTTTTTTACTGCAAGGGAATTTCAGAAATAGACTAGAATGGGAGATTACTGAATTATGAGTTATTACAGCACTCAGGACAATGGAACCCCCAGGACTTAACAGAGACATTGGGTTCTTATATCACTATAAGTCACTCAGTTCTCACATACCCAGAATTAAACTTTGTTGGTGTTAAAGGTGTCACTGGACTCGAACTTAATTCTCACACCTGATATTAACTTTTGTATTTGTATGCTAATTTGCTGCCGATCTCAGATATACTTATTTCCCCGTTACTTATGCATCTTGATTCTAACAAGCCTTTCCTGGCAACTAACCACCCCCACCCCATCCTATAGGAGAGAAATTCTTTATCTTCTGCAGAGCAGCAATTTCCAAAAGTACAAAGTTTGAGTCCAGTGGCACCTTTAAGGCCAACAAAGTTTAATTCTGGGTATAAGCTTTCGTGTGTGTACACACTTCATCAGATACATTGAAACAGTTTCTGCTTCAAAATACATATAAGAGAGACTTGATTGTTGCTTGGATTTCACATACACATTCTCTCTCTCTCTCCCTCTCCCTCTCCCTCTCTTCCCATGGGGGAAATGTAAAAGTCCTATTTCAGACCAATAGGTGAGACTGAATAGGGAGAGGTTCATAACAGCACAGTTAAATGTTGAACATATTGACCATTATTTATATTTGAACAGTCTGCATATGTTCTTGACTGAGAGGTATGACATATCTCCCTCTGTTCCTTACAATTGCCTCACCCATTATTCATTTTGAGGAAAGGCATACAAACTGCTTGGATCAGTAATAATCTGGGCATGTGTTTTCTTGCTGTGTTTTGCCATAGCTGCCCCCTCTCTACTTCTTCTGTTCTTCCCAAGCACCAATTTACAAAAGAGGTTGTAACTCTAGGAGTGAGCTATTTATGGTGCTTTTCTTGACATGCACTCCCTTTGCTAAGAACACTTTGGTCAATTTCAAGTCAGGTAAATTTCCTAGTCTGGCAAACTGAGTCGATGCCATTTTCCAAACTAATAATTGGAGTGCCCCCTCCATTGGAGATGAAATTGACTAAGAGTTACAGGTGTTAAGAAAACTTTAGTCAATTTCATCTTTGGTGCACTGGATGAGAATAGTTTATTGACCTGTAGAAACAAGAATGTGGAATGACCAAGGCTTCCTTAGTGTGTACTTTTTTTTGGGGGGGGAGAGAAAGAGAGAGAGAGAGAGAGAGAGAGAACACTCTGAAGGGGTTATGGAAGAAGAATAGAGGGAAGAATGCTGCCTATTGGACAAGTGGGAAAGTACAACATACAACCTAATTTAGCTACTTTTCAAAGATGACTCAGGACATGTATGATCAGAAGTCATCCAGTTTCCATGACAAATGCTGCCATTATGCAGATATAGAACTGCTTGCAATACTCTTTGAGAATAAATATTCAAACCAATCAAAATAAAGCCCTGACTGGAAAAAGGGTATTTCTGACATGGTAAATTCTTAAGGAAATAATTATTTTCATGAAGTTCTCAGCCATTCCAGCATTATTAAAGACTAGATGGACCATTGGTCTAATCCAGCAGGGTTCTTCTCATGTTCTTAAGAATAATGTGGCAGCTGATAATGTGTTTATATATAGAGATATAGATATAGATAGATACTAGGAATAAGGCCCATTGTGGAAATAAATGCAATGAGCTCTAAAAAGAGGCTCTAGGAGAGTGCCCCGGTCTTGGGCACTCAGTGTCAATTTGCTGTGGTGACCTCAGCAGGGTGTAATGACACAGAGTCCACCATTTTCTCCAGAGGAACTGATCTCTGCTACCTGAAGAGCAGTTGTAATTCTGAGTGATCTCCAGCCCTCGCCTGGAGATTGGAAACACTGGTTCCTCAGGAGGAAAAGTACAGTTTTTCTCTGCAATGGGGACCAAAGCAGCTAACATCATTCTCCTCTCCCACTTTTGACTTGCACAACAACCCTGTAAGGTAGGTTAGGCTGAAAGTCTGTGACTGGTCAAAAATCACCCAGTCAGCTGCCACAGCAAGAACCTGGGTCTAGCAGACACTGCTCTGAAGTGCTGACTGCTACATCTAGGATAGCCAACCTCCAGGTGGAGCCTGAAGATCAGGTATCACAACCAAACTCCAGACAACAGATCTCTTCCCTCCCCTGGAGAAAATAACTGCTTTAGAGGGTAGCCTCTATGGCATTCTGTTTGGCTGCGGCCTCTCCCCTCCCCAAACCCTGACTTTCTTAGAAATTCCTTAGGAATTTCCCAACCTGGAGCTGGCAACCCTAGTCAGGATGGGCCCCAATGAGTTCCTCAAAAAGGCCTGAAAGGGTTTCCTTTCTTTGTCTTTTTACTGACAGAACCAAGCTTCATTGACTAGCCACAGCCACTGAGGGAAAAGTTAGTCCCATAGAGGAGCCAAGCAGTAGAAGTGTCTTTGTCGGGAGACACAGCTGTTTGCCAATAATTCTGACAGGGAACAGTGGTTGAAGGGGGAGTGGGTGGAGAAGACGAGCAGAAGCTGTGCTCACTGAGGAAAGTTTTGGCGGGCGCCGCTTCTGTGGGCGAGACTCAGGCAATGCAGCCAGTGTATGGGGACAGCTTTTGAGTGACACATCATGAAGCAAACTGATTTAGGTGTTTGTGGAATGTTCAGAAAGTGCCACCCTGAAGAAAACATTCCATGGTTCTGTTACCTTCAAATTCAGCACCTAGTTCAGGAATGGCTGTCCAAAATCACTGTTTCTCCTACATTTTCGAAATTTGAACTCCTGATCAGAAATAAAACCAGAGAGGTTAAAGGTTTAATCTCAAAGATATATAAACTTCTATGCTCATTACTACAGCAAAATACCTTAACCTCACAAATCAAATGGCAAATCGACTGCCAAAATAGACTTCAAATTGACTCTTGGGATTAAATCTGGAATTCACCCAACTTTTCCTCAAAAAGTTTCTGCATCAAATTGAACTCCTTTAAAACTCGTCATCGTTGGTACTTAACTCCTGCAAGGCTAAATAAAATGAACCCAAGAATTAGCAAACTCTGCTGGAAAAAAATGCAGAATGACTGGAGACTTTATACACTGCTGGTGGTCCTGCCCCTCAGCCCAACAGTTCTGGACTCAAATACTACAACAAATTACATAATTACTGGTTATAACTTACCATTCTTACCTGAGACAGTATTATTGGATGTCCTTCCGAATACCTGTAAAAGAAAAACTTCTATAACACTAATCTCAATGTTATTAGCAATCGCAAGGATTACTCTGGCCCAAAATTGGAAAAATCAAAATCAACCCACACTACACTGTTGGCAAAATAAAATATGGGAACATTTTGTATATGGCAAAATAGTTTCTCATCAAAAATATTTTCAAGCAACTTGGTCCCCCATGGTGTGTTATCTTACAGAAATGGAAATCATTCCTAAAAACAAATATTACCAAGATCTGTTATATTTTTGATTTGCAGTATCTCTCTATTAGCCTCCATTGATTTGTAGTAGATCAGATAAGTAAAAGAGTTATTGAAGGTCAGTAACAGCTTGTGGATATCTGTTATAATGATGTACTGTTGAAATTATTGTTTTGCTTTATTTTTAAAATTAAAATATTAAAAGTACAAAAAAAAAGAAAGTGCCACCACACTACTCAATTATCTATAAGGAGAGATGAAGCACAAGACACTGACTTCTTTGTCAGATACCTGACAAAGGGAGCTGTGACTCTTGAAAGTTAATAACTCTGAAAATCTTGTTGATCTCTGTGATGCTACTGGACTTCAGTCCAGCTGTTCATATGGTAGTTGTCACAGCACAGTTCTGCACATGAATAATACCTGCATAGTCCCACCTCTTCATTGGATAATATAACCTGGGGCTGCACTCACCCATTAGATCAGATTCTCACCTTAGTGAAAACTATTATATCTGGTCCTGCAGATGGATGTTCATGTCTCATTTGTACAGTGGAGTGCCTGCAACTAACTTTTGGTTTGTTTTCCAGCTACATTCCTCTTGGGAAAAGCAGGATCTGGCCACAGTCATATGACCATACTTCCAGGCTTGATTACTGCAGTATCCTACATGGATTGTCTTTGAAGACTGTTTGGGAGCTTCATTCAGTACCAAATTTAGCACCTTGGCTACTGACTGTTCCATCTTTTTGAGAACACATCTAATTGGTTTTTGGAGAACTATACTACTTACCAATTTGTTTCCATATACAATTCACAGTACTAGTGTATACAGTTAAAGCCCTAAATGTATTTTATGGACCAACTGCTTTTGTACAGACCTATATGAGCACTAAGCTCAATAGCATAGGACATATTAAGTGTGCCCACATTCATGCAAGTGAGTTGCTGTAATGGCCAGTCTTTTCTGTGGTGGCACCTCACTGGCATATTTTCCCTCCCCAACTATTTAACTGGCACTTTCTTTACTAGCTTTTAGGTCCCAGGTTAAAAAAAAATCTTATTTTTCTTGCTTTTTTGGTGATTTGCTTCTGTGTGTATATTTCTGGCTTGCTTTCTTATTTAGTTATTTGAGTTTTTATCACAACTAAATTAAATTACACAGTCGTGTATCTTCTGCTATTTTTAATCTGCAGATAAATTAGATTGTTTTAAAATAAATTAATTGTTTTTTACATGGCTGCTGTTTTTATTTTAATGTTCTTATTGTTGCTGGTTTATTAGTTTGCTTGATTATGGTCACTTTATTGATTTCAGTTTTGTACCAAAAATGTCATGGCTATGAGATGGCAGATGAACAAACAAATAAATAAATAGCCTAATTGGCATTTTTTTTATAAGTCCAGAGAGGAAACCAAGATTAGATATTGATGTGAATAATATGAATAGGTCATTAAATGGGCTTGGTAGATAAATACCAAGTGGGAATGATATTACATCCACCAGCTACACCTTCAATAAAGCAAGCTATGAAATCCATAGTAACAATGAAACATCAGCATTATGGATTCAAGCAATGTTCAGAGCACTAGTATTAAAGCATCCTCTTGGATCAGTATAAGAGCTGCTAATACAAACATTTTATGCTATATTGAGAAAAAATTATTTGCCTCTCCCCTCACATATATTTTTTTATATATAAACAATGAAACATAATAATATTATCTTGTTTTTCTGCACATCTTTGCCCTGAACTTCAGGTTCATTCAGCAATGGTACAGACAATAAAAATTAACATTTCCAACCATCCCTGCATTTAGAATTGATCAGATAGTTCATGCTGAATAATTTATAGCTTCTTTTCTGTATGCATAAATAATCAGCAAACAATTATTCCAACTTGTTGTTTTGAATTATTTGTTAAACACTTTCCATGAATTATTGTTGGTCTGTTACACTTTCACAGGCAGCTACCATGGAATATTTCATATTCACTCTAGCTGCCATCTTGTACAAAGTAATCCATGCATAAGTAAAAACCATTGATTTCAATGGGATTTTTATGAAGCTGACGGTGCACACAAATGATTGTAGCCCCATTTAGCTTTGGTTCAAAGCCTATTATTTTCTGCCTCTGACAGAATAACTATATACCAAATAATTAAAAATTCTTTTTGAGAAAGCTCACAACTACTAACTCCAATTTAGATTTACTGAGAAAATTATTTTATAATCTGAATCATGATACATTAAAATATTGGAAGAAGTCCTACTCTTACTGAGACAACTTCATTTCATGTAGGTATTTTCTTTAATAAGTGGGTTGTATGGAGTAGAGTGTTGGAGTGGGACTGCAGAGACCTGGGCTGAGTCCATTCAGCTATTGACCTCAATGCAGGACCCTTAGCCAAGGCATTCTGTCTCAGGTAACTTAATTCACATGGTTGTTGTGAGGATATCATAACCAGTCACCCCAATTACCCCATCCTAAAGTGGTGTGGGTTTTTTTTTTGAAAGGGTAAAATATAAATGTGAAAAAAGCAAAAACTAATCAACAATTGCAATTCAGTACCTACTTTATGTTGAATTAATGGCAGAAAGGTTAGGAAACCATCATACAACCATGGAATCATATTGTGGGGAGGATGTGGACAGAATGGAGGGGGTGCAAAGGAAAGTGACAAGGATGATTGGGGGCCTGGAGACCAAGCCCTATGAGAAAAGGCTGAGAAACTTGGGAATGTTTAGTCTGGAGAAGAGGAGGTTGAGTGGGGATATGATTGCTGTCTTTTTTTTTTTTTTTTGTAAATACAGTTTTTTATTGGATATATCACATGTTCATACAATTTAAACAAATCACTACATATCCATTTTTCTTTCTCCCTCTCCCCCCCAAACAAGGCTTCCCGCACTGCTCCAACCCCATTAATGTCTCTCTTATTCTATTACAATTACTTCTAAACTTATATTCTCTTACTAACGGTAACAATTCAAAAGTCTAACTCTCTTTCATTTTCTTCTTAATAACTATCAAAACAAATCAAACCACGTTTAACATCCCAGTTTTTCAACAAGTATTCTTGAAAGTCTTTCCAGTCTTTGAAAAAAGTTTCATCTTCTTCGTTGTTTAACTTTCTTGTTAGTTTGTCCATTTCTGCCATAAACAACGTCTTTTTAATCCATTCCCATGTTTCAGGTACTTTATCTTGTTTCCAACATTGAGCAAAAGTCAGTCTAGCTGCTGTAATCAAGTACCATAATAATGTTCTCTTGGCTACATTTATTTCCTCCATTTTAAGACCTAGCAATAACATCTGTGGGTCTTTCTTAAAAGTACATTTCAGAATTTTTTGTATCTCATTGTGGATCTTAGTCCAATAACATACTGCTTTATCACATGTCCACCACATATGGTAAAAAGACCCTTCATGTTTCTTACATTTCCAACATTTGTTAGACATACTTTGGGATATGATTGCTGTCTTTAAATATTTGAAGGGCTGTCACTTAGAGGAGGGCAGGGAACTGTTTCTGTGGGCAGCAGAGGACAGGACTCACAATAATGGGTTTAAATTAAGGGCAGAAATGTACTGGCTGGATATTAGGAAAAACTTTTTTACAGTAAGAGTTGTTCAACGGTGGAATCAGGGAGGTGGTGAGCTCCCCTTCACTGGCAGTTTTTAAGCAGTGGCTGGACAAACACTTGTCAGGGATTTTCTAGACTGATCCTGCATTGAGCAGGGGGTTGGACTAGATGGCCTGTACAGCCCCTTCCAACTCTGTGATTCTATTCTAAGCATGAGAAAATGGGAGTACTTGCTGCCACATCCTTCAGAAAGGAAATCCACATCAGAGCACCATTACCAGATGGTCCTTACCTAGATATATGTAAAAGGCTAGCCATGTTCTCGATGACTCACCTTCTACATGATTGAACTAGTCTTTCAAGGTCATTTGCATATGCGGGCTGATTGGGCCCAGGGCCGGCTCACCCGCTAGGTGAACTAGGCATTCGCCTACAGTGCGCCAGCCCTCAGGAGCACCATATAGTGCCCCACCCCCCAAAAGCCCCCCTGCCACCCTAACTGGGTGCCCACCACCACCGCCTCCAGAGCACCTGGCAGCTCACCTGTGGGGGCGGGGACAGCATGGCGGCACCACGGTGGCCAGCGGGATCTCCCCACTGCCACTGCCTCTGCTGCCACTGCAGAGAGCGCCTGGCCAGGGTGCAAGTCCCCCTCCTCCCTCAGGGAGGAGGAGGTGGGGGCAGCCAGTGGGATCTCCCCACTGCTGCTGCCACTGCCACTACTGCAGAGCACCCGGCCACAGCACAACTCGCCCTCCCCCTCTTCCCTCGGGGGGAGGAGGTGTGGGTGGCCAGCGGGATCTCCCCACTGCTGCCACAGCAGCTGCAGAGCACCCAGCCAGGGTGCAACTCCCCCTTCCCCTCCTCCCTTGGGGGGGAGGAGATGGGGCAGCCAGCAGGGACTCACCACTGCCGCCACTGCAGAGCGCCCAGCCAGGGCACAACTCACCTTCCCCCTCCTCCCTTGGGGGGGAGGAGGTGGAGGCAGCCAGAGGGATCTCCCCACTGCCACCGCCGCTGCTGCTGCAGAGTGCCTGGCCGGGGCAGAGCTCACCCACCCTCCCCCTCCTCCCTGAGGGGGAGGAGGTGGGGCTGGCATGGCCCAACTGGGAGGCAGGCACAGAAATACCTGGAGCCGGCCCTGATTGGGCCTCACTCCATTCCATATGCCATCCTCTCCCCCCATAGACAGTTGGAACACAGAGGTCATTTGCATATGCAGCCTGATTGGCCCTTGCCTCCAATATTCTAAACAGTTTGTTGTTGCTCTTGAGAGTCATTGAATAGGTCCTGAGGTGAAATATATCTCCCAATCTTCCCCTAAATGTTCACAGGGATTGCTCGTCTCCCTGTGGAGTCTGGAGATCTCCCAGAAATCAACGTGTTCCCCAGACACAAGACATCATTTCCCCTACAGTAAACAGATGCCTTGATACACATACTCAGAAAACATGGCCTAGAGGACGTGCATTTCTTCCTTAGCTGCCACTGTATAGCCCCAAATTAACATAAGCCAACCTCCAGGTGGTATCTGGAGATCTACAGCTATTACAACTGATCTTCAGATGACCACAATCAGTTCTCCTGGAGAAAATGGTTGCTTTGGGCAGTGGACTCTATGAAATTATTCCCTGTTGAGGTCCCTCCCTCCCCCAAATCCTGCCCTCCCTGGGCCCTACCCCTCAAATCTACAGGTATTTCACTACCCAGAGTTGGCAACCCTGGCTATGGAACTGCTTTCCAGATCTTTGGAACCCAGGAAACATAGAGGACATGCTTTTTGACCTTATCTGCCACTGCATAGCCCAAATCAACATACCTGTTACAACGCAGCTCTTCTCCCATACTACCCACTTCAGACAGAAGAATAACTGGAGGCAGCCCTGCCTTATAGGTAAGCAGAAGGAAATAAACACAGGTTGCCTCTCTCTATTTCCCCCTTCCCTTCGCCACCCCACCAGCCACAGCTGGGACACTCACCTGGAGCCTCTTTCTAGAGCTCATTGTATTCCTTCCCACAACAGGCCTTACTCCTAGTCTCCACATAATTTATGCAAATGTAGGCACCTGTGCAAGGGTTTTAGATGACAGTTTCACCAATGAGGCAGATTCATATGGGAGGAAACAGCCCTCCAGATACCCTGATGCAAATCATTTCAGGCTTTTGCATGATCTGATTCAGGAACAAGAACAAAATAATTAAATTCAATTAGGCCACAACTTATTGAAGGATATATTTAAAAATGATGTCACCTTGAAACTAGAGCTAATCACACCCGTTGGTTCAGCTTACCTTTTATTCACCAGCTGGAGACAATTTTTCATTGATTGTTTGGCTGTTCACAAGCAGTTGGTGCCAGTTAGCTCCATCCCACAGACCTCTCACCACAGCATGCCACTTGGCAGCCAATTGTATCAATAAACAGTGAGCAAAAGAATCTGTTAACCAGTGATTTATTTATTTCTAAAGATTTATGGTTTGGTGTTCATTTAACTCTGCATTATCAAAGTAACTTCGAGCATGCACATTTTTACACAACCTTATGGGAGGTGTAGTTTCCCCTCCCATATCATTTAATTATCTGACACAAAATCCATGACCCTTGGGGAGAATCAATTTCACCTACTGTGCAGATGCAAAAGCACCTGCAAGGCAAGGAAATGAAATCACCACAAGGAAATAAAAACTCTATCACCACAGCTACTGCTGTTCAACAGCTGTTCAACTCAGATGGCAGTGAACCAAACAGATCTAAGGTTCATCTCACTAGTAATCACAGCTGTTGAATACTGTATGTTCACCTGCTGAATCTATTCACAATGAAGTTTGCAACATCTCTACTTGAAACTCACTTCTTCCCAGTCTCTGGGCAGGTAACCCTACACTAGATTGGATGCTCATAACCTAATTCTTAAGGTTGTATGAATGGGATCTATCAGTTCCAGTACCTTTGGGCTACCTAGTTGTGCATTTTCTCCTTCTGTACACACAGTTAACTCCATACATCTCCACCTGCTTTATACTGTGCCACTCTCATCCTTTTTCCTTTCAGAGAGATGCCTCAAGATGCTTTCTCCCATCCTGCTATTCTACATAAACCTGCATTTCCCTTGCCTTCAGATTGTGCCAATCTCTAATACAGATAAAATAGCTAATAAAAGGCTAGTTTCTCTCTCTATACACATATCATACCATTGGTTCAGTGTGAAGCCCAATACCTTCTGAACCTTAAATGGAGTGCACTAAAGAACAAACTTAAAATCTGTGCTTCTCAGATAAATCAGGAACATGCACATTTAAACAATCCTACTCTCCCACACTTGACAACCAAGTTATGCCCACAGTAACTTTTATGTAGGATGGATGCATGTCTATGCCAAGCCAGAAATGAGCTGGTCTCACCTAACAGAGGAGGGACATGTCTATTGACACTAAATCTCATACTATCATAGGAAGGTCATAAGGCAGACATTGCAATGAAGTTAAGCAGTTCTGAACCTGCTCAGTGACTGAGTGGGAGACCTCCTGGGAATAGTGTGTAAGCCACCGTGAGTTGTGTGATAGTAGGCAGGCTGGATATAAATGTAATAAATAATAAATAAATGCCTCTGTCCTGTTTCCCATCAAGGAGCGAAAACTCTTGCTTAGCCAGCACTGTCAAGGAAGAGCCAAATCCATTAAAATCTACTCTCAGCTGTGAGAGGTAGCCCACTGTAAACAATAAATTTAATTGGGTCTTACCAACAATTATAAAAGTAACCCACTCAGAATCTGGGCCATATTACTATATTTAGTGTGCCAGATTGAGTTGGCAGGATTTTTCAATTATTCCCTAGAGGAAGGAAAGCGGATAGAGATTAAAAGCTATTTTACTCTGTTAATCCTTTTTGTACTGTACATTCCTACCATATCTCTTGCCAGAAATTGACTTTGTGCTAGGAAAATCGCATTCCTTTCATCATGGTGCTCAAATAACTTAGTGCACTTTACTTTTCTATGTTAATGTTGAAGGGAAAAATAGGTCTGCTTCTAACACTGTAACTTCAATAGCTATTCAGTGTACCATAGGAAGCCCTGTAGATGTGCCTATCAATATTGCAGTGAGGCTGACATATTCCTGCACAATGTAAGGGTAATAAACCTGTTTTTCTGCAAGCAAATCGAGATCTGGCATATAATGGTTTCAAAATGAAACCTTGCACTACATGTTACTTTGCCAGTTATTTGAAATATCTTTACTCTCAGATCCTGAGCTGACTCCTCTTGCAGCTCGGCTTAAACCGGATGGCTGGTGGTCTCCTCTTGTAGCTCAGTTTAAACTGAGCTGCAAGAGGAACCAGCCCCAGCTGAGGCAGCACAGATCTCTCAGCCCTCAGCTCCCTCCACCATTCAATATAGATGAATATACCCGAATAAATGCCGGGGTGGAGGGATCAGCTTTTTGGGGGCTCAGCTATACTGGTACCAGTCAGATTATCTGATCTGCATTTGGCTTAAATAATACCTGAAAATACTGGTAAGGTATTTTGGGGTATATTTTGGGCTCAGTTTATGATGAATGCCCCCATATCCACAGTGGTTATCAGTATGGAAGATTATATATGGAACAGGAACTTTTCACTGCTTTGTAGGGATATGATTTCAGGTCATGAAGGGCTTTATAGATTACACTAACTTTGTAACAAAAACAACATGACATCTGTACACTTCAGATCACAAAAAGGCCATATTTTCAGACTGCTGAGATCTAATTAGCATAAATTTTCTTTACTTTAGTAAACAGACTAACAAACCTCGTTTATACAGTAAATCCCCTTTTATGATCAAAGGTCCAGTGAATTTTTGCAAGTGAGAAGTTACATTATCAAATGAGACCCTACTCAGCTGACCAGCAATCAATGGAAATATTTGTATAATCTCTTAGAGAGAGAGAGAGAAAATCAAGGTGATTCACAATCTGATAAAATTAAGAACATAATACGGAAAGTTATAAAGAAACTAAAAATGAAGTTACTCAAAGACTTTTGCTAAATCAGCAGCAAACCTAAACTGCCTGGCACAGAACACTATTTGCTGACATTTAAAGTCTAACAAAGATGGAGCAGAGTGAACTTTTCTGGAATGGAGTTCCACAGCTACAATGCCACAAAAGAATAAAACCCGGCCATCATAAACATCCATGCATATCAAAAGGCGGATGACCATTTGACAATTTCCAAGGAAGACCTTAAAGACAGATTAAGAACATAATGAAACAAATTGGTTTGTAGGAGAGTGGGCAGTTTTTTAAAAAAATATTTACTTTATTTATGCACTGCCTTTCTCACGAATGGGGATCCAACACAGCTTACAACACTCTCTTCCATTTTAGCCTCACAACAACCCTGGGAGGTATATTAGGCTGAGAAAATATATAACTGGTCCATGGTTACTATGACACACGCCCCTTCTATATTGACACTACTGTGAGGGTCTGCGTGTGGCACCTGGTCAGAGCTGCTGCTGATTTGCCCCCCCAGTCGGAATAATGAGACAGACAACAGATTGGAATTAAACAAGGGCCACTTTATTAACTATTTAACAGAACATTGCAGCAATAACAACTAAGCAAGCATGGAACAAGCAAGGCAGGCGTCACTTCCCTGACCAACCCCCTTGCCCTTAAAGGGCGGGTCACCCAGCTCCAGCCGTGAGCCATTTACTCTCTGGCTCGTGACCAGCAGCCCAGCAATTGGTTGCCTTCTAGGAGCACCTACCCCTGAAGCCTTTCAACTTGCAGGGAGGAGCCTGCCATAAAAGGTTCCCAGTGGAGGTGATCACCATTCCCCACCCTGGACCCTGAAATCCGAAGGCAGTTCCTGATGACCGCCTGTTCCCTAACGGGATATGCCGAAAGGTGCTCACCAGTTCCGTTTCTTGCTTGCATAAACCTGCCATAGCCAAGGTCAAGCCTCTGCTTTGGCCTTTGCTCCCCACTCAGCAACCTAGTGCCGACCTAATTCCTTGCTGCAAGTCCTGTAAAAAGATCCTATTGCCCTTATCAGACAAGTGCACCCCATCACCCTATACAGGTCTAGAACCAGACCCGTAAGGCGGGGTGCAGCAAAAACTACCCTGAACCACCCTCCACAGACTTCCTCAGCTGATGGTTAGGCTTTACGCCTAGCAAGGGTCTCCCAAAATTGTGCCATATCTGGTGAGGCAAAAATAGCCAACCTGAAGAACTACGCACTGGGCCATCTTGCTCTTATCATCACAAGGACTGCCGCAGCGTGTAACATAAGGGCCTTGATGGCCTGACTATCAGCACACCGGGCCACCTTGCTCTTATCATCACAAGGTCTGCCTCAGCATGTAACACAAGGGCCTTAATGGCCTGACTATCAGCACACTGGGCCACCTTGCTCTTATCATCACAAGGTCTGCCTCTATGTGTAATATAAGGGCCTCAGCAGCCAGACTATCAGCACACCGGGCCACCTTGCTCTTATCATCACAAGGTCTGCCTGATGATCTGCACACTGGGCCACCTTGCTCGTATCATCACAAGATCGGCCTCAGCATGTAACTCAAGGGCCTTAATGGCCTGACTATCAGCACACTGGGCCACCTTGCTCTTATCATCACAAGGTCTGTCTCAGCGTGTAACACAAAGGCCTTGATGGCCTGACTATCAGCACACCGGGCCACCTTGCTCTTATCATCACAAGGTCTGTCTCCACGTGTAATATAAGGGCCTCAACAGCCAGACTATCAGCACACCGGGCCACCTTGCTCTTATCATCACAAGGTCTGCCTGATGATCTGCACACTGGGCCACCTTGCTCGTATCATCACAAGATCGGCCTCAGCATGTAACACAAGGGCCTTTATGGCCTGACTATCTGCACACTGGGCCACCATGCTCTTATGATCACAAGGTGTGCCTCCGTTTGCAGCACCAGACCTCAATGGCCAGATAAGGGCCTTGTCAACCCGCTATCAGCACACCACGCTGTTTTGGTGTCATAACCACCAGATCCACATCAGCCTGCAACATGAGGGCCTTGCCGGTCAGCTATTGGCACGCTGGGCCATCTTGCTCCTATCATTGCCATGGCTACCTCAGCTTGTAACACAAGGCCTTGCCATGCTGTGGCTGCAAACGGTGACTCATCATCTCACCCCATGGCCTGCAGCACCTGAAAGAAGAACCACATTAATAACATTAATTTTTCAAGCCCGCAGGACCAGCCCTAGGCCAGATACATCCTTACATGACTTCACAACTAGTTCCCTGATCTGCTGAGCCCGAAGGCTTACCAGCCCTCATATAAGCATCCCCAGGTGGAAGGGGCTAGAGCATCTGACCAGGGAACTGGCCAGCCTCTAGAGGACCAGCAAAGGCAGACGTAACCTGCCACTTGGCTGCGACCAGAGATTCCTCCCACCAAAAATACCCAATTGTATGAATTCAAGATTTTTCCATACAAACTCGTCTCATATCCTGAGGACCCTAGTCCTATAGTCTATTAGGCTCAAGCCCTTCAGGGACTCAATAGTCTTATAACAGATGCCTGGCTGGGCACCACAGCTTTGCATGCACAGATGAGGCAGCCAACCAGCTGCTGCAGCTCCAGTAAAGTAATCTTCTTCTCCCTGGCCGTGTCAATTAACGTCTGGTCGGTAAAATTCACACTGCCCTGCATCTTTCCTTCTTACCCATAGGCAGTCATCAAAATAATGGGCAGCACTGAATAGTCCTGTCCTGCAGCGCAAGGTCCATTCCAAAAAGGAACGGAACCTCTCGAATGCCAACATGACACTGAGCATCCCATGGGAAGGGTCCTATCCATGTGGAATTTGCCCTCTAAAGCACCACCCAGCAGCACAAAATCTGGTAGGTAGACTGGGAGGTAGAAGGCTGACGGTGTCCCATTTTGCCAATTTCACACTCTGTCCACAATGGTGTGCCCTCAGATGGCCTGATCAAATGACATTACCTAACTGAACATAACTCCCCCGGTATCGCGTCGTTCCACAACTCCCCACGCAGGTATGACAAGTGGTGATTGAGGCGACACTCACCAGGTGCCTTTTTCAACACAACTCCCATTGGGGAAACCCTAAGATAGGTAACTGGGGGGAATGGAAAGGGGCAAGGACCAATGCCCCCAGTAAGCTGTGAAGTCCTGTGAGCAAAATATTCAACCATGTGACCACCAGCATCAAAGCCGTGAGCTGGCGGCTCACAACCAGCCTGCTCAGAGCCATCCCTCCAGAGCCAAGATAAAAACTGTGTGAGCCAGAGGCCCAGAAAACCAAGCTAGCCTGCACCAACACAGCTTAGAAGGAACACCACCAAGGCTCCACCCTCCTTGCATTGCTTGGCAATTTCCCCAAAGTACATTCTCACTCCCCATAACTGAGTTCAAGATAGGAGTGCTATAAAGTCACCTTTTTAAGGCTAAGGTAACCTAAACTTTAAAGCAAAAAACCTTCCAAGAGGTAAACGTGAGCCTGTCAGCTGGGGTAATTCCTCACCCCATGCTCCAGAAACTTAACTTGAATTGGGCTGGGACATTATGTCTGAGGGAGGGGGTTAGGGTAGCCACACCTACTCCTGAACACTTACCTCCCCTGCCCCCTCCCCATCTTTTCATTTTGGGGCCAAAAATAAATAAATAATTATATTTATATATATGTGTGTGTGCATGGGGCCTCCCAGCAAATGGGTATTGCTGAACCGCCCGCCCGGGCGTGGGTACCTGCCTGGGGATCACTGAACTGAATGGCCACTACCAGACCTCATTACCAGATCTGGGCTCTGCCCCCCCCTTTTGGGCGATGATGGAGCAATGAACAGAATCATGAACAAGTTCTTCAATGTCACCCTTAAAGTTGTGTAATTCTCCAGTAGTCAGTACTTTGTCTTATTAATGGTCAGCTGTAATCCAACTAACAGCATTTTCTGCCACTAATGTGGTGCCTTCAACCTAAATAAAGAAATACATTTCTCAAACTGTCAATGTGCCGTCCACCAATTGTCACTGCACCTTCACTTCAGTCTAATCCAGTTGTCCTTATGATGTGTTCTGCACATAGATCAAGAGAGAGATAAAAGACATTAATCTGACAGTTTTGCTGATTGGAAACCAACCTGTTTGTCCCTATCCAGTCTTAACAGTACCCTCTTGCCCAGAGTACAAGTGTGAACATCCCAGCAAAACAATGTATGGGACATCCATCACTTGTAAAACCAACACCAGCTTGTCAAGGTTTACAGTCAGAAGCTTAGTGGTAATCTGTAAAACACAAGCTGACGTTTTTGCTTCAAATTCTCTTGTAATTTTTTTTTTTAAAACTCTCTATATTAGAGATTATACATGTCCACGTACTCGCCCTTAAGGATCTTTTCTTTTGTGGCGATGGACAAATGATCACCTAGGGGCAGCCCAGCATCCCCAGATGGTATGGCACTAGTGAAGACTGTGTCATATGAAACATACCCGGTGCCCGGGTGTGAATAACCCCATCCTGGCCAAGCCCCAGGGGAAGGGGGGCGGCATACCGCACCCCCCTCCTGGATATTCTGGCTAACTTGCAGGAGGCATAGAAACGGCAGACCTGTCAGCACAACTTGCAGGCAGCAGGGACCCTGCAGTACCTGACTAACAAGGTCCCCAAGGCCAATGTGGAGCAACTTTGTCAGGGCAATCATCCATACCATCTGCTTTGGGAGGACCTTTGTACACCTCCAAGTGGGGTTCGCCATGTCCTGCCCATGCTGAACAGCTGAGCCATCATTGGCCTCACCGGCATGCACCACTTGCAGAGCTTCTAAAATTGCTAAGCGGGCCAAAACCTGCGCACATGTGTAAAGTTCTCGCCCTGTGACCTCTGGACAGAAGCCGCAGAGCACCGCAGAGCACAGGAGGTATTGTAATTGTCCTTCCTGTGGAGACTGCCCCAAAATGGCTGCAGAACAAATCACTTAAAAATGGCTGCCGCCCTAAAATTGGCTGACAGGAGAACCCGACAAGATGGCCACCCGCCAGTAAACCTCAAAATGGCCACCACTGAAGTGACTAACTGAATTGACCCAAACCCCCTAGCCCCAGCCTAAGCTAAAAAGTGTGTGTGGGGGGGTAACAGGGGCCCCAGCAGCCTCACCAAACTGCTGCCGCTACCCAGAGGTGTAGTGGATCAAATATCAGTGTGTGTGTGCATGTGTGTGATTGCTCGTTTGAACTAAAGAAGAACCAAGCAAGTCGCCTGCCGCCGCGGTCCGCCTCACGCCTGGATCAGACACCTCAGCCTCGCCAAGTTGCGAGCCCCAAGGTCCCCGCTGTTGCCAGGAACAATCCGCTGCTCCAAAACCAGGGAAAAAACTCCGCCACAAAAACCGAGTGCTCGAAAGCGGCTGAGACATACCCCGCCTTACAAACGGCGCAAAGGAAACCTCCCCAGCCCTGCTCAGAGCCCGCGAGGGAGCCGATAAACTCTGGCACTATTCCAAAATCGGCTCCCCTGTCAAGCGCCGAAATTCTAGCTGCTTTTGTCGGCAGGGGCCAACAATCGGGCCAGAAAGTGAGCAGCAGAGGCTGGCTCAAAAAGCTCCGATCACCGTGCTCCCTACAGGACGAGCACGCGGAGCAACTGCAAAGGGCGGGAGCGGAGCCTGGCCCTTTGAAGCAGCCGGCTCCGCCCCCCCGCCGCGTCGGGACGCACAGCGTCCCCATCCGTTGCTGTCTCCCCCCCCTCGGAGCGGCAAATGAGCTCCCGCCCACCAGCGGCGTTGCTGGGCGGGCGGGAGCTCCGTTCTCCTGACCAGTTCTCTAAGCAAATTTTTAAATTGTTTTGACTTTATATATCTGTTGAGGACCACTGCTAGGTATATTTGCTTTTTGTTGTTAAGAGTCAGGCACCAAGGCTTGTCCACTTCAAAACAGAATAGTACTTTATTTTCAGAAAACTCAACAGGGGGATGGAAGATATATACAGAGAATAATTTGTTTCCTTTCAGGCTAAACGTTTGCCCTTACGTTCACTTAGGCGGCATGTTTACTACTTTCAGTTCATACATAGATGTTCATCAGTTCTCTAAACACGCTTACACTCCTCCTCTCCCGCAACTGCTTTGTGGTTTTCCTTGGGCTTTTACGAACCAGACCCTCTGGGTCTCCCTGGTCACCAAGCCAGCTTTCCAGACTCCTGTCAGACTGTCCTTTAGCCCTTTCTAAACCACCTCCAGTTCCTTTTTAAGGAGAGAGGTCTCAATGGTCTGTGACTATGCTGTGTTAAGTTTTTAACCATCTGGTCACTGTCCCCTTCTTTCTGAGGAACTCAGTAACCCAGGTTCTTCCACAGAGAGCTTCTTCAGTTCCCTGACAGACTTTTTCTCCACTCTCTGTCACACACCGAACTCCTTCGCAGCTTCCCTCAACTGCCCATTCCAAACGGAACCTTTTGTCTGTTATATGTCAATCACTGAGGGTTCCGAGCTAAATGGCCCCCTCCTCACTCTGTCATGTGACCCAGCAGTGTTCTGTGTTTTATTCTCTGCTGGTCCCAGATCTTTAAGTCTGTCACAGTTATCCAGAAAGCTTTATGGAAAACCTGGTCCCTCCAGATCTTAGATCTAGTTAGACACTCTAACCATTATACCAGACTGGTGGTTCTTTATGTAATCTGGGCTCAGACCATTAGGACATTAAAGTTAAAGACTAGCACTTTGAATTGTGTCCAGAGACCAACTGTAAACTGTTGCAGATTGCAATTATGAATCAGCTGTAGTTTTCCAAAACTTTCAAAGGCAGCTTAACTAACAGCCCTACTTTTTTATTTAGCAAATTTATTTATAGTCATGTAATCTGGATGCCACTGAGGCATGAGTTTTAAATTGTATAATGCAAGTTTACTCCTACTCCAGATTCAACAAGATTTACAACCTCAGTACTTCTGTCTTTCTTGGTTTTAACATTCAGTTTGTTCACCATCATAAAGTATTTTACTGCACTCACTGTTTCAGGACATTAACTGCCTTCCAGAGTTTGATAGAAAAGACTCCCACTGAGCAATTTTGTATAGTGTTGAATGAGATGAGATACAGGATGAAAACTTGCAGACAGCCATAGGATATGGCAAAAGTAGAGACACCAGACTTTTCAATCCCATCCAAGCTAGGGTACTATGACGAATGGCACTGAAAGAGGCAGCAGGGTTCAGAAGATCCAGGAATCTTGCACCCCTGTCCAGTTTCGAACATAGGTCTTCCACTAGAATTATTAGGGCTAATTATTAGTCTAAATCTTGAGTGAAAAAGAATCTCAGACTCTCTCAGGACACACATGGCCTTGTGCTAGTCATTTAGGAAGAAAGTAACAGGAGTTGCTTAGGACTGGGGTGTGGGGCAATGGAATTCCAGTAGGGTTACACAGTGATTTGGCATCTTCTCCTAGAAAGGTTAAGGTTGAGTCAGCTGACCTGGAGTGAACCCAGATGCTGGGTCAGGCTTTAAAGGCAGTAGCCCAGAGGATGCTGGGACTTGGCTAGGGGAAGAGGAAATACCCAAAGTGCACAAAGGGTGAGTGATTAGAGGAAGAAGGGCACGCCGCAATGTCAGGAGAAGCACATCAGAAGTACAGTGTTCATTTGGAACCTGTTGAGTGTCCTGTGAAGACATGGGAGGCTTGGACCAGAGACCCCTACCCAGACTGAAAAGCAGTATTTGTGGTGGCACGTGAGAACCAAACACTGTGTGTTCTGAAGAATGTATGTGACGAATAGCACAGCCTGAAGCAGCTTTTAGTGGACACGGGCAAAGCTTTGCCTTCTTCTACCACTTGCCAATGTGTTAGTGTTATTAAACACTGAAGGATCCAACTGGAGATCAAGAATTCACCCTTCTGGTTACGGCAACGATGGGAGGAAAAATCAAGGACTATTACATCACTTTCCATTTGATTAAAAAAACCTAGAACTAAGTGTGATGATGATGGGGACAGTGACTGAAATGCCCTCTCAAATGATGCAATATAATCAAGAATAACGCAATATCCAGTTTGTCTGATGTACTACAGTTGAACGAAGGGAGACTGTCTATCAATAAAGAAGAAGAAGATAACAGATTGGATTTATACCCTGGCCTTCACTACCCAAGGGAGTCTCAGAGCGGCTTACAAACTCCTTTCCCTTCCCACAACAGACACCCTGTGAGGTAGGTGAGGCTGAGAGAACTCTGACAGAAAGTGCTCTTTTTCAAGAACAGCTCTGACAGAACTATGGCTTGCCCAAGGTCATCCAGCAGGTGCAAGTGGAGGACTGGGGAATCAAACCCAGTTGTCCCAGATTAGAGTCCACTCACTTAACCACCACACCAAACTGGCTCTGCATGGCTTACTAAACTCTCTGCCACACAAGTCCAATGAAAATAAGTGGCTGTTTCATAATACTTGTTTTGGTGCATTGAAAATAATTTACGAATAAAGAAATATAACTTAACTGTACAAAACTGGTGGTATAATTTATGACTATTGGCCTTAAAAATAATTCATTCCCCCCCCCCAGCTAGGTGTATAAATGGTTTGAGTCCCTGGCTTGAATTTTCATAATAAAACATTGCACAAAGCTAAATTACAGGCAAACTTTAGAGATGGCTAATGGCAAATCAACAACTATGAATTCAAATCATCCACAGAATATGGGGCAAAACCAAAAAAACGAAATACACTAATACTGAAAAACAAAAAGGGTGCCCAAGAATTGATGTATATTTCCAATGCAACTCTGCAAACTGCAGGCACTAAGTGTACAGAATCTCCGGATTATGCTGCCTGTAATAAAATACTACCATTTTGTGATGATCAACAACATTCAATGTGGCATTATATCACTTCATCTGGGTTTTAAGCATGATGTCAAAGTGGGAATTGTGGTGCCTACATTTTACAGCATGAGACGGGAATGGTAAGCTGCTGTTGCTATGGCTGCAGTTTCATCCACTGCATAGCTATGTTTTTCTATAGCTTCAAGGCTTCATGGAATATAAATTTCCACTGCAGCAGTAGTTGGGGAATAGTGTAACAAAAACTGCCTAAAATCTTTTCAGCTTCCTAATCTGATTTCCAGCTCCATGTTTAGCATTATTCTTTCTTCGTTTAGATAAAGGTAGAGTAAGATACAAACACAAACTTCAGAAGGGAAGAAAACGACTTCTAATTATGCTAATAAAAACAGGAAATTCTCCCCCATCTTCCTGTCAATATTTGACACCTGTTGACAGTTTTCCTATTCTTTTTTGAGCCCAAGTTAAATTTTGTAACATATGCTGGTCTGCCACTTTTATACTGTCTTACTTTTTTTTTCTGGTCTTATAATGCTTTGTACCTCCAAGTGAAACATAATTGTCCTAAAGTTTTCAGTGCTGCTCCATGGTAAGCATCAGGATTTAGCATGTATAACATTGTCTGAGGCATTTGTTCAGCTGTCTGTTGAATCCCCTGAAACTAATGCTCAGTCTCTATTAATGTCTCAGTCCCTGGAAACCGCAGCCTATTCTCTCCTATAATTAATCTTGCAGGTACTGCCTTGACATTATTGGTTCACCAGCAGAGCAGAACTGCCTCAGCCATCAATAATAATTCAACACATTAGGATGAGGCCTACATACACAGCCCACAGAGGTAGCTGAACTGCATGAAATCTTTAGAATTCCTCTCAGGTTGCAAAAAGTGTGTGAGTGCGCGTGTGTGAGTGTGTATGTGTGTGTGAGAGAGAAAGAAGCTTCTGTCAATGAAACTAGCCATTTTGGCTGCTTGATAATCTTTCAATAGAAGGGTTTCAGTGTTACTAATTGTTTTGCCTCCCATTTTTATATCTCAGTGTAGCCCCCATTTGCCACAGCATTTCTGATTGTCTGTTTATAGAATCTTAATACTGAAGCTGTTTCAAATTGTCTTTCACAGATGCTGGAAACAGGAGAGGTAGGGGATTTATTACTCAATATTTCTGTATTACTGATTGGGACGTGAGGTGCATCCACAATTCATCTTACTGCAGGCTTCTCAGCTTTTTTTCTCCTCTTTCTTTCTTCTACAAAATTATGGGCAGCCAAATATGTTCTTTCTGGTTTTGTGTAGACAGCAGCTGTGCAATTTCAAGCAGAATGTTTGCTTTGATCTTCTTTTCTTTAATTGAAATCCACAATTATGAGATTTGCTTCTTTTATGTTTGTGAGTTTATTGGTTTAATCTACAAAATGTGCTGTCTTGCTGTCTTGCACAGTTAAAGGAAACAACTGGGATTTAAATTTGGACTCAGATGATAAACTGGGAAGAGGTTTTTCCCTCTCTGTGTCTAGCAGTTACTGGGAACAAAGCCCTTTTCATCAGATTTTAGGGCACTTGATATTTTGAACAGGAACAACAACAAAAACATTGTTATGACCTCCAATTACAAATAATTTTCATGTAAATGACTGGAATGAAAGGAAATATTCAAATAGGAACTTATTCTGACACTTTATTCAATGATTCCTTTTCATTAAGGAATCTATAATGTGTGATTTCAAAATAATCATATTATGATCCAGTTATCCCACAAAAAAATTAACAGCTCAGTTCTCTCATTGAGTTATGTCACAAGGATAGGATAGGTTCTAAATCCCCTTGTGCTAGTGGAAGAAATATTATACCAGTGTGATGGCTTTATGCAAACTCAAGTATACCATTGCACTGGTGGTATGTTACAAAGGCATAACACCTATAGTGGCAGTACCCCATCAGGGTGAGGGACAAATTTATTTATTTATTTATCTATCAGATTTATACCCCACCCTCCCAGCCAAGGTGTAGCTGTACACATCAAGAAGAGAGGAGTGGAGCTTAGCCAACATCATACGTTCCGTTTGGATATGTTCAGTACTACACTAGCGTAGTATCTATTATGCCAGCAAAAAATGTGTAGCATCAGTAAAAACAATTCCATTGGAATCATAGGACTGTACAAAAAACTGCCTACCCATCCAGCTGTTCCATGTTTCTCAGCAGACTGGAATGGAAAGACTGGGTTCCTGTCCTGATGCCCCTTCTCTTCAACTACAGACACAAACCTACCATTTCAGCCTTCCTTATAGTCTAGAATCATAGAATCACAAAGTTGGAAGTTGCCATATAGGCCATCTAGTCCAACCCCTTGCTCAATGCAGGATCCATCTAGAGCATCCCTGACAAGTGTTTGTCTAGCTGCTGCTTAAAGACTGCCAGTGAGGGGGAGCTCACCACCTCCCTAGGCAGCTGATTCCATTGCTGAACAACTCTTACTGTAAAAAAGTTTTTCCTAATATCCAGCCAGTATCTTCCCACCCTTAATTTAAACCCAGTATTGTGAGTCCTATCCTCTGCTGCCAACAGAAACAGCTCCCTGCCCTCCTCTAAGTGACAGCCCTTCAAATACTTAAAGAGAGCAATCATGTCTTCCTTCAACCTCCTCTTCTCCAGACTGAACATTCCAAAGTCCCTCAACCTTTCCTCATAAGGCTTGGTCTTCAACTGATGGATTGATTGGTCTCTAACTGATGACCAAGTCTTACTGCATCACTAGCTCACATCATATTGCTATCTGGTCACCTGAGGGTGAGAAAAACTGAGGAAAACAACCTCCTTCTGTCAATTTCAGTGCAACACCCATACTCAAAGGCAACCAAGTGTATCCACTCAAGTGTCTCTTCTCCATGCCACATAGCATGCTTGCAGCAGATACTATATCCTATCCTCTAGCAAGTTTTTGATTTAATGCAAACATTGCCTGTCAACCACGTACAGAGTGTGCATGCATGAAATCCAAAACTCAGATCTGATATTTTAGATATAAAAGCAGGGAGGGATAGGTTTTCTTGCAAGAAGCATTGGAGTTTGTTTTTCCTCCATCCAGCCCCCCCCCCCGCCCCAGCCCTTTGCCCAAATGTAATGAACATGAATAGGTGCTGTCTAAATCACCTTGTGGATAGAGCAAAGGCAATGAAAGCAGCCAGAGCTCCACTGGCACTGTTTTTGTTTTGTTTTTTCTTTTAAAAACCTTTGGAATGCTTGGAGGGAACAAGGCCCTCTACCATGATGACAGCATTCATTTGTCTTCCTGGGGGACGGACATCTGGCTGCATGGGATTAGGTATGGCTTACTGACTTGGCTACAGCTGTAGAAGCATTGATGGGAGCTGGGTGGTGAGAAGATCCTGGCTCTTGTGGCAGTATCAGCATGGGGCTGGTTCTAATTTGGGGGAATCGACCTGCATGCCATTTCCAGGCATATGGGGATCCCCTTAGGAAATCTTGGGGCAAGGGTACATGCCTAGTTCAGGGGCTGCACATGGGTCACCCTCGCACCCAGGTGGCAATCACTCAAAGGTGATTGTCCTTGTGAAATTCCCAAAACCTGCCATTCCATGGTTCTCCCCAGCCCAACTGGCTGGCTGAGTGCAATAGGGGCACATTGACTGATAGGAAGGGTCAGTCAGTACTGGATCCAATGGGACTCATGCTGTGCCAATGCTGCTTATAGCTGTAACCAATAAAGTTGTGGCCATTTTATTCCATATTTATCCAAAAAACTCTGTGTGTGATTGTGTTTATTCAGGGGTTTGAGGGTCCAACCTCTGTTGTACTCTCTCCTTTCCTATAGGTGCTGGGACCCCAAACACTTTGGAATGCATGGAGGGAGCTTACAACTTTGCTGCATCTGTAAGACAGTGGAGTTGGGGTGGAGAGAAGAGTCCATTAGAAGGCAGATTCAGAGCCAAGAACAAGGACAGGCTGGATGCTAGCATGAGCAAACTAAAGGCAAGGCAGTTCCACTTTTCAGCCGCTCAATCCAGGTGACTCTGATATGAATTGCCAACCAAGGGAACTTCTGGAATGGCACTGGTGTGTGACACTCTGCGATACCTAGATATCACTTCTAGTTGCATAACTGGAATCAATGTCACATGTCATGGTTTTACATGGGACATTGCTTAATCTTCTCAGTGATGCATGACACCACTTCGGGTTATATGACCAGAATGCAGTGAAGTAATTTTATTGTCCAGATTTCTCCCATTGCTGTGCCAGGCAGCTGCAGGGGCTGGAAACAGAGGCAGAAGAACTCCCACTGTAACAGGAGACCCCCTCCCCCTAAACTCTCTAGACAAGAGTGGGCATGGAATGTTAGTTGGAGAACAAAAAAAAGATTAAGCCTGGATAGTCTATTTATAGGCTGAGGTCAGACTGCCAGTTTGAAGCATGAGGGAGTCATGGCAAAAAGACCCGGAACAGGTTTGTTACAGGTTTTCCCTGCACTGACTGATTTGGGAGCATACCAGGGAGGAGGCGCAAGGGAGTATTCGCACTGTTGGCCCACCCCTGGCAGAGGCATGGCTGTAAGTGGCTTTTGGAATGTAATCTGACGATATGCGCTTATGAGCTCATGCATATAAGCACTCATGCACATAAGAGCATCCCTACTGGATCAGCTTGTTTGCGTTCACACTTCAGGGAAGTGGGATGAATGTGGGGATGAATGCACTCTCCAGGGTTTGCTACCACTTTCAATTGGTATCTTTTAAACTCAGGAGGGAAGCATTACAAGACGGGTTGAGCACGGCTGGGGAACGCCTGACCGATGTGCCTGTGTGAACTGGCCCCTTTAATCCATTGTGAAACGTTTCTGAAATGTGCCTATATCAGGCCAAACTGCCAGTCTGAACTTGGCCATACATAACACAAATCAGGATTAAGCCAGGATTGAAGTCCCTAAAATGTATAGAGAGGTGGTGCACATTCAGATGATCAATCTGCTAGATTTAAGTAAACCATGGTTTCAGGGAATAGGGGGCGAAATGGACAGTCCTCTCAGTGGAGTGAAGTATTATTATTTATTTAATTTATACCACACTCTATCCCACAAATGGGCTCAGGACAGCTTACAACATAAAAGTGCTAAAACCAATAAGCAATAGATGGCACAATAGACAATAACAGAAAAAGAGAAACCAGTAGGGATCAGTACTGGGGCCTTTGCTTTCTTCATAAATTGTCTGGGATTGAGAGTGAGCACTGTAGTGGCCAAATTGAAATGATACAAAATTATTCAGGAACATGAAAACCATGGATGACTGTGCAGGTGGCTCTCCATAAATTGGGTGAGTGGGCAACAATGTGGCAAATTAAGTTCAATGTTGGTAAGTGTAAGGTGATGCACAACTGAACAGAGGATCCTAACTTTAAGTACACTGACTTTGCTGAGTCTGAAAGGGAAAGAGACCTTGAAGTCACTGTGGATAGCTCAATGAAAATATCAACCCAGAGTGCCACAGCAGTGAAAAAGGCAAACTCTGTGTTTGGAATTATTAGGAAAGGGATTATAAATAAAACAGCTCCTATATAGAACTCTGGTGTGACCTCATTTGGGATAGTATGTGGAAAAAGTACACAAGAAGGCAGCCAAGATGATCAAGGGGTTTGAAAACTTTTCTTATGCAGACAGATAGTAGGAAAAACTATTGAGGTTTATAAAATTATGCACAGTGTAAATAGAGTGGATAGAGAGAACTTTTTCTCCCTTTCCCAAAATAACTCAGGAATGTCCAATGAAGTTAGATGAGCAATAAAACACACACACACACAAATACACTTCTCTACTCAATGAGTTATTAAAATGTGGAATTCACTGCCAGAGGATGTAATGATAGCTACAGAGAGTTTTCAAAGAGTTATAGAAAAATTCATGGAGGACATGGTCTATCAGTGGCTAGTCATGGTGGCTAAAGAGAAGCTCCACATTCAGAGGCAATATATCTCTGAATACCAGCGCCAGGAGTAACATCAGCGAAAGGCCTCAGCTTGAGTGGCTGGCCCTCCAGAGTACCAGTGGGCTACTGTATGAGACAAGATACTGGAACAGATGAACCACTGGTAAGATCCATTAGGGCTCTTCTTATATTCTTATTTTGGCCACATTGCTGGGTGCATGGTTCCGCAGACTGATGGAGCTGTATCTCCAGGGCAGGTTTGGTGGCTGAATAAAGATTCCATCACCATGGCCACCTGGCTTGTCAGTGGGGCTGGACCTCAGCAAGGCTAGTGGGGGCTGTGTGTGAAACAGCTCTGCCTCAGTGAGGATGGCCCCAGGGCTAAGTTCACAGGAACAGGTGATGGCTCAAAGACTTCGGTCAGGGAGAAAGTGAGGAGGCCCCTGGTCTGGACAGAAGGGGAAGAAAGAAACCTCATAGAAAGGGTTGCCAGATGGCTAAAAAAAAAAAAAAAAAGTTAGGCTTAATAAACATGAAGGACACAGTTGAGTTCATTCTTCTATCCAGGTTGGTAATCCAGAGGGAAGGATGAGGGTGGGGTGTGCCAAAAGGAGGAGGATCATAGGTAGAGCAACCCCTTCCCTTTACATCTGAGGCCTCTGCAAACTGGAGAAAGCGGAAGTAAGAAGTGGGGAGGAAGAAACAGGAGTTGAGCGGCCAAGCCTCTTTTCATCTGTGCCTTGGGGAGCGGTGACGCAGGCAACTAATGCCTGCTAGTAACATCTATGAACAGCCATTACGGCTGTTCGAATCCCACCGCAGCCAGGGTGAGCATCTGGACCAAGTCCCAGCTCCCGTCTACCCAGCGGTTCAAAAGCTGCTAAAATAACAATAATAGCAAGTAGATAAAATGGGTACCTGTCTTAGATGACAGGGAGCACCCCCCCCCCTGCGGGGGTTGTGGAGTTGCCGGTAGCAAGGCAGGTGGAATAATGGCGGCAAAAGATGGCAAGAGCTCCAGGGGACGGCGAGAGGCGGAAGGTGGAGCAGAGACGACGGCGCAAGGAGGACGTGAAGGTGCAGGCACGGCGGAGTCAGGAAGACAGAGCTGGAGCCGCGCCGACGCAGAAACCACGCGCCGAGGGATCTGCGAACGCCGAGCTGAGCCGACCCAGGATGAAACTGACAAGAACACCGCTCTCCGCAGGGTGCTGGTAGGGCAGTCCCTTCCCGATCAGCTATGTGGCCTTAGTTAAGGATTCAATGAGTAACTGTAAGCCACTCAGAGACCCCTTCGGGGGTTCGAGCGGGATATAAATTGAAGATATAAATAAATAAATCTTCAAGCAGCCTTTGCTCCATGCTACTAGTGCCAGACCACCCCCTCATGTTGAACCAATCCAATATGTTTAATGCAGTGATGCAATTGTGACCTTCATTGCAGTGCTTCAAAGGGAGCACAGGAAAAAGTTCACAGCTTTAATAGTTAACAAACTTTCTGCTCATTTCTGTTTCAAAGATATGGATATCAATCCCTTGCCACAAATTTATACTAAAAGTTTCTTTAATTGATCTCTTCCTTGTACTCCAACCTTGATGGAGCCTTTCTTCACAGCCTCTTGGGTGCATTTGACTTGGAAGAGATGCCCATCAGAGGAGAAAGTGGTAATGGCCTGGTTATAGCTCATGGCCATGGCCAGATGAAGCAAGAATGGATGACCCAATTGATCTCTTCCTTGTGCTCTGTTACTTATGTCAACAGATAAAATATCTTGTCCTAGTATCTATTTCTTCTCAGCTTAGGAAGGTAAGGGAGGAGATGAAGTTCAGTGGCAGAGTATATGGCTTTCATGTATTATGTTCTAAATGCAGATACCCAGCATCTTCAATTAAGGAACTCCATTTAGCAAAAAGTAAGAAGGATTTGTCCCAGACACCTTGGCGAATTATGCCTGTCAGAGTGGGTGGGATAGGCAGGCAAATGTTCTGATCAGTGTGAAATATTTTACACTTTTTTCTGATTCTCTGCTACTGTAATCATTGTGATCATCTGCTTTACACCTGTTCAAAGTGGTATTTTTTTTTAAGTGGATGCTTATCACAGTATGCTTTATGTAGCCTCATCACCATCTTATGCATCATTCTTCAGTCAGTCCTATAGAGCTCTACATATAACACTAATTTTATCAGGGTGGGCAAAATTGTGTGTCAGGGTTAGTTATAAATAATGAGCAGAGGCACAAAGTAGCAGGCAAAGGGGATGAAAACCTGAACTCTAGGAAAATACAGCAAAGAATGTATTGTTTGCCACTTGACCTAATCACCACTACAAGGGCAATAGATCCAGTTCTTTCTGACTGTACCCCAAAAAGATTGATAGTACAATTATTCAGTCACCAAGTTTAAGCAGTGGGTGTGAGAGAGGTTAGGACAAGTCTAAGAAAGTTTAAGAAAAAAATGTGATGAATTGAAAAGGAGGAGATTGTATGGAAAGAAACAGAATCCTCATACTTGACTGATTGAGAGAGGAGAGGGCCAGGACAGATGGTAGAATTCATTGAACAAATGAGTGCTCTTGGAAACTTACAAGAGGTAGAAGGTTTAAATAGGAAAGTTCTTTTAACAACTCTATGATTTAAAATTAATGAAGAGCTTCCATTTAGCTCAAGCAACAGAGGAATTATTCTTAAAACTGGAACTGAACCATCAACAGCTGTCTGATTTCCATATTCTCATTTAATGATTATGGTGTGGGGAGGAGAGTATTTTCTTGTTCAAGGATGACCTTGAAGATTATTCACCCTGACCACTGTTCTGACTTGGTCAGGGATTCCTAAAAGTTGAGTAATAGTCTGAGGAAGGGGGAAATGTAACAATGCAACTGATTCTGGGTATCTCAAATATGCCATCATGGGATGCACGAAGCATTGCTATTGCAGGTCTGTGCTGCAATCTCATCTTCCATGTCCACATATGATCACCGGACTCTTGCCCAGAGATATTGCCTACCTATTTAAAAATTCTCATGCACTGAATGATGCTGCAGCCACTTCATATGTAAATTCCTCTCCTAGTTCCTTCACCAATCTCATTTGTGCCTTTCTCTGGGCAAAAATATACATTACTGGGCTAATAAAGGAAAAATGGTACATTTATTATTATTACATTTATTTATTATTTATAATGTACCATGTTTGAGTCAGGTCAAACATCTTGATCCTCATCATCAATTTCTCTTCTAGTAATGGATTTCCCCCCCCCGATATTTATTAATTGATTATTTATTTTATTTAATTAAAACATTTATTAGCTGTCTTTCTACCTCATGGAATTCAGGGCAGTTTACAATGTAATCCAGGCATTAACCATAGAAATACATAAAACTCACAGTTTATTATCACAGTTTAAGACAACCAATAAATAGAAAAAACATATTAACTAAATGCTGTCCTAAATAAAACAAGTTCTAACTGTCTCCTACAGACAGAAAGTGAGGGGGGGGCAGATGCACCTCCATGGGGGAGGTATTCCATAATTGTGGGGCTGCCACCAAAAAGACCCTCTCTTTTATACCCAACAGATGAGCTTCCTTGATTCGTGGAACAATCTGGAAGGTCTGTTGTTGAGATATTAATTCCTGGGCAAGAGCATATGGGGGAAGACGGTCCTTCAGATACCCTGGACCCAAGCCACATGGGGTTTTAAAGTACAAAAACAATACCTTGAATTAGGCTTGGGAGCAGATAAGTAACCAGCGTAATTGCTGAAGGATCGGGATCACATGTTCCCAGTAGCCAGCCCCAACCAACAGTCTAATCACAGCATACTATACTAGCTGCAGCTTCTGAATACTCTTCAGGGGTAGCCTCAAGTTGAATGCACTGTAATAGTCCAGTCCAGTCTAGATGTAACTGAGGCATAAATCACTGTGGCTAGATCTGAATGAGCCAGGAATAAGTGCAACTGACACAGCAGCTGAAGCTGGGTGAAAACATTCTGAACCATCACAGCCATCAGGTTTTCTAAGGTGACTGATGTGTTGAGCAGCTCTCCTAAACTGCAAGCCTGGCTTTTCAAGAGGAGTATAATCCCATCTAAGACAAGAAACATCTCAGATCCCTGGTCTGCCTTTCTAGTAACCTCTGTAACTAGAGGTTTCTTTCTAGTAACAAGAACCTCTGTCTTGTTAGGATTAAGCTTCAATTTGTTCACCCTCATCCAGCCCATTACTGACTCCAAACACTGGTTCAGAATATCAACAGCATCCTTGGAATTAAGTGGAAAAGAAAGGCAGAGCTGAGTATCATCTGGACATTGGATAGTAATCTTCACACACATTGAGGAACCTGAATAACCATGTGCCAGCAGAACATGGGCTATTCAATGTGATCTAGTAACTAAGATATAATCAAACACAAGCTTATTGTGAGTAGTTGCTAGAGATGAGTGGGATATCTAAGACAATTGTATATAATTATTTTTGGGATTTTGGAGTAGAATCACTATGCACCAGCACATAGCAGTAGATCCTCTGTGGCCAGGCAACCCAAGAGTCTGGAGCTGGATTCTCTCTCTCCCCTCCTCAAGATGTAACATATATTCATTGCCCTGGAAACAGATGTCTTGGAATGTCTAGGGAAAGTTGGTTTTTCTAATTACTTCCACTATACCTGCAGTATATGTCTATCCTCCACTCTTTCTATTCCATATACACATAGAGATGAGACATAGAATCAGTGGCTGAGTTTAGACTGGCAGTTTGTCCTGAGATAGGTATGTTCCAGAAACATTTCACAACCAGATTAAAGGAGGCGTTCACACAGGCACATCTGTCTGTTGTTCCCCACCCGTAGTCAACCCGTTGTGCACTGCTTTGCTCCTGCCTTTAAAAGATACTTGGTGAGAATGGTAGCAAATCCTGGAGAGTGCGTTTATCCTGCTTCATTCCACTTCCAGGAAGTGTGAACGCTAACTCAAAAATCTGGGAACAACCTGTGGTAATAATGTCCATTGGGTGTTTCTGCGCAAGGCGTACTTGATTGCCCTGGAGAGGCAGCAGCGATTTGATTGAATGTGCTCCACTCTACCGCCCAGTGCAGTGCCGGCACAATGGGATCCTCCCCAAATTGCCCTCAGGCTAGCAGTTTGAACGCTCCCTCGCACCTCCTCCCAGTATGCTCCCTCATCAGTTGGCGCAGTGTGACTGGGAAAACCCAGAACAATTTGTTCTGGGGCTTTTTTGCCACAACTCACTCCCACTTCAAACTGCCAGTCTGAACTCAGCCATTATTTTCAGAATCAGTACTTTTGATAATATATTGTTTCCTGATTGATAGAAAAATGAAGCATGCTGGTACAGAATATCTATGTATTCTGTCCTACATTAATTCAAAACTAAAATTCATTTTAATGGATGCACAAAAATAAATATTTCCTTTGCAGAATATAACTACACCTGTACATTTTCCTTTCATCATTAAAGAAAGCACTTCAGGTCTGATTTGGGGGCTAATTTTGACCCAGTTTTGAGCAATTATATTATTATGTATGCAGGGAAAAATGAGTGGTTTTCTCTTTTTCACAAAGCACCCTTTGTTGAAATTCATGAAAGCCGTATTCCATCGGGGTAACATTTTGAAGTCACTGTGGGTGAAACATCAAATTACCAGCAGTTATGCAAATGCTAATTATTTGTCAAAGATAAATAGATAAACTCACAGTGTTAGCGTGATGGTTTCAGAAAGCAAAGAAGAATGACACTGAGAGCATTAGAAAGATATGCAAAAGGAGAGAGACTGTGCACATTTACACATGAAAGAGGTGGTAAGTATATGTCACGGTTTCCAGTGCATTAGACAGTCTGAATTACAGATGCAGTGTAGTTATTCCGATAAGGATTTGGACTTTGAAGGTGGGTGGCTGTTCTTGATGGTTCTCAGGTTGCAAAATTGAAGAATGGGGTGTCAACATAAAACAATGTCTTTCACTGATCCTCAGCCTTTATTTCAGTGGGATCAATATGCTCGCCAACATTTTGATGTAATATGGAAGATTTGTTTCCGGCTGTCCAAATCAAAATTTTGGAGCAGGAGGCAAAGAAAGTCAGAATTGAACGTACCACTGAAGTTCACTATAGGCACAAGGAATTGGACTTTAGCTTGTTGACACATTAATCTGCCACCTACTAAATATTAAGAATGAAATAATAGGCCTGAACTCAATTCATCTCTATGCCTAAACTATTTGTCATTTCTTCTACCTTTTCAAAGCTAGCATGCTATATCAAAGAATCAGGCACTAAGCATCACTTCTGTCACCTAACACAAACACCACAACAAGCAAGAGTACTCAGCTTTATCAAAGAGGAAATCTAATGGACAATCATGCCTGCCTTTTCGTCCCACACACAAAAAGGAAGACACAGACATCAAGATGGAATTAAACTGAAGCTTATTTAAAAGACAGAACTGCAATAGGTCAACTGTTTATTCCATTAGTGTGGGCAGCCCAAGAAGCTACACAATGGGTTTGCCAGCATTTGGGGAATCTACCCTGATTCCATGCTGAAATGTACTGGGTTCAGATGCTTGGAGTGATCAGCTCATGGTTTATTTAGTGATTAGCTCAACTCAAGGACAACACAAGTAGGACTGAAGCCCTGCTTAAATGCATGTTCAACACCATACCCAACACACACACCACTCCCCATGATTGGCTATTTACATAAGAACTCCTGCACAATAGGTTCCTTCCAGGATCCTGGTCCCCTATTGTTCTGTGAATGAAGCTAAGTCCTTGTTCAGGCAAAAATGCGGGTTCAGTACATAACACCCCTCCCCACCATAGTCCAGAGTAACCTAACAAACAAAGTCTCTAAGGTACAATACGTTGTCGAAGGCTTTCACGGCCGGAGTTCATTAGTTGCTGTAGATTTTCTGGGCTGTGTGGCTGTGGTCTTGGCATTGTAGGACCTGACATTTCACCAGTAGCTGTGACTGGCAACCTCAGAGGTATAACACAGAAAGATGGAGTACCTTGACACAGAGAGTGTTCCATTGTTCTGTGTTATACCTCTGAGGATGCCAGTCAAAGTTACTGATGAAATGTCAGGTCCTACAATGCCAAGACCATGGCCGCACAACCTAGAAAATCTACAGCAACTAATCTCTAAGGTACACCAGTCTGCATTGCTCTTGGCTTGAGTGCTGTGGTTCTGACTGCGGGGCTGTGGTTGCTGGAGCTGAGTCTGCCGGTTCCTTTGAGGGACTGGCAGATGGTGGCAGCATAGGTGTGACATCGGGTCTCTCTGGTTTTTTTAGTAAATACAATTTATTATTGGATATATCACACGTTCAAACATTTTCAATCCACCTACATACCCATTTCTCTAATTTTCCTCCCCCCCCAAGCAAGACTTCCCGCACCGCTCCAACCCCATTAATATCTCTCTTATTCTGTTACAATTATTTCTAAACTTATTTTGTCTATCAAACGGTAACAATTCAAAAGTCTAATTCTATTTCATTTTCCACTTAATAACTATCAAAACAAACCAAACCACGCTTAATGTCCCAATTTTTCAACAAGTATTTTTGAAAGCCTTTCCAGTCTTCAAAGAAAGTTTCATCTTCTTCGTTGTTTAATTTTCTTGTTAATTTATCCATTTCTGCTAAGAACAACGTCTTTTTAATCCATTCCCATGTTTCAGGTACTTTATCTTGTTTCCAACATTGAGCAAAAATCAGTCTTGCTGCTGTAGTCAAGTACCATAGTAATGTTCTCTTGGCTACATTTATTTCTTCCATTTTAAGACCTAACAATAACATCTGTGGGTCTTTCTTAAAAGTACAATTCAAAATTTTTTGTATCTCATTGTGGATCTCTGTCCAATACTTTACTGCTTTATCACATGTCCACCACATATGGTAAAAAGACCCCTCATGTTTTTTACATTTCCAACATTTGTTGGACATACTTTCATTTATAATAGCAATTTTTTTAGGCGTCATATACCATCTATACATCATTTTATAACAATTCTCTTTAACATTTACACACGTTGAAATTTTCATTGATTTTTTCCACAAGTATTCCCAAGATGTCATTAATATCTCATTATTAACATTTACTGCCCATTTTATCATTTGCTCCTTTACAACTTCATCCTCAGTATACCATTTCAATAACACCTTGTAGAGTTTAGAAATCATTTTTTTATCTTCTCAAGCCATACAATTTCAATTTCAGTGTTATTTTCTCTAAAACCATGTTCTCTTTTATCGGTCTTAAATAAGTCATAAATCTGTCTATACTTCAACCAATCATATTCAAATTCAACATCAAATCTATCTTTTAACACAAAATTTTTCCCTTCAGATTTTAAAAGATTTTTATAAGGTAGCCAGTCTAGTCCTTGGTTTCTTGAATATGGATTAATCACTTCAGCTGGTACAATCCAAAGTGGTCTTTCTTCTGAGAAGAATTTTCTATATCTCATCCATGTCTCGAACAGTGATTGTCTTACAAAGTGGTGTTTAAAAAATTTATCCATTTTTACTTTTCCATACCATAAATATGCATGCCATCCGAATTTATTATCGTGTCCTTCAAGAGCCAATAACTTCTTATTCTCCAAATTAATCCACTGTTGCAACCATGTTAAACAGACGGCATCATAATACAGTCTTAAGTTTGGTAGTTGTAAGCCTCCTCTCTCTCTTGCATCACATAAAATTTTCATTTTAATCCTTGGCTTTCTTCCTGCCCATACAAATTTGGATAATTCTTTCTGCCACGAATCCAGTATTTTCCTTTGTTTTAGTATTGGAATAGTCTGAAACAAAAACATCAAACGCGGCAAGATATTCATTTTTACAGTCGCGATTCTTCCCATCAATGATAAATTCAAAGTATCCCATTTTTTCATATCTTGCTGAATCTTATGCCACACCTTTTCATAATTGTTTTTAAACAAGTCAATATTTTTCATAGTTAAATCAATTCCAAGATATTTAGTCTTTGTGACTACTTCACATTGTATTTTCTCTTGAAGTTCTGTCTGTCTTTGTTTCGTCATATTTTTGCACATCACTTTAGTTTTATTTTTATTAACATAAAATCCCGCAACTGAACCAAATTCTTCAATTTTTTCCATCAATTGTGGTATTTTCTCAATTGGGTCTTGAATCATAAACATTACATCATCTGCAAATGCCCTATACTTATAGGCGAAACCTTTCACTGTAAGTCCTTCAATACTGTCATCTTTTCTTATCGCTGTTAGTAATATTTCCAATATCCAAATAAACAACAACGGGGATAACGGGCAGCCTTGACGTGTTCCCTTTTGGACTCGGAAGAAGTCCGTCTTTTCTTTGTTTATATTCAAAGCCGCTTTTTGTTCTGAATATATTGCCACAATCATATTTAAAAAGGACTGTCCAATATTCATTTTTTCAATAACTTGCAGCATAAACTCCCAATTTAAATTATCAAAAGCTTTTTCCGCATCTAGGAAGAGGAATCCAACTTCTTTTTCAGGATGCTTGTCATAATATTCAATTGCGTCTATCACCACTCTTAAATTATCTCTAATTTGTCTATTTGGTAAAAATCCTGCTTGTTCTTCTGCTATCGTATCTTTCAAATATTTTTTCAGTCTCTCTGAAATTATTTTTGCAAATAATTTGTAGTCATTATTTAATAGCGATATTGGTCTATAGTTCTTTACTTGAGTCAAATCCAAACCTTCTTTAGGTATCAATGAAATATTTGCTTCCTTCCATGAATCTGGGATCCGCTTGGTCTGTCTTATCTCATTTGACAGAAGTACTAAAATAGGGGTTAGCTCCTCTTTAAATTTCTTATAAAATTTTGCTGTAAAGCCATCTGGTCCTGGAGCTTTGCCCAACTTTGCATCTTCTATCGCCATTGTCACTTCTTCTTTCGTTACTAAACCATTTAATATTTCTTTAATTTGTTTTCCCAGCTCTGGAACTTCAATCGTGTCCAAGTATTTCTTGATTCTCTGTTGGTCAATTCCTTTCTTTTGAAATAATTTGGCGTAGTATTTAAAAAAAGCTCTTTTTATACCATTCAGGCTCATCACCTCCTTTCCATCTTCAACAATCTTGGATATAAAGTTCCTATCTTTTCTACTTTTCAATTGCCATGCCAAAAACTTTCCTGGTTTATTTGCACCCTCAAATGCTTTTTGCTGTAATTTTTTTAAGTTCCAATATAATTCTCTGTTTAAAAGAACATTCAGCTGATCTTGCAGGAAGTGGATCTCTTTAACAATTTTCTTCTTCCCTGGACTTTTTTTTAATTCCTTTTCTTTTGTCGAATTTTTTCATGAAGATCTTTCTGTTGCTGAATCTTTTGCTTTTTATCTTTGGAGTTCAGAGAGATAAGCATGCCTCTGATTACTGCTTTGTATGTATCCCATACAACTTGTATGTCCGTGCCTTTATTCAAATTCAGTTCAAAAAAACTTTTCGTTTCCTTTTTTAAGATTTCATTAATTTGTTTTTGATCCAGTAAATCTTCATTAATTCTCCAGAATAGCTGTTTAGGTTTTGCTTTAGATATCCAAAGTAGGGGATTATGATCAGAGTTAGTTTTCGGTAGGATTTGTATTTTATAAGTCTTTTGCGCCATCTCCTCTGACATCCAAATCATGTCAATTCGAGAAAAAGAATTATGTCTATTCGAATAAAACGTGTAATCCTTAATCTTAGGATTCCACTTCCTCCAAACATCTTCTAACTTTTCTTGCTTCATCAATTGAAAGAAATTTTTTGGTAACTTTCCAACTGTCTCTCCACTTGCTTTGGACTTTCTATCCAATGTGTTGTTCACTGTACCATTAAAGTCTCCCGCAAGAACAATTTGGTCATAATTTAAACATTCCAACTCTTTAGTCAAGTCATTGAAAAAGGTCTCTTTTGCACCATTGGGTGCATATATATTAACAAGCAATGTCTTTTTTCTATCCATACAAATTTCCACGCCAACATACCTTCCTTCTTTGTCGGAAAAAATTTGCTTAGGATCCAAATCTTTTGAAATATAAATCACTGTTCCTTTTTTCTTGTTAACTGCTGAAGAATGAAATTCTTCTCCCAATTTTTTATTAGTCAGATATTTGTCGTCTTGTTTTCTTATGTGTGTTTCTTGTAAACAAATTATATTACATTTTTGTTTTTCCAGCCAATGATTCACCAGTCTTCTTTTACCTGGTGAATTTAATCCATTTACGTTCCAAGATAAAAATTTGTAATCCATAATGGTGTTAAATTAAATATCTTTAAAATCGTCCAGATTGTTCGCTTTGAATCTATATAAATCTCCTTCAGTTTTAAGAGTTGATCTCACCGAGTTGTACATGAATGTAAGTCCATATGGAATCTCCCATCTGAATCTAATATTCATTTCTTTTAACCTGTCTGTCAATTTCTTGAATTTCTTTCTATCTTGTAGAATTGATCTCGGAATTTCTCTCAAGATTATTATTTTCTTTCCATTAATTTCCAACGGTTGTGAAAATTGTTTCTTGAAAACGTCTTCCTTCATCTTTGTTGTCACAAATTGAACAATTACATCTCTGGGTAATTGCTTTCTTTTGGCATAAGCTCGAATTTACTCTGTAAATCAAGTCAAAGTCTGCATCCAAATCTCCTTCATCTTCCCCTATGTAAGTTGTCAATGTCTTAATTACTAGGGCCCGTAGATCTTGATCTTCCTCCTCTTCTATCCCTCTCAATCTCAAGTGATTCTGAGTAGCCCTGTAATCCATCATGGTCTCCAACCTTGCATTCTCTGACAAGGTTTTTTTAACCTTTTGTTCCATATCTTCAGATTTTGTCACCAGACTTTTGACTTCCTTTTTAAGTTCTTCTGTATCTTTTTTAATCCCTGACACTTCTGCAAGTACCAGTTCTTTCAATTCTTCCATATTTTTTTCTGTACTTGGATTTGCACTTGCTCTATTTGCTCCAATTGTTGTTGCAACTGTGATTCTATTTGTTTTCCAAGATTCTCCGTCATCCGTTTCTCCATCGCTTCTATAGCTGCTTGCCACTCTTTTTTTTCCTTTGCAGTCATTCTTGGACTGGGTGATGAAGCAGCTCTAGGTCTTGTTCTCAAATCCGTCTTGGAGGCCACTTCAATGTTAATCAGACTTTATATTAACAATCTTCAAGCCAAATCGCCACCTTTAGAACTTGTTTAAACGCTTTTTCAGCTTGAAAATAACATTTTAAATTTTAGTCCTCCCCAAGATGTCGGGCGCAATTTCTCTGTGGTTTTTTTGGCTAGAGTAGGCTCCTTTCAAACTTCCTGCTCACCTGTCCGTCTCTGTAATCCAACTTCCAGTAAGGGTGGTGTCACACAATAAAATGTCCCTCCGCTTCAAACACAGCAGCCTCTAAAAGCCTCCACTCTAGCCCACTTCCTGTATCACAGAGTCACAGTTAGTTTCGTTTCTACTACGTAGCGTTTAGACTTGGCTGACCACAGGAATGCAAAACAAAGTCTCTTTTCAGCCTTTTTCTCTAACGGAAAGCTTTCTTTTTACTTTTAATTCAAGCGAAATAGTTCCTTAAAGGTTTCAACGCTTATCCATACGTTTCAATATCACAGTCTCCTTTAAACCGGTAAGCGCTTAATCGTTTGTTTGTTACCTTGCTTGTAGTCTCGGGGTTTCGCGGTGCTTCTTCTGTAAACGATGTTAATCAGATGGTAAAGAGATCGGTAGATGGCGAATTTATGCTGAATTCTCAGCCCGGCTGGCATCTGTAGAGTTGATTTGCAACTGCCCTCTTCACGGAGGGAGATCAAAGTGTAAACAAGCTTCCTCCGAAGCTTATCCACACCGATCTCAACCCCCCTCAGGCTTCGCTGCTTGCTTGCCACTCCCCCGCCTGGAGAGTGCTGCGCTGGGCCAGATAGAGCCCAGACTGTCGTCAGATGCCGCAGTACACTCTGCACAACTCGCAAAGTGTGTCAATTCGCCATTTTCTCCGACCGGAAGTCCCCCCACATCGGGTCTCTCTGGTGTCGCTGACTCTGGTGGTTTGCCTCCTTGTTCCACTGGCTATACGCTGGGTGTCAGTTGCTTGCTGACCACTGGGGGGTCCACTGGAGTGTCCCACTCAGGCTCCGGTTCCTGGGGGCTTGGCAGCTCATCGTCACTCTCATCTAGAGACTTGGCAGGCAACCCAGGCTCAGCAGGAAGGAGACGGTGGCGAAGCTGGTCAATGTGCCTCTAGAGTACTTGGCCATCTTCGGTGGACACCTCATAGGACAGGAGCCCAGTGACCCTGATAACTTTGGCTGGGATCCATGCCAGGCCTCTGGAGAAATTCCAGGCATAGATGGGGTCACCCAGGAAGAATCTGCGGGTGCTGCCTGGGTTTCTGGGGTCAGGCTGTGTTCCAGAGTGCAGTCTAGGTGCAGTCTGTCGAGGTGGGTAGTTAGGCTCCTGCCCATGAGGAGTTCTGCCGGGCTGCAGCCGGTTGTTGTGCAAGGGGTTATGCAGTGGCCAAAAAGGAAAGCTGCTAGCCAGTGGTCCCAGTCCCCATGGATGATCCTTCTGAGGGAGCCCTTCATAGTCTTCACCATCCTTTCCGCTTGGCCATTGGTTGCCAGGTGGAAGGGAGCAGAATGGATGTGCCTGATTGCGTAGTAGCCCATGAACTCCTGGGACTTGCCTGAGGTAAAGGCTGTCCTGTTGTCCATCATGATCGTGTTGGGTATGCCATGAGTACAAAAGGCCTGCTGCAGAACTTTCGGTTTTCGGCGGAGCGAATGGCGGCCACCTCTCGGGACGCTCCCGGAGATGGTTAGCCCACGCGCGGTTGGGGGGGTCTTCGCATATGCGAAAGACCCTAGTGAGCCTTAGGTAAAGGCTCCAAACCGGGGGCGCTTGGGGAGTAGCCTCTTTGCCGGCAGACAGCCGGGAAATTGAGGCTTTCTCCCCGCCCCAATCGGCCCCGCTGCGTTGTGCCCGTATGGGACTTAGCAACGCCACCGACTTCCAGGAGTGAAGATAAGCGATGTGAATTAACATAAAAAGAAGAACAGGCATTGAATCGTGAGTTGGAGGTTTACTTTGAAGTGAAAAATGCGAATCCCCCCTGTAAGCGGATAAGCGGCTGGGAGGAGGGAGGAATCCCCACCCCCTTTGAGAAACGAGACTTCAAAGGAAAAGCGAAGGGGGTAAAGGGGAAAAAGTGTTGGTGAAAGTACCTGTGGGGTTTCATTGAAGATCAAGAGTAAGCTGGTCTCCTGAGGGACGCGGCACGAACTTTGATAAAGTAAACAAACAGGGAAAATGTTGGCTTTCAAAAAGGTCCCACAAAAGCCGGAAAAGAAGGGAGGAGGGACTTCCAGTCTGGGCAAACCCCCCCCCCAGAGCCTGCTGTCAATCAACAGAAAAGCGAGCTACTGCACCCTCTGCTGGAGCAAATGCAGAAATTAGCGAAACTTTGACTAACATGGAAGGTGTTCTCAACAGTCAACAAAAACAATTAACGGAAACAGCAAAAAGGATGGAGGAGATCACACAGAAGTGTCTGGTCTCGACGGAAGATGCCAGGAAAATAAAGAAAAGGGTCAACAAACTAGAAAAGCATCAGGATATGCAAGAAAAAAGGATTTTAACGTTGCAGATGGAGAAATCTAATCTGACTCTTCGCTTTCAGGGCATCAAAGAAGAAGAGAAAGAGGATCTCAGGTCCATACTGGCGAATGCCTTGGCACCCTTAACTGGCAGAGAAGCAAAAGAATTAAAAGAAGACATGGATATGGTTTATAGAGCCTATTCCGCTTTTACAAAGAAAAATAATCTGCCAGCAGAAGTGGTTGTCAAGTTCACTAAGCAACGTACCAGAGATCAAATCTTACGTGCAGTTTCAGCGGTGCCCCTGAAGATTGGGGAGCAGACTATTAGAACCTTGAAGGATGTTCCTTATGAAATTCGTATGAAAAGGAAAGCATATAAAGGGTTGACCACATTTCTACAAAGGCATCAGACTGTTTATAAATGGATCTTCCCCGAAGGGCTGGGTGTTTAAGTATAAGGATAAAAGAGAGAAGATTGACTCCGTCTTCAAAGCACAAGAATTTCTGAAGAGACACGCCAGTACAGAGGAAGATGCAGCACTCGCAATTTGGTCGGAATCAACCAGCGAAGAGGACAGCGACCCAGAGGAGGGAAGTGCTGGAGCGGGAGACGTGAAGGCTAAAGAGGGCCCATCTTACAATTTGAGAGACACAAAAAGAAGACAATATAAGAAATAGCTGTTCGTGAAACGTCAGAAAGGAGCTGATTAATAACTAACCCCAAGGGACTTTACTAACTTACTAACAGAGTTATTTTGGATTTTTGAAATGTGAAAAGAAGACCTTCCAACCATGGTGGTTGCCTAAAACGGTATTTTTATTAACTGAAACTAATCCTTTAGCAGAAAAATTCACTCAATCCTTTTCTTAATCCACCTATATACCCTACCTTTTTCTTATTATAAAAAGCAATAAAATTAAAAAAAAAAGGCCTGCTGCAGAGCATGGATTGCTGCTTGGGATGAGGTGGAGTGGACCGGGACCACTTCCAACCATTTAGTGTAGGAGTCCACTAGAAGGAAGAAAATCTGTGCCTGGAAGGGTCCTGCAAAATCAAGGTGAAGCTGGGACCGTGGTTTGTGTGTGGACTCCCACTGATGCACCAGGGCCCTGGGTGGCTCCAATCGGGTTTCTTGGCATGCCTGACAATGCCTTACAGAGTCCTTTATTTCACTGTACCATGCCAGGCCACCATACATAGCTGTGGGCCTGTGCCTTCATGAGCATGATCCCCAGGTGAGTTTTGTGTAGTGCTGCTAGTGCTTGTTGGTGCAGGGGGTGGGCACCATGATCCGACTTCCTCACAGCAGACAGCCCTTGTGAGCCAAAAGCTCATCCCAGCATGAGGAGAAGGCTGTGAATTCTGGGCCCACCCGGCTGGTGGGCCACCCCCTCCCCACCCAGTCCAGAAAGTGGGACAGCATACGGTCCTGGGTGGTGTGGGAGGACATGTCAGATACCTGGAGGGGGTGGTCAGGCAGGCCCTCAATGAGCATGATCTGATGTGTGGGAGCCAGAGGGGTCCGGGTCACAGGAGGGCAGTGGCAGGCAGCTGAGGGCATCGGCGTGACCTATCGCCTTCCCAGGGTGATGGAGAAGTGAATACTGGTAGCCAGCCAGGAGGATGGACCAGCGCAGCACTCTGGGGGACAGCATCTGCGGTGTTTGGCAATCTGGGCCCAACAGGAATTTGTAGTCAGTCATGATGGTGAAGGGCTGCCCATAGAGGTAGTTGTGGAATTTCTTGACCCCCGCCACGATGGCCGGTGCCTCTTTGTCAATCTGCATGTAGTTGCGCTTGGCCGTGGTCAAGGTGTGGGAGTAATAAGCCACACAAACCTCCCAGCCATCAGGTAGCTGATGTCCCAGGATGGCCCCAACCCTGTATGGCGAAGCATCACAGGCAAGGATGATGGAGAGTGCCTCCATCGTATGGAGGACTGTGTTCGACATGAGGAGTTGTTTGACAGCCTGAAATGCAATGGCTCGCTTCTGGCCCTAGACCCAGGGAGCTTTTTTATCTAGAAGGTGGTCCAGGGGCTTGGTGATTGCAGCTTTATGGTCAAGAAGGAGTGATAAAGCTTCTGTAGCCCCAAAAAAGCCTGGAGTTCCAACTTGGACGTGGGAGCAGGAACATTGACAATTTTGTGGACCTTGTTGGGGGTCAGATGGATGCCCAGAGCATCGATGGTGAAGCCTAGGAATTCAACCAGTGGGACCCCCAGGAGACATTTTTCCCACTTCACCTTGAGGCCTGTGGCTTGGAAACATTGCAAGATGGTCCATAGTCTCTCAGCAAAGGTCTTGGCCACGGGTGCAGCAATTAAAACATCATCGAAGAATGGCTGGACCCTGGGAATTCCTTTGAGGACAGAGTCTATCAAATTTTGGAAAATCCCCAGGGCTATGCTGACCTTGAATTGCAGCCATCGCACCTGGAACATGCCCCTGTGTGTCACGATTGTTTGGGCCTCCACAGTGGCATCATCTACGGGAAGTTGCTGGTATGCCTGGGCCAGTCCAGCTTACCAAAAATCTTTGCACCCGACAATGAAGCCAGTATGTGGCTGACCACCGGGATTGGATAGGCGAGGTCCTGTAGGGTGCACTTGTAGTCCACACAGATGTGGACGTCACCATTTGGCTTAACAGGGTTATGATAGGGGTCTTCCAGAGAGCATGCGGCACGGGCTCTAGAACCCATTGGGCCACCAGGTGATCCAGCTCCCTGTCTATCTTGGGCTTAAGGGCGAATGAGACGTGCCTGGCCTTCATACAGATGGGCTGCACTGCCGGGTCTAGGTTTAAGGAGATGGGTGGACTGGTGTAACGACCCAGAGTTCCATCAAAGGTGGCCAGGAACTCATCGCACACATTATGAAAGTCCGTAGGCCACATGTGGTGCACCCCAGTCACTCCGAACCCCAAGGGAGTGAACCACGACAGTCCCAGCAAGCTAATGAGCCACCCTTCTACCATCAACACATCCAAAAGTCCCTTAAAGTTCTTGTACTGCACATGGAATTTGCCCCACCCCTTTATGGCCACTGGATTCTTTTGAAAGTCTCTGAGGGTGAAGTCAGCAGGTTGCATGCAGGAACCCCCTTGTGGACAGAGCCTCTGGAGAGTCTCTGCCAAGATAATGGAGATGGAGGACCTCGTGTCCAGCTCCATCTCGCAAGGTGTTCCCTCATTTTGATTTTGTCCGGGGTGTCCTGGGGCAAATTCAGTATCTGGTCTTGGTGAAGTGCTGTGGTATGAAGCTCTGCTGATTCCTGGTGGGCAGCAGGTTGTCTTCAGGTCCTTCTGGAATGACAGGCACAAGCGATGTGGCTGGTCTTGCCACTGGTCCTGCAGATCGCATTGCGGAAACAGCAGGAACAGTGTTCGTGGTCTACTCCGCAGCTGGCACATGGTGCCCATGAGATGAACTTTGCGGGGTGTGAGGCAGCTGACTAGGATTGTGGGTCACAGTGAGCTGGCTTGCATAACTGGTGCGTCTCTTCTTCATTGGAAGCCTCAGATCCTGGGGAGGCGGAGGCCCAGTGCGCTGAGTGGGTCCGGTGATCACGTTGAGACTTCTTGAAGGCAGCAGCCTCACAGAGTGCCTTTTCCAGGGTGAGCTCTTCATGGCCGATGAGCTTTCAGCTGAGGTTTTGCTTGTGGACACCCATGACAAATTGGTTGAGAAAGAAGTACTTTTCTCCCTTTCTCACAATACAAGAACTTGTGGGCACTCCATGAAATTGCTGAGCAGTCGGGTTAGAACAGATAAAAGGAAATACTTCTTCACCCAAAGAGTGATTAACATATGGAATTCACTGCCACAGGAGGTGGTGGCAGCTACAAGCATGGACAGTTTCAAGAGGGAATTAGATAAACATATGGAGCAGAAGTCCATCAGTGGCTATTAGCCACAGAGTATAGATGGGAATTCTAAGTCTGGGGTAGGTGATGCACTCTATTCTTGGTGCTGGAGGGGGCAGCAGTGGGAGGGCTTCTAGTGTCCTGGCCCCACTGCTGGACCTCCTGATGGCACCTGGTATATTTTGGCCACTGTGTGACAGAGTGTTGGACTAGATGGGCCATTGGCCTGATTCAACATTGGCTTCTCTTATGTTCTTATGTTCTTATGGTTGAGCAGGGCATCTTCGAGATCTCTGAATGTGCAGTTGAGTGCCAGTCAGCAAAGTTTGGCCATGAAGTCAGTGGCCACTTCATTCGATCTCTGGTGGCATGAAAAGAAGTCCGCACAGCGCGCCATCATGGTAGGCTGGGGCACAAAATGTCCTGTGAGTGCCTTGATGAGGTCATCATATGGGGCCTCATCCAAGGTCTTTGGTGCAATAAGGCCCTGGACAAGCCGTAGCGTGGTGGTTCCACATGAGCTGAGCAGGAGGGCCTTCTTCATCTTGGCATTGGTTATGCACTGGAAGATGATGTAGAACTTCAGCTACTCCACCCAGGTTTCCCAAAGCTCTGGGTGAGCGGGTCGAACTCTGGCAGATGTCCTGGAGTGGCAGCCATCGTAGCTATGATCCTGGTAGCGATGCAGTGCTTGAGGCTCAGAAGCTTGGGGCACGATGCGGTGCTGGAGGACTCTGGGCTGGCTCAACAGGATCCCATCTTCATCACCAGTGAAATGTACTGGGTTCAGATGCTTGGAGTGATCAGCTCATGGTTTATTTAGTGATTAGCTCAACTCAAGGACAACACAAGCAGGACTAAAGTCCTGCATAAATGTGTGCTCAACACCACACCCAACACACACCCCACTCCCCATGATTGGCTATTTACATAAGAACTCCTGCACAATAGGTCCCTTCCAGGATCCTGGTCCCCTGTTGTTCTGCGAATGAAGCTAAGTCCTTGCTCAGGCAAAAACTCAGGCTCAGTACATAACACATGCCCAAAAGACCACATAGCTGCTCTTTGCTTGTCCTTGTCTGCACATCAAAACTAGACAGACAGATGCTGTCAATCACCTATGCCATTCAGCATGAAGGTTCAGACATAAACTAGCAGGACCAAGAGAGTTTCTTCCCCAGGCACTTGGATCCAACAGCCCAAATTGTTCAACCTGAACATCTCACCCTATCCTAAGTTACCTCAGGGTGCTTGCCAATCTAATGACCATATCAGTGAGCCCACACTAAACCTGCCACCTTAGATTCAGATGGGTAGCCATGTTGGTGTGAAGCAGCAGAACAACATTTTAGTCCAGTGGCACCTTTAAGACCAGCACAATTTCATTCAAGGTGCAAGCACATGAAAGCTTATAAGTAAAGGTAATAAATAAAGCTTGAGAGCTAGTTGACTCCGACTCTAGGGGGTGGTGCTTTTATATTATTTTTCTCTTCTTTTTTCATTCATTAACTGCTTTTGTTCCTGTTTTGTGATTTGGGCTATTATGGGTATTTGTTGGGTGTGTTCCTTCTGGGACCCAATACCAAGTGAAACACTGTAATCTGTAATAATATTGCTGCAAATGTTGGCTGATGGTGCCTTAGTTAGGTTAGCAGCTTAGATTGGTTAGCTGACACATTCTCTGGCTGAGTTCAGACTGGCAGTTTGCTCCGGTAGCCAGTTGTGGCAAAAAGCCCCAGAATAAACTGTTCCGGGTTTTCCCATTCACACAGCCCGGGCTGCTGCCAGAAAATATGGGGCAGAGCTGGTCAGGAGCATTCAGACTGCCGTGTCGGGGGGCACACTGTATTTGGCGTTTCCCCATTAATTCGGCTGTGGCCATATGGGTGTATGTGTGCCGATTGGGGGAGGACCCCTGCAGCGCCAGCACCGCATTGGGCAGTAGAGCGGAACACAGCCAATCATATCGCTGCTGCCTTCTGCCCAATGTGGGTTGCTCCCGGCTTTTCGGCTGTGCGTTCAGACTTCCCAAAAGCGGAGAAACGCGTGACACACGCGGGCTTTCGGATTTGCTACCAGTTTTATGAGATATCTTTTTAATCCGGCAGTGAAGCACAACAGCAGAGGTTGGCTGTGGGTGGGGGACCCCAGGCAGATATGCCTGTGTGAACGCCCAATTTACTCCAGAATTGAATTGTCGCTGGCCCGGGTCCCTACCGGGGCAAATTGCCAGTCTGAACTCAGCCTCTCTGTCTGCTACTATTAAGTATCTGTAAAAGACTGGAGAAAGTGATCTTTTCCACTTTAAGGGAATGGGAATAAGCATATTATGTGTGCAAATGAACAGTAATGTTTATAACTGTTGAGTAAAACAAAGTTAATCAGGTCACATTGATCAAATAAAAATTTTTGGAGCCTAAAAAGTTTTTTTTAATTAACAATTCTTAACATGTTAACAAACAAATAATCCAACAAATAACCTTCATAATATGAATGCAAAAGCAAAATATAAATAGTTTAAGTATACATAGGAAAGAGACATTTAAAAATAGATCAAAATTTTATAAAGAGAGGTTTGTGGAAGAATTTCTTTTTCTGCTAGGTAACTTATTATTGGGTACCAAGTTTTTACTACTTTATTTTGATATTGTAATGGTGAATTGTTACATAATGTGAAAGACATTTTATACAAAATGAAATATTCCCATATCTTCATTAACCAGTGTTGGATGATTGGTGGTTTTTTGTCTATCCATTTTAAAGCAATTTGCTATTGCTAATAATATTGAGATTCCTTCTTTTTCACTTGGTGCTATATGTAACGTTCCCCAGTTTTCTAATAGGATTGCATATGGTTTTAATGATAAAGAGACAGAAGTGATATTTTTAATATTTAATATGATTTGGGTCCAAAAGTCTATAACATAGGGGCAATACCACCAATTATGTATGAAATTTGCAATTTGCCCACATTTTCCAGCCAAATCATCAAACTCTCCTCAGCCTTCAGCATCAAGTCAACACAAATAGTGTCGGGGCAAACATCGGCGCAACACTGAGGCGGCTGTAGTGGGAAATCAGCCACTCTATGCCCGTGATCTCCATGGATGGGAGCGCTCAGAAGGAGTAAGCCTCCCGAATGAAAATAGCCACGGCCCCCCTGCCCCAGAGTCCATGATTGGTGGAGGACCAAGAATCCCAGTGGGGTGAGCTGGGCAAGAGCTACCATCTCCCCATCCCACAGCCAGGTCTTGGTCATGCATGCTTCCCCCATTTAGATTAGACCGATCCAGTGTGTATGTGTGTAGGAGAGCCAGTTTGGTGTAGTGGTTAAGTGCACTGACTCTAATCTGGGAGAACCAGGTTTGATTTCCCACTCCTCCAGTTGCACCTGCTGGATGACCTTGGGCAAGTCATAGTTCTGGCACAGCTGTTCTTGAAAAAAAGCAGTTTCTGTCAGAGATCTCCCAGGGTGTCTGCTGTGGGGAGGAGACGGGAAAGGAGTTTGTAAGCCGCTCTGAGACACCTTTGGGTAGTGAAGGGCAGGGTATAAATCCAATCTCCTCCTCCTCCTCCTCCTCCTCCTCCTCCTCCTCCTCCTCTTCTAGGTTTGGATCCATCCAAGCATTTCAGTATGCCAAAGCAGTCTCTTGTGTCTCCCTTCCACTACAGCTCAAAATAGCTTTTCCTCAAATGAATTTGTTCTTCCTAGAGGACAGAGACCCCTCCCTCAGGAAAAGCATTTGTGAGGCATTTGGAGTTGCAGCAGAAAGGGTGATAAACGAATGTCACACTCAGTTGCAACCCAGCCAAAGTCACTCTTTCACATACTCACCCTTATTAAATAGAAAGTCAGTGTTTATTACATATGGCCATGTTCCTTTAGTCAGATTATTTCCATTACCATCTTCAGAGACTAATTTTCTCCAAATGTATTCATTATTCATTGGTTTTCATTAAATAATTCAGGAAGACAATTTAGATATAATTAATTTAAGCAATGTAAAGTAGGCACTGTTATGAAGCAAGGTTATAATTGATTTATTCCTAAATATAATTTACAATTTATTGACATTATGTGTGAGATTCTGTCTTCCTGAAACAGAGATCTCTCATGTATGAGTCATATATGAACCCTGCAGGGAACTACCACTCAGTAGGAAGAAAGCTTCGCTACTTGTGTTACTTGAATGTTAATTATTTTTAATATCTGAGTGATAGTTGCATATATCTATTAAAGTAATGCAATTCTGATAGTTGGGAGCAAAACCCCCTTTTAATTATAAATTATGACTAAATGGGTATAAAAAGCCCAAGACTGCAATCCTGTGCACACTTACATGGAAGTAAATCCCATTGAACACAATGGCACATCTGAGTATACCATTAGTGTACTAATGGTATGCTAATGGTACAATATCTTCCTTAATGTCTGAAATAAATCAGAAGAAGAGAATGTGGAGTTATATTTGAAAATGGAGGGAATGTATTGAAAAGCACCTGCAAGGTACATAACCTAGAAATATTCAGTTCTTCATGATTTGGAGTTGTTTTGAAAAACTAGAGGTACAGCCTAGCCAAACATACTTACTTTTAACAGTGCTACTGGAAGCACATCCCTTATGAATATACATTGGAGGTGAGTAGTAGGTTTAAGGGACTAGATTTGATAGACAGAGTGCCTGAAGAACTATGAACATTGTACAGGAGGCAGTAATCAGCATCATCCCAAAGAAAAAGAAATAGAAGAAAGTAAAGTGGCTGTCTGATGAGGCTCCACAAATAGCAGAGGAAAGAAGGAAAGTGAAAGGCAAAGGTGATAAGGAAAGATTTACCCAACTGAATGCACATTTTCAGAGAATAGCAAGGAGAGGTAAGGAGGCTTTCCTGAATAAACAATGCAAAGTAATAGAGGAAAACAATAGAATGGGAAGGACTAGAGATCTCTTCAAGAAAATTGGAGAAATCAAGGGAACATTCTGTGTAAAGCTGGCCATGATAAAGGAAAAAAATGGTAGGGACCTAACAGAAGCAGAGGAGATTAGGAAGAGGTGGCAAGAATATACAGAAGAGCTATACAAGAAGGACCTCAGTGTCCTTGACAACCATGATGGTGTGATCACTGACTTCGAGACAGACATCCTGGAGTGCAATATCAAATGTGCCTTAGAAAGCATTACTAACAACAACTCTAGTGGAGGTGATGGTATCCCAGCTGAGCTATTCAAAGTCTTAAAAGATAATGCTGTTAAAGTGCTGCACTACAAATGCCAGCAAATTTGGAAAATGCAACAGTGGCCACAAGAATGGAAACAATTGGTTTACATTCCAATCCCAAAGAAGGGCAATGCCAAGGAATGTTCAAACTATTGCACAATTGCACCCATTTCACATGCTAACAAGGTCATGCTCAAGATCCTACAAGCTATACTTCAGTAGTACGTGGATAAAAAACTGCCAGTAGTACAAGCTGGGTTTTGAAGAAGTAGAGGAACTAGAGATCAAATTGCCAACATTTGCTGCATTATGGTGAAAGCAAGGGAGTACCAGAAAAAATCTACTTCTGCTTCATTGACTATGCTAAAGCCTTTGTGTGGATCACAACAAACTATGGCAAGTCTTTAAAAAGATAGGAGTACCAGACCACCTCACATGTCTCCTGAGAAACCTGTATAAGGGTCAAGAAGCGACAGTTAGAACCGGATATGGAACAACTGATTAGTTTAGCATTGGAAAAGAAGTACAACAAGGATGTATATTGTCACCCTGCTTATTTAATTTTTATGTAGAGTACATCATGCAAAATGCCGGCCTGGATGAATCACAAGCCGGAATTAAGATTGCCAGGGAAAACATCAGCAACCTCAGACATGCAGACGATACCATTCTAATGGCAGAAAATGAAGAGGACCTAGAGAGCCTCTTGCTGAGAATGAAAGAGGAGAGTACAAAAGTTGGCTTGAAACTCAACATAAATAAAAAACATCTTAAGAGCATGGCATCTGGACCCATCACTCCCTGGCAAATAGGAGGGGAAGTCATTGAAGCAGTGACAGAATTCACATTCCTGAAATCCAAGACTGCACCCATGAAATTAAAAGATGCCTGCTCCTTGGGAGAAAAGCTATGGCAAACCTAGATAGCATAATAAAAAGTAGAGACATTATCCTGCCAACAAAAGTCTGCATGGTCAAAGCAATTGTATTCCCAGTAGTAATGTATGGCTGTGAGAGTTGGACCATAAGGAAGGCTGAGCACCGAAGAATAGATGCTTTCAAATTATGGTGCTGGAGAAGACTCTTGAGAGTCCCTTGGACTGCAAGGATGTCAGATCAGTCAATCCTAAAAGAAATCAAATCTGACTGTTCCCTGGAAGGCCAGATACTGAAGGGAGCACTCACTGGAGAAGACCCTGAAGCTGGGAAAGACTGAAGGTAAAAGAAGAAGGGGATGGCAACGAACATGAAATTAAGCAAATTCCAGAGGACAACAGAAGACAGGAGGGCCTAGTGTGATGTGGTCCATGGGGTAGAGAAGAGTTGGACTTGACTGTGTGACTGTATAATAACAAAACCTGAAGCAGGGTTACACCAGTCTAAGTCCACTGACTTCAATTACAGTGCTGTCCTAAACAGGTCTACTTAGAATCCTACTGAGGTTTGCTTCTGCTTACTCCCATAAAAGTGTTCTTAGGATAGCACTGTATGTCTCACCAGTTTCTACGTTTACTTGTAGATAGATCCAAGTGGAAATATGTGCACACAAAAGCTCATAAGCTGAATAAAACTTTGTTGTCTTAAAAGCCCTACTGGTTTCAAACTTTGTTCTACATTATCTTGTGTTTACATCGCTCCCATTGAAATCAATGGTATTTAAAAGTGCATAAATTTAGTGTGTCTTGATGCTCAGTTTTACTTTAATTTCAAGTGGTAATTCTTTCCTATATCCTGTCCTATTAAATAAAAGGGTAGTGGTCTGGCAAGGTTCTATGCTTGGCAAAATCAATTTGCTTCCTGGTATGTCGCTCAGAATCTGTCCCTATCCACTAGCTGTGTTGCCTGTAGTTCTCTCCCACCCACTGCAGCCTAGGCCACTCTTCTCTGATTGGGCCAGCATTTCAAGCTCATTTGCATACAGAAGCTGATTGGACTTCACTCCATTTCACACCTCAAACTCCCCCCCACTGCAAGACAGTTGGAATTGTCCGTTGTTTATGCAACCTGTTGTATTCTGAGGTGAAATATGTCCTCACTCACAACATTTCCCGTTCAAAAGAAACAAACGCAATAACATAACCATGCCACACCACAAAAAAGACAGGTCACACCACAAGCAAAATATCACAAGGCAAAAAAAGCTCTGGTACTAATTCTGGCAGGGGACACTGTGAGTGTAGAAAATGATTTATTGACACAGTGGAAAATCTTTAGGAATTATTTGGTGCATTTACCATGGAGCACCCACCCAGAGCCTCTGGCATTTTCTCACTCTGCTGGCATCAAAACCAATTGAAGGCAAAATAGAGATATGGAGACTTTTCCACCCTCCTTTGCATCAATTTGTCTTTGTTGGCAATGGCAACCCTAGGCCTGGCTGCTTGCTCCTGTTCAGCAGGAGCATCCCTATGGAAACTGCCTGGGTGATTTTGGACCAGCCGGAGACTTTCTGCCTAACCTGCCTTACAGGGTTGCTGTACAGATCACAAAGCTGAAAAGAATGAAGTAAACTGCTTTGCTCCCCGCTAATGAGAAAGACAGAATTTTGCCTAGGAAGAGGCTGCTGAGAGGGGATGAGATAAAGTTGCCAACTTTAGGTATGGAAATTCCTGGAGATTTGAGGGGTGGAGCCCAGAGAGGGTGAGGTTTGAGGAGGGGTGGGACCTCAGACAGGTACAGTGCCATAGACTCCACCCTCCAAACCAGCCATTTTCTCCTGGGGAACTATTGTTGCCAATCTTGGCCCAGTGGCCATCAAACCATTCTCTTCCACCCCTGCTGTGCAGCTGTCTTTCCCCTAGGGTTGCCAATCTCCAGGTGGGACCTGGAGATCTCCTGCTGTTACAATTGATCTCCAGGTGACCAAGATCAGTTCCCCTGGAGAAAATGGCTGCATTATACCCTGCTGAGTCCTTCCGGCCCCCCCCCAATGCTGCCCTCCACAGGATCCACCCCCCAAATCTCCAGGTATTTCCCTACTTAGAGCTGGTAACCCTACTTTCCCCTCAGTGCCTGTTGGTAGGCAACCAAACTTGGTCCTGTCACCTGTTTTGGCCTTTGTGAGAAAACTCATTGGGGCCAGTCCTGATAGGGTTGCCAACTCCAGATGGGAAATTCCTGGAGATTTGAGGGATGGAGCCTGAAGAGTGTGAGGTTTCAGGAGGGGTGGGACCTCAGACAGGTACAATGCCATAGACTCCACCCTCCAAACCAGCCAGTCCTTCATGGGGAACCATTGTTGCCAATCTCCAGGTGAGGGCTGGAGACCACTCAGAATTACAACTGCTCTGCAGGAGAGAGGGCAGAAGTCAGCTGAAGGCAGAGGGGAAGATAACAGTAGGTTGATGGTTAGCTGGGAAGGAGATGGCATTGCCAACTCCAGGTTGGCAAATTCCTGGGGATTTGAGGGGTGGAACCTGGAGAGGGTGGGGTTTGAGGAGGGGTTGGACCTCAGGCTGGTAGAATGCCATAGACTCCACCCTCCAAACCAGCCATTTCCTCCTGGGTAACAATTGTTGCCGATCTCCTGGTGAGGGCTGGAGATCACTCAAAACTACAACTGCTCTTCAGGTAGCAGAGATCAGTTCGTCTGGAGAAAATGGTGGTCTCTGTCATTATACCCTGCTGAGGTCACCACAGCAAATTCACACTGTGTGCCCAGAGCCAGGGCACTCTCCCAGAGCCTCTTTCTAGAGCCTGTTGTATTTATTTCCACAACGGGCCTTACTTCTAGTATACATATAACCACATAAATCAGAGGATAATTGTCTAATATCTCCCCCCCGCCCCCGATTTTAACTTCCTACTTTTACTCTCTGCAGGCTACTCTGCTAAGCTAAACCTGAACTATACTCCAAGTAAAAATGCATCTTTTCACCTGTAACTCCCATAGATTAGGGTTGCCAGGTCCAATCTTCACTCCGGTGGGGGGATTAGGGGATGTTCCAGGGATGAGTGTGGCCACTCCCAGCACGGTGATATCACTTTTCATGATGTGATCACACACCCGCTTTTCCCCTATCATTTAAAGGGAAGCTTCCTTTTAAATGGTGGTGGTGGGGAAGCAAGAGCCATCAGGTCCTGTCCTGCAAAAAGCAAAATTGCCTCTTGCAAGGCAGGAGCCGACAGAGTGGGTACCAGCCACTGCAAGGCAGGACACGACAGCCCCTGCTCAGGAAGATCGGGCATGCTGGCCTGGTCCGTGCCACTGCAAGCACTTAAAGGGGTCCCTTTAAGTGCTTGCAGCCAGTGGGCTCCACGGGCCCATTCTCCAAGTGGCATTACTACTTGGAGATTGGGCATGTGGGGCTTGCCATGTACAAGCACTTCTCAAGTGAGAAGGGAGAGGGGTAGCTGCGGGTGTTTGGGGTTGGGGGTGGGGTTTCCCCTGCCAGCCAGCTGGCTGGGAACAGGTTGAACTCCCTCAAAAGTGGGTAAACCCTGCCAGACTGGAAGCTCTGGCAGCCCTACCATATATGGATGCAAAATCAGTCACAATTCTTATTCCAGTTGATTGGGGGTGGGATACAAGAGATGAGAAATTATGCATTTCACTTACAGAGAGCTGGTACTTTATTCAAAACTCACATTTATAATCAAAATCACAAAAGTATAAATCGAAAAATATAATTGTTCATTGTATTTGTTTTGGATTTGAAGAAGAAACCTGAATTATTGAACACTCTGAATACAGTTCAAGAGAGATGCTGCTATCAGACCATATAGACATCCATATTTCAGTACCCATATTTCAGTAAAATTCAAATGGGACTCCTACAGGACATTTTCCCCAACATGGAAATAGGGAAGCAGCTCAAATACTCCGCCTAAAGCATTTCTAGCATAACAAAAGGGAAACAGGTCAAATAGCAATTAAGTGAATTACTACCTTCCTTGCCTCAAAATGCAGACAATGTCTCAGTGCTTAGCTATGATATCACATCCTTTCTATTGTTTAAAGGGTCCCTTTATGAGTGGAGCCTGTGCCTGCAGCCTCCCCTGGAATGTCCCCCAAATTCCCCCACCAGAGTGAGGAGGGGACCTGGCAACCCTACTGAAACCCTAGAACTTTGCAGCAGCAGCTGTTCCCCTGGACTTCCTCGCTACTGTCCATGTGCAGCTCTGAAGATGGGATCCTTAGAGATCTGGAACTGGCATCAATCTCTAGCATGCTTTCTCCTGTTTCATTCCTCTTCCTTCCACTCAGGACCCCCAGGACTCCCTTATTGCATCTGATCAGGCTTATACATATATATAGGCAGTGATCCCTAATTTAAATTTACCTGGATACATGTGTGAATGCTCTTAACATGCAAGACAGACTTCCCAAACATCGAGGGTAGGGATGGTCATGGATCAGACCTAATTTTTCCACAGACTGGGGCCCAGTTTGTGGTCAGTCCATGCACCCAGTCCAAGTCCAGTCCATGCACCCAGTGACACAGATCTTCTATGACCATGCCAGGAGCTCTGTAGGTCTCTGTGGGGGAGGGGGTTGAAAAAAGCCATTTAAAGGGAACACTTTCCTTTTTAAAATTTATTTATATTTTATTTTATAAAATCATTAAACAATTACAGTAGGATCAAACTTGATACCAACAAGTGGAATACATATAAGTACATTTAAGTATTTCTGTGTAATACATAATTATAACATTATAACTGAATGCAGTAGGGAATGCATTCCTTTTAAATAGCTTTTGCAAAGCTGTGCAGCACACGAGTGAAGGCTGAGTGGTGACTTCACCTCCTTCCGGGTGAGTGAACTCGCTGCTCAGCCTTCATTTGCACATCGGACTGCTCTGCAAAATGTGCAGTGTGAGAGTGAAGACCCAGTGGCGATTTCACCCACCTGGAAGTGGATTAATTTGCCACTTAGCCCTTCACTCATGTGCTGGGTGGCTTTGCAAAAGCCATTAAAAATTTAAATGGCACAGTTCAAATGGACCATGGTCCAGTCCGTTAATGTGGAGGTTTGTGTTTGGGGGTTCCGTAAACTCCATGCACCTCCACTGATCATCATTTTTCTGGACTATGCTCATCCCAAGTTGAGGGTCACATACAGGAAGGCCATTTGGGTAATAACACTTAAGGCTGAAATTACTACTACAGCTCTCTCCACAGCTACACAATTCAGTGTCAGTAAATATCACTGTGCTTAGAGCCACATGATAGTATAGAACAACCAGACTTGCAGTTATACTTCTACAGTTCTAAGAGGGCCTCTGAAGGCCCCCCCCCACTTTCTGATGGTTACCACTGTCCCCAAATCACAAAGGGGAAAATGTAACCTACCATGGGAGCTGACTTTGTAGACAGAGGTCAGCGGTCTTGCAGAATGCAAAACAGCACAGCATCACTACCAAAAACATAGGGTCTGGATACTACTCAAAGGCTCTCATTTGTAAAATTGTGAGATTTGGGTTCTCTATCATAATTCTCATAATGAACAGCTATGTATGCACATAACTGTTAATTGCAAGTCTGGAAAGTCTGAATAAAATAGAACTCTAATAAACCATGGGGAATATTTTGAAATAAAAAAGGTTTAAGACCTTGATCAGACCTTTAGAGTTCATAATTTCATATCCTCCCACCGGTCAACTACTAGGCTATGACTTTTATTTATTTATTTATTTTAAAAGCTATTTTTACAGTGGTGACTGCAGAAGATCAGAAATTTAGTTGGCCTTTAGAGAAAGCCCCTAAGCAATACCAGCACAGCAACAGCTGTTTGGGCATGACTCTAGAAATTAAATTCATTATCATTGTACACTATGCATATTATAACTTGATCAGAATGTATTTCTTATGAAACTTTTCAATAGGAGCTAATTTAAAAATAAATTCTAAAAGAACAACTGCAGAGACAGCAAAAGACAAAAGGAAAATAAGCAGTCAAATTCATCATGTTTATAGTTTATTGTCTCATTAATTAAGTTGCAGACAATACACATGAGAAAAATGCAAATCATAAAATTTCTTCAATAACGTATTTATTACTCAAACAGCCCACTGCTGATCCACTATTAAAATCATTGTATAAAATAAAATGCTAATGTAACAGGATGACTGCTGATCCACTATTAAAATTATAGCATAAAATAAAAATTTAATCCTAGGACAGTATCTGCTAATAACTGTTCCATTTAAAAGTAATCTTTCTGTTTTAAACAATTTTTTAAAAGATCATTGCTGGTATTTGAGATAAAGAATTCTGGTTTTCCTTGGAAATATTTATGTGTTTCCCTTTAAAAAAAATTGTTTTACAGCACAGACCAATGTAAAGTTACTCTAGTCCAAGCCTGCTTGCAGGGAGGGCAGGGTATAAATTGAATAATAAATAAATAAATAAATATCAGCATAACTCTGCATAAGATTACACTGGGTCTCACACAGAAAATGAAACTTTTTTTTAAAGATTACATTTTAACTTTGACATTTAAGTGTTAAGCAGTTAAAGTTCACTCAGTTCCCCATTGTACATTCCATTAAATTAACCTTGCAGCCATAGTGTAATTCAGCTCCAAATGTCTTGACTTTCTTCCAAGGTCTGGCACAAATCTTCCTTGAAGATCACTGCTCTGATACAGCAATTCACATCAGGTAAGCACATGAACATCCCTTATGCCAAGTCAGAGCATTGGTCCATCTAGTTCAGTATTGCCTGACAGTCAAGTAGACAATATAAATGCAAATGCAGATTCGACGTGACTATGGAAACATTGCAAGCAAAATATGTACTTTACCACAGAAACATGATTCCTTCTTCTAAGGCATTCCAGCCTGCTTTAGTTATCCCAGTGCAGATGCCATTCTCACAAACTGGACAGCCGCAGGTTCCATAGTAGTCAGACTCATATAACTCATGCAGACCTCTTAATTGTGGATCATATCAAACAGGGATGCCACAGACTTCCTGATGAACATGTTCAGCAGGTGAACATACCATGTTTGATAGCGGCATTCACTCATATTTTGTTGCTTCACTGTCACTGGGATCAAACAAGCTGCTGAACAGCTTTGTGAGTACACAGTAGTGGAGGTGCTGGTGGAGTTTCATTCCCTTCTGCCTTGTAAGCTACTTTTTAAAATCTGTGCACTAGGTGAATCATTTTCTCCCATTACCATATAATTGAATGTTTGGAGGATACTATGAATCCTATAAGACTATGTGAAAACATGGAAGTGCGATATAACCTAGATGGTAATATGGACTTCAACAAAACCAAACAGTAACACTTTTTTTTTTAAGTACAGGATTTATTTATGATCACTGCCTGATTAATTAATTTCTTCATTATTTTGCTATGACTGGCTGTATAAGAGTGAATAGTGAACAACAGCTATATAGTTAAAAACAGGCTGGGTGGTCCATGAGTGAGGGAAGCCTAGAAACCGAGTTGCATGATTAGTGGCAAGATTAGGTGCCCAATCTGTGGAAGAAGAATGCTCCTCATGGGCCAAAGCACAGCTGCCACATGGGGGGCATGAATACAGTGGTGTCAGCAAGCCCCAATGGAGGACTGTCTGTACCCCCAAAGTGCAAATGCTAATCCCTGTGGCCATCTGGGACAGCATCCCCGGAGCTGCAGGTCAAATGGAGAGGTATGAATGCGGCTGCAGTGGCTCCCTAGTTACCAGTTAGGCTGTCCCTGAACTGAATGGGTTCTGTTTGATTGCAGCAGATGAGGTTGTTCTGTCATGCTGAAGCCACAACTGGACTGCCTCCACCTCCCCACCTCTCCCGAGCAGCCTCCTGTTCCCTCCCTTGCACCAGTTGCTCGTGGGCCACATAAGAGCCCTGGACAGGGTGGTTCCAGCCCCTGGGCATTATGTTTGACACCCCTGTGCCTAGAGATTCTATGGCATGCTATAACACACTGGTGTTTCATTGTTTCCATACACATGATAGGACAAAATATCTGAACTCCTGGGGTTCAAGCAATTGGCATCCATGTACTAGTGCTGGGTTTTGGCCCTACTCCAATGAAACAATAGTCCTGTGTTAGCCAAATTGCCTTACTTTATTAATGTGGGGAATATTAATATTAAATAGCAATAGGCATTAAATATCGGATCAGACCTGTGTATACTGGAGTCCCACTTATTCAAATCCCAGAAATAGATGCTGAGACTAGATCTTAAAAAGCAGTGATTTCTTTTAGTAAAGGATTATCACACATACATAGAATCAAGCACTCACACACAATACAGAACTAAGAATATAGAGTCGAAAGGATAGAGACATTTGCATGAGCAGGTGATACTTTACCTGTCTGGCAAGACACTTGGATCATGCAGCGGAAAATAACACAATAAGGGGAAAGGGACCATGAGCTGACCAGCAGCACACATGGACTGATTCCAAACAGGCCTAGATTTGGAACCAACAAGATAGGGTGGGGTTAGGAGAGGCAGGAGCAAGAGAGAGAGAACAATGGCTGATGCTCTTCTTATATACCCTAGAAGTGATTTGAGGTGTGGGCCTTTACTAAAAGAAATCACTGCTTTTTAAGATCTAGTCTCAGCATCTATTTCTGGGATTTGAATAAGTGGGACTCCAGTATACACAGGTCTGATCCGATATTTAATGCCTAGGCCAAACAGGCCTAGATTTGGAACCAACAAGATAGGGTGGGGTTAGGAGAGGCAGGAGCAAGAGAGAGAGAACAATGGCTGATGCTCTTCTTATATACCCTAGAAGTGATTTGAGGTGTGGGCCACCAAGACGTGTAGTCCCCAGGACTAGAAACTGCCAGTTCCTTAAGGATAATAATGGAATTAAGGATAATAATGGAATTAAGTGTTGGGCAATTGATTCAATGTTTACTAACAATGGCATCTCTAAGAGTGGACAAAGGAAAAGAAAAGGTAGTTGTTCCAGGTGCTTGGCTAGTCAATGATCTAGTGATCTGCATCATTGTTATCTTGATGGGCAGTGAGTGTGTTGGGCTGCTCAGGTAATCCCATCATGGCCAAGTTCTATTGTTTAACTTGGGGGTGAGTACATGCAGTAATGCTAGGAGAAGCAGGGGGGAGGCAGCCTGCATGCTGGAGAAGAAGTCCTTCAATTTAGTCCTTTGCAGGAACACTCAGGCTTCTGATGTAAAGCATAGCTTCTGGTTGCTGGCTGCTGTGTATTTCTGGCATCAAGGATTTGCCTCCTGTATGGGTACAGGGGTGAGGAGCACTATGGGTCCACATCTGGCTGGCATACTGCTTCAGGGTGAGGCTTCCCTTGGCTGGGCACGTGTCTACAGTCCGGGAGTTGGCACCATCATCGGGCAACCACACAGTTCAGCCCCTGGCATATTTATTATACAGTTTAGGTCACAGCCATAGTCCATAGCCTTATAAATGCTGCACAAGGCTCTTGCAGGGCAACACCTGATCTTGACATCACATGAAGTGCAACACAGGGGTACTTTTGCACCAGAAAGTTGTAGATTGAGCACTATAAGTAGAGTCTTCTGGCTCAGACCAATGGTCCATCTAGTCCACCATATTGTTTCACACAGTGGCCATCCGGCTGTCCTGGAAGGGCAAACAAACAGGTCATAGAGGACAAGGCCATCCCTGATGTTGCATCATAGCACTGATTTGGACAGTTTGGACAGAACCTCCTCTTGCTCTTTATGCAACATTTTATAGGATTTGGATTCCATCAGTCTTATTTAATTGTCAGTGTAAACTGGAGTTGGATTGTCTGTCTCAGCAAAATGAAAATTGAGTTCACTTAATACAGGTCAAATGTTGGCTTAATAGTAATAGCATAAACTGAGTAAAAAGCCAGAAGACAACCTGGCACACATGATTAAGCACACATAATTTAATACATTATTTGAGTTATATTGAAATCAATGGGGCTTACTTTCATGTAATATGCTTAGGATCAGAATGTTAGTGTTTTTATGAGTTTATTGAAGTCTGTCTCTAGGTTTATAACCAGGGGGAAAAAAGCATTCCAAAGATATTCTGAGGTGGCATGCCTACAAAATGAATAAGCACAATTATGAGTAGTTAATCACAAATGCTTAGGCAGCAGTCTTACCCTCAGTTACACATCCATAAATCCATTTTAAATGAATGTGACTTATGCATGATTAAGTGAGTTAAAATGGAACACAGTACATGAAAAAAATAAAGGTGTACAAGAAGAGCCCAAGGAGACTTAGATTTACTAAACCTGTACTTGGAACGCACCATTTCTGGAAAAGGGAGGAGGATTCCCATAATAAGTGTTTCTCTCCACAGGAAAAAAAATAATCCCTACGTGCATAGTAAACTACATGTCAAGAAGCAGGCAATTTTATCCAGCTGGGCCAGTTGTTCAGGAGTGAATATATTCAGTGTGAAAGTTTTCTGAAATGTCTTCTGCAAACCTCCCAAAAGTGTACTTTCCCCCACCAACTAACAGATGTTGACAGCCACAGTGGTGCTCTCCCCCAATACCAATAGCATCTCCACACAGACAAATATGTTATTGTTGAAAGAAACTATACTTTGGAACAAGAAAATGGCACTATGCAGCAATAGGGCCACAAAGAGCTCATAATCTGGCATGTCACCATCCCAGTGTCAATGGCAGAGCAGTAGCTTATGTTTTAGATTCTAGTATCTCTAGATGACTGTAATGCACTGTATGTGAGGCCATCTTTTGTTGGGAGATAACGAAAGATCCTTCCCACCAGATGACCCCAGTGTTGTTTGACCCTACATGCAGTTTGAAAGTAAGAAATTGTAAGTAGATAAACAGGTACCGCTTCAGGGGAAGGTAACAGCATTCCATGCACCTCAGTGTTTAGTCATGCCGACCACATGACCATGAAAACGTCTTTGGACAGCACTGACTTTTCAGCTTGGAAATGGAGATGAGCACCACCCCCTAGAGTTGGATTCGACTAGCTTTCGAGCAAGGAAAACCTTTACCTTTAGCTCTAGATGACTGTAATGCACTGTATGTGAGACCATCTTTTCTTGGAGGATGACAGAAGATCCCTCCCACCAGATCCCAGTGTTGTTTGACCCTACATGATATTATTGTGTGAGGAGAAGCATAGATTGCTGGATTTTTGATCATATTTTGGTGATTGTTCCCATGGCTTTGGGGAAATGTGTGGATTTAGCTGTGGCAGCCTAGAAATTGGTGTCAGCTAGGGATTCCCACCCCCATGGGGGTGAGGATCCCCTAATTTGGCAGGCTCCTTCCCAACATTGGCAATCTGGCTGGCGAGGGAAGTCCCACCTACAAATGCACGCTCCCGTGACCAACTTCCAGGTAAACATCATCACACTGGGGATGCTGGAGCAACGCTCTGCTTTTTGGGCAAAACGCTATAGTTATGAGGTCAAATTTCCTGTAGAGTGGCAACCCCTGGGATCCACATGGGTTCTAGCCACTTCATGGTTCCCTTGCCACCTGATGGTGAGACCCAGCCAACAGCCTCTGAGCTGGGCATGCCGCTGAAAATGGCTCCACCCCTAAAAACCCCTAAGAGAGTCTCCAAAATGGGAGAGGCAGGCATGCAGGCAAAGCCTCACCCCAAAAACCTGACTCAATGCCCAGTTGCTTCTCATCTATTTTTTAGTAATTTTAAAAGTTTCATCAGTCATCCATCGAGGCTTTTCATTTCCTTTGTCTACAGGAATAGTCTTTGAGTATTCTTTCTTGATAGTATCTCTGGTTTCAACCTGTAGTTCTTATGGATCCCATTCACTTGAACTTAGTAATGCAAACTGTGGTGAAAGCAACAAACAAACCACAAACCAAAATGCAACCCATAACAGCTGAAATGCCAGGAGGGTGGATGGGAAAAGCTGCAAAAACAGAGGCAAAGGCTCCCACAGCAGATGGCTATATAGGGGAGGAATGGGCCAGATAGAAGCTCCTAGGGCTGCTTGGAATTCCACCCCCCTCATTGCCTGACTACTGGCATAACAGCTGGCCTCCAGCTGCTGTCAGGGCCCCACCCCAGGCACAGGACCATGCAGATGGCTAGAGGACAGCAACAGCTCTTCTCTTCTTGTTCCCAAGCCCTGGGCAGCAAAGGCAGTGCCAGGTGAGTCATTGCTGTGGCTTACCAATGTGATATCTATTGCCTCTTCTTTTTCTAAATCCAGCTTGAACATCTAGCATTTCTCATTCCATATATGGTAACAGTCTTTGTTGTAAGATTTTGATCATTACTTGCTTGAGAAATTAATGCTATGGACTAATAGTTGCTGCAGTCCTTGATGTCTCCTTTTTTGGAATTGGCATGCAATTTCTAATCTATGGGCGATGGTTTTGTTTTCCATATTTGTTGTCATATTCTTATTAAGATTTATGGACTCTACTTCTGTGGTTTGGAATAGCTCAATTGATATCCCATTTATTTCTGGTGATTTGTTTCTCCCAAATGCTCTCTGCAGCTTTCACATCACTTTTTAAAACTAGGTTATTCTTGAAAAAATTCTTCTAGGAGGGAATCTGTCATCCTTTCATGTCTTTGTATTGTTCTTCATTGTGTTGTTCTCACCTTTTCTTTATTTTGTCCAGTTAATGTATTTCTGTGTTGATCTTTCAGCATTCCTAACTGTGCTTTAAATTTCCCTTTGATTTCTTAGACCTTGTGGAACAGATCTCTTGTTCTTGCTTTTTTTGTTGTTCTCTTCTATTTCTTTACACTGGTTGTTATAATAGTTCTCTCTGCCTCTATCTGCGTGTTTCTGGAAAGCTTCATTTAGACTTTTGATTCTGTTTTTGTCATTTTTTACTTTTGCTTCTCATCTATTTTTTAGTAATTTTAAGAGTTTCATCAGTCATCCATCAAGGCTTTTCATTTCTTTTGACTACAGGAATAGTCTTTGAGCATTCTTTCTTGATGGTACCTGTAGTTCTTCTGGATCCTATTCACTTGAACTTAGTAATGCAAATCTGTTCTTTATATGACTTTAAGGAATGTTGCTTAGATTGTATTTTGGCACTATGAACATTTTGGTGTTTTTCTTTGGATTTATTCTAATTTTTAATATTGATAGTCTATACTACAATCAGCTTCTGATCTTGTTTTGGCAGAGCCAATAGAGTTTTTGTATCTTCTGCGTCTGAAATCTATTTGATTTCTATATTGTCTGTTTAGTGATGTCCATATATGCAATCATCTGCTTGGTTGCCTGAAATGTGCTTGCATTTAACAAATTGTTGTCTTCATAGAATTCTATGAGTCATTCTCCTGATTCATTCCATGCTCCTATCCCAAATCTTCCAACAATATTGGATTCTATTTTGTTTCCTTTATTTGTGTTCTAGTCAACTATGATTATCAGCATATCTTGTTTAGGGGTGTGACCAATTTCTTCCTGGACACTTGCATAAATGCTTTTAATTTCTTCCTCATTAGCATCTGTAGTTGGGGCATAAACTTGGATGATGGTTATATTGATATGCTTTCCCTGAAGTCTGATTGATATTATGCAGTCAGATTTTGCATTATAGGCCCTGACTGCCTGTGCTACATCTTGCCTCATATTAGAGCAACTTCATTTCTTCTTTGCTTGTTGTTCCCCGAGTAAAACACTTTGTAATTTTCTGACTGAAAATATCCTAATCCAGTCCACTTTAGTTCACTCACTCCCAGGATTGCAATGTTTAAACATTCCATTTCTCATTTTATGATTTCAGTCTTGATTCATATTCCTTATGTTCCATGTTCCTAATATATGTGTTGAACAGCTTTGGACTTTCCTTTTGCATCCACTCATGTCAACAACTGAACATCCTTTCAGCTTTAGTTCAGTTGTGTCATTTAATAATAGCTGTACTTGTAAGCTGTCCTCAGCTCTTCCCCAGTAGCTGATTGTGAGCCATCTGACTTGGGCATTCTATCTTCCAGCACTGTATTTTTTTCATTTCAGATTGTCTCATCATAAGGTAAGAGTTGACCAAAAATAGTTTACCATTGTCTTCTTCTGGGCACTACTAACCATGTGGCATTGAAGTGACACTGAAGTGGCACTGCTGTTATCTACAAAAGATCTTCTGCCAGTGTTACCTTCCACTACTGAAGCTGACTGGCAGTTACCCTTCAAGGATCCCTCCACCCCCATCACCATTAAAACTGTTTGTTTTCTTCTGCTGATGTGACCATTGATCCCTGAAGGAGGTGGATGCATTTTAGTCTCATGTCCCAGCTGTAAACATTCTGCCTTGAGTGACTCTGCTAAGAGTTCAGCACTTTGAAAGAGTCTAAGTATGTTATGGTATTCCTCTCAGCTTCACTAATACAAACAAAACCCATCATCATGTGCATGCAAGAGGGGGTAAGCCCAGGTACCACTTCCTTATTTCTGGAACATTGTGGTACCAAGATGAATCTCTAGGACTCCCAGCACTGTTGTGCCAGCAATGCTGTAGTTATCTAGGGCCTTAGGCCACCCCAGAACATACAAAAAGGGCAGCTAAAGGCATCCCCACTCAACTTTAGACCCAGAGAACAGCTGCCTCTTTGTTGCTCCTTCTGGATTTATCTGCAGCCTTTGATACAGTAGGCCATGCTATCTTGCTGATGCGTTTGGAGGCAAACATAGGTATCCTTCAATACTGCTGAATCACTATTTTTTTTTTCATTGTGAAAGGCCAAAATCATAAATATGCCAGCCTGACTGCAAACGATTTTTAAAAAATGTACATCTTCAAGTAGACAAATGCTTGGTGTTAAATCTTTATACTCCATTCTTGCAGAGTATAAATTAACGACAGGAAATCTATGCTCATTTGAGTATATACAAGTAGGTCCCTATGCAGACAGGATGTCAGGTTTGGTCCAGCTCACAAATGAGAGTATGTACACTGCTCCTCTTCTCACAGGCCTCAATAAACTAAGTGTAACTTAGTTTATGAACATCACTCAAAGGTATCTGAAGTGAACATTTAACAATAAAGACACCTCAAAACTGATAACCAAAATTGATTAAAATCTATGATGTAAAATCAAAATTACATCATCATAAGCAAAATAATAGCACTGGAAATGGGGGTGGGCCTGTCCCAAAAAAATAATAAAAACCTAATCCCAATATTCAACATACACTCAAATATAATGCATATTAACCAATCTAAATTTTGAACTGTTACTTTCTACTCTTTCCACCTTTTTACCCTTCTAATTATAGAAAAAGAGGAAGAAGAAGAGGAGGAGGAGATTGGATTTATATCCCACCCTTCACTACCCAAAGGAGCCTCAGAGCAGCTTACAATTTCTTTTCCCTTCCCCTCCCCACAATAGACTCCCTGTGAGATAGGTGGGGCTGAGAGAGCTCTTTCGAGAACTGCCCTTGAGAGAACAGTTCTGAGTGAACTTGTGACTGACCCAAGGTCACACCAGCAGTGTGAAGGAGTGGGGACTCAAACCTGGTTCTCCCAGATTAGAGTCTGCACTCCTAACCACTACACCAAACTGGCTCATGAGGTCAGTTTTCTCATGAACAAACTGATATAGCTTTCTAGCTACCTATCCATGGATCCAGGAAGGCTGAAGAAGCAGGACCCTCACAGGTTTGTGGGCCTCTCAACCCTCAAACTAGGAAGTAGGAGGAGAAGAGGGCAGGGCAGGGCAGACTATAAACAAAAAAACAAAACTACTGCCACAAATAAAAAGGCTACTTCTGGGTTAAGAAGAAAAACTGCTACCTAGCCTGTCTGCCTTCTCAACTTTTCTACATTTCCTTTGGATGGGGTGGAGGGGTACCATGTGGCATCCCAGTCCTCAGAAATGGAGACAGCGGCATGGACTTAATTTATCCTTCATTCATTGTTTACATGGACATCCAGGAGACCAAATATCAGTTTTTCAAAACATCTTTTCAGGCTGAGGACAGACTGGCAAATTGCAGCCGGAGCCAGTCGTGGCAAAAAAAAGCCCTGGAACAAACTGTTCTGGGGTTTCCTGGTCACACAGCTCAGACTGATGGGGGAGCATACTGGGAGGAGACGTGCAGAAGCGTTCAGACTGCTGGCCTGGAGGAGCGGTTGTAAACAGCTTTTTCCTGGTAAATCAGCTGAATGCTTATGTGTGTATGAGTGCATGAGTGCATAAGCGCATGAGCGCTCATGCACCCATACACACATAGGCATCCAGCTGATTTGGGGAGGATCCCGCTGCGCCAGCACCGCATTGGGTGGTAGAGCGGAGCACAGCCTATCATATCGCCACTCCCTTATGCACAATGTGGGCTGCTCCTGGCTTTTCCGCATAGCGTTCACACTGCCGGGAAGCAGATAAACACAGCATAAAGGCACCCTTCGGGGATTTGCTACCACTTTTATGAGGTATCTATTAAACATGGGAGCGAAGCAGAACAGCACAAGTTGACTACAGTTAGGGAACTCCAGGCAGATGTGCCTGTGTGAATGCCCCATTTAATCCGCTTTTAAAATGTTGCTGAAACATGGCTATAGCAGAGCAAATTGCCAGTCTGAACTCAGCCTCAGTATCCCAAAACAATATGCCAGTCTAAGCTCTTCTCATTGGACATGAGAATGGTCTTCTTGTTTGTCAGATGTATGCTTATGTGTTGCTCAAGTACATATTTGCTAGTCTTCTTGCTAGATCATCAGTCAAGCATTTGTGATCATCACTTCCAGTGATGAACTTCAGGCTAGGGTTCAAGGAAAAGTACTCCTGTATAGGATGATTGTGCATGCAAATAGTTGGGGGGGGGGGTTCCCACTTAGGTGTGGAACCCAATCCAGTGCTATCTGGTTCTCATGGCAACTCAGCAGCTGTTTAGTTTAACTCAGTTGGCAAAGTTAATATCCCAGCTGGCACTAGGGTTGCAAGGTGTCCTGGCCAGCGGGGCGACCTGGGGCACTTTTGAGAAAGACCAGAAGTTGCATGGAGCAACTTTGGGTCAACAACTCAGAAGTGACACCGCCATGTTGGGGATGTTGGGGGTGATACTCTCAGGGCCGGCCCCAGGTGTCTGGGCACCCTAGGCAAGACAGCTTGGGGAACCCCCCCACCGGGATGCCAACCTCCCGGTGGGGCCTGGAGACGGGGGGGCAGCAGAGCGCCCCTAGGAAAGCCAGCTGTGGAGCCTCTAGGAAAGCCAAGGAAGGGGCAGGGGTTGTAACCCCCACCCCCTCCCTCCCAGCGCTGCTTTCCTGGAGGCTCTGCAGCTGTGGGGCCCCCAGGATAGCCAGGGAAGGGGTGGGGGTTGCAACCCCGCCTCTTCCCTCCCAGCATCAGCTTTCCTGGAGGCTCCACAGCTGCAGGGCCCCCAGGAAAGCCAGGGAAGGGGCAGGGGTTGTAACCCCCTCCCCTTCCCTTTGAGCCGAGCTGCGGGCGCTGGCCCTGCCCGCTGCCTTCTCTTCCCCCCCCCAGGGGGGAGGGGGGGAAATCTCTGCTGCCACCTCCTGAGCCCTGCCGGGGTGCTCGGCGGTGGCAGGGAGGCGGTGGCAGTGGGCACTTTTCAGGGGGGGCGGGGGCGTTTTGGTTTGCTTGGGTGCTCTGCAGCTATGGGGTGCCCAAGCAAGCCAGGGAAGAGGCAGGGGGTTTAACTCCCGCCCCTTCCCTCCCAGCGAGTTGGGCTGGGGAGTGGGGGATATCAAGCAGCAGGCAAGTTGCCCAGTTCAGGATCTGCCTCTGTCGAGAACCCAAGCTTGGGTCCCTCTGAGTCACCACCTCTTGGGCAAGTAAACAGTGCTCAGATCTGTGGGTCCCTAAGGCTCAATGCACACAAGAAACCAAACCTTTGAAAAGGATATCTAAGTTTATTGAATGATTTTTAAAAAGGAGTATCACTAGGAAACACAGTCTCTAGAATTCATTAGCAAAAAAATAACAAACACTAACTTTTCTAACACTTTGGTACCTTGTACTAGATGGTATAGCATTCAAAATATTAGAGTCCAGGCTAGAGGCTTAAGTGTCTTCTACATAGCTATCCATTGCAAAGAAACTTATCATAGTCAGAGCCACTTTCCCTTGGAATTATAAAGTTAGCATGGCTCCCTCCTTGTCTGTGGCTTAATTATATTCTCTGGTATCATATGGTCTCTGGAATCCAGTCAGAGTGCTCACTCACTGGAACCCTCTAGAAGATTATGACATTCACTTCTAACTCCCCTCTCCCATCTAGTTACTGATCTGAGCCTAGGTTTCCGCAGTTAGCCAATTACCACATTCTTGAATCCAGCTTTGAAAGAGATAAGGATGGTGTTTATGAGGAGGGCCAATTATGAACACCTGCAAACCACAGCAGATATACTATTATTCTTATTAACCCTTGGGTGAAATTAGGGTGCTTTGCCTCACAGCTTCCATTCTGTGCCAGTGCTTCTGCAATGCATTCAATAAAGCTGTGGCCTTTATTTTATCCCAAGCATTATTGTCTTAGCACCTCATTCCTCACCTTAATTCCAGGCCCATAGCTAGGATTTTTTAAGTTGGGGGGCATTTAAATTCCTTAGGGGGCAGTAGAAGTCTCTGCAGAGGAAGGCAATGGCAAGGCACCTCTGCTTCTCACTTGCCTTAATAGCCCCTTGCTTAGGTTGCCATAAGATGGCTGCAACTTGACAGCACTTTACACACATACACAAGGTTGAAAATAAAGAAATTGAAATGGTTAAAAGATTTTCTATTACTTAGCTCAGTCATCAAACAAAATGGAGACCACAACCAAGAAAGCAAAAGGGGATTGAGACTTGGAAGGGTAGCCATGAAGGAGCTAGAAAAGATCTTTAAGTGTAAGGATAGCAACCAAGATCAAGTCTCAACATTTTCAGTAAGTTGTAGTAGATAATTCACTGAAAATGTTGAGACAGTGTGCGACTGCAATAAAAAAGGCCAACACTATGCTGGGGATTATTAGAAAGGGATTAGCCAGTATCATAATGCCCCTGTATAAATCAATGGTGCAACCTCATTTGGAGTACTGTGTAGAGTTCTGGTCACCACACCCCAAAAAGGATATTATAGCATTGGGAAAAGTGCAGAAAAGGGCCACTAGAATGATAAAAGGGTTGGAACACTTTCCTTATGAAGAAAGTTTAAAGCACTTGGGCCTCTTTAGCTTGGAGAAATGACAGCTGAGGGGTGACATGATCGAGGTTGATAAGATTATGCATGGGATAGAGCAGGTTGAGAAAGAAGTACTTTTCTCCCTTTCTCACAATACAAGAGCTCATGGGCACTCAATGAAATTGCTGAGCAGTCAGGTTAGAACAGATAAAAGGAAGTACTTGTTAGCCCCGACGCCATTATGGGGCTTTGCTATGGACTGTTTGCTGTTGCCACATGGTCTGTGTACTTGCTAGACTGTAAAATGGATGCCAAGGGAGAAGCCCTGTCAGGTTTAAAATCAAGTAGATCCAGTCATTCTTGCACAAAGAAAGGTTTTATTAGGATTATCTTGCTAAAACCCACAGTAGGAGGTCATTGTCAGGAATGGGGGGCAAAGCAGAGCAAGCTAACTTATAGTGTGATGCAATGAAGCGCCTAGCGAATAAAACTTGAGCACTCGCGCGGGAACTCCCGGCGGGAGAAATACTTCATGAGCGGGAGACTACTCCCCCCTCCCCTCCCCTTGCCTTCCCAGGACTGGAAAATTCTCAGCTAAACAAGAATAGTCCAAAGCCTACATTCAAGGCCACCGTGATAAGGAAAAGCGGCAGGGAAGAAGCTCCCACGTTTCTGCCTGCATAGCTACGCAAGCGCAAAGCAGGGTAGGGAACATAAAACAATGGATTCAGTGAGAAACATCAAAGGCATCTTTTCTGACATTCTGCCCTTCCCAAAATACCACCCACCCACCACTCAGGAAGGAGAGAACAAGGGCCCCCAGGTTTGTTAGGGTATCTTGTGTGAAAGTCTTTCAGGTGATCAGGTGCATTGATATCAGAGACTTTCACCCATTCCCTGTATTGGGGCCCAAAGTGTACCCATTGAACAAGGTACAGGAGTTGCCCACGAAGAATCTTAGAGTCCAAAATATCAGCAATTTCGTAGTGTTCCTCATCGCCAACCATCAAAGGGGGGAGGAGCCGACATCTCAGGCTGCCATTTAGTCGGGGGTAACGCAGGTTTGAGGAGGCTGTAATGGAAAATTGGATGTATTGCTTTAAGAGATTTAGGCAAGTCTAGTTGTACAGTTACTGGATTTACACATCTCAACACTTTGAAAGGACCAATATATTTCCAAGCAAGTTTTCTGGATTGCTGCGCTAGCCTTAGGTTCTTAGTTGACAGATAGACAGTGTCTCCCGGTTGCAGTTTCCATCCACCGGTCCTTTTTTTATCTGCCTGTTTTTTGTACTGTGCCTTGGCCTCATTCAAGGTTTCAACAATCAGGGGCCAAGAATTGCGGAAAGTTTTACACCATGCTGAGGCTGTCCCCCCATTTCCAACAGGCTTTAAGAAGGGAAGAGGGGGCTATCATAGCCCATGGCCGCTTTGAATGGTGACATTTTTGTTGAAGCGTGCCATGAGTTGTTGTACGCAAACTCCGCCAATGGCAGTAGATCTACCCAATTGTCTTGTTGATAGTTAGAAAAACATCTCAGGTATTGTTCCAACGTCTGGTTTACTCTCTCCGTTTGCCCATCAGTTTCAGGGTGATAGGCAGTACTGAGAGCATGTTCAATACCCATTAGAGTCATTAACTCCGACCATAACTTGGAAACAAATGGAACCCCCTGTCGGAGACTATCTTGAGCGGTAACATATGTAACTTGACAATGTGTTGAAGGAATGCTTTGGCTAAGACTTTGGCTGTTGGCAAACTGGGGAATGGTATAAAGTGAGCTTGCTTGGAGAATAAATCCACTACCACCCAAATGACCGTCATTTGTTTAGAGGGGGAAGATCAGTAATAAAGTCCATAGAGATTACTTCCCAGGGTCTGCTTGGGGTGGGTAGAGGCTGCAGGAGACCTGGAGGTTTACCTGGTCTGGCTTTGCAACGATTGCATGTTGGACAGGATTGTATATAGAGGGATAACTCCTGTTTCATTCGGGGCCACCAGAAGCTACGTTGCAGAAGTCTTAAGGACTTTACATATCCAAAGTGCCCCGCAGCTTTTGAGTCATGCACTGTCTGCAAGATTTGGGATCGGGTAGCTTCTGGGACAAACATTTTATTTCCCCTGTACCAACAGCCATTCGGACCACAATTCACATCGTCTCTGGCTTGTAAATCATTTGTTTCTTGTGGGGTGATGTCAGATAGAAATTGTTTTTCCCAGGTCAATGTCTGGATGGGGTTCGTTTGTGCTTGCTTGGCTTTCCGGGTTACAACTGCCCCAACTAACTGTTCCGGGGTGAACATAGACTCCCGTACTTCGACCCTCTTAGAAAAATGTTGGGGAAGGCGGGAGAGAGCGTCCGCCAGATGATTGGCTTTCCCTGGGAAATGGTGAAGGGTAAATTGAAATTTGGAAAAAAATTCAGCCCACCTGAATTGTTTAGCATTCAGATTTCGCGGTTTTCGCAATACCTCAAGATTTTTGTGATCAGTCCAGATTTCAAAAGGTATTTGGGACCCTTCTAACCAGTGTCTCCATGTGATCAATGCTAAACGTACAGACGCAGCTTCCTTATCCCAAATGGGCCAAAATCTTTCTGTATCGTTAAATTTTCTTGACACATAAGCAAGGGGTTGTAGCTGTTTCTGAGCATTCTCTTGCAAAATCACCCCACCCATAGCAGTGTCCGATGCGTCTACTTGGACTACAAATTTTTTTGTCTCATCAGGGTGTGCAAGTATGGGTTCAGACGTGAACAACCGTTTTAGTTGTTCAAACGCTTGCTGACACTGCGAGGTCCAATTCAAAGGGGCCCCTGGCGCCGAAGCCTTAGATCCCTTCCCCTTAGTCTTTAGCAGTTCCGTGAGGGGAAGGGCTACTTGGGCAAAGTGTGGCAAGAATTGACGGTAAAAGTTGGCGAAGCCGAGAAAACTTTGGAGCTGTCGCCTGGTTTTGGGGGGCTCCCACATTAATACATCCTGGACCTTTTTGGGTCCATCTCTAACCCCGCAGAGGATATGCGGTATCCCAAAAAGTCAATGCACTCTTGGTGAAATTCACATTTTGACAGTTTAACAAACAGTTTGTGCTCTAAGAGCTTTTCCAGTACTTTACGCATAAGGTTAGTGTGGGATTCCTGATCCGGGGTATAGACCAAGATATCATCTAAATAAACAACCACCCCCTTGAATAGATAGGGGTGTAACACTTCATTGATTAAGTTCATGAAGACCCCTGGTGCCCCCTGTAACCCGAAGGGCATCACCCTGTATTCAAATTGCCCCAGCGGGGTATTAAATGCAGTCTTGTATTCATCCCCCTCTCTGATGCGAACCCGAAAGTAGGCATCTCTTAAATCCAGTTTCGAAAACACTTTCCCTTTAGCCACCTCTGCCAGTAAGTCTTTGATGAGGGGCATTGGGTAGGCATTAGTTGCAGACACTGCGTTAAGTCCCCGGTAATCCGTGCAGAGTCTGAGCCCCCATCCTTCTTTTTGCAAAACAATACAGGTGCTGCAAAAGGAGATGATGCTGGTCTAATGAATCCACGGGCCAGATTTTTATCAATGAAACGGCGCAGTTCTTCCTTTTCACTTGGGCTCATGGCATAAATTTTCCCTTTTGGTAACTTCTGGCCCGGAAGAATCTCAATGGCACAGTCGGAGTTACGATGGGGGGTAATTCATCAGCTTCCTCCTCCTCAAAAACCCTTGTTATATACTGGTAATCCTCAGGGATGCGGTTAAGATCCTCCGTTGCTAAACAAGCTCGAGGAGGTTCATTGCATGGGGGATTTCCCCACCCTGGGTCCCATTTGTGTCCCGTACATTTTGGGGAGATAAATTGTACATCCCCTTCTTCCCATAGAATGTAAGGGTTATGTCCATGTAACCAGGGACTACCCAACACTAAGGGAAATTGGGCTTGCGGGGCTATCACGAACGAGCGTAGCTCCCAGTGGTCACCAATGCCTATTCTTAAAGGAACAGTCTCAAATCGGCATGGTTCTTTCATTGGAGACCCATCCATCTGCGTAAAAGTTATTGGGTCTTTCAAGTGGACCACGGCTGCCTCCAACCCCATAACCATAGACGGGTTTATGAGATCCCTCCCGCACCCTGAGTCAATGAGGGCCCGAACCCGAATGTGGGTCATCATTGCGGGATTCATCACCAGAACAGTCACAAAGAAGAGAGAGGGGTAATTGCTCACCAGTTTAGGCGCCTCAGGTGCTGGGTCCTGCTGTGTAGCGCCATTCACAAACAGGACCATTTCATTTCCCTGCATCTCGCTCTCCTCCTCTAGCATCAAAGCATCCGCTTGGTCGGGGCTAGCAAAAAGAGCCCGCGTGTTGCGTGGTTTTGCTGTACCTTTCCTCGGGGTAGGGGTTGTCCACCTTCTGGGCTCTTCTTGTGGTGGGGCTCTATTGGGATCCCCTCTCGGGCAGGCTGCAGCGAAATGCCCTTTCTCCCCACACCGCAGGCAGAGCCCCTGTCGCATACGCTGATCCCTCATTCCACTTGGGGTGGACATTAGTTTGGGTCTGGCCTGGCCTGCCGCAGTGCTTGGACGGTTGTTACCCAAAGATAGATCCAGTTTCATCATGCGTAAGCGACTTTCGGCCTTCTCGGCTTCCTCCATCCAACCCTGGAGGGTGCGGGGTTGCTGAGAGCTGAGGACATTATTGCGGACGCCTACGGCTAGTCCCATTCGACATTGTTGGGCCAAGACCGCATCTGTCCAGTCTCGAATCTTCACGGCATGCCTTTGAAACTCCCGTGAGTACTCCCACACTGAGAGTTTGCCTTGTCTGAATGTGCGGAGGAAGGCTTCAGCTTTTTCGGCCGCCCCCGGATCCTCAAAACGATTTCTCAAGGCCCACATGAAGTCATCTACATTCCCCAACTCCGCTGCCTCCAGATCATGAAGGGCTACATACCAGCTAGTCGCACTCCCCCGGAACCTGGATGCGATAAACTCCACCTGTTGTTCTTCGTCTGGGAATACATAGCCCCATCTTTGCACAAATTTTCCAACTTGCAAAATGAAAAAGGACACAGTCTCTGGATCTCCATCAAATGTGATCTCTAGCATGTCCTTGGGGTGGATTACCGGGGGCCGGCGCCATGATCGGTACTGGGACCGGCTGCATGAGGGGTGCTGGAGCAGGGGGTTGAGGCGGAGGTAAAACTGGCGGCTGGATAGGTCCTGGTTGCCCCGGCCCAGGTCCTGGCGCTGGGACAACCAATGGAGGTGGGGCTGGTGCTGGCTGGCCCGGCCCCGGCCCTGGGGGAGCTGGCTGGCCCGGCCCTGGACCCGGTGGTACTGGTTGGCCCGGCCCCGGGCCCGGAGGAGCAGGAGGTGGCCGCCCCGGTATCAACGGTGGTGCCGCGGCTGGTGCCGGTCTAGGTTGTGTCAGCGGATGGGCCCGAATGGCTTGGTCCATCATCTGGGGTAGGGACTGCATTAGTTTGCTCATGTCCCTTACCAGCCGTCGGGTATCCTCTTGAATAGAGTCCATGCGGGCATCAGTATCTTGGCTGGACCCCGTTCTGGGGGATCCCCGAGACACCCGCCCTTGGGGAAGACCAAAACTACCTCTGGGATCCAAAAGACTGTCCCGGCTCTGGCTTCCCGGCATAGTCCAGGTGGTCTGGGTAGTGTCCAACAAGTTCTTAGTCCAATCGCGGGATCTGCGATAAGTCACCCCTTTATCCCAGGGTGTTGGGACTCCTGGCACATAGGTTCGTGGAACCGCACCTCCCTGACTTTGTATAGGCCCGGCCGGGCTGTAGATCGGGAGTGTGTACGCGGCTCCAATTGTGCCAATCGATGGTGGGGTAGCCAACCCGGCTGCTGAGTAGACTGCCGGTGCTGCCAAAACTGTAGTTGTAGTCACCGGAACAACGGTGGTGGTCGGGATAGTGACCACTGGAGCTGCCACAGTAGTGACGGGAACCGTGGCTCCTGACGCAGTAGTCACTGGAACGGCGCCCGTGGCTCCCGCAGTAGTGATCGCTGGAGCTGCGCCGGAGGCTCCCGAAGTAGTAATCAACGGGGCTGTGCCCGTGGCTCCCTTCCCCGCTCCGCTCATCGTGGTAGACGGCGGAAACTGACGGTGAGGGAATGATGGAGATTCCTGACAATTTCTGTCAGGTTTAAAATCAAGTAGATCCAGTCATTCTTGCACAAAGAAAGGTTTTATTAGGATTATCTTGCTAAAACCCACAGTAGGAGGTCATTGTCAGGAATGGGGGCAAAGCAGAGCAAGCTAACTTATAGTGTGATGCAATGAAGCGCCTAGCGAATAAAACTTGAGCACTCGCGCGGGAACTCCCGGCGGGAGAAATACTTCATGAGCGGGAGACTACTCCCCCCTCCCCTTGCCTTCCCAGGACTGGAAAATTCTCAGCTAAACAAGAATAGTCCAAAGCCTACATTCAAGGCCACCATGATAAGGAAAAGCGGCAGGGAAGAAGCTCCCACGTTTCTGCCTGCATAGCTACGCAAGCGCAAAGCAGGGTAGGGAACATAAAACAATGGATTCAGTGAGAAACATCAAAGGCATCTTTTCTGACAAGCCCATAGAGAAAGGAAAAAGCTGTCTTTTTACTCTGAGGGACTCCATTGCATACCTGCCGCATGTCACATACATGGATTAAGGGCCATACAGCAGACAAAGGACTTTTCCTCTGCCAGTCGTTTGCATGATGGGATTAAGTGCCTGCCCCACCCAAGCCATACACACGAACAATGAAAGAGCCATCCGCTACCTGGAGAGACCATCTGCCTGCCAGCCAGCTTCCTCTGTCCAGCCCCCAGGTATCCAACGGACAGTGTAGCCAATGAGATTTGAAATTGTCACTGACACAGCCGGCTGGGAGGGTCAGTAGGTGTACACCGCCTGGCCTTCTCCGCCCAACACCCAAGACGCTATAAAAACGTGATCTCTGGGTTAGCTCAGGTCGCTTGCTGCTGCTGCCCGCCCCCTCTTAAACCAACGCTCTCAAACCACGACCTCTGTCTGTCTGCTTTATCCTCTTAAGCCCTCATCCTGTACCTTAAACCCTTGCCTCACTTTGTTCCAGTCTGCAGTTGGAACTATACACGTGTGTTATTAGCAGGTCTATACCACGTGTCCCTTCTTCCATACTTCCTACCCACCCTAACCCCATTCACTGGAAGATTTAGGAGCCGCGCCTTGGAGGTAAATATCGCCCTCAATGAACCAACGTTTACCTGCTCATGCAACTGTGCTATGTCTATCTGTATTTCCTAGCTCTTGAATGTATGTGTGTATGATTTGATATTGTTGAGTGTAACTGTTATTAGAATTGTGTATTTAAGTAAACTAAAACATTATTCTGAGTCCTGTCTATCGCCTCTTCACTGGGAAGGTCCCGCAGCAGCCCATTCCTCATAGACATAGACCAAAAGATCCCAAAATTAATTATACCTGTTGCGAGGTGCTCTATCCCTAGAGAGCATTTCGCCCAACATACTTCTTCACCCAAGAGTGATTAACACATGGAATTCACTGCCACAGGAGGTGGTGGTGGCTACAAGCATGGACAGCTTCAAGAGGGAATTAGATAAACATATGGAGCAGAAGTCCATCAGTGGCTATTAGCCATAAGGTATAGATAGGAACTCTCAGTCTGGGGGAAGTGATGCTCTGTATTCTTGGAGCTTGGGGGGGGCAACAGTGGGAGGGCTTCTAGTGTCCTGACCCCACTGCTGGACCTCCTGATGGCACCTGGTATTTTTGGCCTTGTGTGACAGAGTGTTGGACTGGATGGGCCATTGGCCTGATCCAACATTGGCTCCTCTTATGTTCTTATGTTTTTATGTTAATTCATACTATTTTACTCCCCATTACTACATATGGATGTGAAAGTTGGACAGTGAAGAAAGGTGACACATTTGACATGTAGTGCTGCAGTAGAGTTTTACAGATACTGTGGATCACCAAAAAGACAAATAAGTGGGTTCTAGATCAAATCAGTGATGAAATCTCCCTTGAAGCTAAAATGACCAAATGGAGACTCACATTATGAGAAGTCAAGACTCACTAGAAAAGACAGTAATGCTAGGAAAAGTTGAAGGCAGCAGGAAGAAAGGAAGACCCAACATGAGATGGATTGACTCAGTCAAGGAAGGTATAACACTTAGTCTGCAAGACCTGAGCAGATTGTTAATGATAGGACATTTTGGAGGACATTAATTCATACGGTCACCATAAATTGGAAGTGACTTGCCAACTCTTAACACACACACACACACACACACTCCTGTGCTTAATAGCCAGAGTTGTCAATTTGTCTTGATGCCTGGTTCAGACTGACAGTATGAAGCACGAAGGAGTCATGGCAAAAAGACCCGGAACAACCTGTTCCAGGTATTCCCTGGTCACACTGCACTGACTGTCGCATTCGCACTGTTGGCCTGCCCCTGGGGGAGGCATGGCTATAAGTGGCTTTTTTTTTTTTTTTTTGTAATCTGGATCAGCTTGTTCATGGCCTTCAGTGTTCACACTTCTGGGAAGCGGGATCAATATGCTCTCCAGGGTTTACTACAACTTTCATCTGGTACTTTTTAAACTCAGGAAGGAAGCATTACAAGGTGGGTTGAGTATGGATGTGGAACGCCTGACAGCTGTGCCTGTGTGAACCAGCCCCTTTAATCCATTTGTGAAATGTTTCTGAAATGTGCCTATATCGGGCCAAACTGCCAGTTGGAACTCGGCCTTAGTTTTGTGCTGTTGCAGGAAATTAGTTCATATGATCCTTAATCTCTCAAGAACCAGTTTGGTGTAGTATTTAAGAGTGATGGACTTTAATCTGGAGAATAAGGTTTGATTCCCTAGTCTTCCATATTCAGCCAGTTGGGTGACTTTGTATCAATCACAGTTCTCTCTCAGAGCTGTTCTCTCAAGAGCAGTTTTCTCAGAGGTCTCTCAGCCCCACCTACCTCACAGAGTGTCTGTTGTGAGGAGAGGAAGGGAAGGAGATTGTAAGCTTTGTCATCTTCTTCTTCGTATTATTACTATAATTATCCTTACTATGAATGATTTTTTAAAATATATATATATTTGTTCCTACATTTTTCTTATGATGCATTTCAAATGATTTTGTGATGTGAATAAACTTATATTTCTTTTCATCTAATTATATAAGGCAGTCTTTTGATGCCTGGTCACTGGATTTGAAGTGAATGTTGGTTTGGTTAAAACAATTATAAACAAGGATGAGATAAAATTAAACCTAATAATTGCAGTTTCCTTTTATTAACATTGTTAAACAGAGATATCAAATCAATATGAATAGATTTTCATCCTTAACTGAGATATGTTCCAAATGTGATGCCTGTTTGTGTTTTTTGTCATTTTATACTGTGAATATATACTTTGAATAATTCATAATTTTGATCAGCATGTCAGTTCATAGATTAAAAAACACAATTGCAATTTTTGTATAATTATACTTATTACAATAACATAGAAAATAATCTAAAGTATGAATACATTCTAACAGATATTACTGGAACCGATGATATGAGATAGGTATACATACAACACACACCATGTTTTTTCAGAGTCATGATTATTAATCAGAAACCTGTTCCTTTATTCAGAACAATTATCCCCAACTGTGAATATATGGAGCTTGCTTTGGGAAATGGAAATCAAGGATGTAACAGCTGCATCCATAGTTAGGTACTACCTGCAACAAGATGAATAGAGCTATCAGATATAGGTCAGTTTTGGATTGCTTAAAAGCAACACATTTACTCTGGGAAAAGATGTACCAGAAAATGTAGAAGTTTGGTGGCAAATTAGGTGAAAATAGAACTATGAAGTTAGTTTACCTAGGGTAAGTTCATTTGATACTTGTTGTAGAGGCTCCCTTCCCATGTACAGTCATGGAGTCTGAAGGAGCCAAAGTTTTATCCAGACTGGTCACAGCTAGTTCAAGGTATTTTTCCTCCCCGAGCACTGCCCCCACCAGGTACAGGGCACTTAGAATGACAGCTCCTCTGCAGAACCAGCCAGCAGTAACATGAGTCTAGGAGGCCACAACTGATGTAAGCCACACCCATTTTGTCTTTCCATGAGCCATCCTCTTTTGATTTGGAGCTCTAAGGGCCTGCTTGGGTCACTTTGGTGATAAACTGGTTCTGAATCTAGTCCTCTCTATAACACAGAATTATGAACCAATAAATCCCCTAATGTTCAGTTTTCATGTTGCAGAGCCCCCAAACATAAGCCTTTGTTTGGTGTAGACTAGCCACAAATTCATACACGGAGACATTTCTAGAAAAGTTCTGTCATCATACTACTTTCTTCTTACATTTAAATCAATCCTCCCTCCAAATTGGATAGTAATCAAGTGTGCTTTAGAGATGTAACCATAATAGACATGATCAACCCAGCTGCTAGGTTGCTACATTCATATACTTCTTCTAGTTGATATAATAATAATAATTTTAAAAAATCCATTGTGTTTACAGATATAAAAAGACAATCCAGTTGTTAACAATATCAAGTGGATTTTGGTTGTGGTTTTAGTGCTTCTCTTGCAGGTGGGCTGTACCTCTGATTATCTTCTATTCATGCTTTACAAATGAAACATTGTTCATCTGATTTTTGAACACTTTTTGCATTTCATTAAATCCGGGATCCTAGCAACAGCAGACTTCTCAACAGGCTAGAGCTTTGTTCAAGCAAATGGCTTTAATTGTGGGAAAACATAAAGCAGTCAACATCATTACTGACTAGATACCACACCAAAGGCAAAAGGAATATACGTGTGTGTGTGATTTCTTTCTTTGAGCATCTTCAAATAAGAAAATTGCATTCTTTTAACAGACCACCCCCCCCAGAGAAAACCTAAATGGCCTTTGTGTTTTTGTGTTCAAGGTAGTCCTTTCTTAGTTCCTGAACTAGTTTAGAATTGTATTTGGTACAAAGATGGCGAAGCAAGGAAATAGAAGCATCCAGTATTTAAGTGCTAGCTGATTGCATTAAATGTTGTAAAGTATCTTCTGGATATTGCTTACATGAATCTTAATTTTCAGGAGCAATTAGCTTTCAGAGAACAAAAAAACAAATTATAGAGTAAGACAATAAAACATAGACCAAATTCTATCTTCTGTATCTGAGAAGGCAGCTCTTACATATTGGTGAGAATTTTGTACGCCTAATGACTTGCTATGGAATGGAGAACTTGACCTCAATAACATATTTGACCAAAGGTTTATATTAAAGGTAAGACAGTTTTTCAAAATGTGTTGTCTCCAGTTAGTTCAGATCCAAGGATAAGGAAAAAACTGGAAAAGTTATCTGAAATTTAGAAGAGATATAAATTTTAAACAAATGATCCAGCATAACCCTCATCTCTATTATAAACAGAATGCCACAAACTTTTCAACAGTCAAGATAACTTCTCATCCTTTATAGGAGGTATAAAATTTTAAAACATTAAAATGTAGTTAGAAAAATAATAGCGGGAGGGGGGAATAGGCAGAAGTTGAGCTGAGCTGTTGCTGGATAAAGTGGAAATCTGTACTTTTATACAAGTGGAGACTACAGGTGAAGGGAATCTGTCCTGCTTCTCCTGTACTACCTCACAGTCCTGAGCATTTGGCTGTAGCAGTTTTTCCTTATAGCCAGTCTGCAAATAAGAATTTTAATTCTCCTACATATCTAAAAGTTGGAAGACAGGATACATTGTATAAGAACTTCATCCCAACTGTTCAGAGACAAAAAAGTTACAGTTTGAAATAGTTTCCATTGAAGCTGGACAGGACACTGTCAAAATACAGTAATGACTATGAACACACATTGTAATATTGTATCTATTGAGTACTCTGTTGCCCCAATGTTCCTCTAAGTAGTTTAAGGTAGCATTTGCAGTTCTTCTTGCCTCATAATGGTGTGAAAGAATCTAAACAAAATAAAATGAGCTGAACGTAAACCTGTACAAAATTTCTGTGTACATCCTTCTTATTTAGTTGAGAAGGCAAAATGCAGTATGAAAATGTGCACTGTATCATATCTAGAAAGTTAAGAAACAAAACATAGCATATTTCTCAAGGTGTGAGAGTACTGCAGACATATTGTGATCCAAACAGAGAGATGACTGACTATTCCATAGGCAACCTAGTTAAAAGTGGCACTTAGAATAGGACCAAGACATGATCAGGAACTAATACAGCCATTCATTAACAGTGGATTATGTTCTTTTCTGGTCACCCCCATAATTAACTGTGTACCATATTTTGATCTAATGTAGCATTTTAAGGAGAAATGCTCTTAATTTCGCTTTACCCAATTTCTCCCTGATATCCAACAATACATTTATTTTCTTCTTCTTAGGAAGAAATTTCAGAAACTCCAGATTTCAGAATTTCACTATAGATGCTGAGAATCAAGCAATATTTTCCCAAACTTTCTTAACCTCTTCAAATAGGAATCTGATCTTCAAAGAGAAATTAAAAAGAAATTCCTCTATTTAAAGGGGAGGAAAGAATAAGAGAATCAATGGCTGTATCTAAAAATGTGTATTTTGGGAAAACTAATCTTGTACAAGGTTCTCTTGAACCTTCTCACCTCCAGTCCAGGAGATGAGAAAGGTCCAAGCCCTTGTTACTATGCCAGCACATGGAGAATCTCACGTCTGTCCCACACCCCTCCAGGAGTGAGAGATACCAGAGACCCACATGCTTCAGGAACACTGAAATCATTATTCAGCCACCAGGACCTATTTAAGGACGTTCCCAACTCAGACAGGAGCATAGGTCCCACCTCCTGCCAGGTTTCTGGGAAGTAACAACTTATCAGCTCTGGGCTAGAGCTGCAGATAATTAACACACAGTAGTAGCTTTCTACGCGAGCAGCATAGGCTCTAGATCTAGGCTTGGAGATCCAAATTACAATACATGAACTCACAATCAGATGAGATTAATCTATATAAGATCTTTATTAAGCAAAGCAGTTATATGACAAGAGACTAGCAGAGGTACAAACAAAGAATCTAAGCTTATCCAGCTCTTACTACACATAAAAATAGACCATAGTTACCAATCCTTGGTCCATTGACCAGGTAGAACAAAATCCATTGCCCAGGGAATCTTCAAGATGAAAGCCATGTTTGCTGTGAGTAATTAAGTCCCGTTTCACTGCCCACTACTCAAATTCCATGTTGCAGGTTTGTAATCCAAACAGAGACTAACTCTTAGAAAGGGGCCCTCCTTCCAAGAGAGGTCTGTGTCTTTTGTCATAGGCTGAAGACAATCCCCTCCTACCCTTGTCATAACTGAGTATGGCCATTTACCCAATCACAACAGAATAGAAAGGCGTGTCTAACTATATAGGAGCAGCCATTGCTTATGTGCTAAAGGCACACGTCCGCTGCACTTTGAAGTTTGGGAAGAGCTTCAATGTCTGGTCTTCCCCTCAGAGGTGCCAAAGTGGCTTTTGAAATGGATATCTAGGCCTGGCATCTGCATGCCATTTGGGCAGGTGTCAAAAGTCACAGGGACATGTTCTCAGCTAAGCCATTTGGGCCTAGTATGAATGAACCAGGAAAGTTTTTTCCTATTGTCCCGGCGGTGGCTGGGACGGTGCCGGCGGGCGCGGCCCTGACCTGGAACAGCCCACCGAAGTCCCCAGTCCCAGCTGTGGTGGCCGCAACCACAGCAAGCTGGGAGTGGCCCCGGTGGTAGCCCCCAGCCCCAAGAACATACCTACCATTGGCAGCGAGGGGCTGGGAGGTGGCGGCGAGGGACGACGGCCTTCAGGGGGTGGGAGGACGGGAGAGGCAGTGCACGTTGCGCTGCGGGCGGGACAGGCGAGGCCCGGCCCGCGGCACGAGCGAAGTTCCAGCCCCCTGGCCGATCCAGAGGGGCGGGCGGAGGGAGATGGAGACACCGGTCCAGCCCATGCTTCGGTGCAGGGCTCGGAGACTGGAAGGGCGGAGGGTGACATGGTGTCCTCGTTCTTGAAGGGAGGCGGGACCCCGGCGGGGGTGGAGCCAGAAGGGGAGGCGGGGGTAATAAAAGGAATGGAAAGGGAGACGGCCGGGGAGGAGGAACGTGGGGCTGGCTGGGACGGAAGGTGGCAGAGAGAGAGACCAAGTCCCTGAGAGCAGCCTGCTCTGGAGGCCAGACCCTGAGCGGGTAAAAGGGGGTGAGGGAACCCCCTTGCATTGCCCGGACTCTGAGGCCGTTTCCCTGACCTTCTAAAGGCTTCAATACCTGCCCTTCTGGCCCCTCAGGAATGCCGGGGCGTGGCAGGGACGTTGCGCCAGTTTTTGAAAGGACTGTCTCGTTAGCGGTAGAGGGCGCCCCCCTCCGCCTGCGAGGGAGGGTGTCACACCTATACAAATCTAATGGAACTTTTACATCCTATCATTAAGTCTTGTTCAAGTCTTACAAATCAAGTGTTGTGGCTTCCTTGATTGAGTCCATCCAGCTCATATTGGGTCTTCCTCTTTTCCTGCTTCCTTCAAGTTTTCCTAGCATTATGGTCTTTTCCAGTGACTCTTGTCTTCTCATAATGTGACCAAAGTATGGTAACCTCTGTTTGGTCCTTTTAGCTTCAAGGGAGGGTTTGAGGAATCAATCAGGGAGCCTGATTTGATCTAGAACCTGCTTATTTGTCTTTTTGGTGGTCCATGGTATCCATAAAACTCTCCTTCAACTTTCTTCTTGTCACCTTTCTTCATTGTCCAACTTTCACACCCATATGCAGTAATAGGGAAAAAATGGTATTCTATCTGAACAGTAGCCTCTTTTCCAGAATATAGGTTGGGTAACAAAACAATCAGATGCTGTGGCACGCCAATTTCTTTTAAAACCAACCATAACTTTTCATGATCCACACTGTCAAAAGCTTTGTTGTAATCTATATTTAAAAAGTTGATTTTCTTCTGAAATGTTTTCATATGCTTTGGTAGACATCGTAAATTTGCAATATTATCTAGTGAATGGCTGAATGGCTGAGTGTTATTATTTAGGAGTAACCATAGTGGTGTAGCATACTTCTATCCTTCATGAAGCTCAGGGCATTCATGGTTTTCCATTTAATCCTTATGAAGTAGGGTAGGCTAAAATAAATCAACTTGCTTAAGGTGATTCATAGTTAGCATGGATATGGACTCAGATCTCCCAGGTCCTAGATAAGCCCTATAATTACGAATACCTCTCTGGCTATTGGCTATACCCCCAACCAAAGTTGTTAAAACCATTCCTGGACCCTCCTGGCAAAACCCAAGAGCATTTCCATGACAAGAAATTCTTATTGCTTTATCCCTATCTAATCACCTCCATGGTAGTTTATAACCTCAATTATGTCCTTTTCCCAGGCAGCTCAAGATTTGAGGAAAGCATTTTTAAAAAACTGGTCCTGAAAGCAGATCTCTTTTTCCCACAGCATACTTTAAACTATCCTCTTTTCTTGTTACTTTAGCTATTTTCTAAGCTACTAGCATTTATATGCATTTGAATGATAAATTGCTACCTGTGGTGTTTAGACAACATGATGTGATTCAGGATAAAAGATGGGACACTTTCATCCCATCCCACCTGCTTAGTTATTATGCTGCCTAAGAACAATACCTCGTTTCTGAATAATCCTAATGGGCAAAACGTTTTTGTTGTTTTCTGCATATGAGCAAATAGCCCTGGGTCATGCCACTTTCATTTTTTTCTTGCCTTCACTGATACTGAGACAGGGAATCTCACCTGAGGAGCTCAATTGGAACAGTTCAGATGAAATCAGTCTGATTTACTTGAGTGGTAAATCTTGCTGAATGTTAAAGGTTTCTACTGGACATCAAGTCATTTGCAGTGCTGTCCCATAGAAACTGTGGAAGTATAGAAGCAATTGGAAATGATACTAAGATTCATATCAGTTAGGCTGCTCATTGGAAATGTACAACATTAACTCAGTCCATGAGTGCATGTCCAATTTATCCAATATCCAAGCTATATTCCAACGGAGAATCTTGCACACACACAAAAATGCTATTTGAAATAGTTTTAGGTACATTTAATAGTTAAAATTGACAGTTGTGTATGTGTTCTACATTTTGTAAAAGTTTTGCCATAATAGAAGTGTTGCACCCCACACACACACAAAGCAGGGGGAGGAAGCAGAGTTTCCTAGGGGTTCTCGCATCCCACACATATGTGTGCCACCATTGTGGGGCAGGGAGGGAGGACTTAAAATTAGGATCTGTGAGTTTGTTCTGTAGTTTGTAATAATTTCCCAATTTATTTGTGTTATTTGTGTCTTTCTTACCAAAATTAAAGGAGGATCATACAGTGTAAATAAACACACTCAGCAGGATGGGACATCCAATAAGTAATGCAACGATTGGGATTGCAAAAATCTGAAACTAAGCAAAATCTGAAACAAACAATAAGTAATAATGGGTCATTTTGAACACAGAAATTACAAAGCAGGATCATACATACAGTAACAGATACAGTACACAGTAGTATACAGTAGACTCCTTATCCCTTCATTAAAGGATCTTTTTACCATTTCATAACAGTACAGTCCTATTCCCTGTGTAAAAATGCCTCCCTGAATAGTTCAGTTTTTCACAGTTAACATAGGAGAGTGTGTGAGCCTTCTGGACCCCATCAGGCAGGCCTTTCCATAAGGTGGGGTCACAACAGAGAAAACAGCACATGTATGGGAGTTGTTGATTTTTTTGCCATTTTTGGAAGGCCCTGCTTGGATAAGTGAAGCTGTTCTGATGGGAGTACAAGGGATGGGCACTCCTGCCAATATGAGGGTCCCAGGCCATGAAAAGCCCCCAGACAATGGTTTGTTCCAAATAGGATTGCACCCTCTTAAACTCAAAAGATAGGTCCCACACTGATGACAGCTGGTCTCCAATGGCAACCATTTGAGTTTGGTCAATGAGAAAGATTTGAGCCACTCCAAATCACATCTCCTGATTCCTACTTCTGCCTCCAAATGCCCTAATGAGATGACATGGTCACAAGATGACATGGGCAGAGAATCATCATGGGCCCCTGGACAAAGATTTCATCTCCCCCCACCCAATATGACCCTGAACCAAACCAAAGACTGTAACAAAACAAATCACTTGGCAGGCTGTTGGCATGCATCTATAATAATAATAAAAGGATTCACATGTGTATCTGTCTGTCCATTTGTGGCAGGCATAACTCATCAGAAAATAGAACTAGGAATCTCAAAATTGGTTACCAGCTTCAGGATGATCATGGGAATCCCAGGGTCAAAAATGAAAGTAACTGGAATATCTTGGTCCAAATTATCTCCAGAACCCCATGATATTTGCAATGAAAAATAAGGTTGTGTGGTTGTTAAGGGTTCAAACCCCCACTCATATCATGTGACCTTGCTGGGTAATCTTGGGCCCATCATTCCCTCTCAGCCTAACCTACCTCACGGCATTGTTGTGCGAATAAAACAAAAAAGAAGAGAATGATGGGAGTTGCTTTGGGTTCCCCTTGGGGATAAAGGTGAGATATAAAGTAAATAAATAAATTCTAAATTTTGTTCCTCATTTGTTACCTCCGAGGCAGATTAACATTTATTATCATGCATGTTAAGGGTGGACAGGGAGGGGAAGCATTCTTTTACTACTTTAATAGATTATGGGAAACATTAACTCCTCCCTTCTGTCCATAATATCAACAGAGGTTTGTTTCTATGCTACTATTGAATACACTCTAAGTTGCCAATCAGGATGAATGAGGTGGCATTAATACAGAAACAAATAAAAGGGGTGGGGAGAAAAATTAGAAGTGTGTGGGGGGTTTACTACCCAAACACTAACAAGGCTGCCCTGGCAAGGTCTGGCTCTGCTAAGTGGAACTAAAGGCAAAAGGAAACCATGGACCTTGTTAGGAGGCTGCATCCTGTCTTGGCTTGTCTTCCTTTGCTCCAGTGCAGGCTTGGCTGATGATGGGTTTAGCAAGACCTGATCAGAAAACATTCTCTCTACCTTCTGGTAGACTTTGTATAAAGGCCAAGGAGCAATTTGCTGTGCTCTGCCTTCCCTGAGCCCCTTGTGGCTGCACTCAAAACTGCAACAGGAATTTTCTTTTGAAACACATTCCATGTGAGCATAGCCTGTCAATGGCTTCAGGGGCCCTCCAGCTGACTTAGGCCCCCCAAAAAAATTTGTTCCCCCAGTCCCCCTTTGTTGGCAGCCCTGCATGGTTGATTGTATCAAAGGTTGTACACATCTTCTTGCTTGGATAGGTGAATTCAGCTCTGATTGTCTTCATGCACTAGCATGGGATGTGATACATCTATGCTCATGTCCATTAGTAGCTGGCATAGCCACTTTAACTCTTGACAACCTTGTGCAGCTGACACATTCTCTGCTTCAGTGGTGGATCCTGCAACCATATCTTGTTTCTTGCTCAACCAGCTTATATCTCCTTCACCATAGAAAATGAGGTTGCCACTGGGGGATTTTCTATCTGTTATGTCTCCACCCCAGTCAGCATCCACATATGCCACTAGTTCAGGACAATCACTGGCTGGTAGCGTAAGCTAAAGATGTGCAGTACCCTTCAAATATCTCATAAGTCTCTTAATTGCATTCCAGTCCTTGTTAATTGGTTTCTCAGACTTTCTACACAGCAGTTCCACTGGTTGTCTGGTTTGGAGAATGTGGCAATGTAAAGAATCTTACCCAGCATTTCACAATATTTGTTGTTGTCAGGTCGCCTTGTGGTGCTGTATTGCTGTTCGATATACTTGCTTCCATTGGCATTGGGGCATCTTTGGCTTCTTCCATTTTGATTCTCTTTATCAGGTCTTTGATCTTTTGCTCTTGGTTGATGAGGAAACTTCCATCCGCTTCTCTTTGAAACTAGATGCCAAGATAGTGCAGTTGTTATTAGTTCAGATGGTCTACAACTTCTTTGCTGTCCTCTGGATTCTCATATGCTAGTAACAGGCCTTCATTGTAAACTAAGATGTAAGTCCATTTGCCATTCTTGCAGTTGGTGTATGGCAAGGATAAGATTTGTTTTTTTCATCATTTGCTTGGAGTAGCATGTCATTTGTCATGTAAAAATGCAGTCTTTGCAACAAAGTGCTCAACCTGCATTCCTTTGCTTGCAGCTACACTCAAGAGTGTTCACAGTGTTGTATGTTTGACAACTGGTACAAAAGTCTTATCATACTCCTCAGCGCACTTCTGTGCCTCTTGTAGAGGAGGCTGGGATATTTGTTCCCAAGATGAAGGCTCTGGTATTTCCACAGTTCTTGTGAGGTAGGACAGTCTCAGATGGTACACCTCTATTTGAGCTCACTGATCATTGTACTGGAACTTCTGTGGTCTCACCTTCTTGATCTTGATTCCAGTAAGAGTTCTCTGCCAGTCAGGCTTGTCTCAGGATCAGTTGTGTCTTCTTCTTTGATGTTGGCCATATCAGGGTATATGATCTGGCTCTCCACTTCAGTGTTGGCCCCCTCTGAAGCTGGAATCCTTTCACTTTCATCAAAATGTACAGATCTGCTTATTGTAACATTGTTAGTCTTTGAATCCAGAATTCTGTAGCCTTTACATCTGGCTGAACAGCCCACAAAGATGCCTTCTGTGGCTCGGTCATCTAGCTTGGATGATCTTTTCTCTTTTGGAACAGAGGCATAACACTTGCTTCCAAATATTCTTGTGTGTCCATAGAAGGTTTGCAGCCAATCCAAAGTTCATTGGTGCAGCTCCTGTGGCTTTTGTGACCAGCCTATTCTCTGTGTATGTTGCTGTGAGAATAGCTGCCCCCCAAAATTTGTCTGCGAGAGATGTATCTTTAAGTAAGCACCTTACCATTTCTATGAGGGTTTGATTCTTCCTCTCTGCAACTCCATCCTGTGCAAGATTGTGGGGAACTGTCATTTGGTGTTGGATTCCCTGTTCTCTTAGGAACTCTTGCATTGCACAGGACAAGTATTCACCCCCATTGTCTGAATGTAGAATCTGTAGCTTTCCCCCAAACTTTTTGGACACTATGGCCATGTATTCTTTGAATCTGTACGAAGTCTGAGATCATTATTTAAGCAGATAAATTATAGTGTACCTTGAAAAAAAATCATCAATCAAAGAAAATATTGTATCTGCTTATGGTTGTTGGCAATAGCCAACAGATGTCAGAGTGGATAACCTCCAATGGCTCCTTGGTCTTCCTCTGGCTCTGTTTTGGAAATGGTTGGTTAACTGCCTTTCACTACAGGCAGGGAACCCCCCCAAAAAAATTATTTATGTGCTAATTTTATAATCAGTGTCCATGTAATTTAATATATGTGGGAATGACTACTAGACCTGTCAAAGTTAGAATCTGTGAACAGAAGCACTGTATTAGACAAAAGATAAATGTTCCGCTTGTCAACCATTATCTCACTTCTGGCAACACTGAGAAGCAGCTCTGATTCTGGATTGTGGAATGTGTTCAGCCTACATCTTCAAGCCTGCATAAACTCCTAGAGAAAAGAGAAGTATTTTGGATTCACCATCTTCAGACGTTGGCCGAATCTGCATTTGTCTTTCCCACCAGTGCCCCAGCCTTTTGACTCCATCTTCAAAAAAGTTGTCCACATTTGGTGTCATTTTCATACCTCAACAGTGCTAACATACTTTCGCATATCCACATATGTTTATCGTCCTTTTGGGGCAGCTCCATTGTCATTGCACCTCTGCACTGCTTTAAAAGAATCTTCTCCAAACAACATTCAAACAAGCACAGAGAAAGATGGCATCACAGCAGCACGCAACTGATTTAAAAATGCAAATGCAGATTCGACCGTTGACACCTATGGGATTGAATGAAGAAGTGGACTGGACTTTCTGTGTTTGAATGTGAGTGGTTTTGGGGGTTAAATGTTTGCTGTTCTCCAGTAGGCAGTGCTGATCCTTTGGCATTTTGATTTTTCCCGTCTTCTCTCTCCTTCCTCCCCTTCTTCTCCCTCACTCCTTTGGAAGCAGAATTACATAAAACATGGGTTTTGCATCATCCTTTTGTTCCATTATATAGCTAACCTTATTATGAAAAATGTGCCATTTGATTTCAGTTGCTGGTTGATGATACACATATCCTGAAGTACTAGAAATTCTATACCAGGTTTGTTTGCAAATTTAATTGTTCTCAGGTTTAAATGATCGTTGTCAATTTATAAAATTTAGCTAATATATAATTTTTGCTTTATAGATTATTACATAAATGAAGATTTATGTGTGAGTGCAGCTACCATGTGAAGAGATCCATGGCCTGCTTTGTAAGTTTACATCATACCACACAATATATGAGGTAGAGAAGGTTTTGTATTTTTTGCAGAATTTCCCAAAAAGAAATTTCAATACAGCATTAACAATACTTGTTTCTATTATAACAGTTTGGCCTTTTCTTTTCTTTTCTCTTTCCTTTGCAATTCCAGATAACAATACCTAGTCAAGACTGATGTATAGTATTTTCTGGATGTGTTTTTTGAAAATAGTATGTATTATTGACCACTGAGGAAGGCCTTTGATGCTGAAAGGCATATGGTCTGTGTTGGTCATTTGACATGTTCATCAACTTTGTATGAGAGATTATTACAGCTTTTGTAAAGCATGTTCTGACCCTTAATGTAGCCTGATATTAAGGCCCTATGTTTTTAATTTTACTATTGTGTACATCATATAATTAATATTTATTTTGATATTATTTTATCTACTGTAGCTTGAGCCTTGTAGCATTTTCAGTATATTTCGGGATGAGTTTGTTTCCCCTTTTTCTTCATTTGTTTTCTAATTATGCCAGGTGCATGAATCATGAATGACAGGCCTACCCCATGAAATTGCAGCCCTTCTCTTCTCTACATTAGAGCAAGACACATTCTGCTTTTGCTAGGGATTCTGGTAAGTAGCTTTGTCTTCCCTCCAGTAAGAGTAGTCATGTGCCAAGGGTAGGGTTGCCAACTCCAACGTGGGAACTACCTGGAGATTTGGCAGCGGGGGGGGGAGACTAGGGAGGGTGGGGCTTGGGACATGGGAGGGAGCTCAGTAGGAAAGTAATGCAGTAGAATCCATTGCCCAAAACTGCTGTTTTCTCCAGGGAACTGATCCCTGTTGTCTGTGATGCCCTGAGGTAAGAAATGAAAGGGCCACAAGACTGGGCATTTTGATGTTTTGTGATGATGGGAATTCTTCTTTTAAGAAGCATTTCAATGTGGCGCTGTGTGTGTCTGTGTTGCAGAATTACAGCCAAAGAAAATTATCAGTTTAAATAAAAATCTCAGGCATAAAGCTTTAAAGCCAAAAGACCCATGATCAACTATTAAGAATGTTCAAATCTGTCTTTGAATATGACAGGGGAGGTATAAAAGGATCTGCGGGTCAAAAGTGAAATTAGTCAGATTAGCATCCACCCAAATAAAGCTGATTTCAAAAGAAAACGTGTGTCATAGCTATGAAAAGGTGAACAGTCAATTTAAAGAATGTTGCTGGCCCCTGGAGCCCTCTAGCAGTTATGTTAATTTCAGTCTTTTCTTCTTCATTGTCAACTATTAAAACTTTCAGGCTCCTTGAAGCAGACTGTAATGCTAAAGCAAAACAAAAGCTCCTTACTCTTTGTTGTAGCAGTAGACAATTTAGTTCAAGAAGCCTGAAAGTTTTCTTGCATTGCCCTTCTCAGCAAATGTTAGGCTATTTTTTAATACATTTTTTTCATATATTTCACAGTTAGCTATTCTTTGTGCACTGTCATGAACACTGTTTGCATGTCATACTTATCTGTGAATATATAATGTCATAGTTCAGGGCTTGTGGGGGGGGGAAGGTGAATGTCATATGTTGCTGCCTCTTTTTAATGTTAAACTTTTAAGCTAATAATAAGCATATCTGTTTTATTTTTGAGGGTTTTTCTGACTCCTGATAGAGAGACATTTTTTTCTTGTTATGCATTGGGACTTACAAAACTTCATATTTGATGCTTTTTGAGGTTTCCTTTTGGCATTTGGACACATTCTGTTTGACATCTGACATTTGATGTTTGACAGACATTGGAGACTTGTGCATCTAACAGTATAATCCTATACACAGCTAATCCAATCCACGTTCATTGATTTTAATGGGTTTAAAATAAAGTAAATGTGAAGAGGATTGCACTAAATGTAGCTTTCTCCCAGCTCTCAGATCTCTGGTGGCACTAGCTGAATCCCTAACTACCTCTTCTCTGGTGCCAGTCAGGTAAGTATCCTTAGAGCCAAATTAAGCAGTCTGAAAAATCCCCAAAAGGACCTGATCCTGATTGGGACCATGGTACAGCAACACTATGCGACCTTGTCATCCCCCACATTCCTTTTCAAGACCTGAAACAGCCCCCCATGACTGTTTTGCCAAAGTGCGGGGGCGGACGGCGGACAGGATTGCTGCAATTTTCAAACTACTAAATTCTCATATAAAATGACATTTGTGGACATGGATTGGTGCGTGACCGCCCATGCCAGTCTGTAATGTGTAGTTTGGTAGTCCATTCCTATCATCTACTCTTCTTGCTTTCTCAAAGATTCTCAGTGGACAATCTAAATGTCACTCTAGACTACTTAATCACTATTCCAGCTATTTGGCTACTTGGTAAAAGGTACACTAGAAAGATGGATTGGAAATAGTTTTTAGTCTGACCAGTGTCATTGGGGCATTAGCTGAAGATGGTATCCAACTATTTCAAGCTCTCAGCAGTTTGAAAAAAAAAATCCCAACATATTGTACAAGCAAGTAATTCAATCTGTGTCATTCTAAAAATGTTGAAGGTTATCTCTAACCTAGTGAGGTAATCCCTGGCATTATTCCTAGATCAAGGTAACAGATTTGTAACAATACAATGCATAAAATCCAAAATACAATTACACGCACTCACACACACTTATATAAATATAGTTCTAAAAGCAAAACAAACAAATTAAGTCCAGTAGAAAAAGTTTCAAAAATAAACTATGACCGTGCTTGCTATCTCTCAAGGTACCCAGAAAGTAGCGATCACCAGCAGAAGAGGCAGACAGGTTTTTCTTTTAGGTTACACTAGTATCTGAAAGACTGGTTTTAAGGGTTGTCTTTAGCTACCATGGCACAAATAGGTCAGTGGCATCTTATTGGAGAGAACATACCCCCAAAGCAGCCCTGTAACCAGAAACTTTTGGCTGGTGGGGCAGGGGCTGGGGTGCTGGGGCAATGGAGAGGAGAGGAGTGTGGAATTTAATGATATTAGTGTGGGTGAGGGTTGCAAAGGTATGACTTCTCTCTCTCTCTCTCTCTCTCTCTCTCTCCTTACCCAGCCCCCTGGGGTGGCGGGGAGGCTGGGAAAGGAAAGGGAAGCTGTCCTGCTGCTTCTGGTCAGTTTCACTCCCCTCCAATTAGCTGTTAAATCTGGCATACCAGGTGGGGGTCGGGGTGGTCCCTCCCAAAAGCCCTGCGTCGCCCTGCCCCCAGCTGCTGCCGCCTCTTTCTCTCCCCCATCTTCATCCCAATTCCTGCCACTGTCTCCTGCCAGTGCCACCCACAGCCTGCCAGACCCGCCCCGTGACTGCCCTCTCTCCTTCTGCCGGGCCGTGATCCCACCTCAACGTTGGAGCAGCCCCTTCCCTTCACCACTGCCCCAAGGGTGGCCCATGATCCTCTGCATGTGTTCAGAGGCACCCCGCTGGCCCAGTGGCAAGTTGAAAGGATGGAGCTGCACAACTTGCAGGAGGCATTAAGAGTGGAAATCCAAAGTCATCAGGTAACACAGAGGCGCCAGGTGTGTGTGTTGGAAAGATTAGGATGAGACCTGAATATTTATGAGCTTTGCTTGAAACTGACTTCCTGTGTTTGCTTGCCTCATTGTTCCATACCCCTCCCTCCCACTTCCACACACAGACACACACGTATGCACGGACGCACATTTTTAAAAATCCATTACACGTGAAACACTTTCTAATTCCCTTTTTTTTCAGGGTGATTTTTTTTTAGAAACACAGATGAAGCAAGATCTATAGGTAAATGCAGATTGAAGCTGAAGCTGAAGCTCTGTGTTATGAACTGGAATCAGTAGCTCGAAGACTTTTCTGGCAAACAAACATATAGACACAAAACAATCTATTTCTGCAGTGCCAAGAGACTGACTTTTATTCTCTACACAGGCCACAAACACTGGGGGAAAAGAAAATGTATGGGCCACTTTTGTGATGAGGGCTGTTCTTGGAGCATTTTTGAACATTCCATATGTAACACAGGGAACACGCAGTTAAGGTCTAGAGGTGAACAGTCCCACTGATTGTGTTTAGCTTTAGGCGTTTTAGACTACGGTCCTGAACTCTGACATTCAAGAGCTGCTCCTCTTTATCTTACAGGGGTTTACTTGTAAATTAGCCTGCTTACAATCTGCATCTGAACACACTTCATTTAATTCAGTTGACTGCACAGGATTCTACACCATGTGAAGGGTCTTAGCTGATGGAGCAGGCAACAAAAAAGTGAAAGAAAGAATGTATTATGCTAAAGATGGCAGGCAGGCAACCAACAATATTTTGGCAGCACCTTGGTCTCTTCACAGAGACTAGTGGCTCAGACTGAAGATTCAAGTTAAAAGGAATGGCAGGATTAAGTAAAAAGCCATTAGGCCTTTGAATTATCCAACAGCCACTGGGCTATAGGGTTGCCAGTCCCCAGTTGGATCCCTAGTTGGATCCCCTGGTTTGCAGCCCCTCTCCCTGCTTCAGAGCTATCAGAAAGTGGAGGGGGGAAGGGATGCCAGACTTCTCCCAAGCTGGAAATGAATGCAACTTACTGGAAGCAGGGAGCGAAGAAGCAGGAAGTAAACACAACATGCCTATGTCACCCAGAAGTGATGTAGGCATGTCGATGATGTCAGCAGGGGGGAATGCCATGGTTTTGGGGCAAAACTCTATGGCCTGAAGCCAATTTTACCATAGAGTTTTGCCCCAAAACCAAAGCATTGCCCCTGACGTCACCAACATGTCTACATCTCTTCTGGGTAATGTAGGCACATTTATTTCCAGATATGTCACTTTCAACTCCTGGAATGCTCCCTCCATGCCCCACCCCTACCCATGGATCCGATGGACCTGGCAACCCTACTGGACTAGGACATTGCAGGACCTTTGCTTTTGTGTTTTCTGTTTGAGAGAGAAAATCAGAGACTGTATTACTTTTTCTCACAATTAAAAAAAAAATTAGCAATTCAATTTTTGTGTTTTTCATTCTGGGAGCACTGGGGGGGGCAGAATGTATCCTCACCTAGTGTGCAAAAAAACCTGGGGCTGGCTCTGGTTTCACTCCCCAACAGTCAGCTGTTAAGTTTGGCCCAGGAGGCTTGGGAAAGGAAGGCATTTAAACATGCCTTCTTGCTCTCCTTTCCCTTCCTTCCCAAGTTGCTCAGCCACTGCCAGGTGACTGGGAAAGGCAAGAGAGAAAGGGAAGGCATCTTTAAACACCTCCCCTTGGCTTCCCCAGGTACCCTGCCATGGCAGGGCACCTGCGAAAGCTATGGGACAGAAGGGAGATGTCTTTAAATGCCCCCCTTGGCTTCCCTGGGCTTTCTGCAGTGACAGGGCTCCTGGGAAAGTCAAGGGAAAGGGGGTGGTGTCTTTAAATGGCCCCTGGCTTCCCTGGGCTCTCTGCAGCAATGGCGTGCTGCGGGGAAGCTGGGGAAGCCAAGGGGGGCAGTTAAAGCTCTGGGCCAGCCCTGCTGTTAGGTTGGATGCCTTTCTAGCCATCAAAATGGTCAATTTCAGTCCCATCTGCTTGGAAGCTTAGAAGTGAAGGGGACTGAAATTGCCCATCTAAATGGCTGGAAGGCATTGCAGCCTAACAGTGGGTGACTGGAGAAAGTAGATGAGGAAGGCATTTAAATGCCTCCGCCTCCCTCCCCAAACCCTGCCACTGTTGTGTCACTGGCCGGGAAGGGATTTAAATCTAAGAGCTGACGGGCACATTGGTCAGCTGTTAGATTTAAATGCCTCGCCCTCCCAGCCAGAGGCTGGATAAGCAAAGGGAAGGCATTTAAAGATGCCTCCCCTTTTTCCCTTCACTTGTCCAGCTGATCCACTGCAGCAGGACAGCTGGGTAAGTGAAGGGAGAAAGGGGAGGCATCTTTAAATGCCTCTCCTTTGCTTACCGAGCCCCAGCTTGGAGGGTGAAGGCATTTAAACCTAACAGCTGACAGGCACAGAGGAGTGAAGCATTCGGCAGTACCTGAAAGCTGAAAAAAAAAAACAGAATAAATTTGGGAAACTTTATTCAGTAGTTGAAAAGTTTCCTGAAACTGCATTTTGCTTAGGAATACTGAATAAATACCAATAAGGCATTTATTCAGTATTTTTTTCAGCCTGAGGAAGCCGAATGCATACCTCTATTCACGCCCACACTGAATAAAGGTCTGGTATAGGACAAAGGTGTTGAGCTATTTATGAGAGTTTCTTCATTTTTTTTCCACGGTACTGATAGTCCTATGCATGTGAGCTTTGTAAATTAAGAACACAGTTGAATATTTTATATTAGGCTTCTCAGCACACGTTTGAAATTTATTGTTTCATATTTTTGTTACAAATGGTATATTTTATGTTTGCTGTAGTCTGAAAGTCTTGTCAAGAGCACATTTAGGAGAGACACAGCACTCATTAATCTATATCTAGCTAGCTACTGAAACTTTAATCTATTCATGTATTTGTGTGTCATTCCTGTCAGCTTGCAAATGGCTGAATCATTGATGCAGGCCTTTAAACTGACAAATGATGAAAACGATGCAGAGAGCACAAATCAGATTTTGAAAGGAAGCATAAAACGCATGTAGAAATGTTGCTCTTTTCAAGCCTTTCATGTAAGACTTCTGGAATCAATGGATTTTACACTCAGGAAATTTGTATCACGCCCCGTTTTATAAACAGCCCCTCTCCTGAGAGAGCCACTGAGCCCACAAAGAATGTAAGCATCTCAGGAAAATGAAACAAAAGACTGGAAAGGTTGTGAATGTAAAAAGTCTGCTTTCCTAAAAGGCTCTGGCAGTTCCTAAGCAACATTGCTCTTGTAAATCCTTTCTGTGGTCCTTACGCTATCCCATCAGGTGACCCTACAAGAAGAGAGGAGCTAAAGCATTGACAGACACTTTAATGATTTCTGTCTATCAAGCTTATTTGTTATGCAGGGCTATTTCAGGATCTCTTCTGTATAACCTAACAAGTCCCCAAAGGAGTCAATATCCAAGTTAATTCTCCTAGCAGCCAGTCTCGCTTTTAGAGACCACTAGAAAAAATGACATAACAGTAGCTGCTGGCTCCTTTTCCCAGATCCCTCTATGTACATACAGCTGTACCTGTGCAATCACACAAAACCATATAATATATGTAATGCCCTGGACAGCTTCCTCAAGATTTCCACTTGATTGAATATGTCATCTGAGCTGAGCCAGACTTGACTGTGTTTATTTTTTATATCCACATCCAGCAAACATCCATGAATGGTGCTTATCCATATAATGAGAAAAGCAGGAATCAGTGGTGAAGACAAGGATACTCTGTTAGAAAATGGTACTGAGAATTCAATTTATATTAGCAATTTATATTATCATTTAATCTGTATTTTCTTTACACTTTCATTCTGCATGTGTCAGCTACAAGAGTGCAATTTGACTTGAATGTCCCTCAAAATCCTGAAATTATGTGACCTTTACAATTGCCAACTCTCCTGGAGAAAAATGTCCTGTCTCGTTAGTAGCGGCTTAATAGTTTGTTACTTTGCAGGTGATGCTATTTACCTCCAGCTCATGAAAAGTTTCACCTGCCCATTTCTACAAGTTAAGCCCCTATTAAAAAGACAAGACATTAATTGCCAGGCCCCTCAGCAACCCTATACCACTTCTTTGTCTGCAAGGCTCTCAGAACTGCCATCTAATTAGTACTTTTACAGGCCAATCCTAAACAGAGTAATATCCTTCTGTTAAAATCATTGGGCTGTCCTGACCTGAATAGCCCAGGTAGCCTGATCTTCTCAGATCTCATAACCTAAGCAGGGTCAGCCCTGGTTAGTATTTGGATGAGAGACCAACAAGAAATACCACAGTTGCTAGGTAGAGGCAGCCAATGGCAAACCACCTATGGATATGTCTTGCCTGGAAAATTCATAAGTTGGTTGCAACTTTATGGCATAATAAAGTCACTGCAAGTGTCCTATCTAGACTAACCAAACAGGTCTGTGGCAGCAGTAGCAGCTGCAAACTTCTAATATTTGGGATCCTGATGTAACCTTGGAGTGTCACAGAATTTGCATTTGGAAACACTGCAACAATAACATACTTAAGCATCTATCCTAAATATATTCATATCACCCCTATGTGTACAAAGTACTTTGACTACATGATTTCCCTGATCTTTGGAACAGCCTTGTAAGGTAGGACCGTGTGAGCCTCCCATCCCCCTCCAGGTGTGAGGATGGGTAACTGTATGCAGGATCTGTGTATGAAAAATATATAAGGAGCCCACAGATGTTGTCCCCAGAACTCAGATAGTGCTTATTTGCACCCATCCTCCCTGTGTCTTGCAAAGTATGCTTAGCTAGTTACTTTTTTTTTTTAACCTCTCTTTATTTCAACAGGTTTTCACACATATAATCTTCCCACTACCGTGATACAAGATTTTTTTTTTCCCCACCCCACCCCCCTCCCCTCAGTCCCTCCCCCTGCTCTTCTTTCTTCATTGCTTCAGCCACGGGCACAGAATCCGAAGTTTCCAGTAGGCATCCTTCATGGCTTCGTCCTCCTTGATGTAATCGAAATACAATGACCATTTCTTGCTTGTTTGCGTCTTCTTTTCCTCCCAGGTGTTCTCTTCCGTTGTCAGGGTCACTATATCTGATTGAATATATTCAAACAGATAGTTATTCCAATTCTCCATTGTCCACTTATTCTTGTCTTTCCATCCTAATGCTATGACTGCCTTTCCAGCTAGTATCATTGCCTTAACTACCTCCTGATATGTGCTTTCTATTCTCTCGATCTTTAAGGTTCCTAATGTCATTAAGTTAACATCTATAGGTATTGATACACCTGTCCTTTCCTTTATTCTGGCTAATATTTCCTTCCAAAACTCCTGGACTTTGGCACATTCCCACCACATGTATGAGTACCACCCTTTAGCTTGATTGCAGTGCCAGCAGTTCGAACTCATCCCTGATATCATATTAGCTAGCTGGGCTGGCGTCCGGTACCATTTGGTGAAGTACTTCAGCTCCATTTCTCTAAATTTATCGAACTTGATCTTTTTGACCCCCACCATTAATTTTTTTAAGGTTGTTTCTGAGGTTAGTCCCTCTCTAGCCCATCTTGCTTGAGTGCTTTTAATTACTGACTCCTCATTAGTTGTCATTATTTTATATATCTTACCCGCTAGACCCTTACTTGTCTTCCTCTTTTCTTTGTACAAGATTTCTGCGACTTCTTCTGAGTCCCCCTCCCTCTTTTGCCTCTCCTTTTTTATTGCATTATATAGACCGGTCGCCTTCAACCAGTACTGTTTCCCTACTGTCTCAATTATTGTTTGTAGTGGCTTAAGCCTGCCTCCTTCCCCATACATATCTCTTATTCTAGCGAACCCTTTTTCTTGGAGTAGTTTCCACCAATGGGGGTCGTCTGATTCCCCATATACACTTTCCACTGGTGCCCACTCAGAGAGCTTGCTCAACCAGATTGGTTGCCATTTCTCCCATATTTTCAACGCTGTTCTCCTAGGTCCCACCGCTCTGCCGTATTCCTTCTTCACATTTCTTGTAAATATACCCAGCCTCCCAGCTCCTTCATTTAATTCATTTTCCAATCTAACCCATTTCTGCTCTATATCTTCTCCTATCTCTATCATTGACTTGACGTTGAAAGCTTCGTAGTAGTCTGTTAGATTGGGTACACCCCACCCCAATACATTTTGCAGGTTATAAATGAACTTCTTTTGCATTCTGGGCTTTTTACTTCCAAAGATCCATTCCCTAATTATTCCATTCCATTTTTCTAACTGTTGTATACTTAATTCTACTGGGAGTGTTTGGAATAGATACATCATCTTAGAAATTAGGAACATCTTTACAGCTCTTATTTTGTTTGAAATGCTCAAATTTTTATTTGCCCATCTTTTCATGTCCTTACAGATCTTCTTCCAGACCATTTTGAAGTTCCCTTCCCCTGTTTTTTTCCAATTCTTCCTGATTTCGATCCCCAAATATTTTATTGACTTAGCTCCTGGGCCCATTTTTGTCATCTTTGCAATTTCTCTTCTCTCTGCTTTACTGACATTGAAGTACATAATTTCAGATTTGTCCATGTTCACTCTTAGCCCTGAATATGCTTCAAAATCCTCCAATATAGTCCTAATTTCTCTAATCCCCTCTTTAGGGTTTAGCAGCGCAATCATTATATCATCTGCAAACAAATTGATCTTTAATTCCTCACTCCCAATATGGTATCCATCTATTCTGCCGCTATTTCTTATTCTTTCTGCTAGGACCTCAATTCCCATAATAAATATGTATGGGGAGAGGGGGCATCCTTGCCTTACTCCTCTCTGTATGCTAAACTCCCTTGAATGCCCTCCGTTTACCCTTACCACTGCTTTCCCTCCCCTATATACTTCTTGTATGGCGCCCTTAAATTTTTCACCTATCCCATATTCATCCATCATTTTCCATATATATTCGTGAGAGAGCGTGTCGAAGGCCTTATATACATCCAACTTAAGGAGGGCAAACTTTTTTTTTTGGCCATGTTCTATTATGTTGAGAATGTTCCTAATTGGATGGCTTATATTCCTTCCTCTCACAAAGCCATATTGATCCCCTTTAACTATTTTCGGTATCACCTCCTTTAGTCTATTTGCTAAAATTTTAAGAAAGATCTTATAGTCCTGATTAAGTAGACTAATCGGTCTGTATGAGCCGACCATTTCTGGATCCTTTTGAGGTTTGGGGATGACCACTATTTCTGCTTTCCTCCATGACTCTGGGGCTTGTTCTCCTTTCAATATCGCGTTAAACGTTATCTGGAGTTCTGGTGCTAAGACTTCTACCAGTTCTTTATAGAATTCTGCAGTAAACCCATCTAGTCCTGGGGATTTCCCTTTTTTTAATTTCTTAATTACCTCTTCTATTTCCTGTACTGTTATCTCCTTCCCTAGCTTCTGTCTGTCCTCTAATGTTATTGTGAACTGTATTCTTTCTTCAAATTTTGTCGTTTCTTTCTCTTTATATAAGTCCTGATAAAATCTTGCAAAGGCCTCCCTAATCTCCCTTGAACCTTGCATTACTGTGGAGCCTTCTCTTATGCACTTCACACTTTGTTTTTCTTTCCTAGCCCGTAGGTACTTTACCAATCTTTGGACTGACTTTATACTATTCCTCCGAAATTCATTTTTAATTAATGTCTCTTTTTTCCACAGAGTTATTGCATCTAACTGGTCCAAATCTCTTCTCAGTTCTCTAATTTGGGTCTGCCTTTGGGGGTTATAGCCTCTCGCTTGTTGTTGCTGGAGCACTCTCAACTCCTGAATCTTTTTTTGTCTATTTTGGTGCCACTCTTTTTTAATATTGATCTCCTTCCCAATACAAACTCCTCTAATCACTGCCTTCGCCGCATCCCACAAGGTATTACTAGTTACAGAATGCCTATTTTCTTTAAAGTATAGTTTGATTTGCTTCCTTATGTATTCCTTATCCTCTTTTTTTGCTATAACTAAGTTATTGTATCTCCAAGGTCTCTTGGTCCATTCTGTGCTCAAGTCCACCTCCAGGATTATAGGGGCATGGTCTGAGATCCAGATTGGATGAGTTCGGACCACTTTAACTGAGAGTGTTCTAGTTTCCTTAATTAACACAAAATCTATACAGGAGTAGGTTCTATGCCTGTTAGAAAAGAAGGTGGGAGTAGATTTTTGACCACTAAGCTCATATACTTCCTTTAATCCCCATTTCTTTGTCAGATTTTTGCTGTGCTTTGTAATGTCCATATTAAAGTCACCAGTTACTATTAGCTCTCCCTGCAAGAAGTTTTGGGTCTTTAGTATTACTTTGTTTAGGAACTTCTTTTGTCCTCTATTGGGTGCATATAAATTAAGGATTGTAAGATACGTATTGTTTATTTTGCCCTTCACTACTGCATACCTGCCTTCCTTGTCTGTCAATTTATCTATTACCTCTATGTTCAAATTTTTATTTGCTAATATTGCCACTCCTCTGGCCTTGTTGGTCCCTCTGGACTCACTCAAAGTCACCCACCCCAAGTTGTTAAACAGTGGCTTAGGGTCCCTTTTGGCTTTATGTGTTTCCTGTATGCATATTACATTGATACCCTCGTCTCTTGCCATCTTAGCTAGCCTATATCGTTTGAGATTTGAGGATAAGCCATTTACATTCAATGAGAGTAGTCTGATAGGTCTAGCCATATTCTTTGGAACATTTCGTGCCCCTCCCCCGCTGCTGAACCATGTTGCCTATTCCCCTATTATTCCTCCATTCCCCTTCCCCCTTCCCTTGTGTGAGAGAAATTCTTCTGGGGTTCCCCACCTCTTCTCTCCACATTCCAGAGATCCTGCATCCCCCTCCTCTCCCCGCACATTTCCCTTATACCTTTATTCAATGTTAGGCCCAGCTTTAAATGTATACTTCCCTTTAATTGCTAGCTCCTCGGGAGTTAGCTCTTTGCCGCTTGGATCCATGTGGCCTTGAGTCCTCCCTCTCGGCGTCTGAGTCACTGCCTTCGTCCATTCCACCTTCCTCACAGTTGCTGGAGTCCACTCCCAGTTCGTCAAGCATCCTGACTGCCTCCATTGGATTCCTGGCTCTGTATCTCTTGCCTTCTCGAAATACAATCAGAGTTGTTGGGTACCCCCACGTAAAGTTTATACCTTCCTTAAACAGTTTTTGTGCGTAGGGTTTCAGCTGCCTCTTTTCCTGGAGCGTGCTTGGGCTGAAGTCATGGCTGACATATGCTTTCTTGCCTCTAAAGTTCAGGTCTTTAATCTTCCTGAGCGTTCTAAAACCTCATCCTTTAATTTTCCTCTGGCAAATGCTATTATCACTTGTCTTGGCTCTCCTCCCCTCTGTTTCCTAAAGAGCCTGTGTGCCCGTTCTACCTCTGCCTCGTTCACGCTGGCGCCATTTTGTTTGAACCACAGGCATAGTTCAGATTCTAATTGTTTTGGGAGTATTTCCTCACTGATACCCGATATTATCATATTCCTCCTTCACTGCCGGTCTGACTGCCTTGCTAAATTTTTCTCCAATTCCTTAATTTTTTCTTCATTAGCATCGGCTTTCTTCTTTGCTCCCTCAGCAATTTCTCTCACTATGCCTATCTCCTGTGCTATCTGCGTGGTGTCTTTTTTCACCGCTTCTATATCTCCAGAGATTTGTTTTTGGAATGCTGCTATCTGCTCTGATAGTTCCTTAATGCTCCGGGCCATAGTCGCTCTGTTTACAGCTTCTGGCTGCTACCTTGTATTCCTAATAGTTTTGATTTGTAACTCTGGCGGCGTGCCTGGTTACCTTATCTCCAATTTGTTTTCTTTTTCTCCTATGTTTCCTCCTCCTAATCCTGACCTCGTTAGGAGCTTGTTCCTCTTCCTCCCGAGTAATTAATTACCTTTTTGTGTCCTTCTAGGCCATAAATCTTTTTAGTTTAGCGGAGAGAGTCTGAGGCACGGCTTCTGTTGCTAGCGCATGCGTGGATCTCCGCTTAGCTAGTTACTTTTGAGCCAGATAGATTTCTTCCCCCTTTTCATCCAAATTGCCACTGCCCAGAGTTTGTCCCATCCCCACTCTGTACAGGGGGAAATGAGAGGTTGAGGTAGAAGGAGTTACTTTACTAGTCATATGAAACAGGAAATAATTGGCAAGGATAGAGCAAGGAAGAATGGTGGGGCACGAATAGGGTACTGATCTGAAACATTGTCTGAAATTAAGAACATAAGAACATAAGGGAAGCCAATGTTGGATCAGTCTAATGGCCCATCCAGTCCAACACTCTGTCACACAGTGCCCAAAATATACCAGATGCCATCAGTGGGGCCAGGCCACCAAAAGGCCTCACACTGTTGACCCCCCCAAAGAACCAAGAATACTTGCCCCAGAGTCCCTATCTATACCTTGTGGCTAATAGCCACTGATGGACTTCTGCTCCATATATTTATTTAATTCCCTCTTGAAGCCATCCATACTCGTAGCCGCCACCCCCCTGTGGCAGTGAATACCATGTGTTAATCACTCTTTGGCTGAAGAAGTACTTCCTTTTATCCATTCTAACCTGACTGCTCAGCAATTTCATTGAGTGCCCATGAGTTCTTGTATTGTGAGAAAGGGAGAAAAGTACCTCTTTCTTGACCTGCTCTATCCCATGCATAATCTTATAAACCTCAATCATGTCACCAAGCTAAAGAGCCCCAAGTGTTTTAATCTTTCTTCATAGGCAAAGTGTTCCAACCCTTTTATCATTCTAGTTGTCCTTTTCTGCACTTTTTCCAATGCTGTAATATCCTTTTTGAGGTGTGGTGACCAGAACTGTACACAGTACTCCAAATGAGGTCACACCATTGATTTATATAGAGGCATTATGCTATTGGCTGATCTGTTTTCAATACCCTTCCTAATAATCCCCAGCATAGCATTGGCCTTTTTTATTGCAGTTGCACACTGTCTCAACATTTTCATTGAGTTTTCTACTACGATTCTTGGTCAGTCTCTGCCAGTTCAGACCCCATCCACGTGTATTTATAGTTAGGATTTTTGGCTCCAATGTGCATCACCTTGCACTTGGCCACATTGAACCCCATTTGCCATGTTGACACCCACTTACCCATCCTTGACAGATCCCTTTGGAGTGCCTCACAATCCTCCCTGGTTTTCACCACCCAGAACAACTTCATATCATCTGCAAATTTAGCCACCTCTCTGCTTACTCTCTGCTTATTTTTGGATTGGAAATATCTGAAATGAAACAGGGAATTTGGGGTATGTGTTTGGATTGAAAATATCTGAATGCATACCCTTAGTCAAAGATTACCTTGGTGAGCATTATGAAGCTTCATTTAATTGGTGGATGTTTCCTCAGATGAGCCTCTCAGAGCTATTGTGACTGGTAAGAGCTGGGACAGGCACCATGTTAGGACCTGACCAATTGACTGATTTAAAGCTGTAAAGCTCAGGAGATGGTGGCTTGGAAAGACCTTCATAAACTCAAGTACGCTATTAGCAAGGAGTGGTTTTATCACTGTTCTGGGGCTCAGAGAAATAGCTCATACAGTGGAATTAAGTGGGAAAGTCATGGGCAGGGATCTATTGGGATACGAGAGTAGTGAGACAGGAGGCAGCAAGCCCCAGGAGGCTTATGAAATAAAGGATTTGGAGTTTGTGCTGGATATGCAAATAGGCAGGAAGCCAGTGCAGGAATTTAAGGAGGTTCATCACGTTGTATGAGTAATAAAAGAGATGATTAAGTTGGGCAGCAGATTCCTTGGTGAGAGGATAAAGGAAGGATGGCTAGGCAAAGGCAGTACTTGTCAAAGGTAAGAGGGGACTTTGAGAGAGCAGAGGGTAAGGGACATGTTTTGCAGTGTTGTAGAGAGAGAAGTGGCATAAATACTGGAGAACAGTCTGCAGCAAAACTCCACAAAAACTATTAACTGAGGTTGTCATTCATTTGGGTTTGTGTGGCAAGGAAAACTCACATGCACATACAATTTTGATTCTCTAATATTTGATATCCAAACTGCTTCCACTCCCACCTTCTCTTTAGGAGTCATTGTGGTGTAGGAGAGTACTGAGTCTAGGGTCCATCACCCACAACTCCAAACCAATGTTATCTAGCCTTGAGCAAGCCCATCTCTCCATATGGTAGTAAGATGCTGCTTTCAGAGGATGGTGAACACAGAATCAGACCCCCTCTTCCTTGGCACCCTAAGCTATCAAACTCACCATCCACCAGGCCCAGTAGGGCCACAGAAGGACCTGTAAAGATCCACATGCCAGTCAATCAATCAATCAATCAATCAATCAATCAATCAATCACAACTGACCCTTTAAGAACCAGCTGTCTGAGACTTCTGTCACTTCTATCCTAGGGATAGGAAAGGGGAGAAGCAGGGGAGAGGTTGCTCTGGTTGCTCTCTTGTGGACTTGGCCACACCCAGGGATTCTGAGCAGAAGGAAGCACCCCCAAGGCTAGGGCCTTTACAAGGTTTGAGGGAGAAGGCTGAAGAAGACATACAAGTTCTGGCTACCAACTGAGAAGGGTATAGAACTAGGGGTGGGGAGATGGAACAGGCTAATGTTTAGTACCTGCCCCCCCCTTTGAGGCTAAGGGAAGTCACTTCAGTCCAAGTGAACCCTGATATGTGATGACCATGGCCTGACACTTCACAACTGGTCAGAACGTCTTGGCCAAAAACAGCTTTATGAATACAATTTAATAAATCAGTACATATCTTGTTGGCTTTGGAGGAGGTAGACATGATCTCTAAATTACTTTTCAGCAAAGGTAAACTAAACTTATCTCTTCCATTTGATTCTACTCTGTGTCCCTTTCATTTAGGACAATCCAAGTCCAGCTCTCCCATCAAAGAGGTAAATGTTGGTAGGGATACTTAAATTTTAGTTATGACTTATAAACTGCCTAGAGTCATGAGGAAAGGTGAGATATAACTATTTCAATACATAAATAAATAAATAATATGGTTTAAGAAACAACCACTGAAGAGACTACATAGTAATATGTGCCTCCATATGTGATAATTGCATCATGTAGAAAACCTGTTGCTAAACCTAGTAGGAGGAGACACTGAACCACAAAAATGTATTTGTGATAATAATGTAATCTGAGTTATTTTGCTACTACCCAGCCTTCAGTGTTATCTGTATGCCTCTAAATCATGTTGGCTAGGAGTGCTATGAAATATTGTACTAAGTAGTTATGGATCAGTGTTTTTAAATAACCTCTAGTCAGTCAGCCAACTGTAGACATTGCTTATAGAAGACTCCTATAATATGCAGAAGATTTTCTTAACAACAACAATAATAATGGTGTAGTTTAGATATCTTTTTTTTTTTTTTTTGGCTGCCAGGTCTCTTGTTCCATTAACTGTGACTGGCAGATAGAAATCCAACAGGTGGAGTGTTCCTTAGTATTGTATCTTCATGCAAAAATATTCACCTGCTAAATGGCTGCTGAAAGCTAAATTCATCTGTTAAATGGCTGCTGAAAGCTAAAAACAAAATAAACAATCCTCCCAGGAACACAAATGATAAGGACTAAGCTTGGATCAATACCATTTCCATTCACCTTCCAGTCTGATACCTTAAACATTCCTTTACAGTTGAGTTTATTCTTATTGTCTACCAACTTTTGTTCATGTGTTTGCCAGAAGTATAGAAAAACATTAGAAAGCAATTGATTTCAAATTAAGGTAAATCAAAATCTTAAATAATTATAGCACAGGCCATTTGAATTTCCCCTCATAGCAAAGAAACCTAAGGTCCCCAAAGCAAAATTAGTGCTGTCTTGTATGTGCAGGGGGAAAAGGAGACTAATTCAAAGTGAATTAATCTGCAGTTCATTAGTAAACACTAATTTTGCTTTGGGGACTGAAGGAAATTAGCTGGATTATAATTATAACCAACAAGTGTCTTCATAAACATCTAATTGCTTGTCAAGGATGTACAATATACTATGCAAGGCTGTTGGATGACTGGATGTCATAAATCAGGTTTTCAGTTATGCAACAGTTTGTGGGAATACTATAGTGACCTGAATAATTTCAAAGATGTTCGAGTAGTGATGAAGAAAAATATGAAATACTTGAGTCTGTGAGCATATACACATTTTTCTCATTTTTTGTTTACCAGAAAGATGGAATATGTGGACCTAATTTATTTTTGCTTTGGGAAAATGTATGAACCTCAGTGTTAATTAGCAGTAGAACAAAGTTTGAGTCCTGTGGCACCTTCAAGACCAACGAAGTTTAATTCTGGGTATAAGCTTTCGTGTGCAAGCACACTTCAAAAGATATGTATCTGATGAAGTGTGCATGCACATGGAAGCTTATACCCAGAATTAAACTTTGTTAGTCTTAAAGGTGCCATTGACTCAAACTTTGTTCTGTTGCTTCAGACCAATATGGCTACCCAACCTGGATTTACTTTTGCAATGCCACTCAAAATGTCATCCCTGTGGGAAGTTCACATACAGGGGGAGCAGAGAGTGAGTACCAAGTCAGTGATTTGTAAAGGCCTTCCTCCAGTAAGGTAAGCTAAGACTATGATGAGCTAGGAGCAATTTCATAATTTCTCTGGAACTTAGAATAGCTCATAGAGAGGAATCAAATGTGGAGGTCATGACTGAGAATACATGGAGACAGGAGTCTTTTTTTGGGGGGGGAGCGCACTGGAGTGCAGCTCCGGGAGCTCAGGAGCCAAGCCCCGCCTCCAGCCGGGGTCAGGGAGAGTCTTTCAGGCAGTCGAATGTCAATTTCAGCTCCATTATATCCTATGGGCCTTTTGATTTACCTTAATTTGAAATCAATTGCTTTTTCCCCACCATAGAGTAACTTTTTCCCCACCATAGAGAACAATGGAGGGAATGGGGCAACCTGTTTGGGGGCCCATAGAATTGGACCCCCTGATCCAATGTTCTTGAAACTTGGTGGGTATCTTGGGGAGAGGCTCCATCAGCTACCTGGTGAGTTTGGAGCCTCTCCCTCAAACCCCCTCCCCTCCAGCCCCCAGAATATATCCTATGTTTTCACCATTGACTTCAATGGCCCATAGGATATAATGGGGCCGAATTGCCGCCAGATTTCTTTCATTCCCTCCTTTCCTTCTCTCTTTTTCCTCTTTTCCTCCTTCTTCTCTTCTCTCTTTCTTTCTTTCCCACCTTCTTCTCTTTTTCCTCCTTTCCCTGTTTCCCGCCTTCTTCCCTCTCTTTCTTTCCCTCCCCTTTCCTTCTCTTTCTTTCCCTCTTTCCTTCCTTCTTTCCTTCTCTCTACTCTCTCTCTCTCCTTCCCTCTTTCCTCCTTCTGTGGCCCAAATCTCATGAGAAGGAGTTAAACTTTTAACCCCTTCTCTCTTAGCTCCCCCACCCCAGCCAGCTAGGGAAGAGGAGGCTTTTGAAAATGCCTCCCCCCCTTTTGCTTCCCCTTCTGACATCACTTCTGGTGATGTCAGGGGGCATGGCATATGCTAATAGCCTAATAGCTCATTAGCATACCATATGCTAATGAGCTCCTGCAGCTGTTTTTCTACAAAAAGACCCTTGCATGGAGACAAGGCAGGTTTAAAAGTTCCATCTGTAAGAAGAGCGGTTATCAAAAAGGGGGTACTTCTGTCCTCATTACCTGATGTCAAACAGGGTGGACATTCCTTCCCTCTACACTCCATGTGTCTAAATAGCAGCGGCTGACAAATTTGCCACTGAGGAAGCCTTTTGAGGAGGCATTCCTGTGACAAGTGAGGGAGTCTTTGGATTTTATTTAGAAGAAAGCTTCACTGAAATCAGTGGCATGTAGGGAAACTCTATGTGTGTCCCTCAGATATGGTGGCAGACATTTTTCATGGCCCATCACAACACAGAGAGGCTGTGGTCACACATACTAAATAATCCACTTTCAATCCACTTTCAGTGCATTTTGCAACGGGATTTTTGTTGTGTGACCTGACAAAATCCAGTTGGAAAGTACATTGAAAGTGGATTGAAAGTAGATTATTTAGTGTGTGGCTGCGTTCAGACGGCCAGTCAATCGCGCCATGAGCCCTCCTGAAATTTTATCCCAATTTTTTTAATCCAGCCTAGCACGACCAGACGCCCCCCATGAAATAGCCTCACCGCGCGTTGTTCCCACCGTGATTTGTCTACACGGCATCCACCGAGGATTTTTTAAAAAAAGTTTTGTACATTCGCATAGGCAAGGCTGCGCCTCCTTGGAGAACTGAGGCGATCGCGGAGGGTTTTCAGCAAAGTCCCGGTCCTCCCCCTTGCCATTGCCATCATGATCAATGGAGGGACTATTTTACAAGTTAGAACAGTCCTTCCCCCCCATCTCCCATCGCGGTAACATCTTGTCCCTAAAAGAAATAAGCATGAATATTACATTCCTCGTAGCGCTTATCGCTGAATGCGTTTCCTCGTTAAAGCGCACATGGGGTTTCAATTTTTTAAAAATCACGCCTCCGTCGGCTCGGTCTGACGTCAGACCGAGCCGATGGGAGCATTGCGCGCTAATGGAGTGACCAGACGGAAGAAAGTCTGCAGTTGTTGCGCGGGTAAGCGAAAACCCTACATTGAAACTGCTGCTTTTTAAATCAGGATTGGAGGCGCAGCAGAACGGGATGCCTATGGGACCGGAATGTTTCCCAGATGTTTATGTCTGGTCGTGCATTTTTGATCCGCAAGGGAGTCGTTCCTATGGCAGATCAAAAGATCCGTCTGAACACACCCTGTGTGACCACAGCCCAAGACTATGCACCCAAAGTTTGGCTGTTCGTTCTTCATGCATCCTCATGCAAAAGAATGCTTAATGGAGAAACCTGCTCTCATGCTTCAGCATATACCCTTTCTGTGTAGTGACAGGGCTACCAGTAAGTGCTTAATCCTACAAAGCTGCCCTCAGTGTCAGGAATCTCTGTGTTAGGGGTTTCAGTCAGACTTAAAACTCCCCCCCAAAACTTCTGGCTTTTCCCACAGCTCTGTTTGGGCAACTGAAATTGCTTGGAGTTCCTGCTGTATCTTCATTATAAACCCTTCATTGTACTTCACTTCTTTGCCCAGGACTTTTATCTGTTCAGCAACCATTCTCGTTCCTCAGGCATTCTTGCACAGCAATCCTCTCCCTGCCCTAATCCCCCAGATTCATATTGTAGACCAGCACTGGGTTGTGAAAAATTGAAAATGTATTTTATTCCAAAGGGACAGAGAAGACAAACAGAGACAGACATGAAGATTTCATTTTCATTATTGTTTCAATTTTTTCTTTAGAATCCTTGAAAAAATCTACAGAGGCCCATCTTTGCCAGTAATAGAAATGCAAATATTACATTTCTTCAAGCACGCTCTTACAAGACTTTCAGATGGCCCTGCTGGCTTTCTATTGTCAATTCACTATTGAGGATTCTATCAGTCCTCTTGCTGGAATCCTCTAGTGCCTTTTTACCTCTCCCCCAAAAGCTCTACAGCTATCTACAAAGCAGACCCAGTGCAAATTCTGTTTCTTGTACAAATCCTTAAAATGTGGTAGAAGTTCTTCCATACTCTGTTCTTTGAAATCCTTCTATGCATTTGCCTGGTGGGCAACTGTGCTTTACAGTTCTGTGAAAGATGATGACTTGCCTATTTGGAATTCCAGGCACACACACAAATCCTCACCTTCTGCACACTGATGATGGTTATGTTCCCTGCAGGCAAAACTTCTCAAAGATTTTTTTCCCCCAGTTGGAATGAGTGAACCCTTTCAGAAGCATATTTTGCTGGGGAGATAGATAGCTCTGCTTGCAATACAATGTGAGGCATCTTGTATATAAGATGCAACCAGTAATATTTTTTGTCATTTCTAACAAACAAGAAAGAAATATACCTCATCTGCACTAGACTTTTAAATTAGCTGTGTTCGGATTTCATTCAGTAAATAAATGGCACAGAAAACTGGTTTGATAGCTTGCACTGTAGCCATTTCTCTTGCACTTTCTTTCTGACTCGTATGTAATTTTGTTGTTTCAGTTTAAAAAAGCCTCCAGTTTTATATATAAGGGTTTTTTTCACATTTTTCAACATTCAACATGTTTTTCACCTCTTCAAGAGTCTCAAGGCCACCATATGGGGAAAGAAACCAAGTGCTTCTTATTGCTGACATATGGATTTGAATAGAATAAAGCTAGATTTCAGTGCAAAACAAAAACACTTCAACAATGTGCATAGCTGAGTAAAGAACGTCGCAGAAATCCATGCGGTCCATAGTCTTCAGAGTCAATTGTAGTTAGGGTCAGTGATAACAGCACATTTCAACTCATGTACAAGTAGCCGGTACAAATAATTCAGTGTTAGGAATAGGCTGCCTGAAAGGAACACAGTAATGGTTATTACACTTTAACAGTGACTGATGAGAGGTCTATAGCTGGCCATCTCATTTGAAAGGTGATAGAAGAATTTTTATTTATTTTTAATATTTATACCCCACCCTCCCGGCCATGGCTGGCTCAGGGCAGCTGACAACAAGATAAAACTACAGAAATAGCAATAAATAGTAAAGTCATAAAACCAATTAATAATTAAGACATTAAAAGGTGCTAACATCTATATGGGACCAATAAACAAGTACTGATTTGGTGTTCCATTTGGGATGGTGTGCAATTTCCATGTTGTCCAGGTGGACGGTCCAGGTCTAACATTAGGCAGGTGACTCAGGCTGCCTCACAGTTTCAAGGGGGCAGGGCAATCTCTCCAGGGCAGCTCTTAATTAAATGCCTGGTGGAACAGCTCTGTCTTGCAGGCCCTGTGGAACTGCATAAGGTCCTGCAGGGCCCTGATCTCCTCTGGGAGCTTGTTTCACCAGAGAGGAGCCACCACTGAAAAAGCCCTAGCCCTAGTTGATGCCAGCCTGGCTTCCTTAGGTCCAGGGAGGGTGACTCAGTGTTGAGACCCTGATTGCAGTGTTCTCTGGGGAACATGTGGGGAAAGGTGGTCCCTCAGGTATGTAGGTCCCCAGCCATAAAGTGCTTTAAAGGTAAGAACCAGCACCTTAAAGTGAATTTGATACACTGTCGGTAGCCAGTGTAATGCCTTCAGCGCAGGCTGAATGTGCTTCCGTACTGGGAGACCCATCAACAGCCTGGCTGCAGCATTTTGCACCATGTACAAGTAGCCGGTACATCTGGAACTGTGCTAAGGACAGCCCCATATAGAGAGCATTACAGTAGTCCAACCTCAAGGTGACTATCGCATGGCTCACTGTTGCCAAATCATTGTGTTCAAGGAAGGGGACCAACTGCTTAATCAGCTGAAGATGATAAAAGGCTGACCTGGCAGTGGCTGCTACCTGGGCCTCCATTGTTAGGGAGGGATCCAGGAGCACTCTCAAACTCCTAACCTCTAGCACAGGCACCAGTGGTGCCCCGTCGAAGGTCAGGAGTGGGGTCTCTACCCCTGATCTGCCCCAACAGAGGTACAGGACCTCCATCTTTAATGGATTCAGTATCAGTCAGCTCAGCATGAGCCAACCAGCCACGTCTTGTCGTGCCTGGTCAAGATCTTCCAGTTTGGAGTCGGACCGGCCGCCCAACAACAGATAGAGCTGGGTGTCATCAGCGTACTGGTGACAACCCAGCCCATGTCTCCATGCAATCTGGGCAAGGGGGCCTATATAGATGTTGAATAACATTGGGGATAACACAGCCCCCTGAGGCTCTCCACAGTCAAGTGGGTGCCTTCGGGAAAGCTTTGTCCCTGGCCCTGGAGGAAGGAGATGAGCCATTGCAAGGCAAGCCCCCATAGTTGGTGAGGCAGTGGGCTAGTAGCTGATAGACGACTGTGTCAAACACAGCTGACAGGTCCAATGACAACAGCACTGCCAATCTGCCTCGATCCAGATGCCTCCAGAGATCATGTGTCAGAGTGACCAGCACCGTCTCTGTCCCATGCCCTGGGGTGAAAGCCAGACTGGAAGGGGTCTAGGATGGAAGCGTCATCCAAAAAGCTCTGAAGCTGCATTACCACAGCCCTCTCTATTAACTTGCCCATTTAGAGCAAGTTGGAAACCGGCCAATAGTTCACCAATTTGGCCGAATCCAAAGATTTTTTTTGAGGAGAGGACATCCTACTGCTTCCTTAAGTGCTCCTGGGAACAGTCCCTCTGAGAGGGACTTGTTGATTATTTTCCCAAGGGCACCTCGAAACCCAATGTGGCCAGTTTTAATTAGCCATGAAGGGCACGGATCCAGGGAGCAAGTAGTAGAGTGCACAGCTAGGAGCAATTTGTCAACTTCCTCCAGGCTGAGCAGGCTGAAATGATCCATTATCTGACCAGAAGACATGCAAGGGGCCTCGAGTTCACTCACTGTTTCAAATGTGGCGGGGAGGTCATGGTGGAGCGACAAGACTTTGCGAAATAGCTCTCAAAGGCTTCACAGCCAATATCCAATTCCCTACCATTTGACTTGCTCTGAGGCAAGGTAGTAATAGACCAAATCATTCTAAACAATTGGGCTGGGCATGAACTCGCAGATGCAATCGTAGCCATGAAGTACTCCTTCTTCACCACTTTGACCGCCATCTCGTAGGATCTCATAAACATTCTATAAGATGCTCTTGTAACTTCATTGCGGGCATGCCACCACTGTCTCGCTGTCTCAGCCTTTGCTTCATAAGCCACAACTCCTGGGTATACTAGGGCACAAGCTTTGAGAGGGGGTGCAGAGGGCACTGGGGAGCGATATCATTGATGGCTGTTGAGAGCCAGCTATGCCAGTCCTCTACTAGCTCATCCAGCAAGCCGCCAGGGGGCATTGGATCCCAAAATGCCATCTGAAGCCAGATGGGGTCCATTTGTCTCCACGGGCGAGCTAAGATACACTTGCCATACAAACAGGGTTGGGGTGGGATGTTCAGTTGGGCCTTCAGAGCAAGGTGGTCTGACCATGGCTCTGCCAAAGCAGTGATCCAGTCCACTATAACCCTGGCCACAAAGATCAAATTGAGCATGTGCACTGCTCGGTGAGTGGGGGTTGTTACGTACTGGGAGAGTCCCAGCACTGCCATGTGTAAAGTACTGGGTTTCAGGCCTCATGACTCGGACGACGACATAAGAGAAGACGCGTTTATTCGTACTTCACATAAGACAAAGAACACACAGTAACGGCCGGAGGCCAACTATATACAGTTAGGGGGGACGGCCCTATATTCCTATTGGCGGGTTTGAATCGCCCGCCAATGCTGCCATTGGTTCACTACTGGCGAGCTCAGGAACCTAGTCCCTATTGTTCTCAGAGAGCGAAGCTTGGCAGTGTTTCGCCAGCTTAGCCCTCTGATCTCAGGACACAACACCCCTCCCCCCATGGTTCGTCCCCTATCAGGTGACGTAGTCTTTTAAGTATGCTGGTGGCCTCCTTTCTCTTAGCGAACGTCGGGGGGCCGGTACCGGACTGGCGGGGCCCCTATCGGTTGTTCCGCCCGCACCCGGAGCTTGGGCCTCTGGAAGTCGCCGAGGCGGTGACGGTGGCGGCAGCGGCGGCGGCGACTCGGCTGCCAACGGTGGCGGCAGCGGCGGCGGCGGCTCAGCTGCTACCGGGGCCCCCTCCGGATTCCGTGGACTCTCTGGCGCTGGCTCCGCTGTCGGTGCTTGCGGTCGATCGTATGATGGGGCAGGGGCGGCATTTCCCGGTAACTCGATCTCTCTATCGGGGTCTTGACGCCTCCGGAGCTGGTCGATGTGTTTGCGGAGGACCCGGTCCCCATCGGTTAGGACCTCGTACGACACTGGCCCGGTGGGTTTTAGGATGCGCCCTGCCACCCACTGCGGCCCCGCTCCGTAGTTCCGGAAGTAGACAGGGTCTCCCGGTAGGAAGCTCCGGGGCGCCTCCCTGTTCTCGACCAGCTTTCTCTCGGGGGCTCGGTCCGGGTGGAGTCTGTCTAATAAAGTGGTAGGGGCGGCGGCCCATTAATAGTTCTGCGGGGCAGTGTCCGGAGATGGGGTTTGGGGTGGTGCGGTATGTGAGAAGGAAGCGGGCCAGCCGGAACTCCCAGTCCCCCCCGTTATGCGGCTCAGGGCCTCTTTGGCGGTGCGTACCGTCCTCTCCGCCTGTCCATTAGTTGCCGGGTGGAAAGGCGCGGATCGTATGTGCCGGATGAGGTTCCTTTCGAGGAACGCTTGAAACTCCGCAGATGTGAATGCTGCCCCGTTGTCCGACACGATTGTGTCGGGTAACCCGTGCGTTGCAAATATCTTCCGCAGGGCCCTTATTGCCGCCTTGGTAGAGGTGGTAGACACTGGGCTTATTTCCACCCATTTTGAATAAGAGTCTACCGTTACCATGAACTGGAGCCCCTGGAACGGCCCCGCAAAGTCTATGTGCAGGCGTGACCACGGCTTGTGGGTAGACTCCCAGCTTTGGGTTGGCGCTCTCGGTGGATTGGGGCGGACCTCCTGACATCGTGTGCACCCTCTGACCCAAGATTCAATTTCTGCGTCCACCCCGGGCCACCACACGTAGCTCCTTGCCAGAGCTTTCATTCGTACGATGCCCGGGTGGGCCTCGTGCAGCGTTTCTAGCACCCCTTGTCTCATGGGCCCCGGAATGATCACCCTGTCTCCCCATAGTAAACACCCTTTCAATGCTGACAGCTCTTCCCGCCTGGCCTTGTACGCTGTGAACTCTGGCCCTGTCTGTTCCGCTGGCCACCCCCTCACCACCCAGTTTAGGACCCGGGAGAGAATGGGATCTCGGGACGTGCGGGCGGCCACATCTGCAGCCTGAAGGGGGGGTTTGGCAGTTCCTCCATCAGCAAGACAGCGGGGGCTGGGGCCGGATCTTCCCCTGTCTGCGGCAGCGGTAGGCGGCTCAAGGCGTCGGCATGACCCAGCGCCTTGCCCGGCCGATGCTCCAGTCGGTATTGGTAACCCGCTAAAAATAAGGACCAGCGCAACACCCGGGGCGACAAAACTTGCGGCGTTTGTTTGTCCGCCGCGAACAGTCCCAGGAGCGGCTTATGATCTGTTACGAGCGTGAAGGGCCGCCCGTACACAAAATTGTGGAATTTTTTTACCCCCGCCACCAGTGCCAAGCCCTCCCTGTCGATTTGGGCGTAGTTCGCGCTCCGCGGGGGACAGCGTGCGGGAGTAGTAAGCCACCGGGACCTCCCTCCCATCCGGTAGCTTGTGTGCCAAGACTGCCCCGACCCCATACGGTGATGCGTCGCACGCCAGGATGACCGGGAGCTTTTCATCAAAGTGCGCGAGTACTGCGTTGGAAATCAAGAGGACTTTCACCCCCGAAACGCCGCCTCCTCCCTCGCTCCCCATGCCCAAGGTGTCGCCTTATCCAGCAGCCTGTGTAGGGGTTCGGCCACGGCGGCTTTGTGTGGGAGAAAGGAATGGTAAAAGTTCAGGAGGCCTAAGAACGCCTGGAGCTCGGCCTTGGACTTCGGGGCGGGGGCCTCCACGATGGCCTTCACTTTGTCCCTCGCCGGATGCAGGCCTGATGCGTCTACCCGGTATCCCAAGAACTCTACTTCTGGCACCCCGAGGAGGCACTTTTCCCGCTTCACTTTCAGCCCCGCGGCTTGGAAGCGTTCCAATACAGTTCGGAGGCGGGCGGCGAAGCTTTCCGGGGTGGTCGCGGCGATGAGGACGTCGTCGAAGAACGGCGTCACTCCAGGGATCCCTTTTAACAAATCGTCCATTAGATTTTGGAAGATCCCTGGGGCCACACTGACCCCGAACTGCAGCCTCTTCACCCGGAAAGCTCCCCGGTGGGTCACTATGGTCTGTGCCTCGGCTGTGGCCTCATCTACCGGGAGTTGCTGGTACGCCTGTGCGAGATCCAGCTTTCCAAATATGCGCGCCCCTGCCAGTGTTGCTAGGACATGGCTGACCACTGGTACGGGGTATGCGTGCGCCTGGAGTGCCTGGTTAATAGTGCACTTATAATCCGCGCAGATGCGGATCTCCCCGTTTGGCTTGACGGGTGTCACTATCGGTGTCTCCCATCTAGCGTTCGGGACGGGCTCTAAGACTCCCTGGGCCACCAGCCGGTCTAATTCGGTCTCTATTTTAGGGCGGAGGGCCAGGGGCACGGTGCGGAAGCGCCGACGGATGGGCGTCACGGTGGGGTCTAAGTGGAGCGACACCGGGGGCCCTTTGTAACATCCCAGTTTCCCGTCAAAGACCTCTGGGAATTCCTTGCACACCGCCCCCCAGTCCCGCACCCCACATTTATTTACTCCCCCAATCGATATGCCTAGGGCCTCGAACCACGCCCGCCCCAGGAGACTCGCGAAATTTCCCTCTACCACCACCAAGTCCAACTTCCCCTCAAAGTCTCGGTACTGCACTCGGAAAGTGCCGACTCCCCGGATGGGGACAGGGTTCTTTTGAAAGTCCACCAAGCTTAGTGGCGATGGACGTAGAGGGGTCCCCCTAGTGGGCAAAGTCTTTTTAAAGTGTCCAGGGAAATGATGGACGCCGCCGATCCCGAGCCCACTTCCATGCAACAGGGGACCCCTCGATCCGCACGGTTACTTGGATCTTCGGGGCAGAGGAAAGGTTGGGGTTGGGGAGGCGAAGTACCTGTAGTGGTTGGTCGGTGAGGTGGTACAACTCGGCGACCTCTTCCGTTGTCTCGTGTGCGGTGGACGATGCGCGGTACTGGGGGACCGACGATCTCGAATTCCGGGAGCCCCTGGACCGGCAGACCCGGGCGAGGTGTCCCTGCTTTCCGCACCCGTGACAGACAGCGTCCCGGAACCTGCAGGATTTCCGTCCGTGGCCCTCCCCGCAGCTGGCACAGACGGCTCGGTTGCCGGAGTACTTGGCTTGCTCCCTGTTGGCCTGCTGGAACGGCGCCGGCCGGCGTTGTTGGGGTTTGAGGGCGAAGACCTCGTCCGTCTCTTCGTTTCCCGGGGCTTGGGCTCCTTCCAACCACCTGCGCGGCCGGGACCGGCCGATCCCCTTCTGCGGCCTCGTGGGCAGTGGCGGCGTCGAGGGCCTCGTCCAAGGTGAGCTTCCGGTGTCCCACCAACTTGCGCCGCAGCTTGGAGTCCGCCAGGCCCCACACGAACTGTGTCAGCAGGTTGTCCTCCACCTTCGGAAACCCGCAGTCCACGGCTAGCGCCCTTAGCGCGGCTAGGAAGTTGGCGATGGATTCCCCTCGGGTCTGGACTCGCCTCTGGAAATCCATCCTCTTGGCCAGGAAGGTCGGCCGGGGGCTGAAGTAGCCATTTAGGACGTCCAGGATTTCCCCAAACGAGCTCTCCAAGGCCGTGCGGGTCACCAAGAGGCTCTTGGCGAGGTGGACGGTTTGGGTGCCGCAGGCGTTCAGGAGGATCGCTCGTTTCTGGTCGGGGTGGCGGATTTCGTTGAGCTCCAAGTAGCTGATGAGCTGGTCGACCCATGCGTCCCAAGTTTCTGGCTGCGACTGGTCGAAGTGCTCCAGTGTTACGTGGGAAGCGGCCATGGTTCTGTCAGGAACGGCGCGCGCCGGGGCGAGCGGTGCGGTGCTGCTCTCGGGGTCAGCGATGCGATGCTCGGCGAGCGGTGCGGTGCTGCTCTCGGGGTCAGCGATGCGTTGCTCGGCGGTGTCCGTTTCGTCGTTCATGGAGTCACAGAAGGCGTTAGAATCCCATCCTCGTCGCCACTGTAAAGTACTGGGTTTCAGGCCTCATGACTCGGACGACGACATAAGAGAAGACGCGTTTATTCGTACTTCACATAAGACAAAGAACACACAGTAACGGCCGGAGGCCAACTATATACAGTTAGGGGGACGGCCCTATATTCCTATTGGCGGGTTTGAATCGCCCGCCAATGCTGCCATTGGTTCACTACTGGCGAGCTCAGGAACCTAGTCCCTATTGTTCTCAGAGAGCGAAGCTTGGCAGTGTTTCGCCAGCTTAGCCCTCTGATCTCAGGACACAACACCATGGATGATACCAAGTCCACTTGAGAACATAAGAACATAAGAACATAAGAGAAGCCAATGTTGAATCAGGCCAATGGCCCATCTAGTCCAACACTCTGTCACACAGCGGCCAAAATATACCAGGTGCCATCAGGAGGTCCAGCAGTGGGGCCAGGGCACCAGAAGCCCTCCCACTGCTGCCCCCTCCAGCACCAAGAATAGAGTGCATCACCTGCCCCAGACTGAGAGTTCTCATTCTATACCCTGTGGCTAATAGCCACTGGTGGACTTCTGCTCCATATGTTTATCTAATTTCCTCTTGAAACTGTCCATGCTTGCAGCTGCCACGACCTCCTGTGGCAGTGAATTCCATATGTTAATCACTCTTTGGGTGAAGAAGTATTTCCTTTTATCTGTTCTAACCCGACTGCTCAGCAATTTCATAGAGTGCCCACGAGTTCTTGTATTGTGAGAAAGGGAGAAAAGTACTTCTTTCTCAACCTGCTCAATCCCATTCATAATCTTATAAACCTCGATCATGTCACCCCTCAGCCGTCGTTTCTCCAAGCTAAAGAGCCACAAGCATTTTAACCTTTCTTCATAGGGAAGGTGTTCCAACCCTTTTATCATTCTAGTTGCCCTTCTCTGCACTTTTTCCAATGCTATAATATCCTTTTTGAGATGTGGTGACCAGAACTGTACACAGTATTCCAAATGAGGTCGCACCAATGATTTATACAGGGGCATGATGATACTGGCTGATTTGTTATCAATTCCCTTCCTAATAATCCCCAGCATAGCGTTGGCCTTCTTTATTGCAGCTACACATTGTGTAGACATTTTCAGCGAGTTATCCACTACGACTCCAAGATCTCTCTCTTGGTCAGTCTCTGCCAGATCAGACCCCATCAACGTGTATTTATATTTAGGATTTTTGGCTCCAATGTGCATCACTTTGCACTTGGCCACATTGAACCCCATTTGCCACGTTGACGCCCACTCACCCATCCTCAACAGATCCCTTTGGAGTGCCTCACAATCCTCCCTGGTTTTCACCACCCTGAACAACTTCGTGTCATCTGCAAATTTAGCCACATCACTGCTTACTCCCAATTCCAAATCGTTAATAAACAAGTTAAAAAGCATCGGACCGAGTACTGATCCCTGTGGTACCCCACTGCTTACCACCCTCCACTGAGAAAGTTTCCCATTTATACTCACTCTCTGTTTCCTATTTATAAGCCAGTTTTTGATCCACAAGAGGACTTGTCCTTTTATCCCATGACTATTGAGCTTACTTAGGAGCCTTTGATGAGGAACTGTATCAAAAGCTTTCCGGAAGTCAAGGTAAATAATATCTATTGGGTCCCCCTTGTCCACATGTTTGTTCACTCCCTCAAAAAACACTAACAGGTTAGTGAGACAAGATCTTCCCTTACAGAACCCATGCTGAGTCTGCCTCAATTGTTTTTGTTCATCAATGTGCCTACTAATTCTTTCCTTAATAACAGTTTCCACCAACTTACCCGGTATCGATGTCAGACTGACTGGCCTGTAATTTCCTGGATCTCCCCTGGAGCCCTTTTTAAAGATGGGAGTGACATTAGCTACCTTCCAGTCATCAGGAATGGAGGCAGATTTTAAAGAAAGATTACATATTTTTGTCAGGAGATCCACAAGTTCACATTTGAGTTCTTTCAGAACTCTCGGATGAATGCCATCCGGGCCTGGTGATTTATTAGTTTTTAAATTGTCCATCAGTCGGAGGACTTCCTCTCTTGTCACCGCAATCTGATTCAGGTCTTTCAAACCCCCTCCCGAAATCAGTGCTTCTGGAGTGGGCAAACCTGAGTGCCTGAGTGGAGGTTGTGTCATCGGCATGGACATTGAAATCACCCAAAACTATCAGCCTAGGGTGTTCCAATGCCCAGCTTGATATGGCCTCCACCAGGGATGGCAAGCTATTGGCCAGTGCATTGGGCGGTCAGTACACTAGCCAAATTGCTAAACTCTCCCCGGCCTCCCACACCAGGCTGTTACACTCCATGCCTGGGATCTTTGGTGGCAGGAGCACCCTGAAGGAGTAAGCCTCCCGAATGAATAGGGCCACTCCCCCCGCCCCCTAGTCCGTGATTGGTGAAGGACCGAGAACATGAGAGGAGCTAACTGGGAGAGAGCTAACTGGGAGAGGACTACTGAACAAAGACAGAGGGTGCTTTCACATGCATGAAATAAGGCACTTTCAATTCACTTTTAATGCACTTTGCAACTGGATTTTGCTGCGCGAAATGGCAAAATGCGCTTGCAAGTGGTCACTGAACAGGACTGAAACTGCATTTACCCTGCCACATATTTTGTTAGTCTTTAAGGTGCTACTGGACGCTTGCTCTTTCCTACTGCATAATTTAGCATGTCTGAAAACGCCCAGAGTCATAAGTTTCATCTCTCAAGAAGTCTGTAAATATGCAGCTGGAGTTTCCATGTGGCTCCTTCCTTCTTTCCCCAAATGTTAGATACCTGATTTAAAGATTTCCAGGACAAGGGGTATTTCACAATTTTCCTCTTTTTTTTGCTAGAATCTGTCTTCTCCAGACCCAAAAGCAGAAGATGGGAACCCATTTCTTCCTCTATCACTCTTCTCTGCTGATCTCAGTGTAGTTAGAAAGGCAAGGCCTCCAGGGGTCTGTATGTGTGTGAGTGTGTGTGATTATATTTGTAGGCCTCTGGAGATCAGGGCCTAGAGGTTTTTCTGCTCACAAGATTGCAACTTTCATCCTGAAGTAAATTTTACGTGTACTTGTTCTCCCCCCCCCCAAATCCTGAGTGTATTGTGCTTTAGAAAAATAAAAATGAATTTCACTTAATGGAATTCCAGGAAGCAAAGGACAACAAAGGAATGAAAGAAGCATTTTAATTATGACTGTAATTGCTTTGCAATGTGTAGCTCCAAATATTTTGACATGAGAGGAGTTGAGCTGCAATTAGAAGCATAATGAAGGGTATATTGATCTGGGTTTGCAGCTTGCAACATAGCTGCTTTGGGAAAGTGACCTGTTTTTGATTGCCTAGAATAGAACTTGTAAAACATGGCTACAGTGGCTAGAGGGTCAGTGGTAGATCATCTGCATTGCTCCACGGTCCAATTCCCACCATATCCAGTTAAAAGGATCAGTTAGGAGGTGATGTGAAAGACCTCTGCCTGATACCCTAGAGAGCTGCTGACTGTCAAAGTAGACAATCTTGATAGACCAATGGTATGCTTCACCGCAATTTCAGACTTCTGTTTGATTCCAGATTTCTACAAGTCAGATCCTATTCCATTGTCTGTTGGATGTACCATCCTGTTAATTGTATTGACTTGTTCTATGTAATCCACCTTGAGTCCCAGAGAGAAAGGCGGACTATGAATAATACAAATAAATGAAATACAATTTATGTACAGAAAATTTCAACAACATTCCAACTGCCCAGGCTTCCTAAAATAGTCACAGGAAAAGACAGGCTGAGGCACTCAAACTTGTAGTTACTGGGTATAGTGACAAATCTGATGTCAAACCCCTTGAGTTTATGAAATCACAGACAAAATTAACTAGGTCTGCTCCTCTCCTGAGACAGTCCTCAAAAATGGGTACTCCAGCCTCTCCCAGAGGTAGTGTAGGACAAGGGAAAAATAGATGTGATTTCTGAATGTGGGTTCTGACATTTCCTCTGACATGTTTACATATTGACAGTTGTTACTGTGCCTTCAGAAGTTTAATTATAATAGATTGAGATCTTGGTATGTAACCTAGAATCTTCTGATTAGAGAAGCTTATAGTAGAATATATTTTATAACTGTACCTTTTGTATATAAAGTTATATATATGTTAAGGAAAAGCATTATTAGAGACCTCTGGAGATAGAATTAGGATGCAATACGAATGGAATGCTATTTAGAAGTTGCAAGGCCGCCGAGAGCGAGATTTAATGTGATTCACAGCCCTTATCAGCTAGCTGTCCACATGCGAGCCCAGGAAGGACCCAGTGTTCTCTAATGTTCCCAGTGTTCTGAAGACAAGGTAAACAAGTGTAATTACTGACACCACTGAGAGATGCACTGAGTCAAATTATGCTTGTATGATGTTAACTATTTGGTACCAATTAGAAACTCTTTAATGTGTAAATAATATGTGATGTCGTTTGAGGTATAAGACCTTCTGCCCTTCTTGGTTATGGAATTGCTGAGTGCAAAGGCACTCAGTCCTGTATTCCCTGTTTCAATGCATTAAACAGATATTCATCTAACTCGTTGGACTCCGATTGTGTGTTTCCAATTCAGCACAGGAGCACACAGGCACAGATTTGTGTATCAGTGGGGTTGTCAAACTCTAGGTGAGACCTGGAGATCTCTTGGAATTACAACTGATCTCTAGCCACACCACAAAAAAGCAAGTGAAAACCCAATAATAAAATAAAATGGAAGCAGTAAAGGAATAAAAACAAATTACACAGGGTTGATTGAATCTATAATATTCTAGTTTTTTGTCTTCCCAAACACATTACTGTTCACTCTAATCTGAAGTTAAATTCCCTAAATTATTCTACATATGTAAGCAGCTTCCATTATTACCTATCAGCAATTATTATCTCTCAAAGGATTCAGGAGTCCTGTATTACTCCATTACACCAATAAAGAAGAAGGAGAAAAGAAGAAGAGATTGGATTTATACCCCACCCTTCACTACCCAAAGGAGTCTCAGAGCAGCTTATAAAATCCTTTCCCTTCCCCTCCCCACAACAGACACCCGGTGAGGTAGGTGAGGCTGAGAGAGCTCTGACAGAAACTGCTCTTTTTCAAGAACAGCTGTGCCAGAACTATGGCTTGCCCAAAGTCATCCAGTAGGTGCAAGTGGAGAAGTGGGGAATCAAACCTGGTTCTCCCATATTAGAGTCCATGCACTTAACCACTACACCAAAGCAGATTCAAGTAACTCATCTCTCCAATCTCCTTCAGTCCATTAGCGCCCCCCCCCCGTCCTGGCTCTCTACTCTCTTTTTCTCATTCTAGGTGGTCCTTGAATGGGAACACATTCCGTAGTGGTGAGGACAGAGGTATGGACATAAATTTCCCACTTTGTATTTATTTATTTAGAAGATTTATATGCTACCTCAAGGAAGCTGACAGCTAATAAAACAGAAGCATTAAAATCAAAGCCATTAAAAACACAAGCACTAAAACACAGGCCAATGCCATCAAAGTACAGCCTAAAAAAAAAAAAAAAAAGGCCAGTGCCATTCAAACAATCCTTTTTGTTCACTTTCATATCCAATCTTGTTTCCAAGGAGACAAAGACTGTTTTCTTGTAATGTCCTTTGGACAAGTACCCTCTGTCTTAATTTGTCTGACTTACCTCAGTTCCTCAGGATTGTTTCGCCTGTGTTGTTTCTCACTCTCTTACTTCTGTATCAGCCTGCCTTCTTGGTCTTGTTCCACTTTTTGCAAGTGTCAGCACAAACCAACAGATTCTGGGATATTCAGAACCAATATTATATACTGCATTTAATTTATACCCTGCCTTTCTTCCTAATAGGAACCAAAGTAGCTTACATCATTCTCCACTTCTCCAGGTTATTCCCGCAATAACCCTGTGATATAGTTTAGGCTAAGAGAATGACTGGCCTAAGGTCACCCAGCAAGCATCCATGGCACAGTAGGGATTCAAACCTGTCTGTTCTAGGTCCTGGTCTGACATTCTAACCACTACAATTACTTCATTTGGATTCCCAGCAGTGACTCAAAGTGGCTTCCAGCATTACCCTTTCTCCATTTTATCCTTATGGCAATCCTGTGAGGTAGTGTAGGCTCAGAGAACATGAATGGTGCAAGGCCACCCAGCAAGCTTTCAAGGGAAAGTGGGGATCTGAACTGGGGTCTTCTAGACCCTAGTCCACACTCTAACCACTATGGAACACTGGCACTGTCTCTTTTTTTTTTAGTTCTGGTATAGATTTCCTTTCAGATGTAGAAAGAATGGGTTTTTGTGTTGAGATTTCAGATGACATCTTTGAGCACTGAACGTTATCAACATCCTTTCATTACAATCTCAAACTTTCTGATCTTCTTTCAGTACCACATCGAAATGTGGTGAATAACAATTCCAGAGAGCAATACTTCCCTGAGAAGCTGCCTTTAATTTAAATAGGAAATTCTGTGAAGGGCACACTTGAAAAAAAGAGCTATAGAAAAGAAATGTTGCCCTGCTGAGGGAAAAACAATTGACATTTAAAATATATAGCACTGCTTATTTAGCTTGAGTAGGATTTAAGTAGCAAGCTTTATAGTAAGCCTCCATGCCTGCATGTCCAATTCTAATAAGAATAGTAGAGAATCATGCTTCCTATAAATAAGTGCCACTCAAAGACTGATGCATACAAAGCAGCTACAAATGGGACTTCCTGTGGCTTCAGGTAATCATCCGTCTTCCAGTTCCCATTTCCCATTCTTATAAAAGAACTCAGTCCCAGTTTTGATCTTCTCACTGCGGTTACATTTGTTCTCTGATAATTCATCCTCATTCTGAATTAATGAGTCTGACTCACAATATCTTGGCAAGCCTTGTGTGTGTACATGTTTATTACTACTTTACAATGTTTGCACTAAACAGAATCCAACTATGGTGTTTATTTTACCACTTGTTTGAAAACTTGCTGTTAGGATGAAATCCTTGTCCAGTCCATAATAAAAGAGAGTAAACCAAAGAGAACTATAATTTGCAAAGCAAAAGAAATACAAGGAGCATTCTTGGCAGGGCTGAGGCATCTTCTGGAATATAAACTCATGTAAGGTAGGAAAAGCAAGGATGGCAGCTGAGAGATAAAAGGAGAATAATGATTTAGGGTATTTCTTCCAAGCCAAGCACAAAGGTCACAGCAGGACTGAAAGGAAGTCTTCAGTAGAGCAAGTCTTCTCTTTCTGCTTCTGACTCCCAAACATATTTTCCAGTTCCATTTATTTCTAGGTGCCATTCTGACATTTCTCTCTGTTGTCTCCCAACTCAAAATGGCAGGGGCTCAATTCCTTCTTACCTGAATCCCTCCCCCATGCTTTTGTTCTTTGGGACTATTGTGAATTCTGTTATTTCCTTTCTCCAAGATAGGTCTTCCACCCCCCCCCTTGCAGCCCATCCTGGTTGCTGTCTAAGAACCGGTTTAAACATAGAGTTTTCAACCTCCAGGTGAGGTCTGGAGATCTTCAGGCTGCAGGGATCAGTTCCCTGGGATAAAATGGCTGCTTTGGAGAGTGGAGTGTGTGGCATTACAGCCTGCTGAAATCCCTCCCCTCCCCAATCTGCATCCTCCTCAGGCTCCACCTCCTGAATCTCCAGGATATTCCCAGCCTTGAGCTGGCAATCCTATATGATATGGGCAAGGCAAAGACAGCCATGGATATTTGCACACACAGGGGGCTCATTTAGACTGTTCTGCTAGCTGTGCAAAGCCTCTATGCATACTCAGGTAGCATGGCAAAGATTCATAGCCTTGATGGTTCCTGTACTGCCTGTACATGGACTTGCTTTGCATGGAGAGCAGTCCCCTTTAAACAAAACAATGTGCAAGTCCAAAGTTCAGCAGGTGAGCACTTTTGCCCCATCAGTGCCACATTTAAACCAGGCCTAACATCTAAAGCAGTCAGCCTCTTTGCCCTGAAAATAATGCCACTTGGAGCTGGCTTTCATCTCCTTCTCATCCTGTTTCAGTGGTCAGTAGGCAGATTGTGCAGAGGACCAAGTCAATTGCTGGTATTCAAAGCTACTGCACTATGATCTTTCCTTAAAGGAGGGTAAGATGGGGGAGGAACATGGACACACATCAGCTGTTATGCGATAGCCCATCCTGGGGACCAGCAGTCATCATAGTTTATGTCGGGTGCCATTCCAAACAGTGGAGGGAATAGGAAGGCCTTGCAAACACAGAAGTGGCTTGAAGCCAAGGAAGGATGGCCTACACTGGCTGCCTTTGCTGGTGCTTCTCTAACTTAAGTAAAGGCAGAGCCCAGAGCTAGGGATGTGCATTTGGCTATATCAGAGCTGGAAAAATACCTGAGAAATACCTTATTGGTATTTTTCAGCTGTTCTTTCAGCTGTATATAGATCTCTGTGTGTGTGTTTTTCAGCTATTCAAAATAGTCAAGCCCCAAAAATTCTGAAAATATTCAGGATTTTTTTTAGATCACAGTCCCTTTAAACACCTGGGTGAACTAATGGCTTGGAGAAGGTGTTTAAAGGAACTATGAGCCCTTTAAATGCCTTCAGAGTTCACTTGAGGCTTGCAGAAGGCATTTAAAGGGTCCATAATCTCTTTAAACGCCTTTCCCCCTTCCATTGAAACCAATGGAGAATGGGGGCACCTTCTTTGAGGGCCCATAGAATTGGACCTCTTGGTCCAATCTTTTTGAAACTTGGGGTTTTTTTTAGGAGAGGTGCTACCAGCTTAGGGGCTCTGGTGGCTCAGAGGTTAAGATGCTAAGCAGCAGTTCGGAGGTCTGTAGTTTGGCAAGTCACAAGACGAGTGATGTGTGATGGAGTGAGCTCCCATCTCTGGACCCAACTTCTCCCTGAACAACACAGCCCATACTTCTGCCAACCTAACAGTTAAAAAACAAGAAAATGCAAGTAGATAAATAGGTACTGCTTCAATGGGAAGGTAATAGTGTTCCGTGCACATCAGCATTTAGTCATGCCAGCCACATGACCATAGAAATTCAACTAGCTTTCGAGCAAGGGAAAATTTTACCTTTTAGGGCCCTGGTGGCTCAGAGGTTAAGACCCTGAGCTGCAGACCAGAAGGTGCCATGTGATGGAGTGAGCTCCCATCTCTGGCCCCAGCTCCTGCCAACCTAGCAGTTCAAAAGCAAGAAATTGCAAGTAGATAAACAGGTTCCACTTTGTTGGGAAGGTAACAGCATTCCATGTGCCTCAGCATTTAGTCATGCCAGCCACATGACCATGGAAACATCATTGGAGAGCGCTGGTTCTTCGGCTTGGAAATGGAGATGAGCACTGCCCCCTAGAGTTAGATTCAACTGACTTTTGAGCAAGGAAAACCTGTACTTTTACCTTACTACCAGCTATTCTGAAAGTTTGGTGCCTCTGACTCAAAACACAGCCCCCCCCACCCCAGATACCCTTGAACTGATTCCTCATTATACCCTATGGGGACCATCGATTATAATGGTCCCCACAGGGTATAATGGAGCTGAAAGAATTTGGGATTTCCAAAAAAAACAACAACACCCAAATCTGAATACCATACTGGTAATGGGATTCAGGAATATCATAAAATACTGATATTTGGAGGGATTCAGTATACCAGAACCCCAAAAAGTGTTTTTTGTTTGTTTGTTTGTTTTTGCACACCCCTATCCAGAATCAAAGAGTGGATGGAAAAAAGGGATGGGGCTGAGAAGCCTTTAAAAAACCTAAATATTTCTCTCCTTCTGCAGGTGCAGAGAGCCCAAACCCTGGAAATATTCCACCATCATTCAATTACTTTCAGTCCACCATTAACCTGACAATGAACCAATCTATGTAAGAAATACATTTTCTGGACACTACTGTAAATATATACAATGGATACATAGACACCACCATATACTAGAAATCTACTGACCAGCAAACATATCTGCATGCTCCCATCTACCATCCTGAACATACAAAAAGATCTATTGTATACAGCCAGGCTCTGTGCTACAGCTGCATCTGTTCCAATCCTACAGACAGAATTTCTCACCTGAGGCATCTACAACAAAAATTTTTGGAACTAAAGTATCCACCTGATGAAGTCAAGAAACAGATTAACAAAGCCAGAATGGTACCCAGGGAAAACCTGTTGCGAGACAGGCCCAAAATAGAGAATAACAGAACACCACTAGTGGTCACATACACCTCTCAACTCAAAACAGTTCAATGCATCATCAGCAACTTACAGCCTCTACTGGATAGCAGCTGAGGAGATATAGATTTATGGATGTAGATCAATAGCCTTGCTCAGATAACTGTTTGACCTGTCTAGGACACCATTCATGTTATGTACAAGGGTTTTTTTCTCATGAGGTTGTTGGATTTCCACTCCATGCAGCTGAATAATGTAACTCCTTCCAAGGATATGGTTTCAGAGGGTAGCCATGTTGGTCTCCAGTAAAACAGCTAGTTCTGAGTCCAGTAGCACCTGAGAGACCAAAAGATTTTTGGGGTATAATATTTTGAGGTGCCATATGTCTAGTCACATTTTGTCAGATGCCATGTGTCTAGTCACATTCAAATTATCAATTTAGATGACTGCAAGTAGGTGCTTATTATTGTCCTAAGACCCAGTTCTTGCCCCCCCCCCATCTTGAATTCCATTATTATCAGACTTGCAGGAACTATGAGGGAAGGCTGGGAGGCACAGTGAGCTCATTAGTGACAAGAAATTCAGAACTGGTAGAACTGGAACAGAATAGTTTCCCCTTCATAGTTTATATTTCATCACAGAATCACTTAGGTAAAGAAATAAGGGATAATAGGCTTCCCTACCTTCTAATCATTGCAATAACAGAGACACAACTGAAATAGTCATAGTTTTCATTAAACAGCTCCGATATTGGGTGGATTTGACAACAGCACCAAGGATTTGAATTCTGCTTGTTGTTGTTGGTTTATTCCTGCATACTTCTTATGTTGTTGCAGTCTGCTTGCCAGTCAGAATAACAGGTTCAGCTTCCCCACTATCCCATCTCCATGCTAGAAAATGCTGCCTTTTTAGGGTTGCCAGGTCTCTCTAGCCACTGGTGGGGGATGAGGAGTAGGGTTTCCGGATCCAGGTTGGGAAGCTCATGGAGATTTGGGGTGGTGGTGCCCAGGGAGGACAGGGACCTTAGAGGAGTACAGTGCCATAGAGTCCACCCTCCAAAGCATCCATTTTCTCCAGGAGGACTGATTTCTGTATTCTGGAGATGAGCTGTAATTCCAGGGCTTCCCCAGGTCCCACCTAGAGGCTAAATTTTACTGTCTGACATGACTCTGGATAGGAGCTACTAAAACAGTTATTCAGAAGAGGAGAACATTTCCCACATTTTCTGTAGTTCTAGCTTGTGGATTGCAAGGCATGGATATGGGAGAGTAAGGAGCATCTTTTTTCTGTACATTAAAAATGGCTGTCTGGTTGCCTATAGAGAGACAAGAGAAAGATGTGGTGTGATAATAGGTAATAGTTAGCAGCTTTTAAGTAGAGGTAGTTAATTACTATGCATTATCTACCTTCCATTCTACATGACCCAGGACACACTCCCCACTTTTTACAGAAAGCCTGACAAATAACAGTGCAATGAGGAGGATTAAAGGAATCCACACTTACTCATTTTCAATATTGGTTCCAATTCAGTGAAGGCTAAATGCTAGACTGATGTCATGAATCCTCTGGCTTCTAATAAGCATAATGTATAGCTGTTTTAACTGATATAAATACCATTCAGTTTTCTGTTTGCAGTCCTAAGGAATGAGTATTGCAAAAAGTAGAAAAGAGTAAGAGTGCAGTAGCACCTCAAAGACTAACAAAGTTTGTGTTAGGGTATGAGGTTTTGTGAGCCACTGCTTACTTCAGTAACTCATGAAAGCTCATACCCTACCATAAATTTTGTTAGTCTTTAAGGTGCTACTGGACTCTTACTCTTTTCTACTGCTGCAGACAGACTAATTTGGCTACCCATCTTGATCTATTACAAAAAAAGTGTTTGTTTTGTAAGCCCAAAAGCTGGTCTTACTAAACTCTGCAAAATGTCTACCACACCGCTCATTGTGAAAGTATTGAGTTTGTAGCTAGAGAAACTTTATGTGCATATAAAATGTTTTAGTGCATACCTGAAAGTAAAGTCTGAATGTGTCGAGCACATAAATTAAATACCTATGCTGCTCAGGGTTAGGGTTGATCAGCTGCAATCCAAAGTACTGTCAGTACCTAGAAAACTCATATCTGTCCCCAGATATTTTACAAAATAAACCTATTTCACAACCCTGTGATGGGCTAAGCTGAAAGCTGATGACATGTCCAATGCAACCAGTGGGCTTCATAGCTGATCTGGCAATCGAACAAAGAATTTCCATGTCCAAACCCAGCAATCCAACCCATGGACTTCAGTGCATCCATGCTTTTAATATCATAATGTAGCAAAGTGGATTCCATTTTGCTTCTGTAAGGTACATTTTGATTAGAAAAATGGGTCAAAGCTCTCTGATTCAACATTTCAGTGAGATGGGGGGGGGACCAAAAACCAAAGCACTCAGCCACACTAATATTGAAATATGTGAAATACCCATCCAAAGTTGATTTTTCATGTAATATTTCTGCAGACAAATAAATGCTACTAAGTGAATAATTTCCTTGGTTTGTAGCCACTTCCCCCATTTAGTATTTTAGAATTTCAAATAGGTTCATAAATCTCAATGACATTGGCAGGTGCTTATGTCATCTTTGCATTTGCTATTTATATATTTTATATTGGCTTTGGGTTTCTTCCATCAGGGCAAGTCAATGACTATATGACAACACAATGGAAGCTGTCAACTGATTAAAAATATTTTAGTTCCTTTATCATCTGCCTTTTCACTAATTAAATGATTGACTACATTCAAATAGATGTGCAAAACTTTAATATAGGTCCTTGTTGAGATAAAGGACAACTAAGAAAATGTACAATTTAGAAAATAAAAGCTCATTATTGAAAGGAAGATTTTCTCTAATATGTTATTTTCCACTTCCTTTTATGGTATCCAAAACTAAAATAGCTTTAAAAGACAAAAGTGTGTTATCTGAGGCTCCATCCATACAAATGAATATTGTGCTGCTGTTGTGGTATAGCTATCGTTGACAGCTAGATTTTCCTGGGTGGATAAGACAATGCACTTGTGAAGGACTGCTGAGAGATACAATGGTAGCACAATATCCAATGGCATTAAGATGCAACCTGTGGGTCATTGTTGATCTCCCCCATCCCAACTACTAACACTTGGTCCCCAGCAATTACTCAGTTAAAGCCTCAGATGTTTAATACAGTGGATCAAATTCTGAATACTTGTCTCCTAATACAACATGGCCAGTGATGCAAAATAGGCCAGAATTGATATTTAGGGGACTCTGTCATATTTTTCCATCTCCCTGTGTTGCATGCCACAATTATTATTTAGAAACATCTTATAAGGTTTAAGTATAATAAACAAGAAGTTGCCACAAGAACAATTTCTCTTAAAATATTCTCCCTTTGCAATGCAATCTGGAATGTATCCAAAAATAGGCCTTTGAAACTTGCTGTGAATATTGGACCCCCCACCTACTCCTAAAACCTGAAATGGCACCTCTGCAAGCAATACAATATATATGGCTGCCTGTGAGCTTATTCTAGGTCACTGAGAACTGAAACAATCATCCTAAAAATGAGGAGTCTATAATACTGTATTTTCTACTTATGCAAATAAAACTATAAATCCAACTTACATAATGCTGTCACAAACTGATAAGCTAAATATGAGACTTTGTAATTTATTTCTTGGGTTTAGTGATACAATTCTTGTACTGTTTCACTTATCGAGAAACAACAACTGCTTGGCTTGCAGCCTGAATCCTGACACAATGTATTATGTGGTGTTTTCAGAGCCTGATGCCCTTTGTAGTTTGACTTGGGCTTTACATTTAACTAATAACAATTTAAGTGAAACTGGTTGGAAAGAGAGGAAATTGAGTGTTGCCATTCAAAGGTTCACTTGTCCCAAAGAATCCACAACTTATCTTGAGCACTTTAAGTCAAAATCAATCTAGCTCGCCCATTACTGCACAATGTTCAACCTTGAACAGTCCCAATAATTCTTAACTACAAGAGGCAGTCATTCTTTCTTTAATACCCTTGAAAAGAATGACTATCCAGAGACCAATATTCAGAGGAACTACTGTTCCCTGCAGAATACGGCTAGAGAGGATAAGAACCTGGCTCTGTTCACAAACTACTTGTCCTTTATTTTCATTGTAATATGAGGTTTACTGACAAAACTATTAAACACTTTTTTAAATAGAGAGCTATTATGTAGATGTATAAATCTGCTTCATTGTTCTTCATAACTGGGCTGCATATTAGACAGGATCCAAGGTGCATTGATCTGCATTACTGTAGAGGTGACAGAACAATGTGTGATCTATATTTTACTTAAGGGTATTACCACTTGCCCCCACAAGAAATATCTATATCTTGTTTACAGAACCATCCTTCTAAAAAGAATGATATAAGGAAAAATCTATAAACAGACAATCTCAAGAAAGGTGCAAAGGATGGTGTTTTAAATGATTTATTTAAAATGTGTATATCCCTCCTTCCCAGCCAAAATGGATCTTCAGGGCCGAAATATAAAAACAAGTCTGCCCTATAACTCAATCAGCCGAAGAGGCTAAATAAGCAATGCAAACAGCAATGGTAGTCCCATGCCAAAAGTCCTCTGGAAAAGTGCATCTTCAGTTTTTGCCAACAATGAGGGGTGAGGTGAACATCTATTGTAAATTATTTCCACAATTTTGATGCCACTAGAGGAAAGGCCTTATCTTGTATATACCCGCTGAACTTCAGACAGTAAGGGAACACAAATAAGAATCTCCAAGGATAACCTGAGGTAGATTAATAAATTGTCTTTAATAAAATACCTATATTACGCCATCTCCCCCCCCCTTTAAAAATATAATACAGTGGGAAGGATTCTAAATAACAAATTCCATGTATAATGATGGGACAACTTTCTTTGGCTCACCCCAATTTCTATCACTTTTGAATAACTTATTCACTCAGGGTGGTAGTGGTGAACCTCAAGTGTTCTTGAGCTCAAGAACTAAAAATGGATTAAGTACCAATGGATAAAAATAGATTACATAGAACAAAAATATTATTTTAAGAAGGAAAAGAAAGACACCGGAGGCAGTGAGAGTTTACTGATAGGACAGACCTTTTGGGTCTCTTCTTAAATCAAAATCTTAAATTTTGAGAATGTATAAGATCATAATTTTCTTCTGGAAAGGATAGGATTTGTGGTTCCCTCTGAATTCCAAATTGAATTAGAAGACAAAGGAACCAACAAATTCCATGTTGCCCAGGAGAAAATGACATACCTGAATGTGCTTATGAACATAATTCAGATGTAGTGGAGGTGCAATGGGTTTCAGGTAAAACTGATCCGAAGATAGTTATTCAGTTGTTACTGCAGGGGTTGTACTACACCTAAAGGAACAAACTCACAGTTTAGGCATGGTAATAGATGCCTCATTGACCTGGGATGCCCAGTTGATAGAGGTAGTCAGGAATGGGATTTTCTAAAGCTGAGTTCAGACTGGTAATTTGCTCCAGGAGCCAGTTGTGGCAAAAAAGCCTCCCGTTCACACAGCCTGGGCTGCTGCCGGAGCATACTGGGAGGAGGCGCGCTGGAGCATTCAGACTGCTGCCCCGGAGGCACGCTGTATGTGGCATTTCCCCATTAATTTGGCTGTGGGTGTATGGGTCTATGTGCGCATGAGTGCTCATGTGCTCATGCACATAAGCACATTTTGCCGATTGGGGGAGGACCCCGCAGCACCAGCACCGCATTGGGCAGTAGAGCAGAGCACGGCCAATCATACCGCTGCTGCCTTCTGCCCAATGCAGGTTGTTCCCAGCTTATCAGTGGAGCATTCATACTTCCAGGAAGCGGACACAGATGCTCTTTGGGGATTTGCTACCACTTTTATGAGGTATCTATTAAACATGGGAAGAAAATGGAACAGCCCGGGTTGCCTACGGGAACGCCAGGCAGATGTGCCTGTGTGAACGCCTCCTTTAATGCGGTTTTAAAGCATTGCTGAAACAGGGCTCTGCCGGGGCAAATTGCCAGTCTGAACTCAGCCTAATTTAGGTAAATTCACCAGTTGCAGCCTTTTCTGGCAAAAGGACACTGGGACAGCCACAGTCACATATGCCTTTGGTAACATCCAGTTTGGACTACTGTAATGCACTCTATGCGGGGCTGACATTAAAGATTGCTTGGAAGGGTCAGCTACTTCAGAATGCAGTGGACAGAATGCTTATTGGGATTGGCCACATTATTCCCATTTAATTCCAATTGTGTTAGCAGCCATTGTGATTCTGCTCCCAATACAAAGAGCTGGCTTGGGTCCAAGGTCCCTGGTAGAATGCTTCTTCTTGTTTACACTGGTTTGTGCTCTGCCAGAGAAATCTGATTGGAGTGGACCCACCCAGCAGCCATGCCTGTTCTTTAGATCTCCTGCAAGCTGGTTCCTTCTGTAGTTGTTAGACACTGAAGGCTTCAGATTATTATCCAAATACATGAAGACTATATGTGATCCCTCTAACAGATAAAATCCAACATATTTGTATCCCCATGTATTAAAATTAAACTACTACAAATATTTCAAACCTCCATTTGGAATTATACTGAATGACATTAGATTGTAGTTCTAATCTGAACTGGTTTCCTCAAACATGTTTAAATTCACTTCCCACAAGCACTTATATTTCACACCACAAATTCTTCAAAGGTCAGTATATTTAAATGCAAAATACCTGGGAGTGTTAACAATGTAATTAATTAGGATGCTTTGAACAATACTATGGCTTCTAGTTTACCCTCAACTTATAGAGAAAGAGCAAAAATATTTTACAATATATTAGTACAGATGTTTTATTAATAGGTTATTTAATTCCTTTTAAGTTATGATGTAAGAATTTTATTGTTTTGCTGTAATGGTTCACAAACTGAATCTTCTGGGAGATAAAAATGTCAGGGCTTTAAAGAGATAGTTAAAAGCTCCTGGTTCAAATTGTCATTTTATTATTCTTTTGTATATAGATTGCATGCAGGAGTCCATCCTTCCATTCAGCGATGCTGAAAGAGGTGACACGTACATGAAAGGACTTATAGCTGAGATTGGGTGCACATTTGACAAGTCATAATGGAATTGTTTGCAAAGTTTTATTGAAATCCCTGCTTTCATTTATCTTTGTTAGCACAAGCCACAGAAATCTGTGATATAACATTCTTGTATAATTTAAACTAAATATAACCAAATTAACCCAGGAAGCAGAAAAAGAATAGCATATTTTATTCTAATAGAAAAATTACTTTTAGAGATTATTATTATGCTATATTACTTTGTGAATGTAATAACAATTGCTTTGGACTTGTTCATTTTTTAAAAGGTGAAAACTAATATAAAAATCTGAAAGCAAGCATTGCACTAATTTGATATTTTCATATTTGTGGGGTACGACACACAAATGTAGTTACTTTACTCCAAAATATTATTAATCAAAAGCCAGAAATGTACATTCTGATTTCAGTGAAAGTTTTCATTGTGTGCTTGCTTTTATTAAGAATTTCCCTGCTGCTACTACAGATACAGTTCTCTATGAAATCTCCATGGTTTAAGGAAGAGAAAGAACCTTCCCAACATCTGAAACCTCTGGCCCTTGATCTGGAGATTCCAGAGACTGACACTGGGCCTTTCTACATGCATCATATCCATCTTGCTACTGAGGAAGTGGAGATCTTGCTATAGGGATGAAGAGTGGTAAGTGAGACAGGAGCATGTGTTTGCTAGAAAGTACTGCAATGGCAAAAACCTGATACAATTAGCAAAGGCACAAATCTTCCCTGTTCTGTAATTGCAGGGAGAAGTTTTGCACCTGCGAAGACTGAAACAATCAGATCTTAGTGCATGCACTACTTCTCTGTACTCAAGGTAGGGTTGCCAAGTCCAAATCCAGAAATATCTGAGAACTTTGGGGGTGGAGCCAGGAGACTTTGGGGGTGGAGCCAGGAGACTTTTGTGATATCACTTCCTGTGATGTCATTTCCAGGTCAAATGGCAAGTGATGTCACTTCCCCTTCCAATGGTGTCACTTCCAGTACACTGCACGAAAACCTCACCTTCCTGTGATGTCACTTTCCAGGCACTCCCCCATACCCACCTCCCCCTCTGAAGTAACCTTCTTTCAAAAAATAAAATTTAAATTCAGTGTCATATATCAATTCCCACCCCACCTTTCCCCTATGTTACATTACCAATAGGCTTTTAGGCCTCCTTCCAGGGCAAAAATAACAAAAAGCTTTAAGAAACATAAAATGCTTTAAACATTTAACAATCGGAAGGAAAAAACAAGCAAACAGCACATATCAAAAGTGAAGCCCTTTTCACTTTTTTCAGTAGGAAAGATAAGCACACACTGAAACGTTACACTGAAATCAATAGGATTCAATGTGCTTAATTCTGACCAAATGAGACTATATGTATTATAATGAAAACAAAAAGTATGTGTGCTAGGTCCTAGAAAAAGATCACCAGACAACATTCCTTCACACTATGCAAAATACACAACAGAATGTTCTAAGAACTGAAGGCTGAATACTCTGCCAAAATCCTCTACCTAAAACCCTGGAGAATCACTGCCAGTCAGAGTAGACAATGCTGACATTGATGGACTGATGGTAGAGAGACTATGCTTTGTTTGCATTGTGTGTGTGAGCTGAAGAGAAGCCCATGATGGATGAGGCCAATGGCCCATCCAGTCCAACACTCTGTCACACAGTGGCCAGAAACACCAGGGGCCATCAGGAGGTCCAGCAGTGGGGCCGGGACACTAGAAGCTCTCCCACTGCTGCACCCCCCCCGAGCACCAAGAATACAGAGCATCACTTGTCCCAGCCTGAAAGTTCCTCTCTATACCTTCTGGTTAATAGCCACTGATAGATCTCTGCTCCATATGTTTATCCATAAAACCTGGAATTGGCTCGGGTATTTCTGGAATGTGTGTAGCTATCACCAGATCAGCTCCATCTCAGCTTCTTTGTTTCCTTACAAATTCATGAGGTTGATGTGAGCCACCTCCTCCATTGTCAATTATAAATCTTGCCCTTGTCCCTCTACCAGTTCCAGTGTCCAGTTCTGCTGCCTTCCTTACCTCCATGTTCCCTTTCCGTGTCACACTCTCCCAGATTTCTTTGCACACTATTGCCTACTCTGTTGACCACTGACCCAGAGAACCCCTTCCATAGTCTCTGTGAAATATCCCAACCTGTAGTCTAGCTTGGGGGTCTCCAACCTTTTTGAGTCTGTGGCATCTTTGTAATTCTGGCACAGTATGCTGAATGCAGACACAAAATGTCTGCTGCAGGAGCCAGCCAGGAATAGATGGCCACAGCATACTTTCAGTCCTATAGTAACAATCCTGTAAGGTGGGGGCCAGATTCTTCCAACTCCTGCTACACCCTGGGGCTGTCATTCCACTCCATAGTCTCTCATCCCAGTCCCAGAACATTACTGCTGCACCCTGGGGCTGTCATTCCACTCTGTGGTCTCTCATTCCATTCCCAGAGTAGTACATTTGGGCCCAGAGACCCTAATGGAAAATCCATTCCGCATTTTTATTGCAACTCTGCTTGTACTGTAATGTATTTTAATGGAGCCCATACAAGGCAATAGGCATTCCTGGCTCCCATTATTTCCAATGGGCCTTCAAGTGTTTCCCATTGTTTCCAATGGGCAATCCTGTCCTTCCTTTCAGTACATCTCCAGAGAAACTCATTAGCTCAGCTTTCTGTCGTGAGCAGTCAGAAAGGGGGGGGGTTCTTTCTTTTTAAAAATAAAAGTTAAGTAGAAACAATGAGTGGAAAAGCTGGAGAAATCCAAAAAGGACTGGTGGGGGGAGTCAGGAGAGACGAAGGCGAGGGGGAGGGGAAAATGGAAGCCACATTCAACAATTTGTACTGCAAATAGTAAGAAGCCTGATTATTGTTTTTAATTCAGTTTTTTCTACTCCTTTCTCTTTCTCTCTCTGTCCACAAACACACTCCACCTTCCTTTCTTCTTTGGCGTTCAAAATAAAAGGGAAGGGGGACCGGCCATAGGAAGCGCTGTTCTCCAAGGATTTCCACATTTACAACACAAAAGAAGAAGCAAGGCTTTTGGGTAGAGGACTCTGACCCCCCCCACACACACACACACACTATAGGGAAGCTACTGCTTGACTCCTAAGACATAAAAAAGAGGGATTTCTCACCACCACTCAAGCAGGATATCGGAGAGGCTGGAGAAGGAAAGAGCTGCAATGCCAGAGGCAAGAAGGAGGGAAATTTCACTGTACCTGAGCGGAGCAGAGCTTCTGAGGAGGGAGGGGCTGCTAGAAAATCAGCCAGAACTGTGCTCCAGGCGGAGCACACTAGAGGGAACACGCTCTAGCCCTCATCTCTATGGTTTTTATAACCATAGACTTGGAGGACTTAAGTGCTAGAGTGGCAATTTCCGGCCGCCTTTCCCCCCTGCCCGGGCTGGAATTTTTAAAAAGCGGGTAAGGGGCTTTCAAATCGGGGGTTCCCCCGCCCTCAGCGGGGGCTTGGCAAGCCTAACTCAAGGTAACTAAGCCATTTTTTACACTGTCACCTTCTCCATGGTGGAAGCCTCTAAAGTGATGTGCTTGTGAATCCTTTGCTGGAGGTTACAAAGCTGAATAGGTCACTATTTTACAATAAGAGTAAAGACAGACTACTTGGATTTCAATCAATATAGTGCAGCTGAAAACAATGGGATATAATGGGCCTAAATCCAAGGATTTTAGCAAAATGGCTTTTGACTGGCAGCCTGCTTTCAGTCACAAGATAGACGAATGACTCATTGCAGTTAGATCTACCAAATATTAGCTTAATTATATGTGTAATCCCATTGAACTCAATGGTTCATTGGACAGGTAATGAAAATATAAGCATATTTTAAAACTTAATAACCTTAAACTAATACTAATAATTTGCTTTTGCTAGTCCAATGTAAACTCACCCCCACCAAGTTCCACTACAATACAAATGTCCCCATCAAGTTCAAAACATTTGTTCTGATTCATAAACGCTTCATCCCAACTGAAGTATATATGCCCACTGATAAATCAAACCATATCCCAAGACTTATATAAATCCCTAATAGCTTTTATGAAAACATTCTGAAATGAAGTTAAAAGGTTTTGTGCTATGGAAAATCAACAGAGTAAATGTCATTCATCGACATGGCTTTTTAAAAAAGGTATTTTAAGGGTTTTAAACATGGATTTCCCCCAAGATTGGGCCACTGTCAAATGAAAATTAAGCATCCTTGAGACCCATAGAAACCAATGTGATTTCGGCTTCCGGTTGGAGTTAAAATGGCGAATTGACACACTTTGCGATTTGTGCAGGGTGCACAGCGGTATCTGACGACAGTCTGGGCTCTACCTGGCCCAGCGCAGCACTCCCCAGGCAGGGGGGTGGCAAGCAAGCAGCCAAGCCTGAGAGGGAGTTGAGATCGGTGTGGATAAGCTTCGGAGGAAGCTTGTTTACACTTTGATCTCCTTCCGCGAAGAGGGCAGTTGCAAATCAGCACTACAGATACCAGCTGGGCTGAGAATTCAGCATAAATTCGTCATCTACCGACCTCTTTAACATCAAGATTAACATCGTTTACAGAAGAAGCACTGCGAAACCCCGAGATTACAAGTAAGGTAACAAATGAACAATTGCTTACCGGTTTAAAGAAGAACGTAAAATCTAAACGCACGGATAAGCGTAAAAGGCTTCAATGAACTAATCCGCTTGATTTAAAACTAAAAAGAAAGCTTTCCTTTAGAGAAAACGGCCGAAAAGTGACTTTGTTTTGCATTCCTGTGGTCAGCTAAGACTAAACGTTGCGTAGCAGAAACGAAACTGACTGTGATTCTATGATACAGGAAGTAGGCTAGAGTGGATGTTTTCGATGTGGCTGTGTCGGAAGTAGACGGCCGGTTTAGAGTGTGACACCAGAAGTTGGATTACAGTGACGGACAGATAAACAGGAAGTTCTGAAGGAGCCTACTCTAGCCAGAAAATCATAGAGAAATTGCGCCCGCCATTTTGAGGAGGACTAAATTTTAAAAAGTTAGTTTTAAGCCGAAAAAGCACTGGAAGAAGTTATAAAGGTGGCAATTTGGCTTGAAAATTGATAATATAAAGATCGATTAGCCCTGAGCTCGCTTTCAAGACGGATTTGAGGTCAAGACCAAGAGCTGCCTCATCACCTAGTCCAAGAATGACTGCAAAGGAAAAAAAAGAGTGGCAGGCTGCCATGGAAGCGATGGAGAAACGGGTGACTGAAGTGGTGCAGAGTTTGAGAAAGCAAATAGAATCACAGCTGCAACAACAGCTGCAACAACAGCTGCAAATACAACTGGAGCAAATAGAACAAGTACAAGTTCAAGTACAGAAAAAAAATATGGAAGAGTTGAAAGAACTGGTACTAACAGAAGTGGCAGGGATAAAAAAAGACACAGAAGAAGTTAAAAAAGAGGTTAAAAGTCTGGTGATAAAATCAGAAGAAATGGAACAGAAAGTCAAAAGAACCCTGTCAGAAAATACAAGACTGGAGTCCATGATGGAATACAGGGCCACTCAGAATCACTTGAGATTGAGAGGAATTGAAGAGGAGGAAGATCAGGATTTACGGGCTTTAGTAATTAACACATTGACAACTTATATAGGGGAAGATGTTGAAGACTTGGATCCAGACTTTGACCTGATTTACAGAGTAAATTCAGCTTATGCCAAGAGAAAGCAATTACCCAGAGATGTGATTGTTCAATTTGTGACTACGAAAATGAAGGAAGATGTTTTCAAGAAGCAATTTACACAACCGTTGGAAATTAATGGGAAAAAAATAATAATTTTGAGAGAAATTCCGAGATCGATCTTACAAGACAGAAAGAAATTCAAGAAACTAACAGATAGGTTAAAAGAAATGAGTATCAGGTTTAGATGGGAGATTCCATATGGATTATCATTTGCATACAATTTGGTGAGATATACCCTTAAAATGGAAGGAGACATGTACAGATTCAAAGAGAACAATTTTGATGATTTTAAAGATATTTAATTCAAAACAACTATGGATTACAAATTTTTATCTTAGAACGTAAATGGACTAAATTCACCAAACAAAAGAAGATTAGTGAATCATTGGCTAGAGAAACAAAAATGTAACATAATTTGTTTGCAAGAAACACATATCAGAAAACAAGATAATAAATACTTGATTAATAAAAAATTGGGAGAAGAATTTCATTCATCAGCAGTTAATAAGAAAAAAGGAACAGTGATATACATTACCAAAGAATTGGAACCTAAACAAATCTTCTCAGACAATGAAGGAAGATATGTTGGCGTGGAAATAATGATGAATAGAAAAAAGACATTGCTTGTAAATATATATGCACCCAATGGTGCAAAAGAGACCTTTTTTAATGATTTGACGAAAGAGTTGGACTGTTTAAATTATGATCAAATAGTCCTTGCAGGAGACTTCAATGGCACAGTGAACAATGTATTGGACAGAAAGTCCAAAGCAAGTGGAGAGGCGGTTGGAAAGCTGCCAAATTTTTTTTTTCAGCTAATGAAACAAGAGAAACTAGAAGACGTTTGGAGGAAGTGGAACCCTAAGACAAAGGATTATACATTTTATTCTAACAGACATAATTCCTTCTCCAGAATCGATATGATTTGGATGTCAGAGGAGATGGCGCAGAAAACCTATAAAATACAAATTTTACCGAAAACCAATTCAGATCACAACCCTTTACTTTGGATATCCAAAGAAAAACCGAAACAATTATATTGGAGAATTAATGAGGACTTATTGGATCAAAAATTAATTAATGAAACTTTAAAAAAAGAAACGAAAAGTTTTTTTGAACTGAATTTAAACAAAGGTACTGATATTCAAGTCGTATGGGACACGTACAAAGCGGTAATGAGGGGTTTGCTTATCTCTCTGAACTCTAAAGATAAAACAAAGGATGCAACAACAAAATGACCTCCATGAAAAAATTCGACAAAAAGAAAAGGAATTAAAGAAAAGGCCAGGGAAGAAAAAAATTATTAAAGAGATCCACTTTCTGCAGGATCAATTGAATGTTCTATTAAATAGAGAATTATACTGGAATCTGAAGAAATTACAGCAAAAAGCATTTGAGGGTGCAAATAAACCAGGAAAATTTTTAGCGTGGCAATTGAAAAATAGAAAAGAAAGAAATTTTATAAGTAAGATTACGGAAGATGGAAAGGATGTTATGAATCTGAAAGGCATAAAAAGAGTCTTCTTCAAATACTACGCCAAACTGTTTAAAAAGAAAGGAATTGATCAACAGAAAATTAAGAAATATTTGGAGACTATTGAAGTTCCAGAGCTGGGAAAACAAATTAAAGAGTTATTAAATGGTTTAGTAACAAAAGAAGAGGTGACAATGGCGATAGAAGATGCAAAGTTGGGCAAAGCTCCAGGTCCAGATGGTTTTACAGCAAAGTTTTATAAGAAATTTAAGGAGGAGCTAACCCTTATCTTAGTACTTCTGTCGAACGAGATAAGAAAGACTAAACGGATTCCAGATTCATGGAAAGAAGCAAATATTTCATTGATACCCAAAGAAGGTTTGGACTTAACTGAAGTAAAGAATTATAGACCAATATCGCTATTAAATAATGATTACAAATTATTTGCAAAAATAATTTCGGAAAGACTGAAAAAATATTTGAAAGATACTATAGCGGAAGAACAAGCTGGTTTTTTACCAAATAGACAAATTAGAGACAATTTAAGAGTGGTGATTGATGCAATTGAATACTATGACAAACATCCAGAAAAAGAAGTTGGATTCCTCTTTTTAGACGCGGAAAAAGCTTTTGACAATTTAAATTGGGAGTTCATGCTGCAAGTTATTGAAAAAATGGATATAGGACAGTCTTTTTTAAACATGATTGTGGCAATTTACTCAGAACAGAAAGCAGCTTTGAATATAAATAAAGAACAGATTTCTTCCAAGTTCAAAAAGGAACACGCCAAGGCTGCCCGTTATCCCCGTTGTTGTTTATTTGGATACTGGAAATATTATTGACAGCGATAAGAAAAGACAACAGCATTGAAGGACTCACAGTGAAAGGTTTTGCATATAAATACAGGGCATTTGCAGACGATGTAATGTTCATGATTCAAGATCCAATCGAGAAAATACCACAATTGATGGAAAAAATTGAAGAATTTGGATCAGTTGCGGGATTCTACGTTAATAAAAGTAAAACCAAAGTGATGTGCAAAAATATGACGAAACAAAGACAAACAGAACTCCAAGAGAAAATTCAATGTGAAGTAGTTACAAAGACTAAATATTTAGGAATTGAATTGACTATGAAAAACATTGATTTGTTCAAAAATAATTATGAAAAGGTTTGGTATAGAATTCAGCAAGATATGAAGAAATGGGATACCTTGAATCTATCATTATTGGGAAGAATCGCAACTGTAAAAATGAATATTTTACCACGTTTGATGTTCTTATTTCAGACTATTCCAATATTAAAACAAAGGAAAATACTGGATACGTGGCAGAAAGAATTATCTAAATTTGTATGGGCAGGAAGAAAGCCAAGGATTAAAATGAAAATTTTATGTGATGCAAAGGAAAGAGGAGGTCTACAACTACCAAATTTAAGACTGTATTATGATGCCGTCTGTTTAACATGGTTGGAACAGTGGATTAATCTTGAGAATAAAAAGTTATTGGCTCTAGAAGGGCATGATAACAAGTTTGGATGGCATGCATATTTATGGTATGGAAAAGTAAAAATAGACAAATTCTTCAAACACCACTTTATAAGACGATCACTGTTCGAGACTTGGATGAGATACAGAAAATTCTTCTCTGAAGAAAGACCACTTTGGATAGTACCAGCAGAAGTGATTAATCCATATTCAAGAAATCAAGGGTTAGATTGGCTACCTTATAAAAGTCTTTTAAAATTAGAAGGGAAAAACTTTGTGTTAAAAGACAGATTTGATGTGGAATTTGAATATGATTGGTTGAAGTATAGACAGATTTATGACTTATTTAAGACCGATAAAAGAGAACATGGTTTTAGAGAAAATAACACTGAAATTGAAATTGTATGGCTTGAGAAGGGTAAAAAAATGATTTCTAAATTGTACAAGGTTTTGTTGAAATGGTACACTGAGGATGAAACTGTAAAAGAGCAAATGATAAAATGGGCGGTAAATATTAATAATGAGATATTAATGACATCTTGGGAATATCTGTGGAAAAAGTCAATGAAAATTTCAACTTGTGTAAATGTTAAAGAGAATTGTTATAAAATGATGTACAGATGGTATATGACGCCTAAAAAAATTGCTATTATAAATGAAAGTATGTCTAACAAATGTTGGAAATGTAAGAAACATGAAGGGTCTTTTTACCATATGTGGTGGACATGTGATAAAGCAGTAAAGTATTGGACTGAGATCCACAATGAGATACAAAAAATTTTGAAATGTACTTTTAAGAAAGACCCACAGATGTTATTGTTAGGTCTTAAAATGGAAGAAATAAATGTAGCCAAGAGAACACTATTATGGTACTTGATTACAGCAGCTAGACTGACTTTTGCTCAATGTTGGAAACAAGATAAAGTACCTGAAACATGGGAATGGATTAAAAAGACGTTGTTTATGGCAGAAATGGACAAATTAACAAGAAAGTTAAACAACGAAGAAGATGAAACCTTTTTCGAAGACTGGAAAGACTTTTAAGAATACTTGTTGAAAAACTGGGATGTTAAGCGTGGTTTGATTTGTTTTGATAGCTATTAAGAAGAAACTGAAAGAGAATTAGACTTTTGAATTGTTACCATTAGTAAAAGAAAATATGTTTAGTAGTATATGTAATTGCATAAGAGAAACATCAATGGGGTTGGGGCAGTGCGGGAAGCCTTGTTTGGGGGGGAGAGGGAGAAAGAAAAATGGATATGTATTGGTGTGTTTAAATTGTATGAACAAGTGATATATCCAATAATAAATTGTATTTACCAAAGAAACCAATGTGATTTCAATGCACACTTCAGAATTTAATATAGGAGTCCTATACATATTTACTAAAGAGCAATTCCCATAGATTCTGTGGAATTTCTTCTGAATATACATGAATATGAACACACTACTTTTCTCATTGACTTTACTAGGACTATAAACTGCAGTATTCATAAATTCTTCAAGTCCCACTGAAACTTTAAGATGAAGTGGCATAGAAATTTAAATAAACAATGAATTTTAGAGGTCTTAGAGCTGTTTGCAATTTCTTATGTGATCCAACATCCATAAGAAGGAGCAGCAAACTACACTTCAAAATATTCAAAATGGTTGAAACAGCAACATTTCAACTAGTATTCCCAAGAAAATTTCAGAGCTGTGGCAGCTATGAGGAAAAAGCTAAGAAGAGCGCAGCCCTAAGGCAGCAGCATGTTACCACAGAAATGTCTTCATGCTGGTTCTTCAGCTTGGAAATGAAGATGAGCACCACCCTGTAGAGTCAAATTCGACTGGCTTTCAAGCCTTTACCTTTACACCTCACATGCATAGCTAGGTGCATGGACCTTCTTCTCTGAAACATCCAGTCCTACATACTAGCCTCTCCTTATCTTGTTCTGCCTATTGTAAATTAAATGGTGACACGAGTTTAAGAGTGTTGGTAGAGTGATAGATCTGTGCCCCCACAGTTTTCGAACTTGGACCCTGCTAGAATACTGCTGTATTTTATTTATGCTATAAGCATGAATCCCTTTTCTTTATGCATTTTGACTGGACAAACGCAAAACAGATGGAGATAAACAAGAAGTTTTTATTTAATAGAAAATACAGTATTTAACATTATTTATTTCTTTCAAGGTGGGTACTCAAAATACCAAAGAGGGTGGAATTCCATGAGTGTTTCACGTCATGGCTTGGGTCCAACAGTAGATTTCCACAGATGGAATGGTTTTTTTGAGTCCCCTCCCCTTCTACAGGTCAAAGTACACCTAAATGCTGTTCTGGGGGGTCCTCTGTTATTTCTTATCTGTGGAAATACCCCTTTCAACTGAAGCCTGTATTATTATGCCAAATATAGTCTCCTTCTATATCTGCCAATTTCTGCCTAATTTTTACAAGTGCAAAAGCAACTTATCTAGATTTACATTTCATGTTTGATTTCTCATTTGCCAAAAATTATACTAACAGAGCCTATGTTAAACCTTCATGTATAAATTTAATATATTAGATCTCCTGGAGAAAGGACTGCTATTTGGCCAGACATCTTGCTGGAGACAACAAGAAGTCAATTTACCCTCCATCATGGACTTATAATTCCCAGGATATCCAGACTATTGTGCCACTGTTGAAAACTATAATGGCCCCATCCACTTCCCTCCCTCAGAGGCCAGATTTTCCCTCCATTTTTCTCTCCCTTTCAGACTGTGCAGCCCTAATGGTCTGTTTTCTTCCTTCTAGAAGAACTTTGGCTGTCCCACCCTTCGTCAGTATGACACTTTATTATTTATTTATTTATTATTTGTATTTATATCCCGCCCATCCAATGAATGGGCTCAGGGCAGGTAACATCATTTACAATAAATACAGTCAAAATATAAAATTTTAAAATACAGAACTATATAAAACATTAAAATTGATAGTTACAGCTTAAAACACAAATTCAGTTGTCTATAATGGGTTCTGGCCCATTGATATAGATGGGATGGTGGCCAGCTATCAGTGGGTAGATGACAGCAGCCTCAGGGAGGACATATATGAGAGGAGCCTGGTGCCCACATCTACCCCCCCAAATCAGGTACAGGACCTTTGTCTTCGATGGATTTAACTTCAACCAACTCTGCCTCAACTATCCAGTACAGCGTCCAAAGCCTTGGCCAGATTTTCTGAGATGGAAGATGGATGGCCTTCCATTAACAGATATAGCTGGGTGTCATCAGCATATTGATGACAACCCAACCCATAACTTCAGACACTGGGCAAGAAGGTGCATATAGATATTAAATAACATTGGCAAGAGGATCGCCCCCTGCGACACTCCACATTCCAGTGGGTATCACGGGGACCCTCTTGCCAAGAGCCACCCTCTGTCTCTGACCATTGAGAAAGGAGGAAAACCTTTTTGGGACTCCTAAATTGGTAAAATGGTGGGTCAACAAGTCAAAGTTGACTGTATCAAATGCTGCCGTTAGGTCTAATAGCAACAGCAGTGCCGATATGCCCTGATCTATGTGTCTAAGGGCAACCAGAGCTGTCTCCATCCCATAGCCAGGTCAGAAGCCAGACTGGAAGGAAGCAAGGATGGTAGTGTCATCCAGGAAGGCCTGGAGTTGTTTGTCCACCTCTCTCTCAACCACAGGCCGAGGACAGACTGGCAATTTGCCCCGGTAGCCAGTCGTGGCAAAAAAACCCGGATTAAACTATACCGGGTTTTCCCGTCCACACAGCGGGGGCCGCTGACGGAAGATACGGGACGGAGGCACGCAGGAGTGTTCAGACTGCCGTGCCGGAGGTGTGCTATATTCGCCGTTTCCCCATTAATTCGGCTGTGGGCGTATGGGTGTATGTGCGCATGAGCGCTCATTTGCTTATGCGCTCATGCGCATAAGCGCATTTTGCTGATTTTTTTTTTTGTCCTGCAATGCCGGCACCACATTGGGCAGTGGAGCGGAGCGCAGCCAATCACAGTGCTGCTGCCTCGTGCCCAACGCGGCTTCCGCCCGGCTTTTCGCCTGCGCGTTCAGACTCCCCGGAAGCGGAGAAACGCGCGATGAACGCAGGCTTTTGGATTTGCGACGGCTTTTATCAGGTTTTTTTTAATCCGGCAGTGAAGCGCAACAGCACCAGTAGGCTACGGGTGGGGGACGCCAGGCAGATGTGCCTGTGTGAACATTCCATTTAATCCGATATTGAGTCGTTGTCAGCCCGGGTCCCTTCCTGGGGCAAATTGCCAGTCTGTCCTCGGCCATTCTCTCAACCACCTTACCCAGGAATGTAAGTTTGATACTGGGCTGTAGTTAGGCAAAGGGAGAAAAGCCACTGTTGAAATTGACCTGACTTTTTCTGTAACTGACAAGCAGCTGTGAAGCCCCATTTTCCATATTGCTGAGCACTAGGGGATTCTCTGCTGAGTTATCGGCCACTGTGAAAAATGGAAAAGAGTCACACAGTCTCATAATATGGGGGAACTGTCAGAATTGCCGTGGTGGCCTGCCCACAGTAGAATGTAAGGGAGTGCAAGTATCAAATGAAGACTTGAGTCAAACAGCTTAGTGTAAAAGTATTTACATTTATTTACACCAGCCTTCACCACAGAAATTGGACACAGTGACAAAGTGCTCCGCATACACCAGGTTCCCATCAAGGGCAAAAACTGTACAGAGTATGACTGCATATATACATCCATTGTCCAATCAGATCACAGTGCTGAGTCACAGTGAGTAGGTTAATTAGTGTCTCACAGAACTGCACTAAACCAGTCAGAGCCAGCCAGATAGACACTCTGAGCTGTCAATTAGATCAAACCCATCTACAGCCAGACTTACTTGAACACAGTATTGTTGACACTCCCCCTTAAGTCTGTGCTGTGATGCCTGGTTTGTCTCTCAATGCTACATATTTACTCACATCCAGACCCTTTGTGAACCTTTACATTCATGTATCTGGTATTGATGTGTCTGCTTCTCATTTTCATACCTTCTGTATCAGCTAATTGTAACACAACTGAATTGTCACAGAACACATCTACTGGTAAGTGGTAGGTTATTCTGAAGTCTGTTACACTCACGCTTTTATTTTGTATACCTAGCGACAACCAATCACATGTTTGTGCTCTGGTAACCTTGTAAAACATTCACTTCATTTTCTATCAGTGAGTTGTGCTCCTCCTCCATTGCTTTAAACCAAGCCTCTTTTTCATCATCAGGCAGCATTAATACATCATTGTTAATTTGAGGTTCCTTCACATATACATGATTCACATCAAAACCAAATCTCACAGGAGGGATACCTTTATTGCTACGTGAAGAGACTCTTGGTAACACTCTTTCATTCTGCACATTTTCAGAGGATTGTTCACCTTTCAACACAGGCTCCTCTTTTACACTCTCAGTGCTTTCACTCTTAGTGGTTTCAGTGTAAGGCTGTGCAATCAATTGAGGCAACTCATTAGCATGAATCCTACTCCAGTTTTCATGCTCACAGAAGTTAGCTGACCTACTGAAGCTGAGTTTTTGATTTTGGTCAGCAAACCTGTAAGACTTCATGCCTGATTGATACCCAAGAAACACAAGCTTTTTTGCTTTAGTTCCCCCTTTCCTTCTACACTCTAGAGGGATATTCACCCATGCTTTGGACCCAAAAATTCTCAAATGTTCCAGCTTAGGATACCTGTTGTACATCATTCTATACAGAATATCATCAGTTGTACTTGTCCAAAGTCAGTTACTGACATAACAGGCATTTTTATTGCCTCAGCCCAGTATGCAATACTCAAATCAGAGTCTTTCAACATTGCATACATTATTTTCTGCAATATTCCTCCCTTCCTCTCTGCAACATCATTTTCAGCAGGAATACATACATTAACAACTCTGTGCTTGATCCATTTTTGTTTCAACCAGGTCTCAAAAGCATTGGAGGTAAATTCCCCCCCATATCACTTTGAATAGCAAGCACATTGCCAAATTGCTTTGTCACCCTCTTGTACCATTATTTGATGGTGGTAAAAACCCAGGAGAAGTGAGACCAGTCATCTGTCAACATGAGAGCATAACGGTTATGAGCATGGCTTTTGGGGAAAGGCCCAACTACATCAGCATGTACTAATGCTAATGGCTTCTCAGACATTCTTTGACTCTTTTTAGCAACAAGATGTGCTTTAGACTTGGTCATTTTACACACATCACAATCAAGAAAATTTTTACAATCATTGATACCTCCCTGGCCTGTTAGGGCTAGGGTCTTTTGTATGGTGTGATAGCTTACATGGCCTAGCCGTCTATGTAAGAGATGCTGACAATTGTTATGTGGGTTGACATTTGTCACAGACTGTGCTTTCACATCATCATTATTTAGCACATACACATTATCCCGCAGTTTACTCACTGCACACACCTGGTTTGCCTTCATTATTTTACACTCCTGGTTGGCAAACAGCACTTTAAATCCTGCAGCATCTAGGCACAATACACTCAGCAAATTGCTCTGTAAAGCAGGCACACACAGAACGCCTTTGAAAGTATGGTTTAAACAAGGAAAATACACGTCCCCCTGACAAGTAACCTGTGAAGGCATGCCATTGGCTAAACTTACATGGCCTAGAGTTGAGTTCCTTTTGTTCAGAAGAACACTTTCATTTTTGCAGAACATTTGGGACGCGCCTGAATCCAATAACCAACAGGCAGAGTTGGACTCTGTGGTAACCACCACTGATGCAGAATGTTTAGCCTCAAGCTGTCGTTTTCTCCTCTGCTCCTTCTTCTCAGGACAGGAACAAAGTAAATGGTTTGAAGACCCACAACAGAAACACTTCTTCACCCGAAGAGCAACAGATGAAGCATCTCCGTGTAACTGTTTGCTTGCTCCGGCAGGAAACAAGCAGGTGGTTGAAGCAGAATCAGTCGGTATCTCCTTGGAGCAATGCCCAGAGTTCTTGGCAGAAAGCCCGGATTCCTTTGAACGAAGCTCAGACTCCACACAGCATTGTTCCTCCTGTAGAATTCTACCCACAACGTGCTGCAGACTCAGAGACTTAACATCCACTGTCTCAAGAGCTGTTATAAGCATGTCGTATCTTGGCCCCAGTGAATTTAATATTATGAAAATTTTGTCATCCTTACCAAAATCTTTCCCTCTTTCCTGAAGCTGCTGAAAGTAGTCAGTCAGGACGTTGAGGTGTGCTTTTACCAACTCTCCAGGCTGCTGAACTTTTCGGTACAACTGTCATGTTAATGAGATTAATGATCCAATGTTAGGCTGCAGATAAACAGCTTTCAAAGCATTCCATGCCTCTTGAGAGCTCTTTTTATCAGCAACATAGATAAGCTGATCATTCCCGAAACTCAGGACAATCAAAGCCAGTGCTTTTTCATCTTGCCTCTCGTCAGCCGGCGTCAGATCATCTGGAGGGTCATTAACATAGTCCCACAGAGCCTCCTTAATCAAGAAGTGCTTCATTTTTAGCGCCCACACATTGTAATTAGTTGTGGTTAATTTCTGCACCATCTGGGCTATGGGTACCTGGGCCATGATGTCGTCTGCTCCCAACAGCTGGAACTCTGATCGCAGCAACTAGACATCCTTCAGCACTCTGGACTCTGGCACGCTGCCAACAGCTTCCAGCTCCTCCAGCCTGCTCTCAGTAGCATGGCTCGGCTTGGCTCTGCTTCCTTTCCAATGTCAGAGAAAGCCTCAGCAGACAGCCACTGGTCTTCTGATACTCCTTCCAACACTTCCACTTACTCACTGCACAGCAAGCTGCGGATCTGGGCCCATAACCCTGTCAGAATTGCCACGGTGGCCTGCCCACAGTAGAAAGTAAGGGAGTGCAAGTATCAAATGAAGACTTGAGTCCAAACAGCTTAGTGTAAAAGTATTTACATTTATTTACACCAGCCTTCACCACAGAAATTGGACACAGTGACAAAGTGCTCCGCATACACCAGGTTCCCATCAAGGGCAAAAACTGTACAGAGTATGACTGCATATATACATCCATTGTCCAATCAGATCACAGTGCTGAGTCACAGTGAGTAGGTTAATTAATGCCTCACAGAACTGCACTAAACCAGTCAGAGCCAGCCAGATAGACACTCTGTCAAATAGATCAAACCCATCTACAGCCAGACTTACTTGAACACAGTATAGTTGACAGGAACATGTTGAGTGTACAGAATACATGGTAGAACCCACTGACACTGTCATTGTAAACTGTGATAATTGACAATGTGTGGGTGTTTGTACGTGTGTGCCTGTGAAAAGTTGACTTCAACTCCACCATGCTTTGCACAGGGCTGCAATTTGTATGGGAAAGGAGTCCTCTGGCAGAAGCTCTGGAGAGCTTTTTTTTTTTTTATAAAAAATATGATGCTGCATTTATTTAAAACCATTTCATCCCTCCTCTTTAAGAGTTTGATGCAGTTTCCAACACAATTAAACCCCCATTAACAAATATCCTTGTACTCAAATTGTTGCTGCCAATATAACACTCCACCCTGGCAAGGGCCAGTGGCAGAGAAGTGACCTGGGGCTGCATTGGCTGCCTGGTGAAGGCACAGAGCCGGCTCCTTCCACAGTTACTTGGTGGGTGCAATTAAAGTGCAGGCATTCCAGGCGAGGCCCCAAAGGTGGGCAGAGCAAGTTGAATGATCTCGTTCTCTGATGCCCGCTCTGTCACATAAGTCATGGCCATGTTTAACAGGCTCAGGGAGCATATTTCATGTTTTTTAATGCATCGTACATATCTGGGCAACCAGGCTTCCCTTGGGGTCCTGGAAGCATTAAAGGGAAAAAATTTTTTTCAGAGCTTTAGGCTTCCTATCCCAGTGTCTGTTTCTCTTTACATTTCATGTAAAATCCATGCTGAGGATCCCCCCTCTTTTTTTCTTTTTCTTTTTGCATGGAGCACTGAAATCCTTTTTTTAAAAAAAATGCACAGGGGCTGCTGCTGTTTACCTCCTCTCTGATCCCCTTTCAAAGCAATACCAGCAGAGAGCTAAACCTTGCACAGCTTCTTTAAAGTCCCCCTCTTGTTTACTTTTTTTTTTTTATTCAGCTATCTGAAACTAGTGATAGTCTCATGCTGCTTGTAGAAAAAAATTAAAATATTAAAATGAGGGGGGAAATTGAGCTTGTAAACCAATGAATGGGGGAGGATGAAAGAAGGTGCAGAGTGCGGGGAATAACATCAGTGTATGTGGTGGAGTGGCCTTTGAGGGGCAGGAAAAGGGTGGGGGGAATACAACGGAATCTGTATGCTTTTGAATTATGGGCAACTTTTGAGGAGTAAGAGGAATTCTACTTTAAGAAAAGATTATTTAGAGGAGGCTGAGAGATTTGCAGGTGAATTCCTGGATAGGGGTTATCCCAAAAGAATTGTGGATGTGGCATGGCAGAGAGCTGACATGAGGGATAGAAAAGATTTATTTAAAGAATCGCCTAGGCAACAAGCAGGGGGTATTTGTTGGGCTATTGACTACACTCCCTTGGCACTTAATATAAAAAAGATCATTTTTTGACACTGGCATATAGTGAATGATATTCCAGGTTGTGTCAAGAGACCATGGATTGGGTTTCATAAAACTACAAGCATTGGGGACCTTTTGGTATGGGCAGATTCCCATCAGCAGCAGTACCAGCCAGGGCACCTATGGGACACTATAAATGTCAGAGGTGTGCAGCATGTGCACTAAGTTGGGAGACACGCAGTTGAGACTTCCTGGAGATCAACCAGGAAATAGTGTTGACATCTTATTCGGCATGTTTTACTAAACGAGTACTCTATTTAATAATCTGCCCTTTACTAAACGAGTACTCTATTTAATAATCTGCCCTTGTGGCTTGAAATACATTGGGGAGTCCATGCATTCTGTAAAAACTCGTATCTTGGAACATAAGTCCAAAATTAAACACCAACATGTCGGAGCCCCACTAGTCAGTCATTTTATGTCCATGGGTCACAAACTTGACAACTTTAAGTTTGTGGTACTAGAGTTTGTCGAGTCCAGTAAGTACAATAAAAGGGTCCTACTCCTCAGGGAAGGAGCTGCGGTGGCTCAAGTGGTTAAGACGCTGAACTGCAGGCTGTGGAAGGTCAGTAGTTCAGCAGTTCAAGACCCGGGTGCCGCAAGACAGAGTGAGCTCCCGTCTCTAGTTCCAGCTCCTGCCAACCTAGCAGTTCGAAAGCAAGAAATTGCAAGTAGATAAATAGGTACCACTTCGGTGGGAAGGTAACAGCGTTCCGTGCGCCTTGGTGTTTAGTCATGCCGGCCACATGACCACGGAAACGTCTTCGGACAGCGCTGGCTCTTCGGCTTTGAAACGGAGATGAGCACCGCAATCCTAGAGTCGGATTCGACTGGCTTTCGAGCAAGGGAACCTTTACCTTTACTCCTCAGGGAGGCTTTTTGGGTTTTTAAACTCAATATTTGCCAGCCATCAGGTTTAAATGTGTCTCTGGACTTATCTTATTTTTTGTAGTTTTGATGATCAGTATTAGTGCAAACTCCCTCATGGATCACTGCCTTGTCGTGGCGAGGGGGCTTGCGTGGTTCGATGAGGCTGTGGGCTATGCCGTGGAGGGCCACCCAGGACGGACAGGCCACAGCAGAGAACTCAGACCAAGCGTGATCCCCCTGGAGAAGGAAATGGCAACCCACTCCAGTCTCTTTGCCAAGAAAACCCCATGGACAGTAACAAAAGGCTAAAAGATATGACGCCGGAAGATGAGCCCCTCAGGTCGGAAGGTGTCCAATATGCTACTGAGGAAGAGCAGAGGGCAAGTACGAGTAACCCCAGAAAGAGTGAAGCGGCTGGGCCAAAGCCGAAAGGACGCTCAGTTGTGGATGTGTCTGACGGTGAAAGGAAAGTTCGATGCTGCAAAGAACAATACTGCATAGGAACCTGGAATGTAAGATCTATGAATCAAGGTAAGCTTGACGTGGTCAAAAATGAGATGGCAAGAATGAACATCGACATCTTGGGAATCAGTGAACTAAAGTGGACAGGAATGGGTGAATTTAACTCAGAAGACCATTATATCTACTACTGTGGCCAGGAATCCCGTAGAAAAAATGGTGTGGCCTTTATAGTCAACAAGAGAGTGAGAAAGGCAGTATTGGGATACAATCTCAAAAATGACAGAATGATCTCTGTCCGAATCCAAGGCAAACCATTCAATATCACAGTAATCCAAGTCTATGCCCCAACCACTGCTGCAGAAGAGGCTGAAGTGGACCAGTTCTACGAAGACCTACAACAGCTCGTAGAACTAACACCAAAAAATGATGTCCTCATCATCATAGGGGACTGGAATGCTAAAGTAGGAAATCAAAAGGTAACCGGAATAACAGACAAATTTGGCCTTGGAGAACAAAATCAAGCAGGGCAAAGGCTAACAGAGTTTTGTCAAGAGAACACGCTGGTCATAGCAAACACCCTTTTCCAACAACCTAAGAGGCGTCTCTACACATGGACATCACCAGATGGGCAACACCGAAATCAGATTGACTATATAATTTGCAGTCAAAGATGGAGAAGCTCTATCCAGTCAGTAAAAACAAGACCTGGAGCTGACTGTGGCTCAGATCATGAGCTACTCATTGCAAAATTCAGACTTAAATTGAAGAAAGTTGGGAAGACCACAAGGCCATTCAGATTTGACCTAGATCACATCCCCGATGAATATACAGTAGAGGTGAAGAATAGGTTTAAGGGACTAGATTTGATAGACAGAGTGCCTGAAGAACTATGGACAGAGGTCCGTGACATTGTAAAGGAGGCAGCACTCACCGCCATCCCAAAGAAAAAGAAATGCAAAAAAGCAAAGTGGCTGTCTGATGAGGCTTTACACATAGCAGAGGAAAGAAGGAAAGCTAAAGGCAATGGGGATAAGGAAAAATTTGCCCAACTGAATGCAGATTTCCAGAGAACAGCAAGGAGAGATAAGGAGGCTTTCCTGAATGAACAATGCAGAGTAATAGAGGAAAACAATAGATTGGGAAGGACTAGAGATCTCTTCAAGAAAATTGGAGAAATCAAGGGAACGTTCCATGCAAAGCTGGCCATGATAAAGGACAAAAACGGTAGGGACCTAACAGAAGCAGAAGAGATTAGGAAAAGATGGCAAATATACACAGAAGAACTATACAAGAAGGACCTCGATGTCCTTGACAACCACGATGGTATAATCACTGACCTCGAGCCAGACATCCTGGAAAGCGAAGTTAAATGGGCCTTAGAAAGCATTACTAACAACAAAGCTAGTGGAGGTGATGGTATCCCAGCTGAGTTATTCAAAGTCTTAAAAGAAGATGCTGTTAAAGTGCTGCACTCAATTTGCCAACAAATTTGGAAAACACAACAGTGGCCACAGGATTGGAAAAGGTCAGTTTACATCCCAATCCCAAAGAAGGGCAACGTCAAAGAATGTTCAAACTATCGCACAATTGCACTCATTTCACACGCTAGCAAGGTCATGCTCAAAATCCTACAAGCTAGGCTTCAACAGTACGTGGATAGAGAACTGCCAGAAGTACAAGCTGGGTTTCGAAGAGGTAGAGGAACTAGAGATCAAATTGCCAACATTCGCTGGATTATGGAGAAAGCAAGAGAGTACCAGAAAAACATCTACTTCTGCTTCATTGACTATGCTAAAGCCTTTGATTGTGTGGATCACAATAAATTATGGCAGGTTCTTAAAGAGATGGGAGTACCAGACCACCTCACCTGTCTCCTGAGAAACCTGTATAAGGGTCAAGAAGCAACAGTTAGAACCGGATATGGAACAACTGATTGGTTTAGCATAGGAAAAGGAGTACGACAAGGATGTATATTGTCACCTTGCTTATTTAATTTATATGCAGAGTACATCATGCGAAATGCTGGCCTGGATGAATCACAAGCTGGAGTTAAGATTGCTGGGGAAAAGATCAATAACCTCAGATATGCAGACGATACCACTCTGATGGCAGAAAGTGAAGAGGACCTAAAGAGCCTCTTGCTCAGGATGAAAGAGGAGAGTGCAAAAGTGGGCTTGAAGCTCAACATCAAAAAAACTAAGATCATGGCATCTGGCCCCATCACTCCTTGGCAAATAGAAGGGGAAGTCGTAGAAGTAGTGACAGACTTCACGTTCCTAGGATCCCAGATCACTGCAGATGGTGACTGCAGCCATGAAATTAAAAGACGCCTGCTCCTTGGGAGGAAAGCGATGGCAAACCTAAACAGCATGATAAAAAGCAGAGACATCACCTTGCCAACAAAAGTCCGCATGGTCAAAGCAATGGTATTCCCCGTAGTAATGTATGGCTGCGAGAGTTGGACTATAAGGAAGGCCGAGCGCCGAAGAATAGATTCTTTTGAACTGTGGTGCTGGAGAAGACTCTTGAGAGTCCCTTGGACTGCCAGGAGATCAAATCAGTCAATCCTAAAAGAAATCAACCCTGACTGTTCCCTGGAAGGCCAGATCCTGAAGCTGAAGCTCAAATACTTTGGCCACCAAATGAGAAGGGAGCATTCACTGGAGAAGACCCTGATGCTGGGAAAGATTGAAGGTCAAAGAAGAAGGGGACGGCAAAGGATGAGATGGTTAGACAGTGTCATCGATGCAACGAACATGAAATTGAGCAGACTTCAGCGGACAGCGGAAGACAGGAGGGCCTGGCGTAATCTGGTCCATGGGGTCGCGAAGAGTCGGACTCGACTGTGCGACTGAACAACAACAACAACAATTAGTGCAAAGAGGGAGTGTTTTCAAAGTCATATAATCATAATAATTGGGAAATCCAATGCGTAGTGGAAAGGAATATAGGGATGTAATGAGATAGGTTGAAGGTGCAAACAGGTGGAATGTATCTATAAATATATTTTTGTATTTTTCTACACAAATGTATTTATGTAATAAAATGTATTGAAAAATGTCTTTTTAATTCTTGTCAGCCTGAATACACCTACATAAGTTGTTGCAGTACTCCTTGCTGGTTGATGTGATTTATGCATATAACGGTTGTAATGAGACATATCCAATAAGGCTATTAGCAGCATTTTGCCTGCTTGAAATTTCTCTGCTAATTTTGTTATCATGGAGTTGGGGTAAGCTTGGACTCAGATAAATTTTACATGTTTTATATTGATTTGTGCAAAGTATGCATAGTAATTTACTGTTGTATTACACAGATAACTGCAAATTCTAACACAACCCTGATGTAATACGAATCAAGAAATTGACTTGAGACAAGTTGTTTGTACGGTAATATTTATTTGGTTCCTTGTAATGAATTATTGAATTATTTATTCATGGTAGGGTACGCTACTGTATAAGTTTGTTTTACAAATGTATTGTTTTTCGTAAGGTTCTTTAGTAGCTAGAATGCTACTTGTTCTTCACTTTCATTTTGTCTTTGTTCAGAAGAAGAGAGAAATCAAAACGGTAGATCAATTTGGAGACCACCATTAATGTCAACAATATAACTTCAACAATATCTACATTATTCAGACAAACGAACAACCCGACAAATAGTTTACATTAAATTGTATGTTATTTTCTTGTATTCAGACCAGGTTACTGTGATAAATACTATTCTAGCGTTATGTTCACAGTTTTCTGTCGATTGGATTGCTTTGAATTTTGTTCATATAACTGTGGCCATCTATTGAGTAATTGCTTTTGAATTACCTTCAGCTTGGAAGCAAAGCAAGGGAAAAAACATCACAAAAGTACTCTCAGAAAACCTGAAGAAACAGTGACTGGAAAGTGAACTGAGCACTGAAGGGAGGCAAATCAATGAAGAATGAAAATGAAAACTTGATGGACATGCATGGTGAAAGCAAGGCAAAACATCCATGCATAATAGGCTTTTGTTGGTCTTAAAGGTGCCACTAGACTCAAACTTTGTTCTGCCATTTCAGACCAACAGGGTTACCTACCTGAATGTATAAAAACTGCTAATAGCAAAGAATGGGTTCAACTTCCTTTTCTTCATCTTACTCATTTGACTTCTTTATATTAGGGATACCCCAAAATCTGCTGCTTTAGCTTGCATCCTGTTTGACAGTCATGAATGGGGAGCCAGTTTTCCAGCTGACTGTTCATCAACTTGGATGTTTGGCAGGTTACTTCACTATGTTCCTGTCTATTAGCAACTGACTTTTCACATGTGCACAGTTTTCCACAGCCCATTGTAGTTCCATTCCCCTGTTCCATCTGTAAAGTACTGGGTTCTTAGACACATTGTAGTGAATCAGCTCATAGTTTATTCAGTAACATGAAAACTAAGACAACTAGCAGGACCAAAGTCCTGCTTAAATCCCCCAAACCAAACCACACCCAAACACACACCACACCCCATGACTGGTTATTTACAGCATAACATCTCCCATAGGACCCGTCTTGGGTCCAAGCAATACTACTGGTCCGTTTCAGGATCCTAGTGGCTATTGTTCTTACAGGTGTAAGCTCTGTGAGTTTGCATGACCCCATGCGAGCCCAACCACGTGTGTGGTCTAGGTTGATATACAACACCATCCTTGCTGAGTCATTTCTAGATTCAACTTTTTTTTAAAAAAAATCCGTGTTTAAGCAGTCCTTAGAAGTGCTAATACCTCCTGATGTGTTTGTGTCAGCAACGTTTTTGTGCATACACAGTTTTGCAATAAGCTAAAACAAAACTAGAGTCCAGTGGAATGTTTAAGACCAACAAAGTTTTATTCAAGGTATGAACTTCCATGGGTGTGCACACCTTTTTCAAATACAAAACTGATACAGTAACCTGATACAAAACTGTTTGGCATTTTGTGCTCAGCTGAATAGACCCAGTGATCGGCTCATATCTGATTGCCACAGTTGAAAATGATAAGTTTGTCTGCTGAACGCTTTCACCATGAGATTTGCAGCATCCTTACTTTATGCAGCAATTGATGGTTGTAGTTGCTTACTGACCTGAAGAAAAGCCTGACTGGATTTGTTTGTTTTCTTTTAGGCCAGTTGCTAGAAAAACAAGGTTAAAATAGATCCAGGTTGTCAGCCATGTTGGTCTGAAGCAATAGAACAAAGTTATAGTTCAGTGGCACCTTTAAGTCCAACAAAGTTGTATTCAAGGTACGAGTTTTTGTCAGGCCCATAGCTACAGTGGGGCAATTCAGGGCCTGGCCCCCTGACTTCCTGCCAAGGCCCCCTGACTTCCATGCAGCCCCCCGCCTCCCTGGCTGTCTGGGCCACCCAGAAGACTCCCAGCTCCCTGGGCCACCTGGAGGACTCCCCATCACCATGCCTTCCCCAAACACAACATGCTTCCCCACGTAGGCAAGCAGAGTGTGAATGCCGTAAAAGTGAGTTTTAATTTTTTTATTTTTTATTTTGTGATGTCAGTGCCCCCTGACTTATTTAAACCCCCCCCCATTACAAAATCCTGGCTACGGCCCTGGCTTTCATGTGCATGCACACTTTTTCAAATACATTGGAATGGTAGGTGAGATGTTGGGCTTAGACCAAGACACATGGAAAACTTTTGAGTCAGGCCCTGACTCACTGTGAACTCTAACCCAGGTTGTCAGGCTTTTTTTTCTTTCAAGAATTAGCAGCCTCGTGGTGAAGGGCCAGTTGTGTCAGTGGGTCAGAAGCAAAGATAGGTCAACATAACAGCTTGAAATGATCAGAATAACATCAACTCTGGATTGTTCTGCAGGTCTATGGTGAGCCTGGAAAGACTGGTGTTCTCAGTCATGGAAGGTATGGTTGAGAAGCTGGGTAGATGGATTACAACTGACAAAGCTCATAAAAGAGACAGATTACCAGCACCCAGGAAGAGGGAGGAGGGTTTTGTGCTGATAGTATGCAGCATGGTATAACTACCTGCTATAAGAAGCTCTGAGGTTGAACTGATCACTATCTAGTTGAAGAATCATCATCATGAGCCAATTTTTGTTCAGAATTTCAGCATTCCACAACATTTCATACACTGAAAGCAGGTAAATTAGAATAAAATTTTGCAGCGTCCTAGAGCTGGAAAAATAATAACTTGTCAGAAATTCACAAATATGTATATCCTGTGGTTTAAGGTTTTGAATCCAGAGAGATATCATGCAAAGATTCCTCAGGAAATAAATCTTAATAAATCCACATACATCCATTTCAATAGTAATCTACACTCTACTCCCTCAAAGAAAGAACATGCCAGCTGTAAAACATGCTATCCCACTACAGACATAGTGCTCTTGACAATTACCCATGCTTTCCAATGGCAGACCAACCTAGAATCCAACATTAAAATCTGGTTGGTTACCAAAAAAAGTGTATACAAGAGTGCTTCCCTACAATATTCAGTAGGACAAGAAAAAAAAATTATTTAGGCTTGTATACTGTCTCCCCACTAGCAGGCTCAGGGTGAGTGACAACAATGGAAATACAAAATCATCAAAACAATTTAACAATAAATAGTTAAAATAACAGGTAATACAGTACTAAACACACACACACAAGGTACCTATTAACATTTGGGTTTTTTTTAATCCTGTTTATAATGCCCTCCTGTTTGTCATGCTTTTATTTAGACAGTCTTGTCTTTTCATTCAGGAGACAGTAACAAGCCATTCAAGTTTTTGAAAATCAGCTTGACATTTCCCCCCCTTTTCTATTATTTAGAATATACTTTTTATTATATTTATAAGCCTGTCTTTTTGAGACAGCAGTCTATCATTGAGGGGAATCATTGATCATTATGCTCTTGTACTAGTGCCAAAACAATGGGCAAAAGGTTTGTCTAAAGGTTGATATTTCCATTTGGGTACCTGGGATAATGGAACTTCTACTGCTGTGAGCCACAGAATGGACTGAATTAGGTCGTGCCCACCCACTGTTTCTGATGTGAAATGCCTTGCTGTTCATGTAGACTATCTAAACTTCTTCAAGGATCATGTTGTTCTTTATGTATCAAAATATCAATGTGTAGAAGGTGTGGGAAATCAAAAAATGGTTTATCATTGTAGGAAGATAGATACTAATTCTTTACTCCATCATATGACATTCATGCTAATATAAAATTTGTTCTTTCAATCCTTAAAAAAAAGGAAAGGTTCTGTAACATCTTCAGTAACTGAAATTATCTGCATCAGCTATATACACCAGTTTCTGGTGCGTTAGGATTAATTGTGGGTCAATGGATAGGATGTTGGACATGCCCTGATAAAATTCGAGTTCAAAAAGGACTTTATCTGCCTATGTACCTTATTTCTTTTCTGTATTCATTTAGAGCATTTATATACACTTTTCTGCCAATTCTGGCACCCAAGGTATCTTACAAAGCTGTAAAAAGATCTCAAAACAAAAACATTGTGATTTTTTTAAAAAAAGAAATGATTTCAAGTAGCAGCTCTCCCTCATTGCAATACTGCTGAAGGACAGGATGGACAAAGCTGAAAGAAATCTTCACCCCTGTTTTCAGAAGGTCCTGGAACTGTTATCTGTTCAGGATATAAATTCAGGGACCACTTCAGTCATATATTCAGTAGGAAGACATAGCCGTGTGAAATCATTATGAGACTACTCAGACAGAAGTTGTTTTCTGAGGAAATGTCAGTGCATACTGGGATCAGAAACCCATCTCAGACTTCCACATTCCCTTCCCATGCCTGGTAAGTAAAGTCTGCATAGGGAGAGCCTTTATTTATTAGAAGAAGAGGAGATTAGATTTATACCCCGCTCTTCACTGCCCAAAGGCGTCTCAGAGCGGCTTACAAACTCCTTTCCCTTCCCCTCCCCACAACAGACACCCTGTGAAGTAGGTGGGGCTGAGAGAACTTCTGACAGAAACTGTCCTTGAGAGAACAGCTGTGCCAGAGCTTGTGACTGACCCAAGGTCACATCAGCAGGTCCAAGTGGAGGCGTGGGGAATCAAATCCAGTTCTCCCAGATAAGAGTCCATGCACTTAACCACTACACCAAACTGGCGTGCACTAAACCACTACACCAAAGTATACAGGATCTTCCTTTGATATGAAACCCACTGTTTAATTACCAGATAGTTAAGGATATTAAAATTGATTTTTCACTCTTCCTGCTTTTGATATGTTTATATAATTGGCCTGGGCACAACTAAATAACAGTGAAAACTTCCAGTTGTACTAATACAATAATGGGGGACATATTATCAATTGTTCTTTCATCAATCCTTCTTCAGGATGACTCTAGGGCCCCACAAAAGGAACAATTTTCATCTGAACAAGCCTCTCTCACTCTGTTGCCACAGTTAACACTGCTCTGGAAATGGGTATGATTTTACATCTCTGCTGTTTCAACCTGAATATCCCCATTTTTGTTTTGATTTTCTCTTGAGGGAACTATGATTCTTTATTTTCATATGATTTTGTTTCCTTGAATGGAATTTGTTCCATGAGAAGGTACACATTTTCTGCTTTACTTTGCACCAATTAATATTTATTTATTAAAACATTTATATCCCATCATTCCCCATGGCTTAATGTGGCATACAATACATTATTAAAAATGTCAATTAACAATAAACCTCCAATTCCCTCTCTCAATCTAACAAAATGCCTGCAATTTATAGTCCATTAAAAGCTCTGGTAAACAATCTTATAATGTCAAGGAATGCACTCTTCCTCATTTAATCAGGGAGCCTATTCTATAAACTGGGAACAACCACAGAAAAAGCAGGAAACGTCATTAATGCCAGCCAGGCCACCTGTCTGAGGTAACACTCAGAACATGGCAAACAAAAGACTGCAGCAGGTAAGGGTGTGCATTCAGATATTTTGAAGTTGAAATTGTACCCAAAATTTGCTATTTCATTTTATCTATCATCTATCTATCTATCTATCTATCTATCTATCTATCTATCTATCTATCTATCTATCTATCTATCTATCACATTTATACCCTCCCCTCCCCGTAATGCAGGTTCAGGGCAGCTCACAGTCAGTACATAAAATACAGTTAAAACTACATAAAATACAGTTAAAACTACATAAAACCATATAAAACAAATCCATTATTAAAACAGTTTCATAAAGTGCTGAAAATAGTTATTCAAGATGGCTTATTTCAATGTACTCTCTAAAAATCCTTCTGCTCAAGATTTTCCTGTGGCTCAGACTGAATGTTAAAACCAAGAGCCAGGGCTCTATAATGGTGGTGGCACCCTAGCTGAAAGCCTGGTGGAAGATCTCTGTCTTGCAGGCCCTGCAGAGCTGCAAAAGGTCCCTCAGGGCCCTGATCTCCTCCGGGAGCTCATTCCACCAGGATGGGGCCGCCACCAAGAAAGCCCTGGCCCTGGTAATGGCAAGCCTGGCCTCTTTTGGGCCAGAGAGGGTCAATCAATTTTGAGACACCAACCAAAGTGCTCTCTAGGGTATATATGGGGAAAGGCAGCCCTTCAAGTATGCTGGACCCTGGCCATACAAGGCTTTAAAGGTAAGAACCAGCACCTTGAAGCGGATTTGGTATGCTATTGGAAACCAGTACAGTTGTCACAGCACAGGCCGGATGTGCTCCCACTTGGGGAGACCCATCAAAAGCCTAGCTGCAGCATTCTGCACTAGCTGCAGCTCCAGATCTGCGACAAGGGCAGCCCCATGTAGAAAGCATTACAGTAGTCTAGTCTCGAGGTGACCATAGCATGGATCACCACTGCCAAGTCATTGCGTTCAAGGAAGGGAACCAACTGCCTGATCAGCCGAAGATGGTAAAAGGCTGACCTGGCAGTGGCTGCTACCTGGGCCTCCATTGTTAGGGAGGCATCCAGGAGCACTCCCAAACTCCTAACCTCCGGCACTGGCACCAATGGCACCCTGTCGAAGATTGGGGGTGGGAACCCTACACCTGAACTGCCCTGACTCAAGCACAGGACCTCCGTCTTCATCGGGTTCAGTTTCAGCCAACTCAGCCTAAGCCAACCAGCCATGGCTTGCAATGCCTGGTCCAGGTCTTCCAGTCTGGAATTGGACCAGCCGCCCAACATCAGATAGAGCTGGGTGTCATCAGCATACTGGTGACATCCCAGCCCATGCCTCCAGGCTATCTGGGCAAGGGGGTGCATATAGATGTCAAATAACATTGGGGAAAGCACTACCCCTTGAGGCACTCCACAGTCCAGTGAATGCTCTTGGACTGCTGTTTCCCTAGTGCCACCCTTTGTCCCCGACCTTGTAGAAAGGAGATGAGCCATTGTAAGGCAAGCCCCTGAATTCCTATGTTGGCAAGGTGGCAGGCCAGTAGCTGATGGTTGACCATGTTGAACGCTGCCAACAGGTCCAGCAACATCAGCACTGCTGATCCACCATGATCCAGATGCCTATGGAGGTCATCCATGAGGGCAACCAGTGCTGTCTCCATCCCATGACCTGGGCAAAAGCCAGACTGGAAGAGGTCTAAGATGGAAGTGTCATCCAAAAAGCTCTGTAGCTGACTTGCTACCACCCTCTCTATTAATTTGCCCAAACAGGGCAAATTGAAAACCAGCCAATAGTTGGCCAATTCAGCCAGATCCAGAGGGTGGACCACTGCTTCCTTAAGCACCCCAGGGAACTGTCCTTCAGTGAAGGACTTGATAATCTCCCTCAGGGTGCCTTGAAACCTGTCATGGCCAGCTTTAATTAGCCATGATGGGCACGGATCAAGGCAGCATGTGGTAGGGCAAACAGCTACGAGCAGTTTGTCAGCTTCCTCTAGGCTGAGTGGGTCAAAATGATCCAGAACTGGAACCGAAGACATGCATGGAGCCTTGAGCTTGTTCACTGTATCAACTGTGGTGGCGAGGTCGCAGCAAAGTGACAAGACCTTATCCATGAAATAGCTCGCAAATGCCTCACAGCCTATGTCCAATTCCATAACATTTGGCCTGCCCTGTGGCAGAATAGTTATAGACCAAATTGTTCTAAATAATTGGGCTGGGTGTGAGCTCATGGATGCAATCATGGCCGTGTAGTACTGTCTCTTCACAGCTTTGAATGCCATCTCATAGGATCTCATAAATGTCCTATAAGATGCTCTTGCAGCTTCGTCATGAGCATGGTGCCACCGTCTCTCTAGCCATCTCAGCCCTCGCTTCATAAGCCACAACTCCTTGGTAAACTGGGGAGCAAGCCTAGAGCAAGAGCGCAGAGGGCATCTGGGAGTGATCTTGTCGATGGCTGCAGAGAGCCAGCTATGCCAGTCCCCCAGAAGCTCATCTAATGAGCCACCAGGGGGCATTGGATCCCTCAGCGCCATCTGGAGCCACACTGAGTCCATCTGGCTCTGTGGGTAAGCTAAAATACACTTGCCACCTAAACAGGGTTGAAGTGAGACATTCAGGTGGGCCATCAGGGTATGGTGGTCCAACCATAGAACTACTGAAGTCATAACCCAGTCCACTGTTACCCCCACCATAAAAATCAAATCGAGCGTGTGCCCAGCCTGGTGATTGGGGGTTGTTATATATTGGGAGAGTCCTAGTGCCACCATGGACGACACCAGATCCACTGCCTGAGTAGAGGTCACGTCATCAGCATGGACATTGAAATCACCCAAGACTATCAGTCTAGGGTGTTCCAACACCCAGCCTGCTACGGCCTCCATCAGGGATGGCAAGCTATTGGCTAGTGCATTAGGCAGTCGGCACACCAGCCAAATTGCCAACTCTCCCTGGCCTCCCACATCAAGCCAGCACACTCAATGCCTGTGATCCTTGGAAGCGGAAGTGCCCTGAAGGAGTAAGCCTCTCGGATGAATAGCGCTACTCCTCCCCCTTAATCCTTGGTCCATGATTGGTGAAGGACCGAGAAGCCAGGAAAGGCAAGTTGGGAGAGAGCTACTGTCTCCCCTTCCTGCACCCAGGTCTCGGTCATGCATGCCAGGTCTACATTCTGCTTTTGCAGAAAGTCCCTAAGGACCATGGTCTTATTATTTATAGACCTGGCATTGCACAACACCAATGTTGGAGAGGGGTTCTTCTTCCTAGCCCCGTTGCCAACATCCCTTGGGATGGGACGCAGGCTGGAAGAGGGCTGAGCTTTCCCATTTCTCCAACCCCTTCCCTTAATATGCTGCCTGCTCCCACCAATATACTTTCCCCTCCCCAGGAGCTCCGGAATCTCTTGGCCCAACATCACTGTTCCTAGTGGTCTCTGCAAACCTTCCAACTGCTAGCAGAGCAGATAGCAGAGCACTCAATATTGTAGACACCGATGGTAGCATGCAACATACAATCCTGCTAATTGAACAATTACATCGACCTATTTTACCACAGATTTAATCTAGATTTATTGCCAATAATAATCAAATTGTGTGGCCAGTAAATTAAGTAAAGGCCAAACAAAAATTCCCCTCTTTTTTATTTTTTCAATTTTCCTATAGACCCCCATCAATAATAGCAATCACAACAGCTATTTCCAATTGGCTGGATGGTCCCATAGCTAAATCCCACTCATTAATCATTAAATAATTATCTCAATACAATTCAGCTATTCAATTTATTCCAATTAACACTTCCTAACTAATTCCATCCATTAATTAATACATTTTAGGTTGGGGATATTCAAAATGGCAAAAGGCAGTCCCAAAATTTCAGGATTCCTCTGGAGAGGCCTTTGTAACTGCAAGGAATGGGCTTTCTGGGGTCATAAACAAAGTTGCTTTTCTTCCATGCTTTTTGAGGCCTCCAACTTCTTGGTTTGCCAGGGAACTGTGTGATATGAAGCAGACTGGAAAATGACTAGAGCAACACTGGCAAAGAGACAGAGCATATCATAAATCCCATTTGCAGGCCTATGAGATGGTATTGTATCAGCAGAATCTTGTCCAGCTCAACATTTATGTCCGTGCCAATGATGAAAATTTGGCCCCTAGTTGTGATATTTTTGTAAAGTTCTTTGTTGACAAAATCTCTGTATCTGTTCCAAGTTGAGTGCAGATCCAGTACCTGAGGTGTCAGAAGTGCCTGCTTGTTCATTTGTTATGAATAGTTCAGATTGATCCTGTCTATGGATACTGACAGGGTCCTTGAGAGTGCGAGGGCTACCACTTGTGCTCTGGATCCATGCCCAAGATGGTTTTTTAAATCTTGCCAGGAAAAGGGATTGGAGCCATTAGTGAAAATCATCAATTCCTCCCTGATTGAAGGGGCTGTTCCTAGGTCTTTGAAGGAGGCAGTAGTTAGACCCCAGCTCAAAAAACCTTCATTAGTTAGGAATGAGGTGGCCAATTACAAGCCAGTCTCCAATTTACCTTTTCTAAAGAAGGTGATAGATAGGGATGCCAGACCCCCTAGTGGGGGATGGAGCTTTCCCTCTGCCAGGCCACACCTCTTTGCTACCTCCCTCTCCCCAAAAAGGGAGGGATGCCCAGCATTTCACCAACATGCCTATATGACCCAGAAGTGATGTAGGCATGTGGGAGATAATGCTCTGGTTTGGCGGCAAAAACCTTTATGGTAGAAGACCCTGATCCTGGGAAAGATTGAAGTTCAAAGAAGAAGGGGATGGCAAAGGATGAGATGGTTAGACAGTGTTATCAAGGCATCAAACATGAAATTAAGCAAACTCTGAAGCACGACGGAAGACAGGAGGGTCTGATGTGATGTGGTCCATGGGGTCGTGAAGAGTCAGACTTAACTGTGCAACTGAACAACAATTCTATTATAGAGTTTTGCCCCAAAACTAGAGTGTTGCTCTCGACATCCACAATGTTCCAGGTCATATAGGCATGCTGAAATGCCAGGCATTCCTACCTGCTCCCAAAAAATACACCCCCCATCCCCCAATGGCTGCTCAGTGGGACTTGGCAACCCTAGATAGAGCATGTGGTGGTAGGGCAGCTACAAAGTTTCCTGGATGACACATCCCCTTGACCCGTTTCAGTCTGGGTTCACACCTGAGTTTGGTAGTGATGCAGCTTCAGTTGCACTGGTGGATGATCTTTGTTTAAAGTTGGACAGGAGACAGTCTTCCCTGTTGATACCATTGGACCTTTCAGCGGCCTTTGACACAGTTGACCATTCCATTCTTATCCACTAGCCTGAATACGGAGTTGGTATTTAGGGTGTAGCCATTCTGTGGTTTCACTATTTCTGTCTGACCAAACACAAAGAATCTCCACAGGAAGTGCAGAATCAACTGGGTGGAATTTCACTCATGCTCTTTGATATATATATATATATATATATATATATATATATATATATATATATATATATGAGGCATCTGAATGAGATTGTGTGGCTCTTTGGGGCTGGGTCATCAATATACAGATGACAGCTCTATATTTCATTATCTAAGCCTCCAGATGCATCTATCCTGGTTCTGAATGTGTGCTTTGATACTGTAGTCTGGTGGCTAAGGTAGAACAAACAGAAACTGAATCCAGACAAGACAGAGGTAATGCTGGTTGGGAAGGCTGATATTTTAGAAGGACTGAATAAATTTGTCCTAGAAGATGGAGTAATGTTGGCTTTTTCAGAGCAGGTTAAGAGCTTGGAGATGCTCATGGACCTTGCCTTGCTGTTTGAAAATCAGATTGGCATTGTGGCTGTGAACATCAGGATCTCATAATATGAAATCTAAACATAAGTAACTTGATGTAAAGGTTGACCAGTGTAGTCTTTACCCCAACCCTCCACATGATAGACTTAACCCAAGTGGCTTCTGAATAAAATAAATTTAGCATCCCTGTGGAAACTAGAAAAAGAACAGTGATTTTTATTTCCTTCCAAGATAGGGGAATAACATGGTTCAGAGAAGAGTACAGGAACTATTTATAGGTTTATCATATAAGAATATAAGAGAAGCCAATGTTGGATCAGGCCAATGTCCCATCCAGTCCAACACTGTCACACAGTGGCCAAAAATACCAGGTGCCATCAGGAAGTCTACCAGTGGGGCCAGGACACTAGAAGCCCTCCCACTGCTGCCCCCCCCAAGCACCAAGAATCACAATTGAGAGTAGGAGAGTAATGGGCAGTTAGCAGCCAAGTTTGTATTATTGTGTTGAATATTGGCCTTCCCTGAGCCTCAGGACTACCACAGTGTAAATGTGAGCTCCTTTGAGAAAACACAAATCTTTTACTAGTTTTCCCTCAGAAATTTTGATTTTGAGACAGAGTTTGTTCCTCAAGTTAGCCTGCTTTATTACCAAAGACAGGTCCTGAGACTTCTGAAGTCTCCTGATACAAGTTCTCTGCCAACTACAACTCTGGTAAAAAGGTAAAGGTTCCCTTGCTCGAAAGCCAGTCGAATCCGACTCTAGGGTTGCGGTGCTCATCTCCGTTTCAAAGCCGAAGAGCCAGCGCTGTCCGAAGACGTTTCCGTGGTCATGTGGCCGGCATGACTAAACACCAAGGTGCACGGAACGCTGTTACCTTCCCACCGAAGTGGTACCTATTTATCTACTTGCAATTTCTTGCTTTCGAACTGCTAGGTTGGCAGGAGCTGGAACTAGAGACAGGAGCTCACCCTGTTGTGCGGCACCCGGGTCTCGAACTGCTGAACTACGGACCTTCCACAGCCTGCAGTTCAGCGTCTTAACCACTTGAGCCAGGCAATTCCTGCCCATACAAGTATTTTGGGGGGGCGGAGCCTTTGGTTTAGTTTGCTCTGCCTGCCAGTCTACTGGGCAGTCTTCACATTTCAGTCAGCTCAGCCACCCTCCCTTCTATAGTGTGAGTTTTTGCTGGTTGCCAACTTTGGGGCTAGGTAGGAATTTTTTGCCCTCTCTCAAATTGGCCTGGAGAGGGGGGTGTTTTTGCTTACTTCACACTGTACACTGTGGTTGGGTAACTGGCTGAGGGATGGTGCCATTAATTAGGTTTCCTTGCAGGAATCTAGCTGATTTGGATAGGGTGGTGAACACCAGCAGGCAGACCGCCCCCCTTGATTGCGGGTGGATACAGTTGGCAGGAACCATCCATTGGCAGGAGCCTCAGAGGGGAGTGCAAATGGCTTGTGATGCCCTTGGATTCAGCCTCCCCTCAAGTTCTGCAGCTTGAGGTGGCTGGCTTCTTTCAGGGGGTTATTCACATGCTATCACTGCCTTCCACTGGTGGCTCGGGGACTTACCCATTTCTGGCCAGGAAAGGGACAGAGGTGTATCCCTCTGCCTTGGCTTATGTTTTTAGTTGGCCCTTACTGAGTTATAGTTCATTCACTTAAAAGTTAAATTTAATAAAGCTGTCCTTTATTTATACCAGCACACCTGTGTGAGGCCCTTTATTCTGACTAAGGGGGTAAATTGCTTGCACACAAGGCACACTGTGAGACAGGATCCCCCCAGTCTCTCTTTCTCTAAAGGTTTAGATCCTATCTGCCTGAACTGACAATGTAACAGCCTTTTCTCTCTCATGCCTCTCCCCTCCCATTTGGCTCTTCCAATTATGGTTGCCAGCTCTGGGTTGGGAACTTCCTAGAGATTTAGGGGGAGGAGCCTGGGGAGGATGGGGTTTGGGGATGGGATGGACTTCATCAGGGTATAAGAGTCAACCTTCCAAAGCAGGCACTTTCTCCAGGGGAACTGATCTCTGATGCTTGGAGACCAATTATAATTCCAGGAGATCTCCAGCTACCACTTGGACATTGGTAATGCTACTTCCAGCCTTTTGAAGGATCCTGATTGGCTGCTAGCTACTCTGCTCAATACCAAACAGGACTAAAGGGAAATGATGTATTTCTGAAAGGGGCAGAACCTTTGCCTAGCCATCACAGTGTCCAGGAGGGTTCTATCAGCTGCTTCTGATTTGCCAATTCTCTCATTACGTAGACTCAACCAATCTAGCCACACTAATTCATGATTGTGTAACCTCATGGTTGGATTACTGCAATGGGTTCTATATGGGGCTGCCCCTGAAGACAACTCAGAAACTACAATTGGTCCCTAATGTGGCAGCCTGACTATTGTTGGGGGATGACTGCTGGGAACATATGTTGCCCATTTTAAAACAGTTTCATTGGCTGCCAGTCTGTTTCCAAGTTCAGTTTAAGGTCCACAACCTGGAACACACATATCTGAAGGACTGTCTTCTTCCATATTGCCTTGTGCTCCAATTATGGTAATCAGGTAGCCATCTGTTGGCTATCCCACCACCTGACATCTTCTAGTGCCCAGACCTTTTCAATCATGGCTCCAGCTCTGAAGAGCTGGGGGAGACCTCCTTGGAGATCTTCAGGAGGCATTGCAAGGCCTGCTTGTTTGCCAGGACTTTTGAGGGAGCTGGTAGACATATTTAAAGGAGGGTTATTATTCTTTTTTGTTTTTATGAACAGACAGACAGATTTTTTTTAGTTATTGCAGCTTCCATGGAATCAACAGAGGTAGACCTTGAAGCTGAAACTGGATCCCAGGTCTATTGATACTGTTTTTAGCGACAGTTGACTTGGTGTCCAGGCTCCAAATGCCAGGAAATTACAGGTCTACCATCCGTTGAAAATCGGGGTAGCAGATCTGGCCTCTGACAGAGATACAGTCTACTGCTATCCAATTCCCAAACCTGAAAAAGTTACTGAAATGGATTCCCAAAACACTATCGGTACTTCTAAATTATTGAAACAAAATTAAAATGAAAAATTTTGAAATGCACACCCCCAGTAGCTGGAACATGGAAACACAGTGAGAAACAGTACTTAGATATATGGGTGCCAGGCCATGAGGTCATAACCAGCACATTGAATTGAACTTGGTAATAAAACAGCCAATGAAGCTGTTTTAAAATAGGCAGTTACTGATGTTCAGCCTTTAGCAACAATCAGGCTACTGCTTTAGAAACCAGCTGCAATTTCTTGTTGTCATCAAAGGCAGCCCAACTTAGAGTTTGCTGCAGTTGTCTAACCATGAAGTTACAAAAATATGAATTGGTGTGACAAGGTTGGCTAAGTCCAGGAAAAGAGAGCTGGTGAACCAGTTCCAGCCAGTAAAAGGCAGTCTTGGCCTCCCCCCCAAAAAGGGTTTTTCAAAAAGCATGACCAGGTCCTTGAACACCTCAAAGCACTTAACTAAATGCCAACTTCACTCCATCCACCTGTTATTATACGCATAAATTAATATAAGTATGTATCATTGTTGTATAGATTTCATATAAACCCATAAAACATGTACACAATACAATCAGGGCCAGCCCCAGTTTTTTTGCACATTAGGTGCCCCCCCATTCTGATGCTCCCTCGTGTGCTCACCAATTTTCTGGCACCTCTACCACCTCCGCAAGCACCAGTGGTCTGGTTTCAGGGGCACAACAAAGGCAGGGGTGAGGGGCACTTCTGCTGCAGTCCCTCCTGGCTGGAACTGTGGGACGGGACTGCTTGCACAATGGCTCCGGAGCAGGAGCACGGCCAGAGCAAGCTCTGCCCATCTGGGGTGGCTGCTGGGAGCGGAGAGGTGACCGCGTGCGATGCGTGGCCCAGCAGGCTGCTGGGTTCCTTTCCTCCACCCTGTGCCCACTGCATGTGATGTTGTCATATGTAAGTGTAGGTATAATAGTTCACTTCCTGATTACAAAAATGCACATTGAAGAATCATCATAACCTCAATGCAACTTATCCTAACAATTATTTTGAAAGGTAAAGCTAAGAATGAGTACTAAAAATGTTTAAATTGTGAATCAACAGTTCACATGTTCAAAATGTATCACTCTTTTTCAAATACGTAAATAAAGAAGCTTCCTTTAAATATCTTGGACAAGATAATACAGAGCTGCATCTGAGGGGAGAAAAAAATCTATAAAATCTACTTGCCCCTGATAGCATTTTTCATTGATTTTCATATGACATCTTTTTTCAGTATAAACAGTACTGGGACCTTGTGCGTACTTTATCATCCCAGATGTTTTAGTGATAGCTGACACTAGATTACAGTACTGCTGTGAGTCAGCCGCATACCCTGTGATTGTGATCGTCCAGGAAATTGAGGCCATTATCAAGGTCAAGAGTTGGTGAACACTGTTTCAGATCCTCAAAATTCAGGTAGTCAGAAGAATGCTGTATCGTAAGTATATCAGCCTGTCAGTTTCCACTAGGTTGGCCTGGATTTCTTCAGTTGATTAGGAGACAGTTTGAAAGTCTACCCATCATCCTTAAGCTATAAGAATGTGGCTTCATTTTTTAAAAAGTCCCTTGAGATTGTGCATACATTTTTTTTTTTTCATTTCAGCTGTAACACCCATTATCTTGACAAGAGCTGAATTAGGAGAACACTGGGGAAAAGTCCCACCTGGCAAGAGTGTCATGATGCTGGGCCACAGACAGCCTAGAAAGCTGGCAGAGTGAGAAGCAGGAGGCGTGAGGACCAGCCCTGGGGGAATCCAGACAACAGGCAGTCCAAGACATAAGCTTTCCTGTGAGGGAGAACAACCAGGCAAACAAGGTCAAAGCTGAATGTTGCCCAGGCAAAGCCTAAACCAGGATGTCATAACTAGGGTTCACCACAAGGGACACCAAAGTGCAAAGCCTTCTGTTGCAGCTGTAGTACGTCTTAAGAAAGTGACATATCCACCAAATGACATGATAGAGATATTTACTAAAAGGTACCTCACGGTCTGAGTAACTGAAGGGTTTTGTTTCATAGATTTGCAGAGATGCACATTCTGCTTTTTTTGTCTAGGTTAGTTATTTAAAATATGTACATCCTGTTTTTCTCCTAATCAACAGGACTCAAATACTACTTAAATATCCAGGGACTCATCCTGTGCTTTTCTTTACCAAACATTTCCAGACTGCTGAAGGCCTGTAAGTAGAATTCTTATGCTTTACTTTTCAGCCATTCATTATATGACAGCCAATCATCAGCATAGCAGCAACATTCGCAAAAGCATGTTAGGAAAATCTAATCTTCAGTCCTGAATGCTGGCATCTATTTCCCCCCCTAAATTCAGCTGTGAATTGAACATACCACAGTTTGATCCATCTGCTTAATCAGCAGTCACAGTTTTGTCCTTCAGTTTAAAGAACCCATTTGAACTATCAAAGTTGGAGTAAAACCAATTAATTTGGTAATTTTTTTCTACATCCCTGCTTCTAAGAACAGTGCCACAGAGCTGAACAGCAATCCTCCAGACCCTTCTTATGGTATCAATCCAGCAAACTGGATTGGAATCACTGGTATATGGGACCACCAATACCTATCTCAGTCAGCCAGTCCAGAAGAGCTCCAGGGATTTAAAGCCACTTGGAGAATCAAGAGTTGCACTTCCTCCATCTCTTTCCCAGCTAAGATCATCCATCAGGGCAAGCAAGTATGTTTCAGTTCCAAAGCCAGTCAAATTGAAAGTCCACATAAGTCATCCTATCCAAGGAACCCAAGAAACCACATTCCCTCCAAAGGATATATTTGCTAATAGATGGTAGGGTGGAGGGATTTTTTTAAAGATTCTTCACTAGGGATGTACACTGGAAAGTACCTAAACAAAAATCTGAACTGCATTCCTAACACCTTAAGGAAAAGAGGCAAGTGCAGGGGGGAGGAGCCAAAAAGCCAGAAGCTGGTGTTAGCCAAATTGCTCTATTATTTAATAATGATGGGGAATTAAGATTATTAATATGCAATTGGCTTATCTATAGGATCTTACCTGTGTATACCAGAGTGAGAATTCCCAAGACCCCAGGAATAGACACAGAAACTGGGTGGCTAAAATAATGATTTTTTTTACTAAACCTTCTCAAGCATACAAACAATATTCACACAATATAGAACTAAGGAAGCAGAGGTGATTGATGGCTTATAGAGGGGTGATATGACCTGTCCAGATGTGCAGAGGTCCATGAAGAAAGGATTGCGGCCTAAACTCTGAAAGAGTCTAGGGGTGGACTGCCATTTTGGGATCATGACAGAAAACACACCGTCTAAGGCCATGTGTGTGCTGGGATATAGGCACTGGCAAAGAATGCAGACCAATGGGCAGCCCTGGGGGCTGGTCTCAGGTGAGAACAATAGATTACCTGGACCAGGGGCGTGTGATGCCAGCAGGGGCAGACCTTAGGTATGACCAATGAGCTTCCAGAGAGGCAGGGTCTGGATTTAACAACAGAAGCCAGGTGTCGGGTAGCTAGTTAAATGGATTATCTGATTTACTAATGGTCCTGGCCAGGGTAGACAAAAGGTGGGAGACGTCCCTGATTAGCATCAGGAAGGATTGCTAAACATTTGAATGATTGATTGGTTTATCCCGGTATTCTTGAGGGATACAGCAGGAAAGACAAAGAATTTACACATAGGACACAAAAGGGCTGGGTGAGGTACTGGAGAGTGCCAGGTGGCTTCTGAATAGACTTTTAGAAATGTAGATACTTTACCTGTTGAAACCCATTGTTATTCCATAAGCATAATCTCTGCTGGGTGGAGGGGGAAGACTGGAGACTTGCTTTGAGGTTGCCTGTCACCTGAATATGAAATCCCTTTTTGCAGAGCACTTGCAGCCTGACTGTGGTTCAAACTGAGAGTGCTTGACTTTTGGGAACTTTGGTTCAGGTTAGAAAGTAGGGCACCCCTGCTTTGGGGCTACCCAAGATAAAAAGGCAGTGCCTCTGGCAACACTGGTCTTTTTGTACTTCTTTTTCCTCATAAATAGGCAGACTCTGTTTTGTGAAACAGAGGCTTTAACAGTAATATATAAACACACACACACACGTACAAGTGGACACCCATAAGAAACTTGCAGGATGGTTATCCTATTCCTCACACCTTTGCTTCCTCCTGTCTCCTCCTACCTCTTTCACACTCTTTCTCCCTTCTGCCCCCCCTTTCTTTCTCTCTCTCCTCCATGTATGGTTTGGAGGGTGGAGTCTATGGCATTATACTAGTCTGTAGTTCCTCTCCTCCGCAAATCCCACCCTCCCTAGGATCTACCCCTCAAATGTCCAGGAATTTCCCAACCTGGAGTTGGCAACACAATTTCCTTCCCACCCAACAGCCAGCCTACCTTTATTCGTCTCTCTGTCTTCAGCTTTCCGTCTCCACACCCCTCCCCCACAGCCTCTACCTAGGAAAATTACAGTCTTTCTCCAAAGTGGGGACCAAAGCAGCTTACATTATTCTTTCCTCCTTTTTATCTTCACAACAACCCTATGAGATTGACTAGGCTGAAAGTATGTGACTGGTCCAAACGGACCCAGTCAGCTTCCACTGCAAGATGGGGATCTGAACATGGGTCTCACACAGCCATCACACTGGCTTTCGTAGGGTGGCTGCTGATGAACAGTAGCAGGCAGCTGGACCAAGTTGAGTCATGCAAATCAGGTGATATCAAGTCACCCAGAGGATGCTGCCTAGGGATACCAGCCTCCAGGTGGGACCTGGTGATGCCTGGAATTACTGCTCATCTCCAGACTACAGAGATAACTTCCCATGGAGAAAATGGATGCTTTGGAGGGTGGACTCTGTGGCATTGTACCTCACTGAGGTCCCTGTCCTCCCCAGGTTCCACCCACAAATCTCCAGGAGTTTCCCAGCCTGGATCTAGCAACCTTACCCCCCATCCTCTGCCAGTGGCCGGGGAGGGACCTGGCACCCCTAAACTGCTGCCATGCCTAGGGTTGCCAACCTCTAAGTGGGGCCTGCAGACCCCCCCCAGAATTACAACTGAACTCAAGACAGCAGAGATCTGTCTCCTTGGAGAAAATGGCTGCTTTAGAGGGTGGACTCTGTGGCATTATACATAGCTGAGGCCTCTCCCTTCCCCAAACCCAGCCCTCCTTACAGTCCACTTCAAAACCTCCAGGGATTCCCCAGCCTGGCACTGGTAACCCTTGTCAGGCCTGGCCCCAAGGCTCCCTCCCTCCCTCCCTCAAAATAGGCCAGGAAAGGACCCTTCCCCCATCCTTTTACTGATGGAGCCAGTTAGAAGCCTCCCCCCACCCCCTGAACATTCTAATCTCTCACCATTGATGTCAGGAATTAGATCCCTGCTGGGGACATTTCAAAAGGTATTGGGGAAAATTCAACCCTCCCTGAAGGGATTTTTTTTTTTACTTTGGGGATTTTTCTGCAGACACAGTAAATCTACTGACTATGTAGGAAAAGCTGTTGGGGAGAGTGAGCCCTCTGTTGGCAGAAATTAGTATCTGCACAAACCCCTCCTTTGGAAAATATATATATACAGAGAGAGAGGGAGAGAGAGAGAGAGAGAGAGAGAGAGAGAGAGAGAGAGAGAGAGAGAGAGAGAGAGAGAGAAAACCAACAAATGCAGTATGAGATGAGAGGGATTAGTTTTTTCTCTATGTCTGAAAGCAGACCTGGGGCTGCATTTTGCCACTTCCTCCGTCCCCCAAGTGCATCCAGTCTCCATAGTCATGCTGTTTGACAAGAGCTACAGTTTACGTTCAGCACATTATGAGAATAACCAAAGAAAGGGGACAAAAGGGAGCAGAATGCACAAGATATTCATATGACATATGAAAAAGCATACCACATATCAGGATAGTGATTGTCAATTGCTACATATGCTTGATTTCAGTTACTTTATATGGGATAACCTGAGCCTGATTTTTGGCAGTGGGATAATCTTTTTGTGTGTATAGTTTTGTAGTTTGGGGACAAAGTTCCTGATGAACTCAGTTTCAGTTGTGAACACTCAGCACTTCTGTGAATCAGACTCCTACTGTGTCAAGTAAGCACTAAGAAAATAATGAATGCCCAGGCCTAGCAATTCAGTTTAAGAACTCAGAGTGGCACAGCCAACAACTTAGTTTTCCAAAATGTCATTCACTTTCCTAATCTACGAGGCTATCCTTTCTTTATCTAAAGTCCCCTTCCCATTCACTACACATTCTTCCAATTTCTATAGCAAATCAGGCACAAATCTTTATAGTCAAGATCATTCTTTATTGAAGGAGCTTTCAGTAAGCACTATTCAGCCTTCGTGCTGAAAAAGGTAAATATGGAACACAAGCATTCTTGAAACATCACACAGTTCTGCATGGTTTAATTCATTCTGCCCTTTTCCACCTTCTTAATATTTCAGTTTTCATTGTTTTATATTTCCATAGAGTTTATAAACAGTTTTCTATGTTTCTATCAAAGCACATTTACACCTACTGAAAATCTATCAATAAGAGCCTGCTTGTGGGGAGGGCAGGGTACAAATTGAATTAAATAAATAAATACAAAGGGAGAAAACAAAGAAAGAAGGTAAATGCTAAGCAGCTATATAGTTCTCATATATTGTGTCAACTGAAAGGCCGGAATTTCCTTTGCGAATAATAATGAATCACCTGACATAAGAACATGAAAGAGCCCTATTCATCTCACCAATTGTCCATCTAGTCCATCATACTGTTTCTCACAGCAGCCAACCAGATGCCCTAGAAGGTACAAATAGTGACACAAAGACCAAAGCCCTCCTTTCCTTTTATTGTCTTGATGTTGCCCTTCCCAGTACTGAATATCCAGAGCTTTCTGTGTCTGGACATGGAGGTTCAGTTTAACCATTACAATAATTATGAGCATATCCTCCTTAAATTTGTCTGGTCCTCTTTTAAACCACATATTATTGTAGCCATCACTACATCTTGTGGATTTCATAAATCAGTTAAATGTTGTGTGAAGAATTACTTTCTTTTGTTTCTTTTCTTTATATGAACCCTTCTCCTTTCCTAGATTTTTGCTAGTAGGTCTTCAGTGTCTTTTCAGGTCATTGCAAACAAGTGAAATTTGTAACAAAACACTTAGGCCCTTCCTGCACTGCTGACATAATTTGAGAAGATACAGGCCATGCTTACCTCCAAGAAAGCAATGGCCAGCCTCAAAACTGGAGAAAAGCTGGCATAGAGATAAGCTGTGGCATAGAGTTCTTCCATATGATCTTGGGTCTTCTCTCATGGTTCCAGTAGTATGGGAAAGAGCTCACAAAAGCAACCCCTCATAATCCCAGTATAATGTAAGTAGTATGCCGGAAATAAAGACTGTATTTGCTTCCTTAGTGAAGATATTTATTTATTTATTTATTTATTTATTTATTTATATTTTCGATTTCTATACTGCTCAGACCCCCCCAAGGGGTCTCAGAGCGGTTTACACAATTTATCATTGCCTAACTAGGGCCACAATCATATAGGGAAGGGACATCCTACCAGCACCCGAGCAGGGCTTCTTCTTGTCTTTTTTGTTCCGGCGGGGCTTCAGGCAGCTGCGCTTCAGCCTTGATGTCCTGGGGCCCCTGGCATCGATCTTTTTTTCCTGGGCCAGGAGGCTTCCCGCGGCAGGCCCATCTTTTGACACACAGGCCCGTGTAGGCTCCGGCTTCCGGCTAACGTCCCAGGGGCTCCGCCGCGCCGCACCGTCACGCTGCCTGTGCCTCGTAGCTCCGCCCACCACCAGGATCAGTTGTCGGTGTTGCTTCTGCCTGCCGCTGCTGCTGCCTTCGCCGCTGTTGCCACCGCTGCTTGAAGTCACTGCTACACACCCCCGGAAGGGAGGGTGCCCCCCGCCACCTACAGGCAGGTACCCATTGATCTACTCGCAAGGGCTTTCGAACCGCTGGGTGGGCGGGAGCTGGGACTGGGACCGGGAGCTCACCCCGGTTGCGGTGGGACTCGAACAGCCACAGTGGCTGTTCACTTGATGTTATAGCAGGTGATTTACTACCTGCGCCACTGCTCCTCTAAGCAGTTCTGGGCTGTTCCTATTTTGCTGTTCCCTCTGAATTGTAAGCACATTTCACAACCAGAATGTGAATATGTGTGAACTCAGGAAGCTGCCTTATACTGAGTCAAACCATTGGTCTATCATGCTTAGTGTTGTCTGTCCTGACTAGCAGAGGATCCCTAAGGTCATATTTTACATGACCTAGTACTTGATCCTTTTAACTCAAGATGCCAGGAACTGAACCTGGGACCTCCAATGCTCCATTCATGTGGCATGGTCCCACTCTGAAATCTTTTAGAGATTTATATATTTGAACTATATTATCTTAGTGTATCACATATTAAACAATTGTACTGATACAAGAACACAATGTTATGTTCTAACATCACCTATAAAACCAAGGACATCACACAGAGAAATTCTTCTTCAGCCATGATTTATCTTCAATTAGGAAGCTGGTTTCTACTTTCTTCCTCCAGGACCTTAAACCTCAAAAGTTATGATTCCCTGGGAAAAATAGAGTGGGTTCAAAGTGATCTCAAACATTTTTGCCTAATCAAGTGCCTCATTAAGCAACTTTAAATACTTTGGAACTGCCCTTACTTCAAATAAATTATAATGGGGAATCAGGAGTAACATTAACATGATCAGGAAGAACATCAAAGCTTTGCCATAAAGATTATTGATCAAATGTCCCTCAGTTGTGATTTCTTTCTCAATTAGAGTCAGGTATCACAACCTACACAGTAGTTTTTAAGAGACTGCTGAGGAGTTTTGGAAACAATCTCATAACATTTTACGTGCTCTCATGCACATATAGCAAAGGTCGTTTCCTAATTGGATTTGCTTTCCTACCTTCTGATCTAATGAAGCTGGAGTTATATTATTTGCTGATTTTTATGTGAGTCTTAAGTTAATTTGCATGTGTAGCTTATTTTAAGGTGCCACTGGCATATTTCTTTCCCCCTCCCCCTCTTAAAACCACTAGCATACAAATTGGGGTCTTTGATGAATAATGAAGAACACGCTTCAGCGCTCTCATTAAGTCTATCAGATTTGTCAGCTGCCCTTCCTCCAAGGTGCTCAAGGTGGCATACAGGGTACTTTCTTCTTCCATTTCATTCTCTTATCAGCCTTGTGAGGTAGGTTGTCCTGTAAGAGTGATAGTCAGACCAGTGAATTTTAGGGCTGAATGGAGATTAGAACTCAGATCTTCCAAGTTTTAGCCTGGCAATCCAGCTACTATACAGTGTTGGCTCTCTAAGGCCCTTTGGGAGATGTGCAGTCAAATCAATTGGATTAAGTACTTTCTGCCCCTATAGTGCATGCAGGCAGGCCATCCTTTCCCAATCTTTTACAGCCTTTGCTATATGAAGCTCCTTTTTCTGAGATAATCTGCCAGGCCCAGGTCCTATTCCCTGTCCCTTTGCTTCAGGAAGTAAGGACAGCTGGGGCTGGGAGAAAGACCCCCACAGCCATAGCCCCAGAGGAGCAGCAGTTGTCGAAAGAGTTTGCCCAGCAAGTGTGTCAGTTGTCGTATCCCATTTGGCCTTCAGTAAAAAAAAGAATAGCACAAAGTTTAAGTGTTTGTGAAAGCTTCTGGTATATAAAGATTGCTAAATCTGGCAGGCAGCTGGTATTTGCTTGGAGGACATTCTTTTGTGTTTTCAGCCGAGTTATAGGATTCTGCTCTATTCACAGGTTTTATCCCCCCACTGGGAATATTTTCATTTTTAATTGTTGTAAACTACCTCAATCCTGACCTGGGCAGCCCAGGCTAGCCCTATCTGTCAGATCTCAGAAGCTAAGCAGAGTCTGCTCTGGCAGGTATTTGGTTGGGAGACCTCCAGGGAATCCCAAGGTCCTGACATGGAGGCAGGCAACAGCAAACCACCTCTAACCATCTTTTGCCTTGAAAATGCCAAGGGGTCACCATAAATCAGCTGTGACTTGACAGCACTTTCCACCACCAAGCTACCTCAAGCACATGGACTACTAGGTTGGAAAGGTTTTATTTTAAATGAATACCAGTGATACATATAGAAGAAAATTAGGCCCCACTTGTGTCTTGTGTTTCCATTCCTTTCTTCATATTGCCTCCTCTGTTACATAGACTGTGATGGATTTTCACAATTCTGTAAGTTTTTATTTGCATTTCCCCCAGAATTATCTGTACCTCAATACAGTGATGGGATATAAGTGGGGAGAGGCAGAAACAAAGAACTCTTACATGTCATTAATTTTCACATTAAATATGAGATATTTCAGGGACCAAGCCTAATCTGATTTACTCAGAAGTAAGTCCCATGTTATTCAATGTATTCTACTGTCAGGAAAGTGTCCTTAGGACTGCAAGATGAGACTTGCTTTGGGGGTTTGCTATTGTATTTAATATAGTATACTCATATTGCCTATAGTGATTAAAAACAGACAAAATAAGATACGTCTTCATGTTGTTTACAAATAATGAATAGAATTATTGCAACAAGATGTGATGATGGACATTAGTTTAGAGAGCTTTGCAAAAGGATTAGGACAATTCGTAGGCAATTAGCCATGGTGTCCAAAAATAGGACCTTCATGTTCAGAGGCATTGTGCCTTCAGTTGCCAGGTCATGGTCACTCTACAGGGGAGACTATGCCCATTTTTCCATTTTGTAAAAAAAAAAAATCAGAAGTAACTGGATGGACTAGATCAGGAGTGTCAAACATGTGGCCCGGGGGCAGATCAGGCCCCCAGAAGGCTTCTATCAAGCCCACAGTGGAACTGGCTGTCTTCTGCTTCTTCTTCCAGTTCTGCTGCTGCTGCATCATTGTAGGTTTGCAGCTTACAGATACACACCTGAACAGCATCCTCAAGACTGCAACAGCGCAGACATTTTGATGTAATAATTCAGAGCAAGAGGTATCAGTTATCAGACACTGTTAATTAAACAAAATATTTCAAGAGTGCTAATATTTTAAGCATGTTTTTATTTTAAGTAAAAAAAAAACCTTTGTGTTTGTGTCCTTTATAAAGTTTATATCTCCGCTACCTGGCATTACATTTTATGACACACATGGCCTGGCCCAACAAGGTCTCATTTATGTCAGATTCAGCCCTCCTAACAAATGAGTTCGACACCCTTGGACTAGATGGTCTTTTGATCTGATCCAGTTCTCAGGTTCCTACAGGTCCTTCCTCTTTGTAATTGGTATTCGTCTCATCATTGGAGAATAAAATTGATTGAAATGAAAGAGTAATCTTTTCTTATATCCAGTTATGTTTGGGCTTTGAATTTTTCATCCCCATTGATAAGAAGAACAGCTGTCTTTATGTGCCATTATTTTTAAAAATCTACTTTGTCTTAGTTATTTCATACAGTTAACTCATGCCACTTCCTGTAACTTGTGTGCAGATAACTAGCTTTGTGTCATGCATCCCTAAGGCTATCTGCTTCTTAGGTTCCAAATAATGTATTTATTTATCCTCTGATGCTGCTTGTTGTAAGGACCAAGCTATTTGTGTCTTTATCCATTTATTTGTACACTGCTTCTCTCCCCAATGGACACTGAAAGCAGTAGGGAAAAAATGGTATTTTTCAGATCTGTATATCAAGGAGCCAAAGCATATCAGTATTTCCAGTTATCTGGGTTCCCAAATAGCAGTTTGGTATTTGAATCCTTGGGGGGGGTTCCCCCAATATTACGGAGCTGCATTATTCCCTACTAGGAATAAGGCCTGTTGTGGAAATAAATACAATGGGCTCTAGAAAGAGGCTCTGGGTGGGTGCCCCGGCATTGGGCACTCAGTGCCAGTTTTCTGTGGCAACCTCAACAGGGTGTAATGACACAGAGTCCACCATTTTCTCCCAGGGAACTGCCATCTGAAGAGCTGTTTTAATTCTGAATGATCACCACTCCTCACCTGGAGATTGCTAACAATGGTTCCCCAGAAGGAAATGATTGGTTTGGAGGGTGGAGTCTATAGCACTGTACCTTTCTGAGATCCCACCTCTCCTCAAACCCCACCCTCTCCAGGCTCCACCCCTCAAATCTCCAGAAATTTCCCAACCTCGAGTTGGCAATCCTATCTCCTTCCCAGCCAACCATCATCTACTTTTATTTGCCCCTCTGACTTCATCTTTCCATCTCCTCCCCTCCCTGCAGCCTCTACCTAGAAAAAGAACAGTCTTTTCCTGCAGTGGGAACCAAAGCAGCTCACATCATTCTCCTCTCCCCCTTTTGATTTGCACAACAACCCTGTGAGGTAGGATAGGCTCTGTGAGTGGTCTGAAATCACCCAATCAGCTTCCACAGCAAAAATCTGGGTCTGACAGACCCTGCCCTGAAGCACTAACTGCTACATCACACTGGCTGTCATAGGGGGGCCACCTCAGCAGGGTATAATGAGATAGAGTCCAAGTTGTCTCCGGGGGAACTGATCTCTGCCATCTGGAAAGGATGAAGGGGATTTTGGAAGAAGAGGAAGTTCACCAGTGGAAAGCAGCAATTATAGATGGCCCCTCTGATAGAAATCCATTGATTCCTTTGGAGTATATCATCCAGCTTTTAGGACCTTCCCTGGTACAAGATGCTTCCCTTCAAAGAAGGGTCTCAGAGAAAGTTTCTAAGCAATGGTTTGATAAAGATTGCCAAAAAGCAAAAAGAGCCCTTAATGATGCCTATAAAGTCTATAAAAACTCCACAGCATGTGATATCGTGTGTGCCCAACATAAACTTTTATATCTAAAGAAAAATTATAAAAAGTTGGTGACATCAAAAAAACCGAGGAAATAAAAAAGCTATGGAATAGAATAAACCAATCCTCTAATGAGAAGTCTTCTACTCGGTTTTGGAATTTGATAGCGAATCACTCGTCTAAGAATGTTTCACCTCTTGACTCCTTTATTTCTCCTGCAGACTGGGAGGCATTATTTTGCAAACTTTACTCTGACACTTACTATACCTCACCTCCAAGGAATCAAGAGGGTTCTTCAGATCTGCTGGCGTGGCCTACTGTGACCATCAAAGAGATCGAATCATTGTTTGGTAGACTCAAGAAAGGAAAGGCACTGGGACGAGACTTAATATCTTCTGATCTACTGAAGGATAATGCAAACTGGTGGGACTCCCTCTTGGCCCCAGTATTTCTTATATAGATGCAACAGGCAATATTCCAAGAGCTTGGAGACAAGCCATCATCATACCTATTTTTAAAGCAGGGAGGAGGGAGGATCCAGCCAATTACCTGCCTATTAGCCTCTTGAGTATTTTGGGTAAACTCTATGCCAGCCATTTACTAGAGAAACTACTAAGCTGGATAACGCAAGAAAACCTGTTAATGGATGAACAAGCAAACTTCAGGGAAGGGCGATCTATTTTGGATCATAACTTGATTTTATCCCATCTGATTGATAAATATGCATCTAATAAAATAGTATCCCTTTATGCAGCATTTATAGACCTGAAGTCAGGTTTTGACTCCATCTCTAGAGAAAAACTTTGGAAGAAGCTGGAGATGACCTCAATTGATAGGAGACTGATACAAGCACTATACTCAGATACCGAAATTAAGGTTAGATGCAATAAGCAAGGTCTTCTCTCTAACTTTATTCCATCTAATAAAGGGGTCAAACAAGGCTGTGTATTGGCCCCTTCCCTTTTTGCCATATACACTAATGATTTAATTGGCTATCTGGGATTGGTAGATACCCACCCGCCCACTTTAGCTGATCGACATCTGCTAGCTTTACTGTATGCGGACGATACAGTCCTACTATCCAGGACACCAGTTGGGTTGAAAAGGGCACTAAATCAGTTTGCCCTGTATTGTGATTTAAATCATTTGGAGATCAATTTTAACAAAACCAAAATAATGGCCTTTGGCTCTAAACCTAAGTTCAGAGAGTGGAGCATAAATGGATATAAGCTACAACAGGTAGTAGCTTATAAATACCTTGGAGTTATGATTCAATCTTCAGGGGCAAAAAAAAACATGAATATGCTGCGAATTCTGGTTGCAAATCTATGCAGGTATTGTCAGATTTTTCTATATGAAAGGAGGGCAATATGTTCCAGTGGCCCTTAAATTGTATCTTGCCAAGACTGTGCCTCAACTGTTGTATGGAATGATGCTGGGTCCAATATCTACAAGCTTTCCTGCGCTCAAAAAAATACAATCTAAATTCTTGAGAGCCATATTTCAATTCCATCAAGGAATTGTTGTGCCCCAAATGCTATTATGCGCCTGGAATCCAGGCTGATAAGGATAGAAGCAAGGGTGACCCTTACATTAATATACACCTGGCTCAAGCTTAGTCACTCTCCTTTGGACATTACCTTGCTAATTTTGTATGATAGACACAGCTCTTGTTGGATTAGGGCTGTACATCAGAAGTTGGCTTTGCTAGGCTTTTCACCCAAATCTCTACAAATGATAGCCTTAAATCAAGCCAGAGCCATGGTAAAGCAGTGACATAGAGAGACAGAATGATATTGCTAGAGCCCCTAATTTTTTGGCTCCCTCTCAAATAAGATATGTAGTCTTTCCAGCTCCATATCTGATGAATTTGGTAATTCCATCTCATCGAGAGGTAATATTTTTCCTTCTGAGGTTGTAATAGGTTATTACGAGAAGATACCTCTGGCTGAGCATATCTGTCCTTGTGGTATTGGTGAGGCTGATACTATCAATCATATTTTGCTTGTGTGTGGGTTCTATCAAAATATACGAGCTACATTTATCCAACCCATACGGGAAAGGTTTTCAGGCCCTTCGAATTCTGATATTAGTATTTTGCTTATGATAGATGCCAACCCTCAGGTGACATTAGCATGTGCCAAATTTTTGGCAGCAGCCTACAGAGTTAGGAAAGATCTCTTAAACGTGTAACTCAAAGACTCTTAAGCTAATGCAGTGTATTATCCTGAAAATGTTTTTGAATTATTTTGAGACAGATGTATGTATGCTTGGTTGGATTATTTGTGCTGGTTACAAACCATAATAAAGATTTCTGAACTATCTGGAGAGCAGTTGTAATTCTGAGTGATCTCCAGCCCTCACATGGAGATTGGTAACAATGGTTCCCCAGGAGGAACAGTGAGGACCAAAGCAGGTTACATTATCCTCCTCTCCCCTTTTAATCTGCACAATGACCCTGTGAGTTAGGTTAGGCTGAAAGTCTATGACTAGTCTGAAATCATCCACTCAGCTTCCACAGCAAGAACCTGGATCTGGCAGAACCTGCTCTAACTGCTATGCCACACTGGTTGTCCTAGCTGAGAGCCGGTTTGGAGTAGTGGTTATGCATGTGGACTCTAATCTGGGAAAACCAGATTTGTTTTCCATGCCTCCACAGGCAGCTGCTGGTGTGACCTTGGGTCAGTTATAAGTTCTTTAAGAGCTGTTCTCTCAAGGGCAGTTCTCAAGAGAGCTCTCTCAGCCCCACCAACCTCATAGTGTGTCTGTTGCAGGGAGGGGGAGGGGAAGGGATTGTAAGCCACTCTTGACTCCTTCAGGTAGTGAAGGGTGGTGTATAAATCCAATTTCTTCTTCTTCTTCTAAACGTTTAATTTAAATATTAAAAAATGGGCTGCTGGAGGTGAACACGACAAGCAGCCAGGCCTAGTTGTCCTGCCAGTCAGGTGTCATCAAGTCACCCAGAGAGCGCTGCCAGGCTTCAGGTAGCCAACCTCCATGTGGAGCCTGAAGATCACCTGGTATCACAACTGAACTCCAGACAACAGATCTCTCTTCCCCTTGAGAAAATAACTGCTTTGGAGGGTGGACTTTATGGCATTCTATTCAGCAGGGGCCTCTTCCCTCCCCAAACTCTGCCTTCCATAGAATCCACCACAAAATCTCCAGGAATTTCACAACCTGGAGCTGGCAACCCTAGTCAGGATGGGCCCCAATGAGTTCTCTCTAAGGCCAAAATAGGCCTGGAAAGGGCCTCTTCCCCCCACCTTTTACTGACAGAACCAAGCTCGGTTGCTTAGCAACAGCCATTGAAGCAAAAGTGAGCCTAGCAGCAGGAGGAGGTGAAGCATCTTTGACAGGAGAGACAGCCATTTTGCCAATTTATTCTTTCAAGGAATAGTGGCCAGGCTGGCAGTGGGCAGGCAAGAGGACCAGACCCAGTACCCAGCCAATGGCACGTGAGTGCTCTTGAGTGGTGATTGATGGTTCAATGGCTGATGGAGCACACAGCACAACCTATGGGAGAGCTGGAAAATGCCAATATATTAGGCTTTTATATAGATCAGATGGTGAGTCTTTCTGGAGGGCTGGAGGGGCTGTTTTTGAGCAATTGGCACCAACATTGGACTAAGAGATGCCCACAGCCATGCTCCATTGTTTCCTATAGGGGGAGTTCCATACTTTCTCTAGGTCAAAGAATAGTCAGACACAAAAGCAAGCAAAAGAAACAAAGCAAGCAAAGCAACCACAGGCCAAAAGCCCCTCAGAGCAGACAGAACCAAAAAGCCTCCCAAACCAATGCAGAACCAGGGAATCCCAACAGAAGTATGGGGGAAGTGGTAAACCTAACACAACAACTGTACAACCTGAGAATCCTCTAAGCCAAACCAAATAGGATCTCTGTTGCAAGCATGACAAATGTAAAATTGGAGAATCCAAGCCAATGTAAAGCACAGGAATCCAAGGCAATGTTGAACCTGAGAATCTACTACAAACCACAAACCTGACACAAACTAACTTAAAGGAAGAATACAATGTTGCAAGAACAACAAAAACAAGTTCAAAGGACAGAATCAAAGTCAAACCAACATGGCCACCCAATACCAAGCTCTGGGAAAACACACACACACACATATACACGCACACAGTTCCCGGAGCCTAAAATGCTTGCTCCCAACATTTGTAGTTACTCCCAAATATTTCTGGGATCTTCTGGGACCCATTTCCCGGTATCCTGGAAAATCTCAGATAACATCCAGGCACCTAAATATATCTGCAAAATACTGATAAGGTATTTTTTAGATATACATTTGGACCAGATATATTCAAATACCCATTCCTAGAAAGCAGCTTACAACAGTTTTCTCCCTCTTCCATTTTATCCTCACAACACCTCTGTAAAATTAAGTTAGGCTAAGAGAGAATGTAACTGTCCCAAGGTTACCCAGCATGTTTCCATGGCAAAGTGGGGATTCAAACCTGGTTCTCTCATATCCTTCTTCTGTAATCCTTACACCACACTGGCTCCCATTAGGAATGTGTAGTAAGAGTCCCACAACATTTAATTTAACTGCAAAAGTCCCCTGCCTGAAGATGATAGGATTGAAGGATGAAGCACTGGAGATGAAGGATAACCTATTCCCCTGAATTCTTTTCACAGTCACAAATGGCCCCACTAGCTGCTTTAAGCTTCAGTAGGGATAAACAACAGATATTATGCCTGACATTTTTTTACTCCCTCCCCCAGGCCCAGTTTCAAGCAAAGCATATATGTGGGGTAGAATCAGTAACCCCATTCCCTGGTGCTGCAGCTCCATGTTCTTATCCCACTTTCCCCAACAGCTGCTTTTTACAGCTAAACCACGTTTGTTTATTTATATATTTACTTTCTTATTTAAAACATTTCTATGTTGCTTTTCCACCTAATTCAGTGGCCTAATGCAGCCGATATGAAAATATTACAAACATTAAAACAGAAATACAAATATATTAAAATATTTAAAACACTTAAATAAAATATATAAACAAATGGACACACATCAGAGTTGTGGATCCTCAGTATCACAAGTACCTGGGCCTAATCAAGTGGACTCCAAAGCATGCAAGTAAAGAATCCTTAGTTAGAAATGAAATCAACCATAGTGGGTGCATCAAAAAGATATAAATTAATAGCTATTCTAGTGTCATGTTTAAAAGATGCAGCTTTTGCAAATTTTAAATACAGACATTTATTATACAATATTGTATTCAAAATTTATAGTTGATTTTTTTTAAAAAATTAATAGTTCAGTAAAAGAGAATGGGGGCTGTCCATTTTGGTTGGAGCAGCAGTAGCAGCAGTCACTTCCTGCTCTCTTCACTGGCAGCTGCTGCATGTAGGTATTGGCCAGGATCCAACAAAGGACTATGTCTATACAAACAGCAGGAGATTTGCTGGTGGTTTTCACTGCAGCACTTTCCACTGCTGACAAGATAAGCTGCTTCTTAGTTTACAAAGCTGTATGTCTGTTTGGCAGTGGGAACTGCTGTAGGGAATGTAGTAAGCAAAACTCTGACTTCTGTCATGATTCTGCCTCATTTGCACATATTCCTTCTCAGAATCCTGACCACTGTCTTCAGTAACCATTGTGGTCCTAACAATCTATGTCCGGCTTTATAGACATTAGTTGCTGTAGATTTTCCGGGCTGTATGGCCGTGGTCTTGGCATTATAGGACCTGATGTTTCACCAGTAGTTGTGACTGGCATCCTCAGAGGTATAGCAAAGAAAGATGGAGTACTCTCTGTGTCAAGGTGAGAAGAAAAATGGTAGGCAGGTAATTTATATCTACCCTGGAAGGAGGGGTAGGGCTGAGTCATTATCTTGTAGGAGTTCTCCAGGCTATGAACATGCTAATGGAGGAGCTTTCCTGAGGAAGTTCTTTTGTCTATGGATTGTTTCCTGCGGAGGTTTTCCTGTTTCCTGAGACATTACAGACATTATCTGGATGATCTAGGACAAAAATTTAGATTGGCGATATGAACAACAAAACATGCAGCTTATTCTTTTGGTCCTAACTTCTTTGTAGTAGTGAATGGGATCTATTCTTCTTCTGTTGTAAGTGTTCAGTCTGGGCATGGCCAGGAACACAAGCTATTGGTGCAGCTCAAAGGGTAAGAGCCGAAGAGGCCTTTGGCTCTTAACCCATGGCTCGCAGCCTGTGGTCTTGACTGAACCAGACTAGCGGGTCCAGGATTGGCTCAGGCATCAGAATTGTGTGTTGCATATTTTTTTTCTTTGTCTAAATTATATTTTATCTGTTTCTTTGTAAGGTGCTTTGAATCAACAGGATGGAATATCTAAATAAATAGGTAAATTTTGCTCCAATGTCTTTTAGGTGCAGGGTTATGATTTTATTTTTTTTTGCAGTGGCATCAGAAAAAGGAGAGTGAGACTAGTAAATAAATTTACCCCCCAGCCCAAGAAAAGTAGGCACTGACTTCTTTTCACAGCAGTTTTGAGCCTTGCTGTCTCAAAGTGCCACAAAACTGCTTTGGAGGTGCTATAAAGCAAAGTTCAAAACATGTGGTAAAGCTTAACTCTAAGAAATTCCCAAGCCTAATGTTAGTAGCCATAGGGGACAATATAAAGTTAATACATTTGGTAAGTACTGGTTATTAGCACTTTATTGCTTCTTAATCATTCATGTGTAGAGGAGGAACAAGGGCCAGTGTCTAAAAAAACAGTTTTCTTTGGACTGTGGAAAACAGTGTTCAAGTCAATTCCATTCTTTGCCAGGGGCTAATTTTTGGCTGTAACATAAATGACTGAAGTGGAATAGTATCCTTTGGATTCTGCTGAAAATTTCCACTGATGGATTTCCATCAGCAGTGCATGACTTGCTTGCCTCCTCCCTTATTTAGTAAATTTGTTTAGTAAGTTTGCATGCCAACTCTTTTTTTAAATTTTAAGTTCTATCTATCCGTCAGTCAATCAGCCAGTCGCTCAGACAGAAGATGGACCAACCACAACCTTCTGATCAGTGATTCAAGGCAGCTGGCTGTTTGGGCAGAAGCCCCCTCCTTTATGGTGGACATCCAGGCCAGGGTTTGGCCCTCCTTCCGGGCAACCGCTCCCCTCCCGTTCACAGAGAACCCAGGAGTCCTGCTTCTGGCTCCTCCCCTCTTGCGCTGAAAGGCACCTGCCCTGACTTGAAGCTGTGCCTAGGGTAGCGTTTCCCCATCCTTCCTTTGGGCGGCATCCAGGAGTGTCATCTCAAGAGGCTAACACTTGGTGTGTGTGTGAGGGAGCTCCAGGCAAGAATGTGTCAGATGAAAAAACCTCCAAGCTGGCTCCAGTGATGTATCGACTGTCATCGGAGGCCAGGAAAGCACAGACATCGGCAACTTCTGCAGTCTCCTCAAGCCGTCCCAGGGGCACCATTGCTGCAAACTTGTCCAGCACTTTTTGGGGCACTTTGTCTGTCATGGGAGAGTGGATGAATCCTGGTAGGACCATGTTGCAGTGAATCTTGTACCTGGCCAGCTCCTTGGCCGCGTCTTCATCAGCACCTCCAACCTGGCCTTGGAGTCAGCGTAGTTCACCTGCCTCAAGTTCCCCACCTTCTCAACAATGCTGCCCACGTTGATGATGGAGCTGCTGGGTGTTCCACTCACCATCAGTGCCCGGCCTACCACCTGCATCACCAGAAAGGTTCCCTTGAGATTCACCCTGTGAATGGTGTCAAAGGCCTCTTTGGTCTGCTTGAGCAGGAACTCATTCACAGTGATGCCTGCACAGTTGATACAGATGCTGGCCAGGCAGGAGTAGTGGGCCTGGATTGGCCCAGGAGCTCCACCACATCCTCGGAGCATCCCACATAGGCCACCCAGGCCTGGTGGTCCTTCGTCTGGAGCCCCCACAGCGTGTTAGCCATCCTGGCTTCATTGCGGTTAGCCATGGCCACCAGGGTGCCTTCCCAGGCCAGGCAGGCTGATTCTGCTCAGTCCCCCTGTGACAAACACCAAGGCCTCCTGCAGCCAGAGAAAAGCGGCCATTGCTTGGGGTAGGAGGGAGGGTGGGAGGTTGCACTGGGACACCTCATGCCAACTCTTCATAAGTGTTACAGAACCCCACCTGATGCAGCCTAAAGTGCCCTCTGCAATGCTTCTACTAGAGAATAGGAGACCCCAAGTATAATATGAAGGGGGATTTGGAGGCCTACAGCAAGAGGGGGAATTAGTGAAAACTACCCCATCAGCCAAAATTCTCTACAGTGTCCAGCCGAACAATTCCAAACACAGATTTGACATTTGTCTAAAACTTATCCAAACCATAGCATATTAATCTCATGTAGTTGTTTCGAGATAATGCAGAGCAATCATGTGAGCTCATAGCTTCCATAATCATAAATGTATTTTTCTGTAGCCTGATGTTTGAACAGCCAAGCCAAAGGAAGCCATGAGAAACTCCCTGATTTTGCTGGAACCTTGGAATAGTAGTAGTGGTGGTGGTGGTGGTGGTGGTGACAACAATGATGACAACAACGATGACAACAACAATAATAAGAGAGAGCTGGAGATTATGAAATACCAAGCCTTATGAATACAGTTAGAGTGCCTCTAGGAGAATAAGGTTACCATTGTGCCAGTTGTCATTGGAACAGTGCCTAGAAATTTCAAGAAACACCTGGACATTCTGAGCATTGAGCAAATAATGCCTGCAAAGATACAATTCCAAGAATTTGGCTAGATCTCAAATTGCAGAACACCATACCAGTCAAATGTATAACTGTGACAACAACAATAATAATTAATTATAATACAAGTTGGGTCACAGGTACTTGGCAGATCATAAAGCATGTCCTTTATATTGTGTTAAAATTCTCAAAAGTAATATAGGTGGGGCCTGCAGTTCTCCCAGAATTACAGCGGATCTCCTGCTTTGGAGTGTGGATTCTATGACATCACATCCCTCCTGAACCGTCTCTCCTCCTCCTCTACCCTCCCTAGGCAGTGCCCCTGAATCAACAGGAATTTCCCATGCCAGAGCTGGCCACCCTAAGGATGTGTCTGTCCTTTAGATTACATAGTCCTCGCAAATACCAGGAATACAAATGACTTATATGAATGCAGAAAAAATGGAGGCACTTCCTTTTTCACTGGTCCATAGGAAGGAATGACCATGGGGACATGAGTTTCAAAGAGAATCTTTTCTAAAAGAATAAGTCAAGACATGCATCTTAAGAAATGTGCCTGATTTGCTCATTGTTACAATAAGATGGACAAACCTCAGTTATACCTAGTATCCATCTACTGTTCACTGCTGTATACCAAATAACACCACCCGCCCCACATTACAGTTAAGAAAAATATCAGTGAAAGATCAGGACATGACTAATGGGTGACTGGAAGAGAATAAGTGCAGTGTTTAGCCTGTGAGATTGTTTATTGACTAAACTTTTCTACCATAGTCTATTTTTGACTGACCTTTTCTGAAATAAAAGGATTGGTTTAAGTCTGTCACTATGTTTATGAGGTTTTAGTTTTCATGATTAATGGCTAAGGAGAGTAAAAAGCGACAAAAGGTTTATACCCATAAAACTTTACCAGAAAGATCTATTTAATGCTATTATCAACTAATGTGTATACAAACTATGCAGACTCTGCCATGATATTATTTTAACCTTATTTAGGTCATATTCAAGTGAGGGACCATACTGCTAAAACTGAAATTGGCTGAAGCACAAGAAGACACTTCATAACTGTTTTTCCATCTTTTATGATGGAAAGTATGCTGCAAACTAGGGGCAGGTTTTCTGTTATAGTAGTGCCACCTGTTCCTTGCTGTTACTTCACAGGTCAGTGAGGGGAAATTATGGGGGGTTCACAGACAAGCAATGTCACTTCTGGTGCAAATTCAAAAGTGACACCATTGCATTGCAGCAATGGTCTAGAATTCTCACAAATTGTATGGCTTAACCATAGATTTTGGGCAAATCTTAGAGCATCTCCTCAACACGACGATGTCACTTTAAGTTTTGCATATCACATCCAGTTTTGTGAGGCTTTCCTCACCCCACATTTCTCCCATTGGGTTGCCACCTGCAGCAATGGCTTGTTCTCTGGCAAACCACCAGGTGCAGTTGAGTTTGTTTCAATCAACCGAAGAGTTCAGTGAACTGTGAAACTCACAGGACAACTAATTTGGATGAAGAATACCAGATAATATTATTTTGCTTTTCATTTGTTAAGCCAATGTACAGCTTATTTATTTAAAATATTTATATACTATAATTTTATTTATTAAAGTATTTATATACCACTTTTCTCCCCAATGGGAATTCAAATGCAACAATACAATACAGACAAACAAACAGGAGAAGGGAGGTGGGAAATGCTTCAAAGTGTAGGGCAGTTATTTCTTTTCAGTTTCTTTCTCTCTGCCACCAAATATTTCACCAGCTCCAAGCTGTGACCCTCAGGCTAAGAGCAAAAAACCCATGCTACAGGCTCATACTTCTTGGCCAACTCAGACTTGAGAAGGTTACTTAGCACCAAAGGGGAGGGGAAGAGGCTCAGATACAAGTTCTTATGGCAGTTGGCTTGTGTTCCAGTTCCCTCCCATCCTGAACAGGTCTTCAGTTTGAGTATCAATGAAATAGAAAATCTAAAGCTGAACAACAGTCAAACAACAAAATTAGACAATAGTATTCCCCAAACACCACAAATCTCAGACCAAAAATAAAAGTTTTCCCATGAAATTAAAGGATCCCCCTCCCTTGGTTCAGGTTATATTGGCCTCTTTTGGAAACATGATGGGAATGCCATTCATTTCCTTCCCCTGCCAAGGATGAGAGCAAGGGGATAGTGTTTGCTGGTGGCCCACAGAAGGCAGCCAGCATGCATGCTCTGAGAGCACAGGACTCCCATCATTGGCCTCCCTTCCCCACCACCACTTCACAGGCTGAAGGGAGAAAAATGGTGGGGGAGGGCTTACCAGCCAGGAGAGTACACAAAGTACATGGGGGGCAGTGCAGAAGAAGGCCATATAAGGTATCATTCCCCCATCCCCCCACCTCTTTGACCCAGTGATACAGGCCTCCTTTGAAATGGTGATGGGAAAAGTCTCATTTGTTTACAGTCTAAGGCATGTAGAAGATCAAATTCTAGAAGGTCAAATTTGCAACATCAGGATAAAGTCATGTCTTATTTGCCACACACTGAACCTCATGCAGACCAGAGCCTTGGATAATGGCCTGAATGTTCAAGATGGTACATATGATCATATGTAGTTGCCTATATATTCTCTGTATATTCCTAGAATATTTATGCAGGATAATCTCTTTTAGAAACGAATAGCTGCTGCTGAAATCAGATAATGAGTTTTGTGGAAAAGTGTGGGAAGCATCTCCAAACTGTAGATTTTAGCATGCCGATAAATCTTTTTTCAAGCCTGTTTAAGGAGTTCTTGATAAAACAGTTTTATACATACTCTTTGTGGATCTGACATATAACTTTTTGCTCTTGCCAACAAAAAGACAACAACAGACTGGCTCCTTTTTTAAAAAAAAATCTTAGGTGCTGAAAAGAAAAAGAGAAGGAATTAGAGGGAAATATTTGGAAATCAGTAAACAATGAGAACTGTTTCACATTCCATTATAACAGTCAGTGTGCAAAATATACCTGGTTTGATAGTTCAGTGGCAGCAGGAGCAGAAAAATTTGTATTTAAATGAAGCCAGAATACATTGGACAGGAATTGATATGATTATGCTTCGACTGATGAGTCATAAATAATGACACAGTCTAATGCTCATGAAGCAAAACTGATGACAGAAGTGAGAAGAATGCAATCAATAAGACTGGGAAAACAGCCGAGAAATGTGTGATCATATAAGCAAAGGGGGTGGGAAAGGGGTGGTGAACTGGGGAAGGCAGCTTATTTTCCTGTGTTATGGAAGAAAGTGCCTTTGATAGTTGATTGGGGGAAATGAAAGGAACATGAATGCATTCAGAAATGTCAGCAATTAAGCAAACCAGGAAATTACACAGACCAAAGCTGAGAAAAAAAATCACTTGATTGTATTAACAAATTAAATTATACAGTCAAGTTTCATAAATGTTGACACCTGCATAGACTAATCAAGGACAGCAACAGTCATATAAGAGGGGCTGCTGTGCTGAACAACCGTGTAGGGTTGTGTCCCCCCCTCACTTTCCATGTATAAGTAGGTCACAATGCACATATAAGACAGCAGTCTGAAGCATGTCTACTCAAAATCCTACGCAGATATGTGTAGTGTGGCTTACACCCAGGACTGTGTTCTTAGGATTACATTGTAGGAATACATATGAAACATATGTCTGGTAACATAACTGGGAACCTGCAGGAGTGTGCATATGCTTCCTTGTGCAGGGTTGGGGTAACAAATTCTCATTTTAGCTAACAATTGTGTTGTAAATAGTCCTGTTTTTAAATACTGATTTCAAAATGTATTGAAATTAATATCTATCAATGATTTTGTTAACTATGTAAAAATAAGCAATATATCTAATCTTCAATATGACCCATCTGTGGATACTTAAGTTTATGGAACAGGGCCAGAGAATGCAAGAGGAGATTTTTCTACAAACTCAGAAGGACACCCAGGTTTGCAAAAAATAAAAATAATAAATAAATAAGTTGTCGAAGGTTTTCACAGCTGGAGTTCATTAGTTGCTGTAGATTTTCTGGGTTGTGTGGCCATGGTCTTGGTGTTGTAGGACAGTAGCTGTGACTGGCATCCTCAGAGGTATAACACAGAAAGATGGAGTACTCTCTATGTCAAGGTGAGCAGAAAAATGATAGGCAGGTAATTTATTTCTACCCTGGAAGGTGGGGTAGATCTGAGACAATTATCTTGTGTAGTTCTCCAGGCTATGAACATGCTAATAGAGGAGCTTTCCTGAGGAGGTTCTTTTGTCTATGGATTGTTTCCTGAGGAGGTTCTTTTGTGTGTGGAATGGCTATTGAAACTCTAATCTTATCTGTGGTGCTATTGCCAGCTGTAAAACATTTTGTGTTTTTCAGGACAGGAAATCATGCCCTATTTATTTTTAAACTCTCTTCTTTCCTGTTGAAATTGTGTTTATGTTTATGAATTTCAATGGCTTCCCTGTGTAATCTGACGTGGTAATTGGAAGTGTTGTCCAGTCTTTCAGTGTCTTGGAACAAAATGCTGTGTCCTGTTTGGGTTAGGCTATGTTCAGCACACCCAGCTGTGCTCCTGCATGTCAATGTACCATGCTGCACCTTTGTGGCCAGCCCAGCCACTGCGCGCCTCGCCTCTCCTGGCCCCAGGAGGGAGCCGAGGGTGGAGGTCAGGCTGCCTCTGGTGTGGCAATGCTGGAAGAGGCACTGGGGCTCCTCAGGGAGGGAGGGAGCCAGATGCTCCACAGGGAAGGGCTGCCCTTGTGTGTGGGGAGAGGGAAACTCCCCCCCAATTTAATTACCTGGTGCCCCCCAAGGCCCCCTCACAAAAAAATCCCTAGCTACAGAGCTGGAGCCAAGTCTGCTATAATTATTGGAAGGAATTATGCAGTAGTGTTGTTCTGAAAGAAAATCAGGTACAGATCAGAGGTTTTTTTAATGTTGCCTAGGGGCTTTTATGCACACTTGACTTACTCCTGATTTTCCACAAGCATTGGAATCAGTTTGGGTATGGTTCTTCTGCATGTCTTGCCTCCCACTGTATTTCCACATTTCACTAATGAAGATTTTCAAGAGGAGGGTGCTGTTGACATCTGTAGTGTCATCAGTGGAGTCAGAGCACTCCATTTAAAAATAATAGCACTAAATATTGGTGTGTCACTAGAGCATTGTAACAATAGTCTTTACAGGTTCTCTGAATTCTCAGCTTTCTTTTTTAAAAGCAAGTCTCTATATCCTGTCCTTATGGAGATATAAGGAAAATAATATCTCCATGAGGGGGGAAAGCTAGAAACTTACTTTGTTGTTGTTGTTGTTAATGAAAGCTGGGAATTCAAAAACTTGCTAAGTCTATTGTTACAATATTCTAGTGATACATCAATATTTCAGTGCCATTTAAAAAAAAAAGAAAACAAAACCACTTGTCATCAGGGTGGTAGGGAGGAGAGGGAGTGGTTTGACCATGATAGTTGAATGATGGAAAAATGGGATGGAGGTGGGTGGGAGTGAGTGGAACAAAATGGTGGTGGTGGGGGATTACATATGAAGAAAAAGGAGGCTCAAAATTGGCTTCTAGAAAAAATGGGGTAAAGGTGGTCTCAAAAGAATCATAGAAAAGAACAGAGGAAAAACAAACAAAACCCCAAAATGAAGCAAAAACTAAAAGCCAAAAAATGCATGCAGAAATCAGAGGATAAACCAAAGCAGTATAGGGCAGAGCTGACCAAAAAAGAAAAAGAAAACCCATATGGAAAAGCCCTAAGCCCTGTAGTTATTTTTTTAATCTCTAAACTCAAAAGTGCCTGTTATTTTGATGTACCACTACTTCACACATGTATTGATTTTCTTTATAAGAACATAAGATAAGCCAATGTTGGATCAGGCCAATGGCCCTTCCAGTCCAATTCTCTGTCACACAGTGGCCAAAAATACCAGGTGCCATCAGGAGGTCCACCAGTGGGGCCAGGACACTAGAAGCCCTCACACTGTCATCACTTGCCCCAGACTGAGAGTTCCTATCTATACCTTGTGGCTAATAGCCACTGATGGACCTCTGCTCCATATATTTAACCAATTCCCTCTTGAAGCTGTCCATGCTTGTAGCTGCCGCCACCCCCTGTGGCAGTGAATTCCATGTGTTAATCACTCTTTGGGTGAAGAAGTACTTCCTTTTATCCATTCTAATCCAACTACTCAGCAATTTCATTAAGTGCCCATGAGTTCTTGTATTGTGGGAAAAAGAGAAAAGTAGTTCTTTCTATACCTGCTCTGTCCCATGCATAATCTTGTAAACCTCAGTCATGTCATCCCTCAGTCATCTTTTTTCCAAGCTAAAGAGCCCCAAGAGCTTTAACCTTTCTTCATTGGGAAAGTGTTCCAACCCTTTTATAATTCTAGTTGCCCTTTTCTGCACTTTTTCCAATGCTATAATATCCTTTTTGAGGTGTGGTGACCAGAACTGTGCACAGTATTCCAAATGAGGTCACACCATCGATTTATACAGGGGCATTATGATACTGGCTGATTTGTTTTCAATTCCCTTCCTAATAATCTCCAGCATAGAGTTGGCCTTTTTTATTGCACACTGTTGCAACATTTTCAGTGAGTTATTTACTACAACTCCAAGGTTTCTTTCTTGGTCAGTCTGTGCCAGTTCAGATCCTATCAGTGTATATTTATGGGCCGAGTACAGACTGGCAATTTGCCGCGGGATGGGACCCGGGCTGACAGCGACTCAATATCGGATTAAATGAAATGTTCACACAGGCACATCTGCCTGGCGTCCCCCACCCGGAGCTTACCGGAGCCCTCGCGCTTCAGTGCCGGATTAAAAAAACACCTGATAAAAGCCTTCGCAAATCCAAAAGCCTGCGTTCGTCGCGCGTTTCTCCGCTTCCGGGGAGTCTGAACGCGCAGGCGAAAAGCCGGGAGCAACCCGCGTTGGGCACGAGGCAGCAGCACTGTGATTGGCTGTGCTCTGCTCCACTGCCCAATGTGGTGCCGGCGTTGCAGGGCAAAAAAAAAAAATTGCCGAAATGCGCTTATGCGCATGAGCGCATGAGCGCTCAAGCGCTCATGCGCACATACGCCCACAGCCGAAATAATGGGGAAACAGCGAATATAGCGCGCCTCCGGCGCAGCAGTCTGAACACTCCCGCGCGCCTCCATCCCGTTTCTTCTGGCAGAGGCCCCCGCTGTGTGGACGGGAAAACCCGGTATCATTTACTCCGGGGTTTTTTTTGCCCCGACTCGATACCGGGGCAAATTGCCAGTCTGTCCTTGGCCATGGTTAGGATTTTTGGCCCCAATGTGTATCACTTTGCAGTTGGTCACATTGAACCCATTTGCCACGTTGATGCCCAGTCACCCATCCTTGGCAGATCCCTTTGGAGTACCTCACAATCTTCCCTGGTTTTCCCCACCCTGAACAATTTTGTGTCATCCACAAATTTAGCCACTTCACTGCTTACTCCCAACTCCAAATCATTAATGAATGAGTTCAAAAGCATCGGACCCAGTACTGATCCCTGTGGTACCCCACTGCTTACTACTCTCTACTGACAAAATTGCCCATTTATACTCACTCTCTGTTTCCTATTAATTAGTCAGTTTTTGATCCACAAGAAGACTCTTCCCTCCCTCCCTCCCTCTCTTCCTCTCTTCCTTCCTTCCTTGTATTATAATCACTTTTCTTAATTCCACTTGGATATTGTTTTTAGGAAAAGAAGAAGTGTGAAGTTTGGTCAGAAAATGATCCAGAAGGCATTTTGAATTAGTGACTGATCAAATGCTATAGAAAGCTCACAGAAAGGGCACACATGCCAAAGTGCCCCTCCCACCTCATTGCAGTCCCATCCCAGCAACTGGCATTCATAGTTATACTGCCACTGAACATGGATGTCCCATTAAGCTACTGTTGATAATAGCTAATGATGACACTTTCCTCCATAACTTTTTCTAATTCTCTTTTAATTCTGTCAAAGCTAGTGGCCATCAACATATTTTAAGGTCCAAAAGAGTATTCTGTGAAGAAATACTTTCATAGCTGTTCAGTGCTGTTCTTGATTTTTGAAGCAAACATCCTCAGTTTTATTTTTCTTCCTCATGTCTAGAAATGGCATTTGTTTTCCATTCCATTCTTTCTATCAGTCTTCTAATAGTGCTAATGTCTCTCATCTGTCTTGCCTATTTAATTGAAAGCAAACTGGCAGTCATGCTGCAACTGTGAGTTCCCTGAGGCAACTCCATATTCCAAAGTGCTGATTTGAATTGGGACCATGTCTTGGGAGTAGGAAACATGGGGGATGAGAGTATTTAGAGCACATGCAGCTCTTCAGCTCAGCAAATAACATTCCCATGACATTTCAAGTCAGAAAAATGGCAGCAGGGGTGGGAAGCCTGAGGCCCTCCTCCTGCATGCCACAGTTCCAATACAAATGGGGCTCCTGAGGCATTTCAGAATGGAATTCCCATTGGGAACTATCACCGGAAATGTGACTGTCAGTCTTTGTGGCCATCACATGTTAGACATCATATCTCATTCAGGCCTGACAGCCTAGGTGCATACAAGTATGTGTATGTACATGTATCTCCATCTGTATAACAAGGAACAAAGTAGGGGCTCCAGCCTCATTTTCTTTTTGGTCCCTTCCTTTCTTGAATTCTCATGTCTTCACAAGGAATTGATTATTCAAGTTCCTGCTTTTTTAGATAATATTAGAGGGTTTTTTTGTTTGTTTTTTAGCAATTCCAATGCCTCACTAGAAATCTGTTTCCTTCCTAAATCTCATCCTACTAACAATAAACAGCAGGGATGTTTTGATTTTTTTTTTTTAAAAAAAAAGCATTTAAAAGTCAAATTTCCTTTATTTGACATTTGTTTACTCTCAAGAACTTTATATTCTAGAAAACCTTAATTCTAAAACCTCATATGTTCACATCAATCATTTGTAGGCAATTTAAAATGAACTATGAGTTTTGAGTATGTACAGTGGCAATATTCAGCATGGAAGCTTCCCAGATAGCTAACAAATGTCCACATTTAATAATTCCCTAGTGCAAATTTCCAAATTTTATATCTTTTCTTTTAAATTCTTTTGAATGTAATTTTGACTTGAAAAGTAAATTTTGCTTTCAACAATGTTCTCAAACCTCAACAACACAGAAATACAGAGGGGGGGGGAGAGAGAGAGAGAGAGAGAGAGAGAGAGAGAGAGAGAGAGGAAGGAAGGGAGGCATGAAGGATTTATCTATCCAGATGTGTAGGGTTATCCCAGTAATAGATTTCAAAATTAGTTCTTTACTCATATGGATCCCAGTGAAAAGCAAAACAAATAATTTATATTGTACATGAAGATGGGTTAGTAGCTCTCTGACATTTTGGAGGTTTTGTGTAGCTCTTTCTGCTTCCCCATTTGAAACAATAATTCAGTCAATAAAACCACATGTGCAGGGCCGGCTTGCCCATTAGGTGAGCTAGTCGCTCGCCTAGGGCACCAGCCCTGCAGGGGCGCCAAAATGCCCCCCGCCCCCCTGTGAAAAGCCCCCCTTTCTGCCCAGCGCTGGCCGCCCCGGCTTTCCTGGGCATCTCACGAATGCGAGGCGCCCAGAAAAGCCGGCGCCGCCACTTGGAGGGAAGGGGTGGGAGTTCTAAGCCCACCCCTTCCCCGGCTCTCCCAGGTGCTTCACAGCTGTGAGGCGCCCAGGACAATGGCGCTGGGCCATCTCCAGGCCCCACTGGGAGGTTGGCATCCCCGGTGGGGTGGGCACCCCAGGCTGTCCTGCCTAGGGCACCCAGACACCTGGGGCCGGCCCTGCACATGTGTTTCAATTGCATATTGTGAGATGTGTTAGAAACAAGTCCAGAATGTAATGCTCTTTGGAATTTATTTAGAAGCAGTGGAACCAAAAAGGACTTGAGACAGAAAATCTCATTTCCTTTCCCCCACTATTTCTTCTTTCCCTTCCCTGAAAGCTCCCTTAGCCTCTTCCCTTTTCCTGCCTCCCTCTGTCCATCCCATCCACCTGCCAACCTATCTTTATTATCCTTTCCCCACTGACACCTTTCCATCCTTCTCTACCCTGGCAGCCTCCAGCCTCTACCTGGGAAAACTATGACCTACTTCTACAGTGCCAGCCACTGGGACTAGCCCGATTGTGCAGTGAGGAACCCATAAGGTCTTGTAGGGGAGCACCTCTTCCCCCCTTTATACTTCTCCCCACACTATTTCTTCTTTTCCTCCTCCTGGCAGCCCCCATGTCCTCACTTTCCCTGCTTCCTTCTCTCCTTCCCACACCCACACCAACCTATTTTTTATCCTCTCCCATCTTCACCTATATTTATTATTATTTACTTCATTTATACCTTTCTCTTCAGTGGGGACCCAATAACAGTTTGAACCATTCTCGTCCATTTTATCCTCACAAAAATTCAGTGAGATAGATTATTCTGAGAATAGAAGATCACTCAGTGCAGTTTGCAGATTTGAACCTCATCCCCACTATGAGGCAACAGGAACAGAGAAGGATGGAGGGAAAGAGAGGAAGTGAGCCCCAGATTTACCATACTGGCATTGCCCTTGCTGGAGGCTTCTCCCTTCTAGTAGCATTAGTGGCAGCTGAGCCTGCCCAACAGCTGGGAAATGGTGAGTAGGCTGGCAGGCTTCTGAACTCCTTTGAAGCTTGTCTGTTGCAGTGGCTGTTTCCTCCCCTGCCCTTGGGAATTTTATCTTTAAAAAAATGGCATTATGTTGTTATAACAGTATAGCATTATGTGTACTGGGTTCTCTTATTCCCAGCTTTCATTTAAAAAAAAAGAAAAGAAAAGAAAAGAAAGTCTCTAGCCCTCACCATTGTGTAGATATAAAGAAAAAGGCATATCTAAATCATGGAAAAGGATAGAGACTTATTTTTTAAAAATGAAACCTGGGAACTCAGAGACCCTGGTACACATGTTGTGTGTGAGTAGTGTGTGTGTGCAACCATCAAGTTGCAGCCAATTTATGGTGACCCCATAGGGTTTTCAAGGAAAGTGATTATGCAGAGGTGGCTTGCCATTGCTTTCTTCTTCCACCCAAGTATTGACCCTGCTTAGCTTCCAAGACCTGATGAGATTAGGTCATACTATATCATTCCATATCCCTGGCACATGTATTACTATACAGTTATATAAACATAATACTATTTTTAAACAAGATTTTTATTGGAATATATTCAACATTTTTAAACATAATTTCCAATTCAAGTTATAGATTATATCCCTTCCCCCCTTCCCCCCATAATAGGCTTCCAACACTGCTATTGCCAATAAAAAAAACAATAAAAGTAATCAAGTTTAAACTTATAACAATCTATAAACCAGGTAACTTATGTTTTATATACAAAAATCTAACTTAATCTAACGTAACTTCATTTTCAATAAGAATCAAGGTTATACATTTTCCCTTTCATTTTATGTTCAGTTTCCATATAGATTTTCAGGTCTTCCCATTCTTTTAAGTATTGTTCTGCCATTTGTCTGTTTAGTTTTTTAGTCATTTTATCCATTTCAGCTCAAAATAGCAGTTTCCTTAACCAGTCCTGTACATCCGGTACTTTATCCGCTTTCCACTGTTGTGCAAAGGCCATTCTCGCCAACGTGATCATATACCATAATACTGTTCTTTTTTCTTGCTTAATTTTTTCCATTGTCAAACCTAAGAGAAGAAGTTCTGGACTTTTTCTAATAGGGATTTTCAATATTTTCTGCATCTCACAATGAACATTTGACCAGTATACTTTTGCTTTCTCACATGTCCACCACATATGATAAAAAGAACCCTCTATTTTTTTACATTTCCAACATTTGTTACTCAAGTTCTTATCCATACTTATATTGGCAATCTTTTTTGGTGTCATGTACCACCTATAAAGCATCTTAAAACAATTTTCTTTTACGTTAACACAAGTTGATATTTTTAGAGCTTTTCTCCGCAAAAATTCCCAAGAATCCATTCAAATTTCCTTATTCATGTTTATAGCCCACTTTATCATCTGCTCTTTAACAGTTTCATCCAAAGTATATACAGTTAACAATATTTTATACAACTTAGAAATCACTTTTCTCCCTTTTTCCAACCAAATATCTTCAAACTCATCATTTTTAACTCTAAACCCACCTCTTTACAATCTTTTTTATAAATGTCTCGTATTTGTCCATATTGTAACCAACCATATTCAAATGTCAATTCATTATTTGGTTTTAAAACAAATTTCTTCCCTTCTTTTTGAAGCAGCTCTTGGTACGTTAACCAATCATTACCTTTATATTCTGAAAAAGGATGAATAACTGCAGCAGGAACAATCCATAGAGGTCTTTCATCGGGAATTGTATTCCTGTATCTGGTCCATGCTTCAAACAACGTTCTCCTTATATAATGATGCTTAAACATTGAATCCACCTTGTTTTTCCCATACCAAAGGTAGGCATGCCAGCCAAATCTGCAATCATGGCCCTCAAGGGCCAATAGTTTTCTATCTTCCAAATTAACCCAATCAGACAGCCAAGACATACATACAGCTTCATAGTACAAACGCAAATTTGGGACTTGAAAGTCACCTCTTTCTTTTGCATCATACATTATTTTCATTTTAATTCTTGGTTTCTTTCCTGCCCAGATAAATTTAAAAATTTCTCTTTGCCATTTCACTAGCACTTTCATGTCTTTCACAATTGGTATTGTCTGAAACAGAAACATTAACCTGGGCAGTGTAAGAAAAAGTTGCCTTTGATGTTTCTCACTGAATTCATTGTTGTATGTTTCCTACCCCGCTATGCGCTTGCGTAGGTATGCAGGCAGAAACGTGGGAGCTTCTTCCCTGCCGCTTCGCCTTATCACAGTGGCCTTGAATGTTGGCTTTGGGCTATTCTTGTGTAGATGAGAATTTTCCAGTCCTGGGAAGGCAAGGGGAGGGGGGGAGTAATCTCCCGCTCATAAAGTATTTCTCCCGCCGGGAGTTCCCGCGCGAGTGCTCAAGTTCCATTTGCTAGGCGCTTCATTGCATCACACTATAAGTTAGCTTGCTTTGCTTTGCCCCCTATTCCTGACAATGACCTCCTACTGTGGGTTTATAGCAAGATAATCCAATAAACCTTTCTTTGTGCAAGAATGACTGGATCTACTTGATTTTCAAAACCTGATAGAAATTGTCAGGAATCATCATCATTCCCACTACCGTCAGTTTCCGCCGTCTACCAAGATGAGCGGAGCGGGTACGGGAGCCACGGGAGCAGCTGCGGCGGTTACCAGTCCAGGAGCCACAGGCGCAGCGACAGTATCAACTACTCCAGGGGCCACGGGGACTGCAGCGGCGGCGGCCACTACAGGAGCCACAGGCGCAGCGGCGGCGGCCGCTACCTTAGGGGGCACGGTTCCTGTCACCACTGTGGCGGCCGCAGTGGTCACCCTCCCGACCACCACTACTGTGCCGGTGACTACCACCACTGTTTTGATCGCACCAGCATCGCAATCGGGAGCCGGAGTGTTGACCCCGCCAGTTCTAAGCACATTGGGGATTCAGTACGCTCTTCCAGTCTATAGCCCGGCCGGGCACCTGCCGTCTCAAGGAGGAGCGCTTCCCCGGACCTATGTTCCCGGAGTCCCAACGCCATGGGATAAAGGGGTGACCTATCGTAGGTCACGCGATTGGTCAAAGAACCTGTTGGATACTACCCAGTCGACATGGACTTTGCCGGGGAGCCAAAGCCGAGACAATTTGATTGATCCCAGAGGCAGTTTTGGACTTCCCCAGGGGAGAGTACCTCGAGGTTCTCCCAGAACGGGGTCGGGGTCAGATACCGAAGCTCGCATGGACTCTATCCAAGAGGACACCCGACGTCTGGTGAAGGACATGAGCAAGCTAATGCAATCCCTACCACAGATGATGGACCAAGCTATTCGGGCGCATCCGCTGACACAGCCTAGACCAGCACCAGCCCCGACGCCACCGTTGATACCGGGACGACCACCTCCTCCCCTCCTCCGGGCGCCCGAGGGCCAGGCCAACCAGCACCTCCGGGTCCAGGACCGGGCCAGCCGGCACCAGCTCCGCCTCCACCAGTCGGGCCAGCACCAGGTCCAGGGCCAGGCCAACCAGGGCCACTCCAGCCGCCTGCTGCACCTCCGCCCCAACCACCGGCTCCGGTCCCTCTTATGCAGCCGATCCCGGTTATGGCTCAGGCCCCCCAGTAATCCGACCTAAGGATATGCTTGAAATCACATTTGATGGAGATCCAGAGACTGTGTCTTTTTTCATATTGCAAGTCGGAAAATTTGTCCAAAGATGGGGCCATATTTTCCCAGATGAAGAACAGCAGGTGGAGTTTATCGCGTCCAGATTCCGAGGGAGTGCGACAAGCTGGTATGTTGCTCTCCATGATCTGGAGGCTGCGGAGCTGGGGAATGTAGATGACTTCATGTGGGCTTTGAGAAACCGCTTCGAGGATTCGGGGCGGCGGAAAAGGCAGAAGCTTTCCTTCGTACCTTCAGACAAGGTAAACTCTCAGTGCGAGAGTATTCCAGAGAGTTTCAAAGGCATGCTGTGAAAATTCGGGATTGGACTGATGCAGTTCTGGCCCAGCAATATCGAATGGGTCTAGCAGTAGACATCCGCAATAACATCCTCAGCTCTCAGCAGCCTCGTACCCTCCAAGGTTGGATGGAGGAAGCCGAAAAGGCCGAGAGTCGTCTACGCATGATGAAACTGGACTCATCGTTCGGTTACCACCGTTCGACTCCGACGGCGGGCCAAGCCAAGTCCAAACCAGCAACCACCCCAAGTGGAATGAGGGATCAGCGTATGCGGCAGGGACTCTGCCTGCGATGTGGGGAAAAGGGACACTTCGCAGCTGCTTGCCCGAAAGGAGACCCCAATCGGGCCCTACAACAAGAAGAACCCAGAAGATGGATGAACCCCACCCCGAAGAAAGGCACAGCTAAACCACGCAACCCACGGGCCCTTTTCGCGGGGCCGGACCAACTGGATAACTTCTTGCTGGAAGAAGAGAATGAGGTGCAGGGAAATGAAATGGTCCTGTTTGTGAATGGCGCTACACAACAGGACCCAACAACTGAGGCGCCTAAACTGGTGAGCAATTACCCCTCTCTCTTCTTTGTGACTGTCCTAGTAATGAACCCAGCAATGATGACCCACATTCGGGTTCGAGCCCTCATTGACTCGGGGTGTGGGAGGGACCTCATAAACCCGTCTATGGTGGTAGGGCTAGAGGCAGCCGTGGTCAACTTGAAAGACCCAATAACTTTTACACAGATGGATGGGTCTCCAATGAAAGAGCCATGCCGTTTTGAGACTGTCCCGCTAAGAATAGGCATTGGTGCCCACTGGGAGCTACGTTCATTTGTGATAGCTCCTCAAGCCCAATTTCCCTTAGTATTGGGTAGCCCTTGGTTGCATGGACACAACCCTTACATTCTATGGGAAGAGGGGGATGTTCAATTTATCTCACAGAAATGTGCTGAACACAAATGGGACCCAGGGTGGGGACACCTTCCCTGCAATGAACCTCCACGCGCTTGCTTAGCAATGGAGGACCTGAACCGCATCCCTAGGGATTACCAGTATTTGACGAGGGTGTTTGAGGAGGAGGAGGCGGATGAACTACCCCCCCACCGCAACTCTGACTGTGCTATTGAAATTCTTCCGGGACAGAAATTGCCAAAAGGGAAAATTTATGCCATGAGTCCTGGTGAGAAGCAAGAACTGCGCCGCTTTATTGATAAAAATCTGGCTCGTGGATTTATCAGGCCAGCGTCGTCCCCGTTCGCAGCACCTGTATTGTTCTGTAAAAAAAAAGATGGGGGCTCAGACTCTGCACGGATTACCGGGGTCTTAACGCAGTGTCTGCAACCAATGCCTACCCAATGCCCCTCATCAAAGACTTATTGGCGGAGGTGGCAAAAGGGAAAGTGTTCTCTAAACTGGATTTGAGAGATGCCTATTTTCGAGTTCGCATCAGAGAAGGGGATGAGTACAAAACTGCATTTAATACCCCGCTGGGGCAATTTGAATATCGGGTGATGCCATTCGGTTTACAAGGGGCACCAGGGGTCTTCATGAACTTAATCAATGAGGTCCTACACCCCTACTTATTCAAGGGGTGGTCGTTTACTTGGATGATATCTTGGTCTATACCCCAGATCTAAAATCCCACACCATACTCATGCGAAAAGTACTGGAAAGGCTTTTAGACAACAAACTATTCGTGAAACTGTCAAAGTGTGAATTTCATCAGGAATGTATTGACTTTCTGGGGTATCGCATATCCTCTGAGGGGTTGGAAATGGACCCAAAGAAGGTCCAGGATGTGGTAATGTGGGAGCCCCCAAAACCAGACGACAGCTCCAAAGTTTTCTCGGTTTCGCCAACTTTTACCGTCAATTCTTACCCCATTTTGCCCAAGTTGCCCTTCCCCTTACCGAACTTCTAAAGACTAAGGGGAAGGGATCCAAGGCTTCAATGCCAGGGGCCCCTTTGAACTGGACACCTCAGTGTCAATATGCATTTGATCAATTAAAACGGCTGTTCACGTCTGAGCCAATACTAGCACACCCCGATGAGACAAAGAAATTTGTGGTCCAAGTTGACGCATCAGATACTGCTATGGGTGGGGTGATTTTACAAGAGAACGCGCAGGGACAGCTACAACCCCTAGCTTATGTATCAAGAAAATTCAATGATACCGAAAGGTTCTGGCCCATTTGGGACAAGGAAGCTGCATCTATACGTTTAGCATTAATCACATGGAGGCATTGGTTAGAGGGTTCCCAAGTACCGTTTGAAATATGGACTGATCATAAAAACCTTGAGGTACTACGGAAACCCCGAAATTTAAATGCTAAACAATTTAGGTGGGCTGAGTTCTTCTCCAAGTTTCAATTTACTCTTCACCACTTTCCAGGGAAGGCTAATCACCTGGCGGATGCTCTTTCCCGTCTTCCCCAACATTTCAGTAAGAGGGTGGAGGTACAAGAATCTATGTTTACCCCAGAACAACTGGTTGGTGCAGTTGTAACCCGCAAAGCCAAACGAACCTCGGAGAATCTTATCCAAACTTTACCCTGGGAGAAACAATTTCTCACTGACATCACCCCGCAAGAAACAAGTGAGTTGCGAGGCAGGGATGATGTGAGATGTGAGCCAAACGGTTGCTGGTTTAAGGGGAATAAGATGTTTGTTCCTGCAGCCACTCGATCCCAAATGTTGCAAACAGTTCATGACTCAAAATCTGCAGGGCACTTCGGATATGTGAAATCCTTAAAACTTCTGCAGCGTGGGTTCTGGTGGCCCCGAATGAAACAGGAGCTATCACTCTATATACAGTCATGCCCAACATGCAACCGTTGTAAAAACCGACCAGGGAAACCTCCAGGTCTCCTACAGCCTCTCCCCACCCCGACCCGACCCTGGGAAGTAATTTCGATGGACTTTATCACTGATCTTCCCCCTTCTAGACAGATGACGGTCATTTGGGTGGTGGTAGATTTGTTCTCAAAGCAAGCACATTTTATACCGTTCCCTGGTTTGCCAACTGCCAGGGCTTTGGCCAAGGCATTCCTTCAACACATTGCCAGACTACATACATTACCACTGAAAATAATATCCGATAGGGGAAGTCAATTTGTTTCTAAATTGTGGTCGGAATTAATGACCCTCATGGGTATTGAACGTGCTCTCAGTACTGCCTATCACCCTGAAACTGATGGGCAAACGGAGAGAGTAAACCAGACATTGGAGCAATACCTGAGATGTTTTTCTAATTATCAACAAGACAATTGGGTTGATTTACTGCCATTAGCGGAGTTTGCATACAACAATTCATGGCACGCTTCAACGAAGATGTCACCATTCAAAGCGGCCATGGGTTATGACAGCCCCCTCTCCCCTTCTTGCAGCCGGGGGAAGGGGTGGGGAAAGCTTCAGTATGGTGTAAAACTTTTCGTGAGTCTTGGCCCCTAATTATTGAGACTTTGAATGAAGCCAAGGCACAGTACAAGAAACAAGCAGATAAAAAAAGGGCAGGGGGATGGAATCTGAAACCAGGGGACTCTGTCTATCTATCTACAAAAAACTTAAAGTTGCAGCAACAGTCCAGAAAACTGGCTTGGAAATTTATTGGTCCTTTCAAGGTGTTAAGATGTATAAATCCAGTGACTGTTCAGCTAGATCTGCCTAAGTCTCTTAAAGCTATACATCCAATTTTCCATTACAGCCTCCTCAAACCTGCGTTACCCCCGACTAAATGGCAAACTACGATGCCGGAGCCTCCCCCCCCTCTGATGATTGATGATGAGGAACACTACGAGATTGCGGATATCCTTGACTCTAAGATTTTACGTGGACAACTTCTGTACTTCGTCCAATGGGTACATTTCGGGCCCCAGCATAAAGAATGGGTGAAAGTTTCCGATATCAATGCACCTGAACACTTGCGAAACTTTCACAATCGATACCCTCACAAACCCGGGGGCCCATGTTCTCTCCTTCCTAAGTGGCGGGTGGGTGGTGTTTTGGGAAGGGCAGAATGTAAGAAAAAGTTGCCTTTGATGTTTCTCACTGAATTCATTGTTGTATGTTTCCTACCCCGCTATGCGCTTGCGTAGGTATGCAGGCAGAAACGTGGGAGCTTCTTCCCTGCCGCTTCGCCTTATCACAGTGGCCTTGAATGTTGGCTTTGGGCTATTCTTGTGTAGATGAGAATTTTCCAGTCCTGGGAAGGCAAGGGGAGGGGGGGAGTAATCTCCCGCTCATAAAGTATTTCTCCCGCCGGGAGTTCCCGCGCGAGTGCTCAAGTTCCATTTGCTAGGCGCTTCATTGCATCACACTATAAGTTAGCTTGCTTTGCTTTGCCCCCTATTCCTGACAATGACCTCCTACTGTGGGTTTATAGCAAGATAATCCAATAAACCTTTCTTTGTGCAAGAATGACTGGATCTACTTGATTTTCAAAACCTGACAGGCAGAACATTCATTTTGACAATGGCAATTCTTCCAAGAAGAGATAGTTTATTATTCAGTTAGTCACTATTTTCCCAGAGGGATAACAGCAATAGTTCCAGCTTATTTGGTAAGAGATATTGAATTGATATGCTCAATTATCATGTTCCAAAAACATCTTATTCTCGGGCATGACCACCAGCAATGTATGAAGGAGGCAAATGACCCGCAACCTTTCCAGCATAAGGGGCTCATAGAAGGATATATGCAGTGTAGCATTTGTTGGATTTGTTGGATCTTTACCCTGCTTTGGAATAACCGATATAGCTGCCTCAGACCAGTATCTAGGAAGTTCGCCTTGAGTTAGGACATAGTTACAAACTTCTGCTAAGGAACCTGAAAGGATATGTGAAAAAAAAAGTAATATTCTGATGGAAACCCATCCCTACCTGGGCTCTTATTGGTTTTGAGTGATTTAATTATTTTGGATATCTCTTCAGGCATGACAGGACTTTCCATGAGTTCCTTATGGCACGTCTATTTTGATATGTCCAAACATTGTAGCTCTAATATACTCTCTAATTCGAGTGGGGTCTGAGTTTCCTGATTTATAGAGAGTTTTATAAAAGGTTACAAAAGAGTCCATAATTTTTTGTGTTTGTTTGCAGGATCCCTCTGTTGTCTTTCAGCATGGCTGTTTTATTTGAAGAGGACTGTTGATTAATTTTCCAGACCAGGAGTTTCAATGTTCAAGGAGAGGAATGCCAGTATTTCTGCTTAATCAATAGTAATTTTTTATTTATTTGAGTAGTTTTCAGAGATTCTAGAACTTTCCTCTCAGCTAGTAGGAGTTTGTAGTTTTTTTTTGCTGTTTGTTCTTTTGTGGTCTGACTCTAGTTTTCGTATGTTTAATAAAGTTTTTTCTCTGAGATCATTGCATTGTTTTTTACGATATGAGGCAATGGCTGTTAACTTGCCACAGATTGTAGCTTTATTCACCTCCCAATTCGTGTTTACAGGTAGATCATCACTACTATTCTCTTTAAAGTAATTTTGAAGGTCCTTTTCTATTTCCTGGTATGTTAATTCACTAAGTAGTAAAGAGGTGTTTAGCTTCCAATATATAAAACAGGAAATGTCATCTATGAGTTTCAAAGAACCTTCAACCCACACATGGTCAGACCAAATTGGTGTGCCTATGCCCATTGTCTTAGAGTCGTTTATTAAAGAGAAGGAGACCAAAACGAGATAAATTCTGGTATAAATTTCATGTCTACTCGAAAAATATGTGTAGTCACTGTCTTTGGGGTGATGGATATGCTAAATGTCATGTAGATCAAATCTTTTAAGTAGGGCGGCGAAATTCAAAGTGGAGTTCCACTTGTGCACCAATTTCAGCTATTTCTTATGTGTTCTATCTATTGTTGGATCTATTATCTGATTGAAGTCACCCCCAATTATGACTTCACCTTCCCTGGACACTTCCAGCTTGTTAAAGACCTCTTCTATAAAAATAGGTTGAGTTTGGTTAGGCACATATATTGTTGCTACAGTCATCTTTTTTTCCTCTAAAAGCCCCTTCAGGAAGATAAATCTGCCACTGGGATCTATTACAGAGTCCTTAAGGGTGAATCTGGCATTTTTCGAGAAAAGTATAGCAACTCCTCTCAGTTTTGATGTACCAGCAGCTAAGTATTCCTATTGAAACCAGCGTGACTTAAAGAGTTGAGAATCAGTTTTGTTAATATGTGTTTCTTGAAGGAATGTTATGTCCGGGTGTAGTTTAACTAAATTAGCTGACACTGTCTTCATTTTGATTTTGTTATTCAACACATGGACTTTGTTATTAAACTCCCTACAGTTCATGGAGATAATTTTTATATCAAAAACCATTTTTTATGGATTTTAAAGGATCTGATGTAACTAGGACACCTGTGAGGCATTCTATACATAAAACCAGTTAATATAGCTTGCGTCTTTTCCAGGAGAATCCAAAGAAGAGGACATGGCATAAAAAATCCTTTATGAGATACCAAGCAGAGAGAACTACCAGTGACTCTAAAAGCCAGACCTTTTCTATTAAGTTTAGAGTTCTAAGGTTGTTGTAATTTATGAAATTTTTGGACCAACTGGGACTTTTCAACATTGAAAGTAGATGCCAGTGAGCAATATTATAATGTAGGTCTACCCCTCCCCCCTCTATCCCCTCCCCACAACCCATTCCCCACAGTAAAAGAAACAAAAAATACAAACAGCTTAGTGGAAAGTACACCAGCTCTACAGGAAGGACCCATGGCAAAGAAGGTATCCACCTTCTAGTTCTAGGGTGCATGGAAGAGATTAAAGGAAACTTATTCATTATCTGAATAAATAATGCTTATACATTTCTAAGCTCTAAATCATCTAAGAACTCCTGTGCCTAATTAATTTGAAGCAGGTATAGGGATCTTGCTTCCTTTGTGTGGAGTGACCAACTGATCCCTCTTCCTCTTAGATAATTTCTTCAGATGGTCATTAATAGGCTCCACATTTAGTTGCTGCAGCAGGATGTTCCCTGTGTTAAAATCTTTGATGAAGTATACTTTCCCTTGGTATTTCATCTTCAATGTTCCCGCTCCCACCCAGGTACAGGGAACATTCAGATCTTTTAGCTTGGCAGTGAATGGTTTCAGCTCTCTCCTCAGTGTTAGAGTCTCGGGAGATAGATCTTGCAGGATCTATATTTGTTTATCACCAAAGAGGAGGTAACCCTTTTCTCTGGCAGCTGATAATATTTTCCTCTTGGTGTATAGGGATGAAAAAGAGGCCAGAATATCCCTTGGAGGTCTTATCTTTGGGTTCGCCAGAGAGCCTGGTCTGAAGGCATAATCAATAAAGAAGGACGTTCCTTCCTCAAATCCTACCACACCTGACAGCCATTTAAACAAAAAGACACAGAGATCTGAGGTATTTTCTACTTGCTCATCCAAGCCATGAAATTTTAAGTTGGAATGGTGGGAGATGTCATCAAGGTTCATGGTTTTGGTTTTAAGATCATTACAGTCTTTTTTTAATCATTGTGTTTCATCCTGTAGACCATAGCCTAACTCCAGTGCTGTGTCTGCCATTTTTGCCACCTCCTGGAAGGTTCTCTAGTTTGGCTGTTATAGGGTCAATTATTTTTCTGATTTTAAGGAGCATAGAGTCTTCAAAATTATTAAATAAGCCCATTAGGCCCAATTTTTTCAACGGTTCCTCACCTCCATGCACTGGGATTGTTGAGACTGCCATTTTTTGCTTGATTGTCATCTCGAGTGAGTGGAGACGTTTCTTCTCATTGGAAGGAAAGTAGGAGAAAGATACCACTGGAACTGGTCTCAATTTAGAGCCAGACGATTTGCCCATCACAGGTATGATGTATTATTGGTTTCCTGGTGCTTTTGCTGTTTTAATTTTATCACAGGGGTGGGTCGGGATTGGGAGCTTCACTCCTCTGTGTCTACTATCTCCTCGTGATGCCCCAACCCCCTCCTGTTTTAAAATTTAAGGAGCCAGAGGTGGAGGTCAGGTTTACCTGACCATCAGCTGTTAGCCAGCATCTCTCCTGCTGAATACAAGCTGTTTCCTGGGCTGGCTTTCTCCCTCTCCACTACTCCACCTCCCAAACACTCCCCAAAATCTAGGAGATATTTTTTGTTACTTACTTTTGGAATTTTGGGAGTGCTTTACATCATTTCAGATATCCCTGAGCTACCAACCCAAAATTGCTAATTTCAGCTGTAATTTTGGCTTGGGTATATCTGAATGCACTCCCCTAGGAGCAACAGCAGGCTTCTCCTCTTTGGCTGACTTCCCTTTGCCTTATTAAAGGCCTGCCCTATCTTTAGTAGGGTTGCCAGCCCAGCACTGGCAACCAGTGAGAGCTCGATTGGGTCAGGGACGTGTAAATTAATGTCGTCCTGACACAATGATACTACAACCTTGTTTGTGCTGGAAGGGTAATGCTAATTCCTCACCCCCCCCCCATTTTTCTTTGCTGCCCTAGTGAGTGGCCATGGGGAACAAAGCCTGCTAGTGGGACATCTGGCAGCCCTAGTCCTTGGTGGCTCCACTGCTCTGGAACCCCAATGAGATCTGAGCAATTCCTCTGCCTCTGCATTTCAGCTGTGATTCATCCCCTCAGTTTCTCATCCCAGATCCAACCTCTCTTCCAGCTGTGAAAGATCCAGTTACTGTCAGTCAGTTTACCATCACCACCTTAAAGACCGCCTATGGCACTTTGGTGGCACTACCTGTGTTGCTGACTTTGTAACTAGATGCTGAAGGTGACTCCTCAGATCCCCTTGGAGTCAGGCAGCTCAAAGATCCCTTTGGAGTACTGGACAGGGAATACCAGAGACAAGGTCAAAACAGACAGAGCTCTTCTTACAGGGGCTACTGTAAGCTCTTGGAGGATTGGCTACATTAAGGGTATGTCACCTAATATGCAAAGGTATTCCTGCTACAAAAAGAGCCCTGGAATGCACAGACCAACATCTGCCTGCTGTGTTCTGCTTTCTGCCATCTTGCTAGTTTTGAGAAAAACAACTTCTCTAAGAAAGGAGTTTCAAGTTGTTTCATTTCCAGTATATCAGTGTTACTTTCAGGTACTTCATATCCTCTGAAAGAAACTTCTGTTTGAGTAACTAACTCTGCATCATAGCACAGCACATGGAAATGGAACATAATGTCATGACTGTAGATAACAAAATATTCTGCCTTTCCTGTTCTGCTGCCCACTGGGAACTCCCATAGTCAGAGATGCAGTACTGTACATTAATCTTCCCAGCATTACACAGGACATCTGTAACTCAATTCCCCTGCATGCTCAAAATCTAATATGTCCAATTTCTGAAAGATAAGAAACAAGGAAGATATTGTTAATCAGTCACATATTTCTCACTGGGAGTCAGGTTCAGGAACATAACACGGCAGCATGGAGGATAAAATAATAATGCATGGTGAAGTCAGAAATGTATTAAGGACAATAACCTTGTTATAATTGAAGAATTACTTGGGGACAAGAAACAAAGAGGAATGATTCCTGCTGTGTTCTCTCCAGAGTACCGGACAGTAGTCAAAAAGTGGTATAAGGAAAATGTGATAACACATCGCTTCTCGTCTCACAGCTGAATATGTGCACAGCCTTAATTGAAAAGCATCGTGTTTGAATTAATATGATGTGATATGAAAGCTCTGTCTATGGGATGATTCTTACATGCATGCACATCACTTTTTCTTTCATCATTTGAAGGACTCTGGGCCCAGACAAAGTGGTCCTTCCTTTAGACATTCCCCCAACCTCTGTATGCATATATATAAGGATTCTGTTTCTTTCCTCATCCATTTGATAACTGGATGAGGATGCATCTGCAGGCAGGGTACCAGTAAAGTCCCAGAAATGACAATTGCAGATAGGCACACAGACACACAAAAAGATATAAACATACTATCATACATACAATCAATGCAATTAACAGCTTTTAACTGTTTAATACTCTATTAACTGATCCCAATGTGAGTAATTAAACTTTAGGGATAGTATTTTGTAAAAGATACCTACACTTTCTCTAGGGACCTGTCCAATGCCATTAATGTGTGTTACAGTGCTAATTCAGGAGCACAGGCAGTATAATGCTGATATATCAACCGTTGCCCTATGTGGTCAGAATACACGTATATCCTAGGTATGTGCCTGTGTGTCTTTCCAATTGGAGATCACATTCATACTCATACCAAAATTGCCTAGTGTGAGGCAGCAATCTTCCTTCCATCATCCCTCATTCCTTGTCTGGACAGCTGCTGGCTTCAAAGCAAAATAAATGACAATACCAATCATGAAGTACAATCAGGTCCCTTGCCAATACTGATGTCTAGGCATCAGAACTGCAAATAATCTAAAGGGGGAAAGAATCGTACTATGCATCATTCACCAGATGGAACTCTGATGTGAAAAGCCTTGAGGCTCAGGAGATATACTGACAGTCAGAGTAGGCAATACTGACTTTGATAGACCAGTGCTCTGACTGGATAAGGGATATCCATGTTTTCATGATAATTGTCTTGGGATAGGCAAAAACATGCTTTAGAGTGAGTTCCCATTTATAGAAGAAAAGGGGTGGTGGCTTGGGAACCAAAAGGGCAAGTACAAAGACCAGATGTGGGTATTGGAGTAGGTGGTTTATGAGCCCAAATAAATTTGGGATGAATCTAGTAGGAAAAGGACACTGTAATACTTGGGGATCAAATTAAAACCTTGGAAAATGGAACAGAAGTTGTTGACTCAAATATGGGCATAGATCTTAAGAAATGAATTTTGATATATTGATAGCAGCTGAGTCTGTTGTAGCAAAAGTCTCACTGATAAGATTTGGGGTCCTTGATTAATCATGTGAATGCCAGTTCTAAGTGAAGTAGGACTTGTCAGGCAATTCCCTATTTATTCAGCCCCCCACTGGGTGACTGTAGAGTGCCACCAACAAGTGGCTTTCAAGGCAAGTGAGAAGAAGAGGTGGTTTGCCATTGCCTTCCTCTGCCAAGTTTTCCTTGATGATCTCCCTTCCAAATACCGACCCCGCTTAGTTTCCAAAATCCGTCAAGATCGGGCTTCACCAGATTGCTTTTGCTCCCCCTGTTATTTATTACCATTTAGAAAATTAACTAGTTCCCTTTCCACAGAACTGTTCAAGGGGGATGTTGTGGTTTGGACTAAAGGACTATAAGAGAGGGGACATTACCAATGTGCCAGGCACGCCTCAAAGGGAAGGGCATTCCAAAGGGGACACCACTGAAAAGCCCTTTCTTGAGTTACCACCTCACCTCTGCAGATGGGGGGCACAAAGAGCAGTTCCAAAGAGGTGGTCTAGATAGAATGATAGGAGGCAGTCCTTCAGGTACCCTGGCCCCAAGCCTTTTAGGGCCTTCAGGGTGACAGCCAGAACTCTGAATTGTGCCCAGAAATAAATATGGGGATAAGCAGGACTCAACACCAGTATGCACAGAACATTATGAGAAGAAAGTAGATGTGGCAGGCAACAGCTTTGGTGAACCTAAAAGGAATTTCTGCTTGTCTGTAGTGTACCACCATGGAGAAAGATCAAATTTAGAGTTTTCCCCAGCTGCAACAAAAGTGAGCAACCCAAATAATAGTCTGCATACCATGCCATTATTAAGACAGTTTGCCATTTTGCCTAAGCTACGCTAGTAATGTAATAACAGCAACCTAATTTCAACTGTATCGTATAATTAATTAACAGTTCTCATGGGCATCCTGGCTCACACATTAAGATTCAGGAAGCATTTTAAAATCCTCTTATTCAAACTGTGCTGTCTCCAAATGTCTTTGCTCAAAGGGAAAAAACTTTAAAGAAGAGTTCTTTCTGGTTCCTTTAAATTTATCACTAGCAGGTTCCTGCTAAGTAAGTGGTTGGAAAATAAAACAATTTATTCACCCTGTCTAAGTATCCTGGAGCAGCATGCCTCCTAAGTGAGCGTCCAGCTCATTGTCTGTTATGACTCTTCCTCAATGACCCAGAGTAAAAAAAAAGATTGTTCTTCACCACTTTTGATGCTGCATTTAACTGAAATACAATATGAGAAGAACATCTCTTGGCTTCAGACGATCTGGCTACTACAGATAATTGCCATCTTTATATATACAGTGTAACCCCATCTTAAAAATAGTTGGGCTTGTACAAATGTGGTTCTGCAACAGTTGACTGCTTCTCAATCCGCCTGATTCAAGCTTGGTGAAAAATAAAAAAGGTACTCTTACTTATGACACTGTGAACTTTGCAGAAAATCTATCTGCAATGCCATTTTCCCCAAGCATCTCATGCACTACAATTTGGTCATAATTGCGACTGAAAGCCAGTAGCATTTTGAGGAGTTTTGCATCTGTACAGTTTGTAGTATGCAGTACTGCAGCTGGCCAGATAACCATTACTAGGACATACTCAGAATTTACTACATTGCTGGGGTGTTGTAATGTCACCATGGGCAAATCCTTTGCCATTTTAAAGTCTGCTATGTGTAAGATTGCCCAACACATTTCTCATTCAGTTTAGAACAACTCCCTGGGCACACTTTAATTTAGGAGTCAAGCAGATAAAATGGGCTAGGCTAAAATGCTAGAGATAAACCTCTCTGTTTTCTCTCTTCCATCCCTGCAGGGCTGAAACAACCATTTGTCAATTTATATTCCCTTCCACATCATGTTAGTGGATAGCTGTGAGAAAGCAGTGGAAGAACACTCATGCATAGAACACTGGCAATATAGTTCAGAGGAGTTTTGAACTCTTGATACAAATTAAACAGTGGCCTACCACTCCACTAAACTAAAGTCTCAAGCCTTCCTCCAGCCTAAGGAGCTTTCTTCCAGCTTCAGTGGTTCTTTCTCCAATGCGAAGAGCCACTTAAACAGGAGGAAAGTGTCTTAGGCTGGGAGAAGGATACTGTCCATTGGGTTGGAGCCAGACCAGAAGTTTCCACAGGCACAAAGATTTCCATTCACAGAATAAGATTTTTCTATTACCCCCCTAACTCAGCAGCCACAAATGCCCTCCTAAATCCTTTTTCTTTGGAGGAAAGGAGATCCCCAAGTACAAGATTTCAGGAGCATTTGGAACTGCTGTAGTAGGAGGGCAACTGTGCAGTGCTCTGTGAGGAAGAAATCCTTTCCAATGAAATTGTGATTTGAGCAGAACAGCAGTTCCACATTGCTGATTGCTATTGATATATGTTGCATTGGTAACGTTCAGTTTGGTTCCATTTGGCAGACAGATCTTATATTGGAGTTCGGATATTGTAATTAATAACCACATGCCAGCAAAATGGACACAGGGGAACTTTCAACTGCCATGTGAATGTTGAAGGCCAGTAAAAAAAAAAAAAATCTCTGACAAGCATCAAGAAAAACAAGAAGAGGAAGCCAGTTGGGAGGCAGGTGCCCCTAAGGGCCAAAGCATTCTGAAGGTGCCAGCCTGCAAACAGGTAAGATCTGGAGTTGCTAACCTCCAGGTGGGGTCTCTAGAGCTCTTGGAATTGCAACTGATCGCTAGACTACAGAGATCAGTTCCCCTGGAGTAAATGACTGCTTTGAAGGGTGGACTATATGGCATTATACCCTGCAGCGTTTCCTCCACTCCCCAAAACCCACTCTACCCAAGCTCTGTCCCCATATCCAGAAATTTCCGAACCCAGAGTTCGACAGCTGCCTGTACATGTGCTTTTTCTGTTGTGGTTCCCACTTGTGGAATGACCTGCCTGAGGAGGTTAGGAAGGCACCCACATTTCTGTCATTTTGCAGTATATGAAAATTGTTTGGGAACACATTTCTATAAAGGGAATGAGGCTGTGGTATAATGGTCACATGACCACAGAAACATCTTCAGACAGTGCTGACTCTTTGGCTTAGAAACGGAGATGAGCACCGCCCCCTAGAGTCAGATTCAACTAGCTTTCGAGCAAGGAAACCCTTACCTTTTTATAATGGAAATGGTTCAGGAGGGGGGTTTCATCAAGGGGACAGAATTGTAGATTATAGGGGAGGCGTGGCTGGCGGCATGGCGAGACACATGCGCTTGAGCGCGGTGGCGACTTCTCGATCTTCAAAGGGGTCCTTTGATCATCAAAAGGACCCCCTGCCATCCCAGGAAGGGTTGGGCAGCAGCAAGGGGCTTGAACCGTATCCCTGTGTGAGTTGCAACTCACGGGGTGGTCTGGTTCACCCCCGACGCGGGATCGAAGTCTGGGCTCAGTTCGTCTGAGCAAAGCCAATGCTTCTGCACTGGGGGGGGAGAGAAACCTTGGTGAATGAGTGCTTCTGTGAGTATCCGTGGAACAAAGTAAATGGGTTAAAAGGGCGATTTTACATAATTAGCCCAAGGAAGTAGCACAAGAGGGGAGGGCTCTCCCCCCTGAAGAATAGCTGGCTTGTAAGCATGAATTAAAGGAGCTTGGCGAGAGAACGGAGAAAAGGATGAAAGTTAAAGTGAAATTCCATCAGAAAAGAATGGAGCTATGGAAGCTGAGATAGGAAAGTGAGCCGGCTAATGAAACTTTGTAGGCTGGTTGTCAACGGTTTGGGAAGGGAAAGCTGAGGTGAATTGTATGGGATGCGTTCAAGGCATTTGCTAGAGGTCTGTTGATAAAAGAAACGGCAAGGAAGAATAGGAAAAGAAATGAGGAATATTTTAATCTGAAGAAAGAAATATGGGAGCAAGAGAAGCAAGAAATGGAGGTAGGAAAAGGATGCTTTGACAGAAGAGCTAAGATTAAACTTCTTACACATAGAATGAATTGTTTGGTGACTGCAGAAATAGCAAAGAAAATGAGTTATGTCAAAAAAAATTACTTTGAAAATGCAAACAAACCAACTAGATGGCTGGCTTACCAACTAAGAAAGCAGTCGGAAAGGGCATAGATAAAGTCTGAAAGATAAAAATGGGGTGGAAAGAAATGGAATTCAAGATTTGAAGAAGATCGTGGAAGACTTTTACAAAGATTTGTACGCAAAAAAGAATATAACCAGAGAAAATATATGCCATTACTTGCAAGGGTGTTTAATCCAAAAATTTTCAGAGCGGGATCAGAAGATCTTAAACCAACTGATTACAATGATGGAAATGGTGGAAGCTCTTAAAAGACAGAATAAAGGTAAAGCACCTGGGACTGATGGTTTACCAGTGGAGTTCTATGCAACTTTTGAAGATATATTGCTCCTACAACTACATGAAGTTTATAAGAAAACTTGGGAAGGAGAAGAAGTGCCTGATACATGGAGTGCCTTGATCTCATTGATACATAAGCAAGAAACAGAAGGGAATGATATTAAGAATTACAGACCGATCTCCCTATTAAACGTGGACTATAAGATCTTTGCCTCTATCATGGCGGATAGGCTGAAACGTATTTTGACAAAGGTGATTCATAGAGATCAATCAGGATTTTTGCCGAAAAGGCAAATAAAACAAAATGTAAGGCGGTTACTGAATGTTTTGGAATACTATGAAGCACACCCTGAAAAAGAGATGGTGATTTTTTTAGATGCGGAGAAGGCCTTTGATAATTTGGACTGGATGTTCATAATTGAAGCATTTAAGAAGGTGGAAGCAGGAGAGCAATTTATCCGAACAATTCAAGCCATTTATTCAAGGCAGAGAGCAGCGGTCATGATAAATGGGGAACGGACCGAGCAATTCCAGATACAGAAAGGGAAAAGACAAGGCTGCCCTCTATCACCGTTGTTATACATTTTTGCTTTGGAGGTGGTGACGGAGGAGATAAGACAGAATCCAGAAGTGAAGGGCCTGAAGATACAAGGAGAACATTATAAGCTATTAGCATATGCAGATGACCTTGCATTTATACTGGAAGAACCCAGATCCTCAATAGTGGAATTAAATAAGATACTGAAAGACTATGGGCAAGTAGTTGGACTAAAAATCAACTTGGCGAAGATGAAAATTTTAACCAAAAATATGGCTTTGGAACAGAGAGAGCGTCTACAAGAAGAATCAGGATACAAACTTTGTACGAGGATAAAATATCTAGGAATTAAGCTGACAAATAGATGTAGCTCGTTACAAGAAGACAACTATAAAGAATTATTGAGAGTAACAAAACAAGATTTGGAGAAATGGAAAAATTTAAGGCTCTCATTAATGGGTAGAATTGCCCTGATACAGATGAATGTTTTACCAAGATGGATTTTTCTGTTCCAAACAATTCCTATCTTGAAAAATTTTGCAGTGCTGAAAGAGCTGGAACAAAGTACCTCTAAGTTTGTTTGGCAAGGAAAGAGAGCAAGAATTAGGCTTAAAGCACTACAAGATGCTAAAGAAAGAGGAGGGTTTGGTCTTCCCAATTGGACGCTGTACTACAGAGCTGGAGCTTTGGCTTGGGTTAAAGAATGGGTTATGCTAGAAGATAGAAGACTTCTAAAACTGGAAGGCCATGATCTTCTGGAAGGATGGCATGCATTCTTGTGGGATGAGAAAGTAGCAACATGCAAATACTTCAGACAACACTGGATACGAGATTCATTATGTAGAATATGGGAGACCATTCGGAAAAGGTGGTTTACCAAGACTTCAAGATTAGTGGCTCCTGTGGAAGCAGTGACTTTACCTAGGCTGTATGCTGAGAACCCCCGCAAAGGTATTTGGACATTATAAATGCAAAGGGGGACCTGGTTTTGGGTGACGATGTTAGTTGGTGGCATAGAGTCCAGATCCAATCAAGATATAAGAGAGAGAAAAAAATAGGGTTTGAGAAGACACTAACGGATTTAGAGAAAATACTGTTTGAACCAGAAGAGAAATTTATAAAAAAAAATGTATTCATTGTTGTTGGCTGATTGTATGGCAGATGAAACGGTGAAAATAATATGATTCAATGGATGCAAAACTTTGGGTACAATATTGAGCTGGATAATTAGGACTGGATATGGAAAATAAATGTGAAAATAACTAGGGCGGTCCCGTACAGAGAAAATATGTATAAAATGCTGTATAGGTGGTATGTTACACTGGATAAACTGGCAAAATATGATGAGAAATGTTCTAATAAATGTTGGAAATGTAATGCTAAGACAGGTTCACTGTACCATATGTGGTGGACATGTGAGGTGACAAAAAATATTGGGTATGGGTGCACAGAATAACGCAGAAGATTATAAAAGGCACCCTTTTGTTTAAACCAGAAGTGTTATTGTTGGGTATACTCCCAAAAGACGTACGGAGAGAAGAGAGATATTTGATAATATATATCCTGACTGAGCCAGGATTTTTATGCAAAGCATTGGCGATTCACAGTAGTTCCAAATAAACAAGAACTGATAGAGAAGATAATGGAGGCAGCTGAAATGGATAAGTTGACTTTGATGATGAAAGGACATGATGAATCAGCCTTTACAAATACGTGGCAACGCTTCTACGATTGGCATGATCAGAGAGGGCAGGATGGAGAGAAACAATAAGTTCTGAGTACTTTTAATCTTGTATTAATTGGTTATGTTATTTTCTGTAGTTAGAGACAGATAAGATAGAAAGATAGAACTGGAGGATACAGAGGAAGAAATGAACTAGTAACAAGGGCGGCAAGGTGGGTGGAATCTTAAAGGATTGGTTTGGGTTAGAAGCTGTATCCCTCCGTGAATGTTTAATGTTGTTTGTGGTGTTTTTTGTAAATGTAGTGTATGTTATGTTATGTAGTGTATGTAATGTTGTATGTTATTGTGGTTGGAAAAAAAATAAAAAATGCCCCTTTTAGGGCGCTTAAAAAAAAAAAAGAATTGTAGATTATAGTCTATTCCTCTGTTTATTGCACATATTATTTTACTCTTACTGTATTGTTTCTATTTATGTAATTTCAATTTTTTGCCTTGTTTATGACATATTTTGTCTGATAATTTACCTAACTTGGGGGATCATAGTCCTATTGCATTGTTTGTTTGCCTTTCTCACTGAGACTGAAGGAAGATTACATCATGTAAGACAATGCAATCAGATAGCATGGGACATCAAACAAAATAAATACATCATATTTGGATATAAAGTGAGCTTCTTTTTAATTCCCAGGGCTGGCTCAAATCAGTTAAGCTGTCCCAAGCACTATTCTGCAAAGCTGCCCACTCAAGGTCCAGGGAAGCAGCAGCAGCAGCAGCAGCAGCCAAATGCATGGGGAGCAGCCTCCTTCTAACTTTACTGCTGGATAGGCTGCAGACTCAGTACCAACCAGCCTGAATACCATAGCTGAAGGCTGAAAGTCATTTCTACAAGAGATGCTCAAGGAGAGACACAGCAAAGACAGGAGGGCCTGGCGTGATGTGCTCCATGGGGTTGCGAAGAGTGGGATTCGACTGTGCGACTGAACAACAATAACAAAAAGAATGTATTGGAAACCAGGCTTCAATTTGTGACATTGCAATTCCTGTTTAAAGAATAGCAACTTGTTTTTAGAATATAAAAGTCCTGTATCTTTTTAAAACAACAACAACAACTTTAGCTACTATGTCTTTGAGCATATCATGTTGGATTATGTGGGTGTGGAAGAATTCAAGGTGTGGACACCCAATTTCTTTTGCTTGGAGGTGAGGTCCTACAGGACAGGATGCTATAACATCTCTACCCAAATGCAGCCCTCCTGGAAATCTTGCAGCCCCACTGACTGAAAGAAGTACAAGCTTAAGCAGAGTTGCAGCCTTCTGAGCCCATTGACTTCAATGGCCTTAGATAGACATGACGCAGTTTAGGATCACAGTGTATGGCCCTGTGCCAAAGTCATGCAGATTTCCCTTTTTCTTCCTGTGAAGGAAAGGGATCAAGGCAGAGCAAGACAGGTGGAAAGAAAAGTCAGTTGGGAAATCATGTCTAAAGCAATGGAGCTGACTATGAACAGATTTGGAGGGGAATGGGTGTCTGCAAGAAGACTGATAATATGTGTGCTTTATATCAATCCATGTGTGATGGATTTTGATTTGAAAACTCATAAACATGTGATAGGCTATGAAGACTTAATACCTCAGAGAGTCAGAGAGCCTTTAATCAAATCTGCATTTGTCTTTCCCACCAGTGTCCCCAGCCTTCTGACTCCGTCTTCAAAAAAGCTGTCTACATTTGCTTTCATTTTCACACTTCAACAGTGCTAGCATACTTTTGCATGTCTGCATATGTTTATCACTCAATTGTGGCGGCTCCACTGTCATTGTGCCTCCACACTGCTTTAAATGAATCTTCTCCAAACAACTCTTCAAACAAGCATAGAGAAAGATGGTGTCACAACAGCACAAAACTGATTTAAAAATGCAAATGCAGATTCGACCTTGGATTTCATCGGACAGAGTCAGTTGAGAAGAAAGAGGTGGGAAATGTCTGCTGAAGAGAATTCAGTTTAGCACTGCGGGAGGACTGGAAAGGTTAGTAAGGAGGAGTGAGAGGATTGCTGAAGACCCCCATTTGGGCCAGAAAAAGGAACAGAGCTTCTAGTAATTCCCTGCCCAGTTGAAAAGGGAGATAGCTCTGAAGAGTGGCATGATCCCTGGTTTATTTAGAGAATGAATTTGGGTACTTGGTAGCCTTCTGCAACCTGAAGAAGCAGACTCAACAACTTATACTGGAGTGTCTATTAGACACTGAAACCAAAGCCTGTCATCTCAAAGATTATCAGACTTTGTGAAAAGCTTAAAAACTCTTACTTGCTAGAAACATATTAACTGAAGTTTGTGAAATTACTAAGTTACCTCAGAGTTATTATTAATTCACCTCAGATAGTTTATCCCTGATTCCATGCTGAATTCTACTTTGAATAAAATTTTTGTTTATTTTTGAACTTTCAAAAGCCTCTCGAATGCCATTTTCAGAAGCATAAGTTAAGGAGGAGATCTTGTCTCTTCCCTCAAGTTCCTTGGCTGAGCCAGCTTCAAAATATAATAATGTGACAGGGTGGGACAGCCATAAACTTTCAAATAAGAAGAAAATAGATAAAAGGGCTGTTCAGCCAGAAACTGGCTTATAAATAGGAAACAAAGAGTGAGTATAAATGGGAAACTTTCTCAGTGGAGGGTAGTAAGCAGTGGGGTACCACAGGGATCAGTACTGGGTCCGATGCTTTTTAACTTGTTTATTAATGATTTGGAATTGGGAGTAAGTAGTGAAGTGGCTAAATTTGCAGATGACACGAAGTTGTTCACGGTGGTGAAAACCAGGGAGGATTGTGAGGCACTCCAAAGGGATCTGTCGAGGATGGGTGAGTGGACGTCAATGTGGCAAATGGGGTTCAATGTGGCCAAGTGCAAAGTGATGCACATTGGAGCCAAAAATCCTAAATATAAATACAAGTTGATGGGGTCTGAACTGGCAGAGACGGATCAAGAAAGAGATCTTGGAGTCGTAGTGGATAACTCAATGAAAATGTCTAGACAGTGTGTAGCTGTAATAAAGAAGGCCAACGCTATGCTGGGGATTATTAGGAAGGGAATTGAAAACAAATCAGCCAGTATCATAATGCCCCTGTATAAATCATTGGTGCGACCCCATTTGGAATACTGTGTACAGTTCTGGTCACCACATCTCAAAAAGGATATTATAGCATTGGAAAAAGTGTAGAGAAGGGCAACTAGAATGATAAAAGGGTTGGAACACCTTCCCTATGAAGAAAGGTTAAAACTCTTGGAGCTCTTTAGCTTGGAGAAACGATGGCTGAGGGCTGACATGATCGAGGTTTATAAGATTATGAATGGGATTGAGCAGGTTGAGAAAGAAGTACTTTTCTCCCTTTCTCACAATACAAGAACTCGTGGGCACTCAATGAAATTGCTGAGCAGTCGGGTTAGAACAGATAAAAGGAAATACTTCTTCACCCAAAGAGTGATTAACACATGGAATTCACTGCCACAGGAGGTGGTGGCGGCTGCAAGCATGGACAGTTTCAAGAGGGAATTAGATAAACATATGGAGCAGAAGTTCATCAGTGGCTATTAGCCATAGGGTATAGATGGGAATTCTCAGTCTGGGGCAGGTGATGCACTCTATTTTTGGTGCTGGAGGGGGCAGCAATGGGAGGGCTTCTAGTGTCCTGGCCCCACTGCTGGACCTCCTGATGGCATGTGGTATTTTTGGCCACTGTGTGACAGAGTGTTGGACTAGATGGGCCATTGGCCTGATTCAACATTGGCTTCTCTTATGTTCTTATGTAAAGGAAGAAAAAACAGAGTGAAAATCCTGTGTGTGAGGGAGGGAATAGGATGAGATTGCCATACTATGCAATCCTCATGTGCCACTAAGCACATGCTACAATTGCAGTGTGGTGGGTTGAGTGATACGTAGAAAGTTTACACAAATGTGCATTTTTTTATTTTATAGCCTGAACAATAAAATAAATCTAGTTATGCTGTGTTCTATGGACAGAAATATTTGGGGACATGAATTTTTTCTAATGTATCTACTTCAGCAACTGGTAAATACATACTTTACAAAAAGACATAAGCTGTGGCATAGTGGAAGCACTTGTGATATTGGATATCAACTTGTGATATGTATTTAAGGAGAGCATACACTGACAGCCTGTGCTAGGCATGCTCACAGAGAACAGCCATGCCTCTTAACCCAGCTTTTGGATGTATTTTTTTGTCATTCAGCAAATGGGTGTGAAGGGCTGTGGCTTGTAAAATCCCATCCCTGTGCTGATATTTATAAGTGCAGGGTTAAGGTTAAGCTCTGCCCCTATTTTCAAAGGATTTTCTTATCAGTCAAGGCTGGGAGCTGAGCTCCTGTGGGACTCAAGGCTTGCAGCTATATGCCTTGAAGCACCATCTAGCTTTGCTCACCTTCATCCAGTTTTCGTTTCCTGTTTAGCTTCAGCTTCTCTGTAAAAAAAAAAGTGTTGGAAATTGTCATAACATTGCTGAAAGTATGTGTACTTTTTAAATGCAGAAAATTCTAGAGCAAGTAGGCTATGCAAATGTGCTACCACAAAAGTATTGTGACGTATTTTTTTAATTAACTTTCTCTGTATAGGTTTTTCAGGATTCCTAAACTGTCAGTTCACCCATTGTATCGTGTATGCAGACACACTGCACAACCCTAATACATGTGCATGACTACTATCCTCAATGCACCAATATTTTTGCCATATTTCACATGAATCATAGAATTAACATATTGCCCCCCAAGCACACACATACACATACCGTTTGCAGCTGCATTGCTTAAAAGCTCTGCCTCATAACCAAGAAGAAGAGAGAATTATTCATACCCCTTCCAGTCACTCATTTCTCCACAAACAAACAGGCTTATGCAATAATAAAAAAGCTTCCCAGATGCCAAATAACAGTAGAAATATATAAGGTGAAGTTTATTTTTCTTTGAATCTCCTAATCTTTGGCAAACCTATTCACAGTTTTCTTCCATTTTCTTCTGAAGCTGTGCTCAAAGTAAGCACCCTAATGAGGCAGTCATTCTAAACACGTACAGACAAAGAAGTGGTTTCCTTAGCAACAAGAACCATGCAAAAGCTCTTTGAGCAGTTATTTTCCTGTATGATGGTTGAATTTCTCGTTGGTTCCCATAGTCTGTTTGCCCAAGTTCATGGGCATTGATAGACTGTCAGCCAGTTTGGAAATGAAGTCTGCAGGAGGAATGAAGTAATTGTTCAAAATGTTAATGTATATATTTCAGTTTAGAGTTGCATGTTTCAACTGAAACTAAGGCATGGATAACCTGATTTCCTCATGCTAATGTACACAAGCCAAAGAACAAAAGCTCATGAGATCTTAACCAGCAGGCTACAACTACTTTACATATTTTAAAATATCAATATCCTACTGTATTACAGATAAGAGATGGTCTACAATGATATACAATTATACACTCAAACATCAAATCACAAATCAATTAAACAAATACCACAAAACACAGACCATACAGGCCTCACTTGGGAAGATGTTCCACAGCTTTGGGGCTGCCATAGAAAAGCCCTTGTCTCATACTGCCAACTCTAAATGTGGAGCCTGGACTCTGGAGATCTCTTGGAATTACCCAGACTACAGAGTAGAATGAAAGTCTCAGGGAATAGCATAAGTGTTCTGGGCCGAGAATGACAGCCCCCAAGAGGAGTCAGGGCCCCTGAGAGTAACAGAACTATTTTGGGCCTGGAATGATAGCCCTAGAGTGCAATGACAGTCCCTGGGAGTTGTGTTCCCTCTAAGCTGAGTCACAGGTTTTTTAGCCTCCAGCTCACACATTTTTGTCTTAGCTCAGGAAGGATGGCTCCAGAGCAAACTAATTTATGCAGTAGCCAAATTGCTTGCTCACAACTTTAATGTCAGTAGCCCACAAAGTAGAATTGTTATTCACAAGAATCCACAGCTTAGACGGAGCATTGCCTGGGAGTAGCATAGAGATGCAGGCCTCCCAGTAGGACCTGCAGATCTCCTGGAACTACAGATCATCTCCAGACTACAGAGACCAGTTCCCCTGAAGAAAATGGCTGCTTTGGAGGGTGGCCTGTATGGTATTCTACCCTCCACTCCCCAAGCACTTCCTTCCCTGGGGGTCCTCTAAATTTCCAGGAATTTCCCAACCCAGAGTTGCCAACCCTAGTAGGGGCCCCCCAGAGCAGGGCCTCAGAGTGGGAAAGTTTGTGAAGAGAAGAGATGGTCCTTAAGCATCCCTGTTCCTTATCTTCATAGAACATTAAATATCAGAAGCATACTTTGAATTTGACCTGCAAACCAACTAGGAACCATGACCGTTGTTTCAAAACTGGAGCAACATGTTCCAAATGGGTATTATGAGCTGGTAATCTGGTAGCCACCATTTCAGATCAGCTGTTGTTTTCACATTTGCCATTCCTTGGTTGGTTGGCCTCAAAAGTATGAGGAGGCAGGACAGCAGAAACCAGCATCAGACAATGCTCTATGAATACCCCAAATTTTTACCATATATATTTTCAACAACCATAGGCCATTGCTCAACATTGTCCCCCATTTTGCTCCTGTTCCCCCATCAAACAAAGCCAAGGCAGGCAACCTGGTAAGCCTAGCACTTTCTGTTCCAAGGCAGCCACATATAAATCATGTTACAGTATTTCAATCTGGAAATCATCTGGGCATGTATGACTCAAGGATGCCCAAGCACCTGCTAGTTCAGCTCACATTCTGCACTTCAGTCATGAGCAAGGAATCAATTTTTCATTAAGCAGTTTGGCTGTTCATGATGAGCTTGAGCCTGTTTGTCAGTTTGCTTTCCACATATTCAAACAGTACAATAAAGTGCAATCAGCAGCATTTCATACATGTATGTTCTCACAAAGCCCAGTGGCAGGCCCAGTTCTCTCCCAGACCTGTTTCTCTATAGCCAATGTTTAAAGAGTGAACAAACTAGTCAGTGTTTGTAAATAACAATGCCTTTCAAAAGTGTTCACCCAAATTCATGCTATCAAATCTATTTTGTGCATGTGCATCATTACACAGCTTTATGGGAATCATAGTATCTCTTCCCCCATATCATTTAATTATCAAATTCAGCATCCATTACCCTGGTGGACAATTGACTCTCTCTCTCTCTCCCCCTCTCTCCTTCCATACATGCATAAACTATATTGTGTTAGCTCATAGCCATAGCAAATGACAACAGCAGAAAACAAATAATCTCAATACCAATTAAAACCCTTAAAAGGACCATTTAAAATTAAAATACATAATAATTAAAATCATAGCAACAAAACAGAAAATTTGAGGCAACTTACTATCCCTATATTAACACATTGAACCCAGCATTTTATGTCTGTCTGTCTGTCTGTCTGTCTGTCTCTGTGTTGAACTGCTTAGTGACTGTACAATACCTGTGGTAGGGGTTATTTGACAGTCACTAAGCTGTTCAACAGTTGGTTGAGTTGCAAAGCAGTATAGTGAGGAGACCTGAGGCTTGCCTCATGGTAGAAAATGTGGTTTGATCCTTCCAGTACTTGTCTCCAGTACACCACCAGTCCATGTGTTCCTAGATAAAGTTTGTTGTTATTTTAAAAACAGTGCATTATAATGGGTAATACACTAGGACTCAGAAAATCTGTGTTCAAATTCCAGTTCAGTCATGAGGACCAGATATTTATGTATTTGTTAATATACTTCAAATCAATTTTAGGGATGCTTGAATACCTGCCAGTCTGACAGATTTTTCATTTGCCAGTGGTGATCAGGCAGCCAAGGCTGTTGGGTTGTTTGAAGCCTGTTCCTGTGAATTTGCAGTGTGGTGTAGTTGATACAGTAGCAGACTAGAACCCTAGAAGACCCAAGTTCCCATCCCCACCTGCTATGGAAGCTTGCTGGGTGACCTTGGGCCCATCACAAATTCTCAGCCTGGCCTACCTAACAGGGTTGTTGTTTTGAGATAATGGAGGAGAGGAGCCTCCAGCACATGCACATAAGAACATAAGAGAAGCCAATGTTGGATCAGGCCAATGGCCCATCCAGTCCAACACTCTGTCACACAGTGGCCAAAAATACCAGGTGCCATCAGGAGGTCCACCAGTGGGGCCAGGACACTAGAAGCCCTCCCACTGTTCCCTCCACAAGCACCAAGAATACAGAGCATCACTTGCCCCAGACTGAGCATTTCTATCTATACCTTGTGGCTAATAGCCACTAATGGAATTCTGTTCCATATGTTTATCTAATTCCCTCTTGAAGCTGCCCATGCTTGTAGCCGCCGCCACCTCCTGTGGCAGTGAATTCCATGTGTTAATCACTCTTTGGGTGAAGAAGTACTTCCTTTTATCTGTTCTAATCCAACTGCTCAGCAATTTCATTGAGTGCCCATGAGTTCTTGTATTGTGAGAAAGGGAGAAAAGTACTTCTTTCTCAACCTGCTCTATCCCATGCATAATCTTATAAACCTCGATCATGTCACCCCTCAGCCGTCATTTCTCCAAGCTAAAGAGCCCCAAGTGTTTTAACCTTTTTTCAAAGAGAAAGTGTTCCAACACTTTTATCATTCTAGTTGCTGTCTTCTGCATGTTTTCCAGTTATATAATATCTTTTTTGAGGTGTGGTGACCAGAACTGTACATAGTACTCCAAATGAGGCCACACCATTGATTTATACAGGGGCATTATGATACTGGCTGATTTGTTTTCAATTCCCTTCTTTCAGCTTGCTGCCATAGTCTAGGAGTCTGGTAGAGGGGGATGGGACTCCTTGGAATGTTACTTTCGCTTTTCTGCTGTCTGAGTATTGTGCTGTTATCTGCATGCTTTATGTTCCTGACTTTGGTAACACCATCTCTGGGAACATGGGCCCATTACTTTTCTTGTGGGCCCTGCTAGCCACCTTGATTGGCTCCTTGCCACCCCCTGACCTGCTTTTGAACCCTGTATATCTGTCCACCCTGCACTTTTCCCTTCAGTTTCAACACAGAACCTGAAGTATAGATGTTCTGCCAATACTGATCAATAAATTTCTCTTCTAAAGAAGCAAATCATTGATTCTGATTATTGCAAGAGTCTGACAACTTCCTAATAATCCCCAGCACAGCATTGGCCTTTTTTATTGCAGTTGCACACTGTCTAGACATTTTCATTGAGCTATCTACTATGACTCCAAGATCTCTCTCTTGGTCAGTCTCTGCCAGTTTGGACCCCATCAACATTTATTTATAGTTAGGAGTCTTGGTTCCAATGTGCATCACTTTGCACTTGGCCACATTGAACCCATTTGCCATGTTGACGCCCACTTGCCCATCCTCGACAGATCCCTTTGGAGTGCCTCACAGTCTTCCCTGGTTCTCACCACACTGAACAACTTGGTCATCTGCAAATTTAGCCACTTCACTGCTTACTCCCAACTCCAAATGATTAATAAACAAGTTAAAAAGCATCAGACACAGTACTGATCCCTGTGGTACCCCACTGCTTACCACCCTCCACTGAGAAAATTTCCCATTTATACTCACTCTCTTTTCCTATTAATTAGCCAGTCTTTGATTCACAAGAGAACTTGTCCTTTTATCCCATGACTATTGAGCTTATGTAGGAGCCTTTGATGAGGAACTTTATCAAAAGCTTTCTGGAAGTCAAAGTAAACAACATCTATTGGGTCCCCCTTGTCCACATGTGGAAAGTACTGAGGCCAGAGACACACTGTAAGAGTTGTTGATCAGTGGAACAGTCTACCTCAGGAGGTGGTGGATGCTCCTTCCCTGGACATTTTCAAGCGGAGGCTGGACGACCATCTTTTGGGTATGTTGTAGGTATGTCGGGCTATCTTTTGGCTATGCTCCTACAGAGTGCAAGGGGTTGGACTAGATGACCTGCAAGGTCCCTTCCAACTCTAACATTCTATGATTCTATGAACTGCTGGTAGGCCTGTGACAGATCCAGCTTCCCCAAAATTTTGGCCCCAGCTAGGGATGCGAGCCCATGACTGATCACTGGCACGGGATATACATGGTCTTGCAATGCCTTGTTTATTGTGCATTTATAGTCCGCACAAATCCTGATGTCCCTGTTCGGTTTGACTGGTGTGACTATTGGCGTTTCCCGACTCGCATGTGGGACCAGTTCTAGGACACCTTGACTGACCAGGTGATTCAGCTCTGCCTCAATTTTCAGATGGAGAGCTAATGGGGGGCGCACTGCTGGGTCGAGCTCTAGTTACTGGCGGCCCAGTGTACCATCCGAGTGCACCATTGAATTCTGTGGTGAATTCCTGGCACACATGACTATAATCCCCATGCCCACTTGGTTGATCCCCATTACTGCCAACCCCAGGGCATCGAACCAGGCAAGGCTCAGTAGGCTGGTGAGAGGGGCCTGTACATGTCCAGTTCCAAGAGACCCTCAAAAGCCCTGTATTTCACCCTGAACTGGCACACCCCCTTAACCACTACTGGGTTCCTCTGAAAGTCCCTTAAACCTGAGGCTAGTAGCCTCTAGTGGGGGCCCTCCATTTGGGAATAGCTTCCTGAGGGTCTCATCTGGGATAATGGAAAGGGACGATCCTGTGTCCAGCTCCATTTTGCAGGGGGCACTCAGTTTGTGGGCGGACCCCTGGGGCAAGTAGTGTACCTGGTTCTGGTGAATGGTGAAGCTGTGGTCCACAGTCCCTTGGTATGTGGAGGTGCCCTTGGTGTTCTGCAAACAGCAGGCACAGATGATGTGCCCCTGCTTCCCACACATCCAGCAAACAGTCTCTCGGAACCAGCAGGTTTTCCTCTCATGCGGATCCCTGCAGCTGGCACAAAGCATGGACCCGGGTAGCTTGGCAATGTCCCTTGTAGTGGGGCAGATGGCTGACAAGTGGCTTTTGCGCATGCCGGTCCATGTGTGAGGCTTCACCTGATGGGTTTCCTCATCCAAGGTGTCAGATTCTGATGCCGGCCTGGTCTGGTGGGCAGAGTGGGCCTGTCGGTCTTGTTGCGACTTCTCAAAGGTTGTCGCTGTTTGGAGTGCGGTGTCCAGGTTTAGGTCTGCCTGGGTGGTGAGTTTCCACCACAACTTTGGATCACTGACTCCCCATAGGAACTGGGTCAGTAGAGTGTCCTCAGGGGAGGGGAATTCACATTCACTGGCAAGGCAGCAGAAGTTGGTGAGGAATTCTGCTGTTGACTCTCCTGCCTTCTGAGTTTAGCCGATGAAGTCCATCCGGACAGCCCACTTCGAGGGTTTCGGGGCATAGTAATTGGTCAGGATGGTGATCAACTCCTCATAGGTTGCAGTTTCCAGTGTCTTTGGCACGATGAGGTTCTGTGCCAGCCAGATGGTGGCAACGCCGCATGTGCTCAGCAGCCATGACTTCTTGAGTTCCACATCGGTTTCTCCCTGGATATTCAAGAAGTGTTTCAACTGGGTGACCCAGGCCCCCCAGTACTTGGGTTGGTTAGGGTTGAAGGTCAAGAGGTGTTGTCCTGGAGCAGAAGCCATGACTCATTGTGGTAGTGGCTGTGCAGGAGCCAGTTGCGATGATGCAGTGGCTGTGGTCTGCAGTTTGCCAGTGGGAGCAGTGCATGGCAGGGAGTCCTCGGCCTCCGTGGTGGTTGCTGGTACGGTGCTCATGGTCGCGGTGGAGTCAGGCTTGCTCATGAGATCCCACCTTCATCGCCAGTGAAAAGTACTGAGGCCAGAGACTCAGCATAGTGAATCAGCTCTTGTTTATTGGATTACATCAGGAACAAAAGATAAACTGACCGGGCAGTGACTGGCTTAAATGTGTGCCCCACACCACACCCACACACACACCCATCACCCGTGATTGGCCTTATTTACAAGTCAACACTTCAATAGGTCTACTTTCGGATCCGGGTGAGCCCATAGGTACGCCAAAGTAGCTATTGTCTTAGGAATGAAGGTCTGAGGTTTGTCGGACTGCATGGTCAGGCCACTTCTGTGGCGGCCATCTTCTACAGCTAGTACGTAACAACATGTTTGTTCACTCCTTCAAAAAACACTAACAGGTTAGTGAGACAAGATCTTCCCTTACAGAACCCATGCTGAGTCTGCCCCAATAGGTTTTGTTCATCAATGTGCCTACTAATTCTTTCCTTAATAACAGTTTCCACCAACTTACCCGGCATTGACGTCAGACTGACTGGACTGTAATTTCCCGGATCTCCTCTGGAACCCTTTTTAAAGATGGGAGTCACATTAGCAACTTTCCAGCCCTCAGGAATGGAGGCAGATTTTAATGAAAGATTACGTATTTTTGTCAGGAGATCCACAAGTTCACATCTGGGCCTGGTGATTTATCAGTTTTTTTAGTTGTCTGTCAGTTGTAGGACCTCCTCTCTCATCACCTCAATCTGACTCAGGTCTTTCAACACCCCTTTCGAAGTCAGTGGTTCTGGAGTGGGCAAGTGTAAAGTACTGGGTTCGCCGTATGGAGACTCAGACTACAACATGCATTCAGACACGTTTATTGTACTTCACACACAAGACTGAAAACCCGGCCCTGCAAGGGCCAACTATATACACTCCACCCAGCACACCCACAGTCCCATTGGACGGCTTGAATTTCCCACCAGAGGTCCTATTGGTGGACACAGGGTGGTCTAGGATCCCTGGTCCCTATTGTGTTTTGAGACCAAGCTCCTTCTGCAGTCGTGGACCCCTGGTGGCAGCCCATGTACATAACACCCCTCCCCCCATAGTTCCTAAACAACCTATGTGACATAGTCCTGCAAATAGGCTGGTGATCTGAGCTCTCGTAGGGAATGCCGGGGTGCAGGGACAGGCTTGCTAGCAACTGCCTCCGGGTGGCTGGCCATTTCTGGTGGCTGCAGTGGCAGCGGCTGCTCCTTTGGTCCCGGTGGTGCAGGCATTGGCTCGACCGCTGGTGCCTCACTGGGGTTTGGTGGGTTGGTCCAGGCATGGATCTCGGGGGTGTAGAGTTCCAGTGCCACAAACGGGGGTTTCTCCTCTGTGACCAGGAGATGTCACCACCGAAGTTGGTCAATGTGCTTTTTTAGGAGTTGACTGTCCTCTGTACATACATTGTATGACACTGGCCAGGTAGCCCACACAATCCTTCCCGCCAGCCATGGGGGCCCCCTCCCAAAGTTACTTATGTAGTTGGGGTCTTCTGGAAAGAACCCTCTAGGGGCTTCCCATTGTTCCATCAGTTCCCTGGAGTCCGGTGCCTGGGCTGGGTGTAGCCAGTCTAGCAAGAAGGTGGGGCAACAGCCCATCAAGAGTCCCGTGGGGCATCTGCCACTGATGGGGTTTGGTGTCGTCCGCTGTGTCAGGAGGAAATGAGCTACCTGGAACTCCAAGTCTCTGTCTGTGATCTGGCTGAGGGTTTCCTTCACGGTGTACACCATGCAATCTGCTTTCCCGTTGGTTGCGGGGTGGAAGGGCATGGATCGAATGTGCTGGATCAGGTTCCGCTGGAGGAAGTCCTGGAGTTCCGCTGATGTGAAGGCTGTCCTGTTGTTGGAGACAATCGTGTCCAGCAGTCCATGGGTGGTGAAGATCCTGCAGAGTGCACGGAGGATGGCTTTCAGGGACATGGTGGTCACAGGGCTTATCTCCAGCCATTTGGAGTAAGAGTCCATGGTTACCAAGAATATTAGTCCTTGGAAGGGGCAGGCAAAGTCTATATTAAGCCGAGCCCACAGCTTGTGTATGGACTCCCAGTGTTGTGTTGGTGCACTTAGCAGATTCAGGCAGACCGCCTGGCAGGTCTGACACTCCCACACCCAGGACTCGATCTCTGCATCAATCCCTGGCCACTAGATGTAGCTCCAGGCCATAGCCTTCATCCTGACTATCCCCGGGTATGCCTCATGGAGCATGTTGAGGACCCACTGTTTCAGGAAGTCAGGGACAACCACTCGATCCCCACACAGGAGACACCCCTTAAGGGCTGAGAGCTCGTCCTTGCAGGTGGCGAAGGCAGTGAACTCTGGACATACGGTGGCCACAGGCCACCCCCTCACCACCCAGCCCAAGACCCGGGAGATGACGGGCTCGTGGGCTGAGCAGGCAGTGACATCAGTGGCCTGCAGGGGATTTTCTGGGAGGCCCTCAAGAAGGAGTACCCCGGGGGTGGGAGTGGGGGTGGCATCCACAGACACAAGCAGTGGTTGGCTGAGGGCATCTGCATGCCCCATCACCTTGCCCAGGCAATGCTCCAGGTGGTAGTTGTAACCCACCAGGAAGAGGGACCAACAGAGAACCCAGGGTGAGAGCAGTTAGGGGTTTGCCGGTCCACTGCAAACAGGCCAAGGAGCGGCTTATGGTCCGTCATGATAGTGAAGGGGCACCCATATACAAAGTTGTGAAATTTCTTCACCCCCGTCACTATCACTAAGCCCTCCTGGTTGATTTGGGCATAGTTGTGCTCAGCGGCTGACAAGGTCTGAGAGTAGTAGGCAACTGGGACCTCACAGCCTTCGGAAAGCAGGTGACACAAAAATTGCACCCATGCCATAGGGGGAGGCGTTGCAATGAGGATGATTGGCAGTGACTCGTCAAAGTGGTCCAGCACCTTGTTCAATATCAGGAGTGCCTTGACCCCCTGGAACGCTGCAGACTCTCTAGGGCCCTAAGACCACTGCGTTGATTTGTCCAAGTGTCTGTTTAATGGCTTTGCTACCACCACCTTGTGGGGCAGGAAGGCGTGATAGAAGTTCAGGAGGCCCAGAAACACCTGGAGTTCTGCCTTGGATTTGGGTGGAAGGGCCTCCACAATGGCCTTCACTTTGTCCCTCACCGGATGGAGGCTGGAAGCATTTACCCAGTACCCCAAGAAGTTCACCTCCAAGACGCCGAGGAGGCATTTTTCTCTCTTGACCTTAAGGTCTGCGTTGTCGAACCGGTGGAGGATGGTGCAGAGGCGGGAGGCGAAGTCATCTGGGGTGGCTGCGGTGATAAGGATTGTCATCAAAAAAGGGCATCACTCCAGGGATGCCTTTTAAGAGGGAATCCATTAATTGCTGGAACAACCCCAGGGGCACCCTCATGTCAAACTGCAAGCACTTCACCTTAAATGTGCCCCTTTGGGTAATAGTCTGCGCGGTGGTGGTGGCATCATCCACCAGCAGCTCCTGGTACGCTTGTACAAGGTCCAGCTTGCCAAAAATTTTAGCCCCTGCTAGTGTGGCCAACACATGGCTAATGACCAGGACTGGGTAAGAGTGGTCGTGGAGGGCCTTGTTTAAAGTGCACTTATAGTCTGCACAGATGCAGACATCACCATTGGGCTTCATGGGGGTTACAATGGGAGTTTCCCATGGCACATATGATATGGACTCCAGGACCCCTTGTGTCACCAAGCAGTCAAGTTCTGCAACAATCTTTGGTTGTAGAGCCATCAGGGCATGGTAGAACTGCATGCAAATGGAGGCTACCTTGGAGTCAAGCTGTAGCAAAACCGGGGGCCCCTTATAACACCCCAAAGCCCCATCAAAGACTGCAGGGAATTCTCCGCAAACATCGACAAAATCCCTCGGCATGCAGTGCCTCACTCCTCCGATGGTGATGCCCAGCGGTGCAAACCATGCCCGCCCAAAGAGATTAACCAAGTTCCCTTCTACCACAATCAAGTCCATTGAGCCCACAAACCCCTGGTACTTCACCCAAAAAGTCCCCACACCCTGAATAGGAACCAGGTTCCTTTGGAAGTCCATCAGGCTGAGGGGTGAAGGATGAAGGTGGAGTCCCTTGTTCGGACAAAGTCTGTTTAGCATTTCCACTGATATGATGGATGCCACTGACCCGGAGTCCACTTCCATTAAGCATGGGGACCCCTCAATCTGGACCTGGACCTGTATCTGCAGGGCAGCCGATGTGTTGGGGAGGCGTAGTACCTGGAACGAGGGTTGGCTGGTCAGGACATAGAGGTTGTCCATTCCTGCGGTGGCCTCATAGTGTGCAGAGGTCTGGTGGGGTGGCTGGGGTGGCTGGTTTCGGTTGCCCTTGGACCTGCAAACACAGGCGAGGTGTCCTTGTTTCCCACACGTATGGCAGACAATGTTGCAGAACCGGCACAACTTTCTCTCGTGCGCTTCCTCACAACTGGCATGCATGGCTCGACCAACGGGTTTCCCGGTGTGCTCAGACGCTCTGATGACACCCAGCGGCTTCCTGCGGCTGGTGGGGCAGATGAGATGGACGTCTTCCTCATCAGAGTTCTCGGGTGCAGAGTCAGGGAGCACGAGATGGGATGCTGCCAGTGGACAGTTGCTGTGGGAGGCCTCGTAGGCGATGGTGAGCTGGAGTGCATCATCGATTTTAAGGTCGGTGGTACCAATCATCTTTCAGTGGAGTTTTACGTTGCTGGTGCCCCAGACAAACTGGGTCAAGATGTTCTCCTCCACCTTGGTGAAACCACACTCCATTGCATGTTGGCACAGTGTGGCCATGAAAGCAGTGGCCATTTCTCTGGGCTTCTGGATGTGCCCCTGAAACTCCATCCTCCTGGCCATCATCATTGGCTTGGATGTGAAATACCTGGTCAAGGCTTCGATAATTTCCTCGTACCTACATTCAAGGATTACCTTAGGGGCCTGGAGGATCTTCGTGAGCCGGATGGTTGCCACTCCACATGAGCTGAGGAGGAGGGCCCTTCTCTTGCCAGCATCAGTCACCTCATGGTAGGCAAGGTAGCAAGTCAGCTGGTCTGTGTACAAATCCCAGAACTCGGGATGTGTGGGGTCTAAAACTTCGAGGTGTCCCAGAGTGGCTGCCATGACTTTAGCACAGTGTGGGGAGCGGAGTCAGGGAGAGCCAGGTGCTATGCGGTGCTGCTCAGGAGTGGTGTGGGGTGTGGTGGCTTCCTCTGGATCATTGCTCGGTGCTGCACTAGTTGGAGAGTCGGTCCTGCTCATCAGGATCCCATTCTTGTTGCCAACGTAAAGTACTGGGTTTGCCGCATGGAGACTCAGACTACGACATGCATTCAGGCACGTTTATTGTACTTCACACACAAGACTGAAAACCCGGCCCTGCAAGGGCCAACTATATACACTCCATCCAGCACACCCACAGTCCCTTTGGAGGGTTTGAATTTCCCACCAGAGGTCCTATTGATGGACACAGGGTAGTCTAGGATCCCTGGTCTCTATTGTGTTTCGGCACCAAGCCCCTTCTGCAGTTGCGGACCCCTGGTGGCGGTCCGCGTACATAACAGCAAGCACTTCTCATCTTCCACAGTGAAGACAGAGGCAAAAAATGTACTCCACTTCTCAGCCATTTCCCTATCATCCTTCAGTACTCCTTTTAACCCTTGGTCATCCAAGGGCCCCACTGCCTCCTTGGCTGGTTTCCTGCTTCTAATGTATTTGAAGAAAGTTTTATTTATGCACAACAGCATAGGCAGCAGACTCCTAACTGTGGGCAGAAAAGTTGGATATAACTAAATAAATGCAAATGCATGCAATGATTGGAAGCCCACCTGCCCCCAGCTGATGATGAAGGTGCGGCTGGAAGCTAGCTTCTGTTCTGTTCAGGAAATTTTACTCTACACTCAACGAAGCTTTTTTAGGAGGCATGAATCAGGAGCCAGCTCCCAGTTCATCTGCTGGAAGTCATATTCTTCTGATTTCCTATCCTGGATGTGAAATTTGCTTTCAGATGCAGCAAATTGGGAGGGGGAAATCAGAAACCCAATTGAATTCCTTCTGCAAACTACCAGCATGGGCTGCAGAGAAGAGGAGAGAAAAAAGCTCCTCTTCTTCCTTTAGCAATGCAAAGATTAAAAGCATTGCTTCTGCCCCTGCCCAGCTTGAAGGGGAGGGAAGATGTCTCTTTTGCAACCTCACTGTATAGCTATTTTGCTGAGGGGGCAGGGTTGATAAAAACCAAACTCTCAGATGATTCCCCAGTCCACTATAAATAGGCTTCTGACCAACCGGTAGCTGCAAATATAGTGTCTGAAAGCTATTCAGGTTGCTTGATGCAATTTGAATATATCTCTGATCAGCTCACAGTGTGATCATGAGTGTCAGACTTATATGCCAAACAGGCTGTCTGAGATATTTCTGGTATCCCTAATCTAGTTTTCCATCCTAATAGTTCTAACAGGGTTTTCTAGGCTACTTCGTTTTATAACCTACCCCACAGGCCTTTTGTGAAGATACACAAGGGGAGAACTATATACACAACTTAGATGTAATTTTGGAGGGAATCCCCCTATAATATGTGCCTGCCGTGTATGCATGGAAAAGATCAATGCATCAAGAAAGACCACCATATATATGAATACAACTGTCACCATCATCTTCAAGCAATAGTACTACTGTAGATCTTTGCTAGCACTTTATAATATTGAATGGTTTTAGAAGGTTTTATGATGTTGTAATTGTTATTTATGCCTTTTATTTCTTATGTAAGCTGCCCTGAGCCTGCCCCAGTGAGGAGGGCAGGGTATAACCTGAACAAATAAATAAAAATAAACTAATTAATTTCACCAAAATCTGTTTGGTTTGGCACAGACAGACTCAAACTGGCTTGCACTGTGTTTTTTGCAAAACTGTACACATGTGAATATGCTGCTGTTCCAAATACATTGGCAGTCATTAATATCCCTAAGGACTACTTCTCAGAACACCAAATTGTAAGTTGTTGTTTTTTAAAAAAAACCCACAGTATTTATTTATGACTGATTTGTGTCTACCTGATCTAACTATCTGTTTAAAAATTGCCTGCTGAATGAAGCAGCAACAGAGCATGGATGGAGGGAAGTGGAACTCCACTGGGCTGTATGAGAATTCGCTTACTTGAAAAGCCTGTTGCATTGTACTGTGAATATATCAATGAACACCCTGTTGAAAAACTGGCTCCCTCTTTGTAACTGGTGAACAAGATGTGAATGGAAGCATTGGGTGTTCAAGCATCCTTAGTTGGATCCGGACTCCCAATTGTTCTTTCTACTGATATGATCGTAATAGTGAACTAAAACTACAGAGACACAGTTTGAAATCCATACTCTGCCAAGAAGTTCATTGGATTACTTTTGGCCAGTCTCTCTTTTTCAGCCTAATTTTTCTCCCCAGTTGTAGTGAGTATAAAATGGAGTAAGGGATGTATGCAGCCCTGGAAAGAACAAAAAAAGGACTTTTTCCTTGGAGAAAAATTCAGGAAGATAATTGGAGCAGATCCTCTTTTAAACACAAAGAATAGGTACTATCATGTCTAACTGGGCCCTAACTGTCTTTGTTGGACTATATTTCAAATCTGAGGAAATATTCGAAGTTAGCTAAATGTAGAATAGGTTAGCTAATGTTGCTGGATAACTCTATAATAAGCAGAAATAAAAGGAAGATTCTTTCTTTCTTTCTTTCTTTCTTTCTTTCTTTCTTTCTTTCTTTCTTTCTTTCTTTCTTTCTTTCTTTCTCTCTCTCTCTCTCTCTCTCTCTCTCTCTCTCTCTCTCTTTCTTTCTGCAGTTCTAAAAGATACCCTAATTAAGAAGAAATAATACAACCTGTAATAATAATATCTCCAATGTGAAGAATTATTGAAACACAATGCTTGGATTATCAGTTTTTCAAAATTTAACACCAACTGTAAATAAATTACAAAGTAAACTAAAAATAAAAGTGAATCAAAATTAGTTATTCCTATTGCAATTGAGACTATCTGTATTATGAAAAACTTGTATGACTACTACTTTCCATGCATTGCACATTTATTTCTACACATTTTCATATCGTGTCAAATCAGCAATATAGTAGAAAACTAATGAAGGTTGCTGGGGGTGTAGAAAAGATTGAAAGTTTACTTTAAAGTATTAAAGACGATATGCCTCACTTTTTTACCTTGGAAAAATTGCACAGGAAAGACATTTTAGATTTGTAGAACTGCTGCAGCCGCTTCAGACACAAAATGAATCAGGCCTCCTGTTGGATTATGTGGGTGGTATTTCCACTCTTCCCTGGTGTGATAATTCACTGCCTGCAGCTGTGGCATGCAAACTCAAATATTTTCTCTTTCTGTTTGGTTTTCAAAAGGGAAGGTACCAGACTTTGCTGCTGGTCGTTTGCAGAGACAGTGAAGTAATGTGGGACAGAGCAGTATTTTACAGTGCAAGGAAAGCCTCTTGGAACAATGGATTTAACAAAGGAAGAGCAATAAATTCCTTGCAAGCTGTGACTGGCAGGTCTCATGGTAGCTTCTTCCCTACATTTTGTTCTCTAGTATAGTCATTCAGGTAGAAAATAAAATGTTACATCAACTGTGCACATGTTTTCAGATTGTCATTTAAAATACTCAGAAATGGGAAGCTTGATCATACCAGCTGGTCAGTGCTTGTGTGGGTGCGTTTTAACAAATGGGCAAACATCACAACTGATAGAGTGTTTATGAGTTTTGTAATCTTGTAACTAGACATGAGGCAGAACTAAAATGAGAGGATCTCAGACATCAGGTTTCTGAAGTCCATTCTCCTGAATGGATTTCTGATTGCACAAGGATCCATCTGGAATCTGAGTCAGTTTTAAAATAGATCCATTCCTGGCTGACCACTGTTCCTGTGATCCCTACCCCTACTCTCCCATTCTCATATTTCCCAAAGGAAAAAATAAAACAAAGGATCCCAGAAACTGCCATAGCAGGGCCTAAGACTTCTGATCCTGAAAGCTATAGCAAGCCTTTTCAGCAATTTCCAGAGATACTGAGAACCATGGCAACTATATTTTGCATGGTTTGCAACAACTAAGGCCGTGGTCACACGGCAAGGAAATTATGTTGTAATTGTGATTTGTTCCCAATAGCATTACACGAGGAGGCTTTGGGCACTGTCTAGATGCGGGCCACCGCCTGCCCATCTGCCAGACCCTCTGGCACTTCCTTCCCCCTGCCCGCCTTCAGCAACTTTCCCCACCGCCTCCTGCTGCCCAACCAGCCCTGGCTCCATGCTGCTGTCAAGCCAGGTCCTCCTTCCCTCCCCTCCTAACACCACAGCTTCAGGTCTGTTGCCTGCAAGCCCGCCTGGCACTTTCCCCGACCACCTTCCCCCCAGCAACTTTACCTCCTGCTGCCCGCCGCAGCTTCACTCCTGGGGCGGGTAGGAGCTTTCGCCACACTTGATGAGCACATGAATGTTTATAATGATTTTTTTTAAGCACAGGATTGCTCAGGCACTCGGCTGGAAGCTATTAAAAAAAAATTCACAGTGCAAAGAACGGTCAGATGGCCCCAATCACGATCATTGCAAAAGGTGGCTGTTCAGATGGGTGAAATCATGGATTTAAAGTGGAAGAACCCAGAAAATACTTAATTTTTCCTGGGGGCAGGAAAAACTGGGAGCATTGCGTGAGTGAGCCTGCTTCGGCGCAGGAAGCGGATTGGCGCATGTAAACGGAACATTTCAATGCGAGAGGGAACAGCAGCGAACCCCGATCAAAAGGTCCATGTGACTGCACCCTAAGATTACTTCTGCACAGCCTAATGGTAGTAATGTAGGCTGCATCCAATGGGGTACTTCTTACTTCAACTTTGCCTCAGTATATTTGGGGGGAAAAACAAAAGTAAAAGAATATCTACCAGAAAGAAGAATTTGCAGTACAATGGGAAAATCAGAGATCCTGGAAGCCATGCAAGTTTGGACTTAATCTACCATTAGATTAGGTTAATTTCTGTTATCCAGGAAATTTTCCAAATGAATAGATTCAATGGGTTTATTCTGCACTGAACTGCAAAATAATAGCATCAAAAGCAGTCATCTCATCCAGCTTCCTATTCAGGACTGAAAAACTAGAGAGGAGAATCTCTAAGTTTTAACTTTGTTTAACTGATACAGGAGGGCTGTTCACTCTATTTATATATATGTTGGAGTGCAGCTACAAATTATAAGTGAACAACTACCCTACATTTCCCCATATTGAATTTATATCAAAACCATGGGTTTTCAAGGGAGGGGGTACACAATGATTTGGGATAATAATCCAAACATCACTTTAATTTTTTTATAGTTAATTCCCTTTGAATCTCACTATAGTTCAAACTGGGGGTGCTGTTCCTATTCGGCTCACACTAACTAGCCCCTTCTGCAAATCTGTCCATTTTTCCCAATCAACAAAATCATTCCTTTGCATATAGAAGGGAATGAGTGACAGGAGGGCAATGAGGCACAGGACAGGTCTCCTCAATGACAGATCCCAGCTTTCCAGGATTTGTAGTTTTCTCTGCATCCCATTGCAATTCAGGAAGGGAATTGTGTGTGTCACCCATTTGGGTGGAATAACATTTCTGTTGAATGCTCACAAACAAATTTGAGAATTTTTGAGAGCTGCAAAAGAAATGCTCACACATAATTAATGATTTTCAAGGCAGGGAGAACTGGGGATTTGAGCATCTAACACAGAAGGTGCCGAAAAGGTCAGCATTCTCTCCTACCTGCTCCTGCTCAGGTCTCCAGAAGAAGCTTTTCTCTTTGAAAAGTGAGGTTAGTGATTCACTCAAGGTTAGTTGTGAGGTTAGTGATATACACATTCGTTTAATGCTAACTTGGTTTCAATTGGGTGCAGCCATAACTCTATGAGCAAAATGGTTTAGCCTAATTTTTGTACGTGTTTAATTTCCATAAAATAAATGTTTCAGGGAGTTCAAAGAACTCTGCAGGTCCATGTGATCCTAATCCCACCTCTTTGCTTTTATCTGCCTTTTTTCCTGGTCTGTGAATACAATAAGCACCAACTGCTAAGCCATCTGTCTGCCCTGCCTTATATTTCAAGAGTCCTAAACAATTGGCACTTGTGTTGACAGAGGCTCATTATATCAAGATTTGGGAACTCTGACTCTCAAATCTCCTCTATCTATATCAATATTCAGTCCAATCCTATTGATCAGACAGTGTGGTATGGTGGTTACAGAACTCCCATCCATCCAGCAATGTTGACAGTGGGCAGGGGATATTTTGCCACCCTGAAGAATGGATGCCATGTGAGACGTTATGCGTCCTGATGTGGTCAGGGGCGGAGCTGGCTATTTTAAGTAGGTTAGGCTTCACTCCCGCCTTGCAGTTGCTCCGCATGCTCGGCATAGATCAGAGCACGCAGAGGAGAGCTGTGTGGCCAGCCTTGCTGCGGCCTTGCACAAAGGAGGCAACCGATTTAGGGCCGACTCTGGGCAGGGTTTTAAGTTGTTGGCAGTGACACTGGCCACTTGATTGGGGCGGTGTTGGCCCGATCGCAGTTGCTTGGCTTCATCTGTAGGTGGCTGGGTGAACGGCTGCTTATTAGCAGTGTGGCAGCTCAATTCAGTGGCAGAGGCGGCTGGGCAACTGGCCGTGACCAGATCGTATGGCGGTGGACAGTTGGGGGGTGGCAGCAGAATTCGGCCAGTGGCAGAGGCCTGCGGTGGTTGGGCAGCTCGCAGTGGCCCCTCACCATTTTCTATATATATCTGTTAAAAAAGCACCTTCCCCTCCATGCACCTTTGGTGGCAGCAGTTGGTGAGGCTGCTCTCCACCACTTTCCCCACATTGAGTTGTCCCAGGCTTGTATCTGCCCCCCCGGTGAACAGGTATCCATTTTAGGGGTTTCTGGTCTCTGCCCCCCCCTTGATGAATAGGTGGCCATTTTAGGGGACTCTGGTGGCCATTTTAGGGGACTCTGGTCTTCCTCAACCATTGAGTGGGGGAGTCACAGGGTGGCCATCTTAGGAGGGCATTGTCACATGGCAGCCATCTTAGGAGGGTTTCTTGAGGTGGCCATCTTGATAGGGTAGTCAGGGGTCGCCATTTTGAAGATGTCAATTCTGGGCAGCCATCTTGAGGTGGAATTTTTGACAGTGGCCATTTTATATAATTATAGCTAGGCAGCCATTTCATTCTGGGGCCTAGTCACTTTAGTTTTAGCCATAGAGGTATACATTTAGTAGATAGTTGTGTTAATATTTGTTATGGCTCCCAAGAAAGGTCAAGATAGGGCCAAGGGGAAGCAGCCTGCACCTAAGCAGCCCCCTGTACAGCCAGTGCTGGTTATCCCATCTGATGAGGAGGAGGATGACCCTGTAAATGCTGCTATTTTGCAATGGTTGGAGGCTCTGGAGAAGGAAAGGGGTGCACCCCTGACAAAGGGGGGGACAAAAAGGGTAGCAGGAGATTCTAATGCTTCTTTTCAAGCGTAGGCGTTTGCCCGTCTGGCCTTTTTGGAGGACAAGCAGGTATCCCCTATGGGGGACGGAGGCGATGTGTCAACGTCTGGTCAACAGTGGCAGGGCACTGAGGAACGACAAGTCGAGGTGTACAAGGAGTCAAAGAAGAATGGTAAGGAGGGACATAGTGAAAAGAATAGTTCATATTGGCCATGGGGCCCAAGCCCTCAGGGTGCCTCTGGGCCTGCCTCACAGGCAGCACCAGTAAGCGGTCAACATTATGTGTGTTGGCGCTGTGGGTATCCACCCCCCCCTCCTGGGGGGTGGCCTGGATGGGGCTATCTGCAGCCAGGACCAGGGTTTACAAATACAGGGGCTGTTTCATATGGTACAGTCTCAGCTGCTGCCATGCCATCGGGTGATTCGGCGCTGCCCCTTGGGGATCATCTTTCTATTGCCACAAAGGATAAGATTCTTAAGGGTGAATATATAGATGTATTCACATTATTATATAGGGAGTTAGAGAAAAAGGACAAGGAGGACCTCGATGAACGTGAGAAAGGACACCTGAAGAGACAAGTGATGGTACCCAGGGTTTTTGATATATACAACAGAGATTGTCTGGCATCATCCATGGAAAGCAGTTGCTCTGCTCCAATACATGGATATTATTTATAAAGCTTTTACTGGTTTTCCAAGCCCAGCATGGTTGCAGTACGATGAAGAATTTTGCATGTGTGCAGCCATGAATACGGTCGTGCGATGGGACCAGATAGATCTGGACCTTTGGTTGCAGATTATGTTCACAATCAGGACACCGGGGAGTGAGAGGACACACAGTGGTCATTCCGTGCATAGGCCACAAGGCCAGTCAGGTACCCATGCCCAGGTGGGGCAGGTGGTTCAGCAATGCCCGCTTTGCTGGGAGTTTACCTCCCATGGGACATGTGGTTGGAAGTCATGCTTCTTCCAGCATGAGTGTTCATTATGTGCAGGTCCCCATGCATTCGCTAACTGCCCCAAGCCAAAGGGTCGGGGAGGTGGTAGAGGCTGCAAGTGTTCTGGTGGGGGGGTGGCTTCAACCCCCCTCCTGACAAAGGGACCTAGCCCAATAAAGATGGAAGTTTTAGAGCATTGGTTACGGGACTACCCGAACCAATGCAATCATGGTTACCTCTTGGAAGGCTTTATGTTGGGGGTTTAGGATACCTTTCCCGGGTGCTAGGACACTGTACATGGCTCCTAACTTGAAATCAGTTCAAAGTATGGAGCATATAGTTAGGGGAAAAATTGTCAAAGAATGTACAGAGGGTAGAGTCCTGGGTCCTTCCCCCCCAGTTGGTAGTTTGAGGGTTTCCTCTTCAAGTGTTGTGCCGGAAAAGGCACCTGGACAATATCGCCTCATTCACCACTTGTCCTACCCGCGTGGGGGATCGGTGAATGATGCGATACTGGAGGAGTTGTGTTCTGTCAGGTACACCTCCTTTGACCAGGCCCTGCGGGTAGTCCACAGCTGTGGACAGGGAGCGGAACTAGCAAAATGTGACATTAAGTCACCCTTCTGTCTCCTTCCTGTCCACCTGGCTGACATCGAGCTCCTGGGAGTTGCTTTTGAGGGCAAATTTTACATGGATAGGGCCCTTCCAATGGGATGCTCAGTGTCTTGTGCTGCTTTTGAGAGGTTTAGTTTCTTCCTGGAATGGGCCCTGCGGTACAGGATGGGTCTGGGCAGTACAGCACATTACCTTGATGATTTTTTTATTGGCAAGAAGGAGGGGTATGGGTCAGTGCCTTTTTGCTGTCTAGCTTCATCAGTCTGGCAGGGGACCTGGGAGTTCTTCTGGCACAAGAAAAAACTTGTGCCCCTATTTTGATTTTCCTAGGAATAGAAATTGCCACTGTGGGGCAGTTCTGCAGATTGCCCATGGATAAAATAACTGCGCTGCAGGCATTAATAGACACAGCTAGGAAACGGACTAAGATAACCTTGCTGCAGTTGCAACGGTTGGTCGGCCACCTCAACTTTGCATGCAAAGTTATGGCACCTGGCAGGGCTTTTGTTAGCAGACTGTGTGAGTCTATGAAGGGCCTGGGTCTCCCCCATCATAGGATTAGGGTCATCAAGGGGATGCAGGATGACCTCCTTGTATGGAAGCAGTTTTTGGGTTCATACAACAGGGTGTCCTTCTGGCACGAAGACCTCCTAGTCGAAGCGGAGCTGCAAGTGGCATCTGATGCTGCAAGTTCCTCCAGCTTTGATGTATATTTCCAGTGTGCTGGGGACTGGCCTGAGGAATGGCTTCAGGCAGGGTGGGTTAAAGACCTCACCTTCCTGGAATTTTTTCCAATTGTTGCAGCAGTGTGGATTTGGTCATGGGAGTTTGCCAACCGCACCATCCACTTCTATGTCGCACAGAGTGTTTAACCAGTGTGCAGCCAGTTATACCCACTGGAAGCCAGATATAGCAAGCACCACAGACACGATCCACTGCTTAACTATTTACAGTTTATTTACAGCTATATATATTCTGGAACTCACCAACGAAGTGCTTTGTAGAACAAGTTGTACAGGAGAAAGAGAATATCATACAGACACTGTACACTTATATACAAACTACAGCCAATCAACACATTGCTGAGTCATGGTGATTGAGCTATTCAGCTCCAGCTAGAACCGGTCTGTTCTGGCCTCTATGACAGAGCTGTCAAATAGATGGGTGAGATCACCAGGTCTGATGTCTTACCCAGACATGAATGCCAACATTCTGGTGCGACAACATGTCCACAGTACACGTAACCAACTTCTTGACATCTAAGTCCCCCAGGGTTATGGCTCTGGTCAGAGTCTTCACTCTTCAGTGTTTGTTTAATAATATAATGTTCAAGGCTAGGCATGTGCCGGGAGTTAATAACGGGGTCGCTGACACTCTCTCTCGAAAACAGATGGAGAGATTCCGTCAGCTGGCTTCAGAAGCCGACCAGTTCCCAGTGCGTATGCCAGATGAAGTGTGGCAGATTGGCGGGCTGAGGCTGATAGGGCAATGAGCTTGGCCCTTGCCCCTTCCACACGCAGGGCTTACATGAGGGCGGGTAAGCAATTCCTGTCCTTTAGGGAGGGGGCAGGTCTGCGGCAAGTTTGACCCATACCTGTTCCTCATTTAATGGAGTTCTGTATGAAGCTGAGAGGGGAGGGCTTGTCAGCTTGTTCCATTAGGTCCAAGTTGGCCACTCTGGCTTATGCCAGCAAAGCGTCTGGGCATGTAGACAAGACGGGTGACTTACGTATTTGGAAAATGCTCAAAGGCTGGGGAGAGTGGCACGGTAGCTGATTCCAGAGAACCTTTGACCCTGGCAATTTTGAGGGGGCTCAAGGCTCAGTGGCACACAGTGTGCACTGATAGCTATGAAGCTGCACTGTTTCACGTAGCATCACTGGTCGCCTTTTTTGGGGCACTGCAGACCAGTGAGCTGGTGGCTGGCTCACGGCAGGATGTGTCTGGCCTGGCACTTGAACAGTGGGACGTTTCTGTTTCAGACTCCAAAGTTGGAATTAGGCTATGCCAGTCAAAGACTGACCAGCGTGGCAGGGGGAAGGTTATAGAGCTTGACCGATGTTGAGAGGTTGAGTTATGCCCAGTTGGGGCTTTGAGCCGTTACTTGGCCTTGAGGGGAGAGGGCCGGGGCTACCTATTCTGACATAGGGATGGTACCCCCCTGACTAAATTTCATTTTTGGAGTGTGACACAGAAGGCACTGGCTAGATTGGGATTGGGTGGGGTTCACTTTGGCACCCACTCTTTCCGAATAGGAGCCACGTCAACAGCAGCTGCCATGCGGTATACTGGCAGTGAAATTCAGAGGATAGGGCACTGAAAGTCATGCAGCTACAAAGGTTATGTCTGGAATTACGCTATTTAAATATTTCATAGGGTTACTCTAGTTTATTAATGATTTTCCCTTTGCAGATGCTGCAGGCTGCAGGCTGTGGGATGAGATGAAGGGTTACCATCTGTGGCCACAGCATGGTCTTTTGGGTGGCTCATCATGCCAGAAGGACATCCAGCGGCTCTCAGCTTGGCCTTAGTGCTTGGGTGGAAGTAGAATGGTTGGGACGGAGGGGCATGTGATGGCATGCGCTCCTTCCCTTGCTGTTCAACGAGAGGAGGGGGTCTCCTCCTCACATCCTGGTAATACACTTGGGGGGCAATGACCTGGGTATAATGAAGGGCAAGGCCCTTGTGCTCCAGGCTGAGGCTGACCTTGCGAGGATAAGAGCAAGGTGGCCTGGCGTGATGATAGTATGGTCAGATGTACTGCCCCGCCAGGTGTGGCAGAACTTGGGGGACCCCAGGTGTATTGACTGCATCCGACTTAAAGTTAACAGGCAGCTGAGAAAGGCCATGGATGCTGGATTGGGTATGTTTTTGCCTCACCTTGATATATGGGTTGTGTTCCCAGACCTGTATAGGGATGATGGGGTGGATTTGTCTGACAAGGGCAATGGGATCTTTTTACAGGACTTGCAGCAAGGGATTGGGTCGGCATTAGGATGCTGAGTGGGGAGCAAAGGCCAAAGCAGAGGCTTGACCTTAGCTATGGCAGGTTTGTGCAAGCAAGAAAACAGAACTGGTGTGCACCTTACGGCATATCCCATTAGGGAACAGGGGGTCATCAGGAACTGCCTTCGGATTTCAGGGTCCTGGGTGGGGAATGGTGATCACCTCCGCTGGGAACCTTTTAGGGCAGGGTCCTCCCTGCAAGTTGGAAGGCTTCAGGGGTAGGCGCTCCTAGAAGGCAACCAGTTTGCTGGGCTGCTGGTCACAAGCCAGAGAGTTGGCTCATGATCAGAGCTGGGTGACCCGCCCTTTAAGGGCAAGGGGGTTGGTCAGGGAAGTGACGCCTGCCTTGCCTGTTCCATGCTTGCTTAGTTGTTATTGCTGCAATGTTCTGTTAAATAGTTAATAAAGTGGCCCTTGTTTTATTCCAAACTGTTGTCTGTCTCATTATTCTGGATGGGGGGGGGCAAAGAGTGGTGGACTCTGATCTGAAGAACTGGTTTTTATTCCCTACTCCTCCACATGAAACCTGCTGGGTGACCTTGGGCCAGTCACAGTTCTCTCAGAGTTCTCTCAGCCCCACCTACCTCACAAGGTGACTGTTGGGGGGGAGAGGAAGGGAAGGTGATTGTAAGCCACTTTGAGACTCCTTAAGGTAGAGAAAAGTGGAGTATAAAAAACAACTCTTCTTTTTCTTCTTCACCTACATTAGCATCCTCTTTGTAGCCCATACAGTAAATGCCTCATTTCCATAATATACTGGTTTGGCATGTATAGTTCCATTTTCTCAGGCCACTAGGATGAGAATGATATGCAAGGAGGAGTCTACACTAAGATGGAGCCATACAGATGTACAGCCACAAGCTTAGGGCTCCTTACATTACCCACTAGTGCAGGAAGGAGACATGATGCATGCAGCAGCTCCCAGGCCACTAGCCAAATGTGACAATGGAGCCATAAATACCAATGAACCACCTCTATTAATTGCACAGACTCCACCACTCAGTCTTAGGATCTAGTGACTGAACATAGATCAACAAAGGGAGCTGTTAATTCATTTTGCAAATTCTAAAGAACTACAGCATTCCTACAATCCTCAATTATGATTTTACTTGTTGAGAATATTTGTTTTTTCATTGCTGAAAAATTGGGGGAAGGGAGTTAACCAAACTACCTCTTAGCTTCATAAAAGCTACTGTTTTTCCCAAAAAAACTCTGAATTATTTTCTTTCTTTAATGGGTTGTTGTATTGTTTGCAAATACAAAGAACTATTAGCACATAAGTTAATTAAGATTTTTGGAAAACTCTGGTTACGTCATCCTCATTAGCTGACTTTAAAAAATCCTCAGTATCATTCAAATATATTAAGGAAAAATGAAGATTGCTTTTAAACTTCAAGAAATGAATGTAAGTGTTCATATTCTGGTACATTAACAGTTGTTCCAGTACATTGATATTTTATGTGGAAACCCTACTCAGCAATTAATATGCCTGAGACAAATTGAAAAACCCATAATCCATCCTTCTCAGTTGGAATGTAAGAGTATATTATTATTGAGAAGCTACAGGATATCAGAGCCATTTTTTAAACTTGAATGCTCATTACCTTAAATCTGCATATAAAACAGTTTTGCATTCAAACTAGGTGATCACATAACTGAATATATCATGATTCAAATGAAAATGCACCAAAAATATCCTTGCTATGGGCTTTCTTTCCAAAGTAATATTTACACCTTTGAGCTATTGAGTTTAATAAGCGTTAGAAACTAAATATGAAAGTAATGATTTGGGAGATGGGGAAAAAATGTTGTATATTTCTTTACCTGATTGACTGTCATGAATCCTTTACATTTAGCAGTAATATTCTCAGGTGAAAGGGACACCTTTCCATGCCTGTGGAAGGACATTATTCTTCTTACCAGTTAAATGCATTGGCAATAATTAGCAAACCTCCTAGGAGTTTTGGCAAAATGGCTTTAAGTGGCATGAAAATTGAAACATTTGCTCACTCCAGAGGTAACCCTTAATTAACAAATTTTATATCATTGCCAGAAATGTGTGAAAAAGGATTTTACACTGCAGATTTTGTATTTGGATCTATTTTTAATTTCATGTATTCAGGTGCTGTTGTTGAAAACGCATCTTCAGAAATTATACTCGTACTGGTAACCTTTTTTATGGAAGGTTGTCAGTGGAAGTCACTATACATTCAGCAATACACAAATAATGTCTAGTTGAATATGTCAGTGCTAGATGATTTTATTTTGTCAATGTTAAAGCACTAGAATACTCAGAAAAAAAGGCATAATTACCCAATCTCACAACAACTCTGTCTCAGTGGCTGTTTTACTATCACATGGAATACTGGTAGGAAGGCTGATGTTTGTAGGGATTGGATCCACTTGGGGCTGCTTATGGACCCAGCCTCATTGTCTGGAAAACAAGTTAAATGTACCATCCAAGGTTGCCTTCTGTCAGATGCATGTGGTTTGCCACCTGTCTCATGTCTTTGACTCAACTGACCTGACCACACTAATCCAGACTTTTGTAACCTTGTGTATGGATTACTACACAATAATACACTCTGCACTAGACTTCCCTTGAAGAAACTCAGAAACTGCTGCTGGTTCAGATGCAGTAGCCTGATTATTGCTGAGGCTAATCAATATCTTGCCTGTTTTAAAACAGCTATAATAGCTGACAGTCCCCCTCCCCTGAGTTTAGTTGAAGGAGCTGGTTATTTTAGAGCCATTCATGGCCTAGGATCACATATTTCAATGACATCTATTCCCAGAAGTGATGTCATAAGGGGAAGCAAAAGGGGGAGAGGCATCTTCAAAAGCCTCCCCTTCGCTTCCCCAGCTAGTCTAGGTGGTGGAGCTAAGAGAAGGGGTTTAAAGTTTAAACTCCTTCTCATGAGAGTTGAGCCACAGAAGGGGGAAAGAGGGAAGGAAAGAGGGAGAGTAGAGAAGGAAAGAAGGAAAGAAAGAGAAGGAAAGAAGGAGGGAAAGAAAGAGAGGGAAGAAGGAGGGAAACAGGGAAAGGAGGAAAAAAGAGAAGAGAAGAAGGTGGGAAAGAAAGAAAGAAAGAAAGAAAGAAAGAAAGAAAGAAAGAAAGAAAGAAAGAAAGAAAGAAAGAAAGAAAGAAAGAAAGAAAGAAAGAAAGAAAGAGGGAAAGAAAGAGGGAAAGAAGGAGGGAAAGAAGGAGGGAAAGAAGGAGGGAAAGAAGGAGGGAAAGAGGAAAAAGAGAGAAGGAAAGGAGGGAATGAAAGAAATTCGGCGGCAATTCGGCCCCATTATATCCTATGGGCCATTGAAGTCAATGGTGAAAACATAGGGTATATTCTGGGGGCTGCAGGGGAGGGGTTTGAGGGAGAGGCTCCAAACTCACAGAGAAGCTGATGGAGCATCTCCCCAAGATACCCACCAAGTTTCAAGAACATTGGACCAGGGGGTCCAATTCTATGGCCCCCCAAACAGGTTGCCCCTATTCCCTCCATTGTTCTCTATGGTGGGGAAAAACTAACTCCCCTCCAGGCCCCAGAATATACCCTATGTTTTCACCATTGACTTCGATGGCCCATAGGATATAATGGAGCTGAAACTGACATTTGGCTGCCTGAAAGACTCCCCGGGACGCCGGCTGTGGGCGGGGCTTGGCTCCTGAGCTCCCGGAGCTGTGCTCCGGTGCGCTCCCCCAAAAAAGATCCCTGCTCTTAATGCACTTATGTAACTGCCATTAACATTGATTGGAATTATATGTACTTGCTGAGAGAATATGTATTTTTGTTAAAATGGAAGCACCAGTCCATTGTGACTGATTTTCTTATGACGTCTGCAATTGTGTCATTACTATATTTGTATGTTTAAGCTTCACTGGCTGCTAGTCAATGCTTTCTTTTTAAAAAACAAACACAATTTGATATTTAAAGCTGCTTTTCTGTACTGGCTTGAGAAACTTACTTTTCATAGAATTGTGATTCAAAGGGAAGAAAAGATCAAATTCATAGAATATCATATTTACCTACATCCCGCTCCCTTGCAAACACAATCCAATGTGCAGTCACTGGTGAAAACACAGAATGAGCCTGCCGGGGGGGAAGGGGCCTAGCTGGGCCTTCTCACTTGCATGCTCATTTTCTATGTGCAGCAATTTTAAAAAAATTATATCCGCCCCTACTAACAGTCTGAGTTAATTTTCTTACACTGTATGTAACCGCTGAAAGACATCTATCATTTTTTAATTTATTGGAATGTTTCTGTGCTGCCTCTTCAGTCCTGCTCAGGAGGCTGACTGTTAAAAAACACAATATTCAAACATGGTGTGTGAGCAGCATCAAAACCAGCCAGGGAACAGAAGCTGCAGACCGTAACAAGGGGGCATGGGGTAAAGCTCCAATTAATTAAGAGCCTGAGTAAAAAGATGGGTTTCTGTCTGGTGCCTGAAAGCAAATAAAATAGGCTCCAGGCAAGCCTCAAGGGGAAAGGCATTCCAAAGGTGAGGGGACTACCACAAAAAGGCCCTGTTCTAGTCACCACCCACCTCACCTGTGAAGGTGAGAGCACAGGAAGTCGGTCTTGCGAGACAGGCCTTAACTGATGGGGTGGAGAGTATGGGAGGAGACAATCCTTGTAGTACCCTGACCCCAAACAGTTCAGGGGCTTAAAGGTAAAATCCAGCACTTTGCATGGTGCCTGAAGACAGATGGGTAGCCAGTCTGATGCCATGCTTAGTTTTTATGGAATTTATGCCCAAGTCAGTGTGTATAGCCTGGCACTGTACAGAAAGGATTGGTGCTATGCTTGCAGAGGAGAAAGCAAGCTGTTAAGTATGAGACTCAACAACGATTTCAGCTTCAAAAGTGATTTCAGCTTTATTTGAACAGCACACTGTAAGTCAGGAACACACAACAACAAGGGGAGCACAGCTCCTTTTAAACTCTCCCGGGCTGACAAAGCCACACCCATAACAAGTTAACGACCAATAATATTGCAGGGATAAAGTCCAATCAGAGACGTTCCCTCTTAGATACATTGTCACACAGTGATTGGCTATTTACACTGGTTTCGCAGAAACCGACCAATAGTAATGCGACAGCTGAGGAGCCACATTCTGAAGCAAGCTTAACATGTGAAAGAATATGCTTGATTCACAGTTCAATACACAACACAAGCTATGCCCCAGAGAAGAAGGAGTGCCCCTTCCACAGCCTTGCCAGACCTCTTTGATGGCAGCCAGTGAAGGCAGGAGGGAGGAGCCCCCTTGTTTGGGAACAGCCCTCAGTGAGATTAGCTGGCTCAAGGTCCAGAAGGTGGAAAGGAGCTCTTTTACAGAGGGGGAGCCAAGGCTGAGAGGGACAGCCCACCCACCAAGGAGACAGATCCTATGGTCCAGTTGAAGGTGGATTCCTAGGGCACCTCAACCCAGTGTTTGAGAACAAGACAGGCACACCAGACCTATAGAGAAGCAATGAGCAGAGGGAGGCTGGTGGATTGGCGGCCAGCAGCCTAAGAGCTCCTGCCTCAGCATAGTGGCATGTGGTCAGGAAGGTCAGTTTCTTGGGCTCCTGAACTGCCACAGAGCCCAGCAATCCTGACGGTGAGGCAGGGTAGGAGGCTGGGCCTAGTGCTTGCTGCAGGCAGCATCATTTCCACCCAGTGGCCCCTGGGGCCCACTGTGATGTGTTCTCCTTAGCAGCTTCCTGTTCCCATGCACTGAAGCGTGAATCCCTTTGCAGAGCAGAAGTGGCCCACTCCCCACATCCCCACACAGCTGGGCAATGCAGGCACTTGATTTCACCTGCAGCTTTGGACACCTTATGCCCCCTACAAGGTTCATGTGGCCCCTCAAGGGACTGGCCCCAGGAAATGCCGCTGATGTAAGGTGGTCGTTGTTGCCCTAAAAGGCGCATATCATGCTCTTATGGATGGGAAATCCATAAATGAGAAAAACTGGACTTTGTAAATAATATGAAATAGGGACTGAACTGTGCAATAACCCGATGCCAGCTAAAGACACACACCCAGGAGAAGAAAGCCTTCCTTTTGAGGTTGCTGTGCCATGGTTTTCTGAGGTTACATGCCCTCTTACCCACTATAAGAGGTACCAGCTCCCTAGCCACATGAAACACCAGATGCCAGATGGATGCCATGCCAAGGCAGACCAGAGACTTGGAATCCAGGCTTCATGAAAAGCTCTCTTCCTGACCTAATCGCTCACCTATGAGAAGTGGCAGCCATAAGACCAGCAGGGAATAATGGCTCTCACCCACGAGTCATAATCCCTTCAGGTGCCTCTGCCCAGACATGTTTGCATTAGCTACCAAGATTGTCCACCCCCCTTAGACCCTTGAACCCAGCTCCAATCACATGCTTTTGGGGACAGATCAACAGGAGGTATGCCAAAAGAGGGGGCCAAGCCTAGCCCACCCCTCAAGCCACCTCATAAAAGAGGGCATCCAGTTGTCTCTCTCTCTCTCCTTACCTTGATCTCTCCTTACCTTTGAACCCACCCTGTCTCCATGGCTCTTGGTGTAGCGCTACCAGAGTCTCCCCGTGTCTTTGGTGGTTTCAGGACATGATCCCCATACCTTATAGTCTCCCTTATTTTTCCCAAGGATTGCTTCATCCTGCTGGGAACAGGTAAAGTATCGCCCACCGACGATCATCCTGCTAATGCGAATGTGCTATTCATCTCTCTCTATTTTTCCTAGCTCTGTATAATTGTGTGTGTGTTCATGTTTTGTATGCTTGTGATATTACTCTTAGTAAAAGAGACCATTTTATACCAAGTCAGTCTTTGAGCCTATTTCTAGTGTGTCTGGAAGAAGTGGGACCTCTGTATACACAGGTGCTTGCTCCCTTATATGCCTATTGCCTTATAAACAGTCATAATTCCCCAATATTATTAAGAACATGTGGCAATCTGGCTAACATAGTGCCTTGACAGGTACTACTGGTTGGAGGGCTCCTGCACAGGGGGCTTGCAGCTCGTGGAAGAGCCTCTGGTCCCAGATTCAATCCCTGGCAGCATCTCCAGTTCTCCAGTTCAAAGGACCAGTTAGTGAGTGATGTGGAAGACCCCTGCCCATGACTTTGGAGAGCCACTGCCAGTCTGAGCAGATGGCCTTGATGGTGTGGTTTAATATCAGCTGGCTGTGTGTGCGTGCATTTTCAGTGACACCCCCCCCCCCGGAACTTTCTGTAGGAATTTTTTAAAGTCCATGGAAATCCCCCCCCATTTTCCTCAGAGCCCCAGATTCCCTACTGGGCGACTCCTCCGAGGGGCTCCCACTGGACAGCAAGGAAGGGGTCGAGAGCTGCCTGCCTGTCCAAAGAGCTGGACAAGTGAGGCAAGGGTGGGACTGCAAACCTCCAGGCGCTGCTCACCAGGTGACAGAGATCACTCCCCCCCCCCTCACTGGGAGAAAGCGGCTGCTTTCCATGGCAGTGCTGCATCCTAGCGAGGTTCCTCCCTTCCCTGGAGCCTGCCCTACCTAGTGTCCACCACCACCCAGTCTCCAGGATTTCCCCAGCCTGGAGCTGGCAACCCTAAGGAAGGGCACTCCATTCCAGCCAAGGGGGTGCTTTGGGGCCACATGAGGAGGAAGGGACAGAAGGAGCCCACCCTCCTCCCGGCTGCTGTTGCTACTGCACCCTCCAGCCTTTGGCTCACAAGCACTGGGGATGGGGCCAGAAGGCGGTGAGGGAGCCTGAGTGTGGTATTGTTGCTGCGATGAGCAGACAAGCACTGGAGCCCAACTGCAGGGGGCGCTGCTCTCTCCATGGGTGGATGGCGGACCAGCACTCGAGTGCTGTTTGGGAAACCAGCGGGGTGGAGGAAGAAAAGAGGCACACATGTAAGGCGGGAGAGGAGGAGGAGAAGCGACAGCTAGAAAAGGACCTGTGCAGCACTGCCTGGGCTCGGCTGCTGCCCCGGCGAGATGCTCCAGCCTTACACTGCTCGCTGGGCACTCTTGGATCATCAGCTTGCTTCCTGTCTTGCCTTCTTTCCATGGCAGGCCATGGCACCCCTCAGAGGTCTGCACTCCGAGTAGTTGCCTTAGTTGGCCTAAAGGTAGAACCGGCCCTGAAAGCAACATGTATATGTCCAATCTTGGTATGTGTAAGGTGATGCACATTGAGACAAAAATACCCCATCTTCAAGTATAGGCTCAGAGGGTCTAAACTTGCTGAGACTGAGAGGGAAAAAGATCTTGGGATCATAGTGAATAGCTCAATGAAAGTGTCAACCAGTGTGCTGCAGCAGTGAAAAAGGCAAACTCTATTTTAGGGATTATTAGGAAAGGGATTGAGGATAAAACAGTCGATATTGTAATGCCTCTCTGTAGATCTATGTGGTCTCATTTGGAATACTGTGTGCAGTTCTAGTCACTGTATTTCAAAAAAAGGCCATTGCAGCACTGGAAAAAGTGCAGAGGAAGGCAATCAAGATGATTAGGGGGTTGGAGCACCTTCCCTATGAGGAAAGGCTGAAGAGTTTGGAACTTTTCAGTTTAGAAAAGGGAAGACTAAGGGGGATATGATAGAGGTTTGTGAAGTTATGCATGGGGTGGAAAAGCTGACAAAGAAATTTTTCTCCTTCTCCCAAAATACTAGAACTCAAGGACATCCAGCGAAGCTGATAGGTAGTAGGTTTGTGACAGACAAAAGGAAATCCTACTTTGCACTGAGAGTGATTAAAATGTGGAATTTTCTGCCAGAGGATATAGTGATGGGATGGCCACAGGAATAAATAGTTTTAAAAAGGGGATTAGACAGAGTCATGGAGGATAGGTCTATCAGTGGCTACTAGCCATGGTGACTGAGGGGAACCTCCACATTCAGAGGCTCTAATCCTCTGAATTGCAGAGCCAGGAGGCAACATCAGGGGAAGGCCTCAGCCTCTATGCCCTGTTATGGGCCTTCCAGAGGAACTGGTTGGCCACTATGTGAAACAGGATGCTGGACTAGATGGACCCTTGGTCTGATCCATTAGGGCTCTTCTTATGTAGGGCTCTTATAAACAAATACAGATATGATAACATTTAGTGAAATACTCCTGCAGATTTAGGCTGATTCATCAGATGAATCTGGAGCTGGAACAAAATGAAACTACCACCACTACATCTTGTAGTGTGATCCTAAAAAACACTTTTCTGGGAGTAAGCCTCACTGAATAGAGCAGAATAAGATTCTGAGCACTGTATGTGGGACTAGTCCCCTTGAAGACTGTTGTTTGGCAACTTCACTTGGTCCAATATACTCCTTCCCATTCACTATTAAACATTAGGGAAGAACATGATAAATCTGTTCAGCATGAACTTCATTTGCCACATATAAACACCTCCCATGTCATAAGATGCTTGGAGTGAAGTTTCAGGCAGCAAACTAGATGAGCGGGGGAGGGGGGAAATGCAATGGAAAATTCCACAAAATTAGATCACAGCAGGTGCCCACACTGGGCAGAACTATTCCGTGGAGTACTAAGCATAATGGTTAATCCATCATTAAGTTTAATAGGTTAATATTTTCATCTATAAAAGATAGCAATTATCATCTGCTTGGTATGATAGATGTAAAGTTTTTAAAAAAGCAAAAATGGCCAGTTTGGAACAGGAAGGCTAATCTTCAGTGCAAAAATCCTGAAAAGATTTATAGATATATTTAACTGTTAGTACTGCTAATTTATTATTGAAGATGTAGGAATTAAGTATTTAACTATTTATATTCTGAAGACTGAGCACCTAAAGAAGTCATTATCTAGAGTGAATCGTATTTTAGAAAGTTCACAAAGGTTTTAAAAATATTACAGGAATTCCACAGAGCAGAGAACAATTTAGCTACAGCATTCTTTTAAAAATAGCCTGCAAAAGACCCCCATTTTCATCCATGGTCAATTTGAAATGAATGCTGTAAACCTTTCCCATATTATCTGAACAAACTGAAGTTCCTCTTCTATACCATTTTCTGAGTTTAACGTTATACCTTCACAGTCATTATTCTACAGTTGTTTGTTTTCTATTTATGCCGTGGGCAGATGAAGATTGTTTAGTTAATGTTGTCTTTCCAGTTCATGCAGCAGTGATTCTAAAGCAACAATGGAAATTTTCCCATTTGGCAACAACAGAAGATCAAGAAATAGCTATACTGTATGAGATCTGAACACTATGCTAAAATTTAGAGACCTGCTTTTCCGTTAGCTTTTACACTTATTGATTAACCCCTTAGTGGACTAGGGTAGCAGAAAGAGAGAAGAAAGAGATATGGATACTTTGGTTCTGTTGCCACAGAAAGCTCTCTTGTAAACTTGTTATACTAAACACGGTTACTAGAATTAAACACTGACATGGAAAAAGAAATTAACACATTATCTGACAATCTGTTGTCAATCTTTTCTCTAGGTATTTTGATCTAATACGGGTCATTATTTCCCTTGCTAGGCAGTTTTCTGAACTGCATACAAACAGCACCTCATCATGCACTTTCACCCAGTACACTACTGTTGTTAAGCTCCTGTTTGAGACAATAAGTGCTACCTCAGAAAAAAAAGAGAGAAACAGTTGGCTCTCATCCATATACCAGTGGCGCCAAACCAGTTACCTCACTTAACTGAACAACATAGCAGTTATTAAATGACACAAGACGCAGAATGAAACCACGAGGAGCTCCACAGGACATATGGAGAAGGACAGTAGCTCCCTACTATACTTACCCAAGAATTATCCTCCAGAAAGGACAAGAGCTGCTGAAAACAGTCTTCCCATTTCTGTCATTGCAAGACACCTCAGAAGGATACCATACTCACCATCACCAAACACCTCTAAGAGAATTATTCACACTCCAGCCTGTCCTCTTCTCAGCATCAGTCAATCAAAGCAAACAAAGAAGTTTAACTTCCAAAATAAGGTCTGAAAACCTATCCCAAAACATCTGGAATTAACTCACTGCCATCCTATCAAGTATTATACTTTAAAATAGCTGATTTGAAAAGGCCCTGTAATTGCCTATGTGAATTCAACATAGATTTTGGTATTGGTGGAACCTGACAATTAAGGATATATTTATCACCCAGCTGACTAGTTCTGCTAAAACCCCTTTGGTGGCTACACCAACCACCAGGAGCAAGAAATGAGTGGGTAAATAAACATTGTAAGAAGGGATAATCACTTACTTCTTGACCTCAGTATTCCTTACCTGTAAAACAATAACATGGATTGGCTCCTTGTGATCAAGTTTTGTGAATTTGTGCTTTTTGAGCACATACATGATTGTGGATTGGCTCTGTCCTCTGGGTGAGCCATTCTGCAGATGGCTCTAGTTGGTGTGCCCAAAAACTCAGGAAGCAAGCAAGCAAGCAAGCAAGCCTGGAGTCTGCCAAACCATGCCTATCAAGTACCATCTAATCTTTTGTTTGAGAGGGTACAAACAAACAAAAGCAAAATCATTCCCATAAAGAAAACTTCTTCAGGATAAACATTTAGCAGCACACGATTCAAGTTATTTATTTTCTTTTTAATGATTTAATGTAAGGTAACCCCTCAGTTTACTCTCAAGCAACTACTGGAATAATTTCAAATAGCATCAGGTTGTCACAAGCAGAATGGCAAGAAAAACTAGGAGAGGGAGCAGGGAGCACTAATACACTTATGCCCCAGTTGCTATGATGATGACAACAGGCCAAAAATGCTCAGTGTAATCTTGACAGCTGACAGTGGTACTTTGACAGAAATATGAATGTTTCTGTACAATATGCTAGTTTTGTAAACCTCTTAACTGTAAAGCATACTTTCTGTCAAAGGTTCAGTCTTTCAGATTCAGCAAGCTACCCTTTGTTCCTGAATGCATAGTAAAATCATCCTTACCTATCATCTGTCCCACTCTTCAGTTTAATCTAATGTTTCCTATCAAGCCCTCCATATTAAGGATTTGTTGCATTGAGCATGAGGTTGGACTAGATGACCTTTAAGACCCTTCCAGTGATACAACTCTGACTCTTGGCACTTTTTAAAATGAGATCTTCAAAGGGTTGCTTGCTATTGCTTATGATTTAAACTACACATTAATGCCGTTTGAATTTACCTAGAAATAGTTTCTTACATACACCAGTTAGTAATATCCCCTACTTCCTAAGTTTTTTCATAAACAAAAAGTAGTTTCCTCCACACCTCAAAGGAAGAGCCTTATTCACAAGATATAAAATATTGGTTATACTAGATTTATTAAAAACAGATCTACAAGACTTCATTAATCAAACTGATTAGCAAATCCTCTCTTTAGTTTGCATCAGAATCTAATAGGCAGACTTTGAATGGCTACCTGCATTGGACATCCCAATCCTGGCTAAAAAATCAGCTCACAAAGTACTGCAGCTCAGCAAATGACTTGCCTTTTGGTGCCTGCACACAACTAAGAGCTAAGTGTAAAATACTAAGTTTGACCCACATTCCCCATAGCATAGAGCAATTAGAGTTCAGCGGATGCTGCCCAACCTGAACAGAGCCCCTTCCCAAACACCTCTGACCAATAATCTACTTCATTGGGTGAGCTCCTTTCAGTGTGTTTCCAAGAATTCTTTGCATAAACAATCTGTACTATATAAGAAACCTGCATTAATCTTGCCAGCTTAATTAAATTCAGGATATTAAAAAAATCCACCAGAAATAAGACAGTATGAAGCAGGCAAAATAAGGATATGACCATTGCCAATCTGGCAACACCCTCCCCCCAAATTCATGCTCATCCTTTATGTGACTAGTTAATCCTATAATGCCTTTCTCCATGGCAATAAAGTGTAGCTGGAAAGGATTGCCCACAAAGGGCACTAGCACTTTAAATGGTGGCATCATATCTCATTAGCTATCGGCTGCCATGCATAAGGCACCAAAAACCACCTGCCACTAAAAAAGTCTATAAAACATAGATACGAATATTCACCAAACACACCTATAACCATAGCTGTGACTGAAGGCATGGAGTCACTTCCCATACAGGCTTATGGATGTACTGGATTTTAAAATATTTCTATTTATGATGTGCCTGATCAGTTCTCACTATACCGTATCTGAGCAGGTCACTATAAAAACATTAGTCTCTTCGGGGGGTTTGGTGTGTGTGTGTATAAATATATATGGATGTATAGAGGACCACTGCCTCTATAATTCTTTCAACATAAAGTCAGGCACCAGTATTTGTAAAAGTCAAACAGTACACTTCTTTATTTCTCAGCAAGCCCATCAGGGGGTGAGATGTATTTACATGGGATATTTTGTTTCCTTATAGAATATAACTGTTCACTTTGCCTTCACATAGGCTGTAGGCTTATCACTCTCAGTTTTATACAGATGTTCTTCAGCACACTAAACACACATGATCCAGTAACACACTCTCCAGTAACTGTTTTGTGGCTGTTCTTTGGACTTTATCTGTCTGGACCCTTTGAGTCTAACTGGGCACCTTTCCAGCTTTCCAGACTCCTTCAGACCCTTAGCCCTTTCTATAGCCACTTCTACAAGTTCCTTTGGAGCAATGTATTTGGTGTTTGTGACCACTGAGGTCTTATGCTGTTCACTCTCTGTTCACTCTCCTCTTTCATTTAGAGGGTACCAGTGCAGAGTTTATTTCAGCCCCAGTTTTTTACTCAAACTGATATTAGGCTGTTTCCACAGAGCCACAGAGGTTTTGTTCTACCTCAGAGCTATTCAGTTAGCTGACCGTTTTTTGCTAACTTCTCTTCCAACTCCTTCTTCCAACTGTCAGCTCCCAACTGTCAGTTGTCTACTGTTATCTGTCATTCTCTGAGAATTCTGAGCCAAATGGCCCCCTCCCTTCTCAGTCATGTGACTCAGCAGCGTCTTTATTTACCTGCTGCTGTCCACAAACCTGTAATTCTGTCACATGTCCCTCCCTTTTAAATAATAGCGTAAGGCGAAAGGTTTCAGCCTTTTGCTGAGCAATGGGTACATGTGAGGTACACTTACTTTGTTTCCTACCATTATAACATCATATCATATTATTATTTCATGGGAGACTTCCAGTTGCAGCGCAGCACCATGGATGCGGTGGAGGATCACTCTCTTGCTGCATCAACTTTTTCGCTTCAGTTTGGGGTCTCACGTCCTTTGAGACTCCCCCATCCCTTGGACAGAAGGTTGGGTACATGGGACTTTTGGCCGGTACCCCCGCTTAGTGGCAGCGGTGGAAGAAACCAGGCTTTTTCCTGAAGCACTTAGTGGATATAGTCTCTCCCCTTCTGAGTTCCAGCTGTCACTACCGGACACAGGGTGAAGTGGGTTGAAACTTAAATGAAGAACTGGCTTTAAGCTAACCCCAAGGGACTGCAAATAAGTGACTCCTAATAATTTATTATGAGATTTATAATAAGAAAGCAACTTTATTTTTCCCCGACAAAGAATTTGCTCCCCAAGCCTATAAGTACAAAAGGGCTTTATTCTTAGGCTGGAGGTCCTTTTCTCTCCCAGCCACAGACTTCAGCAAATAATTACAATGTCCTTCAACATAAAACCTAAAGAGATTCCAGGTGAGGGAGAGCATACTTAACAGGTATTTATATCTTTCATTGAGAGAGACTGCTTCCTCATTCTTTTGATTTGCAACACTCCCAATTTGGGGGGGGGGTTGGTAGACCCTGCAGCATTTTTTGATTGCTCTACCTGCTGGATTTTGATAAAGATTGAAACCATTTTTTTTTCTCTTCCTCTTCCTATTTAGTTTTTTTTTTTTTTTTTGAAGTGCAGGCTCTGAGCATGTGAACTTGGCAATTTGACAATTTCAGGATCAGAGGACAGTCAAGAGTAAAAGTTATTTAAAGTGAAAGGTCAATTGAGTGTGGATTTTTGACTGATTGGTTAAGTGTTTATCTTTCCTTTTTTCCATGTCTCTGTTATGAGGTGAGAGATAACATGACTACAGTCAGCTCCCATTATACCTGACTCTTCACTATTGGCAAGGAGCATCCCCAGACACAACTTCTTTGATATGAAGCGCTTTCAGCTGGAACTTTCCTCTGGGGTTTGTGGCACTCTTTATTTGCTAAATAAACAAGACTACATCTTTTTGGATTTTGTCACTACAGGAATTTTTGGCTTTTTTTTTGGTCTTGGGACTTACTTAAAGGGAAAGGGCAATTTACTCTTTAATACATTTTTAATCATTTTTTATTTTTTGGTTTCTTCTTTCCTTCTTCCGTCTTCCATACACACACACACATCCTCTTTTTCCCTCTCTTTTTTTCTTTAGGTGGTTTTTTAAGCCCTAAAACTCTTTTCCTTCTTTCCAATTCGCTAGCTGCTAGTTGCCTCAAGTTTAAGTCCTTTTTTCTCTTTATTCTTAATTGTTGTTGTTATATATTTATTTTTTATTTTTAATAGGCAATGTTCTCTTTAAGGTCTTTAAGGTTAGGACCTAAATTTTTTTAGTGCTTAGGTTCTTATAGAATTCTTATTTAACTGAGTAATACATAAGATTTAATAGAATCCTTACTTAACTGAGGGGTATATAAGATTAAATATGGACATACTGTAACTTGATAGAACTGCTTCTGCTTAAATTTTCTTTATTTATTGTTTAGTATTAATACTCTGATTTAAACTACTGTTAAATATTAAATAAGTAAAAAGAAAATGTCAGGCCCAAACAAACTTTCTCCGGGTGTGTCTAAGTTGGTAACAATTAACTTATCTGCAGCGACAATGAAGGATCTTCAAAACCTAATTCAAGATACTATTAAGATGGCCTTAGCTCAGGCAGTTGATCCAATATAAGAGGCAATGAAAGAGATGTTTCAACACTTATCAAACAGAATGGATGATCTACAAAAGCAAGTAACAGAAAATAATCGAAAAGATAACTGCATTGAATGACACAATAAAAAAGACGGAAGGAAAGACAGAGCAAGCAGAAGCCAAAATACAATCAATAGATTTAAAACAAACTGAGTTAGAATAAGAGTTACTTAGAATGCAATTAGATATAGTAGCCTTTGTGTTAAGGTTTCAAAATATACCCAAGGAAAAAGACAAAGAACTAAGAAGGAAGATGGCGCACGCTATAGTGAACTTCTAAAAAAATGGAGGAGCCAGATAAGATCTTAAAAGATATACATATGGTGTACAGAAGAAATTCGCTATACGCAAAGAGAAACCAGCTTCCCAGGGAGGTTCATGTGAAATTTTATAGGAGAGCCTTAAGAGAAAAAATTCTAAAAATGTCAAACAAGGTGCCATTCTATATAGACAACATAGAAATAAAAGTGCTAAAGGAAATACCCTGGAAAGTAAGAGAAACAAAGAAAAGAATACCACAATCTTGTTACAGCATTGAGGAAAAAACAATTTTCGTATAGATGGCTCTTCCCAGAAGGTCTGATCTTTCAATATAAAGGAAATCAATTTAAAATCCATTCAAGTCTAAAGGCATAAAACTTTCTTATGAAATATACAACAGAAATTCTAACTGATGATGTAAGCTTAGAAGTATCAGAAGAAGAGGAGGAAGGGGAACATGATCTACAAGGAGCAACTGCAACAGCAACAGTTCTACCATCTGATAGAGGAAAAGAACATTTGATACAGAAAGGACCAAAAACTGCTAAGAGGCTTACAAAGAAACAAAAAAGAGAAGAACAACTTAAAGATGACCAGACAAGATTATAAAATGGAGAGGAAAAGAATAAAAATAATTTCAATTAACATAAACAGCTTAAATATACCTCAAAAAAGAAGACGGATTTTTCACCAATTGGGAAAGACGAACTCTGACATTATATGTCTTCAAGAGACACATATTAAAATCGCTTTTGCAACTTCAATGCAAAAAAAAAAAAATTGGTAAATACAGCTTGTGACAAAAAGGAAAAGAAAAGAGGGCTTGCAACTTCAGCCTGAGGTAATATATGCCTCAGAAGATGGAAGGATTCTGATAGTACAAATATTAAGACACTTAAAGAAGATGTTTTTGGTAAATATATATTCACCAAACCAATATCAAGAAAAGTTTTATAAACAGCTACAAGAGTTAATAAGTAGATTTCAACATGATGAATTGTGTATAATCAGAGATTTCAATGCGATCTTTGATACAAAGAGAGATAGAAAATCACCTAAAGCTAAATTGAAACAGAGCTATGAACTACCATCAGTATGCTACAATTTAATGGAAGAAAATAACTTAATAGATTCTTGGAAGGCCAGAAATCCAAATAAAAAAGACTACACATTCTATTCAGTGAGGCACAACTCGTGGTTCAGAATAGATATGTGCTGGATTTCGGCTAAAATGACACAAGATATTCTAGAAGCAGAAATCCTTCCAGCCTCATTTGCAGATCATAACCCCATAACTTTGGAATTACAAGGTACAAGAATAGATGGACTTTAAACACTTCAATTCTAAAAAAAATGATACGTTCATAACCCAAACCAAAAAAGAATTTCACATGTTTTTCCAAACGAATATCCAACCAGGAATCCCAATGAATACTGTGTGGGACTCTTTCAAAGCCTTCGCAAGAGGCTTAATGATCAAGGAGACAGCATTTCAAAGGAAACAAAAAGCAAAAAATTACAGTACAATACAAGAACAAATTGATTAACTAGAAAAGAGTATGAAACTTGAACAGAGTAATGAACAGAAAAGGATTAGACTCAGCCTTTTACAACATTAAATGAACTATTTATTAACCCAGGAAATTGCCAAGAAGCTAATGCATGTAAAACAATATTTTTTTGAAAATGCTAATAAACCCTCTAGATGACTAGCATACAGACTATGCAAAGAGTCACAAGAAAGATATATAAAATTACTTAAAAATGAAGCAGGTGAACAAAAATAAAATAAAATAGATTTAAAGAAAATCATGGTGACATGTTATCAAAAATTATATAAAAATACAGAAGTGTCTCAACATTTAATTAAGAACTATTTTGAAAGCCACAAACCCAAAACCAGAAAAAAATACTAAACCAACCAATAACAATGGCAGAATTTACGGAAGCACTAAAAAAAACAGAAAAAGGGGAAAGCGCTCGGCCTGGATGGATTACCAACAGAATTCTATCTGGTTTATCAGGACCAGTTGTTAAATCCTTTCAAAATGGTATGTCAAGGGATTGCAGTTAAAGAAGAAACTCCACACTCCTGGAGAGAAGCATTGATATCATTAATATATAAACAGAATACAGATGAAACAGAGGTTAAAACTCTTTGTTGAATGCTGATTATAAGATATTTGCCTCTATTTTATTAACAAGACTCAAAAGAGTACTATCAGACATGATACACCCAGACCAAGCGGGCTTTCTTCCTAATAGACAACTACGCCATAATATAAGGTTAATACTAAATATCTTAGAATATTATGAGGTCCATCCAGAGAAACAAATGGCATTTATCTTCCTTGATGTGGAAAAAGCCTTTGACAATGTCAGTTGGAACTTTTTACTTGAGCTGCTAGTAGCCTTATAAGCTGGAACAGACTTCTACAAAATGGTCAGAGCAATCTACAAGGAACAAAAAGCTAAAATCTCTGTGAATGGAGATCTATTGCATACGGTCGATATAAACAAAGGCACTAGACAGGGCTGCCCCTTGTCATCATTATTATTTATTTTAACTCTAGAAGTTTTAAGTGACCAGATTAGGGCAGATAATCAAATCAGAGGCTTAAAACTCAAGGTCAAAAAATATAAGCTTTTAGCTTTTGCTGATGATTTAGCCTTTATTCTGGAAAACCCACATAATACAGCTATTAGGCTGATGTCTGTTATACAAGAATACAGGGAAGTAGCAGGACTGAAAATTAGCCTTAAAAAACCAAATATGTTGGCTAAAAAACTTACAACAATTCAAACAAGTAACTTACAGGAACAAACCGGAATAGCAATCCAGAACAGGATTAAATACCCAGGAATAAATCTAACTAATAAGTGCATCTCACTAATGGAAAATAATTATATTGAACTTCTTAAAGAGATAAAGAAGATCTTCAAAAATGGAATTCTCTCCAACTATCCTTCATGGGAAGAATTGCTACCATCAAAATGAATATAATGCCAAAACTACTATTCCTTTTCCAGACAATTCCAGTAATTAAAAATCTAAGTTACTTTAAAGAACTGGATAAATAATCCTACAATTTATCTGGCAAGGAAGGAAACCTCGGATAAAATTGAAAATACTACAAAATTCTAAGAACAGAGAGGAGGTTTTGCCTTTTCAGATTGGCTGTTATACTACAAAGCATCAGCCTTGGCCTGGATCAAAGAGTGGATAATGCTAGAGAATGATATACTTTTATAATTAGAAGCCCATGACTTACTCTTGGGCTGGCATGCATTCACTTGATATGAGAAGGCCAAGACACATAAGTACTTTAAACAGCATTGGATGAGAGCTTCTTTTCTGAAAATTTGGGAACAAATCAGAAATTACTTTTACACAAAGATATCAAGATGGGTAGCACCTTTAGAAGCTGTTAGAAATCCAAATACATTTCAAAAAGAATCTTTGGGAAGATACCATGACTTATTAGATAATAAACAAGAACTTAAATGTGATCCAAACCTTAATTGGTGGCAGAATATACAAGTTCAATCCAGATATAATACAGATAAGGCAGTTGGTTTTTATGATTGTCTTCTAGAAATTGACAAGATCTTGATGTATACAACTCAGAAATTCATTAGAAAAATGTTTGATTTACTCCTGGAAGAAAAAAATGCAAGATGAAGCCTTAAAAAATGTGATGATAAAATGGGCCCAAAACTTAGGACACAATATTGATTTAGAACAGTGGACTCAGATTTGGAATAAAAGCCTAAAAATGACTACAGCAACTTCCTACAAAGAAAATATCTATAAAATGTTTCACCGGTGGTATATTACACCAGATATGCTTTCAAAAATGGATGTGTGTTTGACATTTCCAACAAACATTAGTGTGCTGCCCTCAGCAGAGATTAAAATAGTAAAGCATAGCAAGTTGTACTGTAGCTTTAAATTTATAAGGATTCTGGGAAAGGTAGTTCTAGTAACCCTAAAGTCAGCTGATTAGTTGTAGCCTTCCTGATTAGGTCTATACAGCCTCCCTTTCCTTTGAGACATTTACCTGGGAGAAACTGTTTATTGCCTGCCTCTTCTCAGTGTGTTTGTAATCCTTTTGGCTAGTAGACAGGAGAGATTCAGCTCCTTTTATCATGCTGTTCCCGACAGCCTCAGCTGGTTCTGAGAACAACTAAGTATTTAACACACAGTCTTCACTCATTTGGAATTAACTTTATTCAACTCTTTATGCATCCAAAGGTTCTGTTTACTCACATTCCCTTTCCTGGTGCTGATAGGAGCCTTAAAGTCCTGAGTCTTTGAGTGATTCATGTGGTAAAAGGAGCTGAATCTCTGCTGGGGCAGCACAATACTCTTTCATCAGAGTAAATCAGACATTCAAATCTACTCACTTCCTTCAAGTGATTTGGTGTTAGATACTTCTGTAAACACAGCTCTATAAAGGGGAAGGAGGCCCAAGACCTCAAAACAACAAAAAAGGACCAACAAGTGGATAGGAGCAGCTCTAATAGGTGGTTTATGAAAACATTCATTTTTTTTCTTATTTTGTGAAAATTAAAATTATTTTTGTTGTGTTTCTGTTACTAAAATGGAATTTTGTAAGCATTATACTCTGTATTCTGAGTACTTAATTAGGCTGAGGTATTTCCATGGCTGAGAAAGTTTGACCCATACTTTGAGAAATTTCCATTACTGGAAACTCAATTTTCCCATTAACAAATTGTAACCCTTTGCACTGTCTATGGATAACTGCTCCAATATGTAGTGAGATTAAATAGGAGGGAAAGAGCCAGCCTACAAACTGTCCGGGCCCACACCTCACCCAGTTTTGCCAGTGTTCTTGTTTGCATGCAGCTCAACTGGGACCAGGCCACCCCTGATATACATCTGACTATTAGTCCAGTCACATACCTATGACCTGACACTTGTTGAGCATATGGAATAATTGTGCCCTAATTTAAAAAAAAAATCAGTTGGCCTTTAGTACTAGATAAACATCTGGATTAACAAACCCTTTCCTTATAGGGCTCGGTCTCCTTGCCCCCGATCATTCTCTCTCTCTCTTTTTTAATAACATTTTATTAACTTTTAACAATTCCAACATAACATAGGTAAGGATAAATTTACATCTTCCTCAATTACAGTGTGAGTAGAGTAAAAAAGAAGTAAAAAAAAATATTATGCAAAGCAGTTATACAAAAATATTAAAGAATATAAATACATAAATAACGTTAATATTATTTTCACCATTACCATAGATGTAGTGTATCTATTTCCTGTGGAATTAGACTTTGTTCAGTCAAATATTGTAAAATGGGGTACCAAGTTGCTATAAAGGATGATGAAGATGCAGGTAAGGATATATTCTTAGATTTCTCATTAATGTTCTCTGTAATTTTAGACATTACATACAAATTCCAAAGTTTTGTATGCCAATGTTGTTTTAATGGGCTAATAGTGCTTTTCCAATAATATGCAACTGTATTTTTTGCAGCCGCTAACAAGATTGCTATTATTTTATGGGTATTGGTAAAATTTTCATTTGGATTCCATCTATTCAACAATATATGTTTAGCAGTGAATTGTAACATCTGGCCTGTAATGTAAGTTATTTCATTTAATATATCCTTCCAGAATAGTTGCAACTTTGGGCATTCAAGCCAACAATGTAAATATGTTCCAATTTGTCCACAGTGTCCCCAACAGAAAGGTTTCGCTGATGGAGTCATGTAAGATAATTTTTTAGGAGTAAAATACCAGAAAGTAAGTATCTTAAATGTTTGTAGTTTGATTTCTATAATGCTAGTGTTAAATGGAAATGTGGACCAAATATGTTCCCAATCTGAATCTGATAGAGCAGTGTTAATAATCTTATGCCATTTAACTTGATATGGCAATATTTTTTGAGCATCTTGAATGTCTATTATTAAATAGAGTTTAGATACAAGAGATTTTCTAGAAGATCGCATAATCTTATAAATTTGCTCAAATTCTGTTAAAGGGCGTTTAAGAATACTAGTTATCTGAATTTGTGAAGATAAATGTTTCAATTGTAAATACAAATACCATGATATTTCAAATCCCAATTTCTCTTCCAATTTTATTTTATCCATAAGTGTATAATTATGTGAAATATCATCTAGTGTATACACATTTGCTTTAAGCCATTTATCATGTTCAATATTAGTAACTGGCAAAAATAATGCTTTTTGGTTGAAAAAAACTTGAAATTTTGATATCCCTGGTATTAACTGTTTTCTTTTATTTTCCCAGGCATGTATTGATGGACGTAAAATAAAACTGTTCTGTATCCCTTTTGGACGTTCTGATTGAGTTTGCCAAATGATTTCTGGTATTGTATATGGGTATGTATATGCTTGTTGTATCTCTATCCAGTCAACATTTTGAAAATCATGTATATACTTATTATCAAGCTGTGCATTTATCAAAAGAATATTTGATAAATGCACAGCTTGATAATAAGTATATAAGTTGGGAAATCCCAAACCTCCCAAGGATTTGTGTCTACAAAGGGTCTTTGGATTTATACGATGCCTTTTGTATGCCCAAAAAAGTTCAGTAATAAATTTTGCCATTTGTCTATCTGCTTTTTAGTTAAAGTTATAGGAAGGGCTCTAAATAAAAAGAGAAATTTTGGCAAGACATACGTTTTAATAATATTAAATCTATCATGCCATGATAGATTTAGCTTATGCCATTGACAAAATTGTTTTTGTAAATCTTCCAACATACAATCATAATTAATCTTTTGTATTTTTTGTATATCTAATGGAATTTTTATACCTAAGTAAGTCATAAAAGTTGTTACCCATTTATAAGAAGTGAAACTCTTAATATGTCTTGTAGTCATGTCATCTAAATTTATAGGGTATAAGCAAGATTTTGTCATATTTATACAAAGGCCTGAAATATTGCTGAATTCTGTTAATATTTGCTGTAGGACTGGTAATGATGATATAGGTTTAGTGAGGAATAATAAAATATCGTCAGCAAATAGAGTCAACTTATATTCTTTCCCCTTGATTTTAATTCCAACTATTTCAGGATGAGATCTTATTCTTGTTGCCAAAGGTTCCATAATTAGAGCAAATAATATAGGGGATAAAGGGCACCCCTGTCTTGTACCTTGTTTTAACGTAAATTGCTCAGAAATGCCTCCATTAATTTTCAAATATGCTTTTGGTTGATCATAAATAGTATCAATGATTCTTCTAAAATTTTCTCCAAAACCTAAATAGTTTATAACTTGTTTTAAATAATTAAAATTAACTGAATCAAAAGCCTTTTCTATATCAAAAGCTACACAGGCTGCTTTAAGGCCTTTTATTTTACTATAATGTATTAAACTCAAAGCTTTATAAGTGCCATCAGTTAAATCACGTTGAGGCATAAATCCCACTTTCTCTGGAGGTATATATTGTGTTATCATTGTATTCAATCGCATTGCTAATATAGAAGTAAATATTTTAAAATCATTATTGAGTAACGAAATTGGTCTGTATGATGTCACATTCATAGGATCTTTTCCCGGCTTGGGGAGTACTATGATTGATGCTTGTGACCAAGATGGTGGAAGTATTCCTTTTTGGATAATATGGTTACAAGCTAGAGTTAAGGGGGCGTGGCCTGGACGCGACTCGAGATGGCTGCTTGAAGTCCGCGCTCTGTTCCCTCGCTGCCCTAAACACGCCAAAAATAATACCACAGAACTAAAAATCGCCTAAATAGCTCTTGAATCTGTAGCTCATGTCCCAGAGACAGAACAAATCCGGTTCCAAGCAACTTACTGACTATTTTAAGCCGATTCCAGCAGCATCGGGCGGGCCTTCATCTGATCGAGAAGTATCTAAAATGGCTGACGTTACTTCAGGTAAGCCTGATTCAGGCACTGAATTTGACTTTAACTCTAACAACATCTTGAAGGCAATGAGCAATATGGAGATGCGCCTCAGAGACAGCATGAAACAAATATTTGACCCCATTCAAGCACAACTAAATGATATTAAACAAGCTCTTCATGAAGTAGATGACAAGGCTAGCCACACTTTAGCAATAAGCAACAATGTCTCTGAAGAACTTAAAGAAATACGGGCTGAGGAAATGCTGACTAAAAAGAGAGTCTTTTTCGGAGACCCGAAATTTTAACCTCAAATTTAGAGGTTTTCCCAAAGGCGCGGAAGAAAATAATGAAGTCCAAGTTTTTATAGCTAGATGGCTAGTATCTGTGTTGGAACTGGAGGACAATTTAGCCCCGACAATCTTGAAAGCCTACAGGCTGGGTCGGAAAACTAATGACTTGAAACGAGGGCCGAGAGACATTTTAACGTCCTTTTTGGGTGGTAGAACTAAGAAGAGGATTTTGACTGAAGCTAGAACAAGAGGACACCTTCAGTACTTAGAGCACAAGATTGAAGAGTTCCCTGACCTTCCTTCTGAGGCAATCAATCTACGCAGAACCTTAAAGCCCATAACATCCCAACTTCAACAAGCCAATATACATTACCGATGGATAGCTGCAGGCCAGCTTCAGGTGTGGCACAAAGGTACACTCCTATCTGCAACAGATCTTACCTCAGGCTACACCTTATTGGACGCTCTGGGGCTCTACAATCAAGATATGGAAGTGGACAAGAAAGCACTGAAAAGAAGACTTGATTTTCATTTGACACCACCTAAGGATCTTAAGAAGCCTTCGAAGACTTAAATATATATTTCTACATATGTATTTTTATTATAATTTTCCAATTTGAAATTATAACAAATCTGTTGTGGTAAGCCTTTATAGAAATGGCTAAAGTTTATATTGATGGGTTTAAACTGTTGAAATAATTCAGAAACTAATACTTTCTATTGGTGTGTTTGGGGTGGGGGGGAGGGGCTTTGGGTTTTGTTTTTATTTTAGATCTTTCCACGCTAGATCCCCTCTGTTCAGCTTAACATATAAATTTCTATAGTTATATTTAGTATATCTGACCTTGTATAAAAGCAAGAGATTTCTTGCTCTCTTTCCCAAGCGGTATTGGGATAAGAGTTGAAAGTTTTGTTCTTGTTTATTTTGTTTATTTTGTTCCTTCTTTTAATATTATATATATACATACTTGTGCTTTTTTTTTTTACAAGTGTGTAATAAGATTGTTATTTTGTCTAGGGTTACTCTACAGTTGTGAAAGGGAAAAGGTGGGGGTGTGTTAAAAGTTACTCTTTAGTACAAAGTTTTTTAGGACTGCGGTCCATTTCGTTTTCATCTACTGTTTAAAAAACAAACAAACAAACAACAACAAAATAAATAAAAACAAAAACAAAAGTTAAGCTTAGTTAGTAGAATTTGAAGCAATTTTTTAATACAGTTGGCTTTCGTATCTGCTTTATTTGTGTAGTACCAGTTAAATTACTCAACCTACAATTTTATAACGTCTGGTGTAAAAAGCTATCATTCCAGTGGAATATTAAGATATTATTATTATATTCCCATTTTTTTCCCCTACGCTTCCTTTTCTTTGGATATTGGTCTTGGAGTTAGTAGACTACCAAAATGACTAACAATCTTAAATGTCTATCTTACAATGTCAGGGGATTGAGCAATCCGGTTCGGCGTAAAAGAATTCTGACCCAAATCAACAGAGAACATCCAAATATTGTTTTCTTACAGGAAACGCATATCTCATCCAACTCTACAACTCTACTAAACCCAGGTAAATACAGACAACAATTTCATGCACACGGCTCAACAAAAGCGAGGGGTGTAGCAATTCTTATTTCAAATACCACTAACTTCTCATTTATAAAATCCAAAAAGGATCCTTTGGGCAGGTACTTGTTTGTGATTGGGAAGATAAATGAAATGCTTTTTACATTAGTTGCACTGTATGTTCCTAACTCAAACCAAATTTCCTACATGACCTCCATTTTAAATGATCTAATGTCTTTTGGAGAAGGCGAAATAATTATTGGAGGAGACCTGAACTATATCATTAATTACTCTTTAGACAAATCTGGCACGCAACTTAAGCAAAATAATCAACTTAAAAGTAAACAGTCTGCTTTAGCTCCACTTTTAGAGAAATATTTGCTTGTTGATGTGTGGAGGACTTTTCATAAAGGTGAGAAGGACTACACATATTATTCCCACGTTCATAACACCTACACCCGTATTGATTACATTTTAGTTTCTACTCCGCTACTGAGTAAAGTACAAGCATCACACATAGGCCCTCTAATGTGGTCAGACCACAACTGGATAGATTGCATCCTGTCCTTGACTTCTGAAAAATGAAAGACAACCTGGTCGTTAAATAAGGCTTTATTGAATAACCCAACTCTCAATTCACAAATAGAAGAGATTATCCAAAACTACTTTCATGATAATACTTCAGGGCTGACAGCTCCAACGATGGTTTGGGACGCACTTAAACCCGTTTTGCGTGGCCATCTCATCTCCAAGTCAGCTTATCTAAGAAAACAAAAAGAAGAGAGAAGATTACAGTTGACCCAAGAAATAGCTTTACTGGAAGCACAGCATAAACAAACTTGTAATAAAAAGATTTATAAAAAACTATTATCCTCAAGGAGAGAATTAGAAACATTAGATTCAATCCAAATACAAAGAAACTTACTTTTTTTAAAGCAAAAATCGTGGCAAAACACAGCTCAAGCTCTAAAAATTTTGTCATATCGAATACGACAAAAAAGAATTTCCAGTACTATAACTTCAGTACAAAATAAATCTGGACGATTAGTATATACAGCAAAGGAAATATCTAACAGCTTTTTAGACTATTACAAAACTCTTTACGATGCCAAAAATATTAACATAGATTTCATAAAGAATTACCTAGATCTAAATTATAACTCCTTGAAGATTTCTTCTGAACATAAACAGCTTATGGAAAATTTGATTCTGGAAGAAGAAGTTGAAAAAGCAATTAAACACTTAAAAATTAATAAAGCTCCGGGGCCAGATGGATACATATCCGAGTTTTATAAAAAATTTGCAAAGATCTTTTTTTTTTTTTTTGGTAAATACATTTTATTATTGGATATATTTTCATGTTCATACAATTTAAACAAACCAATACATATCCATTTTCTTTCACCCTCTCCCCCCCAAACAAGGCTTCCCGCAATGCTTCAACCCCATAATGACTCTCTATTTAGTTACATTTACTACTAAACTTATTTTCTTTTACTAATGGTAACAATTCAAAGGTCTAAATCTCTTTCAATTTCTCCTCAATAGCTGTCAAAACAAATCAAACCACGTTTGACATCCCAATTTTTCAACAAGTATTCTTGAAAGTCTTTCCAATCTTCGAAAAAGGTTTCGTCTTCTTTGTTGTTTAGTTTTCTTGTTATTTTGTCCATTTCTGCCATAAACAAAGTCTTTTTAATCCATTCCCATGTTTCAGGTATCTTATCTTGTTTCCAACATTGAGCAAAAGTCAATCTAGCTGCTATAATCAAGTACCATAATAATGTTCTCTTGGTTACATTTACTTCTTCCATTTTAAGACCTAGCAATAACATCTGTGGGTCTTTCTTAAAAGTACATTTCAGAATTTTTGTATCTCATTGTGGATCTTAGTCCAATAACATACTGCTTTATCACATGTCCACCACATATGGTAAAAAGACCCTTCATTTTTCTTACATTTCCAACATTTGTTAGACATACTTTCATTTATAATAGCAATTTTTTTGGGCGTCATATACCATCTATACATCATTTTATAACAGTTCTCTTTAACATTTACACAAGTTGAAATTTTCATTGACTTTTTCCACAAATATTCCCAAGATGTCATAAGTATCTCGTTATTAATATTTACTGCCCACTTTATCATTTGCTCTTTTACTATTTCATCCTCAGTATACCATTTCAATAAAACCTTATACAGTTTTGAAATCATTTTTTTTACCCTTTTCAATCCATACAGTTTCAATTTCAGTATAATTTTCTCTAAAACCATGTTCTCTTTTGTCTGTTTTAAATAAATCATAAATCTGTCTATACTTCAACCAATCATATTCAAATTCAACATCAATTCTATCTTTTAGTACAAAGTTTTTCCCTTCCAATTTTAAGAGACTTTTGTAGGGTAACCAATCTAAACCCTGGTTTCTTGAATATGGATTAATCACTTCTGCTGGTACTATCCAAAGTGGTCTTTCTTCTGAGAAGAATTTTCTATATCTCATCCAAGTCTCGAACCGTGATCGTCTTATGAAGTGGTGTTTGAAAAACTTATCCATTTTCACTTTTCCATACCATAAATATGCATGCCATCCAAACTTATTGTCATGACCTTCTAAAGCCAATAACTTTTTATTCTCAAGGTTAATCCACTGCTCCAGCCATGTTAAGCAGACGGCATCATAATACAGTTTTAGGTTTGGTAATTGTAGTCCTCCTCTTTCCTTTGCGTCACATAAAATTTTCATTTTAATCCTTGGCTTTCTTCCTGCCCATACAAACTTCGATAGTTCTTTCTGCCACGTATCCAGTATTTTCCTTTGTTTTAATATTGGAATAGTCTGAAATAAAAACATCAAACGCGGCAAAACATTCATTTTTACAGTTGCAATTCTTCCCGATAATGATAGATTCAAGGTATCCCATTTCTTCATATCTTGCTGGATCTTGTGCCAAACCTTTTCATAATTATTTTTAAACAAATCAATATTTTTCATAGTCAATTCAATTCCTAAATATTTGGTCTTTGTAACTACTTCACATTGAATTTTCTCCTGAAGTTCCATTTGTCTCTGCTTCGTCATATTTTTACACATCACTTTCGTTTTGCTTTTATTGACATAAAATCCCGCAACTGTTCCAAATTCTTCAATTTTTTCCATCAATTGTGGTATATTCTCAATTGGATCTTGAATCATAAACATTACATCATCTGCAAAAGCTCTATATTTATGCACAAAGCCTTTTACTTTAAGTCCTTCAATGCCATTGTCTTTTCTTATCTCTATCAATAATATTTCCAGTATCCAGATAAACAGTAACAGAGATAACGGGCAGCCTTGTCATGTTCCCTTTTGAACTTGGAAAAAGTCTGTTCTTTCTTTGTTTATGTTCAAAGCTGCTTTCTGTTCTGAATATATTGCCACAATCATATTTAAAAAGGACTGTCCTATATCCATTTTTTCAATTACTTGCAACATGAACTCCCAATTTAAATTGTCAAAAGCTTTTTCCGCATCTAAAAAGAGGAATCCAACTTCTTTTTCTGGATGTTTATCATAGTATTCAATAGCATCAATCACCACTCTCAGATTGTCTCTAATTTGTCTATTTGGTAGAAAACCAGCTTGTTCTTCCGCTATAACATCTTTCAAATATTTTTTCAACCTTTCTGAGATTATTTTTGCAAATATTTTGTAGTCATTATTTAGTAGCGATATTGGTCTATAATTCTTTACGTTAGTTAAGTCCAAACCTTCTTTAGGTATAAGTGAGATATTTGCTTCTTTCCATGAATCTGGGATCCGTTTAGTCCTTCTTATCTCGTTTGACAGAAGCACTAAAATAGGGGTTAGCTCCTCCTTAAATTTCTTCTAAATTTTGCTGTAAAGCCGTCTGGACCTGGAGCTTTGCCCAACTTTGCGTCTTCTATCGCCCTTGTTACTTCTTCTTTTGTTACTAGTCCATTTAATAATTCTTTAATTTGTTGTCCCAGCTCTGGTACTTCAATATTCTCCAAATATCTCTTAATTTTCTGTTGGTCAATTCCTTTCTTTTTAAACAATTTGGTGTAGTATTTCAAAAAATCTCTTTTTATGCCTTTCAGATCTACTACATCTTTCCCATCTTCAATAATCTTGCTTATAAAATTCCTTTCTTTTCTATTTTTCAATTGCCACGCTAAAAATTTTCCTGGTTTATTTGCACCCTCAAATGCTTTTTGCTGTAATTTCTTCAAATTCCAATATAATTCTCTATTTAGTAGAACATTCAGTTGATCCTGTAGAAAGTGGATCTCTTTAATAATTTTTTTCTTCCCTGGTCTTTTCTTCAGTTCCTTTTCTTTTTGTCGAATTTTTTCATGAAGGTCATTTTGTTGTTGCATCCTTTGCTTTTTATCTTTAGAGTTCAGAGAGATAAGCAAACCTCTCATTACCGCTTTGTATGTATCCCATACAACCTGTATATCAGTACCTTTGTCCAAATTCATTTCAAAAATTTTTTTCGTTTCTTTCTTTAAAGTCTCATTAATCAATTTTTGGTCCAATAAGTCCTCATTGATTCTCCAGTATAGTTGTTTTGATTTTTCTTTAGATGTCCAAAGTAAAGGATTATGATCTGAGTTATTTTTCGGTAAAATTTCAATTTTATGAGTTTTTAGCGCCATCTCCTCTGACATCCAAATCATATCAATTCTAGAAAAGGAACTATGCCTGTTGGAGTAAAATGTATAATCCTTTGTCTTAGGGTTCCACTTCCTCCAAACATCTTCTAGTTTCTCTTGCTTCATCAGCTGGAAATTTTTTTTGGCAGTTTTCCAACCGCCTCTCCGATTGCATTAGACTTTCTGTCCAATACGTTGTTGACCGTGCCATTGAAATCTCCTGCAAAGACAATTTGATCATAGTTTAGACAGTCCAACTCTCTTGTCAAATCATTGAAAAAAGTCTCTTTTGCACCATTGGGTGCATATATGTTTACAAGCAATGTCCTTTTTCTGTACATCATTATTTCCACGCCAACGTATCTTCCTTCCTTATCTGAGAAGATTTGTTTAGGTTCCAAATCTTTAGAAATATATATCACTGTTCCTTTTTTCTTATTAATTGCTGATGAATGAAATTCTTCTCCCAATTTTTTATTAATCAGATATTTATTATCTTGTTTTCTAATATGTGTTTCTTGCAAACAAATTATGTTACATTTTTGTTTCTGTAGCCAATGATTCACTAATCTTCTTTTGTTTGGTGAATTTAGTCCATTTACATTCCAAGATAAAAATTTGTAATCCATCATTGTTTTGGATTAAATGTCTTTAAAATCATCAAAATTGCTCTCTTTGAATCTGAGCATATCTCCTTCTGTTTTGATTGCAACTCTCACTGAGTTGTACGAAAATGATAATCCACGTGGGATCTCCCATCTAAACCTGATGCTCAATTCTCTTAACCTGTCTGTTAATTTCTTAAATTTCTTTCTGTCTTGTAAAATCATTCTCGGAATTTCTCTTAAAATTATTATTTTCTTTCCATTAATTTCCAACGGTTGTGTAAACTGCTTCTTGAAAATGTCTTCTTTCATTTTTGTAGTCACAAATTGAACAATCACATCTCTGGGTAATTTCTTTCTCTTGGCATAAACTGAGTTTACTCTGTAGATTAGGTCAAAGTCTGACTCCAAATCTCCTTGATCTTCCCCTATATAAGTTGTCAGAGTATTAATTACTAAGGCCCGAATATCCTGATCTTCCTCCTCTTCAATTCCTCTCAATCTCAAATGGTTCTGAGTAGCTCTATATTCCATTATGGACTCCAGTCTTGTATTTTCTTGTAGGGATCTTTTAACTTTCTGATCCATTTCTTCTGATTTTGTCACCAGACTTTGAACCTCTTTTTTAACTTCTTCCGTATCTTTTTTTATCCCTGCCACTTCTGTTAGTACCAGTTCTTTTAGCTCTTCCATATTTTTTTTCTGTACTTGAACTTGCACTTGCTCTATTTGCTCCAGTTGTATTTGTAGCTGTTGTTGCAACTGTGATTCTATTTGCTTTCCCAAAGTCTGCACCACTTCTGTCATCCTTTTCTCCATCGCCTCCATGGCAGCCTGCCATTCTTGTTTTTCTTTTGCGGTCATTCTTGGACTTGATGATGAGGCAGCCCTTGGTCTTAGTCTCAAATCCGTCTTGGAGGCAAATTCAAAACTAATCAGTCCTTATATTATCAATCTTAAAGTCCAATCGCCACTGTTATAACTTTTTCCGGTACTTTTTCAGTTAAAAAATAACTTTTTAAAATTTAGTCCTCCTCAAAATGGCAGGCGCAATTTCTCTATGGTTATCTGGCTAGAGTAGGCTTCTTCGAAACTTCCTGTTTAGCTGTCTGTCACTGTAATCCAACTTCCGGTGTCACACTCTAAAACGTCCATCTACATCCGGCAAAGCAACTTCGAAAACATCCACTCTAGCCTACTTCCTGTACCATAGAATCACAGTCAGTTTCGTTTCTGCTACGCAAAGTTTAGTCTTAGCTGACCACAGGAATGCAAAACAAAGTCACTTTTCTGCCGTTTTCTCTGAAGGAAAGCTTTCTTTTTACTTTTAAATCAAGCGGATTAGTTCTTTAAAGCTTTTTACGCTTATCCGTACGTTTAGATTTTGCCTTCTTCTTCAAACCGGTAAGCAAATGTTCAATTGTTACCTTACTTGTAATCTCGGGGTTTCGCAGTGCTTCTTCTGTAAACGATGTTAATCTTGATGATAAAGAGGTCGGTAGATGATGGATTTATGCTGAATTCTCAGCCCAGCTGGTATCTGTAGAGCTGACTTGCAACTGCCCTCTTCGCGGAAGGAGATCAAGGTGTAAACAAGCTTCCTCCAAAGCTTATCCACACCGATCTTAACTCCCTCTCAGGCTTGGCTGCTTGCTTGCCACTCCCCCACCTGGGGAGTGCTGCGCTGGGCCAGGTAAAGCCCAGACTGTTGTCAGATACCGCTGTTCACCTTGCCCAAATCGCAAAGTGCGTCAATTCGCCATTTTAACTCCGACCAGAAGCAAAAATTTGCAAAGATCTTAATAAAGCCATTAATGGATGCCTGTAACTATATCATTCAAAAAGGTGTGCTTCCTCCATCCTGGAAACAAGCAAATATTATAGTACTACCCAAGCCTGGTAAAGATCCATCACTTGTCACTTCTTATAGGCCTGTTTCTTTATTAAATGTTGATTTTAAAATTTTCACTTCAATAATAGCGTCCAGACTACAATCTTTTGTAACCAGCTACATACCCCAAGATCAAATGGGATTCATGCCTTCATGTGATTTAGTAGATGGTACTTACAAATTGATCAGCCTGCTTCACTATTGTAAGTGGAAACACCAAAAAGCAGTGTTTATTGGTCTTGATATAGAAAAGGGCTTTGATTCTGTTGATTTTAATTATTTGAAGCAGGTGCTGTGTTATCTAGGTTTTGGAGAGAATTTTTGTAGGATAATTGATTCATTATACTATCAACCCATGGCTCAACTTAAAATAAATGGTACGTACTCTGAACAATTTATGTTAAAATGTGGCACGAGACAAGGGTGCCCACTCTCTCCGATTTTATTTGCATTAGTTATGGAACCACTTGCAACAAAAATTAGAACACACCCTGATATCCATGGTATTTGTATGCATAAGCGTGAATTTAAGATTTCTTTGTTTGCTGATGATATTATGTTATCCCTTACTAATCCTTTGACTTCTCTTCCTAATCTTCAAAATGAGCTGTCTGACTTTAGTTTAGTGTCTGGGCTGAAGGTTAATGCAACAAAATCTTATGTTTTTCCTGTTCATATAAACTCGACTTCAGAAGAAGTGCTTAGGAAAATTATACCTTATAAATGGACCACTAATACAATGCAATATCTAGGTCTTAAAATTCCTTTGGATCTTCAACATTATCAAAAACATAACCATGATTCTCTCTTTACAAGTATTCAAAAACAATTGGAAAGTTGGCACAAACTTATACTATCCTGGCATGATAGATTGAATATAATAAAAACATATGTCCTCCCGAAAATCCTTTTCTTATTTCGGGCTTTGCCAATTAATCTTTCCATAAATCAATTGAATAAATGGCAACGGATGCTATTTCGTTTTTGGGGGGCTTACAGAAGACATAGAGTGACTCTTTGTAGACACCCAAGAATGGAAGGTCTTGGATTTCCAGATCTCGTGAAATACTATCAGGCTAGTCACTTGGCCAATATAGTGAAAATGTTACATAATATGCAAAATACAGACTGGATTTATATTCAACAACAATATACTCACCCTTATAATATTCAAGATACTATATGGCAAACTGCCTCAGAACGATCCAAGGATGTTATACATAGTTTTTTTCTTAAAGTTTTCTTGAATACCTGGGAAAACAAGAGGAAACTGCTGTTACCTAAAATATCTAGATTCCAATCTCTTTTTAACCAAAAAATACTGTTATCATCAAATATCTCGAATACTTTAAAACAATGGAGAACTACTGCTTTTGATAAAATACAAGATATTACTCAAAATAATAAATTTATGGAAAAATCTTTAATGGAAGAAAAACTTGGGACACAGATTCAATGGTTTCAATATTTACAGCTTCAGCATCTAGCCTCACAAATCCATATTGCTGATCTAATGAATCAACCTCTGACTACTTTTGAGAAAATATACAAGAAAGCGGAATCCTCAAATGTACACTTACTTGCTAATATGTACTCTATACTTCTTTCTCTAGAAAAAGGTAAAATACTTACCTATCGAAGTAAATGGCAATCTCTGACGAGTTTGCCTCTGGACGAGGCATTTTGGGACAAGTCTTGGTCTTCTTTTCCTTTTAAATCAAATATTGTTGATATAAAACTTCAATCCTTTAAAATTCTTTCATTCTGGTACTTGACCCCTCAAAAGTTAACTCATCTTAGTTTATCTGTAAATCCCATGTGTTGGAGACAATGTGGCCAGGTTGGAACTTATCTCCACTGCTGGCTAGAATGTCCAGTAATAGAGGCCTTTTGGAAAGAAACTATTACTCAGATTCGCTTAATAACAGGTATTGTTTTACAATTCACAATGGAACATATTATATTAAACCACTGGATTATGGAAACTGAATTAAAAAGTACTAATAAGACAGTTGCTATTTTATTATCAGCAGCTAAACATGCAGTAGCAGCTAAATGGAAAAATTCTAAAGGCCCTACCATTCAGAATTGGTACTCTAAATTATGGAACATGTATACATTAGCAAAAGTTACTGAAATTATTAATGATACTTACCCTTTCTCTGTTGCATCTGATTTTCTTCCAGTGTGGTTGCCTATTTTAGAACACTTGTCTAGACAAGAGGAAATTCCAGATACAATCGATAAGCTACATCTTTGGTAAATGACTCTCTTAGTTACTACTTCTGACTATATCTTGTATTTCAAGTGAAACATTCTGCTTAGTATGTATTATGTTTTTGTATCTGTAAGTGGGAAAAAATTCAATAAAATGTTTGTGAAGACAAGCTAGAGTTAATGGTTTTACTACTTGATCTTTATATTGTTTATACAATTCTGAGATAAATCCATCAGGCCCAGGTGTTTTATTTACTTTTAATTTTTTAATAGCTTCCAATATCCCTTTTTCTGTTATAGGACTATCCATTAAGGATCGATGCTCGTTGGAGAGTTTTATATTATTATAATATTTTCCAAGGTAAGTGTTTATATCTTCTATTTTAATATCTGTACTACTATATAGCTGCTTATAGTAATCTAATGTTTTTAGTATTATAATGCACATTACCTTGCTTGTCACTAATAGAGGTTATAATTCTTGATTCCTTTTTTTTCTTAACTCGCCTGGTAAGATTTTTTAAAGCTTTAGCTGAGTTTTGCCAAGAATTTTGTCTTAAATATAGCAAGTTTTGTTGTATACGTGCTATGTCTAAAGTGTCCAGTTCTCTCCTTTTCATTATAAGTTTTTTATATATTTTAGAACTTCCATTACATTTATGTTCAGCTTCCAAATTATTAATTTCCATTGCTAACTGTTCTCTTTTTTGTTTTCTTTGTTTATATAGATATGCGGCTTTAGAGATTAATTGACCTCTTAACACAGGTTTAAAAGCATCCCATATCATTACTGGGAAAACATCTTCTGAGCAATTTTCTTCAAAATAATTGTTTATATCTACTTCTATTTCTTTTACTATTGTCTGATCAGTTAATAAAGATTTATTTAGCATCCAGTGTGTTTGTCTTTTTTCAGAATTTAGCATGATTTTGCAGTCAACCCAATTGTGGTCTGACCATTGTAGTTCAAAAGGGGAGATATTCTTATTTGATTTTATCTAGAGCGTAGTCCACAATATAATTTAAATCTCCACCTAATATTATTTCACCATCACTAAAGTCTGCAAGTTTTTTCAATATTTCTTTAATATAGTTTGGCTGATCAGAGTTTGAAACATACAATGTAGCTAATGTAAGTGTTTTATTATCTATGTGCCCTACAACAAATAGAAACCTACCAAGAGGATCTTTAAGGGTTTTAATGTGTGTAAAATTAGTATTGCTAGAAATCAAAATTGTGACCCCTCTAGATTTTGAAGAACCATATGATTGAAATTGGTGTTTAAATTTAGTAGTATTGAATATATTGGGAGATTTAGACGTATTATGAGTTTCTTGCATAAAAACAATATTTGGTCGTTCTCTAAGAAGTTGTGTATAGATACGTTTGCGTTTTATAGGATTGTTCATTCTTTTAACATTATACGTAATGCATTTAAGGAAATTAGCCATACTTCAAAAAATAATAATTGTAACTACACCTATGTGAATTGACAGAAAACTAATAAATGAGAGTTAGTTAAGATCACTAGATAAGTAAAGAAAATATGCAAATAAGAGATTATTAACAATTTAGCAATTATGTACTTTTGATCCAATAAAAAAACTATAAAGATAAACTCAGAACACTTTTGTTTTCAAAGATATATATGAACTATTTTTTATATAGTAAAGAATATTTCCTTACCCAACTTATATTTATTAACTATCAATTTTTAACTTTTAACCCTGACCTCAATCACTACAAGAACTTAGCAACTAATAACTCCCCTTCCCCACCCTCCCCCTTTTAACTTTGTTTCAGCTAGAGTTTCCTCAAAAATAGTATCACAAAATAAATTTAATACTTCTTGTATATGTAATAATTTTAAAACAAACAAAAAAACAAAAAATAACCCCTTACCCAGTACCTCTTGAGTAAGAGGGTAGGTACCCAATCCCTACAACTCTAAGGTTTCTTAACAAGTAGTTAAAATAAGAGAAATTAACTAATATATCAAAAAGGAGTAGGCTTGAAGCTTCTAAATATTCCCTCCCCCTCTCAAGTTTCCCCCAGTCATAATATATTATAATAATATATAATTCAACATTAGCAAAATAATATTTCTTGCATAAAATAAAAAAAAGTTTTCATACATCAGTTTGAATTACACATACATATAGCAAGAAAAATAGTAATTATTTAGAACCACAGCAAGCTAGTTTAAGATTCATGAAGAAGATTCTTTTGCAGAGACCTTGCTCTCTTTATGTGGTGTTAATTCAAGATTGATCTTCCTTTTTGCAGCTCTTACATCAAGTTCCATTAGTTGTTGTGATATTCCCAGTGTGTGTAGTAACAAATGTCCTGAGGGTAGATCAGTTGCACTAAGTAAAACTCCTTTATGCCATACTTGCAAACGTGCAGCTGCAGCCCAGCGATATCGCACTTTAGCTTCCTGGAGTTGCACAGTAATTGGTTTTAAGATTCTGCGAAGCGTGATTGCCTCAGGAGGGAGGTCTGGAAATACCTCTATCTTGATCTCAGAGAATAGAAGAAAATTATTTGTTCTTGCCTCCGTTAATATTTTATGACGCGTTCTACTATCAAAGAAGGTAGCCAATATATCTCTAGGCTTTCTTCGATTTTCAGCATTTTTTTGCCCAAGACGATATGCTTTTATTATTATTGGTGCTACATTATCCTCCAGTTTAAGAGTTGAAATTAGCCATCGGGCTAAAAATATTTGAATTTCGTTGTTCTCTTCCGCGCCTTCAGGAAATCCTCGAAATTTAAGGTTAAGTTGTCTTGCATCAAATTCCAAAGCCAGAACACGGTTCTGTGTAGTTTTCTCTTCCCTCCGAATGGTTTTTATTTCTTCTTCAGCTCATTGTGCTATTGAAAGTGCTCGTTCTGCTTTTTGGTCTACTTTGCAGAGTACTTGTTTGATTTCATTAAGTTGCACTTGAATAGGATCATAAATTTGCTTCATCAGAGTTGTTAATCAAGTTTCCATATTATTCATTTCTTGTAGAATGTCTTGGCAATCAGTTTTTGGGATCGGAACTTGAGTGTTATTCGTCCTGTCCGCCATTTTGTTTTTCGTTTGTGCGACTATTCGTATGGATTTTTGTTCTGTAATAGGCTGAAAATAATCTTTTACTGTCTTCCAGTGAGATTTAGTTGGTCTCTGTTGTTTCGGAAGCAATTTCTCCATAAAATAAATGCCAGTTTCTGCTGTGGTGCAGTGTATTATGGGATCCAAGAGAGGAGAGGCACGGAGCTCTGAAGTTAAGCAGCCATTTTGTTCGGCGCCTCGCCCCGCCCCCGATCATTCTCATTGCTCTCCTCTGCACCCACTCCATTCTGTCCACATCCTTTTTGAAGTGAGGCCAGAACTGCACACAATACTCCATGTATGGCCTGAGTAATGCAGTTTACAGTGGGACTATGGCATCTTGCAATTTGGATTTTATGCCTTTGTTGATACACCCCAAGATTGCATTAGCCTTTTTTGTTGCCTCATCATACTGGCTGCTCATATTTAACATAGGGTCCACCCAAACCCCAAGATCTTGTTCACACACACTACTACTCAGAAATGTATCCCCCATCCAGTATGCGTGTTCCTCATTTTTGTTACCCAGATAAAGTCAACATCTCAACATCTCAAGGGTTATGTTATGTTTGACTTGCTTCAGTGCTGTTCACCAGCAATTGCTCTGCTTTTTCTCATATGATTTAACTGTGAAATATCAAGGCTACCAACTGTAAAACAGCAAAATTGTTCTGAAAATTGAATAGGGATGGGCACAAACTGGCAAACAAACTAAAGTTCATCACACATTTTGGCTGGTTTGTGGCTCATGAAGAAATGTTTGAGAACTGAAAAACTGCCATGAACTTTCACAAATTTTGATGCAGTTTGTGGTGATTTGTGAAGAACAGAAAGCAGGGATTTAAATGGCTCCAAGCTTGGGGCTGGCTGGGGCTGGTGGACTCCTGATGGCACCTGTGTTTTTTTTGGCCACTGTGTGACAGAGTGTTGGACTGAATGGGCCATTGGCCTGATCCAGCATTGGCTTCTTTTGTGTTCTTAGGTTCTTTAAACAGCGGATCCACATGGAGCAAACTGTGTCTCATCTGTTTAAAGGGACTTCCTTTGGCAGCCAGCCACTGAAAGCCCCTTTAAACTGCTGATCTACGTGGAGCTCTGAGGGGCAGCTGTTTAAAGGGGCTTTCTTGTGCAGCCAGTCCCTGAAAGCCCCTTTAAACAGCTGATCTGCATGAAGCAAACTACTCTGTGTGGCTCAACTGTTTAAAGGGGCTTTCTTTGGCAGCCAGCCCCTTTAAACAGCTAATTCACATGGAGCAAAGTACTCTGCACAGATCAGCTGTTTTAAGGGGCTTTCAGGGGCTGACTACCCAAGAAAGCCTCCTTAAACAGACGAGACACACAGAACTCAGTGGCTCAGTTGTTTCAAGGGATTTTCTTGCACAGCCAGCCCCTTTAAACAGCTGTGCCGTGTGGAGCAAGCTCCTCTGCACAGATCCACTGTTTCAAGGGGCTTTCAGGGACTGGCTACCCAAGAAAGCCCATTTAAACAGCTGAGCTGCAGGGAGCAGGCTGCCACTGTGGCTCAGCTGTTTCAACACAAACCTCATGAACCCAGTTTGATTCGTATGGGAATAGGCTGGGTTCATGGTTTGGTTAATGGTTTGCCCATGAGCCACAAACCAAATTGCATTTTAGTGGTTCATGTCCATCCCTAAAACTGAAAGAGTTTCAAGAACAATGCTTTTGATATAACCTTAGAAATTAGGTATAGTAAAACAAGAAGTCATACATTCGAAATACAGAATACAGGAACAGCCTTCGGCAACAGACTGTTCAATGTCTCCATCCTGTTTTTTAGAGTCATTTTACATATTACTCAGAGGCAAACCTGCATACTTCATCAAGTGTACATTCCTTAGTAAACAACAGCTAACAACAACTCTGGACAATGTACCCGTATGATACATCTGTATGCATCTTAGGTTTATTGTTTTGGCATACTTGTTTTAGATGTACACTTGAAACATCTTAGGTATAAATCTTAAAAAGAAAGTATAAAGTAATACTAAGGCACCCCATGGCATCCACCTCTCAGGCCACTTATACCCTTTGGTGAACTCTCACATAATATTGTATATTAAAAGTTGCTTGTAAGACACTCCTCTGTAATATTGGTGGAAATCAGAGGAATGCTGACAAAATCAGTCAGAGTATATGTACCTGTCAAGAGCTAATGACACTACAGTATGTTCATACTCATACTTTATGCATGGATACAAAGCACAAAGGTTTGCATGTAACCCTTTGCATGAGTCCATTGAGGGTATAATTTTTAAATTAAGTTGTGGAAAGAGAACTCTTTTGCTATTTCACTAATAACTGTCATCATCCCAGTGCAAGGTGGGTAAGAGAGAATTGTGTTCAGTTATTTTTAAAGCTGACATTTAAATACCATCTTATCCTGTTCACAGTTTCTTTAAACACAGCAAGGCAAATTCAATCACATCAACACAGAGTCATTCCAGCAATGGAAAATCTGGCCCTGTCAGCTGCAAACACCTTAAATTGATGAACTCTCAATATCTGGCATGTTCAGCTTTCCATTTTTGAGTTTTCCTACCTACCAGATACATCTAGTGACTCAGATAACACTAATAAATTACACAATGGCATAACAGTGCTCACACATGCACTGAAAAGCCAAATTGGGGGGGGAGATGTATCACAGAGCAGCTTAGCAATTAATGTTGTGGCACAAAACAAAACATCTCCACACATACTCTGACAGTGTACATTTTAATAAAGGAAATGATATGTTTACCTTCTAGCTATCATCAATAGAGTCTTTCAGAAACAGAAAGGGCAATCACGTATTGTAAATCATGATTTTTCCCAGAGAACAGTATTTTGCAGATGTTGCTTGTATAAATCTATTCTTAGATAAATGTTATGGTTTTATGCATTTGGATGTGATGAATCCTTTCAAAATAAATGAACATTGAAATATGTCCCCCCACCAACCCCACAGAGTCTTAAGCAGGCTGCAAACTAAAAGAGAAGGGGTAATGGAAAATGAATCTGAAACAGTATAGTTTACAAAACTGTTGGCATGTTTGAGGTGAGAGCCAGGACAGCAGAAGAACTTTGAAAATGTCTACATGTTTTAGAGATGCATCAAAATCAGAATCTGGCCTTGGCACTTTCCCATTCATGGAAGTCACAGTAAGGTTAGAAACTATTTTTCTCCTTTGTCTCCCAAGTTAAATGTGGCTAGAAAGTGGGTGAGCAGGATAGGCTTTGTTAGTATCCATCATGTCTTTGTGACAGAGCATAAAGTGGGGAGAATGAGGATCAAACCAATGTGACTCCTTGTGTATACATTTTTACTCAGAATTTTCTTTTAAAAACAATGTAAAAAGCAGCAAAAGAAGAGAGAAATGGGAGAAAGGAGTCCCACCGCTCAGCCACTTATTTTCCCACAGGGAAAGCAGTTGAAAATCATTTGGGAGTGGGTATATACCCCGGGGTAAAGGATTAAGCAGCTCTCCACCAGACAGTGTGAAGCTTCACAAGGCTCTTTGGGGTTTTAGGAAAGCACTGGGGGAAAGATATATACAGTTACAGGCAGGCCTGTAGCCAGGATTTTGTAATTTGGGAGGCCTTCAAATAAGTCAGGGGGCACTGACATCACAAAAATAAAAAAAAATTTAATAACATTTTAAACATTCATGCTCACCAGTTGGAGCAGGCAGGAGCAGTTGGAGCAGGCAGTCGTTCATCCATGGAGGTCTCCCATGGCAGGGCGAGGGGCTCCAGCAGCAACAGGGCAAGGGGGCAGGTAAGTGAGTGCCAACGTGCCCTGGAAGCCAAGTGCCATGGAGCTGGGCACCAAAACACAGGAAGAGGCAGAAGAGGAGGAGGAAGAGATGCCCTGGCCCAGACCACACAGTGCAACTACCTTGGCCCCACAGAAAGTTCCTGCACTGTCAAAGCCCTGTCAAAGCCCACCTTGCCTGCTGGCTCACCCACCTGGCTGCCTCGTGCTGCTTCCTGCAGTGGTGACACTCCAGAAGGGGTGGTGGTGGCAGGGAAGCAAGCTGTGCTTGGAGTAGGGGCAGCAGTGGCAGCGGTTCAGCTTCTGTGGAAAGAAGAAAGTAACATTCAGCGTTGCTTGGGGCTAGAGGGCTCCTCATCCTAGCCTTGCAGGAAGAGTGGAGGGGATGAAAGGCTTCCTTTCATAAGACAGTGTGATGCTGAACACCTACCTCCAACTACTAGAAAAACTTCACAAGTCGCGCTTGGGGAAGGGGCAGTGGGGGAAGCAAGCTACTCTTGGGGAAGGGGCAGCGGCAGTGGTCCTGGACTAGGTGGAAGTTGGGGGGCCTTGTTTGGAAGGTGAGGGGCTGTGTCCCAAAATACCCCAATGTAGTTACAGGCCTGGTTACAGGTCACATGTGCTTTCAGTCCCTGGCATTAATGGATACAGGGGACATTTTTTACCTTGTCATTTTTGAATGGAGCACGAGGCTGCCAGAGGGCAAATCTGGGCAGATGCCTTGTGCAGCCCACCCAGAGGCAGGGAGCGACTGTTTATGCTGACTTGTTTCTTCCTAGCTGCATTTGTTTGCCACAGTTCTCCTGACAAAGGGAACTATGACTCTCAAAAACTCATGCCCCCAAAGTCTAAGGTGCTAGTGGATTCACATTTTGTCACAAGCCAGGGTGCAGGGCCAGGCAAGTGTGGGGTGGTTAAAGTACAGTCTGAGGTCAAAACCAGGCAAGCTGAATAACCAAGTTCAAGGTGCAAGATGAGCGAGGTGGTTGAGAGACAGTTCAGAGTCAGCAGCCAAGCAAGCCAGGAAACCGGGGAAACCAAGTCTGATTCACAAACCGTTAGTGTTGTCAGGAGGTCTGAGAGCCGAGGGTGAAGAGTCCAAGAAATGAAGGTTCCAGGTGCAGAGTAGCAAGGTCGAATGAGCCGAGGTCACGGAGCCGAGGGAAGCAAGCCAGAAGTGAGGAGGCAAGAACTTGAGCAGGGTGGTGCAGAGCTTTGTCGATGTGACTAGTTGCTGGCACGAGTTGTTAGTGTGTCAGCACAGGCTAAATAGTATTCCAGGCAGCCGGTAATTAGCATGCCCCAAGCACGTCTTGGCTCCCGCTAATACTCAGGGCTATACGAGCACCAGGCATGCATGCGTGCTTCTCGCCACTGGGCTGCTATGTCCAGTTGGTGCTGCTCTCATAAACGAGACACTGGTTGCTGGGCCTGCCTCTGAGCTTGCCACATTGTCAGGTATGGGGGTTTCTAATGTGGGGAGCTCATTCCTGTTGGCACTTAGCTCCTCCACAGGTGTCAAGGGCTCAGGCTCTGCAGGGGCCATGACACATCTAGCTCTTCTACTGCAGACCAGCATGACTACCCAGTGAAGCTAGTTTTAAATTCAGTTTCAGTTTGCTTTCCTTCAGTCACTGTGGTCAGACACTGAGCCAGGTCAGAGACGACCACAGCCAGAGGCTTATTCAAAGTGACGGAAAGTTGAATGTTTCCATGATACTGAAGCTGGATCCAGACAATACTCAGATAATGGTGACTGACAGCTCTATGAAGTATGCCATGTGAGTTAAAAAAACTGGGTATGAATGGAGTCCAGCCTTTCCCATATGCAATGTCAGGAGAGGATTAGAAGAATATGCTTGCCAGACATGGCTAAAGTGCATTGAATGCTCAAATTCTACTGTTGTATTTTAATAGTCTTTGGTCTTGCTTGTTTCTTACATTCCCTATGCCTTTGGTACAGCACTTGACTATTAAGTTCAGTGCCCTAAAAGTCCAACTGTGCTATACTTTCAATCCTTAGAAATATAAGATTTTTTCATTTACAAGGCCCCATGAACGTGTCCAGATTTGAAAAAAGAGGGTGCAGATGGAGAAACAAAATGCTCAGCATTGGATCCTTCTTCTTATCCTTTTGGACAGTAAGTTATTAATTTCATTTAAAATAAATAAATGGTGTCTTGTTTCTCATCTCAGCGTCTTGTCTATGAAATGGAAACTATATGTCAATTTCTTACAATGTGTGCTATCCTTGACAAATTTCTTTCCACCCAACACTGCATATTTTAAAATGGCAGTAAATAATGCTCTTTCAAGATTTAATATCCAGGGTGCAAATACCATATACAAAAGGGTGCATATGTGTGCTCTGGAGCCTTCCTTCTTTCTGACACTGTGAGGTGGAGATGTAGAAGATCATTATGTATTCTTTACCAGCGGTCAGTTGCTTAGTTACCAATGAAATAGAGTACTACTAATAAAAGTATGCAGGAATGCTGGCAACATTTGAGAAGGACACTGGCCTTAGAAACAGTAGCAGTTAAGTCACATACAAATGTTTCTGAAAGTCAACAGGCTTAAAACAAGAACATGCAAAGCATTACATTGCTTCCATTGGTAATGGGATGTCTAAATCATCATCACAATCATTAGTTAAATGGTACCGATTCTGCTGATCAGTCAACAAATGATCCAGCAATAAATTCAGTATTCGAGAGCAGGGAAATAGCAGCTTCCAGAAAGATAATATGCTACAGTTATGTATCAAATACAATTATTGTTCAAATGGCTAGTCGTTTTCTATTTGTATAGTTCTGCTACATTTCCAAGGGTCTAATTGCTTGTAAGGATCAACACTTTAGAGGTGCAGTTATTACCAATGATGGGGGGGAGACAACCACCCCTTGGAAAGTGAAAGCAGCATTGTCTCCTGTGACTATTAATTGCTCAAAGCCTTCCATTCAGTGCACATCCTGAGCCAAGGATCACCAATGAAAAAGCATCACTTGCTTTGAAATAAATAAGAGACGGGTGGTCTCTTTTCCATTGTGAGTAGCCTGAATCATAGCTCCGGTATCTGTCTAACTTCAGCATGCCTGGTATGTACAGAGACTTTTTCTTTGGCTAGGTAACACTATCTGCCTATTCTTCTGCCTTCAAAACAGGCTTTCCAAATAAAGTATGAAATGCACTCCCTGCTTTTCTTGTTAAATCCAATTCTCATTTCCTGTCTTTACAAAGGAAATATTGGATTGCTGCAGTACTATTCTCAAAGGTTCAGTGGCTCTGCTGGACAATGAACACAAGTGCAATCAAAATGTTAAAAGTTACAACCGCTCCATATAGAAACCTGCTATGTGAGGAGAACATGCCACTTGTATTGAAAATAAAACCAGTGCCCTTCACTTCATTTGCTCAGACTGAATTTGCTGAGGTGGGAGAACCCAAACTAAGAACTCAAGGTGGCAGTGTGCAAGTGGGAGATCAGCCAGTTTAGTTCCAATCATATGAAATGCTTGTAAATACAGAGGGCTGACAGGAATGCCAACGCACTGTTTCAGGTCAGGAACATGGTGCAGGCAAGCTATGACTGCACCATGGAAAAGATCCAAACTGGGCTGCTGTGTGGCTATACTTTACACAATAAAAATGCTTGGTAGCCTGAAAACCAAAATACCAGCATCTAGCTTAGTCCTTGGGATCTTCATTCTCTTATCTTTAATTAGTTCAGTGACACTATGAATTATTTGAGGATTATTACTTCTTTACAGGCAATTGAGAGGGGCTGATTATATGGTAAGACTTTGGCTCAGACAGGATGGGAATCAAAATTCAGGCTTGCTATCCAGCATTGCAGATGGTAACTTATATTTCACAAACATATATCCAATTTTAGCATGAAGATACAGGATCTTACACAGAAGATACAGAATCTTACACTCCAATATTTAGTGTTAAATGTTTAAATCTGTCCAAATCTGTCTGTTGGCTAGCCAGAAGTGGATATGGCTTAGAGCCAGACTAATGTTTGCCCCCCAAGCCGGAATAACAAGGCAGACAAAAATGTTGGGTTTAAATATAGGGCCACTTTATTAACTGACAACTTTAACTGGAACCAAAGGCAAGGGCAAAAACAGCATTGCGGTATGGTCAAGGCCAGAGGTCAAAGACCCCTCCCTTAACTCTTCAATAGGGCAAGCCACCCTGCCCTGGGTGGGAGCCCACTGCAGGGGCTACCATCCAGCCGGCAAGCCATTGCAAGACAACCCTGTAGCTCCATCCCCCAAACCACAAGGTTCAAAGAGAGGACCTAAACAGGGCAGTCCCGAAGGCAGTCCATTTTCTCCGCCCCGAGCTGCAAGGCACAAAGACTGTACTCACTGGCCCCCTTCAACCCAAATGATGGATGTCAGCTGGTGCTCACTGAACCGCAATCTGCCTAAACGAAAGTGACCAACCTAGCTTACACAATCCACTCTCAAAACACCTGCATCACTGCTGAAGTACAGGGTAGGCAAAAACACCCCTTCCAGGCACCAATCAGGAAAGGGCGAAAAATTCCTACCCGGCCCCCAAAACCAGGTGACCAGCAAATGCTTGCACTACTAACAGGGAGGGAGGGTGGGCCAACAAATTCCCAGGACTGCTGAGGAGAAGACACAGGGCCGAGCATAAGCCATCTTGGCCCCGCCTCTTCCTGATGCCCATATATGGTGCTTTTGGCGTGAAACCCCCAGTTTGCTTCATCCAGCTGGGAGGCAAAGTCGCCCCCCCAGCCCAATGGCTGGAACAGCTGTGGGCTGTTGAATTGTGTTCCATGGGCACAAGGATTTCAGTCTGCAGAGCAATATTTTCCTGCCACCTACAACAACCCCAAATATACCTCCCCCATTCAGTTTCTCCCCAGGATCATGATTTCGGAAGTATTCCAGCCTGCCACAGGAGGGGTGAGGTAGCAAAATCAGTCTTTGTGCATTTGGTGAAAATGTGCATTTGGATTCAACCCTATTGTCAGGTCCTGGAGTAACCACTCTGTACGCAATAGTCCTTAAGCAGGTTTATTGGTTAGGTATGGCTTCTGGTCAGGTGAACACCTTTGCCAGAACTGACAAGCAATAGCACAGGAATAGGATTCGAGGCATGGGATCCACTCATCAGACATACGTCACATTCACCCAGGCAACTACAGATCATGAAAGAATATACGACCCAACTAATTGTATCTCAAGACTCCTGTCTCCCAAGGCCACAGACGCAGCTAGGACCTGTGAACCGTGTGGGGGCAGCTTCAGGAAAGTTACAAGCAGCACCTCTACCTCACTCCATGCATTCATTCACACAATCCCCCCCCTTGGGAATGTCAGGGAGGACAGATAAGGTACTAAGCAAAGCTGGCAGATGGGCAAAGCAAGCAGGGGTTACAAAAGCAAAAGTAAGCCTTAATAGCACAGGACAACATTACACAGTCATTGATCATGGTACAAAGACAAGCATCATCCCTGATAAGGGTCTGAACCTGACATACCACCCCCTCAAGCTCACCCTCCCCCTGACTTATCTGGGTACATTTTATGAAACCTTTGAAGAAGGGTGGGGGCCCTAACATGTTTAGAAGCAACCCACTCATTTTCTTTGGAACCAAAGTCTTTCCATTTGATGAGATACTGCAACTGCCCATGAAACAACTGGGAATCCAAAACCTCCTCAATTACATGGTGGAGTTCCACATCTATCGGAAGAGGAGGTGGAGCTGGAGGTTTGCGCACCCAGGGCGAGGGTTCTGGGTCCTGTTTCAACAACCTATAATGAAACACAGGATGCAGAGAACATACAGATTTAGGGAGGTTAAGTTCAACAGCCACCTTGTTAATAACATGTATGGCCTTAAAAGGCCCTACATATTTCCACCCCAACTTCCATTGGGGTTGCAATCCTTTTATATGCTTGGTAGAGACATACACAGAGTCATCAGGAGCAAGGTCCTACTCAGGGCAACGCTTTCCATCAGCATATTTCTTATAGTCTTTCTTGGCCTTTTCTAAAGTCTCTTGGAGTACCACCCAATTATTTGTAACATTAGACCGCCACAATTGAGCATTGCTGGCAAGGGGTTGGCCTAGATCAACCAGGGGAAGACAGCCTCCTTCATATCCATGAACCGCTTTGAAAGGGCTCATCCAAATGGAGCTGTGGACTGAGTTATTGTAACTGTACTGAGCGAAAGGTAACAGGGGATAGTTCATATAACACCATAACCTCTGTTCCAGGATTTGATTAGTCCATTCAATCTGGCCATCCGTCTCAGGATGGTGACTGCTACTCACTCTTCGCTCAACCCCAAAGAGTTTTATGAGCTCCTTCCAAAACTTGACAATGAAATGCGTGCCATGGTTGCTCACAATCTTCTTGGGCAACCCATGCAACCTGATCACGTGTTGTAGGAACAGGGTGGCTAATTGCTTAGCACTGGGTACACCCTTGTATGGTATGAAATGCTCCTGTTTAGAAAACAGATCCACAACCACTCAGATTACTGTTTTCCCTTTGCTGACTGGTAAGCCAGTAATAAAATTCATAGAAATCCACGGACCAGGAGCACTAGGGGGTTTCGAAAGGTCACAACCAACCTGGAACCTTCCCCCCCCCCGTTTACTCATTATACATGTTTGACAAGTGGTCACATAGGTTGAAATATCGTTCCTCATGCCTGGCCACCAGAACTGCCTTTGAACAAGGTATAGGGTCTTTAAGTAGCCAAAATGCCTAGAAAGTTTATCATCATGACTTTGGGACAAAATGTCACCCTGTAACAAAATGGGTACATAGACTTTCTCCCCTTTACACCCCATGCCATTCTCTTGGTGCTGCAGACCATCTCAGACTACTAAACCCAGATCCTGTGCCGAGAAAGCTTCCTTAAACTTTTCTAGCCAGCTGGGGTTTTCCACCCCCTCTTCTTTGCTTGGCTACGAGTTTGCACTGCCCCGCCTAGTTGTGCCGGGGAGAAAACAGTGTCAGTCACCTCCTGTCTCTGACTAGCATGTTGTGGGAGGTGGGATAAAGTGACGGCCAGAAAATTGGATTTCCTGGGAAGGTACTTAATAGTAAACTGGAACCTGGAGAAAAACTCAGCACACTGCACTTGCTTGGCGTTGAGGCCCAGAAAACTTTTTGGATACATAAGCTAGGGGGTGCAACTTGCCATCCCTCCCCTTTTGTAGAATGCCCCCCCATAGCAACATTGGAAGCATCCACTTAGACTATAAATTTTTCTTCCTCATTGGGGTGATAGAGGATGGGCTCAGAAGTGAAAGGGACTTCAAATTTTCAAAAGCCCACTGGCAATTGGAGGACCAGTCCAGTTTGCTCCTCCCCTTCATGGCATCAGGCCCCCTTCCCTTAGTCTTTAACAGATCGGTCAGGGGCAGGGACACCTGCATGAAGTTGGGGATGAAGGCATGATAAAAGTTCGAGAATCCTAAGAAACTTTGAAGCTGATGTATAGTTTGGGGGGGTTTCTCACCCCAGTACATACTGGACTTTTTTAGGGTCCATCCCCAACCCTTGTTGGGTAATCCGATAACCCAAGAAGTCTATTTCAGTCTTATGGAACTCGCATTTAGATAGCTTGGCATACAATTGGTTATCGTAGGGAGATACCAGAACCTCTTTCACTAACTTCACATGCAAGTCCAAATCTTGGGAATACACCAACACATCGTCCAAATAACAAACTACTCCTTCAAATAAATGCTTGTGCAAAACTTCATTAATCAAGTTCATGAACACCCCAGGAGTGCCAGCCAAGCCGAAGGGCATGACCAAATATTCGAATTGTCCCAGAGGGGTGTTAAATGCAGTTTTATGCTCATCCCCCTCTCAGATTCGAACCTGAAAACAGGCATCCCGCAGATCCAGTTTAGTGAAGATTTTCCCCTTAGCTGCCTCTCCCAACAAGTCATTTGGATTTAACCCTATGTAAAGCTCCAGGTTTGTGCAGAAATCTGAAATCTTAAAAAAGTACATTGGGATGGCTAACCCCCTCCCAATTAATAGAAACAGCGCCTGCAGCTTTAAGAAACAAATTACCTCAGTGGCCATTTCTAGGAAACCACAACAATATTTCCAGACTTCCAGGCTTGACTTCTGTCAGTAAAAGGCAATGAGAGGGGCAAGGCCTTTCATAGGGCTGTTTGGCCTTTGTAGACTTCATGGGGCCAGGCCTGTCAGCATCCACCTGGTGACTTGATACTAAGGATGGGCATGAAATGGAAAAAAAAAATTGTGTTGGTTTGTGGTTCATGGCACCACCTACAAGTACTTGTGGGTCCCTATTGTGCAACTGGGCCCAGCCCAGACTGGTGGCTGGAAATGTGTAACTGGCCTGGCCCAGACTGGTGGATAGCACCTTGCAACAAAGTTTTCCCAGGAAGAGACTGCCAGTGGAAGAGAAGGAGGGAAAGTTGAAAATAGAGGGGCACCTAAAGGTAGGTTGGCTGGTGTGTGGGAAGAAGAGAAAGAAAGGGAGAGAGGCTATGGGGGCTTTCAGAAAAGGAAAAAATGAAATAATGGGAAAGGGGAAAATAGGATGCCCCTCACAAGTCCTTATGGGTTTCCTTCTTGGATGCATCTAACTGATGACCAGAGTCACAGGCTAATCAGACAATCAAGGAAAGACACACTTCATGTTTGAGGGTGTTGGGTTGAATTCTGCTTTTCTGCTAATAAAAAGGAAACTTTGACCTCCTTAGCTCTGACCACCTAAAAAGAATATTCTGGGAATCATAGGATATGCATGTAAAAAAGCAATATAAGATAGGGGATGTAGAAATTATAGGAATTGGCCGACAGTGAGAAAGTTGGCTGGATCCAAACCCATCATCATCATGTAACTGTTTGTGTTGCAATTTTATAATGCTGTGTTTGTTGTTTGCTATGACTTTGAGTCAATGCAATAAAAGTAGATGATGATGATGATGATGATGATGATGATGATGATGATGATGATGAGAGACAGCTTAGAAATCCCATAAACAAATAAAACAAACATGTAATAGTGACTGCTAGTCCACAGCAGTGTAACCCTTCTAAAGACTAAGTACCATCATTGATGACTTCAGGAGTTGTGTTAACATGGACAGAACTATGAATTTAGAACTTGTAACAAAACGGTACCGAAAGCCAAATAACTGATTTAATGAAAAGGACAGCAATCTAAGGCAAACCAGGAAAGAACACCAAGATAAAGTCAAGACTCCAGAGGTGAGGGACAATATAGTTCAGAGTTGAAATGGATTAGCTGAAGGGATATAGAAAGAGAAGACTCCACTGCACAGTCCAGAGGGGGAAAATATATATTTTTTAGTGTTTATTGTCATCTTAGCTTCATTATTTGTTTATGCAATATGCTTATGCCTGCTTGTTACTGTGTCATTCTAAACTGAGTTACATCTTTCGAAGAGCTTTTCCACATTCTCATTCTTTCATTATGTATTCCTGTTGCTTCAGGGTCCACCCCCCCATTCCATGTGTGTTTTGCTCCCTTTGGTTTAAATCTGCAAGGTGATATGCTGGACATAAAGAGATGGAATACCAAATCAACCACTAGAGAGAGCAAAACATATGCAGAACAGAAAAAACCTTCCAAAGCAACCAGAACACACAAGCAAGGAAAATATGGAAAAGCCCAAGGCCTGACTTCAGTGGACTTAGAGGAGTGTAAATGTTTAGCAAGGCACTCAGAGTGTATCATTCTCAAGGTTAAAATGACCGTATCAACAAAACAGCAATTATTGGCTAAAATACACAACAGATCAAATAAAATCAGCAATAAAACCTACATGAAGCTAGTGAAACCATTATAGGAACTAACACAAAATTTACAGGAGACAAACAAGCCAACAGAAAGCCTCAACAGCTATTCAGGGTGATCTTAGTGATTCTGGAGCCCTTGCCAAAAATCCATGATGGGGCCCCAGAATCACTGCCACCTTCTACCAGGCTCTCTACTGCTCCCCTGCCAGGGCCAACCAAGAGTTATCCCTCACCCTGTGCAAGGTGGGTGGGAGCCATTACCAGAAGCCAGATGCCTGAGCTCAGAGCAGGCACAAGCAAAAGTTACTGAGTCATATGCATAAGCTCCATACAGGGTGAGCATGACTGGCTGTAGCCAAGGCCCAGATTTATTTATTTATTTATTTATTAGTTTCGATTTATATCCCGCCTAGCCAGAAATTGGCTCAAGGCGGCACCAGGATGAGACAGGATGGGTGAGATTAGCGGCACGGGGAGCCTACTGTTTTCCTTCTCCCTACAATGAAGGAAGGGCTGTTGGTGGGGCCTGGAGCAGCTGCCCCTGTTAAAACTGCCCTACAGAAAAAAGTTGGGGGGGAGAGAAAGAATTGGTCCAGCACCTAGATCTCTGAGATCTTCCAGCAGTAAACCAGTTCCTTTTAGGAAGTATAGCTTAGTAACCAGGTTGACTTCGGGCCAATCTACATTTAGCATTTGCTCCATTGTTTTACCAAACACACACTGGAATAGAAAAAGATGCAGTTCAAAACCACATTCAGCTATCCCAGGCCAACACTGTAGTGACTACAGAGTCACCCCCGAATGGCCATAAAACGGCCATAAATCTATGCAGACAGCCACTATAAAACCAGAGATCAAATGAAATGAAAGCAGCATGTAGGCCGAGGACAGACTGGCAGTTTGCCCCGGTAGCCAGTCGTAGCAAAAAAAACCCGGATTAAACTATACCGGGTTTTCCCATCCACACAGTGGGGGCCACTGCTGGAAGATACGGGATGGAGGCGCACGGGAGCGTTCAGACTGCCGCGCCGGAGGCATGCTATATTCGCCGTTTCCCCATTAATTCGGCTGTGGGTGTATGGGTGTATGTGCGCATGAGCGCTCATGCGCTCATGTGCATAAGTGCATTTTGCCAATTTTTTTTTTTTTGCCCTGCAATGCCGGCACTGCATTGGGCAGTGGAGCGGAGCGGAGCCAATCACACCGCTGCTGCCTCATGCCCAACGCGGGTTGCTCCCGGCTTTTCGCCTGCGCGTTCAGACTCCCCGGAAGCGGAGAAACGTGCAACGAACGCGGGCTTTCGGATTTGCGACGGCTTTTATCAGGTGTTTTTTTAATCCGGCAGTGAAGCGCAAGAGCACCAGTAGGCTACGGGTGGGGGACGCCAGGCAGATGTGCCTGTGTGAACGTTCCATTTACTCCGGTATTGAATCGTTGTCGGCCCAGGTCCCTTCCCGGGGCAAATTGCCAGTCTGTCCTCGGCCGTAGTCTGGACACTGCCATAAAATGCGACACTCAATCAAAGTGAAAGTGGCATGCAATGCAGGCAAGAATTTCTGTTCCAGTGTGAGTTTGGTAAGACAGCAGAGCAAATGCTAGATGCAGATCTGGCCTTCATCTTTCTTGTTTTCCACCTTACAGACCAATAGCACTTTAGATTTTCGATCGAATTTGAATTTACTGGTTTTCATCCAGCTCATCATTGATTCCAGACATCTGTTCATAATGTCTACTAGCACAGCTGATAAGGAGAATTAAGTCGCTACTGATGACACTTTATTCCAACTTTCTTCTGGACAGCTTTTTCCTGGTGATTTCTTGGACATATTTCTCATTGTGTGACAGTGGTGAAGGGAATGGGATTATATGAATCTAACAGTGCAATTTCTAGGCAGAATTACCTCAGTCCATTGATCTCAAGTAACATTGATTTCAAGTAACTCTGCCCAGTATTGCCACTGTCAAGTGTGTGGAGTCACAAAAGTGTTCTGGTTTTAGAAAGTAAAAGGCAAAGTGTAAGTAAAGTAAAAGGCAAAAAAGCCTATGAACCAACAGGAATTAGAAACACACAATTCAAAACTTTTACAACATTTTATGTAATTTTTTAACTAAAAGTATTTTATACTTTCTGCAGATTCTTAAACTTTTTTTTTTTGCAGCAATGATTGTACAAAGCACAGCATACAGACAAGATAGTTATAAAGGCATTTATGCTCTTCTGGATTATTTGAGTCTTACAGAATTTGTCTCCATTCCAAAACACTTTAATAATTCTATGTAATATTTGAAATATTGCAACTTGGGCAAATCTATCACCCAAACAGTATAAATTAATTTAAGGGATGAAAACCATGGAAGAATTTTAAAGAAGTAACTCCTGTAAACAAACCTATGGTTCTAAATATAGAATACTTTATAATGGAATTTGAAGAAGTTCGATTTCCTGTAAAAGACGTACTATAGTTTTCCAGATCTGAATGCTGTTGCCACGTCAGATGTTGGCCAACTGACCAAACTATATGGACAGCTTGTTATTCATCAAATTGGTATTTAAATTAAAATTATTCAGAATCTGACTGTTCAATGCACATTATGCAACCAGGTCTGCTTAACACATACCACAGCTGAATTAATGTGACACTGAATTTCTGCACATCTGGGAATGTAACACCTGTCAATGCTGTAGTTTACAAAGTCCTAAAATAATCTGCCTTGCTTACTGATTTTGTGGAATTCAGATTCCAGTAATCTTACTGACATCTTGCTGTGGTTTATGCCTGAAAGGATTTATGTTCTACCCATTATCAGGCAAAGACTTGCGATACACAACAGGTATATTTACAAAATATGTTATTATCCCCAGCAGCTCTGGCTTTCTTCTCCAGTGTAATGCCTCATTAGCAAATCTTCCCTGCACTTGTTTATCCCTCATTTTTATTAATCATATAGGGTTACTTCAGGCAAGGTGATACTGACCCATTTTAGAAACATGCTGAATGCTGAGATATGTTGGAACAGATTTAAATCATCTACTATATCCTCTATGTTATTTTGTACCATGAGAGATAAGAAGGCCTGTGAGGTAGGTACCTGTGGTACAATTACTCCTGTTCACATTTTATCATAAGATGAGAGCAAAATCTGGTGAATTTATGTATTTGTGGTTCAAAAAGTTTGTAATTCTTGCCTGCCAGTGCTCCTACACCAGGCAGAATACTATTCCAGGCCTCAACAATTCTGGGTACAAGGTCACCATTGCTACCTGATGTTTATTTATGGCACCTAAAGCTCCATTGGCCCTCAGCCTCTGTAAAGTCTGTTATAGAGCTAAAAGGGGGAAGAGGGAAAGGAGGAGTTAGCCCTGAAAAGGAATGCTCTGCAACACTTCTATCACAGAAGTAATGGATTGCTAGGATGTGAACTTTGCAACAAATGGAGCTCAATTGCTCCTCACTCTCGTAGTCTGCTTAGATTTTTCTTGACTTTTACACAGCAGTGGGCCCTGTGGCATGACAGAGCTGCCAACTCCAGGTTGGGAAATCCCTGGAGATTTGCAAGTTGGGAAATTCCTGGCGATCTGGGGTGAAGAATGGGGAGGAAACTGTATGGGGAGCAGAGGGAGCTTAGTGGAGTATAAAGCAGCCATTTTCTCCAGAGGAACTGATCTCTGTCAGCTGGAGATCAGTTTTAACTCCAAAAGCTCTTCAGGCCCCACCTGGAGGTTGGCAGCCCCAGGCATAAGGTGCTGTTTGCCTGTCTAGAAGAAGGCCAAGTCTGACCCCCACCTGGTTGGTCTACAGAGAGTGACAACTGTCTTATTCTGAGTTTTAAATTTCTAGAAATATGCATCTCTCTGTGGTATATCACATTCTTCCTAGGAGCAAAAGTGCTGCACTTCATTAAAGGGCACCAAAACTTTGTGAGCCTGTGAAATATGTTGCTGATGATGCCCCATGCTCCTTTCTACCTCATGCAAGCTCAGAGAGGCTGACATGCTTTCTTGGCTTCTCCTACAACCAGCATTTGCTGTGGGGCAGGAAATATCACCATTCTATAGTTAATGCTGACTAATCTGTCTGTTAGGTTTTGTAAAAGCTGGAAAAATGACTGTTACCAGTGTTAAAGAGGAAATAACTGCTTTTTCTCCATACAGAAGAATTTTGTAAATGTTCAGCTACAATCCAGCGACAAGAGTTCTGTTCCCTGATAAATTTTACATCATGGTCACATTGGCCCCACAGAGTCACTCTTTCGGTAGTGGTATGATTGATTAGTAGTGTAATGAACCCCTTGTATTACTAATGATATTGCCCTTTTTTTGCTGATTTCCCTCACCTTCTCACAGCTAATGAGCTCCTTGGATGCTTAGAGCCTCCTACTTGCCTTTTGACTCAGAAATAGCCTCCATCTGCTTAATGGAGAAGGAGGCTGCTTTGTCTGTGAAGGTGTGAATTCCCACCTTCCTCTGTTCTAAAACATTACCAAACCCAGGCAGTTTTTACTGGTTCCTATTTTTCAACCCCGGAAAAATGCAGTGTCTGTCAAGATAAATGTTGTTGATCAGCTCCAACTGTAGGTGCTATGCCACCAGATCCTTTAAATCCCAGAGACAAGACAGTTTTGCATGTCTTTCTTTTGGAACAAACAGGGTTATTAACATCAAGCCAGAAGGAGGGGTACAGGACAACGTGAGTTTTTACTGTCCAGCTTCATTAACCTGGGGGGTGGGGACTGGGAGTTCCTCTGGCCCAGGAAAAAATGGAAAGCCCTATTCCCATTTTAACCTTCCTGGGGATAGAAATTGACATGGTAGGGCAGTTTTGTAGAGTGCCTGTGGATAAATTAACCACACTGCAGACATTGATGGACACAGCCAGGGTGAAGAATAAGATAACCTTGCTGGAGTTACAGTAGCTGGTTGGCCACCTCAACTTTGCATGCAAAGTTGTCGCACCTGGCAGGGCCTTTGTTAGGAGGCTTTATGAGTCTATGAAGGGATTACATCTTTCTCACCATAGGACTAGGGTCACCAAGGGGATATGAGATGGCCTCCTTGTCTGGAAGCAATTTTTGGATTCATACAACAGGGAGTCCTTTTGGCATGAGGACCTCCTTGTTGAAGCAGAGCTGCAGGTTGCTCTGATGCTGCAGGTTCCTCTGGCTTTGAGGTATATTTTTGGGGGCACTGGTGTGCTGAGGACTGACCCGAGGAATGGTTTCAGGTGGGTGGGGTGGATCAAAGATCTCACCTTCCTGGAATTTTTTCTAATTGTTGCAGCAGTGTGGATTTGGTCAAGGGAGCTTGCCATTTCTGGTGCGACAACATGTCCACAGTGCATGCAATTAACTCCTTGACATCAAAGTCCCCCAGGGTTATGGCTCTGGTTAGAGCATTCACACTGCAGTGTTTGCGGAACAATATATCGTTCAAAACTAGGCATGTTCTGGGGTCAATAATGGTGTTGCTGATGCTCTCTCTCGAAAACAGATGAAGTGATTCCGTCAGCTGTCTCCAGAAGCCAACCTGTTCTCAGTGCAAATGCCAGTGGAGGTGTGGCAGATTGGTGGGCTGAGGCCGACAAGGCTATGAGCTTGGCTCTTGCCCCTTCCACATGGAGAGCTTATATGAGGGTGGGTAAGCAATTCCTGTCCTTCAGGGAGGGAGCAGGCCTGAGGTAAGTTTGGCCCATACCTGTGTCTCATTTAATGCAATTCTGCGTGCAGCTGAGACTTGAGGGCCTGTCGGCACGTTCCATCAGGGGCAAGCTGTCTTCATTGGCCTACAGCATGGCATGGCAGAGAGAGCATTCCGCACGGCCAAAGAAGCCCTAAGCAGAATAGCGGATGGGGACTGGGAGTTCAGGCTGGCCCGATTCCTGCTCACGCAGCGCACTACCCCAAACCCAGTCTTGGGACGGTGCCCCGCAGAGCTGCTGATGGGCCGCCGCCCCACGACCCTACTAGACTGTCTCAACCCCAACCAGGCCCCAGAGCCCAGGACACTGAGTGAAACCAGGGAGGCCCCGAGGGTTTTCCGGCCGGGACAACCCGTATACTACAGGAACTGCGCGTACGGGGCCCAATGGCTGGCCGGCCGCATCCTGAGGCCAATCAGGCCGGTTTCCTATGAGGTCCTGGCAGATGGGGACAGGGTCCTACGTAAACACATGGACCAATTACGGAGGAGGCAGGACCCAGATACACGGGTCATGGCGCCACAACCGGCGGACCGAGAAGCCAACGCCCTGGCACCTGAAACACCACCTCCGCCAGTTACCGACTGGGAGTCAAGCCCCACTGAGGCCACCAACCCAGAGGCTGAACAAGCGGATGAGCCTCCACCACCATCGCCACCGCCGGCGGTCCAGGAGCCAAGTGCAACAAGCCAACCAGAAGGTGCCGCCGCCAGCCCGATGCCGGTGCCCCGATGGGCACAACGAGTGTGAAAGGCTCCGGCATACTTAAAAGATTATGTCACCTAGGAGGGACAAACTATGGGGGAGGGATGTTATGTCCTAGACCAGGAATGAGAGCAGGCTTGCAGCGGCGGAGTTCCGTTTCTGAGAACAATAGGGACTAGGCTCCTGAGCTCGCCAAAAGGGAGCCTATGAGAACATTGGCAGGAGATTCAAACCCACCAATAAGATTGTGGGGTGTCCGCCCCCAACTGTATATAGTTGGCCTCTGGCCATTGTCGTTTGTCTTTGTTGTGAAGTACAAATAAACGCGTCTTCTCTTATGTCATTGCCTGAGTCATGAGGCACGGAACCCAGTACTTTACAACCATCTCCCTCCCCTCCTCAAACATGGCCCTTCCAAGGCACCACCCCAAATCTCAGAATTTTGCAAACCAAAATTCAAAGTCCTACCTGCAAAAGACACTGGCTTTTGTAAAGAGATGACCATCCTTGCCTCACAGACGCGGCTTTTCAGATCTGCTGGATCTTCAGACCACTTTTGTTAACGTAAGTGAAACTGGTAGAGATTGGCAATCCCACTCAAATCTCCCCTGCAGTACCTAGAGGGCATGTCTCCAGAATATCTCTTGATAATACTGATGTATATTCTACTATATACCATTATAGGATTGGACTAATCAGTCAGTTGCATTTGCTAACTCTCTTTCTTAGTTGCTGCTTGAACCTCATTCCTACTGCCTCCTCCAACACTTTTCCATTGTTGTAAACATGCCTTGTTTATAATAGTGTGGGTCTTTCTTTGCTTTCTAAAGACTGTCCAAAAGCAATTTTTACATCCTTTTCTGCCACCTTGTAAAGGTTTTCTTCCCAGAGTTGGGAGTCTGTCACAACTATTGGCTGATTAACTTACACACCTCTGTCAGATGCCTATGGATTTAGAAGGCCGCTCTATGTGTGGTAACCCTTTAATTGCTGTGATGGCAGATTACCAGTTATTAACATTTTTTAAAAAAATAACAGGAACAGCAGGAAGCCTGTGGAGAGAAAGCCCAGGAAGGGTCAAAAAGGAACTCTACCTAACGCTGTCCTTGAGGAATGTCTGGGAATAGTTTATCTCTCCTCATCCTTCCTCTCCAAAGGTGTCACCAAAATGTGAAAATAAAAATGTTCCTGCTTAATCACAGTATATTGTATTGTGAGTTGCACAACCTTGTCTTGAAAGTCTTAGTCATATATTATCATGAATATGTTATATACATATTTTGTATTTTCACAATTGGCATTCATCACACTGTAAGCCCAAAGCTGGTAGTAGTTCTGGGCAGATGCTAGAACTATTTTAAGTGTTTCATTTGTTGCTGAAATTAATGGCTGCAGTTGCATGACCCTGCTATGTAGCACAGTGTTGTTATCTCTATATTGCATCAGGTGGATGTGTGAGAGTGAACAGCTTGAACAACAGCCCTACAATGAGGCTTTCCTGCCATACATAATCCAGACCCTGCAGACTTCCCCATCCCTATTTCCTAATAAGCCACTGCCCTCCCACTTTTTTTTTTTTAAAGCATGGAACCTTCATTGTCACTTATGAGGGCAAGACTTTTGCTTGCAATAGAGGACTGGGTAGAAACTAGGAGACATTCCCAGATAATGTTTGCCATTGGCAACCAATTATAATTGGAACCAAGAGCATTTTACCCACCACTAGGTATGGTGTGCACCAAATCAAGTGCATTATAGATTCAGAGTAACAAAATACATATAAGAATACAGAAGACTGATTACTCTTCCTGCCACCCTATAATATCTTTAATGCCTTTTCCTAGAACTTAATTTACAGGAATTTGTCCTTTGATATAAAAAAATCATAAAAATATGCTGCTGTGTCAGTGGTGGGAGCTCGATTGCCCAATTCTGTTCATTACTAAATGCCAGTTCAGTTTTATACCTAATTGGCATGCAGAACAAATCACTTGTCCAGTCTTGTAAAGGATATACATTATCAGAATGCAACACCTGCAGGACAAAAGACAGGTTAATTTCATTGCTATGAAGCAAAGAAGATCATTATAAAGTCTGCAGTAATCAAACTCTGTGAAATAGCTGTATTAGTCATTAACTTTGCAGCTCTAAAATTCATATCAAACTCAATTAACTACTACATAGCTTTTAATGACAATTTTGTTTTTCAGATGTGGCCGTTGTTTACTAATGTGATTTCCCATCATGACTATCTGTTCCATTGCTTCTTTTGTGTTAATATTCAAGGGCTGGTTTTTGTCATAGAAACTAGGACAGTGGAAACCACATTTGCACAGTATTTTCCTTGAATTATGCTTCTGAAATGCATACATCAGACTTTTGCTCTGTGAAAGTCAAGAGTAAGACACAAGATACTGATACCATTTTGGTCCATAGTCAAAGACAGAGTTAAAGCATATTACAGTATTTGTGTATAATTAGTGGCTAAAATGAGTTCAGTGGTGAATATACATGAAATGAGCATCAAGAAGGCAGATTTTGTATATTGCTTAATCAATATGCATATATGATGCTGTCGAATGTGTAAAACTAGGTATTGCCATCTGAATAGTGGCCACAATGCTTGGTCAGTCTGCAAACTCTTATTTAGCAGTATTGTCCTATCCAGTCAACAGATTAAATAGGCTTGAAGTCTGTGCATATTAACTGGCCAATAAAGATGTGTCTGTTATATGTATCAGATTGCATACTTTTATTTCTGTTAAGCATTATCCATACCTCCATCAGTCTACTCACATGAATGCCAAAACATCACATATTTATCCAGTCTTCCCTCAGCAGTATGGCTCACCCACATATATACTGTGTTACCTCTCTTCATGCAGTATGGGTTTATTCTAAAGAAAGTAAAAGCCTGATATAATAGGAAATGCCGTGAAATTGATAGCACTAGGAAACTACTTACATAGTTAATTAGCATACGATTCTCATATAAATGGCAGCTGGATTAGAAGATCAGATCACCCATAGCCTGAAGCAAATTGTTTCCATCTTTAACCTCCCTTGGTGTCCACTTGCCGTGAAGTCTGTTCTTGGCAACTGACAAGATCCCTGGGTAGGTTCAGATAACGATCCCACTTAACCCTGACTTGCTAACATGCCCCAGTGGGTCTCTGATTTCTGCATGTCCTTGTGCTTTGGTTGATGCTGTTTGTTACTTTGCTAAGTGTGTTAAATGGAAAAATGCTACTGAAAATATACATTTTCAAACTGCTCTCATCATAGGACTGCAGGAAAACAAAACAAGCATAGGCTCTCATGTGTGGCTGAACAGTAAAGCTAGCTTCTAAAGTATCTGGGATAATATTGCTCCATAAACAGGAAACTGGCTGAAATGATAGCTTCAGTGTCCACAATATTTGACATAGATTGCCAGCATCTACCACAACCAATAAAGGGCAAGCTTGTCAAGTAGACTGTTATTCTGTATACAATGCTAGAGAATAAGAGAAAGTCTTAGATTATGCTCTGCAAAACACATAAATCCAGAAGATCAAGGTAAAAATGATATTGTAACATCAAGAGAACTTTCCCCAAGATTTACATTTTTTCCATCTGCAATGTTTTTTGTCACTGCATCAGTCATATTATTGCCATTTGGCAGCATTTAGGTCTATGTGGAGTTGGCAACCCTGGATTGGAAAATTTGTGGAGACTTGGGGTTGGACCTTGGAGACAGGGGGATTTAGGGATGTGCGGGATCTCAGTGGGGCATAATGCCATACAGTCCACCATAAAAAACAGCCATTTTCTCAAGGAGAACTGATCTCTGTAGTTTAGAGATCAGTTGTAACCCAGAGATCTGCAGGCCCCACCTGGAGGTTGGCACTCTAGGCTGTTTTATTTTGTATCTCATTCCGTTATTGTGTTTTTTGCAATTGCAACTCGAAGCCATTTGTTAGCCTAAGTAGATAAGGATGGCTATAAACAGTTTAAGCAAACTGAATATTTTAACTGGTACATTGTACCATACAAAGACATGAAACAAGATATGGGTCAAACGGTATGTGTAAAGTGTCATCAAGTTCCAGCTGAGTTATGGCAACCCAGAAAGGGGCTTTCAAGGCAAATGGAAGCAGAGGTGGTTTACCATTGCCTTCCTCTGCAGAGTCTTTGTTGGAGATCTCCCTTCCAAGTATCAGCCTCTATTAGCTTCCAAGATCCAACAAGATTGGGCTTCTACCATGCTGCCTTCCTTCCTCATGGGCCACACTAGGTCTTATTAAATGGCTATTAAATGACTGAGACGTGCTGCCTACTAACTTTTCCAGGCAACTCCTCCCCGACTCCACATTTGATCATCTTTACTAGTAAATGTGTTTAACCTGGTTTGCAGAGAAATGCCAAGACACATCTAGCTGCCTAAATGAGCTGTTCAAGCAATGAAGGTTCCGGTTGATGCTTCTCAGGCTTAAGGGCGTCTTTCTCCAATCCATGTAATTGCCCAAGAGAAGAATGAACTGTTAGTTAGCCCTACCTAACTTTAGACAACCAGCAATGTTCATGTGACACAAGGGGTGGTGATGCCTAAAGTAACCCCCTTCTTGCCAGCTGCTTACTATAACATTGTACAGGCCACAATACAAATCAACCAAATAAGATAAGATCAGGAAGACTTCAAAATGGGTCAGGGTGTTTTCAGAAGCAGTATTAGCCTGACTGGTAACATAGTGTTTTGATGGGTAATTCTTGTAAGTTAAACTGGATCACTCTGGCTGCAAGTCAAGAGAGATAATGGACCAAAATGGAGGCTGTCTTGTAACATATTGTCAAATGAGAATTCTAATTACTAATAAATCAAAATACTAACTGCCTAAAATCACTTAAGAATTTCACCCCAGGAAAGTGCTTCCCACCAAAGTCAATGGAAGCATCTCTCAAACTGATTTCCTCATAAAACTAGATTTAATTATGACATTTAAAAAAAAATCTGCCATGAGATTTTATAATAATGTACATCCCACTCTAAACCCAAATGTTTGTTTTTACATAGTGCTACTAATTTCTTCGTTGTTGTCTGAAGCAGTACCACCCCTACATTCGTACCACACATATTCACAGATTTACATCTTTCATGGTGATTAGTGAAACATTCTCTGTTTTGTATGGTATCATCTGTTAGTGGGACCCACTAGGCATGGATGTCTGGAATGTTAAATCAGTGCCTGGTTTGTATCTGTTTTGTTCTGAAAATTTTAAAAATGAAAAGTTAAAAAAAAAAAAGTAGTGCCCTCCATCTGCAAGTTCCCTTATATCACAATTTTGTATATGTGGTTCATCTACAGAGTCACAGAAGCATATGTTTCAGCCACCTAAAAAAGTTCAAGTAAAAGTGGTTATTCTCCTGAGTTTTTGTGTGGAGGAACAGTAGAAAGACACTTCGGCATGTTGAAAATTCTATGTAAATTAATACAAAGGCATCACCAATTGATTTTCATAGCCCTCTCAGAAAGTTTGCCCTCTTTCTGCCTGTAACTGAGCTCCTTCAGATATTTTCTCCTGCAGTGGTAAAGTCCTGCAAGGTTTCTAATGGATAGCACTGCAGCAAATAGCTACAGTCCAAACCACCATAAATAAACAATACTGACCTAGAAGTGGCTGGGATACTGCCGCTGGTGTGCACAATTACTTTTCCTGAGAACAGTCCTCTCAGCTTGGGAGCAAATGTGGTTTTCAGATAAGTATCTGGCTTCAAAGGAGAAGAAGGGCTTTAGGGACTTTACACTAGCATTCAGTCACAAATATTAGGATACCCGTGAGTGTTCTGGAAGTGTAATAAATAAATGACCAGCAAGACAGTGACCGTGCAGTGCTAAGTAGAGTCATGCCATTATAATCCCACTGACTTCAATGGATTTAAAAAGGTATAACTCTGATTCTTCTAGGAAAGGAATGTCATGCATCTGTGTTCTGAAATCAGCTAGACATCCTAATTATTTAAATCAGGTAGATATCCTTATTATCTAAGGTGTTTCTTTGGAAAGACTAACACTAAAGTAATATTCTATGTATAAAATGTTTCTTCTTATATACCCATTCTGTCTTTTTTGTTTGTTTGTTAATAGGATTGGGGGGGCATTATAGAGGTTTATAAAATTATGCATGAGAGGGAGAGAGTTGACAGACATTTTTTTCTCCCTCTCCCAAAATATTAGAACTTCTGGGTATCCAATGAAGCTCATGGGCAGTAGATTCAGGACAAACAAAAGGAAATACTACTTTACACCAAGAATTATGAAAATGTGAAATTCGCTGCCAGAGGATGTAGTGATGGCCACAGGAATAAGCAGCTTTAAAAGGGAATTAGATAGATTCATAGAGGATAAATCTATTAATAGCTACTAGCCATGGCAACAGAGGAGAACCTCCATATCCAGAGGCACTGATCCTTTGAATCCCAGAGACAGGAGGCAACATCAAGGGAAGACCTCTATGTCCTGTTCTTGGATTTCTAGAGGGACTGGTGTGCCACTGTGTGAGACAGGATGCTGGACTAGATGGACTATTGGTTTGATCCAGCAGGGCTCTATTTGTGTTCTTATGTTAAAAGACATAAATCTACTGCATATTTATTACATCACTGAAAAAACCCAGTTCCCTGGTATTCAAACATCTTATAGATCTTATAGAGGATTCTTATGGAGGAATATAACCATGATAGGCATCTAAGTATGGAAAGGAGACGTTACCATTAATGTTTTCATGGGTTAGACACAGCTTTCTCCAGCTATCCTGCTTTCCTTTGAGATTGTTGCCAGAGTCCTATTGGATGCTTTTTCTATACACAAAGCCAAAATCATCACGGAATGAAGAAGATTCTTCTGGGAGGAGTTATATTGTATAAAGAAGTCCATTTATGGCTCATGTTCCCTTTTGGAACTCTTGTGAGATTTATTTTCTTGCCATTGAAGTAATTACTTTGTTCTGTTAAAGAGTTCTCCTGGAATTGCAATTGATCTCCAGGTCACAGATATCAGTTCCCCTGGAAGAAATGCCAGCTTCAGAGAGTAGACCCTGTGGCATCACATCCCTTCTGAGCTCCCTCCACTCACCAAACTCCACCCTCCCTAGATGTGTGTGTGTGTGTGTGTGAAGTGTGGTCAAGTCACAGCGGCAAGCAAGGACTTGCAAGGCAAGTAAGAAGCAGAGGTGGTTTGCCATTGCCTTCCTCTGCAGTGCCTTCAACAGTAGTCTCCCTTCCTTCCAGGTAGTGACCCTGCTGTACTGATCCTGCTTAGCTTCCAAGATCTGATGAGACTGGGCTATACCATACTACCTTTCCTCCCTGTTTCCTAGATACTACCCTGAAATTGCCCAAAACAGGGTTGGCAACACTAACCCCTGCTTCCCTAATCATAGTCCAACACTTTAACCACTACAGTTTGCCATGTTCCTTGCATTTACTACCTCCTCTCCCTTAACCAGACATTCTGTACTATTTTGAGGTATGGCATAAATCTCACATGCTGATGGAACTGAATGAGGAAAGTTCAGATAATAGAATAAAGATGTGGCTTTATAGTTCCAAAACACTGTTCTTGTCTAATGTCCTTTGCAAGTTTGCTGACTTCAGTAGCTGCTTCCTTTGTGATCACCCCAGCCTTAATAAAAATTCAGAACATAATTTGAAACTGGTTATTTTTCAAATCTCACACAGTTGTAATTTGAAGTGGGGCCTCAGGGGTGAAAGGCCATTAAATAACCTACTGATCCATGAAGACAATTTCAAAATTTACAGTAGGTAAAGTAATATGAGATTGTTTCTGTATTTGCATGTTTAATTTGCCTCTGCTGAAAGGCATTATTGCAGATCATCTTGATAGAAGGCTGCACTCTGCAATAAACTAGTTGTGTTTCTCAATTATGGCTACCATAGATTCACCTTGAGCCACTCACAGTCTTATGATTAATCATACGCTATCTATATTGTATTTAAATTTATTGAAACATATTGCTCACAATATATATATCACTAGAGCTGTAGTACAGTACAAGTTGTTTTAAAATGCAAAAGAAAATTTCATATCACATATTTGCAGATGGTCCCTTGTATGCTACTGTCTCTTTTTGGTTTTACAAACGTTTCCCCCCCTTTTAGCATAAATACCTTGTACATAAGCCACTTTAATTGCTTAATAACTAGAAAGTACAATTATTGAACTAATCCCAGATTTAGTTTTCCTGGAGAAAATCACATGGGTTCTAAACACAGAAACCAGCTATACCTCACCCACTTTAAATACCATCTATTGTGGGATATCTTCTGGATCACCTAAGCAGAATGGCCCTGAGAAATAGTATTTTGCAGTAGGTCAGTGCCTTCCTGGTGGTTAGATGCCAGGATATGGAGCTTTGGGTGCCACAGGATTCCCATGCTTTTAACATTGGGGAGGTTATACATAGATTTGTAAAACACTCTGATGAATATTATGAGGTCATCCAATGCCATCTCTCCATTCCATTTAATTCCAGACAGGTAAGGTAAATCCTTAAGTGGCTGTTCATGGGTCTGCCTTTGAAAAATGTCCAGAATATAAGGAAATAGAATTAGTTTATTTAATTTTTAAAAACAATGTATGACACCTCTCTAGACCTCCATGACAACAGCCCACCCTTCTTTGTTACTCCCTGGTTCTTTTTCAAAATAGCTGGAAATTGGGTAATTCTTCTAGACTTAAATTACATTTGTTTTATGCTATTTTATATCTGTCTGGTTTAAAAATTTTGTTATTAAATGCCTGATTTAGATCTTTTTACCATTTGTAGGATCTTACAGCTACCAAGGCTAGGATCCTGGGTAGCAGGCCAAGAGAACTGGGATATAGTGTGGAAAAAACAAACAAACAAAGGGTATGGAAAAATCCTCTCCACAGCTTACTACATTTCAGTGTTCTACTTCTACTGTTAATGTGTGTGACAGACAGCACTTTTTAAAAGCTTAGAAGTGCTGTACAAACAGATAAAGGACTGTGAAGGGTTAATTTTTCACAGAAACAGAGAGCCTTAAATGTCAAGCTGTTCCAAGCAATCTGATTGGTTAGCATCAGCTGAGCAGAAAGAGATACTTTAGAATGAACACTGAGGAGAAGAATTAATTTGGAATTTAGCCCTTACTGAATGGAGTTTTAACACAGACAGGACAACTGGGGAAAGTTGGCAAGGACGAGTGGGTAGTCATATAGAGACTCCCATTTACACCAAGGAAAGGGGATAGATCTTCTAGAGAGAGAAGACAATTCCCTACTCAGTTAAACAGGGAGTTAGCTCTGAAGAGTACAGGGATCCCTGGAAAGGTGTAGTTTGAAATTGCCTGTAGAAACCTTGAGTCAGTTAAAAACTCAAGACGAGTACTGGTGTTTCAAGAGAAGGGGTTTGGGCACAGAAAAGAGTGTACCAGCCTTCTGGAGTTAGAGAATACTCAAAGAAAGTGTGCTGGAGTGTTTGGAAAACACTGGAACAAAAGCCTCTCAACATAAAAATTTTAAGTAATTATGAATAGCTTAAGAAACTCTCATTAGTCTGAAACATAAGAATTAAAGTCTGTGCACATACTGGTTTTACCTTAGAGTTATATACATTGAGTTACCTCAGAAATTTCAACCCCTGATTTCACCTGACCTTTCCCCTCTATGTTGAATAAAATATTTTGTTAATTTGGGATATAAAAACTTCTTGTGTGCGATTTAAGTTGGATAAGTTAAAAGGGACTCCCATTTCTTTCCTCAGGTTCCTGGGCTGAGCAAAATATTATACTGTGATAGGATGGGAAGCCAGAAATTTTCAGGAAAGAAGAAAACAGACAACTAGGATGGCTCCGTCACAAAAGGGAAAGAAAAATGGAGGGAAAATCTTGCCTCTGAGGAAAGAAAGTGAAGTTCTTCTAAAATGCTGCAAAAATGGTAGTTCATGACCCAGCAAGTTGGGTTCCATAACTCACCTCCACAACCCACCTGTATCACATAGCTTGAAGACCACTGCTTTAAATTGCCCAAAGAACCACCTCCATGCATATGAACCTGCCTGGGATTTCAGGTCTACTCGTGATTCTCTGCTTGCTGAACCTCCCTTTTCTGATGGAGGAAAGTCTAGCATGTATGAGGGACAGAGTCTTTTGTACAGGAACTCACAGTCTGTGGAACACACTTCCAACAGAGGTTCACTTTGCTCTTTCACTATTGGCCTAGTGCCACTGAAACATGAGAAACTTTTTGTTTCAGATTCTATTGAGTTCTATTGCCATTACACTATCTTCTGTTGCAATGTTGGCTGTAATTTTTTAATGGATTTTATTGCTGCTACAAGATCTTATTGCTGCAATTGTTAGATTTTCTTAGTATTGCTGGCTCTTGTCCATTTTGCAGTATAATTTTCTTACATGAATTTTATTTTGCACTTTTATTGGATTTTGAGAGACTGTATTTTATTGTCTGAATTGTGTATTTTAAACTATTGTAAGCCACTTGGGAGTTCTTGAACAAAAAGGAAGGGTATATATTACCCTATATAAATAAACAAGCGGCATATTGGGAGAAAGTGCACCAACAGGCAGAGTTTGTTCCTTTCACACATCATGTGTATCATGAGAAAAGGAAAGTGTGTCAGATATGAGTCTGTCCTGGCCATGAAAGGTAAAAGAGCCACCAAGCTGTTTCATGCCTGAACCTATGGAAGTAATGCTTCAGCATCCACTCACCTTTCAGAGTTCCCAGATGTGGGGGGGAGATCCCCTGATTTGGTGGGCTCCTGCCCACTGCTGGCCAGCTGGCTGGTGGGGGAAGCCCCACCCCAATCCCTGTCTCCAACAGCGACCACCGCTTGTGACCTCTCTCCCTCTCCTCCTGCAAGATTTAAAGGGCCCTCTTCTAATTGGTTGGAGCGCATGGCCCACCAACCATCTGGAGGGTCCCGTAAATCTTGCAGGAGGAGGAGGAAAGGGGTGGCCATCAACCACACACCTGCAATCCAAATGGCAAATTCACTGCTTGGAGCATGCCCCTTCACTTCTTGCCAAAAGCATTTAAACGGATCTTTTTTCATGATGTCATCACGTTGGGGACATCCCCTTCAGAAATGCCCCTCCAAAGTCCCCCACTGTGGACTAGGAAGGACCTGACAACTCTGCAAGATTACAGAGTAGTTGATTGTGAATCCTGTCACTGGTGATGAGAAGATTTGGTACCATTTAGGGCCAATCTGCATTTAGCATTTTTACCAAACCCACACTGGAACAGAAAAAGATGCAGTTCAAAACCACATTCAACTACCCCAGGTCAACACCATACTGACTGCAGAGTCACCCCCAAATGACCATAAAATGGCCATAAATCTATGCAGACAACAACAATAAAACCAGAGATCAAATGAAGTGAAAGCAGCATGCAGTCTGGACACTGCCATAAAATGTGACACTCAGTCAAAGTGAAAGTGGCATGCAATGTAGATGGGGATTTCTGTTCCAGTGTGGGTTTGGTAAGACAGTGGAGGAAATGCTAGATGCAGATCGGGGTTTATTCTGACTCTTGAAAAAAAGGCAGACTGGTAAGGCTGGAATCATCTGTGTGTGAGTGTGTGTTTGTGTGTGAGAGCGGGGGATATGAGGTAGTGACTAGGCAGTGAAAGCCTGTTTGTAACCACAAGCATTAAACAGAATTCAGTTCACAACCTGAAGCCATAACTAGTACCTCAGATAGGCTTCTCCTTTGACTGTGTGGAGACCTGTGATGCTGAACTGTTCTTTAAATATAACCTGTACATAAATAAAGAAATCTTTTTTATATCCAACCCCTACCTCAATGTTCTCCATGTTCTTCTTGCTCATCACAAACCTTAGCTCATGGCAGAGAACCCAAAGCCTTATTGGCCCGGGAAGGCAATGGGCCATGCGGACGCCCTCAGCCACCTGCCTCTGGCCATCGCAGACCCCGATCCAGCTCCCACGCACATGATTGCCCAGCAGAGGATACAATCCTCTGCCGGGTCTTGGACTGGGTGGGGAGGGGGTGGCCAGTGGCCAAAGAGGGCCCCAAGTTTGCTCCATTTGTAACAAGGAAACATGAACTATCAATGTACAAAGGTGCTTGATGTGGGGAGGCCGGGTGGTGATTCCGGCTCCGCTCCAGCTGTTTGTCTTGGAGGCTTTGCACAAGCATCACCCAGGAGTGGTACAGATGAAGGCGTTAGCAAGGAGCTACGTCTGGTGAAGGTAAAAAGGTGTCAGCCCAGCCAGGCCGTGCACCCCTGCCAGGTCCTCCCACCACCCCTGGTCTCGGCTCCACCTGGATTTCGCGGGACCATTCCAGGGGCAACTCTTTTTTATTCTGGTTGACTCTTACAGCAAATGGCTGGAGGTAATCCCGGTGCCATCCACTTCCTCGAGATCCGCCATCAAGGCCATGTGATGGATCTTCAGTCCCCAAGAACTGCCAGACATGCTGGTAATGGACAATGACACTGCATTCACCTCCGCGGAGTTCCAGGACTTCATGGCTTATTACAGAATTTGGCATGTGCGTTCCGCTCCATTCCACCCCGCCATGAACGGGCAAGTGGAACAGATGGTCTGGACTGCTAAGGATGCATTATGTCGACTAAACTCCCTGGACTGGGACTACAAGCTGGCCTCCTTCCTTTTCGGCCAACACATCACTCTGCACTCCACCACAGGATGCAGTATGGCAGAACTCTTCTTAGGTCACCGCCTCACAATGCGCATGGACCACCTACACCTGGACCAGGCCCCAGAGCGCGAGCCGGCCAACGAGGACCAGGAGGTAGCCTGAGGATTCTTCCCAGAAGAGCCAGTATACGCTCGGAGCTACACCACTGGATCGCCATGGGTTCTGGCACGGGTGGTATGGGTTAGGGCCCCCTGATCATATGAGGTCTCCTGTGAAGATGGCACCATGCTCCACTACATCGACCAACTCCGTCGCCAGGTGGCGCCCCTAGAACCGGATGACTCTGAGGAGCCAGAAGAGACCCGGGGGCAGCCGAGCCCAGCAGAGACCCCAGCCATGTCACCCTGCAACCAGTCTATGGAAGCACCAACCACCACAAATGAATTCGTGGCAGCAATGCCACTCTCTTCAGCATTGGCAAGCTCCCCACCTCGAACACAGGCATCAGTGTCTCCAACAGCCACCGCCACACGCCGCTCTACGAGAGACAGAAAGCCTCCAGCTTACTTAAAAGACTTTGTCTGCGGGTGCCTTTCAGACCAAGGGGGGGAGGGGTGTAGTGTATTCATCTCAAAACATGTGCTCCAGTCAGCCATGTGCTCGGACCGGTTTCAGCAGGTCCAACATGCGGCCGGGCAAAGTGCCTGAGCTTCACTCCAGAGGACAATGGACAGTAGGATCCTAGCTCCCTACCAATCAGGCAGCAGGAATCATAGGGGATAACTCAATCAATGTAAATAGTCCAATCACGGGGTGTTGTGTGTGTTGGGGTGTGGGTTCCTTTGGGAATAAAAGCCGGCCTGCGAGCTGGCTCCACTTGTCTTGTTCTTGAACTAATAAAGTATGTGAAAGCTGAAATCACTCGTCAGTCTCAGTACTTTTCATACCCCAACCATACCTTATAACTGAGAGGAACAGCTGAGGGGAGAGCTTGGCCTTCTCCCATTGTTTATACAGCCACACTTTCCCTTCCTGGGCTTTTGAGAAACTGGGAGGGTTCATTTCAGAGAAGAACAAGCATTTCCATAGATATTATTTAATTCATACCTATATTTTAGAAGAGAAAGCTGTAGCAGACATCCTAGGAAGAAGAGGACAACAAGAAAGGAAGACTAAGAGGGGGTAAAAGTGGGAAGCAGAAAAGATGTGCAGATTTCACTTGTTGTGCAGTGCACATGTGTAAACTGATCACAAAAGATCAGACAACATAGCATATCCAATTTTTACTAATATTTATCACATTTTTATTTATGTTCTGGTATAAAATAGATACCTAACAAATACTTCTGCAAAGGCAATGGAGGAACCCATCTCACTAATGGTAGCATTGGCCATTTTTTGTTTAAAGTTTAATTTCTTCAGATCAGAAATTAAGATGAACCTATGTTTGTTCAGTGGTTCCCATATTACTGTGGAGGTTTGCAGTATAATGCAGAATGTAATATCATCTACAAGAATTGAATTATGATCTCTGTGAACAATATGGCAACTATCAGACATATTCAAGGGGTGTATCTTAAATATCTTTCATAATTGACATTCTTGCTTGGGACTGAATGGGTTCTGAAGAGTGATAAAAATTTCTGGAATATACCCTTGTAAAGAAATGGTTCAGAAGTTCAGAAATAATAGGAATCCTTTTAAAGGTATTACATCTTTAGCCAGAAGCAATCATGAGGGGGAAAGGGGTTGTTTAGGATTAATTATAATTGTATTTTGAAGTTGAGTGACCCCAGCAATGAAGGGAAAATGGAGTGGGGAAAGGAAACCATTGAACCAGTAATATATAACTATGAAAAAGATGGGGGGGGGGGAGAGAGAGAGAGAGAGAGAAACCCTACTGTACTCCTGACTACAAATCTTTTACATGCATCATCCAGCAGTCACTCCTCTCCGTTCTCATCTGTCATCAATTTGTCAGCTTTCAACCCGTCACCTGCTTATCCAGCTGTGCCTTCAAAATTTCAAAGAATGGGTCCCAAGTTCTTTCAAACTCTGCCAACCTACTCTCTGGTGAAAAGGCCAATTTACTCAGTTCTGAATAGCTGCACATTCTTCACACAACTGAATCCCTGCAGAGATGCTCCGACAGAGATAGCCAGAAAGTACAAAGGAACCGTTTTGCCATTCCTGTTCTTCTCAAAATGAAGGACATTGACAATTGGACTTTGTTTAAGGTCCAAGCCATGTTTTATGCAGGAAACTGAATGTCTGTATAGTAGCAGATAAAAACAGGGTCACTATTATTTTGTCTTCTCAGTTGAGAGAACTTGTTTTACAGTAGCTTGATAAAGCAGAAATTCTTTGCATGATTAAGTCCTAATTACCAAAGCATTAAAGCACACATAGAAAGTTTAATAGTATATATGGACATGTTTGCCTCAATTTCCAAAGTAATATAATTGAATCTTTCACACAAAAGCTCATGCCATAATAAATTAGTTCACCTTTATGGTCCCAGAAGAATCTTTGCTTTTTTGATAGAGATGCTTTCAAATCTTTCCTCTTCCAAGATTCACACTCCAGATTTTGCTAACTCTCAATTACTTAAATACATCAGGAATTCTCTATTGTGCCATTTTTATTTAAATTGTATAGCTATGTTATGGTTTATTGAAGCCTTTCATTCCATCAGTACCCTTGTGATCTCCTCTGTGTTTTCTATGCACACCTGTACATTGATAAAATGTACATTGAGGAACGGCTGTGGCTCAGTGATAGAGTACACATGCTGCACACAGAAGACTCAGTCTCCCACACACAGATCACTGGAAGTGACCAGAGAAACTAAAGTTGGGAAATACTTATATGTACCTCAGACACTGGAGAGCTGCAGAGAAGAGGATGCTGAGCTAGATGGATTCTATATAAAGCAGCATCGCATGCATATGTATTCACTGAAGAAAACAATAAAAATGTGATCGTATCTATGGTTGCATCAAACTTCTCTTCAGGTGAGATGGGATGCATTTGTATGGGTTGATAAAACAATGGGAGGAAACGGTCTTGAAATAATCAATGTGGACTGTAATCACAGTAATCACATCATTACTGTTCTTCCCAATGTTTTATTGATACCTATGGTTGCAATATTAATGTACAGGGGAAGAGATGCAAATAAATGGAAGAAACAGAAAGCTGAGGCAGGATGTGTATGCTCCATTTTCAGAATTCTCCTTGTTAAACCAGAATTAAAAAGAGGAAACAGCTTCAAAGAAAAATCTGGAACATAGAATCAGTTACTAGGAAAATCCAGAATAAATGAACAGACCCAGAAAAATCCTCTAACCCCTACTTTCTGCTACATCAGTGTTACAGATTTAGCTACAGAGCCAGTTTGGTGTAGTGGTTAAGACGGTGGACTCTAATCTGGAGAAGCGGGTTTGATTTCCCACCCCTCCACATAAAGGCAGCTGGGTGACCTTGGGTCAGTCACAGTTCTTTCAGAAATCTCTCAGCCCACCTACCTCACAGGTTGTCTGTTGTGGGGAGAGGAAGGGAAGGCGATTGTTAGCTGCTCTGAGACTCCTTCAGGTAGTGAAGGGTGGGTTATAAAAACCAACTCTACTTCTTCTCCTGGAATGTGTATTCTAAATTGCTGGGGTAAATTTATCTATCTATCTATCTATCTATCTATCTATCTATCTATCTATCTATCTATCTATCTATCTATCTATCTATTTATCAGATTTATATCCCACCCTCCCAGCTGAGCCCAGCTTAGGGTAGCTTACTTAAAAATAAAACACATCAATAACAATTTAAACAATCCTAAAAATCATCTAAAACAAACTAACATTATAGGGTGCTATACACACTGGGTGATACTGGTGGTAGTCATGTTGTTAAAACGATGGCGGCCATCAATCAGTAATATGTTCTTGTGATCAGCCCATAGATCTTATCCTTATGCAGTTGGCACAGGCTGTTGTTAATGGCTCCAGGGGACAGGGTTCTCTACCTTTCAGCTATTGGTGGCGGCTCCTTAGTTGAAAGCCTGGTGCAAGAGCTCCGTCTTACAGGCCCTGTGGAACTGCACAAAGTCCCACGGGGCCCTGATCTCTTCTGGGAGCTCACTCCATCAGAATGGAGCTCATTCCACCACCACCGAGAAAGCCCTGGCTCTGGTTACAGCCAGCCTGGCATCCTTAAGGCCAGGGAGGGCCAGTTGATTTTGCAACCCTGATCTCAGTGCTCTCTGTGGAGCATGTGGGGAAAGGAGGTCATTCAGGTATGTAGACCCCTGACCGTAAAGGGCTTTAAAGGTGAGTACCAGCACCTTGAAGTGAATTTGATATGGTATTGGGAGCTGGTAGAATGCTTTCAGCACAAGCTAAATGTGCTCCCATTTTGGGAGGACCCTTAGAAGCCTGGCCGCAGTGTTTTGCACTAGCTGTAACTTCCGGATTTGTGACAAGGACAGCCCCATTTAGAGAGCATTACAGTAGTCCAATCTCAAGGTGACCATTGCATGGATCACTGTTGCCAAGTCATTGCATTCGAGGAAGGGAACCAACTGCCTAATCAGCCAAAGATGATAAAAGGCTGACTTGGCAGTGGCTGCTACCTGGGCCTTCATTGTTAAGCAGGCATCCAGGAGCACTCCCAAGCACCTAACCTCTGACACTGGCACCAATGGAGCCCCATCAAAGGTCATGAGTGAGATCCCTACCCTCAGCCTGCCCTGGCTCAGGCACAGGACCTCCATCTTTGTTGGATTCAATTTCAGTCAGCTCAGTCTAAGACATCCTGCCATGACTTGTAACATCCAGTCCAGATCTTCCAGTTTAGAACAGATATAGCTGGGTGTCATCTGCGTACTGGTGACATCCCAGCCCATGCCTCCAGGCAATCTGGGCAAGGGGGCATATATAGATATTAAATAGCATCAGGGCAGCACTGCCCCTTGGGGCACTCCACAATCCAGTAGGTGCCTTCAGGACCCTTTGGCCCCTTTGGCCCCATCATTTGGCTCCAGCCTTGGATAAAGGAGACAAGCCATTGCAAGGCAAGCCCCAGACTCCAATGTTGGCAAGGCAGTGGGTCAGTAGCTGATGGTCGACCATGTTGAATGCAGCTAACAGGTCCAAAAACTACAGCATTGCTGATCTGCCCCAATCCAGATGCCTCTGGAGGTCATCCATGAGGGTGACCAGTGCTGTCTCTATTCCATGGCATGGTTGAAAGCCAGACTGGAAGGGATCTAAAATGGAAGTGTCATCCAAAAATCTCTGTAACTGAATCACTACTGCCCTCTCTATTATCTTGCCCAAATATGGCAAGTTGGAAACTGGCCGGTAATTCACCGATTTGACCGGGTCCAAAGATGACTTTTTCAGGGGAGGATGGACCAGTGCTTCCTTGAGTGCCTCCAGGAACAGTCCCTCAGAGAGGGACATTGACAATCTCCCTTAGGGCATCTCGAAACCCCTCATAGCCAGCTTTAATTAGCCATGAAGGGCATGGGTCAAGGGAGCACGTGGTAGGGCGAACAGTTAGAAGCAGTTTGTTGACTTCCTCTAGGCTGAGTGGACAGAAATGATCCATAAACTGACAAGAAGACGTGCACGGAGCCTCAAGTTCACTCACTGCATCAACTGTGGTGGGAAGGTCGCAGTGGAGCCACAAGTCTTTATCTGTGAAATAGCTCACAAAAGCCTCACAGCCGATGTCCAATTCCCTAATGTTTAATCTGCCTTATGGCAGAGTAGTAATAGACCAAATCATTCTAAACAATTGGGCTGGGTGTGAGCTTGCAGACACAGAAGCTGCATAATACTCTCTCTTTGCAGTTTTGACTGCCATCTCATAGGATCTCATAAACATTCTATAGGATGCTCTTGTAGCTTCATCACAAGCATGTCACCACTGTCTCTCTAGCTGTCTGAGCCTTCGCTTCATCAGCCGCAACTCCTGGGTACACCATGGAGCGAACCTAGAGTGAGGGCACAGAGGGCATAGGGAAGCGATCTCTTCAATGGCTGCAGAGAGTCAGCTGTGCCAATCCTCTACTAGCTCATTTAATGAGCCACCAGGGGTATTGGATCCTGAAGAACCATCTGAAGCCACATAGGGTCCATCTGGCTCTGTGGGTGAGCCAAAATATGCTCGCTGCCCACACAGGGTTGGGGTGGCACATTCAGTTGAGCCCTCAAGGCAAGATGATCTGACCATGGCACTGCCAAAACAGTGATCTGGTCCATTGTAACCCCCACCATGAAGATCAAATCAAGCATGTGCCCAGCCTGGTGAGTGGGGGTCATTGCATATTGGGAGAGTCCTAGCACCACCATGGACAACACCAGATCTGCCACCTGAGTAGAGGCTGCATCATCAGCATGGACATTGAAATCACCCAAGACTATCAATCCAGCCCAATACGGCCTCCATCAGGGATGGCAGGCTATTGGCCAGTGCATTGGGCGGTTGGTACACCAGCCAAATTGCCAAACTCTCCCCGGCCTCCCACACCAAGCCAGCACACTCAATGCCTGTGATTTTTGGTGTTGGATGCGCCCTGGAGGAGTAAGCATCCTGAATGAATAGAGCCACTCTGCCCCCCAATCCCTGGTCTACGATTGGTGAAGGACCGATAACCCAGGATGAGCCAACTGGGAGAGAACTATTGTCTCCCCATCTTGCCCCCAGGTCTTGGTCATGCACACCAGGTCTACATTCTGCTCCAGCAGGAAGTCCCTAAGGATTATGGTCTTATTATTTATAGACCTGGCATTACACAGCACCAATGTCGGAGAGGGGTCATTTATCCTCGCCCCACTGCCTAATACCTTTGGGATGGGATGCAGGCTGGAAGGGGACCGAGCTACTCTGCTTCTCCATCCCCTTCCCTTCCCTTCTAGCTTCTAACTAAACAGAGCAAGGAGGAACCTATGAGAATACACAGTATGTAGACAGGATAAGGCAAAGATAAGCAGAAAGCAGTATTTCCCATTTCATCCCATTCTTCTCTCTTTTCAGTACAAATGCATGTTAGGCAAATCACCCATCCCTGTACTTCATCATCAGCAGGAATGCAGAATTAAATTTCCTTGTGTCTGTTAAGTGCTGTCAAGTCAGTTTCAACTTATGGCAACCCTAGGAATTAATGACCTCCAAGATGTCCTATCATTAACCCTATCATTATTGTTAATTGTGACCAAAATACAGTAGCCTCAGTTTGGTCTTTTTAGCTTCTGGGGAGAGTTTAGGCTTGATTTGGTCTAGAACCAACTTATTTGTCTTTTTGGCAGTCCATAGTATCTATAAAACTCTTCTCCAACACCAAATTTCAAATGATGATTCAAGTGGGCAACCATGTTGATCTGTAGCAGCAAAACAAAGTACAAGTCCAGTGGCACCTTTAAGACCAAGAAAGTTTTATTCAAGGTATAAGCTTTCATGTGCATGCACACCTTGAATAAAACTTTGTTGGTCTTAAAGGTGTTATTGGACTCAAACTTTACATTTCAAATGAATCACCTTTCTTCCTGTCAGCTTTTGTCCTGGGTCAGAGCAGACTCAGCTGAGACCAAGGGGACAAGACAGAATCACTAATCAGAAGCGCAAAGTCAAGAGTTCAGTCCAAGAGTCATCCACAAAGGAAGCCAGCTGAGGGTCCAAGAAGCAGAGTCTGAGCAGGTCCAAGAAGTGTAGTCGAGCAGGTCCGGGGTCAAAGCCAAAGGTTCAAGAGCTGCAGAAAGGAACAGGTCCTGGTTGTGTGGTTGCATGTCTTCAGAAATGTGACAAGTTGGTCCCATGCTTCACACATCTGAAACTCCATCCTTTATTGGCGGCTCACAGCTGGTTATCATTGCTTGCAAGAGAGCCATCCACTTGGCTCATTAACCCCAGGTGTTCCTCTCGATTTGCCAGTCCCTGGGCAATGAGGCATGTGCTCCACCTCCTCTCAAGGAACTCCAAACTTGCCTGCCTCCTCCTGTGTTCCACTGGCTCCAGGGAAAGGGGAGGTGAGGCAGCCTGTGAAGTCTCCCCAAGATCCTGGATTGTTGAGGTGCTGCCTCTTGGGGGTTGACTCTTCCATGTTCTCAGCAACTGGGGTACTAGGACCTGCCTAGGTCACACATCTCAGGGTGGTTGACAGCATCAGCTGGTTGAGTCTCAGAGGTGCTGACGGGGATGTTATCAGCATCAGCAGGCTGGCCCACTACAGCTTTCTTCATGGTCCACCTTCCACACCCATAAATAATAACAAGAAAAATATGGTATGAATTATCTTGATCTTGGTCACCAGTGACACATCCTTACACTTAAGCATCTTCTCTAGCTTCTTCATGGCTGCTCTTCTCAGTTTCAAACTCCTTCTTGGGTGCCGTCTCCCTTTTGGCTGATGATGGATCCAAGGAATAGAAATTTTTAAACAATTTCAGTCTCTTTGTCAACCTTAAGGTTGTGTAACTGAGCCCTGAGCCTACATTGTGGTGAGGTTGAGTATAAATGGAATTAATTAATAAATAATGGAATAAATAAATAAATCCTCAGTGGTCATTACTTTTGTCTCCTTGATATTCAGCCATAATCCTGCTTTGGCACTTTCTCCTTTAACCTTTGTCACTCATTGATTAAAGTCATCATTATTTTCTGCCAGTAATGTGCCAGTAATTTTCTGCTGGTAAATTTCCCTTGGCAATCCAATATACAGATAAATCCACACAAGACCATAAGACTGGAGCCCATCTGATAAATGGCCTTCTGCCTTACTGATGTTGTACTAGTGCCCAAAGTAAAGCATAGCCTCCTGTGTGGGAACCCCATAAGGTCCAAATCCCAAAACACAGAAATTATTCTATCTGTTCCTGAAAGTGAAAGATTTTTAGTCAGAGGAACATAGGGTCCATATGTTCTTCCTACATGTTCTTGTAGGTTCTCTATCATTGCAATAGTTTTCTAAATCTTAACATCTGTTTTAGTTTACAAGTGTTGGTGCTTCATTTCACAGTTCATAAGAGGACTGCAACAACTGCTGAAGAATGTCTATATTTACTGCTGAGCCACTGGGATCAGTTCTTGATGGTGCCTTTGTCCTCACCAATCTAATGAGTTCTACAGAGCCCTGTCTCCCAATTATAACTTTGTCTGGCATTCTTTGTCCCACTGTCTTTTTATATTGGTGTATCCTTGCACTACTGTGGGCATAAGAAAAAAAAAATTCTACTGACATCTATAATTTTGTTCTGGTCAACAGAACAACTCTGCGTTTCCCAGCCTCATCTGTGGCACTCTCAGTAGTGATAACATCCTTGGGCATTTGCACCAAAGAAACCTAGCATCACTGGAGTCAAATGAGATTATACTTTAGCAAGCAAAGTATCCAGTCAAGGCTCTTCCTTTCTTTAGCTTTGACACTTTTTAAATAGACTGGAATAAGTGTCATAGGCTGTGATTACAAACACTAAATAATCCACTTTCAATGCACTTTCCAACTGGATTTTACTGTGTGAACTGGCAAAATCCAATTGGAAATTACATTGAAAGTGCACTGAAAGTATGTGCGATCATAGCCATAGATATGAAAGTGCTTGGCACAACTTCTGACTCAGACTGATATTCTTATGGGAGTGTTTGCCTTCCAGTGTGGCTTTTACATGAGTGGTCTGACCTGCATGCACATATTCTTTATAAATCTGTGTTGACGACATATGAGCCATTGTAATCTAGATGCAGTGAATTGTACTTCTGGCCTTTGAATTGTCAGTTGGATGAGATGGCTTGTTGCCTTGCTCTACATCTGTGATGCTAGGATCAACTGTTTTTGTGTCAAATAACTCATATGACCCAGGAATTACCATTGTCACAATTACCAAAGACCAGTTTAGAAATAATTAACATAAAATACAATACATTAATGTCTTAAATTGCCTTATTGTTGATCAATTGAGTAGTGTGGGTTTGTGACTAGTCAAAACTTTTGGTTTACTCCCACATTTTCCTATGGTTTTGAGAATTTAAGAGATAACTTGGACCTATGGCAGATGTAAGACCCATTTTCCTATTCTCTTAGTGTTCATTTCTGTATTCCCCAAGGAAATTACTGCTGGTATTTTAAATGATATTTCAAGGAATAGGTTTTTAACCTTGTCGATACTAACCATCATTTACTCATCCTTGATATGAGCAGATATATTCATCTCTTGAGATGCATAATAAAATTTATTGATATAAGAATTAAATATTGATTTAAGCAAATCAGTCAGCAGTATTTATTTACAACTTAGGACAATAAATCATGATAGGTATGAAGGCCATATGGAACACACACAAAAATATCTGTCATATCAAACCAGTGATTCTTCGCAGGTTGGCATGCAGGAAGTACTTTCCCTCTGAAGTGCTATGGATTTCTATAACTGAGCTACAGATCAGAAGGTCTGTAGTTCGGTAGTTCAAGACCCTAGTGCCACATGACAGAGTGAGCTCCCATCCCTGGCCCCAGCTCCTGCCAACCTAGTAGTTCAAAAGCAAGAAATTGCAAGTAGATAAATAGGTACCGTTTCTGTGGGAAGGTAACAGCATTCTATGCACCTTGGCATTTAGTCATGCCGGCCACATGATCATGGAAACATCTATAGACAGCACTGGCTCTTCGACTTGGAAACAGAGATGAGCACCACCCCCTAGAGTCGCACTAGCTTTCAAGCAAGGGAAACCTTTACCTTTACTTTAAGAACTCATAGGCACATGGTTCATAGTACAAAAAGTATACTGCCAGGTATGCATAATATTGAGAATATAAGTCAAAATCATGGCGTTTTTGATGCATGGATGTAAGGCAGCCCCTCAGCTAGATGATTTTCAATGGGGGGCAGTGGGGGCATGGCATCACTTCTGACATAACAGAGAGAGACAGGATGGCTACAGCCCTGGTACAGGCTTGACATATAACAATAATGCAGCATAGGCAAGGGACAGGGCAGCAGATGCCGCGAAGTGGGAAGATGAGGCTTTCATGCAAGACAGAGCTCTTCCACTGGGCTTTTGGTTGAGGCAGCAGACTTTTGACCAATCACCCACTAGTAGCCTGGATCTGATTGAACATCTGATCTCTCCATTTTTACATGCTATTTTATGATTTTATTCTGTGGCAACTGTCATTTTAACATTTTTTTAATTGTATTAATTGTAAACTACCCTGAGTCCGTTTACGGAGAGGACGGTATATAAATCAAATAAATAAATAAATAAATAAATATTTCTGTGTTATACCTCTGAGGATGCCAGTCACAGCTACTGGTGAAACGTCAGGTCCTACAATGCCAAGACCACGGCCACACAACCTGGAAAATCTACAGCAATTAATAAATAAATAAATACTTTCACACCACAACCAATTTTACCCATTAAAATTAACACATTTTATATATTTTGCATCAGTTGCACATAAATAGCTGAGAAATGGGAGCAAATGATGCAAATCTAGTATAAATGGCCTATAAATTCCTAAGCTTCTGAAACTTCGTCAATTCTATGTCCTGAACAAGGAGGCTTCAGAAGGGGTATATCTGCTCTCAATCACTGCCTCATTTTGTAGCATCTAGTTGAGAAATATTCTTCATACCCAGATGGCTATTCACGGATCTCTGAGCCACATTTGATTTGGCCCTGAGGCACTGACTTTGGGATAATTTAGCCAAAAACTACAATAGATAAGAGACTTCTATGGCTAATTTCCAAATTATATGAGAATTCCATGTGGGTCCATTGTGGCCTAAAAGGCCAGTTGTCTACTACTATTTCCTTTCTACTGCAGTTAAACAAGGTTGCCTTTTAGCTCCCCTTCTTTTTAATCTTTTTATAAATGATATGATTCCCTATTTACAGATCGCAAGGTGTCACACATGATATTCCAGTCTTGCTTTATGCAGATGTCAGTTTGCTGCCATCAAGACTTTGGAAAGTTCTGAAATTGTTTATCAATTATTGCAGCTGTGAGGGGTTGTGAGTTAATTATGAAAAATCTAAAGTTATGGTTTTCTTAAAAGTGGGAAGAAAGAAATGTAGGACCTGGACCATAAATGGAACAGAAGTGGAAGAGGTGGCCTGCTTTAAATAATTAGGTGTTACCTCAGCTCAAAAAATTGTCAAAGTGGATATAAATGCCCTAGTACATTTTTTTTCTGTTTTAAAGGGGTTCAGTATATACCTGCAGCTACTGAGGCCTTTAATGCTAAGGTACTCCCTCAGATTCTATATGGAATGGACATTTGGATGAATAGTGTCTCTGACTCCATTGATTGTCCACTGTTATTATTCCTCTGATGAATTGATGGGGCTCCATCCTGTGTTGCAGGAACTGCATTAAAAATGGAGTTTGTCCAATATTTGCTGGAATGTAGGGCTTGGCTTTGTGCCTTTAAACTGAGACTGATATCCCTTTTTCCAGCATCAAACTCCTATGGAAATCTTTTACATCTTCTGAAGGAAGATACGTACAAAAGCACCTCGGCTAAGTTGATGGACAGCCAACTTGAGCACACAGGTCTCCCCTTTATTATGATTCAAGATATGGGTGTCTATGAGACACTGAGAATGATCAAAATGAGTGCAATTAAACTTGATAGAACTAGCACTGAGTTCTAAGCAAGTAAGGTATGTTCAGCCAGCTCCCCACCCACCCATCTTCTTGTGACCATGTGGGATTAGCTAGTTGCCATTTTTGGGGCTGAGCAGTAGTTTTTTGGGCCTCACTCAAATTGGCCATGAAGGGGGCCTTTTTTTGCCTGCTCCACATGGTCTGAAGGGGTGAGGTATAAATAGGCCTGGCAAAAGCTGGTTAGGCCCTAACTGGGAAGGTGGGAAAAGCATGGGTTAAGGGGATTTTGAGTTGGCAAGCACCCCGAGATATCAGCGATAGGGGGGTTCTCAAGCTGGGTACCTCTAGGCTGGGCAGTCAGAATGGCTCAGGTGAGAGCGCCTTCAGGGTTGGGGGAGCATACAATGAGCCTTAAGGCTTAGCGGTCATGGGCAGGAGTGTGCCCCTCCATCCCCTCTATGCACTGGCACGTGGGCTGTGAAAAGTAAGGTCTGGTAGGATTTCAGACCTGGTTGTAAGCTGGGGTGGGTTTGCCCTGTTAGGAAGCTTGCTTACAAGCACAATACAACCCGTGCTTTAACATGTTAATTAAATTGTGCAGATAAACTTATGTATAAAGATCCCAGTTTAATCCATAACATGTGTTGTGTTTCATTCGAGAGGTGGGTGGGCAAGAGGCAGGAGGGAGTAGTTCTTCCCCACTACAGCTTCCTGACACCCATAGCTATTACTCTATGTGGGTTCTATGATCCCACAGATAAAACTCTCTGCGATTGGAAAGACTGCAAGGGTGAATGGAACACAGTTCTTTTTGCTGGAAGATCATGTGATCCAACCCATAATTTGCAAAGTGGATAATTATGTATATAGTCTGAAGTAATTCCCATGATTAAGTTATTTTTTCATCATGCCACAATCAGGAAATTTATGATGATGATATCTGTGAACTACAAGTTCTCATATTATATTGCTTATGTGAGTGCATATTTTGCAAAGGTCATCACCACTTCTATAAATAAAGGTATTGTTATCTGTCTTTGGGTTATCATCAGGAGACATTGCAAGACCTTTTTATTTGGACACCTATTCAATGGTGAGGCATGTGCTTTCGGATTTTTAAATTTGAGTTCTAGTTCAATCTAGCCCTTTCCTAAGACTTTTGATCACTATTTTTCATCTTCTTGCCTATGCTGAGCATCTGGGGTTTCTTAGAAATCTAAAGAATGAATAAATACATACTACTGTTTTCTTTTCCAAATGTGATGTACAAAAAGGAATGCAGATTTAAAGCACAGCTGCTGATGGGCAGGGCAATGTTATCTGTGCTGCAGACCTGCAGTGGATATTTCCAACAGGTAATAACCAACAGTTCATGCTAACTAACAAAAAAACACACACCCTGTTTAGTTCTTCTTGCATGAACTGCTTAGGCCTCTGAAGTACAATTGTTGCAGTGCAGTGTACATTAATTTGCAACTGTGCATGGCTGGATAGTGCAGTGAAACATCAATTTTGGAATGAAGAAAGATTGCAACCACATGCCATTATCATTTTCAGTTGTTGCTGTCTTTCAGCAAGCACCCACAGAGGCCTGCCAATAAAAAACTGTGTGTTTCTCCCTTGACAAGATTCTCTGCACTGTGCATGTGTTTATACAGCCATACACAAGAATAGTTGCTTCTGTTATAACAGAACAAAGTCTGAGTCCAGTGGCATCTGATTCTGTTATAACAGTTCAAAATTTTTCATCATCCAACAAGAGAATCTGGTGGATCAATTTTTCAGTAGCCAGTTCTGGTGCTTTGTTGTTCTCTGTCAACAATGTGCTGCATTGCAGGCTAACAACTGTGGTTTGGGGAAGCTTTCCTAATGTTAATGTTCAAAGGCTCAGTCATTAGCGTATGCTTTCAGATTCTAGGGAAAAAACACATTAATTGACCCCAAGAGGGTGTTCAAGCATAAGGATATTATCTTTTGGTTTGAGCATTGATACATTTCTGTTAGAGCCTGAAATCTGTCAACAAAGCCATTAACAATATCATCAGAAATAGTCTTTTTTACTCAGCAGCTTCCTTAGAGACTGGAGCCTGCGCTTGAATAAATGTAACAGAAGGAGAGCAAATATCAGCCTCTTACCTACCTGCTTCCAATCCCAGTTCTGTTAACTGACACAAGCTGCCTCTATGTACCTGCAGCTCACTTGCTTCCTGTTTACTTTGTAGGTGAAATGAAATCACAAATCAAAGAAACATGAATGCTCGTTAACAAAAATCCCCAAAATGGCTGTGCACATTTTAGTTTATCCTCAAAAAATGTTTGCAGTCCTGCCCAGTTTTGCATTATCTGTACTTTTGATATCTGTGTCTTGTCCACACCTTCGTCTAAGTTGTCAATAAAGATATTGAACAGATTTAGACAAAGGTCCTCATCTTGATGACATGCTTGATTCATCTTTCCAGTTTGATACCAGTCAACTTTTATTCACTGATTGTGGCATTTAAGTCATTCATATTATGCCATTTCATTCTATACCTCATTTTACAAGCTTTCTTGAAGTAAGAACTCATTCAGGTTAGCAAAGAACTGTGGGGTATATTTTTAATTTTGTATATAATAAAAACAACCCCAAATGCTGCTCTGGAGAAGATCTTGCAGTACCCAGAAATTTTGATAGAGAGAAGGGCTCCTCCTTTGTTGACTGCTTTTGTCTTCCAGTTGTTTCACTGAGGATTAACTGCACACACACACCCTTTGGTATTTCCTAGCAGAGAGTCTCAATGAATTATAGGCAGTATAGCTTTGGCTGGGCATCACTGAGGCTACCTCTACACCCAAGGAAGGACACTACAGTAGTTCTTTCACAGCAGTTGAAACAGTTTATCAAAAATATGCAGGAAACTCATGTTCACTGATGAGGAGCAGCACCTTGAGGTAAAAAGAACAGAAGGAGTGGGTAATTTGGAAGGTAATTTAGAGATCTTTGTGTGAATAATCCACTGATTTTTCAGACTACTGTAGATACTTTCCCCCAAAGGGCTCTAAAATGGACATGTCAGCCAGTTGTCAGTTTTCACTGATAGTTGCAAGATGCTGGAAACATTGTTGGCCCATGTAATCAAAGCATCTCTCAGGGGAAAGAATGGGGCAAGATTCTCAAAATCTGGTTATTTTGTTCCTCCAAAGAACAAAACAGGCATCCTAAAATTTTACTCTCTAGTCAATTTCCACTCTATTTTCTTTTCTAAGGAAGATGATTGCAACTGAGCCTCCATATGTCATCACTGGGGAATTACATCTATTGTTCAGATTCCTCTTTAGAAGCACAGATCATCATAAACAAATTATATAAATACTATAGCAAGATAGAGATTTTGACAAAAAATTACCCATTTTAAGTATCTTGTGAATGCAGCTATCTGAAATAGTTCTAGAAAGAGGGAAACAACTAAAAAGGTTATGATTTTGGAATTTATGGATTTTAGCTTATACACAGGCTGTTTGAATCCCATTGACATCAGTGGAATTTAGCCCCTTCATTGTGGCTGGATGGCACTTTGTATAGCCCGTTCATATTATCAGCTAAGGCAAGTACCTGGAAACAGGATGTTATCCCCCCACTGATGTTAATAAGAACTGGCAAACTAGCTTGTGGAACAAACCAGAAAGCTTCATGGCTTAGGAATCTCATACCTCTGAAATCATTTGTCCCATTATATCCCTGTGCACCAGTTGTATTCCTCAGATAACCTTCTCCTTCTGGTACTCTCAGCTAAGAGTGTCAGTTTGGCAACAATTAGATCACAAGTTTCTCTGTGGTAGGGAATGGCCTACCAGTATAGGTGTGGTGGGCACTTTCATGTATCTCTTTCAGAAAAATGTGCAAGTCTGTTTCGTTCCATAGGACACTTGTTAAACTGCTTAGACGTTTTTTAAAATGTGTGTATCGGTTTTCAGCTGTGTGTTTTAATTGTGTTTTGGTTTTAACTTGTCATTGGACAAAAAATTATTTTTGTGTGCTTGCAGTCTTTGCTATTCTGTTAGCCATGTTGAGTATGAGAATGTGAGGCATGAAAAAATCTGTTAAATGAATAAAATAAATGACTATTCATAGAGTAAGGAAAAATTGTGGCAAATGTTCAAAAACATATATTTCACATTTCTTCTATGTATAAACTCTGAAAGAATCTCAAGCTATATGCTAAACGGTATTAGAATAGAATTTATCATGAATACATGACCAACTGAAGCTGCATAGAAATAGCATGAGTGTGTGTGTGTGTGTGCCTCCCCCAACTAAATAATGAGCAGGGACTATAATTAACATTGGCTGAGTTCACTGATAGCTCTTGTGCATGTTGTACCCCCTGCTGCCAAAGAAAGAGTTCAGTTACATTTTAATGGCTCTAGATAGTCTCCGTAAACTTTGCCTTCAAGTCATTCTAAATCAATGTCATTCTGCTCCCACTGCACCATTTGAAAGATCCATACCTAGTAATGAAAGATGTACCCTTGGAAAGATTCGGCAAGAACACTTTCCCTTTATCTGGAGGTTGCTTGTGTTACAGGGCATTTGTGGACAAGATGGAACATAGAGAGGCTGATTCCACTGTGCTGGCTGCCCAGGGGTTGCTTTCTGAATGCCAGGGAGATGAAAGAGGCAATCAGAAAGAGCTGCAGGTTGACACTTTAGTGGGAGAACATTCGATGAGATTTTGTGCTGTGTATTTCGGAGGGCTGCTGACACATGAATAGGTGAGAGTGTGAAACTGGGATTGGAGTTCACATCCATTCTGTTGAGATAAAGTAAAGGGCAGGGGGAACAAGTAACTTATTTCCTAGTAGATGACCTCCCTCTAGCAGCAGTCCAGGCAAGATATGTTTTAAAGACCTGGAAACTTCTTTCCAGGATCAAAAGTAGGACACTGCAAACGGCAAGCTAAAAACCTTCATTCAGAAGATACAGAGACTTGGCAGGGACACAGGCAGCTGCTCTCCCCCACCCCCCGCTTTGTTCTGTTGGCTTCATGGCGTAAACAACTTTTGTTGCTTAGCTTTGTATGTGACTCTTCAGGAAATCCTCCTCATGTACAATGTATCTTGTCAGCCATTTCCTGTGTGTGCAAAATGTAATTCGTCACCCTGCATTGCCTCAGCAGCAGCCTTGTAAAGAACATACTGAATTAATGAATATTTCATAAAGATGTGATTTATTAGTATTCTTCCCCCTTTTGCCTTAAAGATGATGCAGCCTTATAAAGCCAAGCACGCAAACAGCTATCTGCAGGTATAGAAATGAAACTGAACCCCCCGAAGGCAAATACAGAATTTCTTAATAACCTCTGAGCCTTATAGCCTTTCGAAGAGATATTTAGTCAATGTTCTATTAATATTTCAGTTGGCAACATAGCACAGTATTAAACTACTGACCTGTTTGTGGCTGTCAGAATTATCGGATGTTCTGCAGCAAAATCATTACTGGTCTATATGTTTCTCATACAGTTTTTCTAATTGCTTTATAATATATATTTCTTCCTGCCATATCCTGAAAGCTGTTAAGCTTAGAGCGTAACTATCAACAAATTAATATTTTTTTTAATATTACAAGCTACAAAATTAAGAGATAAACTTCTGGGGGTTCTAGCACAGAACTAATTAGCACAGCACCCCATTCTTATACCATTGTAATACCACTCACAGCCCAAACATAAAGACCTTACAAGTGCTTCCAAACATAGTTTGGCTAGGATTTGGCTGAGATTTCACAACAAAAGAGTTGTAGAGGGTTTTTTTCTTAATATGTCTATTTAAACTTTCATTCAAACTTTGGAAGCCATTAAAATTAAACACATACCTCACTTCACAAATAAATCAAAGAGAATACCATATAGAGAATGCCATATTTTAAATAAAAGGTAAAAAACGAATTACAAAGAACTGAAGAAACAAAGAAAAGTGCCCGGACAAGTTTGTTTTAAGTAACTTGAAATGTGTATACAAGCAGCTTATATTTAATGGAATTTTCAGCCTGTCTGATCTTAAAATGAGTTATACCTTCCTAGGTCCATTGAAGTCAATATTTTCTGGTATGCTCTAGAATCTAGAGTCTAGATGGACACATTTTAACCATAAGAGCACTGTAATGCTATGGGAAGTAAACACAGACTTAAGACCAAACTACATATTATGTCTGCCACATGATGGCCATAGTGACTTGCAGAAGGATGCCAGCTATAAGATTACAGTGGGAACTCAATTTTGAATCACTATGGAGACCCAATTCTGCTTGGGACTGTGGCCAAGGAGTAGAGGGCTCCTACCTTCCCACATGACATTTTATCAACCTCAAGTAGCTCTAGAGGGGTGTTATTTGCCCCATCAGGGAGTTGTATGCACACTGAATACTGCAGCTGGAGGAAAATGGTAGACAGAGAACTCCTGGTACACATGAGAAACAAAGTCTTCTAGGCAGCCATGAGGACCTTCTTCTTGTCAATAGGCCCTAAGCTCCTATGTTCCATTCAGTTAACACCTAGAAGCAAGCTAGGGCGCTGCCACTAAAGAGAAGGCCAAATATATTCATTCATTCATTCATTCATTCATTCATTCATTCATTCATTCATTCAATTTATACCATACCCTCCCTGCAACCAGGCTCAGGGCAGCTTATATAATTGTTCTATAATGACCATTAAAATCACATAAAATCAGTTTAGAATTTCAAATACAATAACAACGTAAAATCATAAAGTGTTAGTGCTGATACATTAGGTACATAAGATGGCATGCTGGAAATACCCTACAGCCAAACAGTTTGCCACTCAATGGTCTTCCTGAGCACAGTGGTGGAGGCTAGATGTTAAAACTAGGGCTGGTTCGTTGGTAATAGTGGGGGCGGCTCCTGGTTGAAAGCCTGGTGGAAGAGCTCCATCTTGCAGGCCCTGCAGAACTTTATAACATCCTGCAGGGCCCTGATCTCCTCCGGAAGCTCATTCCACCAGTATGGAGCCACCACTGAGAAAGCCCTGGCCCTAGTGGTGGTGAGCCTGGCATCCTTGGGGCCCAGAAGGGTCAGTCGGTTCTGAGACCCCGACCTCAGTGCTCTCTGGGGTATATGTGGGGAAAGGCAGTCCATCAAGTATATCAGACCCTGGCCATATAGGGCTTTAAAGGTAAGCACCAGCACCTTGAAGTGAATTTGGTATGCTATCAGTAGCCAGTGCAGCATCTTCAGCACAGGCTGGATGTGTTCCTGTTGGGAAGACTCGTCAAAAGCCTGGCCACAGCATTCTGCACTAGCTGCAGCTTCCAAATTTGTGAAAGGGGCAGCCCCATGTAGAGAACGTTACAGTAGTCTAGTCTTGAGGTGACCGTCGTATGGATCACTGTAGCTAGGTCATCACAGTCGAGGAAGGGAACCAACTGCCTAATCAGCCGAAGATGGTAAAAGGCCAACCTTGCAGTGGCTACCACCTGGGCCTCCATTGTTAAGGAGGAATCCAGGAGCACTCCCAAACTCCTAACCTCCGGCGCTGGCACCAATGGAGCCCCACTGAAGGTCGGGAGTAGGGTCCCTCCTCCCAAACCACTCTGACTCATGCACAGGACCTCCATCTTCATCGGATTCAACTTCAGCCAGCTCAGCCTAAGCTGACCAGCCATAGTTTGTAATGCCCGGTCCAGATCTTCTGATGTGGCGTTCGACCGGCCGCCCAACATCAGATAGAGCTGGGTGTCATCAGCATACTGGTGGCACCCCAGCCCATACCTCTGGGCAATCTGGGCAAGGGGGCACATATAGATGTTGAACAGCATCGGGGACAGCACTGCCCCTTGGGGCACTCTGCATTCCAGCAGGTGCCTTGTGGACCACTGTTCCCCTAGAGCCACCCTTTGTCCCCATGAAGGGTGGGATCGTAATACCTGTAAGAGGGATTTGTTCATAATTTCTCTTAGGGCACCTCAAATCCCTTCATGGCCAGCTTTAATGAGCCAAGAAGGTCATGGATCAAGGCTGCATGTGGTTGGATGAACAGTCAAAAGCAATCTGTCAACTTCCTCCAGGCTGAGCAGGTCAAAATGATCCCAAACTGAAGTCGAAGATGTGCTTGGGGCCTCAAGCTTGCTTACTGTTTGAATTGTGGCAGGGAGGTCACAGTGGAGCAACAGGACTTTATCTGTGAAATAGCTCGCAAATGCCTCACAGCCAATATCCAATTCCCTAGCATTTAGCCTGCTCTGTGGCAGAGCTGTTATAGGCTGAATCATTCTAAATAACTGGGCTGGGCTTGAGCTTGCAGATGCAATCATGGCCTCAAAGTACTCTCTCTTTATAGTTTTGACTGTCATCTCATAGGATCTCATAAACTTCCTATAGGATGCTCTTGTAGCTTCATCACAAGTGCGACACCACTGTCTCTCTAGCCATCTTAGGTCTTGCTTCATGAGCCACAACTCCTGGGTAAACCAGGGAGCAAGCCTGGAGCGAGAACACAGAGGGCGCCAGGGAGCTATCTTGTCCATGGCTGTGGAGAGTCGGCTATGCCAGTCCTCCACAAGCTCATCCAACATGCCGCCAGGGGGCATCAGATCCTGTAGAGCCATATATATATCTCCAGAGCTATTAGTGTAGATAATTTACATTGCTCAGGCCCTGAAACATGACTGTGATACTTATAAATTGCTTGCATTCCCAGAAGATGGGAAAAGAATGACAGGAGAGGATATGAAAGGGTAATCAGACAGTTTTTGTCCATTTACTCTATGTAAAATATTGGTCTTGGATATTTCTTTAGTTCAGGAGAACTGTGTAAACCATTTGGTTAGATTTAGCATCCAGGAGGAGAACACCCCCCCGATATATCTACTGTTTTAGAGTACAACAGAGAGAGAATATAAAATAACAGTTTTTCTTTGTTTTGTTCTTGGTAGGATGTCACAAAACAAGCCCTCAGGGCCCTGAGGATTCAAGTGGTACATTTTCCTTAAAAGTACTAGGACTCCCACAAGCAAGTCAAAAGGGAATTAAAAAGTTCTCCAACTGTAAGAATGCAATCTGCAGTGATAAAGTGCTGTTGATTTTAAAAGACACACCAGAGGAGCTCAGAATTAGACCAAGCTGAGGCAGATAGGTGGCAAACAATGGAAACATTTAAATATATCATATTCCCTTGGTACAGCATGCAGATAGAAGAGATACCAGAGAGATCTGTGGTATTTATATTAATGACAAAATATCATTTGAATGCCAGAGAGATTGCCATAGCTCAATAGTTTCACCCAGGTTATGGCCATAGTGCAAATGGAAAGATCTTCAGTTGCCAAGTGTACTCAGCTGTGCTGAACTCCCTGGGGCCTCCTTTGGTGATGGTGGACAGCAGATTTTTCCCTTGCTAAAAAAAATAATGCCCACAAATGCAGGCTTTTACTTTCCTCCATAGTAGTGAAAGACAATTGTTATGTACGCGGGCAGTCACTAGGGGCCCACGACTACAGTGTGGAGCTTCGCCCCTAAGAACAATAGAATTGAGGCTCCTAGTTCCCCCTAGCATTCACCAATAGCAAGTTGGCGGGAAATTCAACCCCCCCAATGGGACTGCGGGTGTGCTGGGTGGGTGTGTATATAGTTGGCCTTGCAGGGCTGTTGGTGTTGTGTTGTGAAGTATCAATAAACGCGTAACACCGTATGTCATTGTCTGCGTCCTCTATGCGGTCAACCCAGTTCTTTACAGTGGCAACAAGGATGGGATCCCTGGAACAGGCCTGAATCTCATACCAGCACAGTCCCGAGCACTGACACCGAAGATGCCACTGTGCCCCGCACCGCTCACAAGCAGCACCGCATCGCACCCGGCTCTTCCCATCTCCGCTCCTCGCATCGTGCTAGGAAATGGCCACTGCTCAGGGAAACATTGAGATCTTTGACCCCATACATCCCGAACTTTGGGATTCATGGACTGATCAACTTACCTGCCACCTCACCTACCATGAGGTGACTGATGGAGCTAAGAGATGGAACCTCCTCATCAGTGCCTATGGAACAGCCACCATTAGGCTAGCCAAGAGCCTACTGCAGGCCTGTAGCTACAGTGGGGCATCTCGGGGCCTGGCCCCCTCACTTACTGCCAAAGCCCCCCGACTTCCCACCCAGCCCAGGCACTCCCTTGGGTGTGTGTGCAGGGGTGTGTGCAGGGTGCCCCCTGACTTATTTAAAGGCCCCCCAAATTAAAAAATCATGGCTACAAGCCTGGCCTACTGGCCCCTAGGGCCATCCTCAAGTGCTCCTACAAGGAAATTATCAACACACTGACAAGGTACCTCACGCCAAAACCAATGGCACTTGCCAGGTGAATGGAGTTCCAAGGGCACCTCCAGAAGCTGGGGGAAATGGCTGTGGTGTATCTAGTGGCGCTATGCCAGCTGGCCATGGAGTGTGCCTTCACAAAGGTTGAGGAAAACCTTCTTACCCAGTTTTGTGGGGCATCAGCAGCACCAAACTTTGCCGGAAGGTGATCAGCGCCTCTGACATCAAGCTTGATGAGGCTCTACAACTCGCCATTGCTCATGAGGCCTCGCATCATGATCAACCATCAGCGGTTTCGCACCATGCCCTTCCTGACTCAGCGCCAGAAACCTCAGATGAGGATGAAGTCCAACTGGTTCGTCAGCCCACCCGCCGGAAAACACCAGGAGCTACCGCCGTGGGACCCTCCGGAAAGGCCACCAACTATGCCCCATGCACCAGCTGCAGGGAGGCGCACGTGCAGAAAACTTGCCAGTTCTGTGACACCACGTGCCACTCCTGCAGCAAACAGGGTCATCTCGCCTGCGTCTGCCAGTCCAAAGGAACCCAGCACCAGCAGCTGCCCGCTTCGCCATGATGCCAGACTGCTGCCACCTACAACATTGCTGCAGAATGCTCCGATCTCTACCTCCTCACTGACCGGCTGTCATTCCAGGTACTATGCCTCCCCAACCTGTCTGCTACTCTGAAGATCCAAGTCCAGGTCCAGATCAAGGGGTCCCCCTGTGCTATGGAAGTAAACTCGGGGTCGGCGGCAACCATCATCTCAGTGGATACGCTGAACAGACTCTGTCCTGGCGGGGAACCCCCCCCACGTCCTTCACCCTTGAGTATAGTAGACTTTCAGAGGAACCCGGTTCCAATCTGGGGCGTGGGCACATTCAGGGTGCAGTACCAGGGTTTTGAGGGGTCTCTGGACTTGATCGTGGTAGAGAGGAACCTTGTTAGTCCTTTGGGGTGGGCCTGGTTTGCACCATTGGGCATCATGATTGGGGGGGTCCATAAATGTGTATCGTGGGATTTTTCAGAGGTTTGCGGGGAGTTCTCTGTGGTTTTTGATGGGGCGTTGGGATGTTATAAGGGGCCCCCAGTTCCCCTACAGCTAGACCCTATTGTGACCCCTATTTGCATGCATTTCTGCACAGCCCCACTAGCCCTCAGGCCCAAAATCGATGCAGAGCTGGACCGCTTAGTAGCCCAAGGGGTCCTGGAGCTGGTGTCACACACCATTTGGGAGATGCCAGTTGTCACCCCTGTGAAGCCAAATGGTGAAGTCCGCATCTGCGCAGACTATAAATGTATGTTAAATAAGGCCCTCCATGACCACTCTTACCCGGTCCCAGTAGTGAGCCACGTACTGGCGTCACTGGCGGGGGCCAAGATCTTTGGAAAACTCAACCTGGCACAAGCATATGAACAGTTGCTGGTTGATGAGTCTACAGCCACAGCCCAGACAATAGTGACGCACTGGGGGGCTTTTAAGGTGAAAAGGCTTCAGTTCGGGGTGAGTGTGGCCCCGGGGATCTTCCAACAACATTGTTAAAAGGGATCCCTGGAGTGATGCCATTCTTTGATGATGTTCTCATCACTGCGGCCACGTCAGACGACTTCACTTCCTGCCTCCGCGCTGTCCTGCATCGGTTTGACTCCGCTGCCCTCAAAGTGAAGTGGGAGAAATGCCTCCTTGGGGTTCTGGAAGTGGACTTTCTGGGGTTCAGGGTCAATGCGCCAGGCCTCCATCTGGCCAGGGACAAGGTGAAGGCCATCGTGGAGGCCCTGGCACCTACTTGCAAAGTGGAACTACAGGCGTTCTTCGGACTAATACATTTCTATCACACCTTCCTCCTGCACAAGGCTGTGGTGGCCGAGCCCCTCCACTGCCTCCTGGACAAGTCAGCTCTGTGGTCCTGGGGTCTGAAGGAGGCGGCAGTGTTCTGGGGTGTCAAAGTGTTGGTTATCTCAAACAATGTGCTGGCACACTTCAACGAGTCCCTGCCAGTGGTCCTTGCGTGCGACACCTCCCCCTATGGCATCAGTGCAGTTCTGGGCTACGCCCTTCCCAGCGACCGCAAAGTCCCAGTGGCCTACTACTCGAGGACCTTGTCGGCTGTGGAGCACAACTATGTGCAAATCAACAGGGAGGGCTTGGTGATTGTTGTGGGGGTCAAGAAGTTTCACAACTTCGTCTACGGGTGCCCCTTCATGATAACTGACCACAAGCCTCTCCTCGGACTCTTTGTGGCAGACAAACAGACACCCCAAGTTCTGTCACTCTGGGTCCTTAGGTGGACCCTGTTCCTCGCTGGCTATCAGTACCGACTGGAACACCACCCAGGCAAAGCAATGAGGCATGCTGATGCCCTGAGCTGGCTGCCACTGCCTTCCATAGACCCCAATCCTGCCCCAGCGCCAGGGGTCCTGCTCTTTGAAGGCCTTCTAGATCTTCCGCTGCAGGCCACTGACATTGCTGCATGCTCGGCCCGTGACCTCATCGTCTCCCAGGTTTTGAGCTGGATGGTGAGGGGATGGCCCAAGGCCTCACTGGGACCAGAATTTGTGGCTTTCATCACCCGGAAAGATGAACTATCAGCCCTCAAGGGGTGTCTCCTATGGGGAGACCAAGTCATGGTCTCCAATGCCCTGAGACAACAGGTCCTCACAACCCTCCATGAAGCACATCCAGGCATTGTGAGGATGAAGGCGCTCACCTGGAGTTATGTGTGGTGGCTTGGGATCGACATGGAGATCGAGTCTTGGGTCCGCAGATGCCAGACCTGCCTTGAAGTTTGGCCAAGCCCGCCCAGAGTGCCAACACAGCCTTGGGAGTCATAAGAACATAAGAGAAGCCAATGTTGAATCATGCCAATGGCCCATCTAGTCCAACACTCTGTCACACAGTGGCGAAAAATACCAGGTGCCATCAGGAGGTCCAGCAGTGGGGCCAACCGGATGGCCAAGGTCCTGACTCCACATAGACTTTGCCGGGCCATTTCAGGGACTATTGTTCCTAGTAACAGTTGACTCCTACTCAAAGTGGCTGGAGATCAGCCCAGTGTCCACCACATCAATGAAAGCGGTTGTACCGTCCCTCCACCGGATCTTCGCTATGCATGGCCTGCCGGACACAATAGTCTCCAACAACGGGACGGCCTTCACGTCATCGGAGTTCCAGGACGTCCTGCAGAGGAATCTGATCCAGCACATCCAATCTGCCCCTTTTCACCCTGCAACCAATGGGGAGGCAGAAAGGATGGTGCGCACAGCTAAGGAAGCCCTCAGCTGCATAATGGATGGGGACTGGGAGTTCCAGCTAGCTTACTTTCTCCTGACGCAGAGGATGACACCAAACCCCATCACCGGCCACAGCCCCACTGAACTGTTAATGGGGCGGTGCCCACGACATTGTTGGACTGAGCACCAGACTCTAGGAGGATGGTCGAAAAGTGCAACGCTCCATGAGGGTTCTTCCCAGAGGACCCAGTGTTCGTCCGGAACTATGGGACCAGCCCTCCCTGGATAGCAGGCAAGGTTATCAGAGTAACAGGCCTGGTGTCATATGAGGTCTCTACAGAAGATGGCCGGCTATTCAAGAGACACCTTGACCAACTGTGGTGGTGACAACTTCTGGAGGTAGGAGAGCCCACCCCGGTCACATCAGAACCGGGCACATACACCCCAGAGACAAGAGTCCAGCCTGAAGCCCTGAGCAAGGAAGTCTCCCAGCCAAACGAACCTCCACCAGCCCCAACTGAGCCAGAGGCACCCTTACTGCTTCCATAGATGCCCCAACCAATGGCCACTGCCAGTCAACCAGAGGTCATCACCAGCGACCCAGTGCCAGCCCCCCGGCATTCACTCAGAGAGCGCCAACCCCATGCCTATTTACAGGATTATGTCACATAGGTGGGGTTGGAACTATGGGGGGAGAGGTGTTATGTACGTGGGCCACCACTAGGGGCCCACAACTATAGTGTGGAGCTTCACCCCTAAGAACAATAGAACTGAGGCTCCTAGTTCCCCCTAGCATCCACCAATAGCAAGTTGGTGGGAAATTCGAACCCCCCAATGGGACTGCGGGTGTGCTTGGTGGGTGTGTATATAGTTGGCCTTGCAGGGCCATTGGTGTTGTGTTGTGAAGTACCAATAAACACGTACACACTGCATGTCATTGTCTGGGTCCTCCGTGTGGTCAACCCAGTACTTTACAACAATAATCTATTTATGTGGGTACAAAGACCTATACTCAGGGACACTTTGGGGATGGGGACACTTGATGCTCAAAAGTCATAAATACCTGGTGTCACAATATAAGATCTCATGTAAGAAAACTATGCAAAGAGTTATCAAAGAAAATGATACATCCCTTGCAATGCTTTATGCTCTGCAGGCCAACATCTGCTGGTGGCTCCTGGCCCAAAAGGCATTCATGTAGCCTGTGGAACACTCTCCCAAGTGAGATCAGGGCCCTGTAGGACTTATTATAATTTTGCGGGGCCTGCAAAACAGACATGTTCCGGCAGGCCTATGGTTGAGGAGGCAGGTGTCTAACGACATCGGCTTCCCCTCCTCCACCTAGTATCTACTTGTAGGTTGCAGTCGGTCCAGTTGCTCAGGCCTTGGATTAAATCAAGCACCATACAGATAGTAAATTCAGGGAGTTGTGAATTGTGTTCAATCACTATCTTGTTGCTGTAGGTTTTATTGTTTTATGTTTTAATGGTTTAAATTATTGCATAATAATAATTGTTTATAATGAGTGTTACAATCTGCCCTGAGTCCTGCTGTGCAGGGGAGGGTGGACTAGGAATTCAAATAAAAACATAAATAAATACTTGAAATGAAAATGAGTGGTTATGCCAGCCAAAACTAAATTTGTGTCCTTAGTTTCCTCCATTGAAATCAGTGGGGTTTTGGAAGTGTTTAATTTTGTCTGGATTATGCTAGCTATATAGTCCACCAGATCTGATTTTAAGTACATGTGTTTACTGATATCATTGTGATTTACAGCTTAATCCTGTGTATCTTTCCTGAGAATACATTCCATTCTGATCATGTGGGCTTACTTGGGTGGTTTCACTCATCAGACAGTTTAGAGTCTCCCCTGGAGGTTCAAAATGAACTGGATTAAATTTATTTTATGAGGTGCCAAAGTGTTCTGGTTTTTTACCCCTTCTCTATCTCTTTCTCCACACAAACATACACAGGGTTCTTGCATGTGGATTCTTCTTACATGTGACCTTACACTGTGACACCAGATATTTATGATTTTTGAGTATCAATTGTATACATATTGTATTGGTAGTTGGTATACCCTAACCTGAAAAATGCTGACCTTTTTTTGCACACACCCCTAGTGCTGATTATAACCTTTAAGCCCTATGGGCAGCAGGCACCCAACTATCTGGCCTCCCTTGCTGAAGCTTTCTAATCTGTATGCTGCCCATATGAATAAGATCTTTACTCTTCTTTGGTTCATGACCTAATTGCTTCCAGCTATTTAGGATTGTTGAACCTTATGAATTTATTGTAGTTCCTGTCTTTTTAATTGTTTTATTGATTTGTTATACTTGTTTTCAATTGTTTTGTAACTTTACTGTTGTGTCTCACCCCGAGCCTGCTTGCTGTAAGGGCATAAATCTAAATAAATAAATAAAATATTTGAAGGATTGTCTCCTTCTGTATGGCCCTGTGCACCAACTATGGTAATCAGGAAGCCATCTGTTGGCTGTCCCACCATTTAGGGTAGCCTGTCTGTCAGTGACCAAAGTCTAGGCCTTTTCCATCATGGTTTCAGCTCTGTGGAATGGGCTCCTTGAATAGCTGACCCCCCCCGGAGATCTTCAGGAGGTGCTGCAAGACCTTTTTGTTTGCCAGGGCTTTTTAGGGGGGTTAAAATGGCAGACATATTTTAAGGGGGAGGCATTTGGAGCTTCCTATTTAATCTTTGCTTTTAGCTGGGGATGTTTTAATTATCATTTCAAACCACCTTGAACTAAGAGGAAAGGCATCACCCTATATAATAATTGTCATTTGGGGTGGCACCTTCCAGAACATTTGACATGCTCCCAAATCAGTTGGCTCAATGATCTGTCACTCAGAACGTGTCCTTATCCCCTGGCTGCATTGCTTGAGTCCCGCCCACAGAAGCAGCACCCATGAAAATTTACCTCAGAAGATGAAGACTCCAACCCTGCTGCTTCACACTGCTGCTGTGCCTGGCCTTGGCCTGCACTGAAGCCAATGCCCATGGCCACTGCCCACTGTGCCTTGGGGAGGGATCTGCTACTCCATCTTTCTAGAGCCCATTGTATTAGTTTTACAATGGGCCTTCCTGCTAGTGATATATGTGTCTAAATTCATTCATTCATTACTTGACAGTCAGTGTAGTATAGCAGAGCGTTGGGCTTGGATCTGGGACACCCAAGTTCAAATCCCCACTGATATGAAACTTGCCGGGTGACATTTTCTCTCACATTTATCTATGTCACAGGACTGTTGTTAGGATGAAGTAGAGGAAGAAGGAACAATGGACACTGAACTCCTTGGATAGGTGGGATTTTTAAAAAATGTACTTAATATACAATAAAACAAAATACTCCCAAGTAAGTTTGTTTAAGGTCGTAAGCTGTGCCTGCAATTCTCAGCTTCTTAAATTGTGGTTAGGCCTCACTGATCACAGTAAGTCTTACTTCTGAGTAAGTATGCAGAAAGACTGAGCTCTAAATCACTCAGTTCTACACTTAAATCCCATGTATTTCAATGGGATTTAACTTAAATCCTCAACTTTGATTTATCTGTTCCCACAGATGGCTGTTGCTGATTTCTGTGAACAAATGGCAGGAACTTTGAGAATATTGACTTAAATGATAGCTATAACTGTCATTAACTTTCCATTCCAAAAGGATAGGGATCTGCAACCCTGTGGGAGGATATGGGCACGTTCTGTCGAAGAACATGGGTCTAATGCTTGAACCATGCAAAATATTGTAAATGATGTATCAGGTTTATGGCTCTATTAGGAATTTTGCAACTAGTCCACAAAAAGGGCAATACAGAGTTGTGTTCGTCTACTAGTGGATTTGTTACTCCTGTGAATAAACATTCCTGAGCTACTCATGATCTTCTTAGTCTGTGTTAGTATAATGCCAATGGACTGGTGCCACTTTACAATGAAACAATTTATATCAGAGATGAAGATGAAATTTAAGTAACTAAACACATGATTAGTCCTAAGCAGAGTTACACCCTTCTAAACCCACTGACTTAACTTGACTTAGAAGGATGTAACTCTGTTTGGGATTGAGCTATAAATATGTGAAAGCATCCCAGATACTTAAAGCATATATACACACACAAAGAGTTCTTGAAATCGCTTCAACAGAAATGTCATGAGTCAGTAATGGATACTCACACCTTGGGACATGAAGTTTACTTTGTAACACACTCCAGCCCTGCAGTCTAGAGCTAGTAGCCAAGTATGACCCTCCTCTATGAGGATCAAACAAAAAACTTTATGGGAGAAGCCTCACAGAGCTAAGGTAGATATTTTTGCAACTCCTGGGGAAATTCTGGGTTTGCAGAAATGTATTTAAAAAATTAAAAATTAAATCTACACTTTGACAAAACAGATTTTTTTCACAGCCAAACTCTTTCAAGAACAAGCCAAGCTGTATGTGAGAAGAGAATACTGGCTTGTAGGTATTCTGTTTCTCACCTTTCAAGCAGGCTTGGCTTTGGGGAAGGATGAAAAAGTAAGCTTTACTTGAAAGTATCAAAATATACACCTCTGCTTCCCTTTTGAATCAAAATATTGAGACGATGGTTAGTCTAATTCTGCTAGAAATTACTACTAAAATATAGGCATCTTCAAGGCTGCTGGAAGCCACCACAGACTTCCAACCTTACGCTGTGGTTATGCAAGCAGTTTTCACACCACATTTCCGGATGTCTGAACTCCCCTGCTGTGAGCTCAACCCAGTTGGACAGTCTGATCTTTGTTCTGTTTTTGCTCCTTGTTTGTTGTTTTTTAGTCAGCTATGTGTGCATAACTGCATTTTTGTGCACACAACTAGCTTTCAGCTGTCCTCTGTGGCAAGAAGGAGGGAGGAAAGGGCAGGCTAAGAAGCCTCCTTTGTCTTTTTTCATGCTGGTTCCTCCAACTACAGCTTTGCAGCACACAGGGTAGAGAAGGGGTTAATTGAAAAGATGAGTTTTTTCGGAGGTGGAGGCAGCCTGCTCCAGCTGTCAAAACAAAGTGGTGCTTTGGATAAGCGGTTATGCTCATATACAAAAGACAAATTTTTAAAAAGCCACCTGACCACCCACTCCATCGTTGCCCTGTAGCAATAATCTGAACAGTCAACCATGGGGTGAGCACGCATTGAGGCTGCTTCAGGGTGTGCTGCCTGATCCCCCTTCCTACAATGATTTAAACTGCTACAAATAGAGGTGCCGCCAGATCACACCAAGCCTCCAGTGTGACTGTAGCCTAAGATTCCCTCTAGTGTTTTCCCCATCATACAATCCAGACTCCATCCAAACATAATTCCGGGGGGGGGATCACATATCTTGTCCTCAAAATTTCTCCACCAAGTTCTTTTCTTTTGGCAATCCTGGATCTCTTTGGCTATAATCCTAAGAACACATTCCCAGGAACTGGGTGTTACTTCCAAGTAGACCTGTTTAGGATTACTCAACTGCTTATGGCCAAATACATTCAACATATTTTGGACAGTATTTGTTTTTACAGCATGACTTTCTCTTTCTAAAGAAACTTTTCTTTGAGAAAGTGAAAAAAATAGATTGCTATGGAAACCTTTTCTTCATTTCTGAAAAGCTTTCATCACCAGTCTTGTTGCTTTTCTTATGCCTCAAAGGCTTACAGCCATCACTTTGCTTTTACCTACAGTTACCATTTTGAGGCTATTAATCCTATGCTCCTAAAAATAGCTGTTTTCTCTTGCTCTAACATTTTTCTCTGTTGAGGAAGTCAAGGCAAAAAAAATATATTACTGCAGTTCTTTGTATTTGTAAAATTACATTTCATAATATTTTTTCATAATAACTGAGGGAGAAAATATCAACTAAAGATAGTCATTTTCAGTTGGCAAGGAATTTTTCCCCTCATTTCACTTAGAATTTCAGTGGAGCACTTGCCAGAGATTCAAGCTCTTACCAACAAGCCTTCTTTCAAGCTGTGTACTTCCCTCAGGCTGGTGATGAATATAAATAAATGACATAAATGGTCCCATCTGTCTGCTGAAGGAATGTAAACCCCTGCTAAGGCCAAAACCCAAAGATGGCTTTCTAGGCTGCTGTGCCATTTCGCATTAAACCACATGTTTGGTCTATGAAAGAGCCAATGGATGTTGACCTTGGATTTAAGGACACATGCATGTTTCTTTTTCTGTATGCATGTATTTCTTCATTTGGAGGACTTAATTCACCCCCCCACACACACATACAGAGGACAGAGAGATGCCACAAGAGTTCATAAAAATTATTACAAAATTTAAATGTACATCATTAAAACAAGGCCAAAACAGCAAGGAGGGGGAGAATCAGAATAGCATCAAACTACAAGCTCAGCAATTATAAGATCAGACGTTGTCTACAGTTTTTATAAGTCTTAAGAAAAAAGCCAGAAGTCAGGGAGAAGGACAGATAGATTTCTTCTCAGGCTGGAAAATTCCATAGCTTGGACCCAATCACTGAAAAGCCTAGACCTCTGTATCCCACCGAATACACAAGTTCAGATCAAGCTCAGATCATAGGCAATTTCATAACATAGGCAAATTCATAACAGTTTAAATTGTTCTTTACTCCCTCAGCTTGATTGTGAATGTACTAGTGAAGGCACTAGTGAAGGCCCACTAGTCATATCATACATGCTGTTGTCATCCCCGTTCAAGGTAGCATGGGAATTCTAATTAGTGTTCTACACATCTTCTGGGAAAATGTGTAGTTTTAAATGTTGCCATATTGTTCTGTGTGGTCTTTCATCCTTTCTGTCATATGATCTGTAATCAAAAACCAACTTGTGCTTAGAAGGGAAATTCTAATTGCAGTTGTGTGTACAAGTGCAACTTTCTGTAGTGTCATTCATACATATGCAAACATATACAGACAGGGAATGGAATATCTTCCAATGCTCCCTCTAAACTGTGGAGTCTTGTGAGCAAAAATTCTACTATGAGAGCTGCTGTCATTAAAGTTGTGAGCAAGCGATCTGGCTATTGCATAAATTAGTTTGTTCTGGAGCCATTCGTCCTGAGCTAAAACAAAAATGTGTGAGCTGGAGGATAAAAAACTGTGAGCTAGTTCACACTAACTTAGCTTAGAGGGAACACTGCTTGGGACCGTGACATTCATTACCCAAAAGTAAACATGAATTGGCCATCAACTGTACATTTCACAACTCTCTTATGAGTGTGTCAGCATGAAACGTTTACTTAACAAATGTGTTTGGCCCATCTCACACTTGCTAACATCTATAATTCCTCAAAATGTGATAGATGGACACTGAAGTGGCTAAGAAACCAAAACCAACATCCAGCAAACTAAACATTCCATTCTGGGCACCCATGCCTTTAGAATCTTGCTTGTAAACAGTCCTCTAATGTATGTTGCAATCTGTCAAACCATTTTTGAAAATGGACAAGAAGGGGGATGAAGGCAATTGCTAGTGTACATTCCAATTATCTCTATTTTCCAGGCAAAAACTGAGAGCCAGCCTGGTGTAGTGGTTAAGAGTGCAGACTCTAATCTAGGAGAACTAGGTTTGATTCCCCAGTCCTTCACATGCAGCCACTGGTGTGACCTTGAGTCAGTCATAAATTCTTTCAGAGCTGTTCTCTCAATGGCAGTTCTTGAGAGAGCTCTCTCAGCCCACCTACCTCACAGGGTATCTGTTGTGGGGAGGGGAAGGGAAAGGAATTTGTAAGCCACTCTGAGACTCCTTTGGGTAGAGAAGGGTGGGGTATAAATCCAATCTCTTCTTCTTATTGTTATTTTCTGGTCCCTGTCCCAACTATATTCAGGTTTCATTTGGATTTTTCTCATGGGGGGTGCAGCTTGGGGTTAGGCAGAGTCTCTACAGTTGTCATTCTTCAGTGTTGTTCAGCACCTTACCTCAGTCTCTGGCAGGTCATTCTCTGTGTTGGGGGAATGTATCTTGGCTTTGGTGTTTGCATGTGAACAATAAGACACCATGCAGAGCACAGCCTGCCATTTCACACTCTCCAGTTGCTGAGTATATTTTGAGCAGCTGTTAACAGACTTTAGGGCAATTAGATTTTTCTAGTCTATCTTTAGCTTAAAAAAAACCCTACATTGATCTTTGGTTTCAACTTAGTAGAGGACAGCCCATTGGTGAGTAAAAGGAATGTAGCATACACGAGGCAGGGTAGAAATTTGAACAATTTATCCTGCTGCTGATGGAAAAGCCTTGGAAGTGATCCTTTGTATGAGGATATGGACATTAGAAATATGTCCCTATTTTCATCTGTGAAACACTAGAGGGTGTGAAGTAATAGAACATGAAATTACTAGGTGTTTTCCCTGTTTCGAATTGCAGACTTGCACTGTGGAATTTGCTAAATTCAGCTGTGGAATCTAGTACTTTGCCTACATTCTATATTTAACAGACAAGTATGACCTTCCTGTGAGGATCAAATAAATTTAAAGGAGAGCCCCTAGGGCTAACATACATACATATGATTGACCTAGAGTTTGGAGGAGGAAACAGTTTTTAAAAGTAAAAAAAAGTTTTAAAAACAAAATGTGAGGAGTAAACAACATTCCCCCAAACAGACATGGCAGAGTTCCTTCTCACTTCATGAAAAAGCATGGTAGCAAGGTGATGAGGAGGGACAGAATGGAGATGAGAAAGCAGGGAAAGAGCCACTGGTGCAGGGGACAAAGCAGGGGATGGATCAAAGAGCCAATTGGGAAAGGGTTAGGCTCAGGGAGAAAGCCAGGGCAGTAGGAAACAGGCATTTAAAAAGATTTCCTAGGTGAGCAAGCAGCAGGTGGAGGAAGCAAGCAGGTGAGGGGAGGTAGAACAAGAGCAAAGTAGGGAGGTTTGGAAAGGAGAGCCAGATCAAGGAAGAGAGAAATTGGGGCTGATGGGGGGGGGGGTCTTTTCCCTGTGAGCTTTTGCAGATCTCCAATAATTCCATATATTAATATTTGCCAATCTGGAAACTAATTCTTCTAAATATATATAGAAGAATATAATACTTCAATATCAACTGGTGGATGATTTGCAAGCTCTGCCAAACAGGGAACAGATTTAATCTTGTTTTGTGTGTGTGTGACAAAAGAGGCTTAGCAACTGACAGTGAAGTAAGCCAATCTAGTAATGTGTGATTGTGTGTATAAAATTTCCTGAGCAATTTGAATTAGTTTCATTTCCATTTTTTATTACATTATTATTATGTTGTTGTTCAGTCACACACTTGAGTCCAACTCTTCGTGACATTGTTATACCATCATTCTATTAAGTATCTAGCATAGTGTACATATACCTTATCTCATTATATTCTTGCAGGAGTCCAGTAAGATGGATCATGATGAGAGAAAGTGACTGGCCTAAAGCCCACTTTGAGAGCTTCATGGCTCAGTACAGATTCAAACCTTGCCTTTTATATCCTGTCCAAGATTCTGTCCACTGCATCTGATTGTACTGGCTTTTCATTTCCATATCTTTACTGGCATGCATGTTATAAGTCTCCGGATCTTAGTTCCTAGCCCTGTTTTTCTCTTCCTAGGGAAACAGCAGATACTGATTTATTTATTATATTTTGGAACTCCTTTCCAGTCATACACACATGCATCAATGAGTGCTGTAAATGCTTAGCTGCCCTTCTGATCATGGGTATTGTTATCTTTTAGCACAGTTTGGCCAGGTACAGGGTTTCTAAATCAAAGCCAACCTTCCCTCTTCACTTGGTAGGGAGATTGAAAGCAGGAAGGGCCTGGGTAGCCCAGGCCCGCCATTTGCGGGGACGGGCGGGGACAAAGAGGCTGGCCAGAAGGGGGAGGGGGGGCCGGGGGTGCAGCGGGAAAAGACGCGCCTCCCCCCCTTTCCCTAGCCAATGGGGGTCAGCAGGGCGGTCGGGGAGGGGAGGCATTAAAAGCAGCAGGGAAGCCGCTCCCCCTCCCCACTCGACCACGAGGCGAGCCCGGTTTGTCCTGAAGGTAGGAGCAGGGGGGATAATGGCGGCCTTCTTATCCCTCCCCACTTCCTTCGCGGTCTGCAGCACCTCGCCGGGGGGTGGGGGGGAAAACACGGCCCACCGCCTCCCCCGTCCTGCCTGCCAGCCAGTGCTCTTTTTGGGGCCGGCCGGGGGCCAGCGCCGGGAGAGTTGGGGAGCCTGCGGGGCCGCCGGGGGCGGCCGCGGCCTGCCGCCTCCCCGACCCACCTGTGTGGTGCAGAGAGTGAGCTACGGAGAGGCCCGCGGGCCCGCGGCGAGGCTCCCTGCTGGACCCTGGCCGGGCACGGGCCCGGCCGGCCCACAGCGGGCCATGCCGGGCCTGCCCAGGCGGGGGGCGGGCGGGGAGGGTGGAACGCTGCCCACTGCTCCCCCGGCCCGCCAGCAGGCTCTCCTTAAGGGGGCCGGCCGGGGGCCGGCTCCAGGAGCGAGTTACGGGGAGCCCCGTGGGCCCGCGGCGAGGCTCCCCGTCGGACCCTGGCCGGACCGGGCCCAGCCGGTCCGCGGGGGGCCGCGCCGGGCCTGCTCGGGGGTGGGGGGCAGGGGGGAACACGGCCTACCGCTTCCCCGGCCCGCCAGCACGCGCTTCCTCTGGGGCCAGCTCCGGGAGCGCGTTGTGGGGAGTCCCGTGGGCCGGCGAGGCTCCCCGGTGGACCTTGGCTGGGCAGAGCCCAGCCGGTCTGCAGCGGGCCGCACTGGGCCTGCCCGGGTGGGTGGGGGACGGGGGGAAAACGCGGCCTACCGCTCCCTCCGCCCGCCCGCCACGCCGGCACTCTTCCACGGGCCGGCGGGGGGAGCGGCTCAGGAGCTCTTCCATGGCCGGCTGGGGGGCTGGCTCAGGAGCGAGTCCGGGAGCCCCGGGCTGTGGCGAGGCTCCCTGCCGGACCATGGCCAGGCAGGGGCCCAGCCCGGTCGCAGCGGGTCCGCGCTGGCCCGCCTGCGATGGTTGGAGGGCGGGGGGCGCGGCCTACCACCTCCCCGCCCACCATGCCGGCGCTCCGTTTGGGGCTGCCTAGGTCCGGGAGCTCCATGGCCCGTGGCAAGGCTTCCCGCCGGACCCCAGCAGGGCAGGGGCCAGCCGGCCCGCAGCGGGTCCATGCTGGGCCTGCCTGGGGTGGTTGGGGCGGGGGGAGTTGCAGCCTACTGCCGGCCCGCCCGCCGCCGGTGCTCTATTTGGGGCCTGCCGGGGTGGGCACCGGGAACACAGTGGTAGCTCTGCGGGCTGCAGGGTGGCTCACCGGTGGAGCACCGCCGGGTGGGGGCCCAGCGGGCCCAAGGAGGGCCCAGGCATCCTCCGGCTCTCTTCAGCCAGGCTGGGGGGGTTCCGACAGGGTCGCCTTGCTGGCACTAGCAGCGCACCCCCCACACACGCGGTGGCACTAGCGGAGGGCCCCCCCCTCTTTCTGAAGAGCTGGTCGCAGGCTACCGGTACCGGGGCCTCAAGGGGCACGGGACCACGGAGCCCACCCTCCATAAGCAGCTGGTTCTTGGAGTGGAACCTGGGGTCAGGGGGACCCTCCTCTAGGCATGAAATAAGGCCACAGGTTCAACCCCCCCAGGGGGTAGGTGCTGCATAAGACCCTGCCAAAGATCCTGGATAGCCAGGCCACTGGAGAACTGGGGGGAGGGGCAAGAGGCCACAGGGACCCAGCCTCCAAATCCTACATTTTCTCCGTGGGAAGGGGTCCCACGCAGATGAGGCCGGACTCCCCCTGCGGAGGCACCAGCGAGCTGGGGGGCCGTCAGCGCTATGGAACCAGGAATATTTCTGATGGCTCCCCTCCGGTCGCCACTTAGCACTAGTTAGATAGGTAAGGCTCAAGGGTTAGGCAGTCAGGCAGTTATTAGTTAGGTTGGGAAAGATATCTCAGTTGGTTCACAGTGCGGTTACCTCCCCGCCAGCGCACGCCCGAAACCTGCACCCAAACACTTGGCTGCTCAGTGGGCAGGTTTCCTGGGACCGGGGGTCTTAACTTGTAGTGTTTTGCTGTCCTGAGCAGGTATGAAGCCCCCGTCATGCAGCACCCGGTGCAAGGGCACCGTTGCTGGGGTAACACCCCAGCCATTGCCCAAAGGGCGAGTGCGGCCCGCAGCAGTCGGAGCACCAGTGGGAGCGGCGGCAAAGAGGAAGGCAGTGCCACGTTGTACAGATGGGTCGGAAGGTGTTTCGGAGCTGGCTGATACCATGCGGGGCCTGCAACAGGCCTTCGAGCAACTCTCTGAGAAGGTGGCCGATATGAGCCAGGATTTGGTGGCCAAACAAGCCCGGAGGGCCGAATCCGACGGGGGCTCAGCCCAGCAGCGCGGGGGGGCTTCTACTGGCGCGGCCAGTCGTCGGGGTTCTCGGCCTGCTGCACAATCCACGGATAAGGGACGGGAGCGGGGTAGCTCAAGCTCCTCCGCGCGCTCCCGCGACGAGGCCATGGGCGAGGCTTCCTCAGGTGAGGGTTCCACTGTGGGGCGGAGTGGGCAGCCTCCAAGCGATTACTGGGCAGCAGCGGCCCATGAGCCAGGGCTGCCTGCATGGGCTATACACCGCAGGGCGCTGGCGATGCGGGTCGGGCAGGATCCTGGGGTGGTCTGGGGGGACGTTGACATCACTGATCCTTCGGCCATCCTCTCCACGTACTCGAATGGAGAGGAGCCGCCAGGGCTCCATTTATCTGATGAACTGAGGGATAGCATTCTGGACGGTTATTATGTTAACGTCTTTACTTTGCTTCAAAAACGGGGGGCTGAGGCCCGCACGCTGGAATCCGACAAGAGAGAGAAGAAGGAGAAGACCGCGGAAGCTGAGCGCACCTTCCTCAACTGGGTTTCTGGGTACTTGGTGTACGCAGGGGTGGTCGCTGCCGCGTACCCTGAGAGGGGCTGGCACCTGCTCAACCATATGAGCAACGTGGTCGAGGCCAGGGTTTTGGCAGGCGAGGGACCGGCCATCGATTATGACGAGACCTGCCGTAAATTGGCTTCACGTAATGACAGGGCTCGGTGGGACCTGCTACAGGATAAGGTGTGGCTCAGGTTGGTTGGCCCACGCATAAAAGGGAAGGAGGACGTGAAGAACGAGCGCTGGGCCGTGCGCAAGGACCGGTTGCACGGGGTCTGCTGGGAATACAATCAGGGCCGGTGTCGCCGGGCTCGGTGCAAGTTCCACCACAGTTGTGAGGCCTGCGGTGGGGGGCACGGGCGGGTGTACTGCCCACGATCCGCCGGCGCCCAGCAGCCCTTTCGGGGCGGAAAACCCTTCTCCGGTGGTGCCAACACAAAAGGGGGAGGGGGGTCATCAGGCACCGCAGCCGCTTCCACTTCCAGACGCTAGTGCCCTGCAGGACTGGTGGTCCCTGGCGGCCACCCAGGTTCGGGTGGACGCCCTGAGACCACTCTTGGCGCGTTACCCCTCGCGGGAGGCCGGACAATATATCCTGGATGGGTTCACGCGGGGTTTTCCCATTCCTTCCTGCGGCCCGCGCATTGCAACCGATTCCAACAACCTGAAATCAGCCAGGGAGATGCCAGAGGTGGTTGCTGCGAAACTGCAGAAAGAATTGGCGGCAGGGCGCATCGCGGGCCCATTCAGCACGCCCCCTATTGACCACCTGCGCGTGTCTCCCTTGGGGGTGGTGCCAAAGAAAACACCAGGCGAGTATCGCCTGATTCAGCATCTCTCGTACCCGAAGGGATCTTCAGTGAATGACAGCATCCCCCCTGAGCTCTGCTCAGTCAAATACGCTTCCTTCGATCACGCGGTTGGACTAGTCAGGGCTTGCGGGCGGGGGGCACTCATGGCCAAGTGCGACATTCAGTCAGCATTCCGACTGCTCCCGGTGAGCCCCGATTCCTTTTCATTACTGGGTTTTAAGTTCCAAGGGGCATGGTATGTTGACAAGGCCATGCCTATGGGTTGCTCAGTGGCCTGTGCAGCATTTGAGACATTCAGTACCTTTCTCGAGTGGGCAGCGAAGTTGAGGACTGGGTCCACGGGGATTACTCATTATTTGGATGACTTCTTTTTCGTTGGCCCGGGGGACGATGAGACTTGCGCCAGGTCCCTACGAACATTTCAGGAGCTTGCCGAAGAACTTGGTGTCCCATTGGCAGCGGACAAGGCCGAAGGGCCGGCAACTAGTCTAACATACCTGGGTATCCAATTAGACTCTGTAGCTGGGGCATCCAGGTTGCCGGAGGACAAACTCTTGGCCCTCCGGGCTCTCATTTCCTTGATTAGGGTTCGGCCGAAGTGCACATTGAAGGAACTGCAGTCACTGGTGGGACACTTGAACTTTGCTTGCCGGGTTGTTTCGCCCTGCAGGGCTTTCTGCGCGAGGCTGGCCAGAGCGACGGCCGGGGTCAGGGCACCTCATCACCGGGTGCGGGTGACCAAGGGCATGAAGGAGGATTTAGGAGTGTGGCTCCAGTTCCTGGCGGGATATAATGGGGTTACCATTTGGCAGCACCCGATGGACTTGCAGGATTCCATCCAGATCCACTCTGATGCAGCCGGCAGCGCGGGGTTCGGTGTTTACTATGACAGGAGGTGGTGCGCACAGCCCTGGCCCAAGGACTGGGAGGGTACTGCGGTGCTTAAAGATCTCACCTTCTTGGAGCTTTTCCCAATACTGGTGGCAGTGATCCTTTGGAAAGATTGCTTTAGGGACAAAAGGGTGCGGTTCTGGTGCGACAACCAGGCGGTTGTGCGGGTGGTGAACAAGCAAACTTCCAAGTCTGACCGGGTGATGCAGTTGGTTCGCCGCCTGGTTATGGCCTGCCTGGCCGATAACATTACTTTTTCTGCACGGCATGTGCCAGGCGTGGATAATAGCATAGCGGACGCTTTGTCTCGCCAACAGGAGGAACGCTTCCGGATCCTGGCGCCAGGAGCCAACCGCGTTTCAGACCCATTTCCGGAGGAGCTGTGGGAACTTGGGAAGGTACAATAAGGCGGGGCATTTACGGGTCCCTTGCCCCCTCCACTCTGGCCATGTATACCAAGGCTATAGATGCCTTTTTTGACTTTACCGCGGGGTTTGGGGGTCCGCAGACCTTGCCGGTGGAGGGGGACTGGGTACTTCGCTACATGGCATGCCTGCAAGACAGCGGGTTCTCTCACAGCACCATCAGGGGTCGCATGGCCGCCATCACATTTTTTAGCAAGGCTGAGGGATTTGAGGACCCATGCCACTCATTCCAAGCTCGTAGAGCGGTCGAGGGCTGGCGGAGGCAAGCCACACGGCCCCCAGATAGTAGACGGCCTGTGACCTTCGAGTTGTTGGGGGGGATTTTGCGGGAGCTGCCAGCGCTGTGTTGGTCCCAGTACGAGGCTGCACTCTTCGAGACCGCATTTGTCTTGGCCTTTTTTGGGGCCTTGAGGGTAGGGGAACTGGTAGCGAGCTCCAGAATCTCTTTCACCAACATGCCCTTGGGGGTACGGGATGTTTCCTTCGGACCGAAGGGGATGTCTTTGTATATTCGGAGGTCAAAGATGGATCAGCTGGGGAAAGGGGTGCGCCTGCATCTGGGGCCACTACCGGGCGGTCCGTGTCCAGTGCAGATCACCCGAGCCTTTTTAGCAATGAGACCTAAGGGAGTTGGACTGCTGCTCATCCATAGAGACGGGGCCCCATTGACGAGATATCAGTTCACAGGGGTTTTCAGGTCGGCACTGGGGGCCTTGGGCTTACCAGGCAAGGAATTTGGGCCTCACTCCTTCAGGATCAGGGCAGCCACCACGGCTGCAGGTATCGGCCTGCCGGAGGCACGCATACGGGCCATTGGCCGATGGCGCTCCACAGCCTTTAGAGCGTACATCCGGCCACAGTTGGAGTCCAGCCAGTGACCATCTCTCTGACTCCTCAGTTCCAGGACGGGGGTACAGGACAGTCTGGATTTTTGGGCACAGCATCGTCCATTGGGCAGGTTTGTATGCATCCTCGTCGGGCTGGGGAAAGGACTTGGGCTTGGGAGGTGCAGCACGCATTACATGGATGGCACAGCGGGGCATGCGGTGGAGGTCCCTGTTGCCATGGCTGAGGCGCGTCCGGGCGAGGCGACAACCTCCTGATGCACTGCTGCTGCAGCTTGGGGAAAATGACTTGACAGAGTGCCCTGGGGTGGCCCTCGAGCGCCAGGTTCTGGCCAACCTGGCCTTAGTGCGTGAGATCCTGCCCAGTGCCGTCCTCTTCTGGTCGGATTGGCTGGAACGGAGGTCATGGCGGGGTGCGAAGCAGCCCGAGAAGGTGGATGTGGCGAGACGGAAAGTGTCCGGCAGGTTGGGCCGGGCAGTCGAGTCGGCAGGCGGGATCTGGATTCGCCACCCAGACATCTCCCACAAGATGGAGGCCCTGTACCGAGCGGATGGCGTGCACCTATCGGCCTGGGGTATGGACATCTGGTTGCACTGAGTCCGTCATTGCCTGCTTGCCTGGCTACAGCTGTAAGGGCGTTGGCGGGAACAGGACTAAAGGGGGCGTCCTGTTCTTGTGGCGGTAACAGCATGGGGCCAGATCTGTTGGTGGAATTCGGCCTGCGTGCCAATTCCGGAGTGGGGGACCCCTTTAAGGGTCTTGGCGTGAGGGCGGAACGGAGCTGGCTAGCTCAAGGAATAACAGTGCTTACCCTCACAGCCAGAGGGCAGGGGAGCTCACATAGGGGCAAGCATCCGCGTGAACTCCGATAACCTGCTCTCCCGCCTTCTCTACCCATGCCGGCTGGCTGGGTAACGGTTAACTCGGCTGGCACAGCGGCCAGCCGATAGGTCGGATCCGGTGGACCCATGCTGTGCCAATGCTCTACAGCTGTAACCAATAAAAGTTGTGGCCAAATTTATCCACTTAATTTCCAAAGGAAACTGTTTGTATGAGTTCATTTCGAAGTTAGCACGGGGGTGTGGGTACAAGGCGGGCCGACCTCGGTGTCCCAAGTAGGACCTGGAACCGCAACAATGGCTTGGATTCACCTTCAAACAAGAAATCTGACTATGCCACTGATCAGTTAGATAGTCAGGAATATACAGCTGTATGTTTCATATTACTAAACTCAGGACAATGTTAACTGACTATCTATAGTGTGGGAAGAGTGATTCTAGACACCCTTTCCCAATGGATGACCAGCACTAAATAAAAGACATTTCCGAACGTATGTTCAACTGGTGAGTTCCTGGAGTATGGCAGCATGATGCCACTACATGCAAAGATCTCGTGTATTGTTACTGGGCCAATGTTTCTTCAAAACGTGGGAAACAAGCTTCCACCTTAATTACCCCATGTGGTATTGATCTTGATGTTAGTTTAAAACTGAGTGGGACATCATATTTGTAAAAAAATTCAGGAAGAATGTACACTGAAAAGTCAGCAATGGTAAGTATAGTGGGGATGCCTTCTGGGAATGTAAACTACAGTATCATTTAAGCATGCTACATCTGTATTCAAGCTATGATGGCTGCTGCAGGATGTCAAGGCAAATAGGTCATTAGGTTCTTACGGTATAGTTTTTGCAGTTTTTGATAATACTTAGCAAAACTCTCTGCTGCCTTGTAAGTGATGTGAGATCACCCCCCACAGGACATAGTGCATAATGGCAGGAGTCTTTAATATCGTGTGTTGATTCTAAAAGATGAGCACCCCAGTTCTAAATCATAGCCCCAAACTATGTTTTCTTGGAAGGAAGCCCTTTTAATAAAACATAAGTGTTCTCATGATTATAACCTTACTAAGTTCACATTATTTGTTATACAGAAAACAGCAGCGTGACTTCACAGCTAAAGTGATTGTAAAGTGAAGCAGAGCATCCTGCTCTTTCTATAGAAAAACGCAAACAGAAAGGCAAAAGAGGAAGGCAAATGTCTGGCATGCTTGTGGGGGGATGGTCTTTAGATCAGAAAATCTCTTTGGTCTTACATAAATCTTGATTGTTTGTATTTCTTTGTTGTTGCCTGTGGGAGTATTGTAAAAAATGGAAAGAAGAGATGCTCTGCCTCCATCAGGGAAGTTGCTTCATAGATGTCGCACATCAGTCTTCTCAGGGTTCATGTACTGAACCTGCTCTTGCACCTTATTATGTTTCTTTGCCCACACAAAAAGCCATGGGATTAGAATACCATTCATCTAGGGATAGTTTAAAAGTATAATCTTCATGACTCCTGGACTCTTTTTACTTTTAGCTACCCATCAGTTCATTCCTCTTCCCACCCTCAAAGCACGAGGCTGTGCAGTTTAGTGCATTAGTGCTGAGGCTGTGGCTCAGGAGTAGAGTATTTGCTTGGCACGCAGAAGGTCCAAAATTCAATCCCTGACATCAGGTAGTAGGTGATAGAAGAGTTGTGTCCAGTCAGAGTATGCAATACTGACTTCAATGAACCAGTGGTCTGATTCAATATGAAGCAGTTTCTTGTGTTCACTGGAGCAATGGTTTATCTCTTGCATGTATTCTCAGGCTTACAACTAAGAACTGAGAACAATGTAGAACCAAATCAACCCTTCCCAACTTTAATGGCTTGCTTAAATTCCATATATGCAATCACATTCAAAAGGTGAAGGCAATACACAGCAGTCTCCTGTGTGTCACTTGTTTATATCTCCAGAAGATGAGCCCCTCAAGTCGGAAGGTGTCCAATATGCTACTGGGGAAGAGCAGAGGGAAATTACAAGTAACCCCAGAAAGAGTGAAGCAGCTGGGCCAAAGCCAAAAGGATGCTCAGTTGTGTCTGACGGTGAAAGGAAAGTTTGATGCTGCAAAGAACAATACTGCATAGGAACCTGGAATGTAAGATCTATGACTCAAGGTAGATGTTATTTAACATCTACATGCGCCTCCTCACCCAGATTGCCCGGAGTGGGCTTGGGTGTCATCAATATGCAGATGACGCCCAGGTCTATCTGATGCTGGGCGGCCAGTTGGACTCTAGTCCTGACGACCTCCATAGGGTGCTGCAAGCCGTGGCTGGTTGGCTCAAGCTGAGCCAGCTGAAACTAAACCCAGTGAAGACAGAGGTCCTGGGCCTGAGCTGGATCAGTCCGGGGTTGGGGCTCCCACTCCTGACCTTTGGCAGGATGCCTCTGGTGCTGGCGCCGAGGGTTAGGAGTTTGGGGGTGCTCCTGGACTCCTCCCTAACGATGGAGGCCCAGGTGTCAGCCACTGTCAAGTCAGCATTTTACCATCTTCAGCTGTTGCAACAGTTGGTTCCCTATCTCGATCATGACGATCTGGCCACAGTGATCCATGTGACAGTCACCTCAAGGCTAGACTACTGCAATGCTCTCTACATGGGGCTGCCTTTGTAGCAGATCTGGAAGCTGCAGGTGGTGCAGAACGCAGCAGCCAGGCTGTTGATGGGTCTCACTAGGCGGGACCACATCCAGCCTGTGCTGAAGGTGCTGCACTGGCTGCCAATAGCGTACCGGATCCATTTCAAAGTGCTGGTTCTCACCTTTCAATCCCTATATGGCCAGGATCTGGCTTGCCTGAGGGACCGCCTTTCCCCATATGTTGCCCCAAGGGCACTACAGTCAGGGGGGCAACACCTGCTGGTTATTCCAGCCCCTGAGGCAGTTAAATATGCTGCAACCAGGGCCAGGGCTTTTTCGGTGGCGGCCCCTACCTGGTGGAATGAGCTCCCGGACGAGATCAGGGTGTGCATTTCCACAGGGCCTATAAGATGGAGCTCTTCCACCAAGCTTTTGAGTAGGGGCTGCCACTGCTACTGTACCACCACTGTATTAACATCATGAGGTGTACTGGCCCTGGTATGGGATCACAGCTATAGTGGGACACCATTAGAGCAGTAACAAAGGTGTTTACTGGAGTGTTTAGTGTTATGGGTTTTATATTATGGACTTATACGCTCGGTTGACCACTGTTTTAACTGTTTTACAGGCAACTGATTATGGTTTTAGTGTTCATGTATGGCATTCCCTTCCATGTTTTAATGTTTATGTATGGCATTCGCCTCCATGTTCACTGCCCTGAGCCCATGTTGGAAGGGCAGGATATAAATCCAATAAATAAATAAATAAGGTAAACTTGACATGGTCAAAAATGAGATAGCAAGAATGAACATCGACATCTTGGGAATCAGTGAACTAAAGTGGACAGGAATGGGCGAATTTAACTCAGAAGACCATTATATCTACTACTGTGGCCAGGAATCCTGTAGAAAAAAATGGTGTGACCTTTATAGTCAACAAGAGAGTGAGAAAGGCAGTATTGGAATACAATCTCAAAAATGACAGAATGATCTCAGTCCGATTCCAAGGCAAACCATTCAACATCACAGTAATCCAAGTCTATGCCCCAACCACTGATGCAGAAGAGGCTGAAGTGGACCAGTTCTATAAAGACCTACAACACCTCATAGAACTAACACCAAAAAATGATGTCCTCCTCATCATAGGGGACTGGGATGCTAAAGTAGGAAATCAAAAGGTAACCAGAATAACAGACAAGGTTGGCCTTGGAGAACAAAATGAAGCAGGGCAGAGGCTAACAGAGTTTTGTCAAGAGAACACGCTGGTCATAGCGAATACCCTTTTCCAACAACCTAAGAGGCGACTCTACACATGGACATCACCAGATGGGCAACACCAAAATCAGATTGACTATATAATTTGCAGTCAAAGATGGAGAAGCTCTATCCAGTCAGTAAAAACAAGACCTGGAGCTGACTGCAGCTCGGATCATGAGCTACTCATTGCAAAATTCAGACTTAAACTGAAGAAAGTTGGGAAAACCACTAGGCCATTCAGATTTGACCTAGATCACATCCCTGATGAATATACAGTAGAGGTGATGAATAGGTTTAAGGGATTAGATTTGATAGAGTGCCTGAAGAACTATGGACAGAGGTTCATGACATTGTACAGGAGGCAGCAATCACTGCCATCCCAAAGAAAAAGAAATGCAAGAAAGCAAAGTTCCTGTCTGATGAGGCTTTACAAATAGCAGAGGAAAGAAGGAAAGCAAAAGGCAAAAGTGAAAAGGAAAGATTTACCCAATTGAATGCAGATTTCCAGAGAACAGCAAGGAGAGATAAGGAGGCTTTCCTGAATGAACAATGCAAAGTAATAGAGGAAAACAATAAAATGGGAAGAACTAGAGATCTCTTCAAGAAAATTGGAGAAATCAAGGGAACATTCCATGCAAAGCTGGCCACGATAAAGGACAAAAATGGTAGGGACCTAATAGAAGCAGAAGAGATTAGGAAAAGATGGCAAGAATACACAGAAGAACTATACAAGAAGGACCTCAATGTCCTTGACAACAACGAAGATTATAATCACTGGCCTCGAGCCAGACATCCTGGAAAGTGGTTAAATGGGCCTTAGAAAGCATTACTAACAACAAAGCTAGTGGAGGTGATGGTATCCCAGCTGAGCTATTCAAAGTCTTAAAAGAAGATGCTGTTAAAGTGCTGCACTCAATTTGCCAACAAATTTGGCAAACACAACAGTGGCCACAGGATTGAAAAAGGTCAGTATACATTCCAATCCCAAAGAAGGGCAATACCAGGGAATGTTCAAACTATTGCACAATTGCTCTCATTTCACCTTCTAGCAAGGTCATGCTAAAGATCCTACAAGCTAGGCTTCAGTAGTATGTGGATAGAGAATTGCCAGAAGTACAAGCTGGGTTTCGAAGAGGTAGAGGAACTAGAGATCAAATTGCCAACATTCACTAGATTATGGAGAAAGCAAGAGAGTACCAGAAAAACATCTACTTCTGCTTCATTGACTATGCTAAAGCCTTTGATTGTGTGGATCACAACAAACTATGGCAGGTTCTTAATGAGATGAGAGTACCAGACCACCTCACATGTCTCCTGAGAAACCTGTATAAGGGTCAAGAAGCAACAGTTAGAACCGGATATGGAACAACTGATTGGTTTAGCATAGGAAAAGGAGTACAAGGATGTATATTGTTTATTTAATTCATATGCAGAGTACATCATGTGAAATGCTGGCCTGGGTGAATCACAAGCTGGAGTTAAGATTGCTGGGGAAAAGATCAATAACCTCAGATATGCAGACAATACCACTCTGATGGCAGAAAGTGAAGCAGACCTAAAGAGCCTCTTGCTCAGGGTGAAAGAGGAGGGCGCAAAAGTGGGCTTGAAGCTCAACATCAAAAAAACTAAGATCATGGCATCCAGCCCCATCACTCCTTGGCAAATAGAAGGGGAAGTCGTAGAAGTAGTGACAGACTTCATGTTTCTGGGATCCCAGATCACTGCAGATGGTGACTGCAGCCATGAAATTAAAAGACGCCTGCTCCTTGGGAGGAAAGCAATGGCAAACCTAAACAACATGATAAAAAGCAGGGACATCATCCTGCCAACAAAAGTCCGCATGGTCAAAGCAATGGTATTCCCCGTAGTAATGTATGGCTACGAGAGTTGGACTATAAGGAAGGTCGAACATCGAAGAATAGATTCTTTTGAACTATGGTGCTGGTGAAGACCTTTGAGAGTCCCTTGGACTGCAAGGAGATCAAATCATTCATTCCAAAAAGAAATCAACCTTAGCTGTTCCCTGGAAGGCCAGATCCTGAAGATGAAGCTCAAATACTTTGGCCACCAAATGAGAAGGGAGCATTCCCTGATGCTGGGAAGGATTGAAGGTCAAAGAAGAAGGGGACAGCAAAGGATGAGATGGTTAGACAGTGCCATTGGTGCAATGAATATGAAATTGAGCAAACTTCAGCGGACAGCGGAAGACAGGAGGGCCTGGCGTGATCTGGTCCATGGGGTCGCGAAGAGTCGGACTTGACTGTGCGACTGAACAACAACAATAAGAAGAATGCAGTGCAGAATATAAGAAGAGTCCTGCTGGATCAGACCAATGGTCCATCAAGTCACACATCCTGTCTCACATAGTGGCCAAGCAGTTCCTCTGGATGGTCAACAATAGAGCATAGAGGCCAAGGCCTCCCCCTGTTCTTGCCTCCTGGCTCTGGGATTCAGAGGATTAGTGCCTCCAAATGTGTAGGTTCCCCTCAGTTGCCATGGCTAGTAGCCATTGATAGACTTATCCTCCTTGAATCTATCTATTCCCTTTTAAAAGTTGTATTCCTATGGCCATCACTAAATCCCCTGGCAGTGAATCCCACATTTTAAATACTGTCTGTATAAAATAGCATTTCCTTTTGCCCATCCTGAACCTACTGCCCATCAGCTTCATTGGATGCCCTCAAGTCCTAGTATTTTGGGACAGGGAGAAAAAATTCTGTTTGTCAGCTCTCTCCACCCCATGCATAATTTTATAAACCTCTATCATATACCCCCTTAGTCATCTTTTTCCTAAACTGAAAAGTCTTGGAATCTTCAGCCTTTCCTCACAGGGAAGATGCTTCAACCCCTTAATCATCTTTTTGCCTTCGTCTGTACTTTTTCCAGGGTTGCAATGTCCTTTTTGAGATACATGGACCAGAACCGTACATAGGGTCTGGTCACATGCAGAATTAGCCGCGTGATGGGGATGAATGCCAGACAGATTTTATTGGCACAATCACACAGGAACATCTGGCAAGCATCCCAAACCCATTGGCAACCCATATCAGTCAGCCAAAGAAGTGGAGTAAAAAGATACTTGGGAAAGTGCAGTATTTCCCAGAAAACGCGGGGTGTGGGTGTGCGTTAGATCGCAGAAGTGCTAGTATCTTGTTGCATCTGGTGCCTGTCTGCATCCCATCTCACACCAGATTTTTTTTTAAGCTTCCTTTGTCATGTGCTTCCGTGGTCATGTGCATGAGGGAACTCCAGCTTGGGGGAAAAAAACACACGCCTGTTGGGATGCAGCAGCTTGCAATCACCACACGTGTGATCACGCCATGCCGCTTCTCCCCCTCCCCCCTTTGCCATGCTTCACCATCAACATGTGATCGGCGGCAGATGGCCTAAGCACGAAGCCTCAGGGGAATTTCTGATTGTGCTACTGTGCTTCATTTTGCTCCAGGGCAAAAAACCTCACTTCCCCCCTGGATTATCTCACTCATGTGACCAGGACCACAGTATTCTAAATGAGGCTGCACCATAAATTTATACAGGGGCATTATAATATCAGCTATTTGATTCTCATTCCATTTCCTAATAATCTGTAACACAGAATTTGCCTTTTTCATCACAGCAGCACACTGAGTTGACTCTTTCATTGAGCTATCCACTATGACCCCAAGATCTTTTTCCCTCTCAGTCACAGCAAATTCAGACCCCATTAGCCTATACTTGAAGCTGGGATTTTTTTTATCCCAGTGTGCATCACGTTACATTTACTAATACTGAACTTCATTTGCCACATTGTTGCCCACTCACCTTCTCAGAGTTCTTCTCAGTCAGCCTTGTTTTTTTTTTAAACTACCCCAGAAAGGGGTAGAATTTTATTAAAGATTTTCCAAAAACATACAAACATTGAAGACAAACCAACATAAAATAGGGGTAATTCTTCTCAGATAATACAATTCTCATGCCACCCTTTATCCTAATACATATTCAAATGATATGAGTAACTGAAGCTAAAGTTCTAATAAACTGGGCTATGTATACAAATCTATTTCTCCATATATTTGCAGCTATCTACCTTTGTAACTATTATACCAAGTATAAAATCAAGACCAAGCATTCTGGAATGTAGAGTCTTGTAATCCTTTCGTCAGTAAAGTCAATTTATCCAACTCAGCCACTTCCAACAGTTTATCTATATATTCTTGTTTCGTAGGGACCTCAGTTGATTTCCAGTACTTTGCATATAAAATCCTTGCAGTTATAGTAAAGTACATAATCAAATAGTGGTCATCTTTTTTAGTTGCATCCGGCAAGATATTTAACAGTATAGAAGTATCTAGTACTTTTTGTATCAATTCATGCACCCACACCCAATATTTTCTGTTCATTTCACAATACCACCACATATGGTAAAAAGATCCCACCCTATTCATACACTTCCAACACTTATTTGAGCAATTGTTGTCAAATTTCGCTAATATTTCTGGTGTTACATACCACCTGTAAAACATTTTATACAAATTTTCTATATAAGCAACAGATTTTGTAATTTTTATATCCTTCTTACACAATTGCTCCCATTGTTCTAAATCAATATTATGCCCTATATTTTGTGCCCATTGAATCATATTATTTTTAACTACTTCCTCAACCATCAATTCATTAAGCAGGAAGGTATACATTTTTAAAATAATTTTTTGCTCTGTTGCAATAATAATCTTTTCAATCTCCAACAAGTTATCATAGAAGCCTAATTTCTTGTCCTTAGTGTATCTACATTCTATCTGTGCTTCACCATGATAAATCCGGCAAAGGCTTAAAATTATAGTTAGAATCCAGCGTGTCCTGGTATCTTCTTGGAATCTCTTCCTCATAAAGTTGATAATGTAAAGGCTTCTAAGGGCGCAATCAATTTGAATAAAATTGCTTGTAAGTTATTTCCCAGACTTTCAGCAAGGAAGCTCGCAACCAGTGTTGTTTAAGATTTTTATATGAGTTTGCTTTTCTGTATCATAGAAACGCACGCCATCCAAGCATCAAATCATGGCCTTCTAACTTCAAAATTCTCTGGTCATCTAACATAATCCATTCTTTAATCCAAGCGAGGACTGCTGCTCTGTAATATAAAAGCCAATTGGATAGCGCGAAGCCTCCCCTTTCTTTACCATCTTGTACGGCTTTCAGTCTTATTCTGGGGTGTTTCCCTTGCCAAGTATATCTCAAAATCAGCTGATCCAGGTCTTTGAAAAAATATGGTTTTGTAAAATGGGAATTGTCTGGAAGAGAAAAATCCACCTTGGAAGCTCATTCATTTTAATTAAAGTAATTTGTCCCATTAAAGAAATTTGGAGATTTTTCCATTTTTCTAAATCTTGTTTAGTTGTCTTAAACAGTTCTTTATAATTATTCTCTTGTAAGGCACTACATTTGTTTCTCATAATAATTCCTAGATATTTTATTTTCTCTTGTACTTGAAATTTCAATTCTTCTTGCAATCTCGTCATGTTCTCTGGTCATGTTTTTAGTCAAGATCTTGGTTTTATTGATATTAGACCTGCTACTTGTCCGTATTCCTGGAGCTTCTCCTTCAAAATAGATATGATGTCTAGAGGATTCTCCAGAATGAACACTAAATCATCCGCGAATGCCAGTAGTTTAAATTCTTCTCCCCTCAGCTTAAATCCAGTAATTTGTTTTTCACTTCTTATAGTTTCATTAAGTATTTCCAGCACAAAAATAAATAGTAAAAGTGAAAGAGGGCAATCTTGTCTTGTTCCTTTTTGAAAAGGGAGCGGTGGCGCAGGTGGTAAATCACCTGCTATAACAGCAAAGAACGAACAGCCACTATGGTTGTTCGAGTCCCACCGCGACCGGGGTGAGCTCCCGGTCCTCGTCCCAGCTCCCGCCCACCCAGCGGTTCGAAAGCATGCAAAAAAAAAAAAGCAAGTAGATAAATGGGTACCTGCCTGTAGGAAAGGCGGGGGGCACCCTCCCTCCCGGGGGTGTGTAGCAGTGGCAGCGGCGGCGGCGGAGAACATCGGCAGCAGCGGTGATGGCGGCGGCGGCGGCAGGCAGGACGGCGAACCTGGTGGGCGGAGCCGTGGAGCCATGGGCAGAGCCGCGGGCGACGTAACGGCGCGACACAAGTCTGTGGACACGGAGCCGAGGCCGGCGCGGGCCTGAGCGGTGGAAGGAGGCCAGCCGCAGAAGTCCCCTGGCCCAGGAGGCGAAGATCTACGTCGGGGACTCGAGGGTGCACCAAGGCTGCAGCAGGCCTCTACGCCTGGAGCCCCGCCGGGAAGAACAGGAAGCCCTGCTCAGGGTGCCGATAGGAAGTCCCTCTCCCATTTCATTGTGGCCCTAGGTAGGAAGAACTATATATATATATATATATATATATATATATATATATATATATATATATATATATATATATATACTATGTAAACCGCTCTGAGACCCCTCGGGGTCTGAGCGGTATATAAATTGAATTAATAAATAAATAAAATAAATAAATAATATCTATGTTCTGAGTCCGTTCACCATTAAATGCAACTACTGCTTTTTGTTTTCTATAAATGGCTTCAACCATCTTAACAAAATCAGGCCCACCTGAGCCATTTTCAATGTCTCAATTAAAAAGATCCAATTAACATTATCAAATGCCTTCTCGGCATCTAAGAAAATCAATGCCAGTTGCTTTTCTGGATGAGCTTCATAGTATTCTATAACATCTGTGATGCATCTTAAATTGTTCTTTATTTGTCTTTTGGGCAAAAATCCAGCTTGGTCTTTGTGGATTGTGTCAATATTTTTTAAAAAATCTCACAGCTATTACAGAGGCAAAAATCTTATAGTCCACATTTATAAAGGAGATTGGTCTATAATTTTTAATTTCCTTTTCCTCTGAGTCTTGTTTATGTATCAAGGAGATTATTGCTTCATTTCATGAATCTGGTACCTCTCCATTAGCCATAATATTGTTACAAACTTCTTTCAGCGGAATCAATAATTGTTCTTCAAATGTAGAATAAAATTCTATCAGCAGCCCATCCGATCCTGGTGTTTTACCTTTATTTTGACGTCTCACAGTTTCCACCAGTTCTACCATACCAATTGGCTGATTCAGTATTTTCCTTTGATCTTCTGTACACTCCCTTGGTTTATGTTGTTCTAAATAGTTTTTTATATGTTCTGGGTTCAAATCAGTTTTTTTGTAAAGCTCTTTATAAAACTCTTCTACAATATTTTTTCATTTGAATTTTACAAGTTTCTGTCCCATCTCCTTTCTTTAAAGCCTTTATATAAGATTTTTCTCTTTGTTTACGTATTTTATATGCTAGCCACCTTGTTGGTTTGTTAGTGTTCTCAAAAAAGTTTTGTTTAGCAAACAACAGTTTTTTAGCTAATTCTTGTGAGAGCAAGCAATTCATTTTATGTTGTAATAATTTGAGTTTACTTTTCGTATTCAAAAATGTTGGATCCTCCATCAACTTTCCTTATTGATTCTAAACTTCTTTCTTGAGGTTAGCATATTCTTGTCTCCTTTGTTTGTTTATTCTAGCTGCTTCATTTATTATGCAGCCTCTGGAAAAGGCTTTACAGGTGTCCCAGACCAAATCTATAGGCATATTTGGATATAAATTTTCTACAAAAAACAATTTAAGCTCTTCCTTCATTTTGTTGACACATTTTCCATTTTTCAAGGGTGATGTTTTTAAGTCCATCTATTTCTAGACTTAGCTTCTTGTAATTCCACAGTTATAGGCATATGATCTGCATAAGTTCCAGCTTCAATCTCTGCTTCTAGTAGATCTTTAATGACCCTAGTAGACATCCAACACATATCTATCCTTGACCAAGAGTCATGTCTGGGTAAAAAGAAAGTATATTGTTGTTTCATGGGATTTCTTACCCTCCAAACATCCACCAACCCTAACTCTTCAAAGAGTTGATGCAATGCGGGAGGGAAATCATTCCTGCCTTTCTTCCTTTCCTTTCCTTTCCTTTCCTTTCCTTTCCTTTCCTTTCCTTTCCTTTCCTTTCCTTTCCTTTCCTTTCCTTTCCTTTCCTTTCCTTTCCTTTCCTTTCCTTTCCTTTCCTTTCCTTCCTTTCCTTTCCTTTTTTTTTTTTGAGCAAATTTGTTTTCCTGTCCTCTTTTTTGTCAAAAACTGCATTGAAATCTCCTATAATGCAAATCTCTTGGAAGTCTTGCTTGACGATTACATTCTATAGTCCCCTATAATTTTTTTCTTGATGTTGATTTGGAGCATATATGTTTACTATCAGCATTCTTTCCATTTGTCTTTGTACTGAAACCATCAACATTCTTCCATCCTGTGATTTATAAATTTGTTCCGGTTGTAAATGCTCCTTTACAAATGTAGCTATCCCTCTTTTCTTCTTCTCTTTGTCCGATTCTACAAATACTCTGCCTAAACCTTTAACTTGCATGTATTTCTCATCCCTTTTTTAATATGTGTTTCTTGAAGACATGTGATATCCAAGTTTTGTTTTCTAAGTTGATGGAATATCCTCCTCCTTTTCTGTGGGCCATTTAAACCATTCACCGAAACAATTTTCATTTTCCCTTTATCCATCTTGATTCTGTTTCTGTTGCTCCTGTTTTCCTTTTTGTATTGTCTCGTGGTGACTAGGGTTATTCTTGTCATTCCTAGTTTCCTTAGAGGTCTCTGAGATTTAGCAAACGGGGTAGCCGCTACTCTTACATCTTCTTCTCTCTCCTCTTCTTCTCCCTCTTCCTTTTCCTCTTGTTCTGTTAATAACTCATCTCCATAGATTTTTAGGAAGTCTTCTGCCTTAAAAATTGATGTTTCTTGCCTTTGTAAGTAAAGATCAGACCTTCAAGTAGCAACCACCTATAGTTTATAGTATTATCTCTTAAAAGTGTTGTCAGGTGTATGTATTCTCTGCTCTTCTCTCTAACTCTCCAGGGGATTTCCTTTAGTATGTTGATTTCAGTCTCTTCCATCCTCAATGGTACTGCATTCACTTCTCTTAAGATCTTATCTCTGACTGCCCTTTTATGAAAGTGTACATGTACTTCTCTTGATGCTTGAAATCTCCTCATATAGGCCAAGTTCATTCTAAAAACAGTATCAGTTTCTTGACTGATCTTATACTCATCATCCATGTTCATATGTTTGGCTATCATTTTTGTCATTTTTGTGAATAAGTCTTCATTCTGTTCCTCAGGTATATTTTGAAATCTCAGCACAAATGCCGCTTTCTCAATTTGAAGTCTCATAACATCTTGCTCCAGAGTAGACTGCCTCATGTCTGTATCTCTAATCTTGGTCTCCATCTCCTTTGTCTTAATTTCTATTTTTATGTAGTTTTATTCAATTCACTGATCTTTTGAGTATTATCTGTTGTTTCTGGAGTGCTTGTAAACTTGTGGAGAACTTTTCAGTTATCTCTTTCATTGCAATTTTGATGGGGTCCACTGCTTCAGTGACTGAGTTTTGTACCTCTTTCATCGTGGTTTTAATTGGATCAATTGCTTTGGTTATTGAATTCTGGATTGTTGCCTGTACCAATGCCTGCATCTCCTTCTGTGCGGTTGCTGAAAGTTTTGCACTAGCAGAGCCAGACACGTCTGGTGAAGAGATTGGCATTTTAACTGGTTTCATCTGACTTGCTTGACCTGCTTTCTCCATCCTGACTTGACCAAAGCATATCCAAATTTTTTCAAATTTTGGCAAAATGCCAAAAAAATTCTGCCACTTTAGTTTCACACTTTATTTTCCTCTTCCTGGGGTTGTTTTGGAACACCAGGGAGCTCTGGTTGTCTTCCCAGATTTTATTTTGTCAACTAAGATGTTGTTTGGGTTTATCTGCAGCAGAAATTTGTGGCTGCAACCACCAACTTGTGTCAAAATTCCAAAGGTGCCCACAGGCTCTAAAAGTTTGGGGACTCCTGTCTTAGCAGACACTTGCTCTCTCAAATAAGTTGGCATTCTCCATTTAACAGTGGTATGAAGTTTTCAGGTTTAGAGAAAAGAAAAATAATTATTTCAAAGCCGAGGTGGGCCTCGGGATCCATCTCACTTCAACCAGTGATAATGCTGGCAGTGGTGTTGATTAAGGATTAACAAGATGTTATAGGTAGGCTGGTGGTTACATAGCAGGGCAACACAAGCAAGGATAGGCTCAGAGTATCCATCTCGGAAGACTGGTATCCTTGCCAGGCCTCTTGAGATGTTACTCTGTGAAATGAATTCCTGGTCATCACATTTCTGCACAGTACCTGAGAATTGCCTAGCTTTTGTAACAGTTGCTGTGCCCTAGTTCCAAACAACTGGCAGCACCTGTCTGTGGGATGATTTCCTCCAGGCAAGCTGATTACTGCCCTCAGTGTTATCATATGCCCTACTAGTTGTTGTTGTTCAGTCGCACAGTAGAGTCCGACTCTTCGTGACCCCATGGACCAGATTACGCCAGGCACTCCTGTCTTCCGCTGTCCGCTGAAGTTTGCTCAATTTCATGTTCATTGCATCTATGACACTGTCTAAACATCTCATCCTTTGCCATCCCCTTCTTCTTTGACCTTCAATCTTTCCCAGGATCAGGGTCTTCTCCAGTGAATGCTCCCTTCTCATTTGGTGGCCAAAGTATTTGAGCTTCAACTTCAGGATCGGGCCTTCCAGGAAAAAGTTGATTTCTTTTAGGATTGAATGATTTGATCTCCTTGCAGTCCAAGGGACTCTCAAGAGTCTTCTCCAGCACCATAGTTCAAAAGAATCTATTCTTCGGTGCTCGGCCTTCCTTATAGTCCAACTCTCGCAGCCATACATTACTACGGGGAATACCATTGCTTTGACCATGCGGACTTTTGTTGGCAGGGTGATGTCTCTGCTTTTTATCATGCTGTTTAGGTTTGCCATTGCTTTCCTTCCAAGGAGCAGGCGTCTTTTAATTTCATGGCTGCAGTCACCATCTGCAGTGATCTGGGATCCCAGGAACGTGAAGTCTGTCACTACTTCTATGACTTCCCCTTCTATTTGCCAAGGAGTGATGGGGCTGGATGCCATGATCTTAGTTTTTTTGATGCTGAGCATCAAGCCCACTTTTGTGCTCTCCTCTTTCACCTTGAGCAAGAGGCTCGTTAGGTCCTCTTCACTTTCTGTCATCAGAGTGGTATCGTCTGCATATCTGAGGTTATTGATCTTTCCCCCAGCAATCTTAACTCCAGCTTGTGATTCATCCAGGCCAGCATTTTGCATGATGTACTCGGCATATAAATTAAATAAGCAAGGTGACAATATACATCCTTGTCGTACTTCTTTTCCTATGCTAAACCAATCAGTTGTTCCATATCCGGTTCTAACTGTTGCTTCTTGACCCTTATAAAGGTTTCTCAGGAGACATGTGAGGTGGTCTGGTACTCCCATCTCTTTAAGAACCTGCCATAGTTTATTGTGATCCACACAATCAAAGGCTTTAGCATAGTCAATGAAGCAGAAGTAGATGTTTTTCTGGTACTCTCTTGCTTTCTCCATAATCCAGCGAATGTTGGCAATTTGATCTCTAGTTCCTCTACCTCTTCGAAACCCAGCTTGTACTTCTGGCAGTTCTCTATCCACATACTGTTGGAGCCTAGCTTGTTAGTAATGCTTTCTAAGGCCTATTTAACTTCGCTTTCCAGGATGTCTGGCTCGAGGTCACTGATTATACTGTCGTGGTTGTCAAGGACATCGAGGTCCTTCTTGTATAGTTCTTCTGTGTATTCTTGCCATCTTTTCCTAATCTCTTCTGCGTCTGTTAGGTCCCTACCGTTTTTGTCCTTTATCATGGCCAGCTTTGCATGGAACGTTCCCTTGATTTCTCCAATTTTCTTGAAGAAATCTCTAGTCCTTCCCAATCTATTGTTTTCCTCTATTACTTTGCATTGTTCATTCAGGAAAGCCTCCTTATCTCTCCTTGCTGTTCTCTGGAAATCTGCATTCAGTTGGGCAAATCTTTCCTTTTCACCATTGCCTTTAGCTTTCCTTCTTTCCTCTGCTATGGGTAAAGCCTCATCAGACAGCCACTTTGCTTTTTTGCATTTCTTTTTCTTTGGGATGGCAGTATTGCTGCCTCCTTTACAATGTCACGGACCTCTGTCCATAGTTCTTCAGGCACTCTGTCTATCAAATCTAGTCCCTTAAACCTATTCTTCACCTCTACTGTATATTCATCGGGGATACGATCTAGGTCAAATCTGAATGGCCTAGTGGTTTTCCCAACTTTCTTCAATTTAAGTCTGAATTTTGCAATGAGTAGCTCATGATCTGAGCCACAGTCAGCTCCAAGTCTTGTTTTTACTGACTGGATAGAGCTTCTCCATCTTTGACTGCAAATTATATAGTCAATCTGATTTCGGTGTTGCCCATCTGGTGATGTCCATGTGTAGAGACGCCTCTTAGGTTGTTGGAAGAGAGTGTTCGCTATGACCAACGTGTTTTCTTGACAAAACTATGTTAGCCTTTGCCCTGCTTCATTTTTTTCTCCAAGGCCAAACTTGTCTGTTATTCCAGTTACCTTTTGATTTCCTGCTTTAGCATTCCAGTCCCCTATGATGAGGAGGACAACATTTTTTGGTGTTAGTTCTATGAGCTGTTGTAGGTCTTCATAGAACTGGTCCACTTCAGCCTCTTCTGCATCAGTGGTTGGGGCATAGACTTGGATTACTGTGATGTTGAATGGTTTGCCTTGGATTTGGACCGAGACCATCCTGTCATTTTTGAGATTGTATTCCAATACTGCCTTTCTCACTCTCTTGTTGACTATAAAGGCCACACCATCTTTTCTACGGGATTCCTGGCCACAGTAGTAGATATAATGGTCTTCTGAGTTAAATTTGCCCATTCCTGTCCACTTTAGTTCACTGATTCCCAAGATGTCGATGTTCATTCTTGCCATCTCATTTTTGACCACGTCAAGCTTACCTTGATTCATAGATTTTACATTTCAGGTTCCTATGCAGTACTATTCTTTGCAGCTTCGGACTTTCCTTTCACCGTCAGACACATCCACAACTGAGCCTCCTTTCGGCTTTGGCCCAGCCGCTTCACTCTTTCTGGGGTTACTCGTACTTGCCCTCTGCTCTTCCCCAGTAGCATATTGGACACCTTCTGACCTGAGGGGCTCATCTTCTGGTGTCATATCTTTTAGCCATGGGGTTTTCTTGGCAAAGATACTGGAGTGGGTTGCCATTTCCTTCTCCAGGGGGATCACGCTTGGTCTGAGCTCTCTGCTGTGGCCTGTCCGTCCTGGGTGGCCCTCCATGGCATAGCCCACAGCCTCATTGAACCACGCAAGCCCCCTCGCCACGACAAGGCAGTGATCCATGAGGGAGTGCCCTACTAGAGATGAGGCTAATTGCCACAAATAGTGGGAATTCATGGGGTTCTGTAACAATTTACTGCCTCCTCACCATACAGTGATCTTCTACATGTAAACCAACTATACAGTCTATATGCTACCCAGGTATAGAGTTCCCACAATGTTGAATGAACCAGCCCTTACTTCAGCCTTCAAACTCCTTCCATTATCCAACATAGAAGTGGAACCTCATTCTTACATTATTTTATGGTGTTGCAACTTTGGTTTTTATAGGTAAGCCAAGAATTTTTGTTTCCCTTAATGCACACCTTGAGTTGCTTCCCAGCCTATGCTGCTGTTCTAACCACTAAGCCATTCTGGCTCTCAAGATGGATATTATTTTGAGAGAGGTAGTATTTCACTGAGGCATGTGATTTGTAGGAGCAGTGTTTATCATGAAATGAAAAATATATTATGAAAGCTTTGCGCTCTTGCTGCACCTTTTTTTTTCTAAAATGGAAGAGCTGAAAGAGGATTTTCAGCCTCTCTAGGGACAATCTGTTTTCATCTCAGTGAAATATTTTTCAGTCCCCACGGAGCCTGACCTGTTTCCCTCAAAGAGGAAAGTTGTTCTGCTAGAATATGTTTCTGTCATGCTTCTTTCAACTCATCACCCAAGTTGCCAAGTGTAAATGCTTTCCTCAGCCATTGTTCCATCTGCCACAGAGAGCACATGGAAATATAAGCAACAACTCATGGTCAGCTTCAAAGATAAATATCTGGTTTCTCTATGAGAATGGCAGGAAAATTGTTTCCGAACAATTCAGTGTGTTCCATAGAGGAAAAAGGAAAGCAATTTTTGTTCTAGATTGTCATGGCAACTAAATTAGCTTCAAACAGCAACTGACATTTTTGGTTAAGATGCTAAAGGATGCCTCTTCAGCTCTACATAATAGTGTATATTGTGAAACATCACATAACAGAAATCAATAGTTTCTTTGCATAAACCAACCAACACCACCACTCCCCATTTCTGTCTCAGTGTGAACATTTTTCCACAGTATGCATTTTAAGCTCTCTTTTTCTTATTGTCCAAATAATTACAATTACTACCTTGACATCAAACTTTTGAATACATATGTTAGTATGTTCCAGACAGATTAATATATGTAATTCCGAATAGGGTCATAAAGTATGGATTAATCAATCAGCCAAATGGATCTAGAGACAAATGAGAGGGTTTCTCTGTGGACCTGAAGAAAGTCCTGTGTTTCCAGAAAAATCTGAATATCAAGGGATTTAAACTCCCAAAAATAATAGAAACAATACTTGTAGCTTTAAGAAAAGAATGCCCACTGGGCATTTCAAAGGTTGCTTTGCAATCACAGCAGTACTGGAGCCTTCCAAGCTATATTTAGGGGAGTAGGGATGGACTTGGAGGCCAAAACAGCCCTGGAAAAGGTCCTATCCCATCCCATAATTGGGCCTGGCCTGGCCCAGCAGCAGCCACCACTCAACTGGGACCAGCTCAGCAGGTTCCACTGCACAACTGGGACTGGCCTTTTCTTGGCCCAGCAGTGGGCAACAAACAACTGGGTCCAGTTTAACAGTGATAGTGGCCACCATGAAACAGGGCCCAACCTGCCCCCCCGTCACAGTGGCCACCACTCACCTTGGCCTAGCCCAGCCCTGGTAGCTACAGCACAACTTGTCCAGACTTTTCCCAGGCCTAGCCAGGCAGCTTAGCTTTGCCCAGTCCAGCCTAGTGTCAGTCACCACTTAACTGGTCCTGGTCTGGTGGCACCAACCATATAACTGGGCCAAACCCAGCTAGGCACAACTGGGCCTGGTCCACACCTGGCCTGGAGGTATCAAAAATGCCAGTGGGCCCAGATGGGAGCCCAGGAGTTTTAGCCACCATGCATCTTGGCCTGGACAGGGACAGATGGCTGCTGTGCATAGATGGCCAGTGTTTTCTTTTTTTCTTTCTTTTAAAAATATTTAAAATAAGTACAATGTTATCCAAAAAGGAAAAAAAAATGAACTTAATACAGCCATAATAGTCCTAAGTAATTAACAATCCTAAATAGGACTAGAGATCTCTTCAAGAAAATTGGAGAAATCAAGGGAACGTTCCATGCAAAGCTGGCCATGATAAAGGACAAAAATGGTAGGGACCTAACAGAAGCAGAAGAGATTAGGAAAAGATGGCAAGAATACACAGAAGAACTATACAAGAAGGACCTCGATGTCCTTGACAACCACGATGGTATAATCACTGACCTTGAGCCAGACATCCTGGAAAGCGAAGTTAAATGGGCCTTAGAAAGCATTACTAACAACAAAGCTAGTGGAGGTGATGGTATCCCAGCTGAGTTATTCAAAGTCTTAAAAGAAGATGCTGTTAAAGTGCTGCACTCAATTTGCCAACAAATTTGGAAAACACAGCAGTGGCCACAGGATTGGAAAAGGTCAGTTTACATTCCAATCCCAAAGAAGGGCAACGTCAAGGAATGTTCAAACTATCGCACAATTGCACTCATTTCACACGCTAGCAAGGTCATGCTCAAAATCCTACAAGCTAGGCTCCAACAGTACGTGGATAGAGAACTGCCAGAAGTACAAGCTGGGTTTCGAAGAGGTAGAGGAACTAGAGATCAAATTGCCAACATTCGCTGGATTATGGAGAAAGCAAGAGAATACCAGAAAAACATCTACTTCTGCTTCATTGACTATGCTAAAGCCTTTGATTGTGTGGATCACAATAAATTATGGCAGGTTCTTAAAGAGATGGGAGTACCAGACCACCTCATATGTCTCCTGAGAAACCTGTATAAGGGTCAAGAAGCAACAGTTAGAACCGGATATGGAACAACTGATTGGTTTAGCATAGGAAAAGGAGTACGACAAGGATGTATATTGTCACCTTGCTTATTTAATTTATATGCAGAGTACATCATGCGAAATGCTGGCCTGGATGAATCACAAGCTGGAGTTAAGATTGCTGGGGAAAAGATCAATAACCTCAGATATGCAGACGATACCACTCTGATGGCAGAAAGTGAAGAGGATCTAAAGAGCCTCTTGCTCAGGGTGAAAGAGGAGAGTGCAAAAGTGGGCTTGAAGCTCAACATCAAAAAAACTAAGATCATGGCATCTGGCCCCATCACTCCTTGGCAAATAGAAGGGGAAGTCGTAGAAGTAGTGACAGACTTCACGTTCCTAGGATCCCAGATCACTGCAGATGGTGACTGCAGCCATGAAATTAAAAGACGCCTGCTCCTTGGGAGGAAAGCGATGGCAAACCTAAACAGCATGATAAAAAGCAGAGACATCACCTTGCCAACAAAAGTCCGCATGGTCAAAGCAATGGTATTCCCCGTAGTAATGTATGGCTGCGAGAGTTGGACTATAAGGAAGGCCGAGCGCCGAAGAATAGATTCTTTTGAACTATGGTGCTGGAGAAGACTCTTGAGAGTCCCTTGGACTGCAAGGAGATCAAATCAGTCAATCCTAAAAGAAATCAACCCTGACTGTTCCCTGGAAGGCCAGATCCTGAAGCTGAAGCTCAAATACTTTGGCCACCAAATGAGAAGGGAGCATTCACTGGAGAAGACCCTGATGCTGGGAAAGATTGAAGGTCAAAGAAGAAGGGGACGGCAAAGAATGAGATGGTTAGACAGTGTCATCGATGCAGCGAACATGAAATTGAGCAAACTTCAGCGGACAGCGGAAGACAGGAGGGCCTGGCGTAATCTGGTCCATGGGGTCGCGAAGAGTCGGACTCGACTGTGCGACTGAACAACAACAACAACAACAAAATATGACACAAATAATGTAGCAACTCCCCCAAAAGTAAGCAAAAATAACATTAAACAGGATCAATGTATATGGTGTGTATCACTTTCTCCATCAAAACTTATGTCCATTCCTAACCTTCTAGTAAATAAATAAATAAATAAATAGGTAAGTTGCCAAAAATTTACTGTCTATTCTGAATAATTCCTTCACATACTACTAAGAATCACAAGCTTAGTCTGTTTGTACTTTATAAACAGAGACTACCTTTGTACAAATAATGAGAGCACTCATGTGTTTCCTTGTGTCAGCTGCACTTTTCTTCATTACCATGGTTTACCAGTGTTTCCTAAGCCAGATTTTGATAGACAGTAATGTCTTTTGTTTTCAATAGCCAAACTTTTGAAGGGAGAAGCTGACAGGGAGAAGGAAGGAAGGTAAGCTGAAGAAAGGGGGTGGGTTAGTAGGCTTGATGGTGGGTGCTAAGGTGAGAAAAAAGCAGGAAAAAGGGAGAGGCTATCATGTTAGAAATGGGGGAATTTAAATGGATTTTAGATTCTGTCCTACCTCACAGGGGTGGCTTGCAGAGAGTAGTTCCACAGGCTGACACTGCACCAAACAGGGCTTCTGAGCACTCTGAGAAAATATCCTCACAAAGGTTTGAGTTAACAGATGCAGCTTGTCACAGAGGGGAGGATCAGGCACTTTCTCAAGAGGCACATAATTTTATCTTGCAAGCACTCCACTACCCTCTCTCCCAGACCAAGGAGGTTCAAAGAAACAGGCTTTGGTCCAAAGCAGAATTTATTCAACAACAGATAACAAGCAATTCCACGCAGGCCCCCAGATTGTACCAGAGAGAAGAGACAAACACTCATAGAGACAGTATATTTACCTAGCAGAGCTAAGTTGCCACATAGAAGTATGCACTGCCAGGACAGGGTAACCCCTTCTGGAGGGAAGAGGTAACATTTTGCTGCTTGGAGTGCAGTCTTTTACACCATGTTACAGACAAGTGCCCTGTGGAGCCAGTGTGTGTCAGAATAATTATGCAACATTACATGTTCTGTTTATGTTGCAAGTGTCTCTGATATAACAGGTTGGACCATCCTTGGGTCTTTATCAGAACTTTAGAACCCTATGTCTTCATGAGGTGTTTCTTTAGGGTCCTTGTTCTCTTAGCAAAAAAACTGACCTTCAGAGTTGATAAGCCTGCCCTCCCTACTATCTCCCAGCCAGTGTTATAGATATATAGTTTCTGAGAGAGAGAGGCAGACATTTGCTTCTTAAAAAGACAGAGAAGGTATAAAGGTCCTAAAATGGCTTTGCTTTGGATAATTCAAAAAAGCCTAGAAAATGTGGGGGGAAACTCAAAATGCAGTGATTGCTTTCATTTCTAACAGTGGGAGCTAGCAGACAAGGGAAAGATGAAATAGTGATGGAGGGGATACATGGGAAGTGAGATGACCATTGCAAGTCCTTGCATGTCCCCACTTGTTTACTTCCTAATAGTTATGTAGCTGAAGACATTAATCACTGAGTTCAGATTGCTAACCTAAGTGACTCCAATCTGAGATGAGTTTTACAACCTAAGCTTTTTTTCTTAGATATTGATTGCATTCCAAACAGAAGAATCAACTTTTCTCCATTACCCATATACTTATCTGCTTAATAGATGAAGAAGAAGAAGAAGAGATTGGATTTATCCCTTCCTCACAACAGACACCTTGTGAGGTAGGTGGGGCTGAGAGAGCTCTTTTGAGAACTGCCCTTGAGAGAACAGCTCTGAAACAACTTGGGACTGACCCAAGGTCACATCAGCAACTGCATGTGGAGGAGTGGAGAATCAAACCTGGTTCTCCCAGATTAGAGCCTGCACTCCTAATCACTACACCAAACTGGCTCTCAACAGAACAGAATAATAGAGTTGGAAGGGGCCATAGAAGCCATCTAGTCCAATCTCTTGCTCAATACAGGATCAGCCTAAAGCATCCCTGTCAAGTGTTTGTCCAGCCACTGCTTTAAGATTCTCAGTGAGGGGGAGTTCACCACCTTCCTAGGCAGCCAGTTCCATTGCGGAACTACTCTTACTGTAAAAAATTTTTCCTAACATCCAGCTGTTACCTTTCCACCTGTCATTTTAATCCATTATTCTGAATCCTATCCTCTGCTGCCAACAGGAACAGCTGCATGCCCTCCTCTATGTGATAGCCTTTCACATACTTAAAGAGAGCAATCATGTCCCCCTTCAACCTTCCCTTCTCCAGACTGAACATTCCCAAGTCCCTCAGCCTTTCTTAATAGGGCTTGGTCTCCTGGCCCCTGGTCATCTTCATCACTCTCCTCTGCACCCACTTCATTTGGTCCACATCCTTTTTGGAGGCTTTCTGAACTGCACACAGTACTTCAAGTGCGGCCTGACCAATGCGGTGTACAGCAGGGCTATGACATCTTGTAATTTGGATGTTGATACACCCCAAGACTGCATTAACCTTTTTTGCCACTGCATCATAATGACTGCTGATATTTAGCTTACAGTCCACCATCATATTTGCACAATGCTAGTGTTCAGCTAAGCTCTCACACATGTTACTTTTAAACCAAACTCTGTTCCTTCCATATGGCTGGTCCAGATAAACCAATCCAGATACAAGAGGTAAGTGTAGCAGTTGCCCAAAAGTTGTGCAAGGTTGAATGGGGAAGGGTTGTCAGGTTAGAGAGGCAGGGTTGTCAGGTTAGAGAGGAAGGAGGAAATAATGCTATGGGAGAAAACCATTTGGCTAGGGCTAGGGCAGAAGCTAAGAGATGCAGCAGATAGAAAGACATGGAGGATCAAGTCAGGTAGGGAAGCAAAATGGGAGAAACTTGTGTTTCTTGACAAGGAGGTCCAATGATTTCAGTGCCAGCCATGATAAGGCTGAAGAGCAGAATCTATTACAAAACTGGAGGGCTTGTAAGTCCTGGATTTACCTGGACCTGAATAGTGGAAACAGTGCTATTGACCAAAATTGGTGCAAAACTGGGATCCGCCATGTCACTGGGCCAAACTTCAAGATCAAGTTGCTCATTGTTGACTTTTGGCTTCCACTAAGATTTGTGGAACAATGGCTCCAAGACTCCACTGGTGAAACAGTCAGAATCCATGCTGTCATTGGATAATTTAGTCCTTCTGTTGTGTGGGTAATAGTAAGGAATACTTAGGTGATGTAATGGGAATGGTAGGTGTGTCTGGTTGCAAATAATTGTGTGAACCTGGGTCGCAGATCTGACTCAGACCTGTTGAGAGTGGTCAGGAGATGGGCCAATGGCTTTTCCCGGGTACTTGATTTCCCGGGTACTTGATTTCTAGAGACATCTACATTGTTAAAATTCTCAGAGGGTCAGTTATTGTCCAGCAAGCATAGGTCATTACTCGTTTCCAAGATGTGAGTAGTTTTTGGAGGATCACACAAATGAGTCCTGATTAATGTGCCCTTGGATTTGCAAAGCAGTCGTATTTCCTATTGAAAGCACCTGTGGAAATGCATGCCTTAATCAAAAGACTGTGACTTGATATCAAAAGACAGACGCATCCATACCTCTGGATGTTGCTAGGCCAGAGAATCTTCAGATTCAGGGTTCAGTGGAAGAGTATGTGGGGCAGAAGCTCTAGAATATTATCTTGATCTGCAACAAGGTGATGTTACTTAGCTCCATGCCATGAAAAGTGTGAACTGTAGATTTCTGTACATTAAACCTCTTTTAAAGGGAAAGGACAGCTTTTTTTCTGACCACTTGGCAACACTATTAGCATCTGTTTTCAGTATCATCTAAGTCTGCAGTCTTCTTGCCCAAGTTTGCATGTAAAGGTAAAGGTCTCCCTTGCTCAAAAGCCAGTTGAATCCGACTTTAGGGGGTGGTGTTCAGCTCTGTTTCCAAGCCGAAGAGCCAGCACTGTCTGAAGATGTTTCCATGGTCATGTGGCCAGCATGGTTAAACACCAAGGTGCACGGAACACTGTTACATTCCCACCGAAGTGGTACCTATTTATCTACTTGCAATTTCTTGCTTTCGAACTGCTAGGTTGGCAGTTTGCATACAAAACAACAAAACTGAAGCTATTAGAAAATCCAACATCCTTTGTTACTTAGCATATCTGCATTTAGGATGGATGCTGCAAATGAGAACGTGTGTGTTTCCTCCTGTACTGCACAAATCAGTTTGTGGAACAATTAAGGTGGGGCAGGGAGACTTTGCACAGTAGGAACAATTGCTCCAATTGAGGGAGGAAAAAACAAGAATCAAAATGTCCATTTAAGAAGCAGACCTAGAATGCGGATTATTCTTTTTCTGGAGAAAGTGAGAGCGGGGTGGGAAGCCTGGAGTTTCTTGATCTCTCTAGCCTTTCACAGAAAACAAATTAGCCACAAATGTGAAGAGTGTTAGCCAAGCTGCTTGTTTGGCACTGATCTTGTACAGTGCTCTTCGGTGTGTTACCTTTATCATGCTGAGACCTGCATAAAATGAAATGTCAGACTTTGATACCCTTCTAGTCACTCCAACAGTTTTATTTTTCTTGTCCCCTGATAGCATTCACAAATTTAATAACTGTCCTTTATCCTTAGATCTATTCTTTTCCAGCTTTCTATTCAGCTGCTTTCTCTGACGATTTGCAGGAAATTCCTCATCTTGCATATTCCGCAGCAGAAAGAAAAGGAAGACGAACAGAGAGAAGAGGATATTAGCCACCGTTTAGAAAAAGGATAAGGAGCAATCAGACCATATAAATGGCCAAATAGAGGGGAAAATTCATTGTTATTCTGTTGCATCGGCTGTAGTCTAGTTAGCTATTTGCTGCCTGAATTAATTGAGTAGTTCAAACTGAAAAGTTTATTATGAGTCCTATTATCTGTACTTCAAATTTTGTGGAAAAAATATAATTTATCCCTCATCAAAATATAATAAGGTTATTTGCCAGAAGTCGAGGATAATACCAGAACGATTTTGCAGCTGATTAAAATATATGATGATGAATTCTTGCTTCTCTGTTTTGATGCCTGGGATTATAATTAAGAATGACTTGGCAGGTCTTCACATGATCTCTAAATGACAATGACATTATCATCAATGCTGGGCTTTATTATACGGCTGTTATTCTCTGAATTTTTATAAGGCTGAATAAAGTGAAGTCACATTTTCATTAACAATGCTCCTTACCTAGGAAATCCACTAGAAATAAATGCCCTTGATAAGTATTAGGGACTCATCCTATGTAGTGAGGAGCACCTATCTTATTTCACACTTCAAAGGAAATATAAAGTCAAGCTGCCACTGGCTCAGAACTCTATGGCCCTTATGAAAAGATACGTGCAGACAATATTGCACTGTCACATGTATATGCATGCCTTTCTTTACTCAGGGATACAGACTATTGACTCTGTCAGTTTTAACACTATCAAAAGGGAATTACCTGTTCATCACTGCATAAGCAACTTATTTATTTATTTATTATTTCAATTTGTATCCAGCCTTGCTGGGCGAACTGGCTCAAGGTGACCAGTTCTTAGTCCAGTGTCAGGTGCAGCCCCAATGGCTGGATGTACAGGTTATAGGCTTGGATCCAGGCAGCTTTTTCACTCAGTCTCACCTAAGACTGCTCATCACTATCTCCTTCATTTCACATTATTTTTTGTCAATGCAGGTCCCATGGTACCCAGCATAACCTTTTTGGTGCTTAAGGGGGATAGTTTTTCTCCCAGTGGAAGTTGGTTGAATCCAATCCAATAGTTCCCAGAACTACACAAAGGGTTTTCTTTTTGCATGTGAAAGGGGAACACACATGTTTTGATCCATTCCAACCTGGCTTCAGGCCTGATTATGAAATGGCCTTATTTGCTTCTGTATGACATGTACCTGGAGATGGACAGAGGGAGTGCAACTGTGTTAATTCTCCTGGACCTCTCAACAGCTTTTGATATATCCTTCTGAATTACCTTTCAGAACTGGGACAGGGAGGCTTCAGGGAGGTTTCAAAGTGTGGTGCTTAGGAACTGCTGCTCTGCCCCTTGGCCTTTGCCCTATGGGGATCCCCAAGGTTCCATTTTGTCTCACCCTTGCTTTTCAACATGTAAAGCTGCTGGGAGAGATCTGGGCTGAGTTGCCACCAATATGTAGATGACACTCAGCTCTATCTCCTGCTACCAGCAGATACAAGGAGGCTGTAAAAAGTGTGAACAGGTGCCTGAAGGCAGTTTTGGAAAGGATGAGAGTTTACAAGGTGAAACTTAATCCTGACCAAATGGAGGCACTATTGGTTGGGTGATTGTCTGACCCATGAAATGGGTTATCTACTGTTCTGGATGGGAGTTTTCCTCCCCCTAAAGGAGCTGGTTTGTAGCTCCTGGACTGGAGCCATCTTTTGCATGTACAGGTTTCAGCAGTGGCCAGGAGTGCCTTTCAGCAGCTTCAGCAGATGAGCCAACTGCAGCCCTTCCTGGAGAGAAAAAAATCTTGCCATTGTGGTGCATGACTTATAACATCTAGATTAGATTACTGAGATGTGGTCTATACAGGGCTGTCCTTGAAGACTGTCCAGAGGGTAAAGCTGGTATAGAATGCTGTGACCAGAGTGTTGACTGGAGTGGGTCATAGTGACCATATAATTCCAGTCTTGTTCCACCTACACTGAGTTCCAATTTGTTCCTGGGCTCGATTTGAGGCACTGGAATTGACCTTTAAAGCCCTGCACAGCTTGGGACCAACACACCTTAAGGACTGCCTCCTCCCATATAAACCTATCTACACTCTGGGTCATCTTTGGAGGCTCTGCTTAGGTTGCTCCCACCATTTAAAAACAGATGGGTGGCAGCAACCAAAACAATGGCCTTTTTGGTTGTGGCACCAAATCTCCCTTCCCAGCGAGGTTCATCTGTTTCCCTCTGTCAGACCTCATAGGGTTGCTACTGGGAGGAAATGAAACAAGAGAGACCAGTATATTGCACCCAACCTCCTTAGAGACAGGTTGGGATTAAGAAAATGCACTACTTAAATAAATAAAAGGACAGTGATCTTATACTTCCAAGTAAAGGGAATCATGGAATCACAGAATCACGGAGTTGGAAGGTGCCATACAGGCCATCTAGTCCAACCCTCTGCTCAATGCAGAATCAGCCTAGAGCTGAGGTTTCAAACAAGAAGCCTGTGGGCCAGATCAGAACCTCGGAGGGCTCCAATCTGGCCCACGAGAACCTGGCTGTTTCCTTGTTCAGTTCTGCTGCTGCCATGTCACAGCTCACTTTACCAGACTCTCTCAATTACACAGGAGATATAGATAGGTAAACCTCTCCTGTGTGATTGAGAGTCTGGTAAAGCACTGCCTGAACCTCCTCCCCTTCCTCCTCCTCCTAGAGGAAGGGAAGGAATGAGCCAGAGTTCACTTCCTGGCCAGGCTGCCTCAATCCTACAGGAGACAAAGGGGAGGCTTTCTTCACTTCCACTGGCTGAGGTGCCTCCCTGAAGGGAGGGAGGGAACAAGGGAGAGCTTGCTTTGCTGGGCTGCTTCAATCACACGGGAGAAGTACTAAGCACCTTTAAGACCAACAAAGTTTTGTTCAAAGTATGACAATTTGTGTACCTTACTACAGTGTGTGTGTGTGTTTTGGTTTGTGTGTGTTTTGTTGGGTTCCTTATGCTCTCTCTTTCTCTGTGTGTGTTTTGTTGGGCTCCTGGGTGCAACTGGGCTCCCTCCCCCTTTTTACTGTATTCATGCCCTCATGATCCAATCTTTCTCAGTAAGAAAACAATGTGAACTGTTTTAGAGGAGGAATAACAACAAGCCAGGTAGGTGGATTAGGCTGAGTGTGTCCAGACCAAGTTCACCCAGCACATTTCCTTTGTAGGAAGTTGTAGTTATTTCTCAGCGGAAGAGTATAGTTTTGTAGACAAACACATGGCTTTCAGTCTGTGTCAGGATGCCCTCTCATGTTCTTTTTTTTATATATAATTTATTTATTTCCACATTTTCCACCATATTACAAGCATTACATTACTAACGATTTCATACAATTTTAGAGTCGTAGAATCTTTAACATGTCTTTACCAACACGAAGGAAATAAAACAGAAACATTATTTTATATTTTTGACATGTTTCTTGACCAGCACATGAAGCAACTTATGTACAAAAGCTTGCAATGCCCAGCCATTTCATGTTTTCCCCTGGGTCCTAGGGCTCAGAACACTGAGCATGAGACTTCTGTAATGAATGTCAATAAATCAAAAGTAGTTTTGCAGCTTACAGAAACACATCTGAACAGCATAATCAAGATTGCTACAGCACAGACATTTTGATGCAATAATTCAAAGTAAGAGGTGTCAGTTATCAGAGACTGTTAAATAGACAAAACATTGTAAGAGTGCTAATGTTTTAAGCATGTTTTATTTAGAGTTTAAAAATCTTTAATTGTGTTTGTCTGTGTCTTTTATAAAATTTATATCTCCGTTACCTGGCATTACATTCTATGACATACATGGCCCAGCCCAACAAGGTTTCATTTATGTCAGATTCAGCCCTCATAACAAATGAGTTCGACACCCCTGGCTTAGACCATCCCTGATAAGGAAGGGCAATTACACTTTTAATTCACTTCCAGGCATTATTGAGTGAGGGTGATGGTAGACAGCTCCCAAAGTATAACAGGACTGTCATTAAAGAGGCATTCATAGTCACAGGGGTTTGGGTGAGATAATGGTTTATCTCACTTGCTGCTAATCGTACAAGTTCATGTAGCCCCATCTCCCCACCTCAGTGTGTGGTTTGGGAGTGATCAGTACTCTGATTCTGCTCCACTACTTCCTTTGAATCAGTGCAAGGAGGCAACACCAGGGGAAAGCCTCAGCTTCAGCCCACTGTTAGACCTCCAGAGTAACTGGTTAGCCACTGTGTGAGACAGGATGCTGGACTAGATGGACCACTGGTCTGATCTAGAAGGGCTCTTCTTATGTTCTTATATTATTATGTTAAAGAAAGCAATCATAAACACGATCCTGGTCTGATTAAAAACATGATTTTTTAAAATGCCTTCATCTACCTCACTCATCTCAGAATGGAAGTAAACAGATTGGATATATATCCTACTACCCAGATCTAGAAAATAATCTTTTTGCCATCAAATAATCAAATTTATTTTTCAAAAGTGAAATTCACCTTTTCATCACAAAAATGAAACTTAACAGGAACCTAGCATATTAGACTAAGAATGTTTTGAAGCAAACTGTCCTGTCATGGAGACAATTAGGAGCTGGAAAGTAATCCCTTGGCATTCCGTATTTGATGCAATAGATAAGTATACAAAGGTATATCACTGTTACTATTTTTTTAAAAAAACATATTTCAGTATCCATTTCCTATAACACATTACCAGGAATGATCAACTGGAGCTTGTAAGATGATGAAACTATAATCTTTTCCCAACTATCAAGTGACTCTCCATACTGCTATTGCTCCTTCTACATCCTAAGCAAGGAAACATCAAAGCTTAGCATAACCAATAGGAGAACCATGGGAATGACTGCCAGTGGAATTAATTTTCTACTATTTCCCATTCTTAGCATGTGTTACTCAGATACTGAAACATAATATCATTTTATGTAGTTGTACAAATCCCAAGACTGGATACACTTCGTGTTACTTTTACCAATTATGACAAGCTTCACATTTTCATCAGAAAATGGATTTCATGCCGATTTGAGTGATGTTTTTTGTGGGGGGTGTCACTGTGTTAATATGAAATGGCTTTAGTCTAACCTTTCCTGCTACAAACTGTGTAATAAGACTTGTCCCCCCACTCCAAGGGAATTTATACAACTTGTATATTCTATTGCAGAGCAAGAAAACCTTTGTGAAGTCATTGCAGTTGGCCATGTGTGACGCCCTCCCTCGCTCGCGGGGGGGCGCCCTCTACTGCTGACGTGGAGAGAGTTCCTCCAGGTGCTGGTGCGACTTCCCTGCCCCGCCCCAGCTTTCCCGAGGGGCCAGAAGGGCAGGTATCGAAGTCTTTAGGAGGACAGGGTGATGGCCTCAGAGTCCAGGCGTTTCAAGGGGGTTTCTTCACCCCCCTTTGCCTGCTCAGGGTCTGGCCTCTAGAGCAGGCTGCTCTCAGGGACTTTTCCTCTCTCTCTTGGCCACCTCCCGTCCCAGCGAGCCCAGCATTCCTCCTCCCCAGACGTCTCCCCTTCCACTTCTTTTATTACCCCCTCCTCCCCCTCTGGCTCCTCCCCCACCAGGGCCCCGCCTCCCTTCAAGAGTGGGGACACCGTGTTGTCCTCTGCCTTCCAGTCTCCGAGCCCTGCACTGAAGTGCGGGCCGGACCGGTGCTGCCCCCTCCCTCTGCCTGCCCCTCCGGAGCAGCTAGGGGGGAAGATCTTTGCTCACGCTGTGGGCCAGGGCATGCTCGTCCCGCCCGCAGCTCACCGTGTACCACTTCCCCCGGCTCTGCTTCCTCCGTGGGCTGCCGTCTCCCACCGCCACCTCCCAGCCCCTCGCCACCAATGGTAGGTGTGTCCTTGGGGCTGGGGTCTGCTGCTGGGGCCACCCCCGGATCACTGCACTTACGTACACTGAGGCAGGGACCGGGGCCTCCAGCTGGTTCCTCCAGCTTGGGGCCATGCCCACCGGTGCCATCCCGGCCGCCGCCAGGACACCATGATAATGGAAATATATTCTTTCTGACCCTTCAGCAAATCACTGGCTCTCTCCTACCCCCAAGTTGTGGGTATCTAGAGGAATTTGACTATTTATATATGGCTCCTTGTCAGCATCATTTATTTTACTGGAGCTTCCCATGCCAGCATTAGGAGTCAGCATGGTCAATTGACCCAGAGCTTGGCTGGGGTATTTGCCTTTGGCCTATGCATTCCTACCAGGAAATGGGAAATCATCCGTGGTGCTCCTGTTACATCAAAAAGACTTGTGAAATTATCTCTTATTTCCTGATGGAAGGGATCCCTGAAGGAGGCAGTGAGAATGGCTGTCTCAGTGTGAGAGGTATGCTGTACTCCCTCCATGTGTCTCTCCCACTAAAACATGAAAAATTATTCCAAAGAGACCTGAAATATTACAGAAGGTCTTTGGCATGAATTCCAGTTCCATGGCTGACAAAACAGTGGTTGGAGTGAAGCAGGTTTCCTTTAGCCTGGGTTGATTTTAAAAACCCTGCTCTTTGAAAAAAAGATGCTCAGAATTTTACTGGTGGGGTTAACCGAAGAACTTCTGTATCTGTAGCTATTTTCTTTGTTCTCTGCAGTGAAAATACAGGCCAAGATAACATCCTGTGAATAATTTATTCACATTCTGACCCTTAAATTGTCAGATATACTGGGCTGAATGAAGTAGGTAGAAATTTTCTGCAGATAATGAATTCAATAGCAGTGGTTTTTCCTGCTTCTGTATGGCATGCAGGTCATAATAAAGAATGACTGAGTTTTCTTTAGCCTTGCCATTACTAACTCTTTTCTGTGTATATGAAATAGTTTATGATTAGGGATGGGCATGAGCCACAAAAATATGTCTCAATTTGGTTCATGGTCTGTGGGTGAACCACAAACCCCACAAACCCAGTCAGCACCCATGTGAACCAAACCAGGTTCATGAAGTTTGTGCCGAAACATCTGAGTCACAGGAGCAGCCTGTTAATCCCAGCTCAGCTGTTTAAAGGGGCTTTCTTATGCAGTTATCCCCAGGCTCAGCCATTTAAACCCCTGCTTTCTGCTTCCCGCAGCTTTCCATGGTGAGAAGAAAGCATTAGTTTAAATGGCTCCCCACCACTCAGCTGTAAACCCCAGTTATCTGCTCTTCACGAACCTCCATGAACTGCCATGAACTGCATCAATATTCATGAAAGTTCATGGCACTTCTTCAGTTTGCAAACTGGCAGACAGTAGAGGGCACCTTGCACAACAGACCTGAAAATCTGGAGCCAGCCTTGAGAACAGACCTGCACAACTGTTATTATGAAGCTGAAATGCGGCCAGCCAGTCAAGTTGTTTTTTTTTCCCCTGCCAGTTTTTGCAGAACTAGATGACAGTTATCACACTGTGGGGGGAGGGGGGCATGGTGAATCACAGACACAGCACCTCAACATCTGCTGGTGAAATCTACCAGTACCACAAGAAAATACATGCACAGCTGACTTGAGCTGTGTCCCATTATGGGTCCATGTAGCCTAGCAGTATCTGGTTTGTCCAACAGCAATTTCCTGAGGCCTCAGGCAAAGATCTTCTACCATCATGGCCTGATGGATAACAAAACTGAGAACTGAATCCAGGCCTGTGTCCATGTTGAGCACTCATATTGCTCTCTCAGCTGTGCCTCACCCTTGCTTCAAAGCTAGCAGACCACCTGTTTGGAAAGAAATCTGTTCCAGTTATCACTCTTTTTCTGTACAAGATTAATAATAAAATAATCTCCTTATACCTTAACATTATTGCTTAAATACCTGAAGAACAATTTGTCTTCTTTGCCAGAACTGAATTCATTTGTCTTCATCCCCCCACACCCACTAATTCCTTTAAATTGACAGTTGTATTATAGATTTAGCCAATCTTGCATTTTTTCTCAGATAAAAAGAATATGCATTGTAAATTAATGCTTTCTAGCTTCAGATAATCAAAATCCAGGGATTGGACAGTTGAGCAACTGAATAATCAATTTGGAATTACATTATTTCATGGGGAGGGGTTGTTTGTTTACTCTTCACTGGAGACATTCTTATCTAAATAAGAAGTCCTCCTGAGAATGCCAGTTTGGGATAGTTATTGGTTTAGTATAATTTGCAGTATATGAATGTGAGCATGTTCATTTGCCTTTGAAACATGAATGAAACTATCAATATATCAAATTTACTAGAAACAACCTAAATGAGGAGAGTTTATTATATAAAATCAATGGATAGTTCAGTTATGGATAAATAGAACAGGTATTTATTTAATTCAAGCTTTATCACACTATTCATTGAATTGGATAGAATAGTTTTAAATCACAAGACCCTCAGGCATTTTAGAAAACAATTTGGCCATTTAAAAATATTGCAAGGGTGTAGGGAGCAGGCGATGCGATCAGCTGTAGTGCTGGCAGACCACACCGCGGCTGTGCATCCTGCTGCCCCTCTCACCCTATCAGCGGTGGACACCTTGTACTGCACTGTCCGTCCAATCCCCTCTGTACACGTTGCCCTCTGACCTATAAATAAAGCAGCGCTCCTAAGTCGGGAGGTCAGCTTTCGCCACACTCGTCTCGTCTCGTTTCTTCCCGACAAGTGGTGACCCCGACGTGATTCCTGGCGCCTCCCTGCTTGCCCGACTGTGATAGTCTACGGTGCACCTCAGCTTCGGCTCCCTTTTTTCAGGTAAGTATGGGGGAATCATTGTCCAAAGAGCAGATTGAGCATGCGACAGAACTGGCGGCGCTGATAAAAACCATGGCCCGCGACGAGACGGTGTCAGCAAAAGAGATCCAAGAGCTTCTCCGAGAGGTGGATTGCCAATGTCCTTGGTATCCCCTCCGGGGTAGCTTAAAGCCGCAGGATTGGGAAAAAATAGGGCGGGAACTTAAGGGCGAACCCCGGGCCCCCATAAACCTTCTGTTAACCTGGCAGAAGGCCTTTGCGGCGGTCTGTGCATTCTCCCCGGCAGAGAATGCCCTCTTACAATCTACTAAGCCGCCGCCGGACGACCCTGGGGCATCGCCGCCTCCCTACCTATACCCTGCTCTGACTTCTTTGAATATTCCTGATCAGCCGTTGGCTCCGCAGGCTTTGCCTCAATATCCGCCACCAACTGTACACAGTAAAGTGGCACAGGCCATCGCTACCGCTCGTAAAGAGGGTACGTTGGACCCCACGGAAGAATGGAACGGAGAGTCACCCGCCTTCTTCCCCCTTACACGGACTAGGAACCCCAATAATGCTGACGAGCTCCAGCTTAACTGGGAGCCACTTCCGTACACTGTGCTCAGAGAGCTCAACAAATCCATCAAAGACTTCGGCCTCAAATCCTCCTACGTGCTAGGAACTATTGAAGGCCTCTCGAATGGCTATAAGATGCTCCCACGAGACTGGAAGGATCTGTTTCGCATGGTCCTTTCCCCCTCTCAATACGTGGTTTTTGACAGCGAGTATAAGGCTGCCGCTACTGCTTCAGCCTCGGCGCAAATTACTTACGATCAGATGTATGGCGCTGGTCCATTCGAGCCGATAGAGGCCCAAGTACAGCTCCCCGACGAGCACCTCGCAGCTACTGGCCTATGTGTATTACGGGCCATCCGCCGCGTCCCCGTCACCGATCGGCCCGCCAAGTCCTTTAGTCTCATCAAACAAGGCAATGGTGAACCTTATGGTGCCTTTGTAGATCGCTTGCAGGAGGCGATAGCGCGCCAACTTGACAATCCACTGGCCCAAAACGAACTCTTGGTTAAGTTGGCTTATGAGAATTCCAACACTGACTGCAAGCGCATTCTCACCCCTATCGTCCACCGCCCGGACTACACCCTCGCTGAAATGCTTACAGCGTGTGCTGAGGTAGGGTCCAAAAGTCACGAAATGGCGCTCCTCGCCGCCGCCCTTCGAGGGGGGGAGGAGCGGGGGGAAGCCCACCGGGAACTGCTTTAACTGCCAGAAGCCCGGCCATTTCAGAGCTCAGTGCCGCGCCCCTGGGGGTGGGGCAGCGGCCGGAAAAACACCTCTCAGCGAAACCAGCAGAAACCTAACAAGAAGTGCCCTAAATGCAATAAAGGCTATCACTGGGCTAGTCAATGCCGGTCCGGGCCGCATGGAGAGGGGGCAAAAAACTAGTCTCCGGGCGTGATTCCCGCCCCGGTCAAATGGAATCTGCGTCCTCTGTCACCATTGCCCTCTCGACCATCGCACGAGCCACGCAACCCCTCCCTGGGGAAGTGACTTGCATTCCCATGCAATTCTTGGATCACGTTCCAGGCTCTCATGTGTTGGTCCTGCCGCTCTCCTCGGCGGGAGAGCAAGGAATTTTGTAATCCCGGAGGTCAAGGCTTGCCCCGCCCCGGAGGTTCCACTCGTGGTGCAAGCCTGGAGTAATCTCCCCTTTGATCTCCCGGCGGGGGCCACTATTGCTAACTGCGTGCCCCTCACGGGTCCGCAGGGCCCGGCGCCTTCTTCTTCTTCTTCTTTGCAGATCGCTCTCGTCCGCCAGGACATCCGGACGGAAAAGCCCTTGCGTGAGTATGCTGTAAACGGGAAACGCCTCTCTGGCCTCCTGGATACGGGCGCTGACGTGTCGGTCATCACCAAGGAACAATGGGATCCGAAATGGCCACTGGAAGCCAGCCCATCTGTCTGGGGGGTTGGCGGGGAAAGTAGTGCCGTGCAGAGCGCCTCTCAACTCGTAGTACGCTCTGTCCTCTCTGGTGATCTGTTGGGATATATCCAACCGGTCGTCGTCCCCATCGGCGTCAACCTGTGGGGGCGGGACTTGTTACGGCAGCTGAGAGCCCACGTCGTCCTTGATGAGTGACCCTCCCACTCCGCCCCGCGCAGTTGCGCCCCGCGCAGTTGCGCTCACTTGGGTCGCCTCCGCCCCCGTGTGGGTGGAGCAATGGCCCCTGCCTCTGGACAAGCTTACGGCTCTCCATGCCTTGGTGCAAGAACAATTGGACAGTGGGCACCTCACCCCTTCCACCAGTCCATATAATAGCCCCGTGTTTGTCATCAAAAAGAAATCAGGGAAGTGGAGGCTTCTGCACGACCTCCGAGCAATCAATAAACTCTTACAGCCTATGGGTCCCCTTCAGTGCGGACTACCTAACCCCAATCTCATCCCCGCACGATGGGAAATGGCTATAGTGGATCTCAAAGATTGCTTTTACACTATTTTGCTGCAGCCCCAAGATCAACCATATTTTGCCTTCACGGTCCCAGCACTGAATGCGGAGCGCCCCACTCAGCGTTTTCAATGGGCCGTCCTCCCTCAGGGGATGCTCAATTCGCCCACAATGTGCCAGCTGTTTGTGGATCAGGCCCTAAGTGCGTTTCGCACCCAGCACCCGCAGGTCCGGGTGCTGCATTACATGGATGACATTGCCATTGCCGCTCCAACTTTACCTCAGGAGTGGAGGTCTGATCTTCAACGTGCCCTTGCAGCTTTTGGTCTTCAAATAGCCCCAGAGAAGGTCCAAACGCATGAGCCCTTCTTATATTTGGGTCATAAGGTGTTTGCTTCATATGCTATGCCTGTTTTACCCTTTTTGACCCTGCCCAACCCATTGACATACGTTCAATTGCAGCAATTTCTGGGCTCAATTAATTGGATTCGCCCTTATTATCGGTTAACCACTGATCAGCTTGCGCCTTTATTCAGTGCTCTCCGGCGCGGTCGGCAACCCGACGATCGCATAACCCTTACGGATGCTGAACTGGCGGTCGTCACCTTACTTAATAACCACATGGCGACCCGCTGGGTTGATCGGTGTGAGCCGGATGAGCCCGTTCACCTCGCCATTATGCGGCCTCAAGCGCAATGCCTTGGATTTCTGTTTCAACAGCCTTCCCCTGGCCGCCCCTCTGTTGTCATTTTAGAATGGCTCCATCTCGCTCATACTGCGCACAATACCATCTCTACTCTGGAAGCCATGACGGCGGCTCTGATCTCTCGGGGCCGTACCCGTTCTAAAGCCCTCCTGGGACAGGAACCTGCTACAGTGGTAGTTCCTTTCCCGAAGGATCCGTGGGATCACGCCTTCCGCAACAGTGATCTCCTGCAACTCAGTCTCATTGCCTATGTCGGGGAAATAGCTCACCATCTCCCCAAGGATCCCAGGATTCAGATTGTTCCCTTGTGTCCCTTTCAATTTGTTCAATTGTTGTCTCCTGTTCCGCTCCGCGGCGTCACCCTTTTACCGATGGGGGGCCCACCAGGGGAGCGGTTACATGGCAAGACGCTTCCGGCCAGTGGTGTAGCCGCCACACCGGACCCCAAATTTCTCCGCAACGTTCTGAACTTGCCGCCGCTGTCGTTGCGGCCTCGCTTTTCCCTGCTGAACCCATGAACGTCATCACTGACAGCCTCTATGTGGCCAATGTCTTGCGGCGCATTGAGGGCAGTTACGTCTCGCCCGCTTGTGACAGGAACCTCCTGTCCCTTTTCCTTTCCCTCCAACAACACCTCTCGCGTCGGACGGCTCCTTTTTACGTGGCTCACATTCGTAGCCATCAGCCGTTCCCCGGGGTGCTGACTGAGGGAAATGACCGCGCTGACGCCCTCACTAGCGCCTATCCCCTGTCGGCTATCACCGACCATGACATCCACCATCAAAACGCCAAGGCTCTGGCTCGGCAATTCGGCCTCCCTCTTTCCGAGGCACGGGCCATCGTTCAGCAGTGCCCCCAATGCTCTGGGAACTTCTCCTTTCCCTCCACGGGCGTCAACCCCCGCGGCACTGCTGCCAACGATCTATGGCAGATGGATGTCACCCACTTGCCAGGTTTCGCCCCGTGGAAGTATATCCATGTGTGTGTTGACACCTACTCTGGATACATCCATGCCACCCCGCAAAAGGGTGAGCAGGTTAAACATGTCACTTCCCACCTTTTGCGGGCCATCGCGGTCATGGGCAAGCCACTCGCCCTCAAGACCGACAACGGTCCCGCCTACTGCTCTACCCTCTTTGCCGACTTCTGTTCCAAGTGGTCCATCCGCCACACTTTTGGAATCCCCTACAACTCCACGGGCCAGGCCGTCGTCGAGCGTGCCAACCGGACCCTTAAGACGGCCCTCTCTGCTCATTCGCAGAAGGGGGAACTGCCTCCCTCCTTGCTGGCAAGGGAGTCCGCCCTTGCCTCGGTCTTATTTACGCTTAATCACTTGAACCTCTGTACGTTTAACTCTCAACTTTTTACCCGCACACAGCGTCATTTTCAGCAGGACCTCCCCCTCCCTCGCGCACAGGTCCGATATCGGCGTCCACCGAGTCCCGAGTGGCTCGGTCCTGCACCGCTCATCACCTGGGGCCGTGGCTACGCCGCAATTCAAACATCAACCGGTCCCGTGTGGATTCCAGCTCGCTGTGTCAGACCGTGGAACCCGGATGGCGTGGCACAACGGCCTGGAGAATCCCATTCCGGAGTTCAACAGTCGCGCGACTCTCCGTGTTCCAGTGACGCAGCAGCGACGTCGTGAGCGAGGACATCGGGCTGCGCCCATTACCTGGGGCGCAGTCAAACGCCTCACCGACCAAGCCACTGCCCTGCTGCACGAAACTGACAAGGAAGCAACGCCCGAACATCTTTTCCTAGCCCTGATAGCTTGTATTAACAAGAACTCTTGTCTCGCCTTAATCTGTTGCTTATCCCTCCTTTTGACTCCCGCAGCAGCCTTGCCGCTTCAGCATGACGACAACCCACACCCCAACCTGTGGCTTCGTCATGCCTCGTACATGTTTCATCATCACGGGACCAATGTGACTCTTGTTTATGAGCCTCCAATGGCTGCGGCGGGCATGTCCTTTCTACCTACTCCCTTTAATGTTCCTGAACTGGTACTCAGTCACCTACAGAACTTGAATCGCTCTAATTTGTTTGTACCTCGGGTAGCTGATCTTAATCAAACCGCCTTTCGCACCTTTTCCTACCATCGACAATTACCAGGTCTGTGTTTCTGCTGTTATGCCGCCAATGCCGCCTTTAGCAAATGGCAATATAAGGCTGGCGCCGATCGGCATTGGGGAAGCAAGGCAAAGAATCAGACTGCTTGCCTTGATCATTTTTATCTTCACGGCACGTATAATTCCTCTTTTGCCCCTAATGTAACCCTTATGCATGCTTCTCTGGCTGATATTTATTATCGGCTGCCTATGTTTTCTGCAAAGGCCTCTACCCTCTTAGGTGGTTCTATATGTGGTAACTGGGTCATCAAGGACCCCAACTTATGGTTCTTCTGGGGCGGTGGGATTGCTACCAACTACCACCCTGGAAGATATCAGTGCGCCTCTGTCGGATATCTCACACTTCCGGTTCAAGTGGTAGCGTCACATTCCGGCCCCAGGGCTCGCCGCGCGGTCCTGGGACCGCAATGTTCCGACGAAGTGATTGTTGAGAAGCAGCTGAGTGGCGGCTCCACTGGGCTCCGAGCCTTCTTGGGCTCGCTCACTGGTGTCCTCACTCTGGGCTCATACCCTGGAATCATGGTCCAGGAGAACAGGGCCTCCATCATCGGTCTCACTTGTCGTTTGGAAAAATCCATCAACGCTACCACCGAGTTAGTCAGGGATCTGCAGACTGAAATCCGGAGTCTGCATCAGGTACAACTCCAACACCGCTTCGCCTTAGATTTCCTTCTTGCCCGGCAAGGAGGTTTTTGCCGTTTCATCGGCTCAGCAGGGTGTGCAGTTCGCTTCCAGGACCTAAACAGGACCATTGAAGACGAACTGGCACAGCTGCGAAACTCTATCACCAACAATGTCGTGAGCACGGGTTGGAGCCCCCTTGATTGGTTCTCTTCGTGGCTCCCGGATGCCACCTGGCTCCGACAGTTGTTATTTGGCCTCATATCATGCGCTGCTGTCGCTATTAGCCTTTGCTGCTGTATTCAATGTATTCCTGGCTTCGTGGCCATGCTAGGATCTTCTAAAGAAACCTTGCAACGCCGCGCTATGTATTATGCTTACCACCAGCTTAAAACAACAAAGGGGGAGATGTAGGGAGCAGGCGATGCGATCAGCTGTAGTGCTGGCAGACCACACCGCGGCTGCGCATCCTGCTGCCCCTCTCACCCTATCAGCGGTGGACACCTTGTACTGCACTGTCCGTCCAATCCCCTCTGTACACGTTGCCCTCTGACCTATAAATAAAGCAGCGCTCCTAAGTCGGGAGGTCAGCTTTCGCCACACTCGTCTCGTCTCGTTTCTTCCCGACACAAGGGCCCAATCCTGACTGGACCCACAGCTGCCATAACACACAAAAGAAACTAGAATGTGATGTAATCCATTCTGTATTCTTCAACTTCACAGTTGCAGACAAAGAGAGCCAGTTTGGTGTAGTGGTTAAGAGTGGCAAACTCTAATCGGGAGAACTGAGTTTGATTCCCCACTCCTTCACATGAAGCCAGCTGGGTGACCTTGGGTCAGTCACATTTCTGACTGAGTTCTTTCAGCCCTGCCTACCTCACAGGGTGTCTGTTGTAGGGAGAGGAAGGGATGGCGATTGTAAGCTGCTCAAAGACTCCTTTGGGTAGTGAAGGGTGGAGTATAAAACCAAAATTACTCCTCCTCCTCCTCCTCCTCCTCCTCCAGTGCCCTAACATTAATGGATGTGGAATTTGGAAAGAATTTGGAACAATATGTCATGGACACAGCCAGAAATATAGGGGAGCAGTCACTGACCAAAACGGTCATTGAGGATGTTGTGGCACACACAAAAAGAACAAACTTGGCCCCTCAGGGAAGCTTACTAAAAAGGTAGTCTAGAGACCCTGAATAGAAGAACCTTGGAGGACAGTAAGAAGAAGACAGAGTGGCAAAAATTATATGGCGTTGTGTAGATTAGCAGCTGTCTAACCCTTTATTGAGAGATACAATTTGTTGAGGCCCATGCGCAGAAGCGTTTGAGAACTACAAGAATATCCAACTTCACAGAAGTGAAAATATGATTCAAGGATGGGAGCAATGGTTGAGGGTCAAAAGGTATTCATATGTATGAGAAACTTGTAGTCATTATTTTTAAATAGGCTTCATTAAGATAAAAAGTGGTGAGACTGAACTAATATTTTTTATATATTCTGAGCAGTTATTTTAAGAAAAGATAGCCTTGTATGGTGCTTGAAGTTATAAGATAATGAGTTAGCCAAAAATGTGCACCCTTATCAAGTGGGACTGTTCGCCATTGTTAGGAGATGATTTTTAAATCCTATAAATAGATGAAGTTGTATTGATTGAAAGCTTCTTCTCAGAAGGGGCTCCTTGCCTGTGACCTGCTTACTTTTGGAGTAAGAAACTTTTATGGACTCATGTAATTGCTCTCCTTTAATTATCTATGGAACAATAATGGATAGATAGTATAATGTTTTGTGGATTTGGTTTATGTTAAGAAAGCAATAATTATGTTTAAATAAACAAGCTTAAAATGGAAACAGAGTCTCTCTAATAATATTTGCTTGTGTACTATACCCAGAATAAACTCGTAGCATTACTGAGGCGTACCTCTGGCTAGGAGTTAAATGATCTGGTATAAGAGAGCTAACTAGATGCCTAGGGTTTCTTAAGTGCATTCCTATACCTGAATCAGGCATGACCAGTCATCTGGAACAGATAGCATACCAAGAAAATGCTTTGCTAAAAGACTTTTGCCTGTTATGGTATCTTTCCAAGCACAAGGAGGGGTTTTTTTTAAGAAAATAAGAGACAACATTTAAACCTATGATCTCTACCTGCAATCTGCAGTGGTGCAGTCCAAGAAGGTATATCTGTACCTTTAGATCTGTTTGAATTTTACATTCTGTAAACCATGAATTTCCAAGGCAGTAGATGCTTCTGATAGTTACTTTATCTATTGAACTGAAGTGGGGAAAGGAACAACTCCAAGTGTGATTCATGCTTCATTTTTGCATGTTTTTATTGATACAATAGAACCAATGTCATTTGTTGTTTTGTCAGCAGTTTTTTGGTGCTTGAACAAATTCTAGTGCTGTTGTGAGATCTGTATTGTTAATGTTTGATATGTCTTAAATGGTCAGTCAGGGTAAACTTTAAACACATAAAAAGAGTACACCATCTTATACCTATGCTGTATAAATGGTAAAATTACAGGAATCTCTGCCTTAATCAAACATCTATGTACAGCTATAAGGAATGTCAGAGACCATGTCTGATCATGTGACACTCTTCCTTTCCCCAATCATTGCATAAACAGTGGATGTTCCACAGGAACGCTGTGACAGGCCCTTGCTCGCAAGTGAGGGGACCCACACAACCTCTTATAATTATGGGAGACCAGGTTTGTTTAGAACTATAAACTTCCCCCTCAGCTACAAAATGTTCTTAGGGTAGCAAGTGTAAAGGCTTTGGGTTCCCACTGTGAAGTAAGTTTTGTGACAAACAAGAAGAACACAGAGATCACTGAGGCAGGAGCTGTATGCAAATAACAAAGAAGATTATTTGTTTACAGGCTGGTTTTAAAGAAGAGATCCACAGCACAGGTTTCCAGACAGTCAAAAGAAAAGCCTAGCTGTGGCACATAAATTTAAGGTGGTTATGGCTTCAGAGTGTGGTTTCAATTCTCTTTAATGCTTACAGATACAAACAAGCTTCAATTGAGTTGCCACCAGACTGGGATCTCTCTCTCACACACACACACATACACACAAACACACACACACTTCCACCCATATCAGCCTCCTCTTTCCCAAAAGTCAGACTAAATGGTACAAGGTCTGCTCATCACTTAGAGACAGGCCTAACAGCTGGGTACTCTGTCCTCTCCCATTCTCCCAGAGGTAGAGTTAAACCACTCTGCCACACTACCAGGAAGAGCTACTCTTCTAACTGTCTCATGTTGAGACAGACCTAAACTATGGTAGCTGTGTCCCTGAGGCAGACCTGAACTATGACTACACTGTCTTTCAGGCAGTCCTGAACTAACTACTGCTGTGCTTTTCTCCAGTGGTCCATCCCCCTTACGAAAGGTAATTGGATGCTGGAGCAGCATTCCCATAGGATCAGGGATGAAACAGCTGTGTGGCAGTTTTTCCCTTCAGGGGCAGGACAGTTGTGCAGATTCACATAGTCTTCTACTTTCAGGACAGGGAAGAGTCACACAAATCAGGAATTGTAATAATTCAGCACCTAGACAGGATTGTTGTGTCCCATGTGTTATTGATTAAATAAATATTGGCCATGCAATGGACACAAATGAAATAAACCCTTCATTTCTTGCTGGCCCAGAAATATTACCTAAAGTATCAGGTAGGTGCTATGATTCTCAGGATTTTCCTCCAGGAGTAAAACTTGGCCCACTTTTAGTTGAAATGAACTCTTTAATTATAACTTCCTTCAGAGGCAGTAATATAATATTGGGGTTGTGTCTGAGATTATAAAACCTTATCTATGCACAGATACTTCCTATCATTAAGAGATAAGAGGGGGGAATCACTTTCTTAAAGAAAGCTCTGGCAGAACCAAATGTAAAGAAAGAAGGTGTGAGTGTTACTATCAGTGAGTGAGACTGAACCAAAAAAAAAAAAAGGAAAAAAGGTTTTCTTCTTTATTTGAAAGGCAGGAGCTCTACTGTCTTCATAAAAGTAGCCAGCTTGTCTTACTTTCTCCCCATAATCACATAATAAAATTCTTTCAGCTCCACTATTCTTTCAGAAAGGTGCATGATGCTTTCTGGTCACAGATTAGACTACTGGATAGTCCCTTAAAAAGAATTACACCTTTGCTATATAAAAGAATTTCTACAGGATAGGTCAAGACAGAAGATAATAAGTTCCTTTACTGAAGCCATTAAAGGATAATGCTGCCATTCTTAAATAGCATAATATGCCGACAGCAGGAACAAGATATAAATCCCTTTTGCATAACATTATGTAAAAATGTACCCACAATATGTGTAGGATGCAGCAATGAGCTGCTGATAAAATGTGCTCACCACCAGTAATACAAAATAACTACCCAATCTCACAGGGCATTGAAAATAGGAATGCATTTAAAATGATACTATCCTGATAACCAAAACTGTACAAGCAGAACCATTGCCCACATTGCCAGGAAACTCATTGGGTGACCTTGAGCCAAGGGTGTAGACTTTCCCATTTCCCGGGGGGCTGGGGCTGGGCCAGAGGCTTTGCTGTGCTAGGTCCTTAAAAGAACCAAGGCCCAGTGACACCATAGGGAGGAGCCAATGACACCACAGGCCATTGTCATTATTTATGGAGGCGGAGCCATGTTTGATTTAGGAAGGGGCTCTCCAGAAATTTAGGAGGGCCTAGGAACCCTTGGGAACCTCCCTAGCCAAGCCCCTGAGCTGGGCTAAACCCAGGAAAAGGTGGGAGTTGGCCAGTGGTTATAGTGGTATCTCAGCAGTCTCCTGCTGTGTCCTTTATTTAAATTCACTTTTAGAATAGTCACTTTAAGATCTGCAAATACACATACCATGCACATGGAACAAACAAATGGTCACAAGTTTGAAAGTAAGGAGGGCAACAGCACAGAAAAGCCTGTAGGTGTCCTGTCATCCCAGTGTCCCACAGCACATATTCTATTGCTAGGGATCATCATTCCACTCTGGGGGCTGTTAATCTAGTCTCAGAGCAAGATTCTATTCCTAGGGACTGTCTTTCCTCTCTGGGGGCCATCATTCCAGTCCCAGAGTAGCCTACCTGAGCCCAAGCACCTTAATGGAAAAAACGTTCCACATTTTCTTTGCAACTTTTTTTGTGCGGCAATGTATTTCAGAGGAGCCCATGCAAGTCAATTCCTGGCTCCCATTATCTCCAGTGGGCCTTCAAGCCTCTCCCATTGTTTCCAATGGGCAATCCTGTCATTCCTTTTATACATCTCAGTTAGTTGTCCCTTTGAAACTGTACCACACCATTTTAAGTAACAGCAAAATGAAGAGCATGAACACGTGCAGAGTGTACATTTCTTGCCAATGTTCTTTCTGGGCTGCACACAGGGCAAAAGGAAATTTTAAAAGGCCTCTGATCTGCATGCCGATCAGGATAATGCTGTGTGGCATAAGCATGAGTTAAGTGTACTCCCTGGATGGTGTACATATCAAGAACATGCCTGTTGCCATTTCCCTCTCTTCCTGCTCACCACCCAGGGAAACAGAAGCCCTGTTCACGTATTACAATGAACATATGTACATCTTGCGTGGACATATGTTATTAGAAAGAGGTAATATACTTTTGCATTACAAATAAAAGCAACCCACCTGCATCCTCCCTCCCCCAGCCCCAACAGCTCAGAAACAAAGCACGGCATGGGCAAAATCCTCTACATAAAATCATGGAGAACCACTGCCAGTCTGAGTAGACAATGGTAGAGAGACCATGTTTTGTGTGCCAAAGGATAAAGGTTTAAACCTAGGAGATCTAAGAGAACAGGTGTTGGAAAGGATCTTTCTCTGTCTGTGTCTCTAGAGCTCACCTGCATCAGAACAGACCATGCTGAAGTAGATGGACAAATGGCATGAAGACCAGTGTGGATTGAGGAGACCCATGTCCATATCTACATTTTGCAGGACACTTACTTGGTGATACTGGGACAGATCTGAGTCCAGTAGCAGATTAGAGACCAACAAGAGCTTCAGGGAATAAGCTTCCAAGAGTCAAAGCTCCCTTCATCAGGCTAGGTGATATTGCCATTATTGTGAGGTCAATATAAGGGAAGGGAGACTGGAGGAAGGGTGGGATAAAGAGGGGACTGACAGATAACATGTGAGCAGAATCCTTTGTGATGAAAGAGGAGTTTACAGAAAAAAAATAGCACCAACTGATGTGACCAAGGAAACAGATCTTCCCAAACTAAAACATCATAAATTATAGCCTGAATATGAACCTATATTGTAACGCATTAAGTGATGTAGCAGTGGTGACAAAACCTCTAGTGGTATTTAATTGAACTTCCTGGAAAGGCAGATGTATTTTGGGTTGCCACTGGCCGAACTGGTCTGACTTTAGAGAGTTGGGACAAGAAGCAAGGCTTGAGGAGGGGGATGTAGATCCATGGTTATAGAAAAGAAGGAAGCTAGGACCTGAGAAAGCAAAGCAGTCCAAATGAAGCACGACATAGAAAGCTGTACATAGTTGAGAGGAATTAGAAAGGAATGGAAATGCACAGTTGTTGTGAAGTACATTTTAGAAATTATAGAAACAGCATATAAGTTTCTTAGGTGGGGTTAACTACAATGCTATTGGAAGGTCTGTGTGATATAACAGGGGAGGCAAGTCCACAGACAGGGCTGGCGCCAGGTTTCTTTGCACACTAGGCAAGGCTACCTTCTGCCCGCCCCCCTGTGCACCCACCAATTTTCAAACTTAAATACATTTTAGGAAGAATGAAAAACACAAAATTTGAAATTGCTAATTTCTTTTTTTAAAAATGGTGAGAACAAGTAATACAATTTCTCTCAAACCTCATAAGCCTCTTCCTATATTTCTCCATGTTATTGACAACCCTGTTCTTTCTGAATTATAAAATAAGCCATAGTTAAGGCAGGAAAAGAATATACACCTTTAAAAGCCTATTTACTGTCACCTGCTTTTTATTAACACTAATGTACATCTTCACGCATATTTTACAAACAGTATCACCCAGTCTATCCCATATCATTTGGACTTTATGTAATCAGAGGAGATAACCTAGACATCTGAAGTTAGATGTTAGTCTGCAAGAAGGAGGGTCTCAGTTGCAGAGCCCATTTTGTGGAATTATGTCCCCAGAGAGGCCTACTTCACTTGCTATTTTTCTGGTTTTAGGGAAACAATCAAGTATTGTTTAAATTAAACAAAAAAAAAATCCTTGAGTCATGATGCAGTTGAATGTTTCTGTTTAATTTACGGTGTATGCTGTCATGGTGGAGTTGTTATTTTAATGTTGCTTTGTGAGAAATATTGACAGTTCCATTGGAACTGTAGGTGAGATAAACATTTTTAGATAATATGCTAAGCTTGGATCATTGGATGGATTTCTGTTTATATTGTCTGAGGGTCTGAGAAGACATAGTCTTAAAATACAATAGGATACAAACTTGATTTTTTTGGTATCAGTGCCAGAAACAAGCTGATAGCTTTTTATCATATTTGATTGATTTTTAGTACCAGAAGTAGAGATTTGTTTTTTAAAAATTTGTACCAGGACTGTGGCGGGGTGGTGGTGATTGGAGGGTCCAGATCCAGAAGGCACAAGGTGCAGCCTCTTCCTTTTGCCTGCAGAAGCGTAATTCTCCATCCCGATGGGATGGGACTGCCTCCCTCTCCCACTTGCAGCTTGACCCACACACACACACACACACCTTGCAGGAGGTGAGGTGGTGGCTGCAAGGCAAGCAAAGAGAGGGGAGGGATGACATCCCTCTGGGAATGCTCCCATCTGGGCCAGCCCAGTTGGTTTCGCCAGTGCCTCCCCTCCCCGGCTCGACCTACACTTCTGGGTAAAAGAGCAAATGAGCTGGCAGCCCCAAGCCTCTGGCTGGGCTGTGTGGGGTGGCAGGCAGGCAGGCAGGCAACTCCAAGGGTGGGAGGAGACAGAGCCGGTGGAGTGCCAAGCGAAGAGGGTGGGCTGAGGCGAGATGTCAGCACCAGCATGCATGCTGTGCTGGGTGGGAGGCAGTGGCAGAGCTGGGTTGGCACTGGGGCACTGTGGGCTGGCAGTGGCAATGGCTCTGGGGGGGGGGCATGGTCCTCTGGCATGGGCGCTGGACACCTTCTACTACTCCGGCTTGCTGGGGAGGACAAAGCACGAAGGCAGACGGGCTCGGCCAGGCATCTCCTTCAGCCACCGCCTCTCCACTCCCCATCCCCTCCCATCCCAACTGACCACCCAGGGCCTGCTCACTCATTGCCCGGTGGCCATGGGCCCACGGCAGAAGAACAAGAAACCGAGCCAGAGCCGGGGAAACAGGGGCCCGCGGTGACTGGTGTGACTCTTTTGCTGAGGGCCAAGGGGTGGAGCAGTTCTCAAGTCCCCCCAGAAAATTTCAGGGATGGCCTGTCCCCCCACACCCCCCCCCCATATTCTACACCTATGCCTTGAGCTAGTCATAATCTCTCATTTTAACCTACCTTACAGGGCAGTTGTGAGGATAAAATAGGGAAAGAAAAGCAATGGACAATTTCCTGAGCTTCTGGGGGGGGGGGAATAAGATAAAAATGGTGCGATGGATGGATGGATGGCTAAAGTAGGTGTTGAACACTTCTCTCACACACTGGTATCCCCCATGCAAATTACTCCTACATCTTTTCTCCCAAACAGGCATATTTATTTAGAATGCTTATATTTTATCCCTTTAGACTCAAGGCAGTTTTCAAAGTAACAAGACTCAGGGCCAGGCTGGGAGTCTATTGCTGTGGGGAGGGCTCCAGAGGACAAAGTTGTAAGAAGCCCAGCATCCCACCTCTTCTTTTCCACTACACAACTCTGACTTTTCTTCTCCTTTCATTTTACAACTCGTTGATGCAGTGTATATTCTGATTCACATGCTTGTCACTATAACATGCAGTTATACCAGCAAGGTTGTTTTGAGAAATAGATAGTTTTTTCAGCTTACTTTAAACCAAGTTCTCCATTTTCTAGCTTGTTTGCTTGACTGACAGCAATGGGGAATGTGGACTCAGATTTAATTTCCTTGATGTACTCAGTTAAAAAAAATCAGTGGAATTAAGCCAAAGTTTACTAGGCTAGCCAGTTTCCATATGATTGTTTTATTTTTCTTAATGTTCATGATGTTGTAGATTAAAGCAGGGCTCTTTTTGTAGCAGGATCTCCTTTGCATATTAGGTGACACACCCCTAATGTAGCCAGTCCTCCAAGAGCTTACAGAAATCTTCTTGTGCATTGCCTAATATGCAAAGGAGTTCCTGCTACAAAAAGAACCCTGGTTTAAAGTATGTTTTAATTTGAAAACTAGATTTTTTAAACTTGAAATAACATTCATGGGGCCAGCCAGCTGCCTCTTCCTCTGAAGAGCAGGAAATGGAAGAGTTGAGCCCCACACCAGTGGAATATCTGCCTGAGCAGCTGGGTTGAGAAGCAGACCCAGCAAGAGGAAGTGACAACTCTTTCCAGCCACAGCCAGGCTGCTCATTCTGGCAGAAGAAGAAAGAAATGACATAGAGGTAAGAGTTTCAACCACGGTCAGCTTCTCCTGAACCTGTATAGCACTTGACAAGTTTAGAGAGATGAAAGAGTGCCCATCTGATCACCCAACAGTTATCAGTGTTAATTCCTGGAGTTTTTGCAGGAGCAAGAACTGTAAACTCTTGGAGGATTGTACAGTTCCACAGGGCCTGCAAAACAGAGCTCTTCCACCAGGCCTTCAACGAGAAGCCACCCACCATCATTCCACCATCAACCAAGGTCATTACCAGCATCTTTGACAAAGGTGGCCCTGTATAGGAATGAGCCCTACCTTTGCGGGAGGCCGGAATACCACTGAACCAGGATTTATAACCACATCCGACACTACACCATCTTAATTCACTGAAGGACGATCACCATTGCGAGCATTTTAAAGTATGAATTGCCTATTGTTTGGTTGTTTTAACTGTTTTTAAGTGTTTTATTTTGGATTGGCACATGTTGCCAATAAATATAAGCTGCCCTGAGCCTGTCCACAGGGAGGGCAGGATAGAAATATAATAATAAAATAAAAAATAAATGACAAGCCAATATGGAAACAAAGGACTTGCACCTGAAGAATGATGAATTCAGCAGTAAGAAGCAACCCCTGAGCTTGGGGGGGATGAGTCAGCTAATGAGGCAGATAAAAGGAACATGCTGAGCAAGACTAAGTGTGAAAACAACTTTGCATGTGACACACCTCTGTGAGCTGACCTGGTCCACTCTGCCATGCTGCCTTTGTATTCTGTCCTTGCTAACCTTTGCTTTTGTTCACAGCTAGAGACCCAGACCTCGCACCCTGCACTGGTTCCAAGCCCTGGGCCCTCTTTTTCTCTGATTCCTGGACTGAAACTTTGGCTTCATGACTTTGGACTGATTTGTAGACCTTGCTCTTGTCTCTTGCCTTGTTGATTGTTATTGTAGTTGTATATCCTGGGTAGAGTAACAGTGCCAGGCTTTGCCCTGAATGCAGCACATGGTTTCCTAAGCTTCACAACCTCTCTAGTCACATAGTGCCAGAACTTTACTGGTATTTACTAGTGATTTGAAAACAATAACAATAATATCAAGGTTAATAAAGTCAAATATCAGATCTTACTATTAGACCAGTTATTATACTTCAGTTCAGGTCTGACATTCTCCTTGGTTAATAGACAGCTAGCAGCAATTGACAGGCCTAAAGAGTTTAAAATCAGTTTACTGATTATAGTGCAGCCTATCACAGCTAGAATCTGTTGGCCTTTTCATGTGACAGTTTCCTCTCACTGGAAGAGAGATGGGTATGAACATACCTGTTCATTCATAGGACTTTTGCTCACCTACTTTAGGGATGGAGATTGCTGCCACAATGTGAATTCCATGCCCATCTTTTATATGTGGTTTCCTTTTAGGGTTGTCAGGGTATGGGGAGGGGTAGGGTTGCCAGATCCAGGTTTGGGAACACCTGGAGATTTGGGGATGGAGCCTGGGAAGGATAGGGACCTCAGTGGGGTACAATGCCAAAGAGTCCACCCTCCAAAGCATCCTTTTTCTCATCTCCCCAACTCAAGCAGTTGGGTTGGCCACAGAAAAAAGGGAGACTTCCTCTTGCAATACAGGCATAAAAAGCATTACTGAACTGGCTTGCTGAGATATTTATAGCATCTCTACTCCAAATCGGAAACCTGGAAAGATGCATAGTCTAGGTCTGTCTTTCCAGGTAGAAGGACAGAATTTATTTCTCAATCTGACTTTACACTGAGACAAAACATGGAATCCATTCCCAGATTTTGTCTTTGGCCACTGCTTCCTTCCCCTCTCCGCTCACTGAGTAATTTCCACTCCTTCTGCCTCATCAGACTAAGCTTGTTAATTCCTGTTTGGTCCCTGAATCTTTTAAACATCTTCATTATGCTGGATGCTAATTTACTGGTCACCTATACGTATGGACTAGTAATTTCCATTTCAATGTACCGGAAGAAGTATGCATGCACTGAAAGCTTATACCTTGAATAAAACTTTGTTGGTCTTAAAAGTGCCACTGGACTCATATTTCGTTTTGCTGCTTCAGACCAACACTGCTACTTACCTGAATCTACCCCATAAAATGTATCAGTAAAATTTCTTATGATGCAGGCAAGGTACACATGATGGGCTCCATCTGCCCCTGCACTGTAAACTAGCTCCCCTCTGATTCAGTCACTAGCTTTTTAAAAATATTTATCGTTTATCTTTACATAAAAAGTTGCCTTTTGCATTAAGGAAATTTGTTTTCCACCCTATAGCAGTTCATATATTATATAGGTGTCAACATTTTCTAATATGAAAATGGCTGCTAAGGGGGAAAAAAACATTGCAGGTAATCTGCATGGTAGGAAGCTATACGCTGCATTTTCACTAATGTCAGCAAATCTCTTTCTATGCTTCATGAAAGGCTTTTGCCATTTTACAGAAGCCATTATGAACACAACTCTTTCATGTATAATTATGGGCAAGCATTCATATGCCTTTATGTCTCCTTGTATCTTTTTATCTATATTTCGTTCACATCCAGTCTTGTCTGTAAATGATTCCCATTCAGTGCTATCACAATGCTCCTCCACTACTCGGAAAATGTCTCATCAATAGCTGATGAAACAACAAAAGGCTCTTGTTAAATGTACTGTTGCTGGCTACCCTCCCCTAGCACAAAACATATAAGCAGGAATTGGAGAGGGTGCCATATGCCAAGGAATCACAGAGCCGTCATTTTAACATTATCTTGGACAACTGTACATTTTCTGAAGATCAAGAGCACTCCATTGGTTCTGTGTTAAATTTGTGCAACTTCACAAACTGCACTGATTTTTCTTAATTCACTCATGTTGAACAATCCTAAGCAGGACTCCTCAGGCTCCTACTCAGGCCTACTGCATGGATCCAATTCCCAGGAAAGTGTTCTTAGGATTGCACTGTGAGACAAGTGTACGTTAATACACAGAAGTAGCTGTTCTTCTAACTGTTGTGTGTCTCTGTTCTTCTAGAACCTGCAGAGTCAGTCACCCTCTTCTTGAATGGGGAACAGACAGGAGGGATTCAGATACTTCTGTGAAGATATTTATTTACTTATTGTATATTATTATTATTTGCCATTTCTCCCTTGTGGGAAAGAAACCCATTTCCACAGATAGTGATTGCCCCATCCCCCCACCCAGCAATGACAATGTAAAGAATTTAAAATAAATAAAAACTGCTAAATTGGCCACCTCCATCACTGAGCCTTTGAAAACATTACCAGTCATTGCCAGAAAGTGGAAACAGTTCATAAAAAAATCTCTATCAAAACCATCTTCTTTGGTGGCAGCAGTCCCATCCTAACCAGAGTTACCTCCAAGACCACTAACAGTGAAAATCTGTTAATTCTTCTGACTGTAAAATGCTTCTGTTTCAGCTAGTGTACCTGCTGCATCCACACGTCACTATTGTTGGGGTATAACAATAATTTATAAATGGATTTTCTTGTGAGGGCCAGAACATTCCAAAGGATTCGTATAGCTCAATCACAGTACAGTATCCAGTGATGTGTGGATGCAGCTGTTCTTCCCTTTTGCCTCTTCCACGGTCCTTATCTCATGGCACTGTGGAGAGCTGTGAGATATCGGAATAAGTAACAGTTATTTCTGAAGATGTCCAGAGATTACTGTCATCATCAGTTATCACAATGGGTATGTTCAATAATTAAACAGTGGACATGTCTGGGTTTAGATCTTGCTTTAAGGTGCCACAAGGCTTCAGTTTTCCCCTAACACATGCAGCTAATCCTGGGTGCTAGATGTCCCAGGTTGCTCAGTATAGGAATTGTCGACAAGCAAGGTTTGAAGACTGACTTTGGTAGACTGACTTTAGTAAATGACCCTCAGGATGGAGAAAAAGAGAGCCAGTTGTTCCTCAAGACACTTGAACTTGTTTTTCTTCACAGCTTGACCCTTGCAGAATTGGGACACTGATACTTCATTGAACACAAGTCAACTACCTTTGTCATTGATAGACCTTTTATAAAGGGCTTCTGTGGATAAATCAAGTAATGTATTCCCATTTTATTTTCCTCCAGAAAGATGAGACAGGTTAATCTTTCCCAGTGCTACTGATCCTTCACATAATCTATATTATTGTGATGATGTTGATAACAAAGGCTTAGTTGATGTGGCTGACAAATGCCATTTGTTCCTTCTACCTTTTGGACATGTCCCTTTATATGTGAAAATGTATTTTAAAAACCTCATCCCACTTCTGAGTAGCCAAGACTCCCCCACCCCCACCCCCGGCATCAGTATCTGAATATATAAAGTATCTCACAGTTACAGCAGTTGCTGAACAAAACTCAATGAAACTTGATAGGACCATTATCTCCATCAATATCCATAGTATCACAGTGTGTCATATGGATGGTTATAAACAAAGATCTTTTTATTTTGCTGTCAGCTGAATTAGGAACCCATCTCTCTGAGTGCCCACGTTGTGGTGGAGGCGCCTTGCTTTGTAGCCAGATGAGTTGTCATGTTTGGACACCTTATGAAGTGTCATTTCCATGCTATATTGTTTATTTGCTACTCTTGGCATCAATCTGCCAGACTGAAAGGGATTAAGAAGACTTTGATAGGTCCTTGTAAACTTGGATTTGTCTTATGAAAGAAGATACAGCAAGAGGTGGCAGACAGCCAGGCGACAAAAAAAAAAAAAAAGTGACTGGTTTCTTTAAAAATATGCTGCCATTCTTCTAAATCTCTGTCACTGACACCTAGAGCCATTCTCCTGTGGTTTATGCAGCTTTTTGCCACTAGGAAGTTAAGCAGTTTTAGATTCTGTGTTGTTGCAGTTATTTCCAAACTCCTTTAAATGCCTATCTGCCTAATGTGCACTGCTTACAAGCAGAGAGCCATTTCACAATCATTTTCAGTCACTGTCTTCAGTCATTCAGTCAAATGACAGCTGCTGTAGCATAGTGGCCAAGAACTGTGGTCCAGGAGATCTTGGTTCAAATCTCACCTATGTTATAAACTCACACAGTGGCCATAGGCAAGACTCTCTCTCTCAGTTTCATCCCCCCTCCCCATTTGCAATACAAAAATAATAGGACTGGTCCTACAGGCCTGTTGTAAGGATAAGAAGTAAATAGTATGAATTGTTTAATATACTGAAAGCATTACATGAATGCTAAGTATTATTATTGACTCCTTAGTACATGTTGCTACATAAAATTCTTTCCATCTACGCACTATCTCCATATTTGTTATTGTTTCTATTTTACAGGTTAGGAAAGGTGGCACAATCCTTCTCATAACAAAGCAAAAATAAAAATCTGGCAGTGCAATCCTAAAGGGAGTTCCACCCTCCTAAATCCACTGAAGTCAATGGGTTTAAAAGGATGTAAAATCTGGATTGCACAGTAAATCTCCTCCATACAAACTAGGAGTGCTTTCAGTCCCCACAGGGGAATCCAGTTAGCCAATCTAGTGCCAGGGAACAAATTTCCACTGGACTTTTCTTTTGCATATATGTTTTTTTATGGGAATGCATAAGGGCATGTGATGCATAGAGTTTAAAATTCCAGTCGTTGTGTTAGATCCTATGTGTCTGGAGTGACTCAGTGCCTGTGTAATGAAGTTTCCATTCCCTTCCTCAAGGGAGTCAAGTACAATCATAATATGGGAGCCTAGTACAATAATGGCTGGAATTTTAAACTCTATGCATCTCATGCTGTTGTGCAGTCCAATGAGCCAACATGTATGCAAAAGAAATGCTCAACAGGATTTTGTTCCTTGGCACTACCTTGTCAGAGTGGATTTCCTTCTGGGGATTCAAAGGCCGAGTTCAGACTGGTAGTTTGGCCCGAGATAGGCACATTTCAGAAATGTTTCACAAATGGATTAAAGGGCCGGTTCACATGGGCACATCTGTCAGGCGTTCCCCAGGCGTACTCAACCTGTCTTGTAACGCTTCCCTCCCAAGTTTAAAAGATACCAGTTGAAAGTGGTAGCAAACCCTGGAGAGCTCATTCATCCCATGTTCATCCTGCTTCCTAGAAGTGTGAACTCGAACGAGCTGAGCTGGTAGGGATGCTCTTATGCATATGAGTGCTTATGCACATGAGCGCATATAATCAGATTCCATTATAAAAAGCCACTTACAGCCGTGCCTCCACCAGGGGTGGGCCAACAGTGTGAATGCTCCCTTGCGCCTCTTACCCAGAATGCTCCCGCATCAGTTGGTGCAGTGTGACCAGGAAATCTTTTTTGCCACGACTGCCTCACACTTCAAACTGGCAGTCTGAACTCAGCCAAAGTAGTACTAGTTTGTACAGAGAGGACTTACTGTGAGCCCCCAGCAACAGCATGGAGGGGTAAATAGGGAGGTGCTTAATGAAATTGCTGAGCTGAAGATACATGGGAAATGGCTGGTTCCAGTCACTATTGTGAGTTTCTGGAATGGTATTAGAAATCTGGATTTCTTAATGAAAAGAAATTACCCTCCTCGAGACAATCCTTCTTTCTCTCTCTCTTTTCTCAGTTTGGGAGCTTACGAGTAAGCAACACACACTCATCTTTTATTCTACAGATTTCCTGGACAATGGCATGACTCCCTTCTGATCATATCCTTACAATGGAGCAATGAGCACAGAGAACTTTGGAGACAAGCCATGGAAGGCTGATGTTATTTGTTGGGTGTGGAACCCTTTTGTTTTTTGGGAAAACAGATAGTAGGGGGCAGCTTATTCAGGGGAAGAAGAAGAAGAAGAAGAAGAAGAAGAAGAAGAAGAAGAAGAAGAAGAAGAAGAAGAAGAAGAAGAAGAAGAAGAAGAAGAAGAAGAAGAAGAAGAAGAAGACGACGACGACATTGGATTTATACCCTGTCTCAGAGCAGCTTAAAAACTCCTTTCCCTTCCCCTCGCCACAACAGACACCCTGTGATGTATGTGGGGCTGAGGGAACTCTAACACAAACTGCTCTTTCAGGAACAGCTATGCCAGAGCTTGTGACTGACCCAAGGTCACATCAGCAGGTGTAAGTGGAGGAATGGGGAATCAAACCCGGTTCTCCCAGATTAGAGTCTGCACACTTAACCACTACACCAAACTGGCTCTCAATGCAAATGCATAAAGGATTTTTTAAAAAACAACAACAACAAAAAACAACATCCTGGGCCTGGGATGACAGCCCTCAGAGTGGAATGATAGTCCCTGGGACTGGAATCTATGCTCAGGAACTGGAATGATGGTCCCTGGGACCATATAAATTGCTCTGGGACTGTAATGAGAGCCCCCAGGAAATTATACCAGTCCCAGGGGCCATCATTCCAATCCCAGATCAATTTATATGGGTTCATGGACTGTCATTCCACTCCAGAGCTGTCATTCCAGGCCCAGGGCAGATTTCTTTAAATACTATACATATTTTGTTTGCAACTTTTTTTTACTGTGATGCATTTCAATACAGCCTATGCAAGCCAGTTGGGATTCCTGGCTCCCATTATATCCAAAGGGAGAATTATTTCTTGTTGGTCAGTCACAGTAAGAGTAGGAAAACATGGGACAGGTTTTGTTTTTGTCTTTTAATGCCATGGCAGCGGGAAGTCTCCTGCTGCCACATTTTAGGAATCACTGGAGAGAACTGAGTCTGTGCTGAGAGACATCTACTGGGGCGGGGGGGGGGCATCTGTAAAATTGCTCCCTTGGTTCAATTTGCTTGAAACTTCAGGGTTCTTTACATTCCAGTCAGAACTGTGTCATCTGCAGATCAAAGTTTGAGTCCAGTGGTACCTTTAAGACCAATAAAGTTTAATTCTGGGTATAAGCTTTATAAACAGTTGCCCCAGATCCTCATTTACATACCCCATTGAAAATAATAGTCCCAAACTCTGGAATGGCATGCATTTAAATCCCCCAAAATACCCTAAAATAAGCAATTGTGGTAACCCCTCCACTAAAGTGTGGGTCCAGAATTTTTTCCCCTTGGCACACATCCCTAGAGGTAAAGTGGGTATCTTCAGTGGGAGAATCAGCAAAAACTGCCCCTTCCTTTCTATAAGGAGAAAATATAGCTAGAATACAAGTCTGCACATTCTATATGGTGCATTTTATGAGAACAGAACACAATGATCACACCAGTTCAAAATATAACAGAAAATATGGAAAGAATTATATTTCCTGAATTCTTTCTCACTGAACTTTCTGTAGATTTGATAGAAGACATGGCCGGTTAAAGTTTTCTGGGCTTACAATTCTGCTTTACAAATGGCACCCTGAGTGCTTTCTTATGAGTAACAATTCACAATTGCAAAGGGTATAAACAAATTTCATCCATGATCGGTTTTCTATTTATTGTGGGCAAATGTTCTGAAATCTGAACAATCCTGTCGTATTATATAAATATGTAGTGGTCTGGCAAAGTTCTATGCTTGGCAAAATCCATTGGCTGCCTGACCTGCCCATCAGAAAGTGTGCCTGGGTCTCACCCACAGAGCAAGCTCCCGCCAAAACTTCCCTCACAACGTAGCTTCATCTGAGGAGAGACAACGCCATTTGTCTGTGGAAGAGAGACAACGCCATTTGCCTTAGGAGAGCCATTTGGAGCCTTTTTACAGTAGGGGATCCTGTTGCTGCAGAGCCTTACAGCAGCAGAGACTCTGCACCACCAGCCATGGCCATCCCTGGCCACAAGAGGAGGATGATGAGGGCCGTGCGAGATGCCACTTGCTGAGCCATTTGCTGAGGTGAGCGATCCCCCCTCCCTGCCACCTGGCCATGCAGGCCCTGGCCCAAGTGCTCTCGCTAAGCCAGAGGAGCTTTCTGGGGGGGGGTGCTCCAAGCCTCGCTGGGTCCAGCAATCCCTTCCTGGGATGTGTGGGAAGGTCGTTCTAGGCCTCGTGGGGGAGGGGGAGAGGGGAAAGCTGTGCCAGGCCTCCTGGGGCCGGCGGAACCTGGCCCCGGAGGCCCGCAAGATGTGTTCTGAGGGGGCCACCCTAGGCCTCATGGGGCCTGTGGGCAGCTGGGCCTGGCTCGGGGGAGGGCCACAATGGACCTCCCAGGGCTGGCAAAGCCTGGCCTCAGGGGCCCGCAGGACATGGTCCGGGGGTGGGGGGTGGGAGGGCCGCCCTAGGCCTCGCGTATCTGCACATCCCTCGCCCCCATAGCTAGCAATCCAAAACAGTCCAGTGGCACCTTTAAGGCCAAGTTTTATTCAGGCCATAGCATACAAGATCTTTAGACAAAAAAAACCTACTGCCTCATGGCTGTGACTTCCATCATTGCTGGCTGACATCACTTGCTGCTTTTCTTTCTACAGACAACACTTCAGATTCTGAGAACCTCAATAGTTACAGGAGACTCAGACGTCTGTCAGAAGACATGTTGTACACATCAGAGGACCAGGTAAGTGCACAAGACATGTGGACACTGTTCCTATATAAGAATACCTTCCTGCACACTACAACTACACCGAAAATCCGGCCTGTTTCCCTGAAACCATCCTGCCCTAAACTAACTTGATGGAAAACACTCCTCAGCCACACTTCTCTACCATAAAAGACAACTTTCACTTGAAACCTGACATAGGACCACTGCAATATGATAGAAACATCAGCCACATTGTTGCTGTACACTGCCCTTCTTATGCTAACAGACCACCACAACAATGCATCCCCACCAAAAGAGCTTACCACGCAAAAAAGAAAACTCACTTCTGAAGAACATTCTGAGAAAAAAGCTACAATGGCAACATACAACCATGGCAGCTGTGCAAACTGCAAGATGCCTGCAAGTCTTACAAGCCACACATAGTACACAAGGCAACCTGTTCAGGATCGATCTTTTAATGGTCTGACACCAGTCCTCTCCCGTGCCTTATTCCATTCATGCTCACACCCAGTGTTAATCTATCATCCAGCTCCTTGAGAAGCAAAAAACCACACAACCTCAGAATGACAATGGAAGACACCTACGTGCTGTGAAATGTATGCCTCTCTGCACTGATGAGCATAAACTCCACCATTCCATTCTGCGTTATGTTACCTTACCAATGAGCATGCACTTCCAGCACACACCCACTAACCACTAGATTAACTCAGTGAACTCTGTGCACTAATTCACTTTGTGTGTAAGATACCCTGTGACAGACAGTTCTCCACCAGCTGTTCCAAAAGTGCTATACCTATACAAGATATTCACATGCTGTCTTCATAATGCTTTTTCATGACCTCTCAAATGGTCCTACTACATCTGGATCACCCAACCACTCATATTCAGTTTAAAGACTGCTTTATTAGTTCCATGAGCAATACCTCTTTTATATAATACAGCTTTGGTCAAAACAGCAAGTATCCTTTTCATCACTTTTTAAAAGCAGCAAACTATTGAAACCTAGTGTGTCTAGCCATGCATTTAGACCCTAAACTTCAATGTACAACTCTGCTTACAAAGCACCAAAAACCCATGCCTTTTCACAATGAAAACGATAGACGTTTCACAACACTCATTTCCCAAGACTCCTCCTTCTCATTCCCACATGACCTACTCAGACTTTCATCATGAACACTCACTTTCAAACCTACTTTTCTTGAGACCTCTGCTCTAACAGGGTGGACAGTGCAACCACAACCACATTGAGTGACATGGACATCCAACATCAAATGACTTTGCAGACTGCCCAGTTGTTGACGCTACTCCATGGACCCCTCTCTGCAACATTTTGTAGCCCACCTTCTGTGACCTTGGATGCTGGCTATTGTATACCATAAGGTATGTTAGACTATACTTCCACATTTGTATCTTTCGATTACAGACTGCTATTATTTACTTTATCTCCTTCCAGCCTATGCATTCGTTACACGTCACATCTTTCTAGTGCCCGTTGTATTGTTTTCACAATGGGTCTTACTGCTAGTCCATTAATATTAGGGTAGCAACACTACCCCATGTCTACAACAAAGATGTGGTTGGAACTTCAGTAATTAAGATGTGCCCCTCAGTAATGAAACACTCCAAATCTGAACAGAACTATTTCTGGCATTCAGGAATTGTCAGTATCTTGCTGAAGTGATGCATATTCCAGCTATTCAATAAATGATGCGTATTCAATAATAACCCTGAGGTAATTTAGTAATTTCACAAACTCTGGTTCATACGTTTCCAGAAAATAAGCTTTTCACAAAGTCTTAGAATCTTTGAGATGAGAGGCTTTAGTGTCTGCTAAACACTCCAGTATACGTTCTTGAGTTTAACTGACTCTTCAGAAGGCAGGGATACACTACCAAGTACCCCAAATCCCTTTCTCTAAACAAACCAGGGGTCCTCTTTGAGCTATCTCCCTTTTCAGCTGGGCAGGGAATTATTTCTCTCAGCTAGAAGCTCTGTCCCTTTTCCTGGCTCAAATGGGGATCTTCAGCAATCCTCTCACTCCTCCTTGCCAACCTTGCCAACTCTTTCTTCTCAACTGATGCTATCCAATGAAATCCATTTGAGCAGACTGTCACTCAAAGGCTCTCCCTCTCTGTGAGGCATTAACCCTTCACAACCTGTCACATGTTTACAGTATTTATGAGCTTTTAAAGCACAGTTCATTACACTGACTGACTGACTGACTGACTGACTGACTAATATGACTAGCTTCAATGAACCCGTGTCAGGTTTTTCTAAATGACAAGAGGCCTGAATCTTACTTTTTAAAGAAATAGCTTTACAATTAATAAGTCCATGTTTATGTAACTGGATCTCTGTCCATGAAGAAATTGCATATTTCAAAGCTTCTTTATAGGCTTTCTTTTTCATACTTTCTGTTACACTGGGGGAGAAAGTAGCATCACATGAACCTCTGATATGACACAGCCCAGTGGCTTGACATTTTCAGGTTTGGTCTTGTTTTAATTATGTTCTATGCTGACCCTCTTCTGTGGACTCAGCTCATAACACTCAGCTTTGACAGTCATGTTTACATGAATGTTTGATAAGCATCTGGCATCCCTTAGAGTTCTTCAAGACTGTGGAATACCTAAGACAGTTTCTAAACTCTGAACCCTGTTTTTGTTGCATTAAAATAAGGTTCTGTAGAAATCTGCATGAATATTACTCTTAAAATAACCCCTAAATTCAATTTCACAATTAATTCATACTATATTATTTATGGTAGCTGAAAGTTTGGTGGGGGGAGGGGAACTAACTATGCAATCCTATGCAGAACTATATACCCTTCTAGGCCCATTGACTTATATAGACTTAAAAGGCTTTAACTACCTAAGATGTACTGTCAGTCATCCAAATCATATGACCTTTTAGTGTCCTTAAAGAATAGTAGCTTACACAAAGGAAAAATGCTAGAACACATTGGACGTACTTTACAATTGCACTGTAAAGTACCATCTGGTTGTGGACAATTACTGAGAAATGCAAAAAGATCAAATCTTACCTCACTGTTCCCTATTCACTTGCCTTTTGTTAAAAACATACTGACAGATATTGGTTTAATCAGATATTCTGTATCTCAAATGGCATTTTATGAGCTCATGCATGGAAGAACGTCCTGTCTGTTGCTCTACCCTTCACACAGCTGTTTTTTAGCACAGACAAAATGGACCAAATTCATCCATATGGCAACCTTCTCAATAGTGATTATCTTTAGTGGCATTACACCAACAGTTATGCGAGCCCCAACTCCCACCGAGCCCGCGCTGGTGGGAGGGGGCTGATTTGCCTCCTCATGAGGCAGGAAGATGAAGGACACCAGGCAGGGGACAGAGTCAGCCTATTCAGGCTCGGCTCCTGCCCTCTGCCCCATGCAGTTCCTTGGCGTGCTCGGAGCCAGTAGGAGCTCCGAGCATGATCTGCAGCTGGGTGAGTCGGGGCCTTTACAGGCTTCTGGCCCAGCACAGTTTACTTCGGACCACGTCTGCAGCGGCCAGGAGAGTTGGGCTGTGGCAGCAGCCGGGAGGTGTGGGCTGCAGCGGCAGCAGCCGAGAGAGGCAGGCCGAGCTGCCGGCGGCCTGGAAAGGTGGGCCAAGCCACCGGCAGCCTGGAGAGGTGGGCCGCAGCAACTGCAGCCTGGAGAGGTGGGCCGAGTGAGCGGCGGCATGGAGGCATGGGCCGCGGCGGCGGCATGGAGGCGTGGGCCGCGGCAGCGGCATGGAGGTGTGGGCGGCGGTGGCGGCATGGAGGCGTGGGTGGCGGCAGCATGGAGGCATGGAAGCACGGGCCACAGCAGCATGGAGGCACGGGCCATGGCAGCATGGAGGCGTGGGCCGCAGCAGCATGGAGGCATGGGCCGCGGCAGCGGCAGCATGGAGGCGCGGGCCACGGCAGAGGCCACAGGAAGAGCTGGCATGGGAGTGTACGTGGGCAGTACAAGGAGCGCGGCGGCTTCTTGATGGAGGCGCTGCTCTGCTCAGCCCCAGATGATGACTTCTGTTAAAGGGGGAGCTTGATCATAGCATAGGGGCCTTAGTTCTCTGGGGGGAAGATTCAGGTTGGCCCCCCCACTTTTGGTAGTGCGTGGCACGTAGTGAGTGGCAGCATGGTTAGGCTGCCTCACCCCTGCAGTTTTTATCACCCACCCTATTTTCTGGCCTTTTCAGCCCTCTTCCCTGTTTTCCTCCATTCCTCCACCCACATTAGCCATATATACTCGCTTTTAGGTGCCTATGTTATGCAGTGGAGGTCAGGTGTACAGTAGCCATTTTAGATTGAGAGAAGCTGCAGCCATGGTTGGGTGTTAACATTGGTGGCCATTTTAGGGCAAAGTAAGCAGGGGCCATTTTAGGCTTCTTCTCTTGTAGCCTTTTTGGGGCAGTGAGGAGCGGCGGCCATCTTAAGTTACATAAAAACATAAGAGGGGCCAGAATTGGATCAGGTCTGGGGCTCATCTAGTCCAGCACTCTGTCACATGTGGCCAAGGATGCCGGGTGCCATCAGGAGGTTCACCAGTGGGGCTGGGACAATAGAAGCCCTTCCATTTTTGTCCTCCCAAGCACCAAGAATACAGTGCATCACTTGCCCCAGACTGAGAGTTCCTATCTATATCTTGTGGCTGGTAGCCACTGATGGACTTCTGCTCCATATGCTTATCTAATTCCCTCTTGAAGTTCTCCATGCTTGGGGCTGCGCCACCTCCGGTGCCAGTGAATTCCATGTGTTAATCATTCTTTGGGTGAAGAAGTACTTCCTTTTATATGTTCTAATATGATTGCTCAGCAAGTTCAGGGTGTGCCCATGAGTTTTAGTATTGATAGAAAGGGAGAAATTACTTCTTTCTCAACTAGCTGTCCCATTCATGATCTTATAAACTTCAATTAAGTCACCCCTCGGCCATCGTTTTTTCCAAGCTTAATAGCCCAAGAGTTTTAATCTTTGGGAAAGGGGATGCAAACATTTTAGCCATCTGCCTCTGGAGACCAGTTCCATTAAGAACAGCTGGCTCCAAATAAAAGCTTGGGTGCTGTAAATGGTAAGTGGCCTGCTCCTAAGCAGGTAGGCCAGGTTTTTACAGCAGGTCAGCAGCCCCTACCAAAGGGTAGTGGGTGATATGAAAGAGCTTTGCCTGGGACCCGCTGAGTATTTTGCCAGTTTGAGTAGGCTATACTCCTAACAATAGATTGGGAAGGACTAGAGATCTGTTCAAGAAAATTGGAGAAATCAAGGGAAAGTTCCATGCAAAGCTGGCCATGATAAAGGACAAAAACGGTAGGGACCTAACAGAAGCAGAAGAGATTAGGAAAAGATGGCAAGAATACACAGAAGAACTATACAAGAAGGACCTCAATGTCCTTGACAACCACGATGGTATAACCACTGACCTCGAGCCAGACATCCTAAAAAGCGAAGTTAAATGGGCCTTAGAAGACATTACTAACAACAAAGCTAGTGGAGGTGATGGCATCCCAGCTGAGTTATTCAAAGTCTTAAAAGAAGATGCTGTTAAAGTGCTGCACTCAATTTGCCAACAAATTTGGAAAACACAACAGTGACCACAGGATTGGAAAAGGTCAGTGTACATTCCAATCCCAAAGAAGGGCAATGTCAAGGAATGTTCAAACTATCGCACAATTGCACTCATTTCACACGCTAGCAAGGTCATGCTCAAAATCCTACAAGCTAGGCTCCAACAGTACGTGGATAGAGAACTGCCAGAAGTACAAGCTGGGTTTCGAAGAGGTAGAGGAACTAGAGATCAAATTGCCAACATTCGCTGGATTATGGAGAAAGCAAGAGAGTACCAGAAAAACATCTACTTCTGCTTCATTGACTATGCTAAAGCCTTTGATTGTGTGGATCACAATAAATTATGGCAGGTTCTTAAAGAGATGGGAGTACCGGACCACCTCACATGTCTCCTGAGAAACCTGTATAAGGGTCAAGAAGCAACAGTTAGAACTGGATATGGAACAACTGACTGGTTTAGCATAGGAAAAGGAGTACGACAAGGATGTATATTGTCACCTTGCTTATTTAACTTATATGCAGAGTACATCATGCGAAATGCTGGCCTGGATGAATCACAAGCTGGAATTAAGATTGCTGGGGAAAAGATCAATAACCTCAGATATGCAGACGATACCACTCTGATGGCAGAAAGTGAAGAGGACCTAAAGAGCCTTTTGCTCAAGGTGAAAGAGGAGAGTGCAAAAGTGGGCTTGAAGCTCAACATCAAAAAAACTAAGATCATGGCATCTGGCCCCATCACTCCTTGGCAAATAGAAGGGGAAGTCGTAGAAGTAGTGACAGACTTCACATTCCTAGGATCCCAGATCACTGCAGATGGTGACTGCAGCCATGAAATTAAAAGACGCCTGCTCCTTGGGAGGAAAGCGATGACAAACCTAAACAGCATGATAAAAAGCAGAGACATCATCTTGCCAACAAAAGTCCGCATGGTCAAAGCAATGGTATTCCCCGTAGTAATGTATGGCTGTGAGAGTTGGACTATAAGGAAGGCCGAGCGCCGAAGAATAGATTCTTTTGAACTATGGTGCTGGAGAAGACTCTTGAGAGTCCCTTGGACTGCCAGGAGATCAAATCAGTCAATCCTAAAAGAAATCAACCCTGATTGTTCCCTGGAAGGCCAGATCCTGAAGCTGAAGCTCAAATACTTTGGCCACCAAATGAGAAGGGAGCGTTCACTGGAGAAGACCCTGATGCTGGGAAAGATTGAAGGTCAAAGAAGAAGGGGACGGCAAAGGATGAGATGGTTAGACAGTGTCATCGATGCAACGAACATGAAATTGAGCAAACTTCAGCGGACAGCGGAAGACAGGAGGGCCTGGCGTGATCTGGTCCATGGGGTCGCAAAGAGTCGGACTCGACTGTGCGACTGAACAACAACAACAACAACAATACTCCTTTTAGCAAGCTCGAATAGATACAGTCAATTCAATTTGATTTATTATGATCAAAGATCAGCAAATAACTTAAAATGTTACATGAAATACAGCCAGACAGTTGGTACAGATTAAAAAAAATAGAACAATGTGGATTTTAAAATATCCTAAGAAGTAATAGTCTTCTGTCTGGTTAGGACAGCCTTAGCACAAAATCTTGCTATCTTAGCAGTAGTTTCATTACAAATATCAGCTAAAAAAAGAGTGGAATAAAACTGATTAGACCTGCCTGGGTAGGCGATGATTATTGGCATAATATACGTAGAACGAATCTCATATACACCAAGTCTTAGAATATTTGAGATGAAAGGCTTTTTGTTTCAGTATTTTCTAAACATTCCAGTACACTTCCTTCAGTTTATCTGGCTCTTCAGGTTTCAGAAGGCAGGAATACACTACCAGGTATCCAGATGGATTCCTTCTCTAAACACACCAGGGATCACTTCACTCTTTAGATCTATCTCCTTTATCAGGGGTCATTTCATAGAAAAGGAGGTGCAGGAGCTCATTAGCACAATTTATTTGCATATGACACACACCCTGACATCACCGGAAGTGTGTCAGAAGGCAACACCCACCACTCAGGCTCCACCCCAAAAATCTCCAGGTATTTCCCTACTATCTAGCAATTTCCCAGTGTAGAGTTGGAAGCCCTACATGGAACCCACATATTAGAAGACCCATTTCTCCAAATATTCAACACTTGCTTTCCTTACAACTGGGTCTCCTAGGAGTCCTTTTGATCTCAAGTTACAGCCCAGCCTCTTTTGCTGTTGCTGCCCTGCTGCTATGGAACAGCTTTGAAAAGTACTGAGACTGACGAGTGATTTCAGCTCTCACATACTTTATTAGTTCAAGAACAAGACAAGAGAAGCCGGCTCACAGGCCGGCTTTTATTCCCAAGAAAACCCACACCCCCACACCCCCACACCCTGTGATTGGGCTATTTACAGTAATTGAGTTATTTCCTAGGATTCCGGCTCCCTGACTGGAAGGGAGCTAGGATCCTGCAGTCCATTGTCTTTTGGAGCATGTCGGACCAGTTGGAACCAGTCCAAGCACATGGCTGTCCTGAGCACATGTTCTCTGGTGGATACATTACACCTCTCCCCCCTTGGTCCAAAATGCACCTGCAAACAAAGTCTTTCAAATAAGCTGGATGCTTCCTGTCCCTTGTCGAGTGGCGGGTAGCCAGGGCTGGTAGAGACGCTGGCACCTGGGTTCTGGTCGGGGAGCCTACCATTGCAAGTGAAGGGGGTGATGGGTGCCATGGCTGGGATCTCTGCTGGGCTGGGCACCCTCGGGCGAGGTCGTTGCTCCTCAGCCTCTTGGATTTCAGGCTCCTCAGAGTCATCCAGCTCTAGCAGCGCCACCCTGCGATGGAGTTGGTCGATGTGGTGGTGGAGCATGGTGCCATCTTCACAGGAGACCTCATACGAATGGGGCCCCCTAACCCATACCACCTGTGCCGGGACCCACAGTGGGCCTGCAGTGTAGCTCCAGGCATACATGGGGTCTTCTGGGAAGAATCCTCGGGCGGCCTCCTGGTCCTCGGTTTCCAGCTCATGCTCCGGGGCCCGGTCCAGGTGTAACTGGTCCATGCGTGTCATGAAGCGGCAACCCAGGAGGAGTTCCGCCGGACTACGCCCAGCGGTGGAGTGTGGGGTGATGCACTGCCTGAAAAGGAAGGATGCCAGTTTGTAATACCAATACAGGGAGTCGGAATGGCGTAGGGCGTCCTTGGCAGTCTGGACCATCCTCTCCGCTTGGCCATTCGTGGCAGGGTGGAACGGCATGGAGTGCACATGCTGGATCCCGTAATATGCTGTGAAGTCCTGGAACTCCCGGGAGGTGAACGCTGTGCCATTGTCCATGACCAGCATGTCTGGCAGTCTGTGGGCGCTGAAGATCCACCACATTGGCCTGATGGTGGATTCCGAGGAGGTGGATGGCATGGGGATGACCTCTAGCCACTTGCTGTATGCATCCACTGGTATGAAGAAAAGCTGCCTTTGGAATGGCCCCGCGAAATCCAGGTGGAGCCACAATCAGGGGCAGTGGGAGGACTCCCAGGCTCTCTTCAGAGCTCGCAGTGGTTGGGGGCATGAAGCCGGGCAGGGCTGGTACCGTTTCACCCTGTCCTCGATGTCCTGATCAAGGCCTGGTCGCCAGATGTAGCTCCTCACTAACGCCTTCATCTGTACCACTCCCGGGTGATGTTTATGTAATGCCCCCAAGACGCACTGCTGGAGCAGAGCTGGAATCACCACCCGGCCTCCCTACATCAAGCACCCTTTGTATGTAGACAGTTCAAGTTTTGGGGTAGCAAATGGGGCGAAATCAGGCCCGTTCTTGGCCACTGGCCACCCCCTCCCCACCCAGTCCAAGACACAACAGAGGATGGGATCCCGAGCCGAGAGGTGGGCCACTTCCTGCACATGGACTGGCCAGTCAGGAAGTGCCTCCACAAGGGCAACCATCCGTAGAGGTAGTGGTGGAATTTTTTTACCCCAGCCACTATCGCCAATGCCTCCTTGTCAATCTGAGTGTAGTTCCACTCCGCAGAAGACAAAGTCCATGAATAATAAGCGACCGGGACCTCCCTGCCGTCAGGCAACCAGTGGCCCAGGACCGCCCCGACCACGTAAAGAGAGGCGTCGCAGGTGAGGACCACCAGGAGTGATTCTGTGAAGTGGTGCAGGACCGTGTTCGAGACTAGTAAGTCCTTTATGCCCTGGAACGCTACCGCGTGAGTCGGCCCCCAAGGCGCATCCTTGTCCAGGAGATGGTGGAGTGGCTCCGCCACAGCTGCTTTGAGGGGCAGAAAGGCGTGGTAAAAATTGAGCAGGCCTAAGAAAGCCAGCAACTCTGTCTTGGATGAGGGCAGGGGGGCGTGTGTGATGGCCTTAACTTTATCATCCATGGGGTGGTTCCCTGGGCGTCCACCATGAACCCCAGGAACTCAATGCGGGGCACTCCCAGGAGGCATTTCTCCTTCTTTACCTTGAGGCCAGCATAGTCGAACTGCTGTAGAACCTGACAGAGATGGTCTGTGAAGGAGGCAGGGTCCAGCGCCACAACGATCACGTCGTCTAGAAAAGGCTGAACTCTGGGGATGCCTTTCAGGAGAGAATCCATAAAAGACTGAAAGATGCCAGGAGCCACACAAACCCCAAACTGTAGCCGGCCCCATGACCCGGAATGCCCCCTTGTGGGTCGCAATGGTCTGGGCCTCCGCGGCGGCTGCATCAATGGGCAACTGCTCGTAACCTTGTGCCAAATCAAGCTTACCGAAGACCTTGGCCCCCATCAGCAAGGCGAGGACGTGGCTCACCACCGGGACTGGATAAGCATGGTCCTGCAAGGCCTTGTTCAGTGTGCACTTGTAATCGGCACAGATCCGCACATCTCCGTTAGGTTTAACAGGTGTCACAATGGGGGTCTCCCATTGTGTGGATGCTACCAGCTCCAGCACCCCCTTGCTCAACCGGGCGATCGAGCTCCGCTTCGATTTTAGCATGCATTGCAATGGGAGGGACCCAGGCCTTGATATGAATAGGCCTAATGGCTGGGTCCAGATCCAGCAAAATGGGGTCCCCGCTGTACTTCCCCAGAGTCCTGTTGAACACTTTGGGAAATTCCTGGCACACCGCCTCCCAATCCACCGTCCAGATCTGGTTAAGCCCCATTATCTGGAGGCCCAGTGGTTTGAACCACGAGAGTCCCAATAAGCTGGTGAGCCACCCTTCTACCCTCAAGAGGTCCAGTATGCCCGAAAATCCCTTGAACTGGACCCTGAACTTGCCCCAACCCGGGACGGTCACAGGGTTCTTATTAAAGTCCTGTAACATGAGACCCTGCAGCTTGTGCAACTGCCCCCCCCTTCGGGCATACGGAACGAAGGGTCTCGGCTGATATGATTGAAAACACTGAGCCCGAGCCTATTTCCATTTGACAGGGGGACCCTTCAATCCGGACAGTCACATGCACCTTGTCCGGGCCATCTGGGGGCAAGTTACATACCGTTTGGTGGTGGTGAACCAAAACGGTGTTCAGGTCCTCTGCATCAAGCTGTGCCATGAGTTTACTCCATTGTCCCTGGGAGCAGCAGACCTTCGTGATGTGCCCCGCCTTGTTGCATGTCCGGCAGATGGTGGAGTGGAACCGGCAAGACCATCGCTTGTGTGCATCGCTGCAGCTCTTGCAAGCTATGGGAGGCTGTGCTTTGGCCTCTTGGGCCCATTGGGGCCACTGGAATGGGCGTCTGTGAACCTGTAGCACTTCCTCATCCTCCGATGCATTGGAACCCCATGTGGCTCAAGTGCAGTGGACCGCCTTGCTGGGGCTGCTTTTTCATAGGTGGCAGACTCCCGGACAGCCTCATTGAGGGTGAGGTTTCCTCCATAGCTTGGGCTCGCGTAGGCCCATGAGAAACTGGTTAAGCAGGGTGTCTGTGAGGCTTGGGAAAGCGCACCTCACGGCCACCCACTGGAGACCGGCCAGAAATTCTGAGGTCGTCTCATCCGGGCCCTGGATCCTTGCGAAGAACCCCAACTATTTCACGAATTTGGTAGGTTTGGGTGAAAAGTGGTCAGTGAGGGACTTCACCAATACCTTGTAGGTCTCCTCCTTGGTGGTCTTCAGGTTGATGAGGTCCCTCAGAAGCAAGAAGGTGTCCATGCCGCAGGAGCTGAGGAATTTCTTTTTCCCGGCCTCCACCACATCGTGATAGTCAAAGCGATTTTCTAGGGTCTCCAGCCAGGTGTCCCATTGCTGGGGCTGGGAGATACCAAATGCCTGGATGTTGCCTTGAGAAGCAGCCATCATTCCACATGGAGGCAACGGCGGTGGTGAGAGTGGAGGAGGATGTAGAAGCCTGGCGTGACCAGCGCTGCTCTCGGGGTCAGCGGGCGAGGCTCGGGAGCAGTGTGGTGAGTGGCAGGGCTCGATGTGATGCTCGGGAGAACTGGCTGTGGTGGTTGTGGTGAGCAGTGCGGTGCTGCTCTCAGGGTCAGCAATATGATGCTCTTCCTCATGATCATTGTTCATGTAGGGAGTTAGAATCCCATCCTCATCACCAGTGAAAAGTACTGAGACTGACGAGTGATTTCAGCTCTCACATACTTTATTAGTTCAAGAATAAGACAAGAGAAGCCGGCTTGCAGGCCAGCTTTTATTCCCTTGGAAACCCACAGCCCACACACACACACACACACACACACACACACCGTTATTTACAGTGATTGGGTTATTTACAGTGATTGAGTTATTTCCTAAGATTCCGGCTTCCCGATTGGAAGGGAGCTAGGATCCTGCAGTCCATTGTCTTTTGGAGCAAAGCTCAGGCCCTTCGCCTGGCCACATGTCGGACTGGCTGGAACCTGAGCACATGTTCTCTGGTGGATACATTACAAGCTTCCTCCAGAAGGGGTGATGCAGGCAAGTGCCCTCAGGGACTTCTGGCAAGGCTGTAAAATGGAGTTATTTAAGACTTGCAGTGCAATCTGAAGGTTGTAACTGTGGACTGTGTCCTGTCTGTTCAAATGTATCTTTACAGAGTATCTGTGCCAAGGGAATGTCCTAAAATTCTTGTCAGCAACTGGTCTACTCTAAGGATCAGGCCCATAGGGTCTGATTGACATTTGTGTCAGATAGCACAAGAAGATATCTCATCTGGGACTGTGCAATGAGAACTGCCAGTTCTAGAGGTTTTAGAATTCTGTAATATGTCTTCCCTGTACATAGGAGTTTTGTGTTGCATGATGCTGAAAAACACCTGTTTCATTTGAGTTTAGGATGTGAATGAGTGGGGGAGAGGGCAATCATCGCTTTCCTTTGGGGGCAGTTGTTCTGTTTCAAGGGGTTCTGTGATGGTGGGAGGGAGCATGGCCAGCCAGTTCACAAACCATGATACTCCTGCCCCTTAGTTTGGCCAAGGGATATCTGTTGCATGAAGCTGTTGCATGAAATGCTCCCACAGGGAGGCCCCAGAGGCTGCCCACACCACAGACCGAGCAGGGCTGCCTTGAAGCCCACCAGGCCAGCCCATCCCTCCTCACCTTGAGATAGTCGTTCTCAGAGCACAGCTCCTCCAGCTCCTTGGCTCCTCGGTGAGGTAGGAGAAAGACAACAAGGTGCTGAGAGGCAGGCAGTTGCTGGCAACAGAGGTGGTCATGGACCGGTCGTCATACAGCGGGGACATGCCATTGGTGGAGGCGCTGTGGGGCTGGGCCAGGGCACTGCTGCCAGAGGGTGATGTGGGGTCACTGCCAGTCAGGCTGCCCAGCTCCAGCAGCAAGAGCAGCTTGACCTCCTCAGAGGCACTGCAATCTGACACCTCCGAGCTGCTGTTGGTGAGGCTCAGGCCAGGCAGCACCAGAGCAGGCAGCAGCAACAGCAGCCCCCTCATTGGCCATGGCCAGGCAGCTCTGCCCCTTCATCCTGGCCCCTGCCCACCCACCCACAACTTTTCCAGAGCCCCTGGCTTCCACCAACTGTCCAGCCTTGCCCTTCTGCTTGCACCAGCCATCCTTGGGGCCCCTGAGCTGCCATGAGTGCCTGAGCACAGTGCTTGGCTTGCTGGAGAAGGAGGAGGGTGAACCAGGTTTATTCTTGAACCCTCTCTGGCACATAGCCCCCCATGTAAGAGGAGGGTGAATGGGCCAAGCTGCCCCCCCAGCCTCCTCTCTGCCTGGGTAGCTGTGATGCCCCCTGGTTGTGAGCATGGTGCCTTGCCTCTGCCAACATGGACAGGTCCTGGGTCCCAAAGAGGGCAGAAGAGGGTGCTTGTTACTTCTGGAATGCCGTTCCAGCTCATTCCACCTGGAAATGACCCCTGTCCCTTATCAACTGGGCAGGGAATTTCTTCTCTATGACTAGAAGATCTATCCCTTTTCCTGGTCTGAATGAGAATCTTCAGTGATCCTCCCATTCCTCCTTGCCAACCTTCCCAGCCCTCAATAAGAGTTTAAAAAACCCAGTTCTCCTCAGCAGTCAGTTCCCAAGTCTTTTTGCTCAACTGATGGTAAGCAATCAAATCTCTTTGAGCAACTTGCCACTCAAGGCTCTCTGGCTCTGTGAGGCATTAACCCTTTATTCTCCTTCATACATTTATATAGCATTTATGAGCTTTTAAAGTGCAATCTGTCACAGCTGCCAATCAATTTGAAACAGTAGTGTCTTCATGCATGTGAGTTTTGATAAAACCTGATGCAAACATTTTTGCAGCTGTTTGACATGAACTGAACAGGCTGAGTGATCAGCTCATGTGACATTTGTAGAAAGGTAGAACATCTGCTTGGCATGCAGAAGGTCCCAGATTCAATACCCGGCATCTTTAGTTGAAAGAACTAGGCAGTAGGTGATGTGAAAGACCTTTATCTGAGACCCCAGAGAGCCATTAACAATCTGAGTAGACAATACTGACCTTGATGGACCAAAGCTCTGATTCAGTATAAGACAGCTTTTTGTGTTCATGTGACAACTTTGAACACAATAAGTTTGATCATTGAACACATTAATGAATACATAGTATCACTAGTGACAATCAAGGACAGGATATTTTCAGTGATGGTGCCACAGCTTTGGAATGTCCTCCCCCTTGATGCCAAATTTACTGTCTTTTAGGTGCCCAGCCAAAGCATCTCTTTCTCACCCAGGCTTTTAACAGAACGGTTTCATTTTTTTAGCTGTTATTTTTATGGCTTCAAGCCTGAGGGCTACCTTATGAATAGTATTTTATGCTGCTGGGTACAGTTCTTGTCTCCATAAGTCTATTTGCGTATTTTATTGCTGATAATTTTATGTTGAGGATTATTGTCCTTTCTCTACTTTGTAAGACACCACGAGAGGGTCTCTGAAGAGGCATGATACAAATATAACTAAAATGCACATATAACTAAATACATATATGGCTAAAAGAATTGGTTGAATCATTCTGGTTAAAAAATGAAAATCATGAAATAAATTTAATATATTCTTAGTACAAACTTATAGAAAATTTGGAGGAAAGAAATTGCCTTCCCTGAAGAAAAAGGCAAGTGTTGGCCTATAAGCTGCAGAGTAAAAATATGCACTGCTTGAAAATCTGTCCTTTCCCCCTTAATTACGGCAGAGAAGAAAAAAACACTGAACTTGTAAGGCACTGAAATTATACTGAAAATTTTCAGAGTTTGAATTTTGCTGATTTTGTCTTCTCAAAATTAAGCAGAATTTTGGATCTATATGTTTTGGCTATACCTTCTGTTTCTCTTTGAAGACTGATAGCAGCCAATACTCTGTGTCAGTCACAATGTGGGGAAGTAGAACAGGGAAACTTCTGTTCCACATTCTCTTTCTGGCCCTCCAGTGACGCATTGGAAAGGATATTTTTCTCCCATTATGTCCCCAGTTCCTGTCTTTGGAAAGTAATCCCTGTAACTGCTTATTAAGCATATTAAAATGCATCATATTCAGACAACAGGAGAGGAGGAACAATATGATGTACCCATTCTCTCTCCCCACCTTTGTTACTTCTCTCTGGATTCTATCCCTAAATTATTATGAGGGATACCTGGGTTTTGGATCACTAAAATATAGGAAGTGAAGCTGTACTATTACTTCAGGCTGGGTGTACACATGTCCTAAACAGAGCTTCCAGTAGCTCCCTAACTTCAATGCAGAAAGACTGAACTATTCTATCATTTACTTCCTAACGCAAATCTGTGAGTAGGATTCCATTCTCTTTCTCCCCCTTTGCTCAAATTTTAATATGATAATTTCTTCTGTACTCTTTTATGACATAGATTGCTGCTTAAGTTTTTAATTTTTTTTTTATTTGGTGTTTTATTCTGATTTATATGTGCTTTAATGATTGTGTCATAAGCCACCTCAGGCATTTTAAATAAATAATGTGAGCTATAAATATTTTAAATAAATGAATAAATAAGTGGTTAATACTGTACAGGGAACAAGGGAGGGTGGAAGTGTAAACTTAGGATGTGCACAGAAACTACTTGAATTTGTTTAATTTTATTTTTTGGAGTTTTAAAATTATGTTTACAACACATGTTTGGATTCTTTATTCTATTCTTTGTTTCCATTGGTTTCAATTGGAAACATATTTCTGGCTATACCTTCACACACACATACCAAGTCTGGATAAAATTCTCAGGAATTGTGTCCTTCACTCATGATAGGAAAATGCATCCAACTTCTAGACACAATTAAAATTCTCACTTGCACAGATGTGAATTGGACTGTTTTTCCTCATTTCCCAAAACCCTGTAGTGAGATATGTGTTGGGGAGAAGAGGATTTTTTCAAACATAAAAGGGCACCAGAAAGGGAGCTAGAGCCTCAGCAAATACCCACCCTACATGGTAGGGTTGGTAAAGGGCCACAGAGTTAACACAGAAAACACAAGTCAGATTAATATTGTTCCTCACTAACAATCCAGACAGGCGTGCAGTTTCATTTCTCACCTATCTGGTATCTCTCCTTATATATAATTCTGTTTTGGTCATGGACTCCCCTGAACATTCCAACACACTTCCAAATCAGTTGGCTCCCTGATCTGTCATTCAGAGGGTCTCTCTATCCACTGGCTGCTTTGTCTGAGTCCTGTCTCCAACATTCTAAACAGTTTGCTGTTCCTCTCCCCTCCATAGCCAGTCAGAACATAGAGGTCATTTGAATATGTGGCCTGATTGGCCTTTGCCTCGGAATACAGAGGTCATTTGCATATGTGATAGAGGCCTTTGCCTCTAACATTCTAAAGTTTGCTGTTGCAGTTCACAGGTAAAATGTGTTCTAAGGTAAAACCTGTGCCTGTTGGGGGAAACCATTGTTGCCAATCTCCAGGTGAGGGCGGAAGATCACTCAGAATTACAACTACTTTCCAGATGCAGAGATCAGTTCCCCTGGAGAAAATGGTGGGCTCTGTGTCCTTATATCCTGCTGAGATGGCCCCTGTATGACAGCCAATGTGACGTAGCAGTCAGGCCTTCAGAGCACAGTAGAGGCTACAGCTATGGGGGGGTGGAAAGCTGAAGAGTGAGGAGAAAATAAAGGTAGGTTGATAATTGGCTGGGAAGGAGATAGGGTTGCCAACTTCAGGTGGGAAATTCCTGGAGATTTGAGGGATGGAGCCTGGAGAGGGTGAGGTTTCAGGAGGGGTGGGACCTCAGACAGGTACAATGCCATAGACTCCACCCTCCAAACCAGCCAGTCCCTCCCAGGGAACTATTGTTGCCAATCTCCAGGTGGGAGCTGGAGATCACTCAGAATTACAACTGCTCTCCAGGAGGGAGGGGGACAAGATGGAAAGCTGAAGTCAGAGAGGCAGATCAAGATGGGTTGATGGTTGGCTGTGAAGGAGATAGGGTTGCCAACTCCAGTTTGAAAAATTCCTGGAGATTTGGGGGGTGGAGCCTGGAGAGGGTGGGATTTGAGGAGGGGTGGGACCTCAGACAGGCACAATGCCATCGACTCTACCCTCCAAACCAACCATTCCCTCCTGGGGAATCATTGTTGACAATCTCCAGGTGAGGGCTGGAAATCACTCAAAATTATAACTGTTATTCAGGTATCAGAGATCAGTTCCTCTGGAGAAAATGGTGGACTCTGTGTCATTATTCCATGCTGAGGTCACCAAAGCAAATTGACACTGAGTGCCCAGGACCAGGGCATCTGCCCAGAGCATCTTTCTAGAGCTCGTTGTATTTATTTCCACAACAGGCCTTATTGCTAGTTGTACAATATTACAGAAGAGGCAGAGGAGAGAGAGGTCCTTGCATCAGCATCTCTCCTACCTTCCACTGGCCATCTTTGAAAACTCCCCCCCCACACACATTTACTATTTCCATTTGTTCTTAAATAGTATGTTCATCCAGCATTCTACCTTGTATAAAAACTATTACCAGAACAGCTAGTAAACCGCTCACATTCACCATGCTGGGCATGCTGGGCAGAAGAATGCTTCAAGCACCAAAGTAAAGTATTTGGGGCAGGAGACAGCTAGTTTCCCACATTAGTGCCCTCCAGTTTTATCTAAAAATAGACTTAACCAACTGTCCACTTTCTTTAAATAGGAGCAGGCAGTTGCTTGCCTCCCCCCTTCCCCTTATTGGATGTAACTGGGGGAGAATTTTTATCAGGGAAAGGGCACAGTTGATGTTACATGAAATTAAAGACATTGAAAGCTGAAATTAATCCTAGCAAAACAGAGGTTCTCTGGTTTAGTAGAATGGCAGACCAGGAGCCCAAGATCTCTCCTGTCTTGGATGGGGTTGTACACCCCTTGAAAAGCCCAGTTCACAGCATGGGAGTGCTGCCTGGCACAGTGGTCACCTTAGAGAACCAGGTGGCGGCAGTGGCTTAGACTGCTTTTACCTAGCTTTGGCTGGTGCACCAGTTGCACCTGTTCCTGTCTCAGTCTGATCTAGTCATAGTGATCCATGCCTTAGTTACATCTAGACTGGACTATTGCAATGTGCCCTACCTGGGGCTACCCTTGAAGAGTGTTTGGAAGCTGCAGCTACTGCAGAATGCTGCAGCTAGACTGCTGGTTGAGGCCAGTAACCAGGAGCATGCAACCCCAATACTACAGCAATTGCACTGGCTACTGATCGTCTTCCAAGCCCAGTTCAGGATGTTGGTTTTGTTCTTCAAAGCCCTACATGGCGTGGGACAGGGGTATCTGAAGGACCATCTTCTCCTATACTTTGTGTTCAAGAATTAAATCACAGAGAGAGGTCCTCCTGCCTGTCTCACCCAACAAAGAAGCTTGTCTGGTGGGCACATGAGAGAGGGGCCTTAAGGAACAACCTCCCCAGAGAGATGAGTCCAGCCCCCTCACTGTTGATGTTCAGGAGGCAGTTGGAGACATTTTTTATTTAGAACTGCATTTGACTGATTTAGTTTTTATTTATTGGCAGTCCTAATTGGAATTTTTAAATTGTGACCTTTTATTTGTTTTTATATTTGTTGCTTTATTCATATTGTTGTTTTTTTAATAATTGTTTTATTTATGTTGTAAGCCACCTTGAGTTCCTCAAGGGAAAAAGTCAGCAAATAAACAAACAAATAAATAGATAGATAAATAAGATCTTGCCTTTTAATCATTCACACTTCCTCAACTAGAGAGTTGATCTGATTGGGGTACTTGACCAGCCACTGGTTTGGCTCATGTTCTGCTCATGAGATGTGAGCACGGATCTGAGTTTTTGACAGGCTGTTTGGCTTGTGCTGTTTGTTGGATTACTTTTCATGTACTCAGTGCAACTGGCAGTATTTCATGCATGCAAATTTTTATACATTCACTGGATAAAAGTCCTAGTTTCAATCTTTTCCTATAGACCAGTTGTTGCTTGCTGCTCAGCAGGTATTCATATAAACAGTGAGCAAATTATTTCACCATCATTAATCTTTAGAACACTACCTGCCAGCATGTCTAAGCAAAGACTTTGCCACGTTCCTCTGTTGCAGGTAGACTGCACCAGGTTTTCCTTCCCTCCCCCTCCCTTTTCTCCTGATTCTCTCCTCTGTTTCTCTCCAGCCTTTACAGTAAAACAAAATATGCAGGAGAGAAAAACACCATTATAGCATCCTTTTTTTCTGACAGATATCTAGTTGAACTCTTTTTCAGTGTAACTTGTCACTACATGTAAGTAAGGCAGCTGGGTCTTTTCACTCAGTAGGCCTGTTCAGAAATGGTGATTGAGTGAAATTGTGTGCTTGAATGCTCTATACATATCAGTAGAAGGTTTCTTAGCCCCTAACTATTGAGAAGGCAGAAGATACAGCTGCTTTACTTATTTGTAAAGAAAACGTCCCTTGAAACAGGTCAATTAAAAATGCATCAAGAATAAAAGTCCCTGTCATGGCCTACACAGATGTTAGTTCTTTTTTCCTGGAATATTTGTTGCAGATCTTTTACTGTCCCAGGTTGTTTTCAACACAAATAACTCCCCAGGAAGGGTCTGTGTTTCAGTTAAAGAACACAAGCTTTGCATGTGACAGAACCCAAGTTCAATTCTTGGCATATTCAGTAATCTGTGGCCACCAGGTTACTGGAGGTTGCTGGTCTTCCGGTTAATGGCGTAGCGAGGGCAGTTGCTCTCCCTGAGGCTCAGGGGAATGATTTGCACACCAGCGATTTGGAGGGGAGCTACTAATGTGGCTCTCCCACGGAATCCTTGGTGAGGGTTCCAAGCCATAGGGCTTTCTGAGGGGTGGCCTCTTCAACGGTGCAATGCCGGAGAATTTAGGCACTCCTCCACCCTGACGGTCCTACCACTGTGTGGCCGCATGGCACAAGCTGGGCTGGCTGGACAAGCACCAGAGTTCCAGTGATTTGCAGATGCAAGCGAGGTCAGAGTGACCAGCAATGAATGTGAGTTGGATTTAGCGAATGTGAAGATAACCGAATGATCCCTTACCCTCCCCCTACACTGGGAAATGGAGAATGGAGGGATACCCCTCCTGTTCATGAGCGAAAGAAGTTACAGAAAAAGAGTGGGGGGAAGGGAAAATCGAAGTATTTGGCTTGTTTGGCGAGACTTACCAAAGTGGATTTAAAGCATAAGCGATTTTCAGAGGAGGTGGAAAGTTGGTTGGCTTTTGTAAACAATCGAACAAAATGTCGGGCGTAGGGAAAAAAGGACTGAAACTGAAACTTCCGGGTGGGCAAAGTCCGAGACTGGAAGAGGAGGGAGTGGATGTTGCAAGACTTCTAGTGGAGATGCTCAAGCCGGTTATGGAGCAGCTCACTGGTATTAACCAGCAGTTGACCATCTTAAACCAGACGATCACAACGCAACAGCTCCAGCTGGCAGAAAATGTTAAACAGACAGAGCAATCAATAGAAATGGTGAAAGAGATGCACACCGAAAACAAGACTTTGAAGAAAAAGGTGGAACAAATAATAAACAAGCAAAATCAACAAGAAAATAGACTCTTGTTTCTACAAATGGAGAAAGCAAACATGGTTCTCAGGTTCCAGGGAGTTCCTGAATCGTCAAAAGAAGATTTAAAGAAGCTCCTTAGTGATCTCATTGCACCAATCATAGGCTTAAAAGCGGAAGAAATACTGCATGATATAGAATCATCGTATAGGGTGTATTCAAACTACACTCAAAAGAATAGCTTACCTGGGGAAATTTCAGTTAAATTTTCAAGAAGGCAAACTAGAGATGCAATTTTGAAAGCTACATCAGCAACTCCATTGAAGCTTGGGAATGCTAGTTTCTAAAATACATTCCTTTTGAAATTCGACAAAGACAGAAGAATTATAAGGATCTAACCCTTTTTCTCCAAACCAACCAAATCGCGTACAAATGGGCATTTCCAGAAGGGGTCATCTTTAAGCTACACGACAAGAGAGAGAAGACTGACTCTGTGCACAAGGCTAAAGAATTTTTGAAACACCAACTGGGAGCCAAAGAAGACGGTGAAACTGGTTTGAGCGGCTCCACACCCTCGGAGACGGACAAAGACTTGGCCATGGAAGAAGGCACTGCACCCTGCAGACCAACTTATGCTTTTAGAGATAGAAAGCCTAAGTAAAGGCAGAAGGACTCTGAAAATGGCCTTTATGAAGCGAGCTTGGGTGATGCTCTGAAAGTCTCCCATAACAAGTAACTAACTAATTATATAGCAGAGATAGGTTGTAACTCACAATATGCATTGCTTACTAACAATTTAGTATTAACATAGACTTTAACTGGGGTAAAGATCTCCCTCTCTTGGGTTTTTAGTTTAGTGTGGGTTTTCTTTACTTTCTCCCTAGATGTAGTCCCCTTCCTTTTTTCGTTGTAGTTATTAGTTGTCAATTATAAAAAAGCAATAAAAAATCCCTTTCACCCCCCCCCCAAAAAAAAAGGTTACTGGAGGTTGCTTTGGGGCCACAGGGTTGGAGATGCCGGGCAGGATGAAGCCTCATTCTCCTGTCATGACATGTGTGGGGAAACACATTTCGTGGCAGCTCTGGAGCTTTCTGGGTAAGCAGGCTGCCTCCAGCATCAACCAGATAATTACTGGCTGCACGCCACCTTCTTGTGAGGCCCAGTGGTGGGTGGGGCATTGGGGAAGCATCAGCTGTGGTCCACCCAATCATCGACTATTTAAAGGCCAACCTGCTGCCTTCTCATTCATGTTTGCTTTGGTCACCCCTTCCTCCCTTTTGTTTATGGTTTTGTTTTTGCTTATTTGTTATTTTGCTCTTCTCATAGCTTTATGCTGGTTTTAGGCATCGGACAGGAACCATTTGGGGTGAGGCTGTGCCTGGATGCTCACCTCTCCTGAAGGTGACCCTCTTACAGGATCTTGGGTGTCGTATATTGAGCATGGATCATCCCTGAGCTAGTATCAGCTTGTTACTCAGGAACAATAGCTTGCCAGGATTCTGGAGGAGACCAAAGGGCATAAATAGCCTATTGCTGAGAGTGGGGTGTGTTTGGGCGTGGTGCTTGCATGCTATATAAACAGGGCGGCAGCCCTGGAGTCTTGTAGTGTTCCTGAAATCCCTTAATAAAGTAGAGCTGTTCACTGTAATGCGTCTAGAATCCAGTATTTAATACTGGTGACGAGGATGGGGTTCTGTTGAGCCAGCCCAGTGCCCATCTGCACCACACCCTGCACCAAGCTCCAAAGCCATGCATATCACACTGCACTTGAGACCATGGCTGCCGCTCCAGGACACTTCAAGGCATTCAATGCCACTGCAGAAGACTGGGACTCCTACATCTCCCATTTCGAGTTTTTCTTCAAGTCCTCTGAGATCACTGAGAACAAAAAGAAGTGTGCTACTTTCTTCCATGTCTGTGGTCACTTGACCTTCGAGATTGCTTGTTTGCTATTGGCTCCAGTGGAGCTCTGAAACACCTCATAAAAGACGATTATAGACCGGCTACAGGAGCACTTCTCACTGAAACCCTCCATGATCACAGCTCACCATGCGTTCCACACTAGGAACCAGGCCGTGGATGAATTGATCACTGCTTATGTTACAGCCCTCTGACAGGTCACTTGACATTGTAACTTCCATGACCTTGAGGAAGTGCTTCATGACCAGCTGGTGTGCGGACTGCGAGATGAGCAAATCCAACAGAGGCTCATCACCAAGTGAGATCCTGAATTCAAGGAGACAATGGAAGAAGCCCTCACCACGGAAGCTGCCAGCAAGTTCACAGTGGAGGTCCAACAGGCACAGAGCTCGCCATCTTTGAGGAGACAAACCACTGCAGCACACCACATGGACACCTCCGAGGAGGGTGAAGAGGTACTGCAACTACATTGAACAGCCCACCTCAGCACTCACTGGGATGGGATGCTCAGTCGCTACACCAGGCCCCCCATCTCACGCCAGCTCAGCCCAAAGATGCTGAAGCCAGGCACATCCCATTTGCATTGAAGCCAAAAATAGAAGAGGAGCTGGATCACCTGGTGGGTCAAGGTGTCTTAGAGCCAGTCCCACATACCCTTTGGGAAACCCCCATTATGATGCCCATAAAGCCCAACGGGGACATCCGCATCTGTGCAGACTACAAATGCACCATCAATAAAGTGCTGTAAGATCACTCCTGCCTGGTCCCGGTAGTCAGCCACATCTTGGCCTCTCTGGTGGGTGCCAAGGTATTCAGAAAGTTAGACTTGGCCCGGACCTACTAGCAGCTTCCTGTGGATGATGCAACTGCAGAGGCTCAGACCATCATAACACACCAGGGAATGTTCAAGGTGCAGCAGCTGCAGTTCGGGGTCAGCGTGGCTCCGGGGATCTTTCAAAATCTAATGGACTCTCTTTCTAAAGGAATTCCTGGGGTCCAGCCCTTCTTTACCAATGTTCTGATTGCCGCTCCCAAAGAAGAGGACTTTGCCAGCAAGCTGCGCACCGTCCTGCAGCTTTTTCATGTGGCCAGCCTGGGTGTTCTGCAGGTTGAGTTCCTAGGGTTCTCTGTGGACACCAATAGCATCTATCTGGCCCCAGACAAGGTGCGCACCATCGTCAACACTCCTGTGCCAACCTCCAAGCAGGAGCTTCAGGCATTCTTGGGACTGCTGAACTTTTATCATTCTTTCCTGCCCAAAAAGCTGTGCTCACGGAACTGCTTCACTACCTCCTTGACAAGAAGGCCCCGTGGGTCTGGGGCCACAAACAAGCCATGGTGTTCAGGGCCATCAAGGAACTGCTCACCTCCAAAGCAGTCCTGGCCCACTTTGACAAGTTGCTGCCCATCATCCTCACTTGCAATGCTTCTCCATATGGTGTTGGCGCTGTCCTTTGACACCAGCTGCCGGACGGCAGGGAGGTCCCTGTGGCTTATTACTCTCACACACTGTCTTCAGCTGAGCACAACTACATGTAAATTGATAAAGAGGCACTGACGATTGTTGTGGGGGTGAAGAAATTCCATGATTAGCTCTACGGGTGGCCGTTCAGCCTTGTGACAGATCACAAGCCCCTGCTGGGTCTGCTGGCTCTGGATTGCCAGACCCCCCAGATGCTCTTGCCTTGGGTACTGCGTCGGTCCATCTTCCTGGTGGGGTACCAGTACTCCCTCCTCCACCATGCAGGAAAGGTGATGGAGCATGCCAACGCCCTCAGCCACCTGCTGCTCTGTTCTGTTAATCCCAACCTGGCTCCCGCACACCAGATCCTGCTCATGGAAGAGCTTCTGGATCACTCTCTGCAAGCCATGGATGTTTCCCACCACACCATGAGGGACTGGATCCTCTCTTACATTTTGAACTGGGTGGGGAGGGGAGGTGCTGGCCCACTAGCTAAGTGGGCTTGGAATTTACAGCCTTCTCATCCTGCTGGAACAAGTTATCAGCCCACAAGGGATGCGTACTGTGGAGGAGCTGGGTGATGGTCCCCACTCCCTTATGCCAGCAAGTGCTGTCAGCCCTGCATGAGACTCATCCCAGGATTGTGTGGATGAAGGTGCTCACCCAGAGTTATGTGTGGTGGCCAGGTTTAGACAGTGAGATAGAGGCCTGGGTCAAGCGCTGCCAGGCCTGCCAAGAAACCCAACCAGAACCGCCCTGGGCACCTGTGCAACAGTGGGAGTCCACCCACAAACCTTGGCCCCAGGTACATTCGGACTTTGCCAACCCCTTCCAAGGATAAATATTCTTCATTTTGGTGGACTCATACACCAAATGGCTGGAGGTCATGCCTGTCACCTCTACATCCTCCAAAGGACAGATCTTCAGCACGCACAGCCTTCCCAACATGGACAAAGGGACAGCCTTCACCTCAGGGATTTACAGGAGTATTTGGGCCGCTACCTCTTTTGTCACATACACTCCTCACCCTTTCATCTGGCCATCAACGGTCAAGCAGAGAGGATGGTGCAGACCACAAAGGAGTCCCTCAGGTGTATCATCCACAGAGACTAGGACCACAGATTCATGGCCTTCCTTTTCGGCCACCAGGTGACCCTGAGCACTACCACATGCCACAGCCCAGCTGAACTCCTCATGGGCAGGTGCCTAACCACCTGACTGGACAGACTGCACCCAGATTGAGCTCCCAATCATCGTCTGTCACTGGAGAGCCAGGAAGTGCCCAGAGGGTTTCCCCCTGGTGAACCATCTACACAGGGAACTTTTCCAGCAGTCCTGCCAAGGTCATCAGAGTCACTGGACCTCTGTCATATGAGGTATCAACTGATGATGGACAGATCCTTCGAAGACACATTGACCAGCTCCACTGCCGTCTTCTTCCCATGAGCAGGAGCCACAATCAGCAGTCTCAGGAGACAAGGCGGGCCCACTGTGACCACAGGAACTAGAGACCATGAGGGAGTTCCCACTTGACAGTACATTGCCCGATTGCCAAGAGGGCAAAACACCCAACCACGTGGCCACGGACTTCCCAGACTTGATGCCAGTGCCACCACCACCTGCCAGCGCTGTTCCTGCAGCATCGGACCAAAGTCCACGCCTCCTCAGAGATAGCTTCAATGTTCAACCAGGGAACAGCGCAAACCGGTGTACCTGAGAGACTTTGTGTGTTAAGGTGTTTTGGAACTTAGGGGGGAGGGATGTTGTGTATCGAGCAAGGGTCATCCCTGAACTAGTATCTGAGACTGGCTGAGCTTGTTGCTCAGGAACAATAGCTTGCCAGGATTCTGGAGGGAACCAACGGGGAAGTAAAAAGATAAAGGTTCCCTTGCTCGAAAGCCAGTCAAATATGACTCTAGGGTTGCCAAAGAGCCAGTGCTGTCCAAAGACGTTTCTGTGGTCATGTGGCCAGCATGACTAAATGTCGAGGTGCACAGAACACTGTTACCCCTCCACCGAAGCAGTACCTATTTATCTATTTGCAATTTCTTGCTTTTGAACTGCTAGGTTGGCAGGAGCTGGAACCAAAGATGAGAGCTCACTCTGTCATGTGGCACTCGGATCTCGAACTGCTGAACTACCGATCTTCCAGCCTGCAGTTCAGTGTCTTAACCACTTGAGCCACTGCAGCTCCAATAGGGAAGTAGTGTTATGTAAATAGCCTATCATTGGGAGTGGGTTGTGTTTGGGTGTGGTGCTTGCATGCTATTTAAACAGGGCAGCAGCCCTGGAGCTTGTCTTGTAGTGTTCCTGAAATCACTTAAGAAAGTAAAGCTGTTCACTGTAATGTGTTTTTGTAAAGTACTGGGTTCACCATATGGAGGACTCGTACTATGACATGCATTCAGATGCGTTTATTGTATTTCACACACAAACTGACAAAACAAGGGCCAACTATATACATCCCACCCCAGCACACCCACAGTCCCACTGGAGGGTTTGAATTTCCTGCCAGAGGTGCTATTGGTGGACACTAGGTGTTCTAGGATCCTAGGTCCCTTTGTGTTCAGGGACCAAGCTCCTTACTTTAGTCACGGACCCCTGGAGGTGGTCCACGTATGTAACAGTCTTGAACCCAGTATTTAATATTGGGAGTTGAGCCTTATAGTGGCATGCCTTGCTCAGGGGCTTTTTCTTGGCTCAACTCCCAGGTGGAAATGGTTCCATGCAGAGGTATTTGGCTTTGTGGACCCTGCTTGCTACTCCTGGTTCCCACAGCAGGCAGGCTAGGGATGGCGTTCATCAGCCAACAAGTGGGTTGCCCAATGTGTTCAATATTGACCTATGCTGCACCAGTGCTCCATCTGCTGTAATCAATAAAGTTGTGGCCTCTGTTACTCCAAAACCTTGTTCTCTCTGTGTATTTACTGTGGCCATTCCCCTTCCTTTTCTTCTTCCTTGGGGCCCCCATCTGCCCTTAGGACTACAAAGAGTGATCTAAGGTAGCAGGACTCAGGAAAGGGTTGTCAGTACCTGAAACCCTCAAGAGCTGTTGCTAGCCAAAGCAGATGATGGTGAACTAGAAGGATCAATAGTATAACACAGATTCACTTGTTCATTATGGAATAAGGGGCAGAGTTAAAAAGGTAAAGGTTTCCCTTGCTTGAAAGCTAGTCAAATCCAACTCTAGGGGGCAGTGCTCATCTCCGTTTCCAAGCCAAAGAGCCAGTGTGTCTGAAGACATTTCCATCATCATGTGGCTGGCATGACTAAACACTGAGGTGCATGGAACTGTTACCTTCCCACCAAAGCAGTACCTATTTAGTTACTTGCAATTTCTTGCTTTTGATCTGCTAGGTTGGCAGGAGCTGGGGCCAGAGATGGGAGCTCACTCTGTCACATGGCACTAGGGTCTTGAACTGCCAAACTATAGGCCTTCCAGTCCGCGGCTCAGCGTCTTAACCTCTGAGCCACCACGGCCCCAACAAGGGGCAGAGGTACACATTGCTTTTAACATAGGAATAAGATATGGTTTCAAAATGAAAATGCTCATAGACCTTCCACTTTTAACTGTTAGTTTTATTCCCAGGAATTTTTGCCCACCTTAGTGTAGGCAGAGGAGTGAAATGATAACATTTGCCTAAAGGTTTATGCAAGTGTTGAAATCTGGTTGAACAACTCATACTGTTAATAACTTGCATCATTCCAGGGTGAGTCTGAAAGACAAGCACCTGACCAGGGCCGGCTCACCCACTAGGCAAACTAGGCATTTGCCTAGAGTGCAGGCTGGACCTTGGAGTGCCAAACCTACCCTGCCCCCCCGCCAAAGCCCCCCAGCCCCCGCCAAAAGCCCTGCATCTCCCTGACCGCTGCCCTGCATCTCCCTGACTACCCCGCCACCTCTTTCTTCCCGACTCGGGGAAAAAGAGGCAGCAATGGTCACCCAGTCTGGGAGATGCAGGGCTTTTGGCGGGGGTGGGACTGGATGCAGTCACTGACTGGCTGGCTCTAGGGCGCCAAACTGCACCTGGCCCTGCCCCCACCAAAAGCCCTGCATGTGGATCTGCGTCCTCCAGTCTGCACCATCTCTGACATGGGCACAGGAGGCTCCCTGCCCACAAGGCCCAATGTCAGCTTTGACTGACAGCAGCTGACATCACATGAGTGCGTGGATAAAGCCATTGGGGGGGGGCTGCGGTGGCTCAAAAGCCCAGGGAGGCAGCCAGGAAATGGTTGTGTGGGAAGAGTTTATTGATGAAATAGTTAAAAAATAAATAAATCTGCAAGCTCTACAATCTGATCCGAGGAGCTTGTGAGAGGGAAAGATAGGAAACTTGCCAGTAGAATGAATTAAAAGCACGAGAGCAGGTTGAGAGCCCTACGATTGTGTCTCAGGGACGAACATAATTTTATGCAGAATACTTGAGAGGACAAACACAGCCTTACTTGGGTTGAACCTCAGAATTAGACCAGACTTTCCCCGCAAAACGCTAGACTTTCACGGGGGGGGGGTCAAGGAACACACACAGCAACTGGTAACTTGTAGCATCAGCAAAGGAACTACTTTATATCCTGCGATTCCAGCGAAGTTCTACCATCCAGACACCCACCAGATCCAAACCTTCCTGGTTCCAAAGCATTGGTTGCAGGCTGCATCCAGTTCTGCTTTCGTTGCGTGGGGGAGGGGGCCCTGGATGGGGCACCAAACTGTGCCTCCCACCCTATATGCCCACCCTGCCACCGGGACAGCTGCCACCACCACGCAAGTTTGCAAAAGTGGGAAAGGGGGGGGATTTCCCAACAGCCACCACCCTCCTCTGTGCCTTCGGCTCGCTCTCCCCTCCACTGCTTACAGCAAATACAAACAAAAATCAAACCGCTGCAGGGGGGAGGAATCAGCTCCGGAGCTCCCTGGTTGCCTCTCTGCATAAGGTATCTGGGGGGAGGCAGTGGAGAAGCTGAGTGCCACCTTTGCTTGCTGTCGCCGCCACCACAACTGTGGAGAAGCACTCTCAGTAGCAGCTCCTGGCTCAGGGGGCTCCGAGGGGAGGAGAGGTAAAGAAAACTGGGGGGGGGGGAGTGCAATTCCCAATTTGCCATGCTGATACTAAGGAACTGTATCCCAGTGCCCCCCCTTGGGCATATTTCTGGGAGGTCTCCAGACCCCACCAGGAGGTTGGGATCTGTGCTGAGGGGGCACAGGCGCCACAAGCTAGCCTCACCTAGGGCGCAGAAACACCTTGGGCCAGCCCTGCACCTGAAAGTTGCATATTTAATAAATATTTTAAATTTGCTTGTAATCCAGATATAGGCATTATTCATCTATTCCAGAGGTTTTATTTAGAGCTCTATGAATCCAGCAGGAGGCAGATGGGCATCTTATATGCCATCTTCTGTTCAATTTTCCTTATGCTAAGCAATAAAAAGCTGATGATGTATAGAGTTTACAAGGTCTGAGAATTGACTAGATTGCTTGTCCAGAGCCCAGTTTGGAAGAACATCATTTCTGCACACCCTTTAGGGAATCTACAAAGGAACTTTTGTGAAGAAATCCCATCTAGTCAACATTCTTCAGGTTCCCATGCCCCCACTTTTTCATGTAGACAAGGCAGTTGCCTAACTGCCTCTTGCAAATCATATGACTATAACTCGATAATATCATTATAATCACATATAAAAAAGAGAACTCTGCCAGTGCCAATTAGGGAAGGAAACCAAGAGAACTTCCAAAAGACAAAAGGGGAAGAGAATGAAAAGCAATTGAATACTAATGAGCATTTAGAAATTCCACTTGGTGCTTGAGGTGCCATTGATTAGCCTTCCTAGCAAGTGGTCCTTTACAGTTCCCAGTTTGAAGCCAATTGGATTTTTTTTCTTTCAAAGAAAATCTCTCTAGGCTAAATTCTCATCTAAGTTACACCAGAGCTTATCCAGAGACTCAAGTTCCACGCTCTTTATGAAATTAATTCCTGTCACATCAGAGTAACCACAGTCAATGATTCAGCATCTGAGCATTGCACCAAGATATCACATTTAGGAAGGTTGTTTTTTTTTTTTTAAAGTACTATGAATAAATATCAGGCTTCATGGATGACAGCTGAATAAAACCGCTTTCTGTAAAGAACTATCACTTTAAAGCTTGGTCTTTCTCTCTCGCTCTCTCTTTTGGGATGACTGGAAATGTTTCAAATTGGCATCAAAACATGGCATGCTAAAATTAACAACATAACCTTTTGATTTTGATTACTACTTATTTATTATTATTATTACTTTAATCAAGAGGGAAAACATGTTATTTTCTATTCTCCAAGGCCAAAAGTTTAAGCTTTGTGTGTATGTATGCATGCATTTTTTTAAAACGCTGCAAGCACATTAAATCTGGGAGCAATTTCAAAATGTCTGTGTTCTTTTGCCATCAGACAAACATAAATATTGTAATTAATACATTCTTCTCTACCTGTGAGCTGAGGAATGAACTCTTTATTGTACACTGCAGGAACCAGACAAAATAAATTACTTGTTCCCTCTCAGTGCCCCCCCCCCATAACTTTGGGTGGAAGTGAATTACAAAAACCTCAGCATTTGCACCACACTTAGCATTTAGAACCGATAAACTAATTGGAGTTACACTTGAGAAGGTTTCAAGCCACAGCTCAATTGATAGTACAAATTATGTCGCTGCAAGTAATCTAGAAACGGTATGGTGCTTGGAATATTTACATTTATTTATGTATACCCACACACAATTTAGAATGTTTGTGAAGCAAAACAAGTGGACTTTCAGTGTGCATCATTATTCACAAGTCCCTCCCCCTAACTTAGTGATACTTTTGTTTATAGTTGCACCTGTTTATGGCATGAAAAATGGCTGCTGCTTCAGGTAGGGTTCTCAGCCTGTGCAAGCAAATGTCAAGATATTTGGTTTGTTGGGATTTTGCAAATGTCACACTTCAGTCATAAAAGAGTTAAACTGGTGTTTATGTTCATGTTAGTTGATTAGCATAGAACCAATTAGATGTTAAGCATATTTTTCCTACTAGAGAATGGGATGAATTATTCCTAATGAGAAAAGTTTGAAACCAGCCATTGGCTCACCAATATATTGGAAGATACTACATGGTGATCCATGAAGGTGGAGCTTTGGGGGGATCTTTTCTTGTTCTACTCTCAGACCCGAAGAAGAAGAGTAACCAAGATGGAGTTTAGAACTAGTCAGCCAGGATGTTATTGTTTTATTCCATGTAACCACACTACAGCATGGCCCTGAGGGGATGGCTATTCTCAAATAGATCAGGTAGAGAGGATGCAGGTGGGCATTGACACCAAGTTGCATTCTCTCTGCAATGAAGAGGAGTACAAGCTGGCCTGTATTTTTTAAAAAAATAATAATTGAAATGTGTATAAATTGAATACAATATCCATCAAATAAAACAAATATAAAAAACATCAAATATATAATTTCTTACATACAAAACTATAAGACACTCTAAAGATAAACTAGTTGTCTCACTATTACAACACATGCCTCAATGAGAAGTCAAGATATCAATTTCCATCTTCTGCATTACATTAACATCTTTAACATATTTAAGTTCAACTGCTTTTGTAACAAAAGGTAACCATTTGTTAGTAAAACTCAACTTAGTCTTTGGGGAAGCTGTACTCTGAATTTCGGCCATAATTTTATCAAAAATAAAATAATCCCATACCTTAGATTTCCAGGTTTGGATAGAAGGAAGTCTTTTCTCCCTCCATTTTGATGCCAAAACAGATTTAGCTACTGCAAACATAATCACAACTAATTCTTGAGTTTGTTTGGGTATCTTACACTCATCCCATAGATTTAATAAAATAATTTTAGAAGATTTAGGGATCTGAAACTCTGTTATAGAACTAACTTCAGTCATTATTTGTGTCCAAAATTGTTCAACAATCGGGCAGGTCCACCAGGTGTGAAAATAAGTACCTCTGTGCCTGCACCCTTTCCAGCACCAAGGTGATGCTGTGGCTGAAAAATAAGACAATTGTACTGGGGTTAAATACCACCTAGCTATTACCTTGTATATCACCAGTTGAATATTCAAAGCTGGGGAATGGTAAATTGAGGAGTTCCAAATTTGCAACCATTGATCTTCCTCCAGTTCCTGCCCTAGATTCAGATGCCATGAATCTTGATATTTTAATCGATTGGGTTTTTTAAAGTCCAAAATCAATGCATAGATTGTAGAAATTAGTCCTTTGATGGGATGCCTAACATTATATAATAACTTTTCAAATTCTGTTAACGCTAAATGTAAACTTGCAAATTTTTGAGTATTTAATATATTATGCAGCTGGAGGTATTCAAACCAAGGTATCTTTACATTATGTGATACATCTAGTATATTTTTTGCTTTTAAATAGCCTTGTGCGGTGACATCTATAAATCTTGTATTATTAGATTTTCTCCATTGCCAGAATGTAGAATTGTGCTTAGGTGTTTGAAACCAACTCTGACCTGTACAATTAGTTAACAATGAGATTGGAGGAACAAGATTTCTACTATATTTGTTCCAAACTTTAAAAGTAGCTGTTAGAAAAAGATTAGAACTTTTAAAAAGAAATGTATAAGTCCTGTGGTTCCATAAAGCTTCGTGGAAGGATCCAGTAGGAAAAAATGCTTCTTCAATAACTTTCCATTCTGTAGAGTGTTTCTATATTGTTTGACTAAATTAGATAAAATTATAGCATCATAATACAATTACACATCTGGAACTGCTAAGCCTCCAGACCTGAAAGGTTGTCTAAGAGTCAAAACGTTAATTTGTGGCTTTTTGAACTGCCAAATGAAATTAGTAAGATCATTTTGCCATTTTTTAAGAAGAGTTGAGGGTTAGATAATGGGAATAGCCCTCATATAAAAGATCATTTTAGGAAGAATCAAAGATTTTACTATCCTTATTCTGTTGTGAAGAGTCAAACAGAGATCGTTCCAAAGTTTTAAAAGGCCAGAAATTTGTAAAGATATTTGTTGATGGTTCAATTTCACAAGACCTTTTAAATCTAAAGGAATTTGGATACCTAAATATCTAAACGAAGAGCTCACCCATTTATATTTAAAATTGGTCTCAAGATAAACCTTAGCATCCTCAGATAGTGTTTTACCACTATTAATTTTGAGCCCTGAAACTATACTAAACTTGGCTAAATGTGATTCAATTTTTGGTAAAGATTCTCTTGGATTAGATATGAATAAGATCAAATTGTCTGCAAATAGACTAATTTTTATTTTCTGTTTGCCAATAGAGATTCCTTTATGAAGCAGTTCTTCTCTCAGAAGATTTGCAAGTGGTTCAACTACTATAGTGAGCAACAAGGGCAAAAGTGGACACCCTTGCCCAGTGCCTCTAGCCATAGAAATACAAGTAGAAGTTGTCTCATTAACTCTCAAGAAAAGTCAAGGAGCAGAATATAGTGCTTGTATTACTGTTGTAAATTTGTTTCTACAATTCATATATTTCAAAAGCGTATGAAGTTATTGATGTTCTAAGGTATCAAATGCTTTTTCAACGTCAAGAGAAAGTATACAAGAATCTAAATCAGTGAGAGCTTTGCTATATTGTATAGTGTTTAAAGCTTTCCGAATGTTGTCTGTCATGTCTCTATGGGGAATAAATCCCATTTGATCCAATGCAATATAGTCTCCAATGATTCCATTCAAACTTTGGACAAGAATATTAGTAAATAATTTATAATTATTATTAAGCAAAGAAATCAGATGGTAAGATTTTGGATCCTCTACATTCCATTCCTTCTTTGGTATCAAAGTAAGTTTTGCTAGAGACCATGTTTGAGGAATCATTCCTGTGTCTAGAACAGAGTTAAATAAAGTTAGTAAATATGGTGATAAAACAGATTTAAAATGTTTATAATACTCTGAAGTGTACCCATCTGGGCCTGGTGATTTATTCTTTTTCATTGCCCTGATGGCATTCTGAAGTTCTTTCTCATCAATAGGATGGTCTAAAAAATTTTGATGGAAGTCTGATAAGATTTTAGTTGACTGGATTGATTTTAAAAATTGGTCAATTAGATCAGATGAGGGATTACTAGAGGTGTATAGGGGAGAGTAAAAGTTTGTAAAAATATTCAAGATTGACTTAGTTGAGGTATGTAAAATTCCTTTAGAATCACGAAGTCCCTTCACGTCTAACTCTGATCTTTTTTTAAAAAACCTTCCATGCTAATAAACAAAGTGCCTTAGGGTTGTTATGCCAATAGGCTTGCTTTAAATACAATAAGTTTTTGTGATTTTATGAACTTCTATTGCCTGCAGTTTTTTCCTTTCTAGTTCTAAAAGCTTATATATTTTAGGATTACAAGTTTTTTTATGCCGAGTTTCTAAAGTTTTAATCCTGCTTAAAATTTGATGTTGCATTTGAAGTTTCTTTTTTATGAGCAGCAGAGATTGATATAAGTTTACCCGATTACAGCTTTGTGCGCATCTCAAGCTACGTTAAGTGGCATGTCCTCTGTCAAGTTAAAATTAAAATAATCTTGAATTTCTTGTTCTATGGATTTAACAATATCAAGATTTTTTAATAAAAAATTATCAAACCTCCAGATGAAACTTCTATCTATTTCTGTTCTTAGATTGAGCATACACCAAACTGCAGCATGATCAGACCAGCACATTAGTTTGATTTCAGCCATTACCACCTTATTTATAATACTATTGGAAATAAAAACATAATCAATTCTAGTATGTATCTGAAATCTACTTGAAAAATATGTAAAGTCCCTGTCTGATTTATGCAGAAACCTCCATGTATCAACCAAATCAAACTTTTGTAGTATCCTTCTAAGATCAGTAAAATTAGACTGGAAGATGTCAGTTTTGGTTTCTGTTTTGTTTTCAAAGATTTCTTATCCATAACAGTATTCATTACATAATTAAGATCTGCACCCATTATGAGTGGACCTTCTTGAAATAAAACAAGTTTCTCCAACACTTCTTGTATAAAACTCAGCTGGCCAGAACTGGGGGCATAGACCGCAGCAACTGTTACCTTAACATCATTTAAAAAAACCTTTTATAAAAAGAAAGTGTCCTCTAGGATCCTTATCTACCTCTAGGCATGAAAACCTATTATGTCTAGATATTAAAATAGCAACTCCATGTGCTCTAGAAGAACCAGGAGCAGCAAAACAATCTGAAAACGAAGAAGACTTAAAAAGGTAACTAACTTTGTTCCTTAGATGAGTCTCTTGGAGTATTGTTATATCAAACTTCTGAGTTTTTATATAAGCATGAATTCTCTTAGCTTTGCTAACATTATTTACCCCTCTGGTATTCAGAGAGAGTATCTTGATCTGATTAGCTATTATATATTAAAATAATAAAGATTCTCCGGGGTTTATAGGAGACCTGATAAAGACAAAAGCCTATAATGCTATAAAGAGATGTCAACCACAATTGCAGAAACATTAAAACAAACCAGTTGAACTTTTTAATAAATTGGAAGGAACATAGATATGTAGCATTGTTCTTAATACAACATCTATTCTGAGACTGTTTAATCTAGACCTAAAAATGAAACTACCTTCTGAGACATAAACCAAATGACAATTCTCATTAATATCAGGGAGAGTGCATATAACAAATGTATTAAAAGTGAAACTAAGTGTGGAACCATTGTATGTAAACCTGTAACTCAACCCCCCATTCCCTCCCTCCCCTCCCTCTCCCCTTTCCCAGCAACTAGAACTAATTAAGAACTTGAATTTAAAAACTTTAACAATCTTCCTCCCTCCCCACTCCTATTGCCCATCCCCACCTAACCTTAACTTGTCTAAAACCAAAAAAATAGTGCAAAAGATAGAATACAAAAACAAAAGTGCAAAACTTTGCGTGTTACTGAAGAAAGACCTCCCAAGCCTGAGAGAAAAGGAAAAAAAAAAAACCCTTTCCCTCCAGACCGGAGCTTCATGGGTTCAACCATTAGGTCTCTCTCTCTCTAAAAAAAAGAGAGAGAGAGAGAGAGAGCTAAGAGACCAAGTAGTCCTCTCATTCCTGTCCCTCCAACCCTCCCTAAACATATTAATTAGCAGTAATCCTTAAGATTAAAAAAAAGACACAGACCAAACAAAATGGTATAAGACCAAAAATTACACCTGTAAATTGTCTAGTTATAGCCTTAAGAAGCATTTTTCACAGGAATCTTGCTGTTTTTAAGAGGTGAAGAAAAGTCCAGTTTGCTTTTATTAGATCTTTTGTCACATTCCATTGGAACTTGAAGGTGTAGAGTCTATAAGACCAACCCACCTCCATCCAAGTCATCTACTGTCCAATCTTATTTTGGTGACATATCTGCATTTTGCCCATCAGAAGCTATTTGTATCGAATTCCTGCTTCAGTTAGTTGAGAAGCAATGGACTTGAGCTTCCTGTGATTTTGCAAAGTCTCAGCAGATAAATCCGGAAAGACTAGAATCATTGTATCGTTGCAGGTAAGACCCCCATTGCTGCGTAAATGATCTAGAATCTTCCTCTTTGTGTGAGTATCAGCAAGTTCAATAATAATATCCCTAGATGTTCTGAAGCATTGTGCAAATGGAGAGCCAATTCTGTAGGCTTTTAAGATAAATGGTGCAACTCCATCTTCCAATTGCAAAACAGAAGAGAGCCAGGTTGCCATGAATATCCCTAATTCAGTTGTTCCCTCCACTTTCTCTTCAAATCTGCGAAATTTTAAGTTGCATTCACTAATTTTATTTTCAAGGAGTAAAATGTTTTCTGTGGCCCATTTTTCATGAGACTGTAGGTTGCGTATGCCTTCTTGATTTGCCAAGCTGATTTCTGTTGCAGTCTCTGCAGTTCTGGCCACATCTTGTAGAATTATTTGCAAAGCGTCCATTTGTTCTGTTAAAGGTTTAAGCATACCTTGGAAAGTCTCTAAAATGTCTGTTCTAAAAGATTTAAGTGCAGAGTGAAATTCAGAAGTAGTTAGTAAGTCCATTGATGAGAAATCAGAGGTAGACATTCCGGTGGCTATATTGGTTGTAGGTGATGATGCACTTGAGATAGCTTTAGTTGAGCATCCTGAGTCCAAAAATTCTTTTAGAAGTTTCTTTGATGCTGTTTTTACCCATAACCTGGGTAAGATTTATAGATGTCCGATAAAGGAAGAATTGGGGTTTTGGGGCGAGGAGCTCAGTCCCTACATGTCCATCTCCCTGCAGACTGATGCCACCCCCCCCCCCCAAGCTGGCCTGTATCTGTAACCCCCAGATAAAAGGCGGCACTGCTCTCCAGGATGCAAAGCTCATGCAATGGAAGTGTAAGCTCTGCAAAGAAGTGAAGAGGCTATAGGCCAGCACATGTGGCCATGGGGAACAGTGGGTGGAAGAGGCTGGGAGGAGGAGGAAGAGTTAGAGGAGATACAGTCTGGCACCTCTGGCTCAAAGAGCCCAACCAGGGAGAATCTTTGCCACTGGTTGTCAGTGGTGACCTGGGAGGTCAGCAGCAGCAGGGATGTTAGGCATGCAATGGCAGAGGATTCAGCAGAGGTGATGGTGAGGCTGCCTCCACCAATCCCTTGGAGTAGTGGTCACTCAAGGCTGCCATCTGGTCTGACCTCTCTTGCATGGCTGTGAGTCTCCTCTTCTGCCCTCCCACCAATGTGCAGAGCAAATGGGTGTTCTCAGCTGGCTCCACCCCCCCACCCAAACAACATCTACTTCATAACACAACATCCACCTCAGCAAACATCTGCCTGTACAAGCAGCCCCTGTCTGACTACCCCTTTCCATTGCATTTGTATAATTCTCAACAGGTGATCTCTTATCTGTGCAATGTGTTACACTAATGACAACCTGAAATTTAACCTAGGGGTCAGCTATGACCAGAGTTCAGGGGTGTCAAATATATGACCTGTGGGCCAGAAACTGCCTGTCCAAGGCTCATATCCGGTCTGTGAACAACTGGTCATTACTTTTATTGCCAGATGACTGAGGCTGTGTATTATGTCCCTGTATACTGTCCCAGTGCTTATGAGTAACAGGTGGTGGAAGTGGGAGGGTGGCCATCAGGGAGATACCTAAGGAAATACTGTAAGAGTGTTAATGTTTTAAGCATGTTTGTATTTTGAGTAAAAATAATATTGTTAATTGGGTTTATTTGTGTCCTTTATAAAGTCTATATCTCTGGTACCTAACATTACATTTTATAGCATACATGGTCTGGCCTGACATAGTGACATTTATGTCATATATGGCCCTTGTAACAAATGACTTTGACACCTCTGATCATAGTTTTGCATGTAAGAAATTATATATTTGATCTGAGGAGGCCTGGGAGCATTGTGGGCACACCTTGCTGGGTTCCAGTGCTTGCCAGGGATGCCTGCCAAGCTGTCGTGGGGCTACTTTGGGGGTCCCATGTTGGAAGTCTTCTCATGTTTGCCTTTCTGTCATTCCAAATATGCCTTTGGAGAATTGGGGGTGGCCCAGCTGACTAGATAGGTCTTTCCTTTGTAGAGGAGAAGATTATGCTGCAGTGTTTCAGCCCATGGAGGGCGGTCTGTGACAGTTGTGGGCATGCCTCTCTTGCTTGTCTGGTGGGGCTGGGGTGCCCACCAAGTTGCTGTGGGTTTACTTTGAGGAGCCCTTGTTGGAAGTCTTGTCGTGTCTGCCTTTCTGTCATTCCAAATATGCCTTTGAAGAATTGGGGGTGGCCAGCCAACTGGACAGATCTTTCCTTTGTAGAGTAGAAGATTACACTGTGGTGCTTCAACCCTTGGAGGTGAAAGTTGTGAGTATGCTTCCCATGCTTGTCTGATGGGGCTGAGGTGCCCACAAGCTGTCGTGGGGATACTTTGGGGAGCCCCTGTTGGAAGTCTTGTCATGTCTTACTTTCTGTCATTTCAAATTTGCCTTTGGAGAGTTGGGGGAACTGTGAGAGTAGGGAGATGCTTGCCTTGCTTCCCGTGTCTGGCTTTGGGAGGGGGTTGCCTAGGTTAAGCTTCCCTCTGAGATTGGTGTTACTGGCTTATTTCTGAGCCATTCCATAGACTCCAGTAAATTCAGCTATCTTTTCCAGAGGGAGCACCTTTTGGGGTGGGTCCATAACTGGGACCCCAGAAGTGTAATCTGCCCCCAACTTGGAGAAATTGTAGAGGAGTGGGTGGCAGGGTGAGGTTCCCCATGTGTTTGGTATGCGTAGCTTGAATGGGATCCATTCTATACACTTTTGAATTTGTGCATAACATTTCTCCAAAAAGCACTTTCCTGGATTGACCTTAGTCCTGTTGGGTTTGCAGTGCCACAATAGCACTGGTTCTGCTGGGCTTGAAAAAATGCCCCTTCAGTTTCTACTGTAGAGATTCTTGGGGATTTTGATTCTGTTCTGCTAAGCTTCTATTGCTCTTGCCTTTTTTGCTCTTTTTGCTTCTCCATGGGGGGCATGTTCTTTGGGGGGATTATTTGGACCCTGTAAACCCAGTCATCACCAAACTTGGAGGGCAGGTAGAAAGGAATCAGCCAGAGGTCTACTGCCAGTTTGGTGCCTCTAGCCCACTCGAGATCCATTCTATACACCCCTGAACCTGCACCTGTCATTTCCCCAGAGAGCTCTTTCTAGGAAGCACCATTTTGGGGGGCTGTAACTCAGACTTCATAAATCCAATCATCACCAAACTTGGAGGACGTGTTGAGGGGATGTTCTACCACATCACAAACCTCATCAACTGAACCAGTTTGTTTAGTGCCAAAAAGTTCATGACTGTCCATGTTTAGCAAACTGAGTATGCCACAATCCATGGACCACATCAAACTGCATTTTCCCAGTTCATGCCCATTCCTAGCCATAGAGTTCACCCTCCAAAACATCCATTTTCTCCAGAAGAACAAATCTCTGTAGTCTGGAGATGAGCTGTAATGCTTCAGGATCCCCAGGTCCCAACTGGAGGTTGGCATCCTTAGATCTACCATGCCAAACTACAGAAGGGGGGAGGAAAAGCAGGACCCATTCTATATTTTTTTCTTGCCGAGTATGTATGTAAAGAAATGATGGTGGATTTTTCCTCTGTTTTTTCCTCAGCATTTGGAATGCAATATGGGTAAGGACTGAGGGCTGCCTACTTTTTTAAAAACAACAACAAAAACTCAAGATACACTAAACCCAACATGCACCAGTGAACTCTTATCTAGGTGCATCCTGCCCATCCCTACATTAACTTACTTCCCATTACCTAAGAAGAAGCTACTGGGTTTGTTTGGAGAAAAATATATGTTTCTACTAAAGTTGCCAACAACCAGCCTTTTAACAGAGGCTTAATTAGATTTTTAAAATATGATATTATTTATCTCTATGCTATTGAAAGCCTCAACTGCCTAATTTTACATGTTAAGGCACTTTTAAAGGAACAAGACATTTTTCTCCAGGTTGTTGGCAACTCTGCTTCAAATAGAGGAACACTGGTATGGTGTTTCCACATGCTGGGTGCAGTTAAAAGAGTAATCTCTCTGTACTCCCGCTTCACCCATAAATAGATGAACTGCCTCCCCAAACCAGCCAGCCAGTAATATGATGCTGTACAGTGTAAACATATTCTGGTTGGACAATGTGCCCATTAGACACATCTCCTGACTCTGAGGCATTTATTTGTTTCTCTTACAATATTTATATCCTGCCTCTCTGCCCTCTCAAGGGCCATCAATGTAGCTAACAAATTAAAGTATATATAACAACCACATTTTTAAAAACATTAAAGCCAACCCAAAAATTATTAAAACAATTAAAGCCAGAGCTAAAACACATATTAAACATAAAAACAATTAAAAACACTGGGCAGAAAGGAGGAATCATTGAAGAAATGTCAAAGAAACAAAAATGCCCTTGTCATCAGAAAGGGACAGACAAATCTGCCTGGGGAGGGTGTTCCAGATTTTTAGTACCATGATTGGAAAGGTCCTCTTCTAGGTTGCCACTGGCCTAAGACAGGGGAACCAAAAGTAGGGGCTTCAAGGATTACCATGGGGTTAAGTAGGGTTGCCAGACCCCTAGTCTGGGCAGGGGTTCCCCTGCTTTTGCTGGCCCCTTTCCCATCCACAAATGGCCCCTAACACAATGTAATTATGTCACCTGGAAGTGACATCATCACATCACCAACGTTGGGGTGATGCTCTATTTTTTGGGCAAAACTCTATGGTAAAATTTGATTCAAACCATAGAGTTTTGCCCAAAAACTAGCACGTGACACCCCCCCCCCAAATGTTGGCAACATAATGACATCTCTTCCGGGTGACACCATCATAGTACACACAGTTTGTGTGCACACCAGAAGATCCCAGAACAGAACTGGGAGCTCCCCGCTGGAAGCCAGGTAGGACCTGACAACCCTAGTGGTAACATAAGTTCATAAGTAGGGTTGCCAGCTCTGGGATGGGAAATAACTGGAGATTTTGGGGGTGGAGCCTGAGGAGGGAACAGACTTCAGTAGAGTATAATGCCATAGAGTCCACCTTCCAAAGCAGCCATTTTCTCCAGATGAATTGGTCTCCGTTGCCTGCAGATCAGCTGTAATCCCAAGAGATCTCCAGCCACCACTTGGAGGTTGGAAACCCTAGCTGGGCTTGACTGCCCTCCATCATTTGGACAGGGATAATCCCTTTTTATGACACTGAGGCTACCTAATACACCATTACAGGGTGCTAATTCAGGCCTAGCTGGAGGACTGAGAAGATGACAATGTATATTGCAGTTGCTAAGCAATGGCAGAGCTTGAGTACAGAATGTATATTTCATATCTACTGCTGGGGTAACACTTGGGAAAGAGCCCTGGATGACCAGTATTCTAAGAGTCCTAAATACTTTGTTACTAATTGTAAACATAAAGTATGAGTATATGTCTGTGATAACTAGAAGGTGTTACAATGATATGTTTCCATTTGCAGCAAGTTAACAGAAAGAAATTGTAAAAGAACATTGAAAAAGCCTAAAGGTTGTAATTACTCAAGAGATTTTATAAACAAAGTAAGGAATAAGTATATTGGTACTCCATCTCCTACTGTAACCATGTGATGCCAATTCTTCATAAGAAGAAGCAATTGCTTAAAAAAAACCCCAAAAAACAGAAACACCAGCACCCTTGATAAACACTCAGAAACACTTCCTGATGCTGCTGAAAGGGTTTGTTCTGCAGTTCTAGCCACTGCCTTTAGCAAGAAATTCTGATGATCATGTTCATCAAATCATCAATGATATAAAATGGCTCCAATTAAAACATAGCTATCGTACCTCCCTTAGGCAGCACTTGGCCTGCTGTTCATTTCCGTCCTACTGCCTCCTGGCTTGCAGAGTACGGATTTTGTTAATCTTTGCCAGTGGCACGAATAATACCTAGTCTAATCTTTCCAAGACAACAATATTGTACAGGCTGATGCTGGCAATGACTGAACCTCTGAGCTCCCAAGGGGGAAAAAAGTGATCACTGATGAGGCCTCAGAGCCAGATCCCATTTTTTTTTCTCCCCTTAAGTGAATATCCTAGAGACAACATTACTTTGCACTATAACGGAGTTTTTCATCAAAGGATCTAAACATGCTTTATAAGTTTTAATTAAATTTTTCAACAACTTTCTCTGGTGAATCTGTAGAATTATCTCAGTGTTGCAGATGGGACATGGAGTGACACAGAGGTAAGAAAGCAGCAGAAATACACATTGTGAATGCTCCCGATCACTTTTGGTCTGGCTTTCATCCAGGCTGTAGCACAGACAGTTTCAATCAACTGCTTAGAAGAATGAAGATGCTTTATAAGCTTCAGTAGGATCAGCGAAAATATTACAGACATCTTATACCAGTTTCATTGGAAACCAAAGGACCCACTACAAAGGTCTAATGATGACTTGTAAAGCCTTAAGTCACCTGGGTACAAAGTACCTGTTTGCAGCTGGTACATCCTGAAATTAGCTGGACTACTTTTAGGGAACTTTGGCTTAGAAAATTGCTGGAAATTTGAGGGCAGTGCCTGGGGAGGGACTTTGATTTCTCCTAGGCTCTAAAAGTCTTTCATATGTCACTCTCTTTTTTTAATTGAAAAGTGTCGGTTTTATAAGTGCCTCTAAAGGAGATACCCATTTTGGGACTTTATCATAGAAACAACATTTTATTTCTTTCCATATTTTCATCAGTGCGTTTCTTACTGTATGTTGCTTAAAACTCATAATGATTTTCTCCTTATCATACCAAATATATGAATGCCATTCCATGGGTAGGTTGAAACCACCTAAGCTCAAAAGCCTTATATTTTCTAGTGTTATCCATTCCTTTATCCAGTCTAGTGAGGCCGGTTTATAATACAAATTCCAGTTTGAAAAGCCATGACTGCCTCTTTCTTTCTTATCCTGCATTACTTTTCGCTTCTTATAGTTCCAGATGAATTGACTACAAATTTTGTCCAGTTCATACAAACACTTTGTATTTCTCAATATTGGTATGTTCTGCACCAAAAAGAGGAATCGGGGAAGAATATTCATCTTTACTATAGCTATTTTTCCCATAAATGATACTTTTAAATCCTTCCATTTTTGAAGATCCCTTTTGATTTTTGATATTAGTTTAGTATAGTTATCTTCTATTAACATGATGTTTCTATTAGATATTGTTATTCCTAAATATTTGACCTTCTTTACTATTTCCATATTAGATACCATCTGAATTTCATTCATTTGTTGTTCTGTACAGTTCACCTATGTTCTGTACAGGACATAGAAAGCCCAGGGATGGTGTGTGGGGGATGGAAAAGGCCTTCTCTGGGCTTAGTGCCCCATAGAAGGACCAGGGGATGGTGTGTGGGGGACAGAAAAGTCCTTCTCTGGGCCTAGTGCCCCATAGAAGGCCCAGGAGATGGCGTGTGGGAGACAGAAAAGGCCTTCTCTGGGCCTAGTCCCCTCATAGAAGGCCCAGGGGATGGCGTGGGGGGGCAGAAAAGGCCTTCTCTGGGCCTAGTGCCCCATAGAAGGCCCAGGGGATGACATGTGGGGGACGGAAAAGGCCTTCTCTGGGCCTAGTCCCCTCATAGAAGGCCCAGGGGATGGTGTGGGGGGGCGGAAAAGGCCTTCTCTGGGCCTAGTGCCCCATAGAAGGCCCAGGGGATGGTGTGGGGGGGCGGAAAAGGGCTTCTCTCACTTGCCTCAGCCTTGAGGGCCTGTCCCTGCGCTCACACTCTAGACGGTCCTCTCCTGTCGGAGGACTGGAGCAGACTGAGCTGAAAACACTGATTGGGGCTGACGTGGGCGGGACTTTGCAAAGCAGCCAGTCAGCCCTGGCCAATGTCTTCTGACTGCCAGTTCTTGAGCCGAATCAATTATGGCAAGCATAGAATGTTGTGGAACCAAAATTCAAATATATATAAGGACAGGATAAGAAATTTGCTCCACACTTCCATGCTTCTAACTTTTGTAACAGGAATTCCCAGTTTATATTATCGAATGCTTTTTCAGCATCTAAGAATATTAATGCCATCAATTTATCTGAATGTACTTCATAGTATTCCAGAATATTAATTATCGTCCTGATATTACTTTTAATTGGTCTTTTGGGAAGGAATCCAGCTTGGTCTTGATGAATTACTTGTGTTAACACTTTTTTCATTCTTGTTGCAGTTACCATCGCAAATATTTTATAATCTGTGTTTAATAAGGATATCAGTCTAAAATTTTTCATTTCCTCATCATCCATGTTTGGTTTGGGAATCAGCATTATTAATGCTTGATTCCATGAGTCTGGAAGTTTTTCTGTTTTTGATATGTTTTGAAATAGCTCTTTTAGTGGTAGTAGAATTTGATCATATCTCTGGTATATTTCTACTGGTATCCCATCTGGTCCTGGTGTTTAATTTTTCTTCTGTTTCTTTAATGCTTCTGTAATTTCATATATTGTGATTGGTTCATTTAAGATTAATATTTGTGCATCATTAAATGTCCTTGTATTTTTACTGCTGATATATTCTTTTATTAGATCTTTCTCCTGCTCATCTTGTTGATATAGTTTCTTATAGAAATTTTCCACTATATTCTTCATTATGTTATATTTTTCCTCACCTCTTTCATTTCTGAGTTTTTTATCTTTCCGCCCCCTCTCTTTTCTTAATTTGTATGCCAACCACCTTGTTGGCTTATTTGCATTCTCGAAATAATATTGTTTTGCGATTTCTATGTTTTTAGCTATTTCTTGCATCAAGATGATGTTCATTTGATGTTGTAGCATTCTTAAATTTGTCTACTTTTTCAAAATCAGTATTTATCTTTTTTAGCTTATCCTCTTCTTTCTGTATTTGTTTCACTAACTTTTCATATTGGTGGTGGTGGCCTGGCAATATTGCTTTCGGTTGACTTAAAAGCAGAAATACAGGACATAGACAGCCCTTGCTCCAACTATATTCAGATATTATTGATTTAAGGGCCAATGTATAGGAGACATTTTGTGTATGTTTACCTGCCTCCAAAATGCTCAAGGGCTCAGAATAGTGGAAGACTTTGGGATCAATTATTTACAACACTGGAGGGCTTAGTGGTCTACTATCCTAACGCAAAATGGATCCTTGGTGGAAATTTTAATGCTAGAATTGGGCCGGGTAGGTATGAGACTCAGCAGGGCCTATATGCCCAGACTGCTGAACATACTTCTCTTCTGATGCGTTACTCATTAGATCCTGTAATTAATAAGGCTGGCCTAAAATTTCTTGAGTTGCTAGCTGCATTTAATGTGTATATTTTACACGGGACAAAACTAGATAAATCAAGAGGTGCCTATACTTACTCAACAGCATCTTATGCTAGCACAATTGATTACATAGCCCTTTCTCCAACTTTACTAGATCAAGTGCACTATTTCGAAGTAGGTGAAAGTACAGCAGGTGATCACTTCCCATTAAAGTTAGTGTTAATTTTTTCCCCTTTAATTTTTTAATTTATTTTCAAAAAACATATATAAAACACATGTATGGGGATAAATTATATATAATTGTAATTTCTAGAGCCTTTTCCATACAAGTTTCAAATTGAATCCTTTAAAATTAATATAATCTTTTTTGGAAAAGTTGTAAAAAGAAAGACATGTTCTTCTAGTCTATAACCTCTTCTGTGTAATATTGCTTATTATGGCTTTGTCTTGTTAAAGTTATAATTTTCATACCATTTATAAAATCTTGCCCATGTATTTTCAAATATACTTTCTGTGTGGTCTTTCAAGAATAAAGTAAGTTTATCCATTTCCGCCGATTCAAGTACTTTGTTAATAAAATCTTCTTTACTCGGTATTTCAGTGCTGCTCCAATATTTAGCATACAAAATTCTAGCAGATGTAATCAGGTACAATATAAGATAGGAGTCATCTCTTTTACAAGATTCTGGCAAAATATTCAAAAGAAATATTTCCAGAGTAAAGGATAAATAACATCTCAATTTTTTTTGCAATACTTCATGAATCCAAGCCCAATATTTCTTTGCTCTATCACATAACCACCATATGTAATAAAAAGATCCCACTTTGTTTTGACATTTCCAACAACTATTTGAACATTTTGGATCGAATTTGGCCAGTTTCTCTGGCGTTATATACTATTTATAAAACATCTTATACGTATTTTCTTTATAGGAAATTGCTTTCGTAATCTTGATTTTTTCCCCCATACCTGAGACCACTAGTCTAAATCATTATTATGGCCCAAATTTTGGGCCCACTGTATCATAACATTTTTAACAGTTTCATCATGCATCTTATAATCCAACAACAGAACATACATTTTTCTTATAAAATTCTGTTCAACATTATCTTATCAATTTCTAACCAGTTTTCATAAAATCTTATTGCTTTATCTTTAGTATATCTTGATTCAATCTGAGCTTTTTGCCACCAATGTAACTCAGGAGGTAATTTCAAGTTAAATTTGGAGTCTAGTAAATCATGATATCTTTTAACAGGTTCTTCTTGATATGTCTTCGGATTTGTAAATGCTTCTAAGGAAGCCGCCAGTTTGGAGATTTTAAGGTAAAACTGTTTTCTAATTGGCTTCCAAACTTTCATTAAGGAAGCTCTCACCCAGTGTTGTTTAAAGTATTTGTGGCTTTCCCATACCATAGAAAAGTTATGCCATAATAACATATCATGTCCTTCTAGTTTCAATAACCTTTGGTTATCCAATATAATCCACTCTTTAATCCAGGCCAATTCTTCTCCGTTGTAGTAAAGGGCCCAGTCTGGAAGCGCAAAGCCAGCCCTCTTTTTCGCATCCTGGAAAGCTTTAACCTTTATTCTTGGTTTCTTTCATTGCCAGATAAAATGAGTCATCAATTTATCCAGTTCTTTAAAATAAGTTTGCTTTTGAATGACTGGTATTGTTTAAAATAAAAACATCAATCTTGGTAAAATGTTCATTTTGATAGTGGCTATTCTGTCCATAAAGGAAATTCAAAGGTTTTTCCATTTATCCAAATCTTTTAAAATTGTTTTTAACAATTTCATATTTTCCACCAAGGAACTACATTTATTTGTTAAATTTATTCCAAGATACCCTAATTTTCTTCTGGGTTTCAAATCCTGTTTTTTCCTGGAGCAGTGATACTTGAGCCTTTGTCATATTTTTTGTCAGGATTTTTGCTTTGTTTTTGTTACTTTTTAGACCTGCCACTGTAACAGAGGTACAGGGACTACAGAGTCCTGTAACAGAGGTAACAGCACATTTGTAGAATCTAAAAGGTTTTCCAGAATAAAAGCTAAATCATCAGCAAAAGCTAGCAATTGAAATTCTTCACCTCTTATTTTAACACCTCTAATTTGTTCATCTGCTCTGATTACATCATTTATGACTTCAAGAACCAAAATAAATAATAAAGGTGACAGTGGACACACTTGTTGTGTCCCTTTTGAATTTCAATATTTTGTGATAGGTTCTGCTTCTAGAATATAATTGGTCATTGTGGCTGAGATCCAACACATATCTATCCTTGACCAAGACTTGTGTCTTGCCAAATAAAAAAGTATAGTCTTGTTTACATAGATTTCTGGCTTTCCAAACATCTATACATTTATTCTCTTCCATTAGTTTGTAGAAAGCTGGTGAAAGTTCGTGCCTTCTTTTCTGTTTCTCTTTCTTAGAAATCTTTCTGTCTTGTCTTCCATCAAAAACTGTGTTAAAATCACCTATTATACAGGTCTCTTGATAATTCTGATTTGCCATCAGTTTTTGTAAAACTTTATAAAAATTTTCTTGGTAATGGTTTGGTGCATAGATATTTACAAGAAGGGTCTTTTTAGTTTGTCTTTGTATTTGAACCATTAAAATATGTCCATCTTGAGAGGCATATACCATTTCTGGTTGGAGATGCTCCTTTACATAAGTCACTACTCCTCTTTTCTTTTTTTCTTTATCTGAAGCATTAAAAGTTTTGCCCAGCTTTGGATTTTGAAGATATTTTTGATCAGCTTCTCTAATGTGAGTCTCTTGGAGGCAAATGACATCAAAGTTGATTTTTTTTAATTGATGAAAAGTCTGTTTTCTTTTTTGGAGTGACATTTATAGAAATTAGTCTCATTTTATTTTTATCCATCTTAGTTCTGTGATTGCACATCCAAGTTTTCTCTTGCTTGTTTCCTTGAGACAGCTTGTTTCCTTGAGACAGTCATCAGATATTTAGATTTCTCAGAGCCTTCTTTAGTTGTCACTGTAGTCCCTGAAGCTCCTTGAGGGCAAGCTTCTTCTTTCTCCTCTTCTTCTATCTCTGAGCCCATTTCTTCAGTTTGGAAATCCGTTCCATTCTTCTTTAAAAAATCTTCTGCCTTGAATGTGGAAGTGATTCTATGTCTTTTGCCTCTGTAAGAAAAGATTAAGCCTTCAGGTAGGAGCCATCTGTAGGGAATTTCATTTTTCCTTAAAGCTGTTGTGAGTTCAAAGTATTCTCTTCTTTCTCTGACTCTCCACGGAATCACCTTCAAAATCTTTATTTCATTATTGTCAATCATCAATGGTGTTCTATTTGAAGCTTTAAAATTTCATCTCTGAGTATTCTTTTATGAAATCTTACATGGACTTCTCCAGGTAAATGATTGTTCCTGGCATATGCCAAGTTCATTCTAAAGGCTAGATGAAGCTCATCTAGTACTTTCTCTGGCTCTTCTGCTTCATATATTCTGCCAAAATACGGGCCATCTTCTTTCTAATGTCTTCATCTTGCTCTTCTGGGATGTTTTGAAATCTCAATGTAAAGGATGCTTTATCTAACTGCAATCTAATCAGGTTTTGTTCCGACTGTATCTGTTTAGTGTCTGTTGCTTGTAGTTTATACTCCATTTCTCTTGTTTTGGTATCCATCTTTTCAGTTGTTTTGTTTAATTCCATTAATTTCTCTGTGTTGTTAGCAATCTGTTTCTGTGAACCTTGCATGTGGGTGGAAAATTGTTGTGTCATCTCTTTCATCATTTCTTTAATTGGGTGTACTGTTTCCAGGATTGAACCTTTTATTGTTTCTTGAATTAGAGCTTGAAATTCATTTGTGTATGTAGATGATATATTGGCAGCAGCTGATCTGGGCACACCCGGTGAACTTGATGGTATTTTGGGAAGTTTGTTAGTCCCAGTCATCTTTAGGCTATTTTCACTGACAGAGTCAAAAGATCCTTTCATGCCAAGTAAAGAAGAAAAGGGGGAAAAAAGGAAAAACCAAGGGACAGGAAGACACCACAGCCAGAAAAACAGTTAGCTTTACCCTTTCCCACAAAACTTGTTATTTCAACAGGTTTCTTTTGGAACACATTGAACTATACTGAATATTAAAAGGGGTACTTTTTTGTTTCTTTCTAAACCATAACACAAACCACAGAAATGCAACACAATAGCCAAGACCAGATTGTTTCTCTTTCTCCATATATGGAGAGAACCAGGGGGAAAAAACAAAGGAAGGGGGGGATATAGTCTCACACAGATTCAAACATCCAGTTCCAATAAACCAACCAATTCAGAGATGAGATGAGATTACTATAGTTGCTTACTGCTTAATGCTTTAACGTTTGTAAAGTTTATAACTCCAAATCAAAAAAGGCAAAAGGCAAAAAAAGCCCAGACTTCTTCCCAAATAACAAAAAAACTAATAGATCCACACTCCACTCCAGTAAGGGGGAAAATTGAGAACGTTGCAATATATCTTGCATTTCCAATCACAAAAAATGGATATGTTGCAAATAATCAGGACATCAAAATATCAGAGAATCAAGACAAGGCACTCCTTTACTGTCCACAATTATACCCAGGAATCCACAGCCAAAATCCCCTTTGCTTGCCGCTAAACTAGGGGAATGGGGGGAACCTCCCACCTCAACTTTTAAATGGTTTTAAAGTTTAAAGAGGAAGATGTCTCTTTAAAGAAGAGGCAGACTTTCTCTGTTGATGCAGTTAAATAGTTACTCATGGTAAAGTTGTGCTTAGTAAGGCAGGGTTTCTATGCCCCCTTGCTGGGAAGCGACAGCTAGAAGCCCGTAGCCATGGTCTTTCTTCTTGATCCAGGCATTGGAGGCAATCTAGGGCTCTCCCTTGTCCATGGCTGTGGCTCCAGGGGGCCCAAATCAAGCCTCTTGCACTCCCCTCTCTTCCTGAGGGGGTCTTGGGGTCTCAGAGAGTCCGTAGACCTCTTCCTGCAGATCAAAGAAGCTGACGGTCCTAGGACCAAGCCTAGGACACGTCTGCCACACCATGCTGTATCTCAGAAGTCCCAAAGTTAATGTTAAATTTTAACAACAAAATCTTTTTAAAGCCGATATCTGAAAATAATGAAGATGTGTTACCCACTATCAGGAGACACCGGTGGTCGGAGCAGCTACAAAATGATGTAGCAATAGCTCTAAAGAGCTCTAATCTAGAATTAGAAGCCTTACTTACCACAGATATGAATACAATTTGCCATTATGAAAAGATAATCCAATCTCTAAAATACCTGCTTATCAACAGCAAACTCTCTAACCAACCACTTTACTCCAGTAATACCTGGTTTGACCAGGAATGCAGGGCATTTAAAGCAAAAATATCTAAATTCATAAAAATTACATGGTGTAGCAAGGAAGCCTCCAGACTACAACATCTAGCCAAATTAAGGTCACAGTATAAGGCATTGCTTAAAAGCAAGAAGGATGCTCATGCCAAGCAATAATGGAATGAGCTGGCCCAGGCTGCCTCCAAAAAGAAAGAATCCTGTTTTGTGGGAGCTAGTCTTATTGGGCATGGGCAGATCTCTCTACTCAAAAAACTGGGAAAGTTTGGCATGAACATTTTACAAAATATTTGAATTTTCATCACACCTAGCCAAGCAGAAAACAAGAAATTGGCCTTTAGCCACAGAAGAGCATATGCTACTAGAATGGCCCTTAGTGACAACAGCTGAAGCTGATAATCTTATAATTTCTCTAGTTTCAGGCAAATCTCCATAGGAAGACTTAATTCCAGCAGATCTGATCAAAACATTTTCTAGCTGGTGGTCTCCAATACTTGCGAAATTATTTTCCCAAATAAACAACACAGGGTTTTTTCCAGTGGGACGGAAAACTAGCATAGTGGTCCCTATTCATAAAAAGGGAGATTAATCAGATCCAAAAAATTACCTGCCCATTAGCCTTTTAGATACAGTTTCTAAATTATATGGAAAATATCTACTCTAAAAACTGGAGGACTGGGTAAGGGACAACAACATATTATACTCTCATCAGGCAGGTTTCAGAAGAGGCCAATGTACTACAGAACACTGTCAAACACTTCTCCAACTGGCTTATTCATGTATAAATGGCCCAATCAAAGCCCTGTATGTGGCATTTGTCGACCTGGCCACAGCTTTTGACTCAATAGACAGGGGCTGGCTTTGGGAGATGCTTGCCCTGACCAACACTGATAAGAGATTACTGCTCCTTATTCTTGAGCTTTACTCAGATACAGTCGCAAGAATCAGAGTGGGCATATTGGGATCACTGAGAAAGGAAATTCCAACAGAGAAGGGAGTAAAACAAGGGTGGGTCCTAGCCCCATTACTCTTTAACCTTTATATAAATGATATAGTCACAAAGTTATCTGGACCAGAATTCGTTGCACCAACTTTAGGCCATCAGAAAGTGTCAGTGTTGTTGTATGCAGATGATATGGTCCTAATTTCACTAACAAGGAATAATTTTAAAAGATTGTTAGACAGCCTGGGTGATTACTGTAGTGAGGAAATCTACTGTAGTGAGGAAAAATTAACTATACAAAAACCAAAATAATGGTATTTTGGAAGAGACCAAAAAAAATACCACTGGAGTATACAGGGCACACCTATTGAACAGTGCAAGACCTACAAGTATTTAGGTCTAACTTGTGGTGGGATTTTAAAATGGGATGCCCATTTAAAGCTTATAAAAGCTTCAGCACTCAAGACAATAGGAGCAATAATGAGGTTTTACTGCACTAGAGGTGGTTTTTTGATTGCACCGGCTCTAAAGCTTTTTGTCTTTAAAGTGATCACGCATTTGCTGTATAGAATTGAGATCTGGGGATGGAAAGAATCAATACTTAGTAATTTGGAAATAGTCCAAAAAAAATTTATGAGCTGTGTCTTAGCCCTACCAAAAGGGACACCAGCTGCTTTGTTAAGAGTGGAACTTGACCTCCCTTCGATTAGAGCATGTGCTCATTTGACAATTCTTAAATTGCAGAAAAAAACATCAGCCAATAAACCCTGGTTCCTTCAGCAATTTGAGCTATCAATTGATACAAAATAAGGACAAAACCCGGCAGGCCTTCCTTAATAACATTGCAAGCCCAATATACTATTCCAAGGAGCTGCGGTGGCTCAAGTGGTTAAGACGCTGAACTGCAGGCTGTGGAAGGTCAGTAGTTCAGCAGTTCAAGACCTGTGAGTGCCGCATGACAGGGTGAGCTCCTGTCTCTAGTTCCAGCTCCTGCCAACCTAGCAGTTCGAAAGCAAGAAATTGCAAGTAGATAAATAGGTACCACTTCGGTGGGAAGGTAACAGCGTTCTGTGCACCTTGGTGTTTAGTCATGCCGGCCACATGACCATGGAAACGTCTTTGGACAGCGCTGGCTCTTTGGCTTTGAAACGGAGATGAGCACCGCAACCCTAGAGTCGGATTCGACTGGCTTTCGAGCAGGGAAACCTTTACCTTTACCTTTATACTATTCCAGACAAATTATTGCAATCTTCAGGAAGCAATGTCTATTTAAGGGAATGGATTTATAAAGAAGATGCCCTAATTGACAAATTTTTAATCAGTAAATCAAAATTTGCTCCATGGTACAAAACCATCAAAAAAGATCATCTTGGAGCGTGTTATTTGACAGAAATCACAATTTATAAGCTCAGGGCAGCACTCTCATAATTTTGTTTCCAGTCACTGACAATTGAGATGCTGCTTGGATGATTCCAGAAAAAAACCTGTAGACTAGCATATATGTAACTGTGGATCGTCAATTGAGGACCTGCCATATTACATTCTAAATTGCCCCATACACTCAGAACCAAGAGGAAAATTTCTTGCCAACATATTGTCTGGTCTCCATCTTCTTTCTGACTCTGATAAACTAATTTTATGTTGTCAGATACAAATTCTTTTGTTTCTAACAGGATGGCACTTTTTGCTCTACCTGCCCCCCCCAAAAAAAGAGCAAATGTAGCAACTAGGAAAATAACAACTGATACATCTGTTACTAGTTAGTTTGTCAGAAATTAGTGCCATATTTTATTGATGTATTTTATTGCTATATTTTAAGCATATATCATTATAAATGCTTTTAGATGATATGTATTATATTGCTATATTTTAGCGAGGTACCTTATTGTTGTATCTGTAAGTGCATTTTATCTCCAATGATTTTCAATTGTAAAGGCTTATGGCTATATACAATAAATTTTCTACTTACCTGTAAAATATAAGTTCCATGTAATTGTCTTCCTCAAAGAGCTACATATGTTTGTTATGTTTATTCCCAAGTATTTCACTTTTTTTTTTTACTTCCAAACCTGACACTTCTTGTATCTGTTGGATTGGATCTTTAGTCATATTTTTCGTTAACATTTTTGTTTTATTTAAATTAATTTTTAGTCCAGCCACCTGGCCAAAATCCTGTAGAGTTTTTAAAAGTTTTGTAATAGAATCTAATGGATTTTCTAAAATAAAGACCAAGTCATCTGCAAAAGTTTGCAATTTATATTCTTCTCCTCTTATTTTAAGTCCTTTAATGTATATTTCTCTAATCATATCATTCAATATTTCAAGCACTAATATGAATAATAATGGTGAAAGTGGACATCCTTGACTGGTTCTTTTTGTATGTCAATATTTTGCATTAAATCTCCATTAACTAGGATCTTCGCTTGTTGTTTAGTATAAATTGCTCTCACCATTGTAAAAAATTCTTTACCACATTGTGAAGTTAGTAGTTGTTCTAGCATAAAGTTCCAGCTGACATTATCAAATGCTTTTTCATCATCCAGAAAAATCAAAGCTATCTGTTTCTCTGGATGTGCTTCAAAATATTCAATTACATTCAATATAGTCCTTACATTGTTTCTAAGTTGTCTTTGTGGTAAAAAACCTGATGGATTTTGATGAATTATTTGTATCAAAACTCTTTTCAATAGAACTCTTTTCAGAATAGAAGCATAAATTTTATAATCCACATTTAATAATGAAATTGGCCTATAATTTTAAATTTCTTTCTCATCAGTATTTTGTTTATATATCAAGGTTATTAAGGCTTCATTCCAAGTTTCTGGTATTTTGCCTTCAGTTATTATATTTTGTAGCACTCGTTTTAAAGGTAGTATCAGTTGGTCTTCAATGGTTTGGTAGAATTCTGCCAGAAGGCTATCAGAGCCTGGAGTCTTCCCTTTTTTCTGTTTTTTTAATGTTTCTGTTAATTCAGAAAAGGTTATTGGTTCACTTAGTATTTTCCTTTGTTCTTCAGACAATTTCTTTTATATATATATATATATATATGAATAAGGCCCATTATGGAAATAAATACAACGGGCTCTAGAAAGAGGCTCTGGGAGAGTGCCCAGGCTTTGGGCACTCAGTGACAATTTGCTGTGGCAATCTCAGCAGGGTATAATGACAGAGTCCACCATTTTCTCCAGAGGAACTGATCTTTGCTACCTGAAGAGCAGTAGTAATTTTGAGTGATCTCCAGCCCACCCCCAAGATTGGTAACAGTGGTTCCCCAGGAGGGAGTGGCTGGTTTGGGGGGTGGAGTCTATGGCACTGTACCTGTCTGAGATCCCACCCCTACTCAACACTCACTCTCTCCAGGTTTGACCCCTCAAATTTCCAGGAATTTCCCAACCTGGAGTTGATAACCCTATCTCCCTCCCAGCCAACCATCAACCTACCTTTAGTTTTCCATCTCCTCCCCCCTCCCTCCTACAGAGCAGTTATAATTTTGAGTGATCTCCAGCCCCCACCTGGAGATTGGCAACAATGGTTCCCCATCAGGGAATGGCTGGATTGGAGGGTGGAGTCTATGGCATTGTACCTGTCTGAGGTGCCACCCCTCTTCAAACCTCACTCTCTCCAGGCTCCATCCCTCAGATCTCCAGGAATTGCTCACCTGGAGTTGGCAACCTGATTAGGACTGGGCCCAATGAGTTTTCTCCCAAAGGGCAACATAGGTGTGGAAAGGGCCTTTTACTGACAGAGGAGAAAGTACAGGTGCCAACTGTGATTAGGGAAATACCTGCGGATTTGGGGGGTGGATCCTGTGGAGGGCAGCATTTGGGGTGTGTGTGGAAGGACTCAGCAGGGTATAATGCCATAGAGTCTACCCTCCAAAGCAACCATTTTCTCCTGGGGAACTGATCTCTGTCTTCTGGAGGTCAATTGTAACAGTGGGAGATCTCCAGGTCCCACCTGGAGATTGGCAACCCTAGGGGAAAGTCAGCCGCACAGCGGGGAGTTGAAAAAAATGGTTTGATGGTCTCTGGCCCACCTCGTTAGCCAGCCAGCCATGCTGAAGCTAAGCAGGAGAAAGAGCCTTTTTCCATTTATTCTGACAGGAAAGTTGCCGTTGGGGAGGGGGTTATGCTGAAAGTCCTTTGTTTTTTTACTCACAGAACCAAGCTTGGCTGCCTACCAACACCCACTAAGGGGACAGTCCCTCACAGGAGTCAAGAGAACTGTCTTCCTCAGGAGAGAGACATGGTCTGCCAGCAAATCTGTCTGAAGGGGGAGTGGGTGGGGAAAGGAGCAGACCCAGCACCCGGCCAATGGCACGTGAGTACTCTTGAGTGGTGGCTGATGGGCCAATGGCTGAGGGAGGGCATTTTACAGCCAATGGGAGTGCATGGAATCTTACGAAACCAAAAGATAATTATTTATATGGAGATATATATATATATAGGCTTTAACTTCATCTTGCATGGCTTCTCTTTTTTGAAATAACTTCTCATAAAAAGCTTCAATAATCCTTTTCAATTCTTTGGGCATGTTTTTTTCTTTGTCTTCCTCATCTCTCAAAATTTTTATATTTCTTTTCTCTTTTTCTTTCTGTAATTTGTATGCTAACCATCTAGTTGGTTTGTTGGCATTTTCAAAATAGTTTTGTTTTGCATAGATAATTTTTGGCTATTTCCTGTGCTAACAGGCAGTTCATTTGATGCTGTAATAATTTCAGTTTCACTCATATATTCAGTTGAAGAATCTTGTTTCATTTCCTCTTCTTGCTTCTTGAGTTGTTCCTTGATTTGTGTAAATTTCTCAATCTTTTGTTTTTTTAATATTTGCACTTCTCTAATTATCCAACTTCTGGCATAGGCCTTAAATTCATCCCAAACAACTCTGATAGAGATATCTGGTTATACATTTTGTTTCAAAAAAACATTTGAAATTCTTTTTAGTCTCTGTTACATTCTTCAATAAAAACATATTCAAAGTCCATCTGGTTTTCTTTGGTGTGTCTTGTAGTGTGAGCACAACAGGATTGTGATCTGTAAAAGTTGCTGGTAGAATTTCCACTTCTAATGTCATTTATAATGGTTGATGATATCCAACACATATCTATGTCTCACTGAATAAAAGGTGAAGTCAGTTTTATTTGGATTTCTCACTTTCCAGGAATTCACCAAATTATGTTCTTCTGCCAATTGTAGAAATGAATTAGGAAGTTAATTGCCTTTTTTTTCTGTTTTCTGGTTGTTGTTTTTCTGTCTTAGAGTCTATCAAATAATTGTAATTTCCAATCAGACAAATCTCATCAAAGTTTTGTTTTGAAATAAGTTCTTGCAAAAAAATTATAAAAAGTTTCCTGGTGCTGGTTTGGCACATTCATATTTACAATCAAGGTTATTTTATTTTGTCTTTGTATTTGGATTATCAGGATTCTGCCGTCTTCAGAGTTGTGTAACATCTCAGGATGTAGGCGCTCTTTCACTAATGTAACTACGCCCATTTTCTTCTTTTCCTTGTCTGAAGAGATAGACTGAAAGAATTCTTATGAGAAATCCCAGATGGGGAGTCCAATACATATGAACATGTATGAAGTCTGTGATAGGCTCTGTGGAACTCACTCCCTCTGCACAGGAACCTTCCTTACACCAGTTTCTTTAAAAAAAATTGAGGGCCTTTTAAAATTACATTTATGCCAGTGCTATAAGATGTTTTTATTGGTAGCTATTTGTTTTATGATGATATTGTGTGGCTTTAAAAATGTTATGTAAGCCCCCTCAAATATTTATCTTAAACAGAAATATTGGATACAAATATAAATAAATAACTAAATACTTTCAACAGAAGGTAGAGGGACGGGTAATTGAGGGAACAATTATGTTGAGTGTTGTTTGTCTTTATTTGATATATCTGCTTGTCATATTTCCTTTCTGCAGAATGTGATAAATAGTCTATCAAGGGGAATGGCCACAACATGAGGATTTTACTTCATTTACCCTTTTCAGAACATCTCTTTATTTGTTAAGTAATTTTACAGATTCAAATTATAAAACAAACTAAGCAAAGACAATAAAAGAAAAGAAAAACACATTATTGGGTCTAAGCTACTACCAGTCTCCTGTCTGGATAAATCCTCGATGGATACTTAAGTAATTAAAATTCTATTTTTTTAAAAAAATCTGAACCACATATACTTTCTTTGCTTCTTTCTTTCCACGAGCTTTTCCAGATGTCTCATCCCACCATCAAAAGCTGTTTCTTCATAGTTCTATCGTAAGCAGAGTTAAACTGTTCCAAACCCACTAAGTGATCCTAGAATTTGTAAACTTTCCACTAATCAAAGTTATAGCTCATCAATACAGTCTATCACAGACAAGCAAAATAATGACCAGTCACTTCAAATTTCCATACTTCTTCAGTCAACAGAAACAGAATTTTGCTGAACTGTTTTCTCTAGGGTTGCCAAGTGACTTACTGGCTGCAGCAGGGGAGTGGTGGTCCCAGTCCGGGACATTCGCGTGCACGCTGCACATTACCAGGCGATTGCTAGAGAGTCACCTGGCGACGTGCCCAGCATGATGACGTCACTTCCGGGCAACATAATCGCTCTGGGAACATCAGCCCGATCTGGCCACTTTGGGGGTGGGGTTCCCCCTGCCGGCCAGATCCAGACTGGTAAATTGGGGGCCCTTTGAGCAGGGGAACCCCACCCCCTGGGGGACCTGGCAGCCCTAGTTTTCTCTGAGCTCTCTCCCTCAACTCCTCCCCTGATAAACTTACAATTTATTTTGTAAATTTGGCATTTGAGCCAAAAAAACCCACACCTTTTTTTAACAAAGAATAATTAAGAATGATTCTTATTGTAAGCAAACTTTCCCCATACTGATGAGGTTGGTTCAATATACCAAAAGCCACTGAGAAAATAGGCTCATACTGATTGCTGAATCTAAAAATGGTCATATGAAATGTCCAGGAGTTATTATAGTTTCAACTGTAAAGAGGCAAAGAGCAGGGCTGGAGGGCATTTTTAAGCAAACTGAACAGGATCAAGCTATCTTAAACTGCAGCACAATAAGCCAAGTATTTTGAGGGAGTTCCTCCTTGTGTCATTTTTTATGACAGCTGCCAAATCAGGGACTACTAGATTACTGCATGGCCTACTGGATTTCTTTCCTCAGGGAGCCAGTGTGGTGGTGTAGATGATAGAGTAAAGGACTAGAACCTTAGGTGACCTAGGTTTGAATCACTACTTCTACTATGGAAGCTCTCTGGGTGACTTTGGGCATATCACAAAGTCTCAGCTTGCCTGACCTCACAGAGTTGTCATGGGAGAATGGAGAAGGGTAGAATGACGTTCTAAGCCACTTTGACTCCCAACTCAGGAGAAAAGCAGGATATCCTGTCCTTATTAATATTTGAATTTTGGTTCTGCAACATTCTATGGGTGCCATAATTGATTCAGCTCAAGAACTGGCAGTCAGAAGACGCTGGGCTGACGTGGGTAGGACTTCGCCAAGCAGTCAGTCAGCCCTGGTCAGTGTCTTTGGCTCAGTCTGCTCCGGTCCTTCGACAGGAGAGGACCGTCTGCAGAGTGAGTGCAAGGACAGGCCCTCAAGGCCAAGGCAGGTGAGAGAAGCCCTTTTCCACCCCCCCACACCATCCCCTGGACCTTCTATGGGTGCAGTAGGCCCAGACAAGCCCATTTCCACCCCCCACACACCATCTCCTGGGCCTTCTATGGGGGCAGTAGGCTCAGAAAAGCCCTTTTCCACCCCCACACCATCCCCTGGACCTTCTATGGGGACAGCAGGCCCAGAGAAGCCCTTTTCCACCCCCACACCATCCCCTGAACCTTCTATGGGGGCAGTAGGCCCAGAGAAGCCCTTTTCCGCCCCCCCACACCATCTCCTGGGCCTTCTATGGGGGCAGTAGGCCCAGAGAAGCCCGTTCTGCCCCTCCACACCATCCCCTGGGCCTTCTATGGGGGCAGTAGGCCCAGAGAAGCCCTTTTCCGCCTCCCCCACACCATCCCCTGGGCCTTCTATGGGGGCAGTAGGCCCAGAGAAGCCCTTTTCCACACACCCCATCCCCTGGGCCTTCTATGGGTGCAGTAGGCCCAGAGAAGCCCTTTTCCGTCCCCCCACACACCATCCCCTGGGCCATCCCCGTTCCGCCCCTCCCAAACCATCCTCTGGGCCTTCTTTGGGCCCAGTAGGCTCAGAGAAGCCCGTTCTGCCCCCCAATCCTCTTCCCTTCCTTTCCCCCCTTTCCTTTCTTCCTCTCTCCTTTCTTTCACTCTTCCCCCTCTTCCTTCCTTCCTTCCTTCCTTCCTTCCTTCCTTGCTTGCTTGCTTGCTTGCTTGCTTCCTTTCTCCAACCCTCTCTCCCTTCCACCCTCCCTCCCTTTCTAGGGCCCATTGTCTTCTGCCACAACGGGCTTTGCTCCTTAGTAAATAGATAAACACAAATGCAAAATGTCTCCCCCAAACATAACACCCCTTCAAAATACTATAGAGAATTTTACAAACCTACTCTACATACAAGAACAAGGTAACTCATACTATAGTATTCCACATTACTATGTATGGGTGTGAAAGTTGGACAATGAAGAAAACTGACAGGAAAAAAGTTGATTCATTGGAGATGTGGTGTTGAAGAAGAGTATTACAGAAACCATAGACCATCAGAAAGACAAGGGAATTCTAGATCAAATCAAGCCTGAATTTTTCTCAGAATCTGAAATGACTAAACTGAGGACATAGTAATAAGGGCACATTATTATTGAGGCACAATAATAAAGAATTAAGATAAAATTTGCTCTTAAAATAAGGGTTTCAGCTATAGTTTTAAGCTGAAGGACACTACTACCTTCTTTATGCTGTGAAAATACATTAACAAATGCTCTTCCACATTTTTTTAACTTGTCAGAAATGTTGCCACATATCCTCAGGGTGACAAAACCACTTATTTTCATTTTATAGGTCTTATCCCCCTAAGCATCTGTTCAGTGACGTTTTTGACAGACAGGAATATGAATGTGTGAATCTTTATGGGAATTCTCATACTTGATTACAAAATCAATAGTGAATAAAATGTACATGTATCATGATCATCACAAAAATGCTGATGAACCTTCCTCAGATTTCCAAGAATTGTCATGATAATGAATGGCTGTCCCAGTTTTATACAAGGTTGTCTTTTTTCCCTCCTCAGAACTCTATTGATTCAAATATAAGAAAAGTCATCTGTTCTGCTTTAGGATTCAACTTGAAAGAAACAACAACTATCTTACTGCCAGCACATTGTACAAGCAATGTCTCACTTTCTCAGTCCTATCAATAAAATTGCCTCAGGTATTCCCAGGTGGCTATCTAGGAAAGCCCTTGATAAAACATGTTACACTACTAGAATCCATGCCAGTTCTCCATTGTCTTTCTTGCATAATTCAACACACTGTTTTGACTTACAGAGACCAAAATGGCTTGCCTTAGAAGCTGCTTCCTTTCTTTTGTCCCTTAAAGATGTTTAGGATCAACCAGGAGTACCCTTGTAATTATGCCCAAGTCTGAGTGCCTGCATCTCTTCCAAGAAAGTCTTTCCTCTATAGAGTCTTTCCAGTATTGCAGATCCTCCTCACTTGGACTCACTTTACTGACATGGATGGTGACTGTTAATTTCTTTAAGTATGTTGTGCAATATTGAAAATATTTCAATTTATTGAAAAGGGATTTCCCCCCCAGAGAAACAGATAAGCCAAGTAAGAAAAAAAATTCTATATTTCTTAATAATCAACATTTTGATCCAGATACCACTCAGTTAATCATATGTCTCAATTCTCCATCCATTTTACTGATGTGATCAGAAGAGTTACCACTTACGATCTTAGAAAAAGTCAACTCCTATGTAGAGAACAGCAGATCAGTCAGTTGCTGTTGCCTTTCTTTTTTCTGGGTATATCTACTTTGTTTAAGCTGATTTGATGACATCTGTACATGAAGTGCATGTCAAAATCTGCAGGTACCACTGGGAAATGTACAACTTATACAACCATGTCCTTTTGGAGAGTGTGATAAATAATGTGGAGGCTGACAAACTGAAGCAGAAAAAGGGAAATTTCTTAAAACACAGAACTGATTTGACAGCGTAGCCAATTACATCTATGTGCCCTGTGACAACAATTAGCTCAGAGGAAAATAAACATGGACATGTTTCTCAAATATGCTTTTTTTAAAAAAAGAAATTACTGCATAGAGGGCACAACTGGCAGCTTTAGCTGTTCTAAATTATTTTATTAATGTCAGCTTCCTTTGATATTATGCAACTTAAAACTGGATATAGTGGTGTTTACTTCTACAGGGGCCTTTTCTCATCTTTAGTATAGAGGTAAAGAGTATAATTTCTACAGGTTTATGGAAGAGAGGTGATCAAAACATCAGAAAACCTCTTCTGGTAAAGCATGCCCCAAATAAAAATATGTGCAACTTTTGAAACTTACATTACTTACCTGCCCATGATGACTGTCACTGAACAACTTGGACTAATAACATTTGGTTCACCTACATGCAAGAATTACCAAATCAACTGATTTGTTATTTGAAAACCACATGCAAAATTGCTACCTAAATAAACTTTTAGTCCTGGTGAGCTGTGATCAACCATCACCTTCTTCCTCAAACTACTGTGGCAAGTAATTGTTTGCTAGTGAAACCAAGGGGTGTACATGACATATTTTAATATGGCTAAGCTAAATTAGAGTCAATTTTCACACTTTCCTCAGCACCCATACAGTCTAATCTAACTGGCTATGTAGTGTCACGATGTCATATATGTACTCCATGACTGACTAGGAGGAGAAAGGAGTCCTAATGGGTGGGGGGGATGCTGAAGCTACAGCAGGTAGGAGAAATACTGGTAAACCTCTTCAAAAGAGTTGACAATTTAAGGAGTATTTCAGGAAGTATTTCTGTATCCTGAAATAACTGCTTTTGTCCTGAAAACCATTTGTGAAAATATGGCACAGGCCTACAATTATAGATACTATAAAACTAATAAAATTTGAAATGTATCCTTAAAATTGTGCACATATCTAAAATTTTTATGGAGCCAAATGTTTCCAGCAAATGACCGGTGACTGCCCATGTGGCAGACAGCGACATTTGCCTGCCCCACCCCCATCTTCTTGGATGAAACACAGGTGGGGCGAGCCAATCATGGTGCAGCACAGGAGCACTAGCCAACCAAGGGTGAGCTCACTGGCCAGGTCTGGCATCAGCCTCCCTCCATGCTCAGTTTGGCCCAGTGCAAGCTCAAGGTAGGATGGAACTGTGCTCCTGGGCGAGGACCAGCCACATGGAGTTCTATTGGTGATGGCGGTGGCAGTGGTGGCCGAACTCCCAAGCAGGACTCGAGGTCCAGAGAGAGCATTGTTAAGGAGGAGGACAAGGTTGGAGGGACCCAGGGGAAAGAAGCGACGGGGGATTTATTCCAGTGGGGGGAGGGTCGGTTGTTCCACCCAGCTGGCTTTCCCTACATGGTGGCTTCGCTTATCGGGGGCATCCCTCAGCGGATCATCATTCTGGGGCCCTCCTGGGCTCTCCTTGGGCTGTAGCTTACCCAGGGGCTTTGGGCCACCACATGTGGCACACAGGCCTTTCCCACATCCGTTTGGCTGCTGGTGCCCCTGCCCTGCTGGCCAGGGAGGCCGCTGGGTAGGTGGAGTGGCTGGGGGCCTTCAGCATCAGGACCAAGCTTCAGGGCCCGCTCACTATGCGGGTGTGCAGGCTACGGCCTCCACATGTCTTTCTGGCTGTTGGCGCCCCTGCCCTGCTGGTCTGGGAGGCTGCCAGGCAGGTGAGATTGCCGAGGCCTCGCACAGCAAGCCAGAGCACTCCTCCACGTGTTGCCAGCAGAACAGGCACTGTTGGGTGCTGGTGCATGTTCCCCCCCATCCTTGTGCGAGGCTTGCCCTGTGCGGGACCGCATGGCGGCAGCAGCGGTGCTGGCTTGCTCCCCTCCATGTCTATCTACACACTGCTGTTCATCCCCCTCCGCCTTGTGCGAGGCTTGCCCAAGGGAGGCCACCGGGCAGCATGGGACCGATCAGGAGCGGCTGTGCCTGCTGGCTCACCTCCCTGTCCATTCAGGCACCGGTGCCCATTTTCCCCTTCCTCCACAGCTTTGCGTGGTGTCATGGAGCAGACAGCAGTGGATGCGCCTTCTTGCTCTCTGCCCTGGCCATCTGGGCACTCATCTGGGGGTGCCTGGCCACCTGCCCCATCCCATTTAGGCATTTTGTGTGCCCCCCCATGGCGCCATTGCTTCTGTGGGAAAGGGGCCCTCCATGGGAGTTTTCAGCAGGCCTCAGGCCTCAGCCAGGGTGAGGAGGGGGGCAAGGAGTGCAAGGTCAGCAGCTTAGCAGGTCCTCTCTAACAAAGGGACTGCAGCCAGGTACCTAGGGGACTGCTGCTGGTCAGTTTAGCAGGTCCTCTCTAACAACGGGATCACAGCCAGGTACCTAGGGGACTGCTGCTGGTCTGAGTGGAGGATGCTGCCTGCTGAACCAAGTTTCTGATTCAGTCTAATGCAGCTTCAATTTTTCTTTTCTCCTTTCTTCCCTGTGTATCGGTCCTCTAGGGTAACCAATCCCCAGGAACTTTCCTGAGTAATTTATGGGGTTTTGGCTTATTCAGGATGAGACAGCATCATATCCTGATGTCCCACTAATGGACCTAGTGTCCTAGCCCCACTGGTGGACCTCCTGATGGCACCTGGTGGTTTGTGGGGTTTTTGCCACTGTGTGGTGGAGTGTTGGACTGGATGGGCCATTGGCCTGATCCAGCATTGACTTCTCTTATGTTCTTATGCTCTTCTGTAGCTCCCTCCACTATCAGCTTCAGGGATCCAAGGCTAGGCACTGGCATTGTGCATTCCTTTACACTAGTGGGTTGGTGAGGACAAGGGTCTGTTCAGGAATTAGCCAGCATAGCATGCATCTCTTCTTCAGCTTATGTTAGCTAGGGAAGATGATCAGGGGGGATTCCTCTCAGGCAGTGTGGGCTGGGCCTTAACATTGCTTGGGGAGGGCTTCCGTTCTGGGATTCATGGCGTCCTGACGTGCTCTGGCTTGCTCGTAGAGCTCCCAGAGCAAACGGAGGGTCTTGACGACAGGGTGGGCTTCCAATAGCCCACCGCAGATCCCCCCAGGCAGGGGGGTGACTGGCAGAGAGCCTGGCCCGAGAGAGGAGTTGAGATCGGCTGATAGCGGGGCTTTAAAGAGCGCCGCGACCAGCCTTGATCCCCTCCCCCAGAGAAGGCACTTCGGAAAATCTCTACAAGACCCCACCGAGTTGGATTCTCAACATAAGAACGCACGACCCAGACCTCCAAGACATTCTACAGAAACTGATATCAAGGAAACACTGCTATAACAAGACACTGACTTTGAAGGTAACTTTTTAAAATTGCTCACCGGAGACGCGTTTCGGCCGAAAATAAACAACATCCGATGAAGCGCATGATCGTGCACTATCTGCTGTACTAACATTGGAGCGGAAAAAGTGCAGTTAAACAGCTAAAAAAGGCCAAAAAGCCGAATTGTTGATCATTCCTGCGGTTAAATTATTGACTTTAAAATAGAAACTAACAGTAACTCCGCGAGAATTGTAGTGGAAAAGTACTGGAGCTGCTGCAGCAGAAATCAGCAAAACAGGAAGTGACTTCAGAACAGACAAGTAATCATCCTAGAGAAGACCAAGGAGGCCGGAAGAAGGGAAGAAACCAGGAACAAGGGGGACCATTAAGATTGCCGGACAGGAAGTGAGTACCCGGAAGAACCATTTACCATAGAGAAATTGCGCCCGCCATTTTGGGAAGGTCAGAAAAATTTTCTTTGATTTTAAACGAAAGACTTAATATAAAAAAGTGAAACCAGTGCGATTTAGGTGGGCACAAGAAGGACTTTGATTTAGAGTGTGTTGGAGGGAAGATTGTGAACAACGGCTTACGACCTGCGGCAACGACAGAGGGCAAATACCTGGTCCTCCCCGAAAATGGCTGGAAAAGAGGAAAAAAAGCTACAGGGCATGATGGAAGCTATGGAAAAACGAGTGATGGACGCGATTCTGAAGCTTGAAAAGACCGTTATATCAGAGGTAACAGAGCTGAAAAAAGAAATGTCTGGAATTACAAAAGAGATACAGACGCTGACCAAAAGAGCAGATGAGATGGATGTAAGGGTGAAGGGAGTAGCATCTAATATAGCTGAGGTCACTTTAGAAACAGATAAAGTGAATGTGATGGTCCAATACAATGCAATGATTAATCATATGAGATTCAGGGGGATCCCTGAAGATAAGAATGAGGACATCCATTCAGTCATGGTAGATGCTGTTGCAGATTTTTTGAAAATGGAAGAGGAGAGAGTGGCGGCACAGATTGATGTGGTATACAGAGTCAATTCTGCGATTGCGCAAAGGAAAAAATTACCTAGAGATGTAATTGTCCAGTTTATATCTAAGAAGTTGAAGGAGGATTTGTTTAAGCAACAATTTCAGGACGACTTCACAATTGGCAACAAGAAAATCATGGTCCTAAAGGAACTACCCAGAGCGATGCTTCAGGACAGACGACTTTTTAAAGACCTGATTGACAAGCTGAAATCAGAGGGCATAAGATATAGATGGGAAATTCCTAAAGGTGTCAGTTTTTCATTCAAACAGAAGAGAGTCACCATCAAGTCAGTTGACCAAATGACCAGATTCATCAATGATAATTTTATAGACTCTGATAAATAATTACAGAATCAACATGGAGAGTCAAATAATTTCATGGAATGTTAATGGACTGAACTCACCCCAAAAAAGGAAAAATGTCAGACTCTGGTTGGAAAAACAGAAATGCGATATTGTTTGCTTGCAAGAAACACATATTAAAAAATCAGATGCCAAATTTTTGATTCAAAAAAGATTAGGAGAGGAATTTTATTCACTCTCCTCTCAAAAGAAAAAAGGAGTAGTTACATATATTAAAAAAGAGTTGGAACCAAAAGAAATTTTCAAAGACAATGAAGGGAAATTTTTGGCGGTAGAAGTTGTGCTGCAGAATAAAAAGACATTAATTGTTAATCTCTATGCTCCCAATGGGGCAAAAGAAAACTTTTTTCAGAATTTGTGGGAACAATTACGACAGTTGACCTATGAGCAAATGATTTTAATGGGCGATTTTAATGGTACTGTTGACAATGTTGTTGATAGAAAATCAAAAAAAGGAATTGAGGCCATGGGCAAACTTCCTAAAGTCTTTTTCCAGTTGATTAAACATGAACATTTGGCAGACGTTTGGAGAACTAAACATCCCAGAGACAGTGAGTACTCTTTTTATTCATCAAGACACGAGTCTTTTTCCAGGATAGATATGATGTGGATGACAGAGAACCTAATCTTGCAAACACGCAAAATTGAGATACTACCTAGGACTCTTTCTGACCACAGTCCGATAAAATGGTCAACGTATGTTAAGAGAAAAAAATTTCGATGGCGACTCAACGAAGATTTGCTGGACAAGCAAAATATTGTGGATAAAATAAGGACAGAAACCCAAACATACTTTCAACTGAACTTAAATAAAAGTGTACAGACGCAAACGGTATGGGAAGCCTACAAGGCTGTGATGAGAGGACATCTGATTGCAATTAATAATAATGAAAGGAAACAACAAATGAAAATAGACAAAGAAATTATGGGAAATATTCGGAAAAAAGAAACAGAACTTAAGAAAAGGCCTGGTAAAAAGAAGATTTTGAGAGAATTGAGGATCCTAAGGGAGCAATATGCGGCAAGGTTGAACAAAGAAGTATTTTGGAACTTGAAAAAATTGCAACAGAAATCCTTTGAAGGTGCAAATAAACCTGGCAAATATTTAGCATGGCAATTAAAGAAAAGAAGAGAGAATAAAACAATCACTTGTTTGAAAGATGGAAATAAAGAGATCTTGGACCCAGGAGGAATTAAAAGGGAATTTTTCAAATACTATGCGACTCTCTTTCAATCGAAACAAGCAGATCCTCAAAAAATGTTGGATTACCTATCCAAAGTTAATTTGATACAACCAAATCCAGAAATGAAAACACTCCTAAATGCTGCAATAACTAAGGACGAAATTAGTAAAGCAATAGCCGAGGCAAAAATCTCCAAAGTCCCAGGCCCGGATGGCTTTTCAGCTAAATTTTATAAAAAATTTCATGAAGATTTGGTTCCGGTGCTGGAGATTCTTTTAAATGAAATTAGAAAGACAGGAAAGATCCCTGACTCCTGGAATGAAGCTGCAATCACCTTAATTCCTAAAGAAATGCAAGATTTAACAAATGTTAAAAACTATCGGCCCATTTCATTATTGAACAACGATTATAAAATATTTGCAAAAATATTGGCAGAGCGCCTTAAAAAGTTTTTGAAAGATACTATTGTGGAAGATCAAGCTGGTTTTTTACCAAATAGACAAATTAAAGACAATATGAGGGTTGTATTGGACGCAATTGAGTATTATGACAAACATCCTGAAAAAGAAGTCGCTTTTTATTTTTGGACGCAGAGAAGGCCTTTGATAATTTAAATTGGGAATTTATGTTTAAAGTGCTTGAGAAATCTATGATGGGCGTAGAATTTACAAGAATGATCCAATCGATATATAAAGAACAAAAAGCTTCGGTGATTGTTAATGCAGAATCAACAGATATGTTCCGGGTAAGAAAAGGTACTAGACAAGGTTGTCCCCTGTCACCATTGTTATTTATCTGGATTTTGGAGATTTTGCTACAAGCGGTCAGAGATGATGTTAATATAAAAGGGTTGAATATTGGAGGTTTTTCATTTAAATTAAGAGCATTTGCGGATGATATCATGTTTATTGTTGAAGATCCTGTTAATAATATGCCTAAGGTATTTGAAAAAGTAAGAGAGTTTGGTGATCTTGCAGGGTTTTATGTCAACAAAAATAAATCTAAGATACTGTGTAAAAATATGATTGGTACAAAGCAACAAATGTTACAAAATGTGACAGAATGTGAAGTGGTTAAAAGGGTTAAGTATCTGGGAGTTGAAATTACAATGAAAAATATAGATTTGTTCAAGAATAATTATGAAAAATTGTGGGGTTCGATAAAGAGTGATTTAGAAAAATGGGAAAAACTAAGGTTATCTCTTCTTGGAAAAATTGCCGTTATTAAAATGAATGTACTGCCCAGGTTAATGTTTCTGTTTCAGACAATACCAATTGTGAAAGATGGAAAAGTGTTGGTAAAATGGCAAAGAGAAATCTTTAAGTTTATCTGGGCAGGGAAGAAGCCAAGAATAAAAATGAAGATAATGTATGATACTAAGGACAGAGGTGGCTTCCAAGTCCCGAATTTGCGTTTGTATCATGAAGCAGTATGTATGTCTTGGTTATCTGAATGGGTAAATTTGGAAAATAGAAAACTTTTAGCTCTTGAGGGGCACGATTGCAGATTTGGCTGGCATGCCTATCTTTGGTATGGGAAAAACAAAGCTGACTCCATGTTTAAGCATCATTATGTAAGGAGGACATTGTTTGATGCATGGACCAGGTATAAGGATACAATATCGGATGAAAGGCCTCTGTGGATTGTTCCAGCTGCAGTTATACATTTGTTTTCAGAATATAGAGGCAATGATTGGTTGAAGTATCAGGAATTGTTGCAAAGAGAAGGGAAAAAATATGTTTTAAAACCAAATAATGAATTAGAATTTGAGTATGGTTGGCTACAATATTGTCAAATAAGGGACATTTATAAAAAAGATTGTAAAGAGTTTGGTTTTAGGGCTATGAATGATGATTTTGAGAATATATGGTTGAAAAAAGAACGGAAAATGATATCAAAAATGTATAAAACTTTGTTGACTGTATATACTTTGGATGAAACCGTTAAAGAACAAATGATAAAGTGGGCCATAAATATGAACAAAGAAATTTCTATGGAATCATGGGAATTTTTGTGGAAAAGATCTTTTAAAATGTCCACTTGTATTAACGTAAAAGAAAATTGCTATAAGATGATGTATAGATGGTATATGACACCAAAAAAGATTGCTAATATTAGCATGGATAAGAACTTGAGTAATAAATGTTGGAAATGTAAAAAAGTAGAGGGTTCTTTTTACCATATGTGGTGGTCATGTGATAAAGCGAAAGCATATTGGTCTAATATACATTGTGTGATGCAGAAAATATTGAAAACCCCAATTGAGAGAAAGCCTGAACTTTTTCTCCTCGGTTTGACAATGGAAAAAATTCCACAAGAGAAAAGGACACTGTTATGGTACATGATTACGTCGGCGAGAATGGCCTTTGCTCAGCATTGGAAAATGGAGAAGGTACCAGATATACATGACTGGTTGAGAAAATTGTTTTTTTTAGCAGAAATGGACAAAATGACAAAGAAATTAAATGGACAAATGGCAGAACAGTACTTAAAAGACTGGGAAGGATTGAAATTGTATCTAGAAACTGAATATAGAATGAAGGGGAAAATATATAATTTGGATACGTACGGATATTGAATGAGAAGTGAAATGAATTTTGAACTGTATGTACTGTTATACATAATATGCTGAAATTGTAGAGGTTATATATAATTTAAATGTGTTACCTGGTTTGTCGAGGTATTTAAGTCTAAACTTGATTGCCTTATAATTTTTTCTGTTTGTTATTAGCAGTGTTGGAAGCCTATTAGGGGGGTGGGGGGATTGGGATCTTACTTTTTGGAAACTGTATTGGTAACGTGATTGGAAATGTTGAATATATCCCAATAAAAATTTTGTTTCAAAAAAAACATTGCTTGGGGAGGGTGAACTTGGCTCTAACATCTCTCCTCATCATTTTCTTTCCAAGCTATCAAGGTCATAGGATGGCAACTAAGAAGGCATCACAGAAGAGGGGCGGCCCAGCTGGAAAGGCACCCAGGCAGGTGCTGCCAACTCTCTCGTCCTCTGAGGATGAGGGTGGTCCCTCCTTGCAAGACCTGGCAGCCAAAATCAAGGCCCTGGAGAGGGCCAAGATGGTGAAGTGGAAGCCGGGTGGCAAGGGCAAGTCAGGTGCAGCCCCCCCCCCATAAGCATCCTCGGCCCATGGCTCATGCACAAGAAAGGTGAGCCCTATATGCCAGATTGGCACAACTACAGCCTGAAGATGAAGAGGATACCCAGGCACCGAGTGGCAGAGCAGGAGCAGTACCAGGTGGCCCAGCAGAGATGGGTGAGTCCTCCAGTACCACAAGAGTGAGTCCCACTCCGGCCCCCACAATGCACACCCCCATGGGGGCCTCAGGGCGGTCGATTCAGGGTCTGAGGCAGGACTCGATGGAGCAGGGCAGATGTGCCAGGTCCCTGGCCCTTCCCTCGCACCAAGCACCATGCCTGACATGGGCACACGCTCTGGGGTTGCACCCATACCGAGTGCACCATCCTGGGCTGCTGGGCAAGCACCGTCATGGGGTGGGGGGCAGAACCCAGCAGCAAACCTTCCTTACGCCTATATGGAGAGGTCTCTCCTGCTAGGGGACCACCTGCTGCTGGCCACAAAAGTGAAGATCTGGAGGGGTGAGTATGTGGACATGTTCACACTCCTCTTTAGGGATGTGGAGGTGAAGGCAAGTGTGAGGGATGACCCCAGAGAGCTAGAGAAGATAAAGCGGATGCAAATTGACAAGACTTTTGACAACTGGATTTTGGCTTATACCATTTACATGGCGGTGGTACTGCAAACCTACCCATGCCGTGGAGCAGCCTTAGTAAAGTATCAGGACCTCATTCACAGGACATATAAAGAATACTCGGGGGCAGCTTGGCTGCAGTACGATGAGAGTTCCGCTCTTGGGTGGCCTTGGACTCCTTGTTGCCATGGGATCGGGAGCACCGGCAGCTCTGGTCCCAATGCATGGACCCTGCAGGGGCCATTTCAGGCAGGTATGCAGACAGCGGGCACCTGGTGGCACAGTCGCACATGGGAGTTGGATGGGAGGCTGGTGAGAGGCAGGGGGCTCCACCTCAGCTCATCTGCTGGGGTTTCAGTGCCACAGGGAACTGTGCGAGGAAGCCGTGCAAGCTTAAACATGCTTGCAGCATGTGTGGGGGTATGCACCCTGCATCCTCCTGTGACATGGGTGACCCTGAGGGAAAGGTGTACAGGGGCCAGGACCATTAGGAGGCATCAGCAGTGAAAGCAAGTCAGCGGGGGGAATAGCAGGGAACCAGGTCAAGACGGGGGAAGGCTTGGGGGCAGCGCCAGGGGTTCCTGACACCAGACAGCCTTTCAACTGTGCTTTGATGGGTCATTGGTCATGAGGTGAGCCTGAATGAGCATGGTTGCCAAATGGAAGGCCTGGATGGACAGGGTACCCACTTCAGGTCATTTGAGTGGCTTTGATGGCCATGGGATGGGGTCTTATCCCGCTGGGGCCAATAGTGGGCCAGGGGAGGACCATGGTGGTGCGGTTCTGATGGCAGTCACTGGTGCTGGCTGATGTTGTATTGCCTTACAGGAGGTGGCGCAAGGATGGAAGTCACTGGTATGATGGTTGCCAGCTCCGGATGATCACTGGTTGGCTGGAGCACCCCCCACCCAGGTTGTGGTCATGCATTTCAGTGATGGTAATCTGGGCACTAGGTTAGCAGTCTCCACCCCAGGATCATCTTTTCAAGGACACAGTCGGGGTTTACTCAGTCGGTCTTTTGCTTAGCTGATCTGCAAGGGGGTCTGTGTTTCCAGGTTGGTGGGTTTCCAGGTTGGCAGGAGGGGAGTTAAGCCAAGGCTAACCCCCTCTGTGGTGGGAAAAGCACGGGTTGAGGGGATTTGGAATTGGCAAGCACCTTGAGATATCAGCGATAGGGGAGGTCCTCATACTGGGTGCCTATGGGCTGTGCAGTCAGGGTGGCTCAGTTGGGGGCCTCTTCGGGGTGGGGGAGCATATGACAAGCCTTAAGGCTTTGCAGCCATGGACTGGAATGTGCCCTCCCTTCCCCTCTACACACTGGAGTGCGGGCCATGAAGAGTAAGGTCCGGAAGGATCCCAGACCTGGCTCAAAGCCAGGGTGGGTTTGCCCTATTAGGAGACTTGCTATGCAGGTCCAAGGCAACCCATGCTTTGTATTGGTGCAGATCAGCTTACAGATAAGTAAAATTCCCAGTTTAACCCATAACCTGTGTTGTGTTTCATCAAGGGGTAGGCGGGCACTGTATGCCACAAAGCCAAAATTAGCCATCACTCTCTGTAAAAAGAATATGGAGGAAACATTCAGGTGCTGATGCATAATGTGTAAAGCAGCTCTGAAGATGTGCACATGTGAAAAGGAAGCTGCACCATCATGAAAACCATTTCAGTAAGTCTTAACGCAGTTTACAGTACAATCCTATGCAGAGTTACACCTTTCTAAGTCCACTGACATATCTGGGTTTCAAAAGATGTAATTTTGTTTAGAACGACACTGCTAAAGTCTGGTTGTGGGACGTATTCACAGTTAAAAAGGGGAAAGCATTGTATTTTGAGGGCATTCCATGGGCAGACTGGCCATTGGAAAAAGTTCCAGTGGACTGATGACCTGGGAGCTGTCTGTAACCAAGGCCACTTTGCCTGAGCAATGTAAGTAGGAGCAGCTGTTGTTGTAAACGTACTTCTTCCTCCCCCCCATCGGGTGGAAGGGCAGAGCAAGGGTGAGTGGGGACAGGTGGGGCAAGGCCTTTTCCAGGGCAATTTTGCCACCACTCCCTGTCTCCCCAGGACATTCTTTGTGCTTACAATTCCATTTCATTATACCTAATACTGATCCACAATTATGCATCATGTTACCTATACAAAAGCACAGACAAATCACTGTCCATACCAGCATTTGTGCAGTAAAGCCGCATTTCATTCACTGAATTATGGATAATACTAGGAATAAGGCCCGTTGTGGAAATAAATACAATGAGCTCTAGAAAGAGGCTCTGGGAAAGTGCCCCGGCCTTGGGCACTCAGCGCCAATTCGCTGTGGTGACCTCAGCAGGGTATAAGACATAGAGTCCACTATTTTCTCCAGGGGAACTGATCTCTGCCATCTGAAGAGCAGTTGTAATTCTGCGTGATCTCTATCCCTCCCCTGGAGACTGGCAACAATGGTTCCCCATGAAGGAATGGCTGGTTTAGAGTGTGGAGTCTATGGCATTGTACCTGTCTGAGGTCCCACCCCTCCTTAAACCTCACCCTTTCCAGGCTCCCCCCCTCTAATCTCCAGGAATTTCCCAACCTGGTGTTGGCAACCCGATCTCCCTCCCAGCCAACCATCAACCTACCGTTATGTGCCCCCTGGCTTCAGCATTCCATCTCCTTCCTCTCCCTCCTAGAGAGCAGTTGTAATTCTGAGTGATCTCCAGCCCCCACCTGGAGATTGGCAACAATGGTTCCCCATGAGGGAATGGCTGGCTTGAAGGGTGCAGTCTATGGAATTGTACCTGTCTGAGATCCCATCCCTTCTCAAACCTCACCATCTACAGGCTCCATCCCTCAAATCTCCAGGAATTTCCCACCTGGAGTTGGCAACCCTATCGGGAGTGGCCCCAATGATTTTTCTCCCAAAGGCCAAAACAGGTGTGGTAAGGGCCTTTTAGTGACAGGAACTGAGGAGAAAGCACAGATGCCACCTCTGATTAGGGAAATATCTGGAGAATGGGGGGTGGATCCTACCAAGGGCAGCATTGGGGTGGGGGATGGAAGGACTCAGCAAGGGATAATGCCATAAGGTCTACCCTCCAAAGCAGCCATTTTCTCCAGGGGAACTGATCTCCGCCATCTGGAGATCAAGTGTAACAGCGGGAGATCTCCAGGTCCCACCTGGAAATTGGCAACAATGGTTCCCCATGAGGGAATGGCTGGCTTGGAGGGTGGAGTCTAGGACACTGTACCTGTCTGAGGTCCCACCCCTCCTCAAACCTCACCCTCTACAAGCTCCATCCCTCAAATCTCCAGGAATTTCCCACCTGGAGCTGGCAACCCTATCAGGAGTGGCTCCAATGAGTTTTCTCCCAAAGGCCAAAATAGGTGTAAAAAGGGCCTTTTACTGACCTGGTTGCCTAGCAACAGGCACTAAGGAGAAAGCACAGTTGCCACCTTTGATTAGGGAAATACCTGGAGATTTGGGGGGTGGATCCTGAGGAGGGCAGCATTCAGGGGGGATGGAAGGACTCAGCAGAGGATAATGCCATACGATCTGCCCAAAGCAGCCATTTTCTGTGGGGGAACTGATCTCTGTGATCTGGAGATCAATTGTAACAGCAGAAATCTCCAGGTCTCACCTGGAGATTGGCAACTCTAGGGGAAAGTGAGCTGCAAAGCAGGGAGTTGAAGAGAATGGTTTGATGGTCACTGGTCCACCTCATCAGCCAGCCAGCCAGCCATAGTGGAGCCAAAAAGGAGTGAGAGGCGTGGCCAAGCGGGAGAGGGGGTTATGCTGAAAGACCTTTGTTTTTTTTACTCACAGAAGCAAGCTTGGTTGTTTGGTTGCCTACCAACAGCCACTGAGGAGACAGTTAGTCACAGTTAGTCTCATACAAGAGCCAAGAGAAGTATCTTCCTCAGGAGAGAGTTCAGCTTTCCAGAAGCCACAGCTCATTTCCTCTAGGCCAGACACTCCCTGGTGCTGCCGCCACTATTGAAGGAAGGTGGAGGAGCCCTTGAAAGGCACTGGGCAGCCTTCTCTGCAGTGCAGGCCTTGTGCAAGTGCAGTGCAAGCAATCTGGATATGCTGACACCGCAAGGGGTAGTGAAGCTGAGTGCTTCCCCTGCTTGCTGCCGCTCGCTAGGTCTGCCTCCTTCTCCCCCATGGAGGGGTTGCCGCTCTCTCAGCAGAGCGTCCATCCCCTTTGCTGGCTCCCTCCAGACTGAGGGTGAAATGCTGCCTGCTGGCTTGGTGGGTTAGGGGCGCTGCCAACATAGCGAGCCAATGCAGCCACGGGATTGGGAGACTGAGGGAGTGGCATCTGAGCAGGCCAAAGGCTGTGGAAGTATGTCCAGGAGGGACACCAAAACTCAAATATATATAAGGAGAGATTTGCAGTTCTGCATAACATCCAATGCACAGTCCCCTCAGAAGAAAACAGAATGACATTTGCATGATCCATGTGCATTGCTAGCCCCAGTTCTATCAAGGAAGTTATAGCTTATAGGTTACTGCAGAATGGAACACATATAGCTTGAATCCAGAGGAGGAAATATCATTAAAATGGACACAAGTTCAGGCCATGAGTGCATAGGGGTCACTTCATACAAACAACTTCCAATGTTTATAGGCCTTCAGAGCTCACTCTTGGAGCTCAGTCAAGTCAGGCGGCCCAACTTGACTGAGCTTTCAGAGAGAGCTCTTAAGGCTTTTATATGCCTTATATGGCCTTTTATGGGCAGCCCCATCCAGAAGTGGTCTCTGAAGGTCTGTAAAAGCCTTCAGAGCTCACTCAGGTTTAGCCACCTGACTTGACTGAGCTCCAGGAGTGAGTTCCAAAGGTCTTAAAGGCCTTCAGACCTCACTCTCAGAGCTCAGTTGGGGGTCAACCCAACCTGGAGGTGGACCTGAAGACTCACTTTGGTGGGCTCAGATGACTTTTAAATGCCCTCGGGACTCGCTTCCAGTTGGGTAGTCCAACCTAGGAGTGGGCTCCAATGGCAATTAAATGCCTTTGGAGCTCACTCAGGTCGGCTGTGGTGAGCTCTGTGGGCATTTAAATACCTTTGGAGCTCACTTCCAGGTGGGGGCCCCCCAAACTTCCAAATCACTAACTGTTTTGTGCAATGGAAAAGTTTGTGGAAGTTCATGGCTCATGGTTCATGAAAACCCCCGAAGCACAAACCTCTACTTTTTCAGTTTGTGCCCATCCCTGTTTGTGTGACAACTAGATATTAGCATTTATATAAACTATTACATTGTTCAAATAGTACCTGTGCAATATATGGATTTGGCATAAAGTAAAATCCCTTGAATATGTCTTGAAAGCATGGTGGCTGAATGATGAAATCCATCCACAATGCTTCCCTTACCTGGCACTGAGGCTGCTGAGAAGGTAGCATTCTGAGTCAGCTTCTTTCACTGTTTCTGCAGCAGGGAACAGAAGCCCATATCTGATCACAATTTTCCTCCAACCCATCCATCAGTGAGTCCTCACAGCCCTGTAAATCTTTTAAACTGAGCACTACTGTAGTTGAATAATAAATCACCTACAGTAGAGACTGGAAAGGGGCAGAGGGAAAATACCTTCATACAGAGACAGCATCTAAGCCTTGAGTTAAATTTTATGGCAAGATTCTCTGAGACTTCCAGGTTACATCAATATTCAAAAGAAGTTGAATAAAGCTGAGCATTTGTACTGCCCTAGCATCTTTTTATACTTTGCAGAACAGTTATATATGGAAAACAATGCTTTAAATAGAACTGCCACCAGACATAATTGTTTCAAAATTGAACAAAAAGACAGCAAAAATCTTTTTTTAAAAAAGTTTGAAGTTAATTATAATGGATTCTTTGCTTTCCCTAAAATACTTGGTTATGTGAGCACTGCAACATTAAATGTACATTTGTTATCAAACATCCATTATGAACTGGCAGATATGGAACAGTAGCTATTGATGGCCTCCTCTCCTTTCTCCTCAATTGTCCATTGGGTTTCAAAACCTGATCATCTTGTCAGGGCCTAATCAAGGCATCCCATCTCACTCTCTTTCAATAGCTAATCAACATTTTCCAAAGATGTGAGTGTGCATGATAGGAAAAGGAGCAGAAAGATTCATCCATGCAGCAATTAGATACCAAACATGCATCTGTTTATAGACCATTATAATTTTGATAATGAAGACTAATCCTCAGAGAAGCTCTTGTGTGGTATGGACTTGATTTCATGTTCAGTTATTTGTTGCACTTGCATCCACATTTCTGAAAGAAACTCAGCAGGTATTTCAGCCTCATTGGAACCAATTTCAGCATCACTGGAACCAATCATAGAATCATAGAGTTGGAAGGAGCCATACAGACCATCTAGTCCAACCCCTTGCCCAATGCAGGACCAGCCTAAAGCATCTCTGACAAATATTCATCCAGCCTCTTCTTGAAAGCTGTCAGTGAGGGGGAGCTAACCACCTCCCTAGGCAGCTGATTCCACCTCTGAACTACTCTGACCATGAAAAAGTTTTTCCTAATATCCAGCTGATACCTTTCTGCATGTAATTTAAACCTGTTGCTTCGGGTCCTATCCTCTGCTGCCAACTGGAACAGCTCCTTGCCCTCCTCCAAATGACAACCTTTCAAATATTTAAAGAGAGCAATCATGTCCCCCCTCAATCTCCTCTTCTCCAAACTAAACATTTCCAAGGCTCTTAGCCTTTCCTCATAGGGCTCAGTCTCCAGACCCCTGATCATCCTCATCGCTCTCTTTTGCACCCTCTCGATTTTGTCCACATCCTTTATTAACTGAGGCCTCTAGAACTGCACACAGTACTCAAGAAGCATCCTGACCAAGGCAGTATACAGAGGGGCTATGACCTATGATTTTGATGCTATGGCCCTCTTAATACAACCCAAGACTGCCTTTTTTGCCACCGCATCACACTGACTGCTCATATTTAGTTTACAGTCCACTCTTACCCCAAGATCTCTTTCGCATACACTACTCCCCAAAAACGTATCCCCCATCCAGTATTTGTGCTTGACATTTTTGTGGCTCAGATGTAATACTGTGCATTTATCTTTGTTGAATTGCATCCTGTTTGCAACTGCCCACTTCTACAGAGTATTCAGGTCTTGTTGAATTTTAACTCTATCTTCTTGGGTGTCTACTACTCCTCCCAGTTTGGTATCATCAGCAAATTTAATGAGTAGCCCTTCTACCCCTTCATCCAGATCATTGATAAAAATATTGAAAAGTACCAAGTGGCTGAGGCTGAGAGATGACCTTGAAGCAGGAGTTCTGGCAATCAAGCACTAGTGCCTTAGCAACTGTTACCATCAAGACAGCCATAAAACAAAATGCAGAATTGTCCAAGTCAATCAGTAGGTAGGAAGAACCAACAATATTTCACTTTCTCAGATAGGCTTCTGCCCTTCTTTTGGATACGGAAATATGGTCATTCAGGGAAGTTAGCAACTTGCTTTAAATGGGAGAAGCGGGGAGGTTAGCACACACCTGCACTCCAAGCTGCTAATTCATGGCTTGGAGTGCAGGCACGAAGCCCCTCTTCTCCCCCGAAGCATTTAAACATTAAATGTTTTGAGGGAGAAGTGGAGAGCTGTGCATGGGGGGGCGTGCAAATCCATGGCTTGGAGGGAGGGGAGAGGAGGCCACACACGCCTAAGCCACACATTTGCGGGTGTCCCCTTGTGTGGCCCCCACTTCTCCCTCAAAGCATTTAAATATTTAAGTGCTTTGAGGGAGAATAGGGGGCTAGCACGTGACTGTGCTCCAAACTGCAAATATGTGGCTTGGAGTGCAGGTGCATGGCCCACTTCTCCCACAAAGCATTTAAAAGGACCAATGCATTGGGGGCCGCACATGAATTTCAGTGCCCCCCTTTTTAAAAGCCCTTCCCCATTTTTTTTTTAAATCCTGGCAATGGGCCTGGCTCTAGGATGGGACTGAAGTGTTCAAGCTCCTGAGTAGCCACTGGATTGGGATGGACTATTTTAAATAAAGCTGTGTACATGACCAGTTCCTTGCTCAAAAGAGTTGAGAGCTACTTTTGTCCTCACACCCATTTTGAAGGTGATGCAAGGTCACTGAGGGCAGGAGGCAAACTGGATGCCTCATGCAGCACAAATCATTGGAGAGAAAGTAAGGGAAAACAATGTAAAGCCTCCCTGCCTTCCATACTTGTGTAGAACTTTGGGGATATATGCTGTTGAGTGGAGCAATGAAATACTTAATTTGCATATTGGGAGGAGTGTGTGTAGTGAGTGACTGGAAAAAACAACCTGGGGAGGGGGTGGAGAAAAGAGAGGGCTAGTTGTTTGTCTCTCTAGTGACTGGATTGCTGAAAAGCCTCAGCTGAAGGGGCTTTTGTCTGGTGTGGGGCCTCCCTTGATGGACAGCACTTCTTCTGGAGGAGGTGAGGCCCCAGACATATCTGACTTTGAACTAACACTGATGCCTTCTCTCGGATGGTGAGGGGAGAGGCTCTGAGAACTTCCCTTCCCACTGGAAGCCTGCTTCAGAGGGACTATTTTTCCTTCCAACAGGAGGCCTGCTGCTGAGGGACTGTGTTTCCTTTCCCTGGAGGCCTGCTGCTGAGGGACTGTTGCTGGACCAGCTCCAACAAGAGAACAGTACTTCTGGAACACTAACTACTGGACCTTTGGTTTGGGAAGGGAAAGGAGTTTAGGGGTGGGGAGTACAATACTCCATGTGCAGAACTGTATTTTTAATGTTGTAATAAATAGTTGCTTTGCTTAAGCCAAGGTGTGTGAGTGGGAGGGGGGGATTTAAGAAAGGAGGCCCTAAGCCTTGCCCTTATTTCCAACGCCTGAGTTACACTTGGCTTTATCAGTGGAGCTGCTACCACCTTGTCCACCCTTCATAAAACAGAATTAACCACTAGATTTCAGCATTCCTTTCAGATTGGCTTAGAGAAGTTCATTTCTCACTTACGTCACCCTGCTTGAGGTTGGTTTTTTTTTCTTTGTCAAATAGGCCCTAACTGGAGGTTTCAGAGAGGTTATTTAGGCTTTTAATGAAGGTTTATCCGGATTAAGATAGTTTAGGTAGCTGACGTTAATTTAGATTGACAAGCATCCTGGGGATTCTAAGGACAAGAGGAGGTACCTAAACCAGACACTTGGAGGTGATTTAGGGTTGCCTGGAGTGGAGGGGGGGGAGATCTCATGCTTTTACAACTGATTCCCAGCTGACAGAGAGCAGCTCCCCTGAAGAAAATGGCTGCTTTGAAGGGTGGACTCTATAACATTGTACCCTGCTGAGGCCACTCCCTTACCCAAACCCCACCCTCTCCTGTATCCTCCCCCAAAGTTTCCAGGTATTTTCCAGGCCAGACTTGGCAACCCTAACCTGACCAGACCAAGGGGGAACCCTCATGCTGAGAAACAGCATTTCTTGGCATAGGTTTGTGTCACGAAAGGAAATGCAAGAACTGGCAGCATTTCCATTCCAAGTTTGGACCCAGGGTGAGATTGGCCAAAAAGCTGATGACTCTTTAGGCAACCTTTTAGGAACTCTGCACTAAAGGGATGTTAAGAGTTTTTAACAATGATGCTGTTTGGCTGTTAATTTAAATAAACTTCAGCTCTATCCATTCTATAAATGTTTTCCTTTCAACCGGAGCTATTTCTGGGCCGGAAGGCACCAGGACAGCGTTCTGGCTGCCTTCTGAGCCCAGGGGGCGGGTACCTGCAGCAAGCCCTGCCTCCTGCCCCCATCAGCCCTCAGTTGTGCCACGAGGAGCAAGAGACAGGGAGGTAAGTTGCAGAGCTCACCCTCTCACCCGCCTTCTCCGGTCCTGTGCTGAGGTCCAAAGAGCCCACCCACTGGCCTCCCCGGTCCCATGCTGAGGTGCTGGGGCCCAAGGAAGGCCCAAAGAGACCCCCACTGGCCTCCTCGGTCTCACGCCAAGGCACTGGGGCCTGGGAAGGGGCCAAAGAGACCCTCTGCCAGCCTCCCCGGCCCTGTGCCGAGGTGCTGGGGCCCAGGGAAGGCCCCAAGAGCCCATCCGCCAGCCTCCCTGGCCCCATGCCAAAGCACTGGGACCCAGGGAAGGCCCAAAGAGACCCCCACTGGCCTTCCCCACCCCCCGCCTTGATTGGAGGTGCGTGGGTGTGGCCTGACTGGTGCGGGGTAGCAGCGGCAGAAGCTTCATTGGGGAGAGTGAGGGATCCATGGGAGGAGAGAGACTCTTTGCCTGCCTGCCTGCCTGCCTGCCTGCCTGCCTTCCTCTCTCTCTCTCTCTCTCTCTCTCTCTTTCTTTCTTTCTCTCTTTCTCTCTTTCTTTCTTTCTTTCTTTCTTTCTTTCTTTCTTTCTTTCTTTCTTTCTTTCTTTCTTTCTTTCTTTCTTTCTTTCTTTCTTTCTTTCTTTCTTTCTTTCTTTCCCTCTCTTTCCTTTCTTCTTTCCTTCTCTCTCTTTCTTTCCCTCCTTCTTCCCTTCTCTCCTTCTTCCCTTCTCTCTCTTCCTTTCTCTCCTTCTTTCCTTCTCTCTTTCTTTCCCTCCTTTCATTCTCTCTACTCTCTCTTTTTCTTTCCTTCTGTATAGGAAAAACCTTTCCTGAACTATTCCTGTCAGGGCCAAATGGCCTTAGCTGCTAACACTTCTGTGTAACTTTTGTCACCTGAGCAGATGGCCTGCCAGATGGCAAGCTCCATATCTATATACAAGACACTTTGACACCTTTTGCTGGAGTTGGGAGACATTCAGGCGCCTTCTCACACATGGGCATAGCTAGGCCCAGTATATTAACACATCAAAGCATTCTCTGACCTGCTATGAATCACATAGGCAATGGCTAGTAACTGGAGATTTAGACATGCCCCCTCATGAATCACATAGGCAATGGCTAGTAACTGGAGATTTAGCTATAGCCCCATTGAAGTCTGCCTTTCTCAAATACCCCCCATCTCCAGCTATTTTTGAACCCAGCAAATGTACATAGCACCCAGCAAATGTACATAGCAGAATAAGAAGCAAAAGGTGGGTATGGCTGGATGACCACACTTCTGCTAACACGGGGGTATGGCCTAATATGCTAATGAGCTGTGCTGTCAGGGTATGGCCTATTATGCTAATGAGTTCCTGCTGCGCTTTTTCTACAAAAAGAGCCCTGCTTTCAACATATGTGGGAGAAGCATGTGCTACATTCTGAGATATGTGAAAAAAATTTAAAATTGAATTTTTTATGGTCTGCACCTTTGAACAATATTAATATAAGCCATAACTTAAGATGGGGAAGAGACAGCAAGGGTGGCCTACTTGTTGCAAAAAGAAAGGAGGTAAAAATGTAATATAAAGGAAAACATTTCAAAGTAAGAGAGAGTTAGATAATGGAAGAAATGGGAAGAAGTACAAAAGGTATGGTACTAGTTCGTCTTAATGATTGCTATGGTTGTTTGTTGCAGGCTGAAAAGTTATGCTGGTTATCTCCATGGGACTTAAGCAAAAGTACTGGTGGATGAGCCAGAACATTTTTTGTAATGCTTAAAACATAATCTGTGTGAAGTACAAGAAAAAAAAAAGACTTTTTTCATCCAAATGCAACGCAACCAGTTCTGCACAGTGGAGACGATCCTTACAAATACCTTCTATTCCTCTAGCAGTCATTGCTTTTTTCTCTGATTGTCAACACAGCTCAAATTGATGGGAACATTTTGATCATCCTTAGTTTCTCAGCTATGACATTTCTATCTACCTATTCCTTGTTGGTGCAACAGGGACATTCAATTAATCACTATTTCTGGATACAATTAGAAACCCTTATTCCTTCTTTCTTTAATGTCTGGTCCTGCATCCACTGAAAATCAACTGGAAATATCTGGTTAACTTCAGCTGGTGAAAAATTACTCTGTTACATGGTTCAAGTTACTATAGCCTCATAACTCTTCAGCTGTTCTGCCAAATGCCACATTCTAGCAATAATTGCATTGTTTCATTCTAGGAAACTAGCTAAAACTATTATGCTCTGTCAAGTTCTAAATTTGTCATGTTTTAATGAATCAACAAATGCTATTAGTATATCCTTCTTCCTCTAATCAATGTTGGAAATATAAATCTAATGTGGGCTCTTTCTATCATGCTTGGTGGACATGTAGTAAACTCAAGAAATTTTGGAAGGAAATTCATATGATAGTATGTCAAATAACTGATCTTAAGATACCTTTAGTTCCTGAAATTTTCTTGCTTAATATTTTACTGAGCAATTTGCAGAAAGATGTACAATATTTGGTGTTGCATTTGTTAACAGCAGCAAGGATACTATTGGCAAAATTCTGGAAGAAAGAAGAACTACCTAGCAGGCAAGATTTCATCAGTAAACTCACGGAGGTGGCTGAACTCGATAACTTAACTATGAAGCTGCATGGAAGGAAAAATAGTATTTTTCAAAATATCTGGTCCAGGTTTTACGAATGGTTAGATAAGAATGTTTAAACAGTGTATCTAAAGCTTGTTGGTTTGGGGAGTTATGGAAGTAATCTGTGATGAATCCTGGTTTATGTGGTGGTGGTTTGTGTTTTTTAATATTTAAAAAAATGCTATTAGTCAATAAATGTCATTTGTAGGCATAACAAATCCCTGTGCAACTGAAGGTTTTATGGCTGGTTGCATCTCCTGCAGCTGCCATTTTCTGGCTGAGCCCACCACATTGTGCAGAATCTGAAACACTCCCACAGGCTCAAAAAGGTTGGTGACCCCAGTCTGAGGTCATATAAGAACAGCCACCTTCCTGCTCCTTTCTAATACAACATTCGGCTTTTCAGAAAGTGACTTCCAACATCACTGAGCAACACTGGAAGAATGAAACTGGTGAACAGGTGAAGGTAACATAGCTGGGTGCCCCCTTTCCCAGCAACAAGATGGCAGATTATTAACACAGTATCAGTTTTGGATGGTCATATACATGGCTTTGAGAAGAAATGCAATGCCTTTCGGAAATTGTGGCACAAATTCCTTTCAGATTGAAGAACCTTCTACAGCTGCTGGCTGGGGTATTCAGAGGGGATAAAATTCTGAGCTTTAACAGCTTTTTTTTAATCATTTGTGTGTGTGAACAGGAACAAGGTTCCATCAATATTTTCATTTGTGGTCATTCCATAATTTTGGGGGCAAAAAGTAGATGCTCTAATCCAGCATTAAATTTCAGTTTAGCATCAGCACAATTGCCATTGTTGAGTCTGGAGAGCTAGTAACTAGCTGTTGCCCATGTTTTTACCAGTAATGTAGACATGGCCAGGTGTAGGGTGAACAAGGACTTGTGGGTATTGATAGTTTGTGGAGATGAATACAATCCCCATATCAGCATCAAACTTTTCTTGCCACTTCTTAGGGAGGAAAGCATATGCTTCTCCCCAAAGGATCATGAATTGTCTCTTGAGGATCTTCAGCACGTTCTGTGTGACTTTATTGTCTGCAAGTGATTTGAAAAGTATTACGCTTCTATGGCTTCTTTTTATAGTTATATATTTTATGTTTATATCGAATTTGTTTTTACCTTAAATAGCTTTCTGAAGAAGTGACATATATATATTTTCCCACTGGTTCCCAAAGTGGGCAATACTGCCCCTTAGGGATCCAGGTGGGCAGATGGAACCTTGGATGCAATTGTGGGGTGTTGAATATAAATAAAGGGGCGGTGGAAGCATAAAGAAAGACGAAAGCAGCCTTTTGGTGGTAGGCCAAATAAGTTTGGGAACCTAAGTTCTAAACAAATAAATACAATTAAGCTAACACACCCATTATGGCAGGACCAGTGTGGGATCTGATTAAAAGCCAAAGACATTATTGTTTATAGCAAATCAGAAAGAAGGTTTTCTGAATTCTACTCCTTTGGGGCTGGTCAGCATCAGTTAAACCCTAATGCTGACTGCCATGGGGACAATGGGGATGAGATAAGCCCTTCTCTGAACATGTTTGGTGTGCATTGAGAAACACAGAAAGATGGCAGCATCAAGCTTAGTGCCAGGCTGCAAGTTGGGGTAATCTGCGATGAGGGTGAAATCAAAAGTGTATTGCAGATCAGCTGTAGCAAACTCAACTCGTTTAAACATTAATTGAGTCTCATTCTGATTTTCTTTAAGGAGTAATAGGGCCTAGAATCCTGGTGCAATGTAGCCTCTCTTGCCATTTGCCCTCTCCTAGCCCATTGCCACAATCTCTTAGCATTCTACGTTAAATATCTATGTTGTGGCAAAAGATGATGAGGAAAGCACAGTGAGAAGAGATGGGTTTGTACAATGTGCCTTGGCATACATATGTATATACTCTGATTATATTCTGAGGACTAACAGTGTGAATTTCAAATTTCTATAAACTGTTTCTGTTTTGTCAATATTATGTTTCCACTCTAGCCAGCAGTATGTCAATGTCTGAGAATTAAGATTTTTTAAAAAGAAGGATGCTTGTGGGAGTAATCGGCAAGGCAACAGTTGTTGGAATGAAAGTATGGTTGCTTCAAGAGTATTGCTGAGTGGCAGATGGGTGTATTGCCATCACGCCTCCAATTCCATTGGCCTTTTCTCTCCACTATCCATCTTGATGACCAAGGCTATCTCCTCTCAGCTAGTCCCATGAGGCCCAGGAAATAAGTTTTGACAGTTTCCAAGATAAAGGCTGAGAGCCAGAGGAAAGCAGGCAGGATTAAGCATCACCTCACCTTTGTTTCTTCATGCCTGCTGGTGAAAAGAAACCAAACCTGTTCCCTGGCCTTAATCACTAATCAAAACCAATCCAACTATTAATGAATGCAATTAGACACTGGGGATCTACTACATTAACATTCTGGCCTAAAAAGTTCTAGGTTCACAATAGCATTTTCTACCAAGTGGTTCTTTTGGATCCAGTGTGGACTGCTTTGAGTTTCCTTCCCACATGACTTCCCCGCTCTTTCTGTATTTGATCATTTCCCAGTATCTAAAACCTGCCTTCTTCTCACTGTTAGCCCATCAGGGATGCACTTTTCCACTCTCCACATGTGGAGAGAAAATAACCTTGTGGGGGGGAACTGAAGCCCATGGCCCTATAATTGAAGCCAGAATATACCCAGCCTACACTAATTGTTCTCTCTCATCGTGTACCCAGTGCACCTTGCTATGCTCAGTCCTGCCATTAGGACTACCAGGTCTAACCTGGATATTGGCATGGGGGGGGTTCCTTCTCCTGGTCTGGGATATCTTTGGTGCATGCGTGAAGTGCACGCACCATGATGATGTCACCTGGAAGTGACATCACACAGGGCATGTTGCAGAAGAGGCCTCTATCATTAGAAAAAAAACCCACAGAGTTTTTCCTCGAATGCTAGAGTGTCTTCCCGCAACATGTCCTGCATAATTACATCACCTCCGGGTGACGTCATCATGCCAGGCATGTTGGCATGAATGTGGCACAGGGTTCACCCCACCAGCTGGATCCAGGCTACTAGATCAGGGGCCCTGAAAGCAGGCAAACCCCTACCCTCAATGGAGGAATGCCAAGCCTACTTGTTATTCATGACTAATTCTCTTTGGCTGGTAAAAGACTGCCTCTGTCTTGTGAGTGACAGGGTATTCATTTCAGGACACACTGTCCCATGTCTCTGCTGCATTTTCTCTCAGAGTACTCTCTTGGGTTTTGGTGGCTGGGTATTTGGGACCCCTACCTCAAGAACTGAACCTACACCTGAAACCAGCATGGCTAGCCATAAGCCTCTGTTTTACCTCTTACTTTACTTGGCCTGTTTTTACCCTTCTAGATTAATACATGTTGCAGTTGGAATATTTGCATCTTAATGGGGGTCTTATAATGTTACATATTATCACTGTATGCTTGATATTCCTGTGACTAATTGTGTGAGTCATTTTCCTCAATAATTGTAAAATGATCTCATAAACAACTAAATGTCCTGTGGAAAACAGACAGCTGAAAAGTTCAACACAAACATGACATCTAAGCCAAATGACTTTGATGGAAGTTCCTTTGTCTCACACATGATGAGCTTCAAAATGGACTTTTGTGAGGGTCAAAATTCATGATGCAGAGCAACATTAAGCCTGTGCAGTAGCTGCTAGTCCTACAGGGCAATGTAACACCCTGGGAATAACTAACAAGTAAGTTGCCGTGGAGGAGTGCTTTTCAGCATACACAACTGTGTATGGGGATCTACTAAACTAAATCTTTTCAGTCACTGTAGAAGAGACATGTATCCCTTGGGTCATGTTTGAATCATTAAAGTGACCTAATTGTCAAGTATGGAAATGGTTGTAGTTTGTTTCTTCCTTGCACCTGACTGTGCAGATGTATGCTTTGGCCAATGATAGATTGCAATTGTAATCCTAAACAGAGTTACAGTCATCTACACCAATAGTCTTCAATGGATTCAGAAGGGCATAACTGTACTTGGGACTGAATTATGCAATGCATTACATTGTGCACACTGGATACATTGTATTGTCTACTTTTTTATATGTGCATTCAGCAGCATCTATCCTGAACTTATCAAATAACTGACCGCAAGATTAGCAAGGTACACAGGCAGTAAAGAAAGAAACACAGAGAAATTTACATAGTAAGCCTCAACTCTAAAATCTCAAATGGTCCCCCCCACTTTTAACTATGTTCCTCTTAATACATAGACAGATAGGTAGATGAAGCATTTGCAAGAAAGCAGTTTAAACATGCAAGAAAGAACTCAGTTGTATGAGAAAGCAGTCTGATCAGGAGGGAAAGTAATCTAGTCATATGTCAGAAACAAATGGAAGGTCTGTGAGCCTAGCACCCTGACCCCTCCAGGGAGGAACACGAACCTCTGATAAAAAGAATAGTCAGTCAGGATTGGAATATCCTTTAACTGCTTTATTGAACAGCAAAGGGAGGCAAACTCAAAGTAACATTCCAAACAACCTCCATTTATCACCTCTCCCCGGCTGCTATGCCCTGCCCTGTTCCCTCATTGGTCGAGGTAGTTAGGACTCACAATCTTTCACACCCGCCTAAACATACAACTCCTTGACATGACCCCCCCCCAGCCGCTATGCCCTATCCTATTCCTTCATTGGCTGAAGAAGTTAGGACCCACAATCTTTCAGACCCACCTAAACATACAACTCCTTGACATGACCCCTCTCCCTGGACATACATCGTATGTGCATTAAAATTACCTATTTAAGTAGTTAAGGCGGGACAGATAATATTAATGAGTTCATTAGGCATGTGTGGTTGATTAGTGTCTATGTAAGTCAAGGCTATTCCTTGCAGTCCACATTCCTCCACCCCTCCCTGTCATCTTTATCTTCTAATTTTGCTACTATACTGCCTGCTTTTCATACAGGCCCATTGTTTCACAAATTTACAGTTGCTTCAGCTCATTATTTTTAACTCACTTCCCTCACATGTAAATGGGAAAGCCCACAATTTTTTTTTAAGAGAACCAGCATGGTGTAGTGGTTAAGAGTGATCAGCTCTTATTTGGAGAACTGGGTTTGATTCTCCACTCCTCCACATGAAGCTGGCTAGGTGACCATGGGCCAGTCACAGTTCTCTCAGAACTCTTTCAGCTGCACCTACCTGATGTAGTGACTGTTGTAGGAAGAAGAAGGGAAGGTGGTTATAAGCCACTTTGAGACTCCTTAGTGTAGTGGAAAGTGGGGTATAGAAACCAACTTTTCTTCTTTTCAGACATATTCAAACAATTTGGCAACTAATTAGTCCCTTGATCACATCCAGCAAACAAGAGACATGACACAAGAGCATCCCTGCTAACAAAGTTTATCAGTCTGAGGCCTACCTAGTTCATATCACATAATTAATGCACTTTTACAATATTGAATTCTGGTACACTGTTTTGTAAAAGGACGAAGTGTTAACTCTTCTGTTTCACCACTATTTATAACTCATTAATGCAGGCATAAATTATTTTTCATATAGTAATTTATTTATCCCTTTTCTACTGCTGTAGCAGGTGGCAATTTAAATTTGAACCATTCACTTGGATATTTCAATTATAATTAAAACCTAATGAGTATGAAGTATGCATGCCTTGATGAATAAATATCATTGGAAATATTTTCTACGCAAAGCGGAAATATTAATTTGACAGTACAAACTTTGTCACATGATGTGTTTGTTTTAAACAAGTATCTATAAAAATATATTTATTAAGGTCTGCTCAAAACTTGCATTTACATTGGGGACCATCAGGGACCCACAGTGGCTTCATCATTGTCCTCTCCTTCATTTCATCCTCATAATAACCCTATGCATTGGTTAGATTGAGAGCATGTGACTAACCCAAGGTCACCCAACAAGCCTCTATGGTAGAATGATGATTTGAACTGGGTCTCCAGATAGGCATGCCAGCCTCTAGGTAGGACCTGAGGATCCCCCAGGATTACAGGTCATCTCTGGACTCCAGACTACAGAGATCAGTTCTCCCCTGGAGAAAATGGGTGCTTTGAAGGGTGGACTCTATGGCATTGTACCCCAATGATGTCCCTGCTTCCCCCAGGCCCCACCCCCAAATCTCCCAGTGTTTCCCATCCTGGATCTGGCAACCCTATTTCTAGATCACAGTCTTACTACCCTAACCACTACACACCAATGCTTCCTCTAAGCTGTGGAGTCCTGTGAGCAAAAATTCTGCTTTGTGAGCTACTGGCATTAAAGCTGTGAGTGAGTGATTTGGTTGCTGCATAAATTGGTTTGCTCTGGAGCCCTCCTTCCTGAGCAAAGACAGAAATGTGTGAGCCAGAGGCTCAAAAACTGTGAGCTAGCTCACACTAACTCAGCTTAGAGGGAACACTGCTCCACACTGGATCTCTGTCATGGCAGGAACAAATGTGATATAACACTAGAAGATGGGGGGGGGGGAATGATACAGTACCTATTTTTGCAAAAAGATGGAGGTTGAATGCTCTGCAACGATTTGCCCAAAGATTCAGGGTAAATAATTCTCTGTCTTCTGCAAGTCCCTAAATCGAGAAAAAGAAACCCCCAAGTTCACCCAGTGTATGTTTCCTAACCTAACTCTCCATTCAGTATTAGCCTAGTATTAGTGCCTAAAAATGTAATGGAGAAAACAAGAATCTGTGATTTCTCATCTCACTGCACATGCTAATGTCATTCAATTCTTGCATCTGTTTGTAAATTCCTTTATTATGTTGTATGCCTAAAACCAGGCCTGATTATAGAATACCACTACTCCCCAGAACACTGTGGAACAGGTGAAAAAAGGCCCCCTTCACAGCCAATTTGAGGGCCCCAAAATTCCTGCTCAGACCCTCAAAAGTGACCAGCTAAAGTGACATTATCCATAAGGAAGCTGAATAGGTCAGCCTGCAACAACAGCTTGTGGCAGAGAGCAAAGCAGAACACAATAGCTTTTCTAGCAACCTTATGACTGGCTCTTCCACACATGGCAGCAAATGGCTCACGGAGAGCCGATAATGCTGTTGGTCATTATTTAAATTTGGAATTGCCACAAATGAGTACCTCAGCCTAACAGTTTGAAAACTGCATTCCTATGAAAGATTACACTTTGACAAAATATGCAATAAATAGACAACAGGATCATGATGGGCATGGCCGGATCGCCCATTGGGTGAACTAGGCACTCGCCTAGGGTGTGCCAGCCTCAGGGGTGCCAAATGGCACCCCGCTCCCCCAAAAAGCGCCCCCCATCCTAACTGGGCGCCTGCTGCCGCCACTGCCGAAAAGTGCCCGGCTAGGGCGCAAGTTGCCCTCATCCTCCTCCCTGGGGGGGAGGAGGAGGAGGAGGTGGCTGGCGGTGGCCAATGGGATCTCCCCGCTGCTGCCGCTGCTGCCACCACCGAAAAGCGCCCAGCTAGGGCGCAAGTTGCCCTCCCCCTCCTTCCTGGGGGGAGGGGGAGGAGGCGGCCGGCAGCGGCCAGCAGGATCTCCCCACTGCCGCTGCTGCCGCCACCACCGAAAAGCACCCGGCTAGGGCACAAGTCTCTCCCACTCCTCCCTGGGGGGGGAGGCAGCGGCGGCCAGCGGGGACTCCCCACCACTGCCGCCGCCACTGCAAAGCACCCAGCCGGGGCACAGCTTGCCCACCCTCCCCCTCCTCCCTGGAGCAGGAAAGGAGGGGGGGGCGGCATGGCTGGGTCTCCAGGCCCAACTGGGAGGTTGGGATCTGCACCCGCCTAGGGCGCAGAAATATCTGGAGCCGGCCCTGATGATGGGGGATGACAATGACATGTTAACACAATACATACACAAATGACTATATATCTCCCAAGTCTATTCTACCTACTTGTGACCATATTTTCAGTGTACTTCTGGCTGTGTTAAATCTTTTGGTATCTTAGGTCAAACCACTTCAATTCAATGTTCTGTTTTTACAGTACTTCAAGTATAAATTCTCCTTTGGTGTCAGATTGTTCTTTTGGTTTTTGGATAACTTCTGTTTATGTTCTGATTCTATATTCCATTGGGCTTAAGTTAAATACATAATTCCATTTGTGGGTCACGAATAAATGTCAATCTAGGCAATATACAAATTCTGCTGTAGACCATCGACAGACATTTTGCCCATTTCTACATGCAATCAGACTCTGCTTTAGGTGACTGGAATTATACATAGTAAAATAAATGTAACTGCTTACTGCAGTCCAGATTTTGCTCTACGGGATCATCACTCATTCTTTATTTTAGCAACTTTTGGTTTTTCATTAAGTCTTCCTTGCCTCTATTGTTCTGGTTCACTTGTATTCATGTTATGGACAATATTTTGTAAAAGAAATCTTTTGGTTTCTCTATTGATCTGATATTGATTTCAGCTGTCCCTGTTCTACAAAGATAACTTGTTTTTTAAAACTCATTTAGGAGGATTTTGGTTGTTGGGAGTGTAGATGTGGTCTTTTTAATTTTTTCTGATGACAATGAATGCTTCTTGCTGCCCTTGAAAAAAGATGTGAAAGATGTGAAACCTGGCCTGTGCATCTTTTTCCTTTTGCACATACAGTAAACTGGTCCCTGTGCTTGTCATTGAAATGTTGTTTTGTTTTTGTTTGTGCACTACCGTGTTAACCTAAATTAATGTAAGTAATTAAAATGCTCATTATCTTAGGCTTGAAAATTAAGTGCTAGTTTGTAGAGCAGCACCTTTGGAGAGCAATATTAGAGCTGAACATCTCACAAACGTATTTGTAAATGGAAAATGAGAAATACAAAGGTGGTACAGAGTGATCTATTACTTAGAGTGCGGAGCTAGATCACTCCATGTGTGCTGGGATAAGAGAAAAATATCTGAGGGAACAGAATACAGAGAAAGACTGACGGATGGGGTAATTCAACTTGCCTCACCTGTACAGTCCTTTTGATGTTTAACCCTATCTTCAGATGTAGTCAGGTGAGTGAGTAAATAAATATGGCTTCCCTCATGTCTAGTTTGGCCAATAATGTCTCAAATAAAGGAATCACATCAGGAACATTGCAAAAGTCCTCAGCCCGGTGGCTACAAATGTGGCATTATTATAAAGATCGTAGTGTTATCTGTGTATGCATTATTTATAAACAATAAACAAGAAAGTGTCGTAAAACAAGCACACAATTCGGTCTTTTATACATTTCTGCTAAATTTCTATTGGCCGATGTTCACCCAGTCAATCAAAACATAAGATTCCTGTATTCCAATTAACATCACTGAGTTTAATTCATATTCCTGTTTAAAACATTTTTGTTGACTATCGGTAACAACCACATGAAACAATTTGATAAAACAAACCTTAGAACAGCACATTAAAAAGAAAACTTATGCCCCAACCAGCACGATATTCCCCTCTGCACATGCTCAGACTTCCTCAAACTGCTTCAGAACAGTTTTATGTTGCAGCAGTAGCTTCACCAGAAAGCCAAGAGGGTAGGAGTAGGCCTAGGTATGAACCAGCTCATGAGCTAACATCTGTCATGAATTTTGGCCCGTTCATGGTCTATGAAGTGATGTCCATGGATGCTCTACCATCACAAGTTTTCATTAATTTTTAGTGTGACTCATAAGCAGAGACAGACTGGCACAGATGAATTAAACTGTTTACAGCACTCCAAGGCAACAGTGCGGGTGGAATTTTCCAGCCTTGGAAACACTGAAAGGAACCTTCCAAAGCTTAACGTGCACTGCTGGCTGCCAATAACAGAGCTCCCATTATAGTCTATAGGTTCAAAAGGCTATATATTGAGCAGGCTCTCCTCACCCCCCTCTTTTGTTGGCTGGTGAAGTGAAAGAGAGGCATGGAACTAGAAGAACTGGTTCATTGCTTTGTTTTCTGTTTTCTTGATCTGCTGTATGTTGCTGGGGTTTAAGATTAGGGTGGAATGGTGGAGTCTGGGCTCTGACTTTCAGCACAAGTGCTTAGCTATTGTGTCTTTTCGCCCCCACCTCTCCCGCTAGTGATCTGCTCTGTTCTCTGCTGTGGGGGTATGGGAGTTTTCTGGAACCAGGGTTCTGGTTCAGCTCTTCCTGTACTCATGCTGAGCACAGGGACTTAACTGTTCTGTACCTTTCTATCCCCCCCCCCCACCTCTTCTGCTATTGATCTGCTTTGCTCTCTGCTGTGAGGGTTTTGGAGTTTTTGAAACCAGAGATCTGGTTCTGCTCTTCCTATGTTCACACTGAACACAGTGCCTTTATCCCCCCCCCCCGTTCTCGTCTACTATCTGACATCAGGGTTTCTTGAATGAGGGACTGGATTGGCATCTTGTTCCTGCACTCACACCAAAAACAGGTTCTTAGCTATTGGGTGTTTCTATTTTCTTCCCCTCTCCTGCTAGTCATGTTGTCTGCTGTCTGCCATTGGGGTTTGGGAGGTTTTTGGAATCAGGGATTGGATTGGCATCTTATTCCTGTGCTCACTCTCATGCTAAGCACAGGAGTGCTGATACTGGAGCAAAACACAGTAGCAGCCATTTTTACCATAGGGTTTTTGCCCAAATACCAGAGTGTCACTGAGATGTCTCAGCTTGATGACATCACTTCCTATGCTCGCTGGAAGTGACATCTACCCATTGTGTGGGCTTTCCTCTTTCTCCTCCTAAGTCCCTCCCATCCCCCACCAGTAGCCAGGAGGGACCTGGCAACACAAGGTACTGATTATAGACTTTGCTATGGGGGGTGGGGGAGAGCTGCCACATAGAACCTAGCATAAAGAGGTGGTTTTTCAACCATGTGGGCCCCAGGTCACATAAGGGCTTTAAAAATGAGAACCAACATCTTGAACTGGATCCAGTAACAAATTGGCACCCAGTGAAGGGACCTCAGAACAGAAGTGACAAGGCACCAACATCAACCTCCAGATAACAAGAGTGCTGCTATATTTTGCACCAATAGCAACTCTTAGATCATCCTCAAGTACAGCCCCATGTAGCACATGTTACAATAAACTAGCCTTAGGGTTACTGAAGCATGGATCAGCATGGCTAGACCCAGCTTCCCTAACTAGATGTAACTGGAGGAAAAGCATTTTCACAGCCATGGACACATTTCTCTAACAGGAGACTAGGATCCAGCAACTTCCAATGAAAGCTGCACACTGTCAATGGCAGGAAAAACAATCTTGTTTAAAGCAGTGGCTCTTCTGCCAGTATCACTTCAGTTTTATTTGGATTCTGCTTCAGTTTGGTCTATCTCAGCCACTTGACTACCACATTCAACACAGGGCAGGACAGAGACAGCAACAGCTGGTGGCATATTCTGAGTAGTATATAGCTGGGTGTCATCAACATAGTGATGACAATCTACTTGAAAACTTCAGACAATCTCATTAAGGGGCCTTACACAGATATTAAAAAACAAAAAAGGTCTTTGTGGCATCTCCCCACCACATCAGCTTCTGGGAGGATGATTCTGCTTCTCTCTCCACACCCTTTTGAGAGCAGTCTAATAGAAAATAAACACTGGAACCATCTCAACAGTGTTTTGTCCAACCCTACCTCACCTTCCAGGAGCCTTAGCAATATATCATGGACTACAGTTTCAAAGGATGTTTTGCAGAACAGATGATTTTGCCTGCTAAAAACATGGTTTTAATCAGTAGAGATTTTTTTTTAAAAAAACCAATGGGCCTACAATGGATCAGATGGATATCATTCTACATATTTGTGTATATTGCTACCTTTATACATTTGTCAGGGACTCAAGGCAGTTAACCATTCAAAAACACACAAATTTAAATTTAAACACACATACATAAAACAACCAGATTCTAAGAACAGTATCCAAATTATCCTAGCATAACAATAAAAAAACAATAAATTATTGATTCTAAGATGTTCAGAAATGTGATCTCTTTAGTTTTCTCCAGACAGTGTGAAGAAATGGTCCTGACCTTACCTCCTGAAGGAGGAAATTCCATAGCCTGGGTGCAATTGCTGAAAGACCTGTCCTGTCATTCCCAGGCAACCTAGCTTCTATAATGCAAGTTCCCTCAAGAAGATCCCATCCATTGATTTCAAAGCTAGGGCACATTGATATAAGTGGAGACAGAGGTGGTCCTTCAAGTATTTTGGAAAGAAGCCATTTAGCGCTTCAGAGTTCAGAACCTGTATCTTAAACTGATTTGTATTATGGAATTCAGGGCAAATAAGAGCAGATCTTTATTAAAAAGAGATCATAAGAGAGGAAACCATCCATTCATTAAGCTTTTTTTTCATTTCTAGTACATGGCAAAACTTTGTAGCTATAAATGGCATCGATATAGTTGGAGTTTAATCCAATGAACCACGAACCTGCTTACTTCCTACATCCTGCTGCTGCTGCACTCTATACTCCCCCTGTCATGATGCTCCTGAAGTTCATGGAAAATTGTCAGAGACTTGAGGCTTGGGTTATTTTTACACTGAGTTCATTGTGCTCTGCTGTGTCTACTATCTTGTCTTTTGCTTATGCGCTTGCGTAGCATTGCCAGCTGCAACGTGGGAGAATGGTTTCAGCCTTGGGAGGAGGCTATGGAGTATTCTTTGTTTAAGGGAATTTTCCAGTCCTGTGAGACCAAGGGGTGGAGGCAACTCATTCTCCCGATCATCAAGTAATCTCCTGCCGGGAGTTTCCCGCATGCGCGCTAAAAGTTCATTTGCCAGTTGTGCTTTTGCATCATACTATAATAATGCCTGAGCAGCTTGTGCCACCATTCCTGACAATAACCGTATTACTGTGGGTTACAGCATTGTATTCCAATAAAGCTTTTCTTTACTTAAAGAATGCTTGGATCTACTTGCTATTGAGCCTGACAGAAATTGTCAGGAATCATCATCACACCTCTCACCGGATACCGCCTCTCCAACTGAGGATGAGTGGCCCCGGGGGAGTACTGGTGATGGTCCCGATTACCACGACTCCTGTCACCCTGATTCCAGTTACGACTACTCCAGTCACCGTGGTCCCAGTTACCACCGTACCTGTGACTACGACCCCGGTCACGATGGCCCCAGTCACCTTGGTGCCTGGGACAATGGCTAGTCCGCTCACCCCATCTACGGCGGGGGTTCCAGCAACTACATTCACCACCCCGATCTACAATCCGGCTGGACCGACCCCAAGGGATGGTGGAGCGATACCCAGGACCCATTATCATGTTGCTCTGGTTCCATGGGATAAGTGGGTCACTCAACGGAGGCCTCGTGATTGGACTAAGAACTTGTTGGACTCAACCCAGACGACATGGGCTTTGCCAGAGAGCCAGAGCCAAGATAGCTTGGTGGACCCCCATGGAAGTTTTGGATTACCGCAGGGGCACACTCCCTGAGGCCCGGTGAGACCCAGTCCTAGCAAGAATGCTGATGCTCATATGGACACTTTGGAAGAGGACTGTCGCAGGTTGATGCGGGATATGGGGAAGTTAATGCAAAACCTCCCAATGATGATGGACCAGGCGATTCGTACCCATATGCTTGTGCAACCTGCACCGGTGCCTGCCCTGATCCTGGGCCCAGGACCCCTGCTGCCACCGGGGCGACCACTACTGGGACAACTCCCCCCTCATCGCAACTCTGTGCTATCGAAATACTCCTGGGTCAGAAAATGCCTAGGGGAAAGATATATGCAATGAGCCCCATGGAAAAAGAGGAGTTGCGGAAGTTCATCGATAAGAACCTAGCTTGTGGTTTCATTCAACAGGCTTCTTCGCCGTTTGCGGTCCCTGTGCTGTTCTGTAAAAAGAAGGATGGGGGACTCTGCTTGTGCACGGATTACAGAGGGTTGAATGCAGTGTCGGCCACCAATGCTTATCCCATGCCACTCATTAAAGACCTCCTGGCAGAGGTAGCACGGGGCAAAATCTTTTCCAAACTTGATTTGAGGGATGCTTATTTCCAAGTTCGAATAAGACAGGGGGGATGAATTTAAGACTGCCTTCAACACCCCCTTGGGACAGTTCGAATACCGGGTGATGCCACTCGGGCTCCAGGGGGCTCCGGGAGTCTTCATGAACCTGATCAATGAGGTGTTGCACCCTTACCTGTTTAAGGGCGTGGTTGTTTACCTAGATGATATCTTGCTGTACTCACCTGATGTTGAATCCCATGTGCGGTTGGTGAGGCAGGTGCTCCTGAAACTCCTAGAGCACAAATTGTTTGGCAAACTATCCAAATGCGAGTTCCATCAAACCCGCATCGACTTCCTGGGCTACCACATATCCCCAGAGGGTTTAGAGATGGATCCCAAGAAAGTCCAAGATGTTTTGGATTGGGAGCCCCCAAAAACTAGTTCCAAAGCTTCATTGGCTTCACAAATTTCTATTTTTTGCCCATTTTGCCCAAGTGAGTCTGCCCCTCACCGATCTCTTGAAAACCAAGGGGAAGGGAGCAGGAGCCGCGCAGCTGGGGGTGAGACTGGAATGGACCCCAAAGTGTCAGGAGGCGTTCGAGCAGCTGAAAAAATTATTTACCACCGAACCAGTCCTTGCACACCCTGACGAAACAAAAAAATTCATAGTGCAAGTTGATGCCTCTGACACTGCTGGGGGGGGGGCAATTTTGCAAGAGGGCTCAGATGGACATTTACACACCCTAGCATATGTCTCCCGCAAATTTAATGACACTGAGCGGTTCTGGCCGGTGTGGGATAAGGGGGCGGCCTCGATCCACCTGGCATTAGTGACTTGGCGACATTGGTTAGAAAGGGCCCAAGTGCCTTTTGAGATTTGGACAGATCACAAGAACCTTGAAGTTTTGCGCAAACCCCGTAAACTTAATGCTAAGCAATTCCGTTGGGCCGAGTTCTTCTCCAAGTTCCAGTTCACCCTGCACCATTTCCCAGGGCGGTCCAACCCCTTAGCAGATGCACTCTGGAGGCTTCCCCAACATGAAAGCAAGCGGGTGGAAATCCACGAATTGTTCTTCACCCCTGCCCAGTTAAGTGGGGTGGTGACTACTCGAAAACAGAGCCAAAGTGCCAATGCCCCCCAGCACCTGGGGGCTTCCTGGGAGGAGCGCTTTGCCAAAGCATTAACAGATGAAGAAAAGCAAATGCTCCAGTCCCACCCTTCCATGGAACACTGGGTAAATGGCTGCTGGTACAAGGGAGGGAAACTTTTTGTCCCCGAGGCTTTGCAGCAAGAAGTCTTACAATCAGTCCATGGGCTAAAGCCAGCTGGCCACTTTGGCTATGTTACAATGTGAATTTTGGTGGCCCCAAATAAGAAAAGACTTGTCTCTATTCATGTGCTCATGCCCTGTGTGTAGCCTCTGCAAGGCAAGGGGGGGGGCAAGCCCCCAGGTCTTCTTCAGCTGTTGCCTACCCCCAATCGGCCATGGGAAGTCATTTCCATGGATTTCATTACTGATTTACCCCCCAGCAAACACATGACGGTCATTTGCGTGGTGGTGGACCTCTTCTCCAAACAAGCTCACTTCGTCCCGTTCCCAGGGCTACCTACTGCCAAAGTGTTGGCAAAAGCCTTCCTTCAGCATATCGTTAGGTTGCATACTCTGCCAGAAAAGATAATATCCGACCGTGGCTCTCAATTCATTTCTAAATTATGGACAGAGCTAATGTCTTTGATGGGAGTCAAGCGCACCTTGAGTAGTGCCTATCATCCAGAGACTGATGGGCAGATGAAACGGGTTAACCAAACCCTTGAGCAGTACCTTCATTGCTTCACCAATTTCCAACAAGACAACTGGGTAGACCTTCTACCCCTGGCTGAATTTGCATATAATAACTCCTGGCATTCTTCCACAGGGGTCTCTCCATACAAAGCAGCTATGACAGCCCCCCCCCACCATTCCTTAAATCAATGGGGGGGGGGTTGGAGAGGTGGCAGACTGGTGCAAAGCCCTGAAAGACTCTTGGCCACTCCTCTGTGAAACTCTGGAGGCTGTGAAGGCAGCCTATAAAGTTCAGGCTGACAAGAAAAGAGTGGTGGGTTGGGATCTTCAGCCTGGGAGTTATGTGTATCTGTCTACAAAGAATTTGCGCCTGACTCAGCCTACTAGGAAATTGGCCTGGAAGTACATTGGTCCCTTTCAAATTGTCCGCTTTATAAATAAGGTGACTGTAGAATTGGACCTGCCTAAGAACCTGAAATATATTCATCCCATATTCCATTGCAGCTTCCTGAAGCCTCGGCATCCCCTGAATAAATGGCGACCTGAACAACCGGTGCCTCCCCCTCTGATTGTGGATGACAGTGAGCATTTCGAACTGGCTGATATCCTGGACTCAAAACTGATTCGTGGTCAACTCCACTATCTGGTGGAATGGGTTCACTTTGGTCCCCAACACAGAGAATGGGTTAAAGTTACAGACATTCCTGCACCCTATCTTATTAAACAATTCCACAGCAAATTCCCAACCAAACCTGGAGGCCCTGCATAAGTTCCTGCTCACAGGGTGGGATGAGTTTTGGGGAGGGCAGAATGTCAGAGACTTGAGGCTTGGGTTATTTTTACACTGAGTTCATTGTGCTCTGCTGTGTCTACTATCTTGTCTTTTGCTTGTGCGCTTGCATAGCATTGCCAGCTGCAATGTGGGAGAATGGTTTCAGCCGCTCTGGCTTATCACAGCAGCCTTGGGAGGAGGCTATGGCATATTCTTTGTTTAAGGGAATTTTCCAGTCCTGTGAGACCAAGGGGTGGGGGCAACTCGTTCTCCCGATCATCAAGTAATCTCCCGCTGGGAGTTTCCCGTGCATGTGCTAAAATTCATTTGCCAGTCGCGCTTTTGCATCATACTATAATAATGCCTGAGCAGCTTGTGCCACCATTCCTGGCAATAACCGTATTAATGTGGGTTACAGCATTGTATTCCAATAAAGCTTTTCTTTACTTGAAGAATGCTTGGATCTACTTGCTATTGAGCCTGACAAAAATAAACTTGTGGAAGGAGGAGTTTGGTTCAATTCAGTGAACCAAAGATCTGTGTAGAATCCAAACACCCCTTTCCATTTAAGGTTCATTAAAATGGTGCCTACCCATTTATGATGTATTTGGAATCCAAGGACAAACTGAAAAGAGAGACAAGAGCAGCAATAAAGTAAAATCCAGGGGTCTTTTTGGGGGAAGCACACCGGAGCACAGCTCTGGCAGCTTCAGAGGGCAGAAAGGCTCCCACATGTCAGTTTCAGCCCTACAAGCAGATTCGGGAGTCTTTCGGCCAGCCAAATGTCAATTTCAGCCCCATTATATCTTATGGGTCATTGAAGTCAATGGTGAAAACATAGGGTATATTCTGGGGGCTGGAGAGGAAGGGGTTTGAAGAAGAGGCTTCAAACTCACAGGGTAGCTGTTGGAGTCTCGCCCCAAGATACCCACCAAGTTTCAAGAACATTGGACCAGGGGGTCCAATTCTATGGGCCCCCAAACAGGTTGCCCCCATTACCTCCAAGTCAAGTCAAGTCAAGTCAAGTCAAGTCAAGTCAAGTTTATTAGTACGGTCAAGCAACCAGCCAATATAAAACATTTCCAAAAGGAAGATTGAGGTAAAATACACGGTAAATACATTAAAATTAAATAAATATATAAGACGGCATTAAGAGCAAAAGCGGGAGCAATGCAGTGTATCATTAAGGCAGAAACAGGAATAATACTAATTTATCATTAACTTGCTATCTAAGGTACAAACTTCCTCTTTTTAAGTGCCAGGAAGCAAAATTTTGCCACAGCTAAAGATATCCTTTCTTTCCGATCTTCCAACAAGAAGGTTAAAATCCTTGGTTCTGCAAATTTCAAATGGACATCCAAAGGTTTAAATTTAGACAATAATGGGAAAATTAACAGCTGCCTCTCCATAGCATAAAAGTTACAATGTAACAGAATATGTGAGACCGACTCTATCTCAAGACCTGTACAAGGACAATATCTTTGGGAGATAGGCCAACGCAAGAATCTTCCTTGTAATAAATTAGAGGGTAGGGCATCAAAACGTGCTCTGGAAAAGGCCCATCTATAGCCATCATATATAATGTTAGAAAGGTATGGAGCAGGTACAAAACCTGCCCAAGATTTTAAAACTCCATATCTCGAGGGTAGAAGCGCTTCTTCTTTCTGCGCCTCTATATCCATTAGACGTTGGGATACTCAGGGGTCTTTTTGTAGAAAAACAGCTGCAGGAGCTCATTAGCATATGGTATGCTAATGAGCTATTAGGCTATTAGCATATGCCACGCCCCCTGACATCACCGGAAGTGATGTCAGAAGGGGAAGCAAAAGGGGGGGAGGCATCTTCAAAAGCCTCCCCTTCCCTTCCCCAGCTGGCCAGGGTGGGGGAGCTAAGAGAGAAGGGGTTTAAAGTTTGAACTCCTTCTCATGAGAGTTGGGCCACAGAAGGAGGAAAGAGGGAAGGAAAGAGAGAGAGAGTAGAGAGAAGGAAAGAAGAAAGGAAAGTGGGAAAGAAAGAGAAGGAAAGGGGAGGGAAAGAAAGAGAGGGAAGAAGGAGGGAAACAGGGAAAGGAGGAAAAAAGAGAAGAGAAGAAGGTGGGAAAGAAAGAAAGAGAGAAGAGAAGAAGGAGGGAAAGAGGAAAAAGAGAGAAGGAAACGAGGGAATGAAAGAAATTTGGTGGCAATTTGGCCCCATTATATCCTATGGGCCATTGAAGTCAAAGGTGAAAACATAGGGTATATTCTGGGGGCTGGAGGGGAGGGGTTTTGAGTGCGCTCCACCCCCAAAAGACCCCTGGGGATACTATAGATTTAGCTTTGGTCAATCCTAGATCGAAAACACTTGCAAGGTGAAGGCCAATTGAACCAAGTTTAACCCATATTTTGGAGGACCATGCAGGATATGGAGTGGCAGCTAAAAAGGATGGAATTAGACCTGTAGGCTTCAAGTGCATTCTTTTTTTTTTTTTTAAGTTTATTAACAGGATATACATGTTCCATCATTAAGAACCAATTCTTAACATATCCTTTTCTTCAGTTTTCTTCCCTCCCTTCTCCCGGCTCCCAGCGATGCTCCACCCCCATTAATATTTCAGTCAATATTCTCTCATATTCAGTTCTTACTCAATAATCAAATCTTCATTTTAAACATTTTTCTTATCTATTTCTCCCTCTTAGGTAACATTTTGAATACAATCCATTTTTATACTACTTCTATTCTTAATAATCATCAAAGCAAAGTAGTCTATTTTTAACATCCCAATTCAGTTCTAGGTAAACTTTAAAGTCTTTCCAATCTGCTAAAAATTCTTCATCTTCTTTTCCATTAAGTTTTTTTGTCAATTTGTCCATTTCTACCATAAAAATCATCTTCTTTATCCATTCCCATTTATCTGGTGTCTTCTCCTGTTTCCAAAATTGAGCATAAGTCATCCTTGCCGTTGTAATTAAATACCATAACAATGTTCTCTTTGTCACATTAATTTCTTCCATTTTAAGCTCTAAAAGTAACATTTCTGGCTCTTTTTTCAAAGTACATTTCAGGATCTTCTGAATTTCGTTATGAACCTCAGTCCAATAAGCAGCCGCTTTTTCACATGTCCACCACGTATGGTAAAACGAGCCCTCTTTTTTCTGACACTTCCAACATTTGTTAGACATGTTCTCGTTCATATTAGCAATTTTTTTGGGTGTCATATACCATCTATACATCATTTTATAACAATTTTCTTTCACATTAACACATGTTGAAATTTTAATTGATTTTTTCCACAAACACTCCCATGATGACATATCTATTTCTCTATTTATATTTATAGCCCATTTCACCATTTGTTGTTTTACAGTCTCATCCTCTGTGTACCATTTTAACAAAATCTTATAAATTTTTGAAATCATTTTTTTACCTTTTTCTGCCCATACCATTTCAATTTCATTATTTTCCTTCCTGAAACCATACCTCATTTTATCAGTCTTAAATAAGTCATAAATCTGCCTATAGTTTAACCAGTCATATTCAAATTCCAATTCCTCTCCAGCTCTCATCGCGAAACTACTCCCCTCAACCTTTAAAATGTCTCTATAAGGTAACCAATCTTCTTCTTTGTGCCTTGAAAGTGGTTTAATTACTTCTGCCAGTACTATCCATAAAGGTCTTGTGTCAAAAAAAAATCTCTTATATCTCATCCAAGTCATAAACAGTGATCTTCTTATAAAGTGGTGTTTGAAAAGGTTATCCGCTTTGGATTTTTCATACCATAAATAGGCATGCCATCCTAATTTACAGTCATGCCCTTCCAACGCCAACATTTTTCTATTGTCCAAATTAATCCATTGTTCAAGCCAAGCCAAACACACAGCATCATGATACAGTCTAAAATTGGGGAGTTGTAAACTTCTCCTTTCTTTTGCATCACATAGAATCTTCATTTTAATCCTAGGTTTCTTTCCAGACCATACAAACTTTGAAATCTCTTTCTGCCATAAGTTCAACACTTTGCAGTCTTTTACAATCGGAATTGTTTGGAATAAAAACAACAAGGGGTAAAATATTCATTTTAATTGCCGAAATTCTACCCAAAATTGACAAGTTCAAAGTGTTCCACTTCTTTATATCCTGTTGGATTTTACAGGTTTTCTCATAATTATTCTTAAACAAGTCTATATTTTTCATTGTGATCTCAATTCCCAAGTATCTAGTTTTTTTCACCACTTCACATTGAACTTTTTCATGCAATTCCAGTTGATTTTCTTTTCTCATATTTTTACAAAGCATCTTCGTTTTATTCTTATTCACCTAAAATCCAGCCAAGTCTCTGAATTCTTTAATCTTTTCCATCAATAGTGGTACATTAATTACTGGATCTTCAATCACAAACATTACATCATCTGCAAAAGCCCTATACTTATACGTAAAACCTCCAATTGTGAGTCCTTTTATGTCTTTATCTTCTCTTATTTTCCCCAGCATCACTTCCAAAATCCATATATATAGTAAAGGGGATAACAGACACCCTTGTCTAGTCCCTTTTTGTACTTTAAAATAATCCGTCATCTCTTTGTTTATATTCAGTGATGCTTTCTGTTCAAAATATATCGCCCTAATCATATTAGAAAATGGCTGACCAATGTCCATTCTTTCAATCACTTGAAACATAAACTCCCAGTTTAAGTTGTCAAAGGCTTTTTCAGCATGGCTTCAAGAGCATTCTTAACCAGTAAAAAATCGAAGCAATCCAAATTTTTGTTTTTACTCTTGGCACCCCAATCTCCTGTGTAAGAACTACATTTGCTGTACATTTAGGCGCATTAAATAATGCTCTAATAAATTTAGATTGAACTTTTTCCAGGTCCTTAAAGTTATTATCACTTAAAGTAATTACTTGCATACCATACGTGAGTTGGGTTAAGATCTTTGCATCAAATAATTTTTAAGGCCGCTTGAATTACACCTTGGCCTTCCATTCTGAAGAATCTGATGATAGTATTAACATTTCTCTCAGCTGAACAAATTGTGGAACTTATATGCGCTGAGGAGCTACCATTATAACTGAAGGTTATCCCCAGATACTTATATGTTTTAACTTGCTCTATAGGGTATCTGTTTATTCTCCAGGTATCTTTCTTATAAACCCTATTAAAATGAATAATCTTGGTTTTAGAGTAATTAATCATTAATAATTCCTCATTACATTTCTTGCTAAAAATTCTTAAGGCCCGATTAAGACCAACTCTTAGTTTGGGACAATAGGATAGCGTAATCTGCGTACATCAGTATTGGAACCCCCTCTCCACCTGAGAAGTTTGGGGCATGCACATCTGCCCCGTATAGAGACTGAATAAGGGAGTTGACATAAATATTAAACAAGGAGGGGGCAAGTAAACAACCCTGTCTTACTCCCGGGAGGGAATAAGCTTAGATAGCATTCCTTCCCTGTTCCATCTGATTTGTAGTTGCATGTTCTCATGCACTTTAATCATCAGATGTAGAAGTCTTTTATCTATAATTGAAGAATTCAACTTTGCCCAAAGTCTTCCCTGAGATACAAAATCAAAGGCCACCTTCAGATCCACAAAGGTCACAAAAAGAGATTTTTCAGCTATTCTAACATTTTTTTGAATAAAATAATCTAGAACAAGTCAATGATCGAGAGTTGAATGACCCTGGGTAAAGCCCGCCTGTTCTGCATTTTTCCCAGTGCTATAAATATTCTTTTTGAGGTCTGTGTGGTGTGAGTGGTCTAATGAGGTTGCACCATCAATTTATACATGTATAAATGTTGTTCCTCTTGGTCTTTTAGGGTTTCTGTGTGGCACTGTGGCATGCTTGCACTGCCACAGTGCCACTTGTTCTGGAGTGTGCAACTTGTTCTCATGGCAAACAAGCACCTCCCAAGACAGTTCACTTTCCCTGAGATTCTCTGGGAGAATGTGACTGCTGGGTGGCTGCCTGCTTGCCTGCCTTAAGTGCTGCTGGCTGGGTTTCCCCATTGGAAACAATGGAGGTAATGGGGGTAACCTGTTTGGGTGCCCATAGAATTAGGCCCATTGGTCCAATTGCTTTGAGACCTGGAGGTGTATGTGGGGAGAAGCTCTCGAAGCTACCCTGAAAATTTGGAGCCTCTCCCTCAAACCCCCTCCCCCCCAGAGCTACTAACAGCACTGTGGGGAAAAAGTAACTTTTACCCCAACATAGAGAACAATGGAGGGAATGGGGGCAACCTGTTTGGAGGCCCATAGAATTGGACCCCCTGGTCCAATGTTCTTTTTTTTTTTGTAAATACAGTTTTTTATTGGATATATCACATGTTCATACAATTTAAACAAACCACTACATATCCATTTTTCTTTCTCCCTCTCCCCCCAAACAAGGCTTCCCGCACTGCTCCAACCCCATTAATGTCTCTCTTATTCTATTACAATTACTTCTAAACTTATTTTCTCTTACTAACGGTAACAATTCAAAAGTCTAACACCTGGTCCAATGTTCTTGAAATGTGGTGGGTATCTTGGGGAGAGGCTCCAACAGCTACCCTGTGAGTTTGAAGCCTCTTCCTCAAACCCCCTCCCCTCCAGCCCCCAGAATATACCCTATGTTTTCACCATTGACTTCAATGGCCCACAGGATATAATGGGGCCGAATTGCTGCCGAATTTCTTTCATTCCCTGCTTTTCTTCTCTCCTTTTCCTCTTTTCCGCCTTCTTCTCTTCTCTTTTTTCCTCCTTTCCCTGTTTCCCTCCTTCTTCCCTTCTCTCTCTTTCTTTTCCTCCTTCTTTCCTTCTCTTTCTTTCTCTCTTTCCTTCTCTCTACTCTCTCTCTTTTCTTCCCTCTTTCCTCCTTCTGTGACCCAACTCTAGTGAGAAGGGATTTAATCTTTAAACCCCTTATCTCTTTTTTTTAATAAAACTTTTCTTAACAGGATATATTAACATGCTCCATATCTCAAAGTACTTTGAATACATCCTTTTCATTTATCCCCCCCAGCTTCCAGCGATGCTCTGCCCCGCTTATTGTTTCATTCAATATTCAGCAACAATAAAAACTTATCCTATATTCAATTCTTGCTTTAAAACATATTGATACATATAGTCTAACCCTTAGGTAACACTTTAACTAATTGTCAATCATTAGTTTCTTTTTTCTATTCTTAATAGTTATCAAAGCAGAGTAACTTATTTCTTACATCCCAGTTCGTTTCGAGATAGTCTTTAAACTCTTTCCATTCTATAAAAAATTCTTCATCTTCTCTACTGTTAAGCTTCTTTGTCAGTTTGTCTATTTCTGCCATAAAAAGCATCTTCTTTATCCAATCCCATTTTTCTGGTATTTTTTCTTGCTTCCAAAATTGGGCAAAAGTCATTCTTGCTGTTGTAATCAGATACCACAACAATGTTCTTTTTGGGGGGTTTATCTCTTCCATTTTCAAACCCAAAAGTAACATTTCAGGTTGTTTTTTCAAGGTACACTTCAGAATCTTCTGAATTTCATTATGAATCTCTGTCCAATAGGCTACTGCTTTATCACAAGTCCACCACATAGATAAAATGAGCCTTCCTTTTTTTTACACTTCCAACATTTGTTAGACATGTTCTCATTCATTTTAGCAATTTTTTAGGTGTTATATAGCACCTATACATCATTTTATAACAATTTTCTTTCACATTGACACATGTAGAAATTTTAATTGACTTTTTCCACAACCCCTCCCAAGTTGACGTATCTATTTCTCTATTTACATTAATAGCCCATTTTACCATCTGTTCTTTTAATAAAACTTTTTAATAAAAAATCATTTTTTCCTCCTCTTCCGCCCACACATTTTCAATTTCATTATTCTCCTTCCTGAAGCCATATCTCTTTTTAAAACCCCTTCTCTCTTCACTCCCCCACCCAGGCCAGCTGGGGAAGGGAAGGGGAGGCTTTCAAAGATTCCTCTCCCCCCTTTTGCTTCCCCTTCTGACATCACTTCTGGTGATGTCAGGGAGCATAGCATATGCTAATAGCTTAGTATCTCATTAGCATACCATATGCTAATGAGCTCCTACAGCTCTTTTTCTACAAAAAGACCCCTGGTAAAATCACACTTAGTGAGGTGGAGAAAGCTTCAAAATTTTGAATTTTAAATGTTGCTAAATGTTGAATGTCCTTTTCATTGTGTCATAATGGATTCTCAACCAGCTTGTTTCAGATAAGTGAGCATACCGATGCTTTTGGTTTTGTAAATGAAAGTGAGTTTCAAAGCTCATAAATGTGAAATTCAAAATACAAGCTACAAAACCAATGTACTCTAATCATGCAAAAGAGGTGAAATAGATGTGTAGAAGCCATATTGATGCTGCTCATCTGGGCTCAGTGAAATTGATGGGCATTTCTATCCTTTACCACTAGTCCCATGCTGCATGCATGATTCACATTGTTTTAGGATGACTAAATCCCTTCAATTTTTGTATAATTTAGGTTCTGCACTGAGAATGGCACAACTCTACATGATACACACTGGTCACTGCTGACCATAAAAGCTACACTCTTGAGCACAATCGTCTAGCATAAACTAGCATGATTGTGCTCTGAACCTGTCCCCTAAAGCAGGTGAGCTAGCTAATGATACTAGTTTTTCCTGGTATGGAGTCTAATTTGAGCTCAACAAATACGTTCAAATAATGCAGTAACCTAGTGCTGTGCATATTGTTTTGGGGCAGTGGGACTAGATTTCATTTCACATTGCTATATCACTAGCTATCAAGAGTGCCTTGTCATTTCAATCTGTCACACAATTTCTTTGTCATCTTTGAAATAACATGTTAGCCTCATCTCCATCTCTGTCTATAGCCAGCAGCAACAAAACAGTTATAGAAAAAGAAACTTTGCTCTCTCGGTATTTGGGCCTGATTGGATGGCAGGAATTCAGGAAACTGTTCAGCAAATCAGGAACCCATTGGCACCAGAAATATTGGTTTTGTTGACTTGTATTAAATTAGTGACATTTGAATGAAAGCACAGGTTGAACTAGAATATTTTTTGTCAGATCCATGCAGCGTTCTTTGTAATTTGATATAATTGTCAGCATGTGGGATGTATGCTGGGAAATGTCCAGTTCAAATCTCATATTTCTAGGTAACTTTTGCAAGTGGCATTAGCCCTATGCACATGGTATATGCATAAACAATATCAGTATACATAGAGAGAGAGCAAGAGCAAGCATGTTCATCATACATGGGCACAACACCTACACATGTATAATCCGCAACACCGCATTGGACCTATATAACAAATGCTTCCGCTGCTGGGCCCAAGCTGAAATAATCAACAAAAAACACCACTCAAGATCTAATCTCAGCTACATAGAGAAGAATGCATAAGCAGCCTGAAAAATAATCCAGGTATTATAATAAATAAAGCTGACAAGGGATGAGCCATTGTCATAATGAACAAGACAAACTATACACGAGAAACTGAGCAACAGCTCTCAAACACCAGTTTCTATAGGCCTCTATCCTCAAACCCCACACATGAATGTCAACAATAACTCAACAAAATCATGAAGAAAGTACCAGCACACATGCAGGAAGAAATGTATATGGGTACACCTTGAGAACCTCGACTTTTTTTTACCTCCTTCCAAAGATACATAAACCTGGCAACCCCGAACATCCCATTGTCTTGAGCATAGGCACCATCACTAGGGATGTGCATTTGGTTCGTCCAAACTGAATGCACCCCTGAAAATGTCCAATTCGGGCCCCTTTCGGGCTTCTGAGGGCCAATTCAGATTCTCTGATCTGAATTGGCTTGGTGCCGAATTGCTGCAGAAATTCAGCAACAATTTGGCCCCATTATATCCTATGGGCCATGAGAACAAGTGGCACTGTGGCAGTGCAAGCACGCCACAGTGCCACACAAAAACCCCAAAAGACCAAAAGGAACATCATTTATACATATATAAATTGATGGTGCAACCTCATTGGACTACTCACACCACAAACACCTCAAAAAGAATATTTATCGCACCGGAAAAAATGCAGAAAAGGGCAACTGCAATGATAAGAGGAGGATGCTTTCCCTATGAAGAAAGGTTATCGCACTTGGGGATCTTAGTTTTGAGAAACAATGACTGAGGGTGACATGATAAGAGGTTTACAAGACTATATTGAGATATGGATCTGAATGTGAAAGGTAGCAAGCAGTTACTATAGATGGGTTTGATCTACCTGTCAAACCTAGCTGTCAGATTAGCAGTCATGTAACTACAGACAGGTGCTTCCTCCAGGTGTTATTCATTCAGGGATTGCATCACCTTGCTAGAGATTGGCTAGAGTTTAGCATAATAGCTGTATGCTTAGTCATCTATGGGGGGCTTCAGCTCTCAGAGATTAAGGCGTGCCATGCTGTCCAAATGACTAGGTAACTCTCTGTATATGTTTTGTATATATTCACCTATAAACTCTTTGTGCACCTCTACATCTGGGCAGTCTCCCCTTCTTATTTTTACAAACCCAATAGGGTTATGGGCCCAGAATGGTAGACTGCACTGGTTGGTGGAGGCTCTACACAGAGTGTTGTTGCTGAGAGCAGTGAACAGAGGTGAATGAGTCCAGCCAACTGGGAGAGTTTTGAGGACAGCATTCTAGCCTGTTTGTTTGGCAGTACTTCTCCAGTTGCAGTAGGAGATGCCGCTCCTGACTCATCGGCTGATAGCAGTTTGTCGGAGACTGAGGATGACGGGAGACCTGCGGAGGTAATTCTAGCAGTCCCTGCAACAGATGGTGATAGCGCCATGGCACAATCAACTGTAACCTTCATAGACAAACTTACTGACTCTAATTACTCCTCATGGAGTCTAAAAATGGAGTGGCTCCTGAAGAGGGAAGCTCTTTGTGCATAACCCTCCTCCAAGCCCTTTGTCTGCAGCTGATGCAGCATCAGATGAGAAGGCATTGGCACATATTATACTCAGCCTGTCTCACAGCTGGTATTTGTCCGGTCCCAGCAGTCTGCAAAAGGTGCATGGGACACTCTGCAAGGGGTGTATGCAAGGGAGTCAGCTGGAACGCTAATTGCCTTAATGAGGCGTCTGTACCGGCTTCAGATGAAGCCAGGAAGCTCTGTTCAAGAGCATGTTAACGCCTTGGCTGACTGCTATTTTCAGCTTGAGCAGGTAGAGAAAGAAGTACTTTTCACCCTTTCTTACAAGACAAGAACTTGTGGGCACTCAATGAAATTGCTGAGCAGTCAGATTAGAAGTTAGAACAGATGAAAGGTTTTTTGGTTCTTACAGGTTTACAACTTTAAAAAGTTCTGCTGGTTGCTGTTGCTTGGGGAGGGGGTTGATTTGGTTTTCTTTCCTGTCTGCTCCAGCCTCCATACATTTGTCAAATTCCATCTGGAAGCTGTTCATGCCAGCCACCACCACCACCTCCTGTAGCAGTGAATTCCAAGTGTTAATCACTGTTAGGGTGAAGAAGTACTTCCTTTCATCTGCAGTTGCCCTTTTCTGCATTTTTTCCAGTGCCACTTCTTCTGGAGTGTGCCACTTGTTCTCATGGCAAACTAGCACCTCCCAAGATAGTTCACTTTCTCTGAGACTCTCTGGGAGAGTCTGACTGCTGGTACTGCCTGCTTGCCTGCCTTAAGTGCTGCTGGTTGGGTTTCCCCGTCGGAAACAATGAAGGTAATGGGGGTAACCTGTTTGGGTGCCCATAGAATTGGTCCCATTGGTCCAATTGCTTTGAGACATGGGTGTGTATGTGGGGAGAGGCTCCCGAAGCTACGCTGAAAATTTGGAGCCTCTCCCTCAAATCCCTTCCCCCCCAGAGCCACTAACAGTACCGTGAGAAAAAAGTAACTTTATTTCCCACTATAGAGAACAATGGAGGAGATGGGGGCAACCTGTTTGAGGGCCCATAGAATTGGACCCCCTAGTCTAATGTTCTTGAAACGTGGTGGGTATCTTGGGGAGAGGCTTCAACAGCTACTCTGTGAGTTTGGAGCTTCTCCCTCAAACCCCCTTTCCTCCAGCCCACAGAATATACCCTATGCTTTTGCCATTGACTTCAATGGCCCATAGAATATAGTGGGACTGAAATTGACATTCGGTGGGCTGAAAGACTCTGGAATGGGTTGGTACTGCTGAAGCTGACATGCAGGAGCCTTTCTGCCCTTTGAAAGTGATTGTGCCCGATTTGGCCGAATCGAATCGGACTAATTGTTTGTTTGTTTGTTTTTTTGTACACCCCTAACCATCACCATGGGAGCATCAGGATATATGGACTCCATCCTGAGACCATATGTTATTAATACCCCCAGCTATGTCTGTGGTACCACAGATTTCCTGAGGAAACTGCATTCTATCAACCATCTCCCAGAAAACAGTATTCTAGCTACCATGGTGTAGCTAGATTTCTGTGATTTCTGAATGTGATTTCTGACAGTCTCTCCATGGTGTGTATATCTATCTATATTTATATTTATATTTTTATATATATATATATGCTGACATCTGTCACTGTGCCTTTAAAAGCTGATAGTCATAATAGATTCAGAACTTGGTATGTAACCTACAATTTTCTGATTAGAAAAACTTACAGCAGAACATATATATACATGTATAAGAAGCCTCTGTAGATGGAATGCTATTTAGGAGTTGCAAGGACACCAAGAGCTAAGGGTAACGTGAATCACAGCCCTTATCAGCTAGCTCTCTATAAGCGAGGCCAGAGAGAGTCCCAGTGTTCTCTAATGTTTCCCATTGTTCTGAAGACCATATAAACAAATGCAATCATTGATATACATGACCAGTATCAGAAGAGACCAATGGTAAGATTTAGAATCAAATGATGCTTTTATGATTTTAACTGTTTGGTACCAATTAAAGATTCTTGAATGTGTAAATTATATGTGATGTCATTTGGGGTATAAGACCTTCTGCCCTTCCTGGTTATGGTAGAATACGGCTTGGAATTGCTGAAGTGCTAAGGTAGTCAGCCCCTGTATTCCCTGTTTTCATTGCAATAAACAGATTCATCTAACTCATTGGACTCCCACTGTGTGATTCCAATTTGACCAAGGGGTCACACAGGGCACAGATTTGTGCATCAATGGTGGCTGAGTCCCTGTACACCAACATCCCTCATTAGAAACATCATCCTTGACAACACCACAGCAGATCTTCCCACTGAACTCTGCATGTTTGTTCTCACCCATAACTACTTCAGATTTGGTGAGAACTTATAATTCCAAATCAATGGCACAGCCATGGGCATCCACATGTCTCCACAGTATGCCAACATTTTCATGGCAGATCTAGAACAGCATTTTCTGAACTCCTACCCATTGGTGCCTCTCCTTTACTTGAGATTTACTGATCACATTTTTGTTGTCTGGACCCATGGCAAACAAGCCTTCAAGAGATTCCACAACTTCTACCCCACAATCACTCTAAACTGTGAATTACTCTATACAAGAAATAAAGTTCCTGGACACCACAGTACGAATACATGAGAGACACATAAATATCACATTATATTGGAAGCCAACAGATTGGCAAACATATCTACATGCCTCCAGCTACCACCCCAACCATATCAAACAGTCCATTGTGTATAGCCAAGCCCTATGCTATAGTCACATCTGCTCCAGCTCTCAGACAGAAATACTCACTTTAAGAATCTGCAACAGGCATTTTGGCAGCTACTATATCCTCCTGATATGGTAAGAAAGATGATTGGAAAAGCCAGAATGATACCCAGAGACAACTGGCTACTAAGTGCACCTGCAACTCACATTTATTGGGAACACAAATACAAGCTCTGTATGTCAGAGAGGGTATACAGTCCAGTAAGATTGAGAGGGTAAGAGAATTGGATTCGCTTCTGGAAATGCTATGGGTTGAAATAGTGGGTCCAAAAGGAGGCTTAACAGTGGGAGTTTATCGCCCACCAGATCAAAAGGTAGAGGAGGATTATAAAACGATGAATGAATTAAAGATAGTGGCTAGATGAAATAACTGTGTCGTAATAGGTGACTTTTGATTGGGTCAATATGAGTTCTAGTCGGGAAAAAGAGATTGAGTTTTTAGACACTCTCAATGATCATCTTATGGAACAGATGGTCACAGATCCTACCAGGGGAGAGGTGATCCTGGATTTGGTCCTAAGTAATGCCCAAGAGCTGGTGAGAGATGTAAAAGTGATTGCACCACTTGGGAACAGTGACCATAATGTTATTGAGTTTAATATTTGTATAAATAGGGAGTTGCCCCAAAAGACTGACACAACCACTTTTAACTTTAAAAGGGGTAACTTCTCTGGTATGAGGGGACATGTGAGGAAGAAATTGAAAGGGAAAGTGGAAAAGGTCAAAACCATTGGGGAAGTTTGGAGACTATTTAAAAAGACAATCCTAGAAGCTCAGAAAAAATATATACCACAGGTTAGGAAAGGCACAAATAGGTATAGAAAAAAGCCTGCATGGTTAACAAATAAAGTAATGGAAGCTGTAAAAGGTAAGAAGGATTCCTTTAAGCAGTGGAAAGCTATCTCAGTGAGGTTGATAAAAAGGAACACAGGCTGTGGCAAATAAAATGCAAGTCTGTGATCAGGCAAGCAAAAAGTGAATATGAGGAGCATATCACAAAAAACATAAAGGCCAACAATAAAACTTTCTTCAAATACATTAGAAGTAGGAAACCAGCCAGGGAGGCAGTGGGGCCCTTGGATGACCAAGGGGTAAAAGGAGTAGTGAAGGATGATAGAGAAATGGCTGAGAAGCTGAATGCATTTTTTGCCTCTGTCTTCACTGTGGAAGAGGAGAAGTGCTTGCCCACTCCAGAAGCACCGATTTCGGGAGGGGGTTTGAAAGACCTAAATCAGATTGAGGTGACAAGAGAGGAAGTCCTCCGACTGATGGACAATTTAAAAACTAATAAATCACCAGGCCCGGATTGCATTCATACAATAGTTCTGAAAGAACTCAAATGTGAACTTGTGGATCTCCTTACAAAAATATGTAATCTTTCATTAAAATCTGCCTCCATTCCTGAGGACTGGAAGGTAGCTAATGTCACTCCCATCTTTAAAAAGGGCTCCAGGGGAGATCCGGGAAATTATAGGCCAGTCAGTCTGACGGCGATACTGGGTAAGTTGGTGGAAACTGTTACTAAGGAAACAATTAGTAGGCACATTGATGAGCAAAAACTATTGAGGCAGACTCAGCATGGGTTCTGTAAGGGAAGATCTCGTCTCACTAACCTGTTAGTGTTTTTTGAGAGAGTGAACAAACATGTGGACAAGGGGGACCCAATAGATGTTGTTTACCTTGACTTCCAGAAAGCTTTTGATAAAGTTCCTCATCAGAGGCTCCTAAGTAAGCTCAGGAGTCATGGGATAAAAGGACAAGTCCTCTTGTGGATCAAAATTGGCATATAAATGGGAGACAGAGAATGAGTATAAATGGGAAACTTTCTCAATGGAGGGTGGTAAGCAGTGGGGTGCCACAGGGATCAGTACTTGGTCCGATGCTTTTTAACTTGTTTATTAATGATTTGGAATTGGGAGTAAGCAGTGAAGTGGCTAAATTTGCAGATGACACAAAGTTGTTCAGGGTGGTGAAAACCAGGGAGGATTGTGAGGCACTCCAAAGGGATCTGTCGAGGATGGGTGAGTGGGCGTCAACGTGGCAAATGGGGTTCAATGTGGCCAAGTGCAAAGTGATGCACATTGGAGCCAAAAATCTTAAATATAAATACACATTGATGGGGTCTGAACTGTCAGAGACTGACCAAGAGAGAGATCTTGGAGTCGTAGTAGATAACTCAATGACAATGTCTAGACAGTGTGTAACTGTAATAAAGAAGGCCAACGCTATGCTGGGGATTATTAGGAAGGGAACTGAAAACAAATCAGCCAGTATCATAATGCCCCTGTATAAATCATTGGTGTGACCTCATTTGGAATACTGTGCACAATTCTGATCGCCACACCTCAAAAAGGATATTAAAGCATTGGAAAAAGTGCAGAGAATGGCAACTAGAATGATAAAAGGGTTGGAATACTTCCCCTATGAAGAAAGGTTGAGACACTTGGGGCTCTTTAGCTTGGAGAGGCGATGGCTGAGGGGTGACATGATCGAGGTTTATAAGATTATGCATGTGATAGAGCAGGTTGAGAAAGAAGTGCTTTTCTCCCTTTCTCACAATACAAGAACTTGTGGGCACTCCATGAAATTGCTGAGCAGTTGGGTTAGAACAGATAAAAGGAAATACTTCTTCACCCAAAGAGTGATTAACACATGGAATTCACTGCCACAGGAGGTGGTGGCAGCTACAAGCATGGACAGTTTCAAGAGGGAATTTGATAAACATGTGGAGCAGAAGTCCATCAGTGGCTATTAGCCACAAGGTATAGATAGGAACTCTCAGTCAGGGGCAGGTGATGCACTCTATTCTTGGTGCTGGGGGGGGCAGCAGTGGGAGGGCTTCTAAGTGTCCTGGCCCCACTGCTGGACCTCCTGATGGCACCTGATATTTTTGGCCACTGTGTGACAGAGTGTTGGACTAGATGGGCCATTGACCTGATTCAACATTTACTTCTCTTATGTTCTTATGTTCTTAAGCTGCTCTCACAGGGGAGAGTTCCCTCACTCCCTGTTCCATCCCCATTTACTATACTCTCACTGTGCTGCCGGAGCTTGCCTTTCATTTGCTCCATCATCCCTTCTTCATGATTGCCAAAGTCCTGGAAACCAGAGAGGGGTTCCGTCTGCCTCCTCCCACATTGCCCTCACCAGCCCAGTTGGGTGCTTTATCCAGACAGGGCTACAGCTGACCTTATCACCCAGCTGCACCCACGGTGATGGCCTTCTGATCAGACTCGGGCTATTGGTTTAACCCTTGCAGGGCTGCTGCCACTGTGTCCTCAGCCTGTCCTTTGCCTCCCTGCATCTCCCTGCTGGTCACAGTGACCCATTCTGTATCTAGCATTTGCTCTATTGTTTTATCAAGCCCACTATCAGACCCCAGTCCAGTTACACTCAGTAACTGTCACTTTGCAGTGATTTGTTTATTGGAGCAGATGCAAGATCCTAAAGTCCTAAAGTCACCATGTTAGAAGTGAAGTCTTTTGGCAGGTACAAATATTTTATAGAAAATCAAACAGGTCCCATCCAACCTCCAAGCATACATCACATCCACACGTTGCCTAATTGCCATGCCAACCAGGGGAGATATATGTTCTGGTAATCTAGAGTCTGAGATGGTACAAGAATGAGTTCAAGGCCACTTCTCCTGGGAAAGCAGAAAGGGCATGTCTAGTGGAAAACTTACATCTTCTAAAAGCAATGGTTTCACTCACTCCTGCACACACTCACACCCACCCTCAGGAATGCCCCCCCCAACCATTATGGCAACCGAAGTAAGCATAGCATAGCATGGTTTGACGTACTGCTCCCTTGAAGCCACACCTCACCCTCCTGGCTTGAGAGGGTTATGCTTATGAAAAGAGTGAATTAATTTTGCAGCTTTTATATGCTGAGATTGAACCCATTCATTATGGGAGGGGTCCAAGTCTCTCCACTTGACTGGATAGAAGAGACGCCCCCTGGTTCTGTCAGCATAGCATTTAAAATTCTGCTTGGCTTTTTCCAAAGTTTTTTGTAAGGTAGCCCACCCCTGAGTTATGGTAGACCTCCATGTGTGAGCATCTCCTGTTCCACCATCAGGGGTAGGTAGAGTAAGCAATGGGCTCCCCTTGTATCCATGGACTGCCTTGAAGGGAGACGTGCCTATAGAGCTGTATATTGAATTATTGTAGCTGTACTCTGCAAAAGGGAGCAACTCCACCCAATTGCCCTGTTGGTGATTAATGAAACATGTAAGGAACTGCTCCAAGATCTGATTTGTCCTTTCTGTTTGCCCATCAGTTTCAGGGTGATGACTGCTACTAAGTCCTTGTTCCACCCCCAATATTTTCAGTAGTTCCCACCAGAACTTGGCAACAAACTGGGTTCCCCTGTTGGAAATTATTTTGTGGGGTACCACATGGAGCCTGATGACATGCTGCATAAACACATGGGCTAGTTATTTTGCAGTAGGCACTTGTTTGCATGGAATGACATGAGCCTGCTTGGAAAATAAGTCCACAACCACCCATATTGCCGTTTTCCCCCGGCTGGGTGTGTGTGTGTAAATCGGTGATGAAATCCATAGATATCACAGCCCGCAGTCTGTCAGGGGTTGCAACAGCCCCAGGACCATCCCTGCTTGTCTTTTACTCATGAGGCAAGTCTGGCAAGAGGACACATATTTAGAAATGTCCCCATGCATCCGGGGCCACCAAAATTGCCTTTGTATGAGATTCAGAGTTTTAAAATATCCATAATGTCCCAAAAGTTTATTACCATGCCCCATGGTCAACACTTCCCCCTTCAAGGAGATAGGCACATTTTATTTTGATGGGACCAACATCCATCCTCCCTTTAAGTTCCATCCTTTTCAATCTTCTCTTTGTCTGTGTCAGAAAATGCGGCTTTAAATTTCTCTACCCAGGGCTGTGGATTGGGTGACCCCCCTTTTTACCTGGCTGCAAGTTACCACCACTCCCCCCCCGGGCGAGAGTGAACATAGTGTCTATGACCTCATCACATTGGCTTGTGTGCTGAGGAAGGCGTGACAAGGCATCAGCTCAGAAGTTGGACTTGCCAGGGAGGTTCTTAAGTGTGAAACAAAACTTTGAGAAGAACTCCACCCAACACAGTTGTTTGGCATTCAGGCAGTGGGGGGCTTGGAGGGCCTCTAAGTTTTTATGGTCTGTCTGCACTTCAAACGGTACCCAAGCCCTCTCCAGCCAGTGTCTCCACATCACCAGGGTGAGCTTAATTGCTGCAGCCACTTTGTCCCACACCGCCCAATTTCATTCCATGCTAGAAAACGTTCATGACACATAGGCAAGCAGGTGTATTTTCCCATCCTGCACCACCCGTAGGATGCCCCTCTGTGGGCCACATCTGAAACATCTACTTGGACAATGAACTGTTTAGTTTTGTCAGGGTGATGTGACACCAGTTCAGAGGTGAAAAGGCTTTCAATTTGTCAAAAGCTTGCTGGCACTCCAGGGACCAACCTACCCAGCTGCCCACTTTTTTGCACTCCTGGCCCTTCCCTTTGGTCTTTAATAAATCAGTCAAGGGCAAAGTCACTAGCACAAAGTTGGGGATGAAGGGGCAGTAGAAATTGGTGAACCCTAAGAAGGATTGTAACTGCCATCTTGGGGGGGGGCTTCCAGCCCACCATATCCTGGATTTTCTTAGGGTCCATCCCCAAACCCTTCCCAGAAATCCAATATCCTAAAAAGTCCATCTCCTCCTTATGGAACTCACATGTAGACAGTGTTGCATAGAGGTGGTTGCTATGAAGAGCCTTCAGCACTTCTTGCACCAATTTCACATGCAATTCCTTATCTCTTGAATAGATCAGCACATCATCCAGATAAACAACCACCGCTTTGAACAGGAATTTGTGCAGGACTTCATTAATCAAGTTCATAAACACCCCCAGAGATCCGGCTAATCTGAAGGGCATAACCAAATACTTGAACTGTCCCAACGGGGTGTTCAACCCAGTCTTGAACTTATCCCCCTCCCTAATGCACACCTGAAAGTAGGCATCCTGGAGGTCTACTTGGGATGCCTCAGCTAATAAGTCCTTGATTAATGGGAGGGCGTAAACATTAGACATGGACACTGCATTCAAGCCTCTGTAGTCCGTACACAGTATCAACCCCTCATCCTCCTTTTTCCTGAATGGCACTGGAGCCGTAAAGTGGGATGTGGCTGGTCAAATGAAGCCCCAACTTAAGTGCTTGTCAATGAACCACCACAGCTCCTCCTTCTCGGTTGGGCTCATAGCATACAACTTCCCTTTGGGTAATTCATGTCCTGGGAGGATCTCGATGGCACAGTTGCCTTACGGTGAGGAGGGAGCTCGTCCACTTCCTCTTCCTCAAACACTCTGGCTAGATCCCTATATTCCACAGGGATTAAATTCAGTTCTTCCCCCATCAAGCACACCTGCTCTGCAGCGAGGTGTGGCTCCTCCCCCCACTCTGGTCTCTAGAGGTGCTCTCGACACTGGGGGGGGGGTCTAAAAATGTAAGGGTGCCTGAGCTCTATTGAACAAAGGGATTGTGGGCTTGGAGCCATGCTTCCCAACACCATGGACAACCTAGCCATTGGATTTACTATGAAAGACCGCATTTCCCAATTTGACACCCACACTGGTAAATGTACTGTGCGGTACCAGCACGTCTCCTTCATGGGGTGCCATGTCGGTGGTGTGAAGAAGGATGTCCCATGCACACCAGTTTAGTGCATAGATATATACAATTTATTTACAATACTTACACAGTCTTTCACAGCTGAGAATTCGGTGTTCAAACCAACAAAGTGCTCAGCCAGGCAATCAGTTACCCCACAAGGGCAAACTCTGGTACCACAGATCAGATTATATAGTCCACAGAACCATTCACACTGGAGATGCAGAGTCACTGTGACATATCCAGAGCAGTCTGATGCAATCAGTTCATCATGTGACTCCAAGCTGTCACATAGATCATTTCAATCTTGTAGACTAGCTGTCATTTTACCGGCAATCCCTGTACACTTGCCGACACGCCTCCCAAGATGCAGTAGTCAAACACAGTTCCTGTTTGAGAAATTCAAACTTTGATACAGATAAACATTTTGTTCAGAAGTACAATGCTGCAAAGATACAAAACCTTGAGATATAGCTGTTTGCACATTCTGGTATCGAATGTTGATATGCTTGCTTCTTGTGCATATACCTTGGTTTCCTGTCAATTATCTAGCTGATGAACTATCACATAATATAGTTATAGGTAGATCACAGGATACATTCAGATCTTTAAGCAATTGATAGAACCATTCTAGTTGCACAATACAATCACTGAGTGCTGAGTATTCAGCCTCATAGGAACTTGTGGATACATATGTTTGCTTTATTGATTTCCACATAACCAGAGCACCATACATGTATACAGCATACCCAGAAGTAGACCTTCCATTGGGTCTTTCTCCACAACTGGCATCACTATAGGCTATGAGCTCTTGTTCCTTACTTACTTTCAACACTAGTTTGCTGTTTATAGTTCCTTTCAAATATCTAAGAACTCTTTTTGCAGCCACCCAATTCTTCTTGTATGGGCATACACTTTTCTGACATAACCAGCACACTGCTGTGCAAATGTCAGGGTGAGTCCAATAAGCAATATACAACAATGAACCTATTAAAGACTGATATAACTCCTTGTTGGGGAATATTTCACCATCAGGGTCTTTACAATAACTAGTGGTCATTGGGGTGTGCACGCTATGAGCTTCTGTCATACCATATTTCTCCAACAATTGCTGAATTTTGGACTCTTGACTCAGTTCAAAGTACCCACTGTCACTCTTGATGATATGTACACCTAAATAATTCTTAATGGGTCCCAGGTTCTTAATTTTGAATAATCCCTGGATTGTTTGAATAAACCAGTTTAACTGTTCTTCTGTGTGATACATGAAACAGATATCATCTACAAAGACTAGCAAATAACATGTTTTATCACAAACAGCAATGCTATATAGACAGGGATCTGCTATGCTTTGTTTAAACCCTTGTTCAGTTAAAGCTGTACTGAGACATTCTGCCCAAACATGTGAACTTTGTCTTAAACCATACAACACTATGTGGAGCTTTAACACTAAGTGTGAATCCTCACAACTAAATCCTGGAATTTGCTCCATATACAGCTCCTCTTTTATTTATGCATTTAGATATGCTGTGTCAAAGTCAAAATGGTTAACCAACATTCCTTCTAGTGAAGCTTTGGTTAATGTGGCTCTAATTGTTTCCACTCTCACCGTGGGAGAGAACGACTCATCGAAATTGTTCCCTTCTATTTGTGACAAACCCCTCACAACCAAACGAGCTTTGCACTGTACATCACCGTTAGGCTATTCCTTAAGTTTATACAGCCAACGGCATCCTAGTGCCTTTTTATCTGCTGGCAATTCAGTTAGCAAAAACACTTTATGTGAATCATAGAATGTTAGAGTTGGAAGGGACCTTGCAGGCCATCTAGTCCAACCCCTCCACTCTGCAGGAACACAGCCGAAACCCCTACATACCTACAACATACCCAAAAAATGGTTGTCCAGTCTCCTCTTGAAAACGTCCAGCGAAGGAGCATCCACCACCACCCGAAGCAGTCTGTTCCACTGCTCAACCACTCTTACAGTCAGGAAGTTTCTCCTGATATTAAGCCGGTAACGACTCCCTTGTAATTTCCACCCATTAGATCTAGTCTTGCAATCCGGAGCAAGAGAAAATAGATCCACTCCATCTTCTACATGACAGCCCTTCAAATACTTGAAGACTGCAATCTAAACCTGCAATCCCCTCTAAACCTTCTCTTTCCCAGGCTAAACATACCCAACTCCCTCAGCCTTTCCTCATAAGTTGGACTCCAACCCTCTCACCAACCTGGTCGCCCTCCTCTGGACCCGCTCGAGTTTGTCAACATCCTTCCGAAAATGTGGTGCCCAAAACTGGACACAGTACTCCAGGTGGGGCCTGACCATAGCAGAATACAGCGGAACTACTACCTCCTGTGATCTGGACACAATGCTTCTGCTAATGCATCCTAAGATTGCATTAGCTTTCTTCACAGCCGCATCACACTGCAGGCTCATGTTTAGCTTGTGATCAACCATAACACCTAGATCCCTTTCACATGTGCTGCTGTCAAGCCAAGTCCCTCCCATTCTATATCTGTGCCTTTGATTTTTTTGTACCTAAGTGTAGGACTTTGCACTTATCTCTATTGAAATTCATTTTATTTGTCTCAGCCCACTGTTCCAGCCTATCAAGATCCTTCTGAATCCTGACTCCGTCTTTTTCAGAATTAGCAATCCCACCCAGCTTCGTGTCATCTGCAAATTTGATAAGCATCCCCTCTATGTCTTCATCCAGGTCATTTATAAAAACATTGAATAACACTGGGCCTAGGACCGAGCCCTGTGCTACTCCACTCGAGACTTCCCTCCACGTAGACGCAGAGCCATTTACAAGCACTCGTTGGGTACGATTTTTCAACCAACCATGAATCCACCCAACGGTTGCGCCATCCAGCCCACACTTAACCAGCTTATCCTCAAGGATATCATGAGAAACTTTGTCAAATGCTTTACTGAAATCTAGATACACTATATCCACGGCATTGCCTGAGTAAACCATTTTAGTAACTCTGTCAAAAAAGGAGATAAGGTTAGTCTGGCATGACTTATTCTTCATAAACCCATGCTGGCTATTACCAATTAACTCATTTTGTTCAAGGTGTTCACAGACAGAGCGTTTAATAATCTGCTCCAGAATTTTCCCAGGTATTGATGTCAAACTGACAGGCCTATAATTTCCCGGGTCTGTCTTTTTCCCCTTCTTGAAGATTGGGACAACATTCGCTCTTCTCCAGTCTTCCGGCACAACACCCGTATTCCAGGACCTCTCAAAGATTATAGCCAGAGGCTCTGAAATAACATCTGCAATTTCTTTTAGCACCCTCGGATGCAAGCCATCTGGCCCTGGAGATTTGAAAGTATTTAAGGCAGCTAGATGTTCTCTATTCCCTTACTTATTCTGAACTGGCAGTTCCCCTTTCCTTCATATGCCCTGCATTCTCCAGTTTGTATACAGCTCACTTTATGGTTAAAGACCGACACAAAGTGAGAGTTGAGTAATTCCGCTTTGTCTTCATCCCTTGTTAAGGCTTGACCATCTTCCCCTAGCAATGAGCTTACTCCATCCCTGTTCCTCTTTTTGCTCTGAACATAGGCATAGAAATTTTTCTTGTTATTTTTTGCATCCCTTGCAAGCCTCAGCTCCATCCTTTCTGATACCATTCCTACAGATTTGTGCTTGTGTCTTGTATTCACCCTCAGTAATCTGACCCTCCTTCCATTTCCTGTACATTTCCCTTTTTAGTTTCAGCTCCTCAGAGAGTTCCTTGTTCAGCCACCTTGGCTTCATTACCCGTCTCCCACCTTTCTTTCTTACCGGAACAGTTTGAGATTGTGCCTTAAGCACTTCATTTTTCAGCATCACCCATCCTTCCTGTGCAGATTTTCCCTTCAGCATTTCCAGCCATGGGATCCTACCTATTAGATCTCTGAGTTTATTGAAATCAGCTTTCCTGAAGTCCAGGATATGAGTTCTGCTACGTCCTGGTTTCACAGTCTTCTCTATGTCAAATTCCAAGCTGACATGGTCACTATTCCCCAAGGAACCCACCACCTTCACTTCATCAACCAGTTCTTCCCTGTTAGTCAGAATTAAATCTAGGATAGCAGATCCTCTGGTTCCCACCTCCACCTTCTGAGGGATGAAGTTGGCCTCAAGGCTATTCAAGAATCTGCAGGATGTCCCATGTCTAGCAGAGTTAGATTCCCAGCAAATATCTGGATAGTTAAAATCTCCCATAACCACTACATCCTGTCTCTGTGAAAGTTTAGCAAGCTGCTGTACAAATGCATTATCCTGTTCCTCCGGTTGATTTGGAGGTCTGTAGTATACCCCCACAACAATATCCCCTTCTTTTCCCCCCTTTATCCTTACCCACACACTTTCAACAGGGCAACTCTCAAAATCCTGAATTTCAGTGCAAGCATATTCATTCTTGACATATAGTGCCACCCCACCCCCTTTTTGTTTATTCTGTTCCGTTTGAACAAGGTATATCCTTCAATCACTGTGCTCCATATATGAGAGTCATCCCACCAAGTCTCAGTGATACCTATCAGATCATACCTATTTTCCAATATTTGGAGTTCAAGTTCCTCCTGTATATTTCCCATACTCTGTGCATTAGTATAAAGACACCTCAGATTACAGACATCCCTTCCTACCGTAGGTCCCTTCAGATTTACCTGAAGATTACTGAACTCACCTCTCTCTCATTCATTTATTCTCTGGTCATTCCCCTTCCTGAACTTAGTGTTGGGGATGCCGCTTTTTCTTCCCACCCCCAATGTCTTTAGTTTAAAACCCTCCTGATCAGGTTCGCAAGTCTTCCAGCGAAGACATTCCTCCCATTCTTTGTCAGGTGCACCCCATCTGTTGCCAACAGTCCTTCGTGTCGGAGGTACATACCATGGTCCAGGAAGCCAAAGCTCTCTCGATGGCACCATCTACGTAACCAGCCATTCACTTCCAGTATCCTGTTCTCCCTTCCAGCTCCATGGCCCTCAACAGGTAAAATGGAGGAGAACACCACCTGAGCCCCCAGATCTTTCACCTTCTTGCCCAGAGCCTCATAGTCTTTGGAGATCCATTCAAGGTTTCTTCGAGCCGTATCGTCTGTTCCCATGTGGATCAGAAGGAGTGGGTAGGGATCAGAGGTCTTGATATTTAAGCTTTTCTTTATGTGACACTAAGTGTATTCTGTCTCCATGGCTTGCAGCCAAGCATTCTTTTCCTCCACACTGAGAGATAACACATCATTATAGTCTTTTGGCACCTTTACAAATACATGGTTAGCCGTCACACCATAACGTTCAGGAGGAACTCCTTTTGTTGACCTAGAAGATACCCTAGAAACTGGCACACTCTCTGGAGCTGGCTGTGCTGGAGACAGTACCTCCTGTTTCACTTCTGTTGTGCCACTAGTACCATTTGTCAGAAGTGGCAAGACTGGGGGAGGTAGCTCATTGGCATGTATCTTAAGCCAATTTGCGCCCTCACAAAAGTTAGTGGACCTGCTAAAGCTTAATAGATTGTTGGGGTTAGCAAAATGGTAGGCTTTCATTCCCATCTGATAGCCCCAAAAACATGAGCTTCTTTGCTCTCACCCTCCCTTTTCATCTTTGTCTAAGTGGGACATTTACCCAGGCCTTGGTTCCAAAAATTCTCAGATGACTCAAACTTGGATTCCTGCCATATAGCACCTTTTAAGGGATGTCATCAATGGTTCAAGTCCATATCCTATTGAGGATATAACAGGACATTTTAATCACTTCTGCCCAATATATTACAGGCAGATCAGCATCTGTTAACATTTAAGCTTTTCTTTATGTTCTCCTTTATGCTCTGCAATACCATTCTCCTGAGGAGAGGCTACATTTGCAACTCTGTATTTTATACTTTGAGTTTTGAGCCAATGGGCCAACTCATCTGACATGAATTCTCTGCCCATGTCTGCCATATAGCACCTTGTAAGGGATGCCATCAATTGCTCGAATCCATATCCTATTGAGGCCAGGGCCAGCCCCAGCTTATTTTGAACCCTAGGCGAGGATCCCTTCTGGTGTCGTCCCCCCGCCCCCCGGCGCCCACCAATTTTAAAAAATAAATGCATTTTAGGAAGAATTAAAAAAACACAAATTTTGAAATTGCTCACACAGTTCTGACTTCTTCACAAGCTACCCTCTAAATCAGTGGTTCTCAACCTTCCTAATGCTGCGACCCTTTAATAAAGTTCCTCATGTTGTGGTGACCCCCAACCATAAAATTATTTTCATTGCCACTTCTCCATGGTCATGTGGCTGGCATGACTAAACACCGAGGTGCATGGAACACTGCTGCCTTCCCACCAAAGTGGTACCTATTTATCTACTTGCAATTTCTTGCTTTCAAACTGCTAGGCTGGCAGGAGCTGGGGCTAGAGATGGGAGCCTACCCAGTGACATGGCACTAGGGTCTCAAACTGCTAAGCTACCCAATGCGACCCCTAGCATCTGGGCCACCCAGATTCAAGTCCCTACCCTGCCATGGAAACTTGCTGGGTGACCTTGGGCCAGTCACACGCTCTCAGCCAAACCTACCTCACAGATTTATTATAAATTGGAGGCAAGAACAATGTAAGCTGCCTTTGGTCATCATTGGGGAGGAAAGGAGGATATAAAATGGTGCCAACAAACAAATAGTAAGGCATACCTATCTGAAAACTGCACAAAAAGAAAGTGGAAACTGCACGAAAAGAAAACAGATCTGCAGGATTCTCCGTTCACAAGCTTTCCTAGTATGAGCCAACTTCGTTTCACCCAGCACTCCTTACACTGTTTCTCCCTCAGGGTAGAGCACTGTGGAACAATCTGGGCTTTGGGGGCTCTTGCTCCTGTCTTATGGAACAGCCTTCTGGAGACTGCATGCCAACTTAAAGAGCAACAAATATCATTCCAGCATAATTTTTCGGGAGTTGGTGCTCACTTCATCAGTTGCGTTGGAGTGTATATCCCAAGCAGCCTAACACATATCTCTAAAACCTATTTACTTCTATAAAGCTTCTTAGAGTGTTTTCTCCCCTAGCAATGCTCTTCTGTCTTGCTACAACTCCTTGTTGTATTTATGTTTTAGCTCAGGAAGGATGGTTCCAGAGCAAACTAGTTTATGCAGCAGACAAATCACTTGCTCACAACTTTAATGCCAGTAACTCACAAAGTGGAATTTGCAGCTTAGAGGGAACATTGGTGACAAGCCTCATCAAGCCCTACCAAAAACCGGTGGGAGGAGGAGGGGGAAAAAGAATTCCAACCACACAAACAAGTTTCCAACCACACAAGCAACTTTCTCTGGAGTTAAGGTCGCCTTGCCTTGCCTTCCCCTCCCAAGATCCTCCAATGCCAGCTGCAAATTAGGAGAGACCAGGACTCTCTTCCTGCCTGCAAGGCTGTGAAGGAGGAGGAGGCGGTGACAAAAGGGGAGAAACAGAAACCTGATCTCAACAATGACTTAGTAAACAGGAGGCAGAGAAGCTGTGCCAATCAAACTCGATCAGAGACATTGCAGCCCGATCCTGCCAGCGGGCCAACTCCCCGCCCTTTCCACGCTGCCTTGCTAAATGGGAGAAAAGGGCTGGGCTTTATGGAAGGAGCTTTCCAAACAAGCCCACAACCGAAGCAGGCAGGACTCCGAGGGGAGTCTGGGGCACACACCCTCTGATCCTGGGCTTCCCTTCTTGTCCTGCCCAGAGGAAGAATGAACGAACGAAGGAACACACACACACACACACACACACACCCCTTCCCGACAGCATCAGCCGCAGCAGACCATCAAGGGCTGCTGAGCCAGGCTGTGGAGGAGAAGGAGGACACCCAGGGCCTCCCCCACACCCCACCCCACCTTCACACACACATGGCAGTCTACCTCCCCAACAGCGCTGGCCGGAGCAGACTATGGAGGGCTGCTGAACTGGACTGTGGAGGAGAAGGAGGGCACCAAGGGCCTTTCCACCACCACCACCCGCCAGGCCACTGGCATCTCACCCACATACCTGATCAAGCCCATGCCAGCCCCACCATCTTACCTGCCTTCTTGCTGATAGAGGTGGTGATTGAAAGAGGCGGCAGCATGTGCTGCTTCCTGCTCCTGTGGCCGGCTGAGGGCAGGCAGCCGCGGGACTCAAGTACACTGGATGGAATTTCAACGGGGTGGGGGGGATGGATAGGGCACTCCAGGGAAGGGAGGGAGGGCTTCCTAGCACCCCTCTCTGCGCCACTGGCCCAGTCGGGCTGGGCCCCACCACCACACCCTTCCCTTCCAGGCCGAGAGTGGCCCGCCAAGAGGGCCCCCATTCCACCCCCCGGCCTCGGCCCCCTGCACCTTCCGCGGAGGAGGAGGATATCCTGGGGGGGAGCCGACCTCTTTCTGCAATCCAAAGAGAGCAGCCGGATCTGGAGGATCAACACGAGGCCTCTCCTCTCCCCCTCCTCCAATTTTGCAAGGCCAGCAGGGCGTTTTTGGCTGCGGGCGCTCCGAGAGGGGAGGAGAGGGTGCTCCACAGGGTGCGAGGGAGGCGGGAAAGCAGAACATGAAATCCTGGTGCAGCAGCCCTGTCTGGGACGGGGAGGTGGGGGGGCTTTTTGCGGGGAGGGTGGGGGGCAATTTGGCGCCCCTGCGGGCCTGGTGCCCTAGGCGAGCGCCTAGCTCACCTAGTGGGCAAGCCGGCCCTGATTGAGGCTATAACAGGATGTTCTAATTGCTTCTGCCCAATATATTACAGGCAGATCAGCATCTGATAACATTTACGCTCTGCTTTACACTCTGCAATACCATTCTTCTGTGGAGAGGCTACATTTGCAACTCTGTGTTTTATACCTTGAGTTTTGAGCCAATGGGTCAACTCATCCAACATGAATTCTCCACCCATGTCTGACTGCAATGAACATATTTCATGCCCTGTTTTTGCATACTTTTAGCCCATGTTTTAATTGTAGCACAAACCTGTGATTTTTTCTTTAGAGGATATATCCATGTAAAGCGAGAAGAGTCATCCATCAATATTAGCACAAATTGTCTCCCAGATATACTATTGGGAAATGGTCCCATTATATCAGCATGTACCAGAGCTAAATGTTTTTCAGTCACCCTTTCATTCATTCTCGCCACTGGATGCATTTTTGACTTATACTGTTTACAAATATTGCAGTCTAGATAAGTTTTACATTCCATCACTTTCTCTTTGCCCAGCAGAGCTAGAGTCTTGTTGATGGTAGCAAAACTAGCATGCCCTAGACACCTATGTAACAGGTGTATGCATCTGTCATGGGGACTTTTGTTCATGACAGACTGTGCCTTTACAACCTCACTGTGTATTACATATACATTATTTTTCAGTTTACCTACTGCTAATATTTTTTTACCTTTGAGTATGTTACACCATTTGTTCTCAAATACAACTCTGAAACCAGCCTTATCTAAGGCATATATACTAAACAAGTTACTTTCCAGAGTAGGCACACAAAGTACATTATCAAAGCTGCAGTTGAGGGCTGGAAAGAACACATTTCCTTGGCACTCCACTGCTGCTGAGCGCCCGTTTGCCAGACTCATGTGATCAAAAGTAGAAGGTTGCGCCTCCTGCAGCAACCTCCTGTCCCGAGCAAATATTTGAGAAGCATCTGAATCAATAATCCACACTTCCTGGGTGGAAGGTTTGTTTGCCACTACCAAAGTAGCTTGCTGCTTTGATGTAGGTTGAGGCTTTTTTCTGCCTCCATTCTTCCGTGTCGCTGTACATTGATATTTCAAATGTTTTGTAGATCCACAGATATAACAGCGTTCTACTCTCAAAGCAACTGGTGGTTTCTTGCAGGTTGCGTCATCCTTGGAACAGCTGCCAGCTTCCATTGCACTCTCTGGCTTGGCACGATTCCCGGTCTGGTCAGCTGCCAACTCTCTGCAGAGATAACGAGCTTCTTCTTCTAACAGCTGCCCAGTCACCAATGTTCCCTCTAAGCTGTGCAGTCTTGTGAGCAAAAATTCTACTTTGTGAGCTACTGGCATTAAAGTCAAGAGCAAGCAATTTGGCTACTGTATAAATTAGTTTGCTCTGGAGCCATCCTTGCTGAGCTAAGACAAAAATGTGTGAGCTGGAGGCAAAAAATTTGTGAGCTAGCTCGCACTAGCTCAGCTTAGAGTAAACACTGTCAGTCACATAACTTAGAGTGAGCTTATCAGCTTCCAAAGCCTCCAGAGCAGTAATCAGAGCATCCGATTTCTCTGACAGGGAACTCAAAATGATACAGACTTGGTCCTGGTCAGGAATTTCCTTGCCTCTCTGTGCCAACAACTGGAAATAGGTCACCAGTGAATTTAAACTATTTCTCACCAACTGTTCCGGTTGCATTATTGTTCTGTAAAGATGTCTCGTTAGGGATATTAATGACCCAGCCATCTGTTGAACATATACAGCCTTGAGGCCATCCCATGCAGCTTTCACACTGTCCTTGCCTGACACATGAATTAATTGGTCGTCGGCAATGCTGAGTATGACAGTTGCCAGAGCCTTTTGGTCCTTGGCAGAGTCCTCAGTGGTTGGAGATTGTGGGGGAGAGGCCACACAAGTCCACAAAGACTCCCTCTTCAGATAATGCTCCATACATAGTGACCATACTGAATAATTATCAGAGTTGAGATTATCAACCAGTAAGGCAGTTGCTGCCTTCGCCAAGTTGTACTCACACTCCGGCATGACCTGGTCCACTCACCTCATCTGACTTCTCATGGACAGATGAAGATAGACTGCCTTCACCACTGGACTGTGTCTCCAACTCCTCTGCATCACTGGCTGTATCAGCAGACATCTACCCAGCTGCAGATTTGGGATCTCACCTCGTTCAACTTCTGGTAGAGACTCCATGGTTTAGCGCAGTATTCACTCTGGGCACATATTCCTGTTGGTGGTGTAAAGAAGGATGTCCCGTGCACACCAGTTTAGTGTAGAGATATATACAATTTATTTACAATATTTACACAGTCTTTCACAGCTGAGCATTCGGTGTTCAAACCAAAAAAGTGCTCCACCAGGCAATCAGTTACCACACAAGGGCACACTCTGGTACCACAGATCAGATTATATAGTCCACAGAACCAATCACAGTGGACATGCAGAGTCACTGTGACATATCCAGAGCAGTCTGATGCAACCAGTTCATCATGTGATTCCAAGTTGTCACATAGATCATTTCAATCTTGTAGACTAGCTGTCATCTTGCTGGCAATCTCTGTACACATGCCGACACGCCATCCATCTGGGAGAATACTATGGGTTCTTTCAGGTTATGCACCTTAGCCCCCAGTCCTGTGACGATTGCAAGGCTAATCAAGTCTATCAAGGCCCACACTCTAATGTGGGTACCCATTACAATCAGGTAGAACAATGGGGAGATATGTCTCACACTGGAACAAAAAAAGATGTGGCTCAAAACCACATTCAAAGACCCTGCGCCAATGCTGTACTGATTGCAGAGTCACCCCTGAACAGCCATAAATCTATGTGGACAGTACTATAAAACTGAAAGATCAAACAAAGTGAAAGCGGCATGCAGTTTGGATGCTGTCATAAAATCCAGCAATCAAAGTGAAAGTGGCATGCAATGTAGAGGGGAATTTCTATTCCAATGTGGGTTTGGTAGAACAGTGGAGCAAATGCTAGATGCAGAATGGGCCAATGTGATTGAGATCCAGTGTGGTATAGTGGTTAGAATGTTAGACAAGGATCTGGAAGACCTCAGATCAAATCCCCACTCTGTCAGGGAAGCTAACTGGGTGGTCTTGGACCATTCATACACACTCAGCCTGACCTGCCTCAAACAGTTGTTGTAAGGATAAAAAGAAGGAGAGAACTATGAAACGGAGAAAAGTGAAGTATTAATAAAATACATTAACTTACTGGATAAGGACCTAAGGGAAGGTGGGGCTGGGCAGTTGCTGCTGCAGAAGCTTTGGGGTAAAAGAGGACCAATGCACACATACACCTTTCCCAACTGCAGCTTCCCCCACCCTACAGACAACTGATTCTCCCCAGCCTCCCTCCCCGTCCCACAAAGGAACTCTCCTCCTCCCACCTAAACTTATAGCCCTGCTTCTTAACTCCTACCTATCTTGCTGGAGGACTCAAGAATGGAGGGCAGGGCAGGCATTGCTACACAACCTGATTGAGGCACTTGGGAGGCTGGCTGCTCCTGCAACACATGCACACATGAAACTAGGAAAGGTGGAAGCAAGAGCCCTCCCCCCCACTCTTTTCTGTTTAATAGAGAGGAAGGAAGGTGGAGGAGCCCTTCCTCCTGCATTTCTCTGCATCAGCCTCATGAGGGGATGGAGGAGGAGCCACTCTTCTCGGCTTCTGCCAAAGGAGGGTGGAGGGAGGCAGTTCTCTGCTTCTGCTGATAGACTCATTAGTAGCCTTTGTCCCCAGCAGGTAACAACTTTGCAGCCTTCTGCTGCCATCTATGAATGTGGCTCCCATGCCTTTAAAAGCTTTGTAGCTGCCAGCTAGAACCTTTGACTGAACTTGGTAGCTGAACAGTAGCCAATGGATTGTCTGCAGAAATGGAGCAATATGCTGATCCCACTTAGTGCCCAACAGTAGTTCTGCATAACAACTGTAGTTTTCCTTATTGTTTTTAAGGTCCTACCCACCTAGTTCTTGTTTGTTTGGTTATTAAAGTGCTAATGAGTTTCAAAGGATGATATCCCAGGTGCCTCCTAGTGGTGTCTCAAAGAAAGAATCTGTGATATTGCTGAGATGGCTACTGGAGCTGTTGCAGTTAGCCTTTCTAGGCCTAAGACATAGTATGTGCAAATAAATCTGTTGAGGTCCTTCACAAGCAGCTGAGATCAATTCCTTTGAGAACCCGGATGATCATCCTGAAGTTTGATTATAACAATTATGTTTCAAGCATACACAAATGTAAACATGCTGGCTATGATTCTGTACATAGTTAACATGCTCAAGTCCTCTTAAATTCAGTGGGAGTTGAGCAGCCTAACTGCGCAGGATTTTAATCTTTGTATTTATGCAGATATACCAGCAAGGACATGTTTGTGCATATTTAAAAAACCTCCCAATCCCAAATCGTCCTATATATAGTAATTTAATAGAATGGCACAGAGGATCTTGACTTGTGTAAATGACTAATATGAGGCATAGCTGAATCTTATTGAAAAATTATAAAAATGAAAATTTGAATACAGTATAATAAATTTGATTCTAAAAGGTTTAACTGAAATCAAACATTAGTTACATTAATTTAAACAACCTTATATATAAAGTACAGCTGTGACCCATTAAGAAAAGTTTTATGACATAGATTTTAAAGGGAAATTACTTAAGATAGTATAGCTGAAAAAATAATGGTTTATTCTTGTTGTTGTATGCTCCTTATGAGCAGGTAAGCATACTGAATAATATAAGTTATGTTGATGCAGTAAAAGAAATACAAAAGTTAGAGAAACATTTTAAAAAAGTGAATAGGAACATCACTCCAGTTAACTACATATTGTAGTAGGATAGGTAGGTATCTTAATATGTAGAAGCACATTGGATTGTTAGATTTATCTTATTGCCTAAGGATAGCTTATAGTTAAATACAGATTTTCATTATATAAGATTGCAATGATAATTTTATTGACAAGGGCAAAACGTTTTAAAAATAATAATGTTGTTATGGTGAAATAGATGATTGACACATGGAAAATTTGTAACACTTTTTATTTTTTCTTTGTTTTGAAACCTAATAAAATTGTTTATAATAAAAAAGTAACTTTATTAAAAATTGCATTTATTGGCATATCAAGGATTTGCTTTATCAATAGACCTGAAGGCTGGTTTACAATTTCAGTGAACAAGAAAAAGGGACTGTGATGCAAAATAGCATCCACAAGCCTTTCTACCAGTCCTGTCAATGACCATCAAAGTCAAAAAGTCCACTGACAGTTATGGTCATGCTGTATGGAGCGCCAATGAATGCTATTATTCAGCTTCACTAATATTTGCTGGTTTGTTGCCAGCATCCCTGCTGGGGTGTAAAACACCCATCTGGCTAAGCTCCGCTGATGGAGATCACTTATTAAACCATTCTGGTTCAGCTCCAGAGACCCATCAAAATATGTTCGTAGGCAGCCAGCATAAAGATTTGTCTTACCAGATATCTCTTAAAAATAAAGAACTTTTCAGTTGACTGAAAAGCAGCAATGCTTGAATTGCATGGGTCCCATGGTATGGTCAGAGGGCACACTGAAGTTAAGGATGTCTGGGTATTTTGTATGCTTAGATGGGAGATCTACAAAGAACCATAAGACTTACATGATGGAAGAAAAGCAGCACATATATCAAATAAATAAATAAAACAGCACATCCAAGGTCACTCACCTCATTACTGTCATTTCAGTTCCTATATGGCTTGGGACCAGGGTGCCTAGGTGCTGTATTCCATTCCATATCAACTTTCTCAGCCATGAAGAACATATGATGGACCCTATTCTTGGTGCTTAGATACTAAAATGTGGTTGGTATCCAGAAGAAGCACTAGTAGCTCTTGTGATAAGTAGAGGTACTCCAGTTGTAAATGTTTTCCCTTAAGACCTTTACGAAGTAGGCTTTTGCATCTGGGTTTTGGAAAATAAGTTGGCTTTCTGCTATTATATGTATATTTTAGAAAAGTGCTAAATGACTTTTTATTCTAATGTAATGTTTGTATGGGGTTTTTTATTATTTTAATCACCATGTAGGTCCAACAAGTAGAACAGTGAGCTATCCATGTATTAATAATTATAAGTATTATTACACATCTATTCATTCATAATTTAATAGTCTGTTATAACTCATATATATACAAGCAGGGGACCCACAATGACTTGCAGGAGGAATCTGATCCCCCATTTATTTATTTATTCTTTCGGCTTATATACCACCCTAACCTCAGAGGGTCTCTGGGCGGTTTACATAGCGGTTCTAAGCAACCGAATTTTAACCTAACTAGGGCCACATAGTCTACAGGGTGGTGACTGCCTACCAGCACCCCAGGCTAGTTGTCATCCGGCTTCCTTTCCACGGCTTCAGATATTGGCGTCCTGGTGCCCTTTTTCTGGAGCCGATCTTCCGGGCAGCTTCCTCCGGCAGGTCTTGTCCTGGTGCGTGGCTTCTGTGTTGGCTGCAGTTCTGGCTATTGTCCATAGGTGGCTCCACCGCGCTGCACCACACATCACCATGCTCTCCAGGCCTCCACTTCTCTGGGCTCTGCCTTCCAACGTTGCTCAACTGGTCGCCAGGAACTGCTCGCCGCCATCACCGCCGCTGCTGCCGCCGCCGAAACCTCCACGTCACAAGGAGGAGGGGGTGCCCCTTGCCACCTAGGGCAGGTACCCACTTTATCTACTTGCATTTATGATGCTTTCAAACTGCTGGGTGGACAGGAGCTGGGACATGGGCCAGGAGCTCACTCCGGCCGTGGTGAGTTTCGAACAGCCGTAATGGCTGTTCATTGATGTTATTTCATCTTCCCTTCCCTGAAAGGCTCCATAGCCTCACCCTTTTGTTGCTTCCTTCTCTCCTTCTCACCCACCTAGTACTTGGGAAATTCCTGGGGACTCGGTGTGGTGCCTGTGGAGGGGAAAATCTGGGGATGGATTTCACCTAGAATCTATGGTATACCATACATAGTTTGCTCTCTGAAGCTGCCATTTTTCTCTATAAAAACTGATATATGTAGTCTGGAGATCAGTTGCAGTTACTGGAGATTGACAACCCTGTTCCCATCCCATAACCTACCATTATCTTCCCCTCATCTTCACCTTCCCCCTCCCCCCAGCAGCATATTCCTGGGCAAAGTCTGACCCAGCCGTGCAGTACCAGACTGGACTGGCTTGGGCCCAGTTGCACAGTGCCAGTTGGCCCAGGCCCAGTTGTGTGAGTGGTGAGTTTCCTGTGGTCAATGCAGAGCCTATCCCCAGTCAGTCATACTTCATCAGGGAACATAACAGAGGAGGGCAGCAGGACCTTTCCTGGCCTATTTTAGCCTTCATGTCCACCCCAGCTCCCATTGGTTAAACAGAGACTTAGAAGACTCAGCAGTATTATTACTGAGGAGAGCCAGTTTGGTGTAGTCACTACACTGTAGTGGTTAGGAGCATGGGCTCTAATCTGGGAGAACTGGGTTTGATTCCCCATTCCTCCACATGCAGCTGCTGGTGTGACCTTGAGTCAGTCACAGTTCTCTCAGAGCTATTCTGTAAACAGCAAATCTTGAAAGAGCTCTCTCAGCCCCACCTATCTCACAGGTAGGGTTCCCAAGTACTTACTGTGTGCCGGTGGGGGAAACATGCTTCCCGGCCAGACCATTCCTCCCTGTAACACACCATGCCATCCCCAAGAAGTGACGCCAGGTGACGCTTTGGCAATGGGGCTGAAAACTCAATGGTACCATTGAGTTTCCAGCCACATTGCCAGAGCATCACCTAGTGTCACTTCCTGGTGACAGCATCATGCAGCGCGTCTTTCCTTCCCCTGGGATGGTCCTGCCAGGACATATCCATCCCCCACCGGCACACGGTAAGTATTTGGGAAGCCTACTCACATGGTGTGTGTTGTGGGGAGGGAAAGGGATTGTAAACCACTCTGAGACTCCTTCAGGTAGTGAAGGGTGAGGTATAAATCCAATCTCTTTTTCTTCTAGTTGCCTAGCAACCTACAAAATAGTGAGTGACAGTTCAGTGGGCATTCTTTTTTTAAAGTGACAGAAAATCTTTTTATTATTTGGAAGAGCTTTAATTCCTTTTTTTGTTTTTAATTTTAGGTTTCAAAAATTTCTGCAATCCAAAAACTTGCATTGGGTTTGTAGAGACATCCACCTATCCATCCCTACCTCCATTTTGTAAATCTATTAATCATATCCTGTATGGTGCACTTTGGAATAAAACATAATGACATCTATACATTAAAAATATTAATGCATCCACTAATGTAAAACAGCTAATTGATTATTGCTGAGTTTCTGATCCTAAATACTAAGTGAATAACTATTTGAGGGTCCTGTCTATTTAGTTATTTCCTTGGCACTGATCATTTCATAGAGTGCTTTATAAGTCAAATATAAGAGAAACCCTGCTGAAATGAACCAATAATCCATTCAATCTAGCATTTTGTTTCACTTCGCAACCCACAAATACCCCTGGATGGTCTCCAAGCAAGGCGTAGAAGCCAGTCTGTCCATAATGCTATCCCCCAGTATATTCAGAGGATTATTACCACTGAACATGAAAGTTCACATTGTTCCCTTCCTTCATATGGGCCAAGTGAAGTTGGATAGCTTGTCCATTTGCTCATCTAACTCTTCTGGTAAGATAGAAATTTAAATCTGAGTGTCCCAGGTCCTTATGACATTACTCTTGGCCCCACCTGTTTATCTGCCTCTCTCTCCCTCTCTTATGATACAAATGAGGAGGCGGATAAAGTAGGAAGAGGGATCAAACAGGACAGGAAAGCTCCACCAGTAAGATCTACAATAGCTTATTTTCCATATCAGGAAGGGATGTGATGTCAGACATTAACTAATCAAAAAGACCCATTCTTTAATACAATGATTATAATCTAAATTTCCACTAAGGATGCAGTCATATTATTAATAAATGAAAGTAAGTTCAGCTGTACTCAATTGACTTGGGAATTGGGTAGAATTGGTTTACAAAACATATTATGGCTCTGATCCAACTATCCATGCACTTCACCATGGAGGTCATGCATGCAGAGACCTTGCAAAAATGGTAATTGCAACAATCAGGTGTTTGGAGAGAAAGGGGACTGAAATCCACCTTCTGAATATTGCTGCTTTGTGAAAGAGCTTCAGCTGCTGGATCAAGGAGGAAACCACAAGCATTGTACCCCTTTGTTTTAAAACATCATAAATGTATGACCCAACTAGAGCAGAAAAATTATGCAAAGACAATACTAAGAAACAGAATCTTGGTGCCCAAATCACACAACATCATCAAGCCTTTTAAAGAGTAATATTTGCTATAAACTGAAATGTACCAGCAAGTACATCTGATGAATTAAGAGAAGAGAGCTCCCCCACCGGCTGGCAAATCAGCTTCTGATAAAGAGAAGAATCCCTATTGTGCAAAGTTATAGGAAATATGTTTTTTTTTAAACTCATATAAAAATGTAAATTGAAACACATTTTCTATGTTAGAGATTGAATTCAGCAGAATGAAAAATGTAGCCAAAGACTACATAGGCTATAATTTAAGAATTAGGAAGTTTTATTATAGGTATTGTACATAAAGTGAGTAGATAGTCCTGTGTAATTACAGCCCCGATGAAATGTACATGGAAACCATGGAAGATTCCTTCACTGATTTTCTCCCCGCACCCATAAAAACACATGCCTATTCTCTTTTTTAGGACTGGTGTTTGAAGAAAGAATTTAATTTTGTGATAGTGCCTTCTGTTTGATTTCTTCTGAACTTTAAAACTTAGGGCCAATCTAGGGACCAACCTAGGGATGCTACCTCCATTTTAAAGCCTAACTCAGGCAATTTATAAAAGTTACAAGAGCTTGATTGTGATTGGGCCCACAGCATGGCAGGGCTTATTTATTTAGACTTTTAAGCTGCCCTCCCCTGAAAGATTGGGCTCAGGGTGGGGTACAACATGATAAAATTCCAATATGATTAATGATCCACAGCTAAACATTTCCAGAATTAAAATATTAAAATACCTAAACAAAAAACAAAAACAAACCACAGTGCAATCCATTCAATGGCAAAAGTTTATAGAAGATGCCACAGCCTCATAGAGGAGGGAGGCTGGAGAAGATGGAAAGGGTGGGGGGAGAGTGCTAGACTGTGTTATAGCTTCACTGTCCTCATCCAAATGCCTGCCAGAGCATCTCTGGCTTACATGCCTTGCAGAAAGCTAACAAATCCCACAGTATGGATGTGATCTAGCAGAGAGTTCCACCATGTAGGGGCCAGGACAGGTTGAGGACAGCTGAATCTCTCTCAGGCCAGGGACCACCAGGAGCTTCTTATCTCCTTTTGAAGGTCTACTAGAAGAGGCGGTCCCGAAGGTACTTGGGTCCCAGCTCATTAAGGGCCTTAGAGGTCAGAACCAAAACCTTGAACCTGATTTGGTGCTCCACCAGAAGCCAGTGCTAGTAAGGACCTACACAGCCACATTCTGGATCATTTTGAGCTTCTGGGTCAGTCTCAAAGGTAGACACACAGAGTGAGTTACAGTAGTCTATTCTGGAGGTGACTGTTCCATGGATTACCATGGCTAGGTCAGTGAGACAGGTAGGGAGCTAATTGCTTGACCTGACAAAGCCAGAAAAACACCAGTCCTGCAACTTCTGTGACCTGGCCTGGAATACACACAGAGTAAGGCAACAGAGCTAGGCCACAGAGCAAGGCAACAGAGCTTGATTACAGTCAAGAGTCCAGTCCAGAGATCAAATACTGGTTTAGCAGCAGTCAGAGTTCATGGATTGTTCAGGAAAGCAGAGTCAAGGCAGTCCAAGGTCATTGATCAGAAAGGTTCAGGTAGGTCCAAAAAGCAGAGTCGAGGGTCAGTCCAAAGATTACAAGAGTCCAGCAGAGTCTGGAGTTGTGGTTGCAAAGTTCACAGGGTTGTGACAAGTTGCTTCCACAATCTGCAGGTCTGATTTATATAGGCATTCCTTAACAAATCTGATTTACAGCCATCTGCTTGGAGCTGCTCCTGCACTTACTCAGAACTGCTATCATTAAGCAGCTGGCGCCAAACCAAGAGGCAAACACTCTCTGTGTTCTTAATTCTTGTCGGAGCCTTTCCCTTCACTGTTCAATTAACAAAGGGGAGCCTGGTGGGCTACTTTCCTGCCGCTGTGTTTCATTAGCTACTTCAGAGCTGTGTTGGGGTGGGTCAAGGTCAACTGCCGGCAATGAATCCTGAGGCTCCTGTATCTCTAGTTCACTAACTTTAGCTGGTTCAGAGCTGGCTGCATATGACTCCTCATCTCCTGAGTAGTCTTCAGCCACACTGGACTCAGGCTGGTCAAGCTGGCCCACAACATGGGCCTCCATTAACAGGGAGGCATCCAGTGTCACACCCAAGCTGTTAACTATTGGTGCCAATGTTAAGGGCATACCATCAAGGGCTGGGAGTTGGCATCCCAATTCTGTGTCCCTCTCACCCAGCCACAGAACCTTCATTGTACCAGATTCAGCCTCAGCTACCTCTGTTTTAACCACTATGGCCTCCAAACCCATGGCCAGATTTGCAGGAGTGGTATTGCAGGAGTCAGCCACCCATAACAACTGTACTTTTAACAACTGAACTGTGGCAAGGCCCACTCCCCTCTGGACTACCATCAGCAGCCTGTGCCAGCCTGTATAAATGGTCTGATAAGCTGTTTACCAACTCTGACTATGCTCTTTTGTGACAATTCCATGACGGCCTACTGGGATTTCTATGTAATATCATACTACCTTTAAATACTTGCTACTAATGTGATTATGATTATTTATGATTATGTTAACTGCTTATGATCATCTATGATATTTATCATTTATATTTTTAATATATTTTAACTTTTAATGTAAGCCACCCGGAGTCTTCCTTGGTGGGGAGGGTAGGATACAAATTGAATTAAATAAACAAACAGATATAGCTGGGTGTCATCAGTGTGCTGGTGACAGCCTAGCCCAAAACTCCATGCCAGTTGAGCGAGGGGGCTCATGCAGATAAATAAAATTGGGGAGAGGATTGCCCCCTGTGGGACTCTGCATACTAGTGGGTGCCTGGTAGACAATCTCTCTCCCAGCATCACCCCCTGTCCTTGACCATTGAGAAATGAGGTAAGCCACTGTAATGCTACCCCATAGACTCCATTGTTGGCAAGGCAGTGGGTCAGAAGATTACAGTCAACTGTGTCAAACAATGCTGTAAGATCAAGCAATACTAGCAGTGTCAACCCACCTTGATCCAGCTGTCTGCAGAGATCATCTGTGAGGACGAGCAGCACCATCTCCATCCTATGGCCAGGGTGAAAGCCTGACTGAAATGGATCCAAAGCTGACATGTCATCCAGGAATTTCTGGAGCTGTTCTGCCACTGCTTTCTCAATTACCTTATGTAGAAATGAAAGATTTGAGACTGGGTGGTAATTGGACAGATTCATAAGATCTAAAGTGTCTGCTCAGGAGACACATGGAATAGGCAGTATGGCAAACAGCCTACCCCACCCAGCCTTTTTTGTCCACAAAGGGGCACTGGATGGAAGGCAGGTTATGAAGAAACTTTTCCTGCCTCCATGTGCATGCTCAGGAGTCCATTCCCCCCACACACACACCATGCTGATCGCATATTAAAGAACTTCTTCCAACCCAACTTGTGCCAGCTGTGGTATAATGGTTAAGAGCAGCAGACTCTGAACTGGTGAACCAGATTTGATTCCCCTTTCTTCCACATGAAGCATGCTGGGTGATAGTTACAGTTCTCTCAGAACTCTCTCAGCCACACCTACTTCATAGAGTGTCTGTTATGGGAAGAGGAAGGGAAGGAGATTGTAAGCTGCTCTGAGACTCCTTTGAGCAATGAAGGGCAGGGTATGAACCCAATTCTTCTTCTTTTACTGAAGGCATCTGAACTTCCCCCCAAAGTCAAAATATGAGTACCATTTAGTTAAATAAAAATATATTATTATTTCAAAACCAGCAGAACCTAAAATTTCAGCAGTGTATCTTGATGGATGGCAGAGCACAAAGCAGCTTGCTTAGGCAGCCCAAAAAGTGACAGTGAGCTCAAGTGACATTGTGTTCCAGTAACTGACCCCAATGCTACCATCAATATATCATCAATATATCTAATTTTCAAGATGGCAAAATGGATGGTTAATTCCAGGGACCAGAGCCATTAATGGAAAAGACAAATCTTTCAACAAACCTGAGAAGATATCCAGGTTTGCAGAAAAATTTAAAATCTAAAATAAGTAAATAAACAAATATAAATAAAAATTGGAGGGGTTAAAATGCCCATTTAATAGAAGCAGTGCCTGTAGCTTAAAGAAACCAGTGCCACCAATGGCTGTTTGGTGTAGTGGTTAAGTGCACGGACTCTAATCTGGGAGAACCGGGTTTGATTCCCCACTCCTCCACTTGCAGCTCCTGGATGACCTTGGGCAAGCCATAGTTCTGTCAGAGCTGTTCTTGAAAGAGCAGCTCTTTTTTTTTTTTGTAAAACTCTCTTAAAAAAGAGAGAATTTTATTCTTTTTATAAGAAAAGGGAAGGGTAGACAGATGGAGAAAGAAAAAGGTGGAGTGAAATTTTTTTCTGTTAGTGAGAGTTAGTTTAGGTTAATAACCAATACCAAGATTTGGCATCCATCATGGTTAGAAGATCTTCTTTTTAACTAAAGCAAAGTCCAAAATCACTCTTTTAATGCAGTTAGTAAAGTCCATTGGGGTTAGTAATTAAACAGCTCCTTCCAGATGTAACACGAACAGTCCTCAAAGTATCTTCTTCTTAATTTTCTTCCAGTTATGGATTAAGTCCATTTTAACTTTGAAGTCTTCCGTTCCATCACCTTCCCCTGGGCTGCTGTCTTCTGCACTTATCCCAATTTTGAATGCTGCATCCTTCTTCCTGCTGGCGTGTCTCTTCAGGAGTTTCTGTGTTTTGAAGATGAAATCCTTCTTCTTTCTTTTCTTTTTTTTCTTAAACTTCTGGCCTTCAAGCTTCCAGGGCTCCACAAACTCAGCAGATGAAATTAGATCTCCCGTTTGTCGCCTGCTATGCTCGACATCCCCTTCTACTGGCAGAGTATTTCTTTTTATAAAGGCGGAATAGGCTTTGGGAGCCTTATCCACCTCTTCTTTTAACTTTATCGCTTCACTGCCAGTTAGGGGTGCCAAGACATTTGTCAAGGTAAATCCGAGATCTTCTTTCTCCTCTTCTTTAGCGCCCTGGAAACCTGGAATCAAATTCGATTTCTGTTCAATCTCCTTCATCTTTCTAGTTGTTTCCAATATCTGTTTCTGTCGACTGATGAGAACACTTTCCATTTTAAACAAAGTTTGGTTGATCTTCTGCAATTGTTCCAGCAGGGGGCACAGCATCTCCTTTTTCTGTTGATTGACAGCAAGCTCTTGGGGGGGCTATCTGGACCGGAAGTCCCTCCTCTCTTCTCTTCCGGTGTCTGCAGGGCTTTTTCCATTATCGACATTTTGTTTTTTTGTTTACTTTTAAAAAGTTCGTGCCGCATCCCCCAGGAAGCTAAGATGAACACATTCTTCCATGCAGCCCCAACGGTACTTTCACCAACACTTTGTTTTCTTTCTGCCCCCTTCGCGCTCCCTTTGAATAGCTTGCTTCTCGAGGGGGTGGGGACTCCTCCCTCCTCCCAACGCTTATACGCATGCAGGGGGGCTCCGATTTACGCTTCAAAATAGATCTTCAACTCACGATTCGATGCCACTACTTCTTTTTATGTTGAACCATAGCGCTGTTTTCACTCCTGGAATTCGGTGGCGCCGCTAAGTCCCATTACGGGCACGCCGCAGCGGGGCCGATTGGGGCGGGGAGAAAGCCTCAATTTCCCGGCTGTCTGCCGGCAAAGAGGCTACTCCCCAAGCGCCCCCGGTTCGGAGCCTTTACCTAAGGCTCACTAGGGTCTTTCGCATATGCGAAGACCCCCCCTAACTGCGCGTGGGCTAACCGCCTCCGGGAGCGTCCCGAGAAGCGGCCGCCATTCGCGACGCCGGAAACCGAAACCTGAAAGAGCAGCTCTTGAAAGAGTTCTCTCAGCCCCACCTACCTCACAGGGCATCTGTTGTGGGGAGGGGAAAGGAAAGGAGTTTGTAAGCAGCTCTGAGATTTCAAGTGAAGAGTGGGGTATAAATCCAATCTCTTCTCTTCCTGTTGCTAGCCAAATGTCACAATTTTGCCAGCATTCCAGGCTTGGCTTCTGTTAGTCAAAGGAAGGGAAGGGAACAGAGCCCTTTCCAGGGTTGTTTTGGCCTTTGAGCGAGGACTCATTGGGGCCAGGTCCGGCAGCAACCACTGGGTAACTTGCTACCACACAGCTTGTATGACTCACTGAGGCCCAGCTGTTCATCAGCAGACACCTCAGGAAAGCCACAGCCACCCCACAAAAGCCAGGAGATCCAGGTTCATATCTCTACTCTGTTATGAAAGCTCCCCCAGCCCTGCATACTGTGGCCCCCACCTTGCTCACAAAAAGATCCATTAAAGGGTCCATGACTGCCCCTCTCCTTCTCTCCTGCTAGATTTAAAGGGCTCTCCAGCTGGTCGACAGGCCACGTGATCCCCACCAATTAGCTGAAGCTGGCAGGAGGGGAAGGAGAAGGGTGGCCATTTAGGTGGTTGCTCTTGGGGATGGGGCTTGCAGTGTCCCCCCCCATCTCCCTTCCATAGTGAGGAGGGGACCTGGCAACTCTATGCTCAAGACTGAGATCTAGGAAACAAGGTGCTTCAGCTGGAGCAAACAGTGTACAGAAGGTAAAATTAGGCCTTTCAGGGAGGTGGAGATATGGGCCCCTCCTAAGGTTGCCAGCTCCAGACTGGAAATTCCTGGAGATTTGGGATGGAGCCTGGGGAGGGTGGGGTATGTGGGGTAGGGAATTCAATGAGGTGTAATGTCATAGGGTCTACCCAACAAATCATCTATTTTCTCCAGGTAAACTGATCTCTGTTGCCAGCTGTAATTCCAGGAGATTATCAGGCCCCACCTGAAGGCTAGCAACTGTAGCCTTTTCCCTTCAGGAGCAGGCTGCTGGGCCCTGTTACAGTGGTAAGTACTGCAACAGGGCTGAGGTGGTCCAGGGCTTTGAGAGGCTTGAGAGGATGGTAGAAGACAGACCTCTGGTTCAGCAGCAGGCTCTGGAATGGAACGTTCAGGGTCTGAGTCCAAATTAGAAGGCAGGGCTATTCTAGGGTGAGCAGGATGACTCAGAGACTTGGGGCTCCTCTTGCCAGTCAAAGGAGGCTCCTGGAGATCTCTCACCTGCATTGTTCTGTGGTGGTGTTAGCTGTCCTTCTGCCTCCTCCTCTGAGTCTTGGGTCCCTCTGCCTGATGATGACTCCTTATTCTGGTAGTATATAGCTCAGCCAGAGTTTTCCCAGGGGAAAGGCTGCCAGGGGAGAGAAGGAAGGAATGTTGACTATTGGGGGGTCATATAAAGGTAGGTTGGCTAGTGGCTTGGAAGGAGAGAAGGAAGCAGGAAAAGGGGAGAGGCTATGGAGGTTTTCAGGAAAGGGAACAAGGAAATTGTGGTGGAAGGGAAAATGGATCCCCCTAAAATATATTTCTTCCACACATCTGTTTGTATGACCATTGTCATTGTGGCCCACTGTTGTATTTTGATCATGGAAGAGCACCGAGGGAGACAATGGTGGAATATAGGTCTCACTGAACCACTTTTTTTTTCTAATTATGTTCCATGGGATCCTGATTCCTCACAAGTTTATCAGGTGTTTGTCAATAAAAGTTCAACAATCACAGGTAAATGTCCCTAAGATTAAAGGTAGCATCTTCTCCTGCACTGTTTAGCTTCAGGGGAGTGCTAAGGTGTCCTAAAACAACAAAGAGGACCAATAGGCCTGGCTGTTTCCAACATGAAGCATGTAGATCCTAAGACATTCCTCAGAAACCAGTGAAAACACATATTTTCCATAACTGATTTGCAAAGTAGATGTGCTCTCTGAAGGCAGAATATTTGAAAACCACTGCACAAGTCATACCACAGAAGCAGTTCAGTACGTGCATGACTAAGACAAAACAGGTCCCCTGGAGACAGAAAGGAGTTCAGATTTGCATAGAAAGATGCCAGACATTGAGGAGTTAACATAAAATCCTGGCCATGAATGTTTCCTGAAGTACTATTACCATTCTTGAGTCTGGACCCATTTATTTTAAACCCAAGTTCAAACTGGTTTTAAGGACAAGAAGCATGAGAGTCCCCCCTCCCCCAAGTACTAACTGCTTTTGTGCATCATCAAATGCATCCCTAAAGTGGACTGAATGGAATCGTATGCAGCACAGTTGGTTTCCATTCAAGCATTTTGTGCTCAGGTTATTTTTCTTTAAGGCACTCTCTAAGTAAAAGATCGTTGTTCCTCAGAGCACAGAATATTTCTTGTTTTCCAAAGGGTCCTTGTATTTAATGGCCTCCAAAGTATTCTTCATCTGTTTGCAGATACAGCTAAGCACTATCCTCACCCATTGATCCAGGAAATTAGAGCGCAAGAAGGACAGGTTTCATCTTAGTGTTCCTACCCTACTACAATAAATGTTTATAAAAAGAACTCTCAAGAGTGTGTGGGCCAGCATGAATTCCCTTTGTGTGGGCACAGGCTGGACTGTGCTGTGTCCTTTCCTGATACTTGTTAGGTGAAGTGCTCTATCTTTTACTGACATGAAACCAAATTTAAGTTGGATTCCCTGTGACATTTCTGTCTAACTTATTATTTCCCTCAGAGTATAATATTAGAGGGCCCCAGGCACTACCGAGCAACTCCTGAAGCTTCTTGTTATCACACTGTGCTATCTGGGCTTACATTTGTCATAGTTCAGTTAACAAGAGCAGCTCCCACCACTGCTTTGCAACCAGTCCTGCACTGCATTAGAGAGAACAGCCCAGAGTGTTTCATTTTAGACCTTAAGCTTTCCTTTGCCTGTACCTTTTCCAACTGCTCAGCCCCTCCGTTTCTCCTTGAATCTGTCCTCTACCATCTCTTTCTGCTGTTGCTACAGGTGACATTTCTGACTCTATAGCTCCCAGCTATCCCTCAACTACAAAGGTACCCGAAGCAGCTTCCAAAAATACCAGCTCCCTGGAGTTGAAAATGGGTCTCACACCTGTATAATAAATGAATTCATGATTCTCAATCCTCCAATGACATTAATGGTAGCGCAAGGAGCAAAGAAGCAAGTTAATGTTAATTTCTGCAGGTAATGCGTGAAAGGAGATAGGGGGAGCTTGAAAGGTCAACATCTGCCACTGTGCAGGAGAGTTGCAAAATTTGATTGTCCGGTAAATGTCAACACCATAGTCAAAAATCTACATGCCATCCTTCCCATTTAATCTTACTTTGCAGCCTATTTCCAAGGCAGCGATCATGCAGCATATTTCAAAAAACCCTTGAGTTCTAAAATGGGATTGTATGATTGCATTACCATGGCAATAAGGCACCTGTAAATTACAATCTTGTCATTTAATCAGCATAAATGTAGGTAGTACAACGCCTGTGATTTTTATATCAATTTTCAGGGAATGTTGAAGAGCCCTTAATGATTATATACCATAAAGAACTGCATTTCCAACTGTTGCCATGGCATTATGCGCTCCTCTTTTGAAAGACAGTGACTGGAATGTAGAGCAGATAATGAATCTAATTGATTGTCCTCTGCACCTTGCAGAGATGCTTTATTTTGTCTTCCCTTTGTGAAGGCTTTTGTTTTACAACAGATTGGATTCAGGAATATATTGTGTAGAAGCAGGCGGCAATGGCTTTAGCAGAGAGGAAGGCAAATCTGTTTTTCAAAAGGAACAAACACAATGACCAGCTTGAAACCACCCATATTGAGACTTTCTTCCTGGACCACATAGTAGATAATAACAGCTATTGGGAAACAAACCGCTGTTCTGTTGAGATACTGAAATCTTCTGTGCTAAAAAATAAAATAAAATCTGATGATGAAATGTATTTCTCTTCCTGCTCTGGATTTCTCAAATATCTAAATATGAATACCTGGAGTTGCTTTGCACTGAGTCAGATCACTGATCCATCTAGCTTAATATTGTCTATTTCGAGTACCTGTTTATCTTTTCATAAATCCTACATTGATATATGGGCTGTCTCTTAAAAAAAAGCATAGAATTTCATAACTTCATAGTGTCCAGAAAAGCTATAATACTGGACATAACTTCATAGATTTCCAGGGTTGTAAAAGACAAAAGGATGTCTAATCTATAGTACGAGTAACCCCAGAAAGAGTGAAGCGGCTGGGCCAAAGCCGAAAGGACGCTCAGTTGTGGATGTGTCTGACGGTGAAAGGAAAGTTCGATGCTGCAAAGAACAATACTGCATAGGAACCTGGAATGTAAGATCTATGAATCAAGGTAAGCTTGACGTGGTCAAAAATGAGATGGCAAGAATGAACATTGACATCTTGGGAATCAGTGAACTAAAGTGGACAGGAATGGGCGAATTTAACTCCGAAGACCATTATATCTACTACTGTGGCCAGGAATCCCGTAGAAAAAATGGTGTGGCCTTTATAGTCAACAAGAGAGTGAGAAAGGCAGTATTGGGATACAATCTCAAAAATGACAGAATGATCTCGGTCCGAATCCAAGGCAAACCATTCAATATCACAGTAATCCAAGTCTATGCCCCAACCACTGCTGCAGAAGAGGCTGAAGTGGACCAGTTCTACGAAGACCTACAACAGCTCGTAGAACTAACACCAAAAAATGATGTCCTCATCATCATAGGAGACTGGAATGCTAAAGTAGGAAATCAAAAGGTAACCGGAATAACAGACAAATTTGGCCTTGGAGAACAAAATGAAGCAGGGCAAAGGCTAACAGAGTTTTGTCAAGAGAACACGCTGGTCATAGCAAACACCCTTTTCCAACAACCTAAGAGGCGTCTCTACACATGGACATCACCAGATGGGCAACACCGAAATCAGATTGACTATATAATTTGCAGTCAAAGATGGAGAAGCTCTATCCAGTCAGTAAAAACAAGACCTGGAGCTGACTGTGGCTCAGATCATGAGCTACTCATTGCAAAATTCAGAATTAAATTGAAGAAAGTTGGGAAGACCACAAGGCCATTCAGATTTGACCTAGATCACATCCCCGATGAATATACAGTAGAGGTGAAGAATAGGTTTAAGGGTCTAGATTTGATAGACAGAGTGCCTGAAGAACTATGGACAGAGGTCCGTGACATTGTAAAGGAGGCAGCACTCACCACCATCCCAAAGAAAAAGAAATGCAAAAAAGCAAAGTGGCTGTCTGATGAGGCTTTACACATAGCAGAGGAAAGAAGGAAAGCTAAAGGCAATGGGGATAAGGAAAGATTTGCCCAATTTAATGCAGATTTCCAGAGAACAGCAAGGAGAGATAAGGAGGCTTTCCTGAATGAACAATGCAGAGTAATAGAGGAAAACAATAGATTGGGAAGGACTAGAGATCTCTTCAAGAAAATTGGAGAAATCAAGGGAACATTCCATGCAAAGCTGGCCATGATAAAGGACAAAAACGGTAGGGACCTAACAGAAGCAGAAGAGATTAGGAAAAGATGGCAAGAATACACAGAAGAACTATACAAGAAGGACCTCGATGTCCTTGACAACCACGATGGTATAATCACTGACCTCGAGCCAGACATCCTGGAAAGCGAAGTTAAATGGGCCTTAGAAAGCATTACTAACAACAAAGCTAGTGGAGGTGATGGTATCCCAGCTGAGTTATTCAAAGTCTTAAAAGAAGATGCTGTTAAAGTGCTGCACTCAATTTGCCAACAAATTTGGAAAACACAACAGTGGCCACAGGATTGGAAAAGGTCAGTTTACATTCCAATCCCAAAGAAGGGCAACGTCAAAGAATGTTCAAACTATCGCACAATTGCACTCATTTCACACGCTAGCAAGGTCATGCTCAAAATCCTACAAGCTAGGCTCCAACAGTACATGGATAGAGAACTGCCAGAAGTACAAGCCGGGTTTCGAAGAGGTAGAGGAACTAGAGATCAAATTGCCAACATTCGCTGGATTATGGAGAAAGCAAGAGAGTACCAGAAAAACATCTACTTCTGCTTCATTGACTATGCTAAAGCCTTTGATTGTGTGGATCACAATAAATTATGGCAGGTTCTTAAAGAGATGGGAGTACCAGACCACCTCACCTGTCTCCTGAGAAACCTGTATAAGGGTCAAGAAGCAACAGTTAGAACCGGATATGGAACAACTGATTGGTTTAGCATAGGAAAAGGAGTACGACAAGGATGTATATTGTCACCTTGCTTATTTAATTTATATGCAGAGTACATCATGCGAAATGCTGGCCTGGATGAATCACAAGCTGGAGTTAAGATTGCTGGGGAAAAGATCAATAACCTCAGATATGCAGACGATACCACTCTGATGGCAGAAAGTGAAGAGGACCTAAAGAGCCTCTTGCTCAGGGTGAAAGAGGAGAGTGCAAAAGTGGGCTTGAAGCTCAACATCAAAAAAACTAAGATCATGGCATCTGGCCCCATCACTCCTTGGCAAATAGAAGGGGAAGTCGTAGAAGTAGTGACAGACTTCACGTTCCTAGGATCCCAGATCACTGCAGATGGTGACTGCAGCCATGAAATTAAAAGACGCCTGCTCCTTGGGAGGAAAGCAATGGCAAACCTAAACAGCATGATAAAAAGCAGAGACATCACCTTGCCAACAAAAGTCCGCATGGTCAAAGCAATGGTATTCCCCGTAGTAATGTATGGCTGCGAGAGTTGGACTATAAGGAAGGCTGAGCGCCGAAGAATAGATTCTTTTGAACTATGGTGCTGGAGAAGACTCTTGAGAGTCCCTTGGACTGCAAGGAGATCAAATCAGTCAATCCTAAAAGAAATCAACCCTGACTGTTCCCTTGAAGGCCAGATCCTGAAGCTGAAGCTCAAATACTTTGGCCACCAAATGAGAAGGGAGCATTCACTGGAGAAGACCCTGATGCTGGGAAAGATTGAAGGTCAAAGAAGAAGGGGACGGCAAAGGATGAGATGGTTAGACAGTGTCATCGATGCAACGAGCATGAAATTGAGCAGACTTCAGCGGACAGCGGAAGACAGGAGGGCCTGGCGTAATCTGGTCCATGGGGTCGCGAAGAGTCGGACTCGACTGTGCGACTGAACAACAACAAAAATCTATGTTTCTGATCCATCAAAAACAAGGGCCAGGAGAAGGTACATGGCTCAGTGTTACAGCATCTGCTTTGTATACACGATGTACCAAGTTTAATCCCCATAATTAAGAGGACCAACCTGGAAAGCTGCTGCCAGGCAGAGCAGGCAACAGTGACTTGGATAAACTGATGGTCTGATTCAATTTAAGATAGCTTCATGCGTTCGTCTCCCCAAAAGCCTTTTCCTCTGCATACTCAAAAAATTATATTCAATCCAGATTGTAATGCTACAAACACAGAGACATTGTATGTTAAAAAGGTTCCAGCAGTGATAATAGCTGAAGACTATCCAATGAAGTGAAATTAGTCACAAGATGCAAGGTGAGGAACAATTCGTAGACATTAGCCCAACTGTCCTGTTGGAAAGGGTTGTGGGGGAGGTCAGCAATTCTATTATGATCATTATGCAGGCCCGGAGTACAAGAAAAACTCATTGATCAATCATCCCTAGAGCACAGCATTTGAATGTAACGATAGGTGTTGCATTCACTGACATACAAGAGAAAGGGGAAACAAGAAACCATTGTTTTATTGGCCAAGTGGCTTACAACTGTGGCATCAGGAAAAAAAAAAAATCAGAAGATTTTTAATCCAGTAGAGCTGGTAGCTCACACAGCTCTTCCAAGAAAAGTGCTGCAGAATTGTACACTGGCACTGCAATCCAATGCAGAGTTGCTCCACTATAAGCCAGTTGAAATCAATGAGCTAAGACTGGAGTAACTGAGCACAGGATTGCACTGTTAGTGACTAGAATGCAATGCTTCAGTACTGTGAACAGCAACTTCATAAGTGTTTCAGATTTGGTACTCTAGTCCTTCTCTTTTGTACACAATCCACGCTTCTGCTCAACTAAACACTGCCTTATTTATGAGCAGTCACAGTTTTTCTACCCTTTTATTCCTTTTTATATCCACAATACTGAGGCAGAGCTACATTTACATAACTAGCCAGCAAGGTTCCTGGAAGAACAGAAAATTGAACTTGGATCTCTCACCTACAACATTTTACTGGCAACACCACACTGAACTCTGTACTGCATTTATGAACGTGGGCATTTGAGTAAAGATGATATAGCTCTTTACTCTCCCATCTATTTGTGGTCCCTGTATTTACTGAGAATGCCAGCATCTTAGCTTGCTACTCTTGCTTATTCTTCTGACTGGGCTAGAAAGGATCTTTGTGAGAGCTCTTAAAGAGCCACCATCAGGCAGTGCTGGGCTAGATGATTTGTTTCAGTAAGAGGCAGTTTCCTTTATACATTTGCTAAGAATAGTGGTTATTAAAAGAGAAGAGTTCCTTACTAGTACACACTATTAGTATGCACTCATCAAGCGGGAATCAGGTGGGGAAAACATGGGGAAGTGCCATAAGGTGCTGGCACAACATCATTTCCAGGGAAAACTTGGAAAGGTCACCACACCTCTCAAGGAAGTGTTGGAAATTCTACAGTAGGACCATATGGTAAGATCATAGAGTTTCCCATGATTCCTAAAGTGGTCTGGTGTCACTTCTGGGTTTTCCTAGGAAGTGATATGATGCTGTTGCCCTATGGTTATTTTTTCCCTCCCAACAGCCACATGAGCAGCAGCAGAGAATAGGAGCTAGGGACAGGAGATTCTCCCAGCCCAAAAGCAAAAGGGTAAGTCTGGTATGCAGAATTTATTTTATTGGATGGAATATTTCCCATTTTCCCTGTTTCCCTATTTCCTTATATTCTCCATTTCCCTGTTTTCCAGTTAATAAGATTCCAGATTCCTTGTTAACACTACCACTTTGTGAGGGTGGACAATTAGGGTTGCCAACCTCCAGATGGGGCTTGGAAATCTCCCCAGATTACAGTTGATCTCCAGACTATGGAGATCAGTTCCACTGGAGAAAATACCTCCTTTTGAGGGTGGATTCTATGACATTATACCATACTGACGGTCTCACATTCCCACACCCTGCCACTGCCAGGCTCAACCCCCAAAATGTCCAGGAATTTTGCAACACAGAATGGGCAATCCTATGGAGAATGCACTGTTGTAAGAGGAGCAGATTCTATCAGTCATACTAATTCAAGGGGGCAAATGAAGTGAAGAGGGGAAAGGGACAGTGGAACACTTACAGCACAATCCTAAACATTTCTAAGCCCCATAACTTTGTTTAGGATTTCACTGCTACTTGGAGAAGATCACTGGAGGATATCCTGTCCAGTGACCTTCAAAACCTGGAGCGCTACAGGAGCTTATATTAGCATAGCTGGAGAAATAAATCTGTCCCACACGTGAAGAGAGGCCTTCTGCTGAGTTTACTGCCACAACAGGATTGCAAAAGACAATAGTTAACTATAGGCCTTCCAGTAGAAAAGAGCCCTTCAGAATGTGTAACTTACAGGCAGAAAGGAACAAAAGAAGAGAGGCGGGGCTTCGGCGCTTTAACAATGGCAGCAGCTTCTCAGAGCTCCGAGAGACGTGTGCCATGAATCAGTGGATAGGAGGAGACGCGTTCGTCCGTGCTTCCCAAGGAGCCCTTGTTGATGGGCTCCTAGCCAGGGGGCTTCTAGGAGAGTCCTTCCCCCGGCACACAGCTGGCAAAGGGGGGCTACTCCCTGCCCTGAAGGTCCTGCCATGATTCCCAGAATTGGATTCAAAGCGATCGCCCAGTCAAGCATTTGGAAGTGCGCCGATTTAAATCTGCATAGCAAGATCCCAGGGAGACCTGATGGATCGTCTTGAAGATTGATGAGTGAGTTTTTAAAGTTGAAACGAGACATCAAATTCTTTAATGCAAAGTCTCCCCAGTACAAAAGGGAGGGGGAGGGGATGCCCTACCCCCCCAAGAGATTTAAAGAAGTGCAACTATGGCGGGGGAGACTGAGCAAATAGAGAAAATGGACTACAACAGAGAGCTTTCCAGAATTTTATAAGCGTTTTAACAGACCTTCAGGACTCTGGCATTCTACTGGCAAATGTAAACACCCCTCAAAGATGGCGATGATGGCATAGGAGAAAGCAGGACCCATTCTTTCTTCAGGAAGAGGTTGATCAGCTGACTGATCATGTGACCTAGCTGGACTAGTTCATGTGGCTCTGCAAGAATCATAGACTCTTCCTGATTGGTCAGGTGGAAGCCATATGCCCTCTGCTGGTCTTCAGGATGCATTGAAGGGATACTATCATGCAATGTGGCTAGAATTTTAAAACGGACACTTTTACTAACCAAGAAGCGGTGAAACAAAAGAAGCAAGGAGTCTTTTGATTCCAGACAAGCATGTTACAGCTGGAAAAAAGGACATAATGCACTAGCCAACAGCAACAACAACAACAACAGCAGCATTGAGATACATAGAGGAAGGAAGACAAGAAGTCTGATTACAAAGAAGATGAAATGAACTTAATGGTTTAATAATTGTCAAAGAGATAGGGTTCCAAATTAAAAATATCTGAGGGGGGTGGCAAGCACATAAAGAGGGGCCATGGTCTCCTGAAGTCTGTGATTATGATATAATGATGGAAATATTCTTTGTTGGGCCAGATAAGCTGATATTGATTCAGAAACTGTTACCATTGAATACTTTTCATCCTAGAAAAGTTGTGTAAGAGTAATAAGCAAATTTATAAGCATTGTATAACTTCCATCACTTGGGCTTTTAGTTAGGTTTTCTTTTCTTTCTCCTATAGTTTGTAGAAATTCCCATACCTATATCTTTGTTGTAGTTTATACAAAATGCAAATAAAAAAAAATCCCCTACAGGGGGCCAAAAAAAAAGGGAACAAAAGAAGAAAACCATTCAACAAGATTTGAACAATAAGGGTATGCATAACATAATATCTGAATGGAAGATATACATGGAAATCGCTGTTTTGGGTAATTACCATTTTTAAATGGAACTATATTAGGAATCCAGGATTCTTAGTAAAACAAAACTACTCTCCCCAAAGAAATCCATGTTTTTGAATTCAAGTGTGGCTAACAGGGTACAATGTATGCATGTGTTCTTCTTTGATTCTACTAGTTTCTTGAGCAATAGCATTTCTCCTTTCCAATTCGCTCCTTCAAAGGGAAGGGCACAGGGCACTTCCATCCAATCAGATTTGGAGACAAGTCACAGAGAGCCACAGTTGTCTTTCCCTCCCTCTTTTGTGTGTGTGTGGGGGGATGAGAAGCCCTTTTGTTTATCTGTGGCTGGGTAAATAGAGAACCAGGGCAGGATGTACTGAAACAAATGACAAGAATGCCCTTCAAGAACAATGGGAGATACCCAAAGGCCTATTGGATATTATGGGAATCAGGAATGCCAGTTGACTTGCATGGGCTCCACTGAAATACATTAAATTAAACAAAAGTTGCAACAAAAATGTGAAATAGATTTAGAGAGACCTGCTTTAGGCCTGGAATGGCAGCCCCCAGAGTAGAATGACGGGCCTTGAAGATAGCAAAAGTTTCTGTCATTCCAGTTCCAGAACACTTCTACTACTCCTAGGTACCATTATTCCATTCTATAACCTGTCATTCCAGTCCCAGGGACCAACATTTCACTCTAGGGGCTGCCATTTCAGTCCCAAATCAGTTTATCTGAGCCAAGGGACTGTCATTCCTCTCTGGGCCCTGTCATTCCAGTCCCAGAGCACTGCTTCTAGTCCCAGGGAGGACTGTGTTATGTGTACATCTGGTGGTATTATATTTATAAAATATTGCTCTAGCTCCTCATGTACATTCCCCACTGAAAATAATGGTCCCAAACAGAAGACCATTTGGTCATTGGGATGTTAGGGTGTCAGTTGCTTCTGCCATTGGATGAAAAAAAATCTGGTGTAGAACCAGCTCATCTGATGTATGCTTGGTGAGGTGAACTGGTCCAATTGAAGGAGGCCAAAGTGGGACATTATCATTTGGAAGAAATCTCTCTTCAGGGACCATTCCTCCTCCTGAATGATTCACCTGCTGAGGCTATCCACCTTGAGATTCATTGATCTTTTTATGTGCTCTGCTTCGACCGATGTTAGATTCTTTTCTGCCCACACTATTATCTTGATTACTTCCTTGTGGAGCATTGAAGATTTTGACCCTCCTTGTTTGTTTAGGTAGGTATTGGTCAACATGTTGTCTGTCCTGATTAAGATGTGTTGGCCAATTATTCATGCATGAAAGTGGAGTAGGGCTAGGTAGATTATCTGAAGTTCCAGGAGCTTGATGGGGAGACTCATCTCTCTGTTGGACCATCAACCTTGTACTGGGGAATCTTCTAGAATTGCTCCCCACTCTTGCAGACTGGCATCCATGAATTTTTGGTTCAAGGTCAGAATATAGTACATCTTTCCCTGTAACAGACTGTGAGTCTGTGTCCATCGCACAAGACTGTTCTTTACTGTCAATTGAACTTGGATGGAAAGGTCTTTTTTATGATTTTAATTTGGAAGAGTCTTAGGAGTTTCTGTAAAGGCCTTCAGTGAAATCAACCCCATTGGAGAGTGTTGATGCTGGAAATAAGAAGGCCCATTAGTTTCATGAGTGTCATTAGAGATGATAACCTGCTCTTGATAACCACTAGTGACATTTCTTTCAGCTTCTTTGCCTTCGTTTCAGTTAGAAAGAGGCAATCACATGCTGTATTCAATATGACACCCAGATGTTCTAATCTCTGTGTGGGTTCTACAGAACTTTTCTGTCTGTTGATCATGAACCCATAATGCTGTGGACCTTGGATGGCTGTGTCTACATCTTGTCGCGATTTGGTCACAGAACTTGACCTGATTAACAGATCGTCTATGTTAGGGTAAATGTGAATCCCTTGCTATCTTAGTTTCATGACTAGATTGATTAAGATCCTCATGAAGACCCTTGATGCCATGGAATGACCAAATGAAAGAGTTTGTTGGGATCTCTTCTTTCTTTGTTAAATATTTGAGTGGCGGAATTTGCCTCCCCCCCTTGACATCTCTCTCTTTGAAAACCTCTCTCCTTTGAGAATCTACAGGATTATGGGCTTCTGATCAACAAACAGAAAAGCTCCCTCCCTAGAACATCTGGGCATCATATTTAAAAGAGTTGTGGGAATATCCAGAGTGATTAAATTAGCCTAATGCACAAACACAAAACCATTCCAGCAAACCTGAACCAACCAGCAGCAATTCTCTGGAAAAGCAGGAAAAGGAATGAACTGGTGCGTGTGTGTAAAAACCAAAGTCAGGATTCCCCCGTTCCCATCCCTCCCTCCCTCTCTCCCTTCCTGATTTTTCTCACCACAGAGAAGTTAAAAAAAAAAAAAAGCAGTATAGAAGTTGTTTAAAAAACCTGGAGGTGGAGAGATAAATTAAGGGAAGAGGCAAAATTTGGGAGGGGGAGACAGATGGAAATATATGCAGTTAGAAACCCAATTCTTTCTGGAACACTTGCAAAGAGATTTCTTCCTCCTTTTCCAATTTCTTTCCTTGCAGGTTTTAGAGGAGGAGGAGGAGAGGGAAGGTTAGAAACAGAGGAACATTGACTGGGGCAGATTTGTTCCTCCTTCTCTTCCCCATGGTACAGTTGAAGGAAAAGGGTAATGATGGCTTCCTCCATGGCGCAGGAGGTGCAGCAAAATAATGTTTTTGCCAGCCTTGTGTATGTGCACGCATGCACACACCCCAAGTACTAATGGTGGGCACTTCGCTATTTTTTCAGTAGACGGTGTGATGGACCTGAGATTAAAAACTCAGAGCCATTGGAGAGATTATTCACTTCTGCAGAGGCATCTGTTAATACCAGAGTGTTTTCTATGCTCCAGAGTAACCATACTTCAATAAATCAGTAGTAACAGCAGCAGCAGCAGTTTTGATTGGCCTCATAAATGTGGGAGAAGGCTGAGAGAGGACAAAAGGAAAGCTGTAATTATGGAGCTAAAGGACAGCCTATACTTCATCTGTTTTTTTAAAGTTATTCTTGCAAAATTAAAATACATGAATATGTTATCTATCTGGACATTCACAAATCACAAAACTAAAACTATATAGCCACTTTTTAATAATTTCCTTTTATAGAGTTAAAGGATTCACTTGAGTACTGAGCAAAATATGGCAACTAAACTGAAGAAGTGAATTTTCTCAGCAAATTTTATATATGCCAATAAAAACATTACATGTTTGACTCTAAAACACAAACAAAACATTCTGGATAGTACACATTATGACTGAAACCAGAGTTCCCACTAACATGCACATTCATGTACATGCCCACAGATTTTCATCCCTCCATGCACAGCTCATCACCTTAAGCATAGGGGTGCTTCCTCTTGGGAAGCCCTGCCGATGCACTCAGCCCTCCTTCTTATATGTGGCTTTTTAAAGAGCCTCCTCCTATCTGTGCCAGCTATGTGTGAGACTTGGGAGTTGCCCCTGCCACTTAAGATCTGCTGCCACATCAGGGAAGTTGCCCCTTCAACCCTATCTGGCAGAGAAGGAGATCTGGGGGGGCCAGGCCACACTCTGTAGCTATATGGGGACTGCAGCAGGCCCCTTGCTGGGAAGGATGGAGGTGGGTGTGTGTGCATAGCCAGCCTCTCAAGCTGCTGGGCAGGTGAATGAGTGAGATCGAAAGCTGGAAAAGAACGTATGGGGAGGGGGTTGCATGGATGTAAGGCATGCCTGATAGAGGCTGGAGTAAGGAAAGGGATTGAGAGTTATTGGGGGGGGGAAGCCCTGCACCTTGTTCTCAGCAGGTATGTGTCACCTTCTCCAAACTTTGATGGGTCTGTTTCCTAACAATTTCCTAACAATTAGCTCCCACTGAGGAAACATTTATACCATTTAAAGACATGAACATTTTAAAGCAGAACCCTTCCAACTTTTATCAAGTGTGCCATTCCAGGCCTCACCAGTAGTGATACACATATTCACCATAATCTTTTTAGTTCATATAGATAAAACAGTATACCCTCTGAATTTCAAATGTATACACTAATGGGCACTTTTGGTTTGTCTCTGTTGGCCTACAAATTATGTAACAGTGTATTATTTAAATAAGAAGTGAAGATGACACTGTGTGTTAAAATCCAGTTGTAACAGCCCACATTAACAATAATAAAAATGTTTTGTGAATGACTGTGATTGAGTTTATTTTTATTTAAAATATTATATATTTATGTACGCTGCCCATCCAAACATGGGAGCGAGGAATGTCAATCCTTTCATCATATATCTGTCAGGTGGACAGCATAGACTTGAGCATACTTTTGGAAGTAAGGAGGGAAAACAAGGAAGCCTGCCTCCATGCTGTCTGTCTGACAGGCACATTAGAGAAGGATTCACCCTCCTGACTCCCCTATATATGTGCATTTAAACTTGTGTTATGTGCCTTTTAGTTCTTGCTTTCTGCTTATACCAGAATGGAAACCAGGAGTGTGATAGATTTGTTTGTGTTGTCTTGTTACTATAAGGTGACTGTGGGACTTTGTAAGTACATGGAATAGCTGTGTAATCTAGATAATAGTGGTAGGAACATGCATGTTTTAACAGGGTGGTGTCAGCTAAAGACATTAGTGATAAGTTCCATATATGATTTGTAATACAAATAGTAGTTTATATTTTTATATTTCATGTTTGTATGTTTGTGAGCTGAATATGAATATATATATATATAAATGTAGGCTCGCTCACAACTTTAAGGCTCACAAGGTAGAATTTCTGCTCAGAAGATGACACGGCTTAGAAAGAACACTGGTTGGAACCTGGAAAAGTTAAAGAATTTGTGCTGTAAATACAAATTAGGCATTTGAAGCAATCTTTAAACATCTTCAGGTAGATCTCAGACACCAAATAGAGTCTGAATTACTGCTGTTAGCTGTGGTTATACATAATCTTAACAAATAAAAGATAGAGGAATAAACTACTGCTGCCAAATTCATTGTCTTTTAAGACTCACCATTGAATGTTCTGTATTCTTTGTCTGAGTGGCAGACACTGGCCATTTCATGGAAACAGCTCAATCACAGATGGCCAGGGTTTGGTTGGGCGTGGAGCACACCGGAGTGTTGCTCCGGGAGTGAGGCGCTGGGGAGGTGGGCACATGACCACTCCCCACCCCCTGCTCCCAGAAGGCCTTGAGGAGGCTGAAGGAAGGTGAGCTGTGGCTCACAGAAAGGCCTGCAGAGGCCGCCCCCCCCCCCGCAGCTGAGAAAGGCCTGCTGAGGTCGGGCGCCCCCCCCCGCTGCTGCCGCCGTCTTTCTGCCTCCCTGCCCTCCCCCAGCCAGTGCACCGTGGTGGGCTGGCTGGAGCAGGGAAGAGGAGGCTGGCAGACATGCCCCCCTTTCCCCTGAGCATCTCCATTTTTGCAGAGGGACTTGAGGAAAAGTGGGGGGTTTAAATGCCTGGGTTCCCTGCTGGATGTTCTCTAGGTGCCCTGCAGCTGCGGGGCATCTGGAGAACAACGGGCAGGGGACACATGCATGTCTGCTCCCTCCCCTCCTCCAGCCAGTGCACCACGGCAGGCTAGCTGGAGCAGGGAAGGGGAGGTGGGCAGATATGCCCCCCTTTCTCCCGAGCTTCTCCACAGGTGGCTCATGCACCCTGGTGTGGGCTGGCAGGGACTCTTTTTTGGGGGTAGCCAGGGCTCTTGGAACGCAGGCAGCTCATGCGCCCTGGCATGGGCTGGCGGGTACATTTTTTTGGGGGTAGCCAGGGTGCACGGGCTGCAGGTGGCTCGTGCGCCCCGGCATGGGCTGGCAAGGACTGTTTTGGGGGGGTAGCCAGGGCACACGGGCCACAGGTGGCTCATGCACCCCGGTGTGGGCTGGTAAGGACTGTGTTGGGGGGGTAGCCAGGGCACACAGGCCGCAGGTGGCTCATGCATCTCAGCATGGCTGGCAGGAACTGTTTTTGGGGGATGGCTGGTGACCAGGGATACTCCGGGGAAGCAAGCCCAATGGCACATACGAGATGAAGCTTTTTGGGCACCCCATCATCTTTATCTGTGGAGGGTCCTGATGGAAGAGGCTTTCAGAAGATCATGGGACAGAAGAAGAGCCGCTGCTCGGTGGTGGCATGAGCATTGGTGAGTGGGCAGTTGGAAGGAAAAGACAGGAATGGCAGGATGTGCACACGCTCTCTGGCTTCCCTCCTTTCCCAGTGAGTGGGGAGTTGCACTTGCTACTAAATGATCACAAAACTACTTACTCAGCCAGTCTCTGGGCTTCTGTCCCCTCCCCTTTCCCTACTGGCATTTTTGCTAAGACGTTTCAACAACTTTAGGGTGGCTCCCACCCCAGGCTGTTATGCATACCCTGTCCACACACACCCAGGGCTCCGGCAGCTCAGGAGCCAAGCCCCGCCCCCAGCCGGCATCCCCGGAGTCTTTCAGGCAACCGAATGTCAATTTCAGTTCCATTATATCCTATGGGCCATTGAAGTCAATGGTGAAAATATAGGGTATATTCTGGGGGCTGGAGGGGAGGGGGTTTGAGGGAGAGGCTCCAAACTCACAGGGTAGCTAATGGAGCCTCTCCCCAAGATACCCACCAGGTTTCAAGAACATTGAACCAGGAAGTCCAATTCTATGGGCCCCCAGGTTGCTCCCATTCCCTCCATTGTTCTCTATGGTGGGGGCAAAAGTTACTTTTTCCCACTATAGAGAACAATGGAATGGGGGCAACTTGTTTGGGGGCCCATAGAATTGGACGCCCTAATCCAATGTTCTTGAAACTTGGTGGGTATCTTGGGGAGAGGCTCCACCAGCTACCCTGTGAGTTTGAAGCCTCTCCCTCAAACTCCCTCCCCTCCAGCCCCCAGAATATACCCTATGTTTTCACCATTGACTTCAATGGCCCATAAGATATAATGAGGCCAAATTGCCACCAAATTTCTTTCATTCCCTTCTTTCCTTCTCTCCTTTTCCTCTTTCCCTCCTTCTTCTCTTCTCTCTTTCCTACCTTCTTCACTTCTCTTTTTCCTCCTTTCCCTGTTTCCCTCCTTCTTCCCTCTCTTTCTTTCCCTCCTTTTTTCCTTCTCTTTCTTTCCCTCTTTCCTTCCTTCTTTCCTTCTCTCTACTCTCTCTCTCTTTCCTTCCCTCTTTCCTCCTTCTGTGGCCCAACTCTAGTGAGAAGGAGTTTAATCTTTAAACCCCTTCTCTCTTAGCTCTCCCACCCAGGCCAGCTGGGGAAGGGAAGGGGAGGCTTTTGAAGATGCCTTCCCCCCTTTTGCTTCCCCTTCTGACATCACTTCCGGTGACGTCAGGGGACATGGCATATGCTAATAGCCTAATAGCTCATTAGCATACCATATGCTAATGAGCTCCTACAGCTGTTTTTCTATGAAAAGACCCCTGCATACACCCTTTCTCTTTTTGAGCCGCATGAACTGTCCAGGGAGGGACAATGGGGGTTTAGGAATCACTAAGTCCTATGCACATCTCCCTGCATTTCTTTTTAAATAGCAAGTTGTGGTATAGATGTTCACAGAAGAAAAATATGCTTTTAATCATCTTTGTTCACCATCACGTTTACTTTACTGCATCACAAGGTAGAGGAGAAAAACCCATGTCATTTGCTGTCCTTGCTATTTTGTAGTTTCATCTTTTTTAATTTAAAATTTTATTAATTTCCGTAAGAAGGGATAGTTTCATCTTCTTTAAAGCCCTTTACTCCCTGCATGACTGTTGTTTTTATAGACAATTAAATCAGCCTGTGTTCTGCATATATACACCTAAAGCAAAACCCCTTGAGTTTTAAGAAGAAAAGTGGCTGCTCTGTGTTGATAACATTGCTATAGTAGTACATTACAAGGAATAATTCTCCACCCCCCAAATTATTTTAGTGTACATCCTGCTCTCTTATTCCTGTGTGAGGTCAATGGAAGCTGAGCGATAGGGGTTCACCAAGTGAGATGCGTCCTGGTCTTGTGTCTTACAGATAGTCTTACAAATAGTCCTTTGCATTTATATTGCACTTTCAACTTTAAAAAGATCATAATGCTGATTGTGTGAACTTAGTTTGGTATAGTGGTTAAGTGCATGGACTCTAATCTGGGAGAACTGGGTTTGATTCCCTATTCCTCCACTTGCAACTGCTAGGTGACCTTGGGCAAGCCATAGTTCTTCTGTCAGAGCTGTTCTTGAAAAAGAGCAGTTTCTGTCAGAGCTCTCTCAGTCCCACCTACCTCACAGGGTATCTGTTGTGGGGAGGGGAAGGGTCTTCTTCTCCTCTTAGGCAAATCATGAGAGGGAGGGCAGGAAGGGTTGCCTCAGTGCTTAGTTCTCACGGCCCTTTCTTACACGCCCAGGGAAATGCTGATCACCACTTTGGGGTCAGGAAGCAATTTTTCTCCAGGCCAGTTTGGCCTGTGATTCTGGAGATTTTTTTGTCAACTTCTGGGCATGGAACAGGGGTTGCTGCAGTGGCTATTTGTGTGGGGAGGTTTTTGTGAATTTCCTGCACTGTGCAGGGGGTTGGACTAGATGACCCTGGAGATCCCTTCCAACTCTATGAGTCTATGATTCTATAATCCACACAGGCATGGCCAGCCTGGGGCTCTGGTGAGGCCAGGAGGCTGGTAGGGTATGCTTTTTGGGTGAGGGGTGGTGGTGGAGAACCTGGCAGTCTGGCGGGGATTGCTTTCGGTGTGGGGAGGGGGCTTTGGAGAGCACCCAGGCTGGCCGCAAGCACGCCAGCCCCTCTGTCAGGCAGAAGCTCCTGAGATCCTTCCCCCCTCCTTTTCCTTCACTCTGTTTGGAAGGGAAGGGAGAGAGGAAAAGGAATGGATCCCAGGAGCTTCTGCCTGTCAGAGGGGCTGGTGCACACTTCCAGTGATGTCAGGGGGTGTGGCATATGCCAATAAGTTATGCTAATGAGTATGCTAATGAGCTCCTGCACCTCTTTTTCTACAAAATGACCCCTGCAGATGGCTATAATTTATTTCTACATTAGGAATATTATGTTTCAGTCATAGACTAGACATGCAAGTTCCAGTGCATCTGTGAACACACTACTATCTTTCTTGCAGTGATGTGGGAATTTAACACTGCTGCTGGGGCAGTGGCACCTGTTGCTGATCTTGCTTCTTGTTCCTTGGCTCCTTCCACAGGACATAAGAGTACTGGGAGACACCAACATTGTATGTGACACCCAAGTAGCTTTCTGGCTAGGACTATGGGTATGTATATATAAATATGCACAACTGTGTTTTGTACATTGTAACCAATGCAAAGGATTTATTGGAAGAATCATATTGCATGTTTAAAGCTGGTGGAGATAGACATCTGTAATTTTTCTCCTTCTCATGAACTGTCCTCCTGTCTTTATGGATCAAGTGCAGGCAATGAAGCACAGAAGCTTAATCCCCCTTTTAAATAAAATTAGATGTGTAATTCTTATACAGGCCTACTAATTATTGATTTTCTCCAAGCTCTCATCTCTCCAAAAGTTAGCTGCAGTAGAAGTGGTACATCTGCTCATACAAACACTTTGACGGCTAATGATTCCTTGCAACATCTGTTATACGGTTACTGAACAGTTGTGGTTTCTTTAAGGAGACTCAAGAGATTAGACCTGTGCCACCTCAATCTTGGGTACTGTTTTTGGAAACAGTAAGGAACAATCCATTAAGAGTGATCTATATCTATTGTGTTGTCGCCATAATATATACTTCCAGCTTACAATTTCTTTGCTTTTTCACTCATTATGTACTTGATCAGTCGGCACCGTTTCTTATTACCTAAAGCCTTTGCCAGTTTACATTTGTATCTCACAGCTTGCCACTCAGTTGCTGAACAGAAAGATGGTAGAACACAAAATTCCTAGTGAAACAGATGAAATGGTGAACTGTGGCTATTGGATGTGTACTTTAGAACACAAAATGCAAATAGGCTCTGAGATGCTGGTAGTTATTTGTATGATAATATCCCAATAGTAACTAAACACAGAAGAAATAAATTTGAGTGCTAGAGAAGAAAAAGATCAAACTTGCATGCAAATAGTACAATGTTTTGTGGAAATGTTTTTACTAGAAGACAGTGATTGTGGACACAGTCAACAGGTATTTACTCGAGATGGTCTAATGATTTGCTGCCCAAAACTGGCAGAAATTATGTGTTCTAATGAATTTATTACCTCTCTTTTTAGGGAAAAAAATATTTTCCCCTTCTTCTCCCAGTGACAGAAGTTTATGATTTAATACTTTATAGCCAGGTGATTATTTGATTGACTTCAAATATATCAGTTAAACTAGGACTTCTCTAGCTGCATATTGGAGCATACTACTGCACCATCAAAGAGTACAGTAAAAATTAAATCAATCACAGTCAATCTACCATAGTCTATCTCATCTACTGCCACTCCTCCTTCAAGGAGTTCAGGATAGTCAATGGCTGTGTTCACACACACTAAATAATCCACTTTCAATGCACTTTCAATGCACTTTCAAACTGGATTTTGCCAGTTCACACAGTAAAAATCCAGTTTGAAAGTGCATTGAAAGTGGATTGTTTAGTGTGTGTGAACACAGCCAATGTGTCTTTTCCTGATTTTACCCTCAAAACAGCCTTGTGGTATATGTTGACTGATCCAAAGTTATCCAGTGAGTTTTATTGCAGACTGGGATTTTAAATTTAGGGTTTTTTTCAGTCCCTTGTCTGATGCTCTGTCCACTATGGTATCCTGGATTAAAGATAATTTAAATCTCATCTAAATCCAAAGCAACCAAGAAGGCTACCTAATCCATCTCTGAATGAGTCACTGATCTGACTTTGCCTCCATCCACTGGGGAGTAGCTATGTCTTTGCCTCAAATGTGGATGAGTAAGTCAATTACTTGTGTTGTGGACAAGCAGCAGAGTTAGCTCAGGCAGGGTGCACACAGAATAGTGACTCTAAAGAAACACTGGGATGGACAACTCTGCTGAGGGCAGACAGCTCAAAATGAAGTGTGCCTCTAATTTCAGTCCAGGCATCTGGGGAACAATGAATTAAGCTGATATTGTATATGTGCTACAGCTAATGCCCAGCCAGTGTCACATCAGATCCAATTGGTAACATAAGAGTGGAAAGTAAGTCTATTGTGTACCTGTTTTCTTGTCACTGATGTCCAAGTTTCTTCTGCTTCTGTCAAGAAATATGTATTTTCCTAAATTTATAGATGTGAGGAACAGCAAAATGAATTCTCAGTCTTCTGATTTTCTAACATTTCCAGATGACCTTATGGAGAAGCAGCTACTTTTCTCCCTACAGATCCTAATTAATTTAGACATAGTTTTAAAAAAGCATCTAAAGGACTCACATCATACAAGCAGCTCATCTGTAGTTTCTTAACAAAATTAAATGACAGCTAATCTGGTTACAGTCTCCCTCTCCTATGCGTAATGTAATTATATGACTTGGCATGAAGTTGAAGAGCTAAACGTTCTTCTTCCTCCCACCAAGTTGTTCAATAAAAGTGGTATTATACTATTAGATTAATAGGGCAATTATGGGAATCTACGTGAAGGTGCACTTGGAGATTCTGCTAGAGAAAATGAATGGAGTAAATTAAAGGAAAAGAGGGGAAATGTGGCATTGTAGCAATAAATATGGAGATTGGTTTAATAAAGGCAATTTCATAACAAAAATAACTAGATGTTTAAATAATCCAAGTTGTTAAATCTGATTAGTTGCTCCACAGTAATGTTACTCTAAATATTAAAACACTCACTTGTCAGCTGTTGTCTCTACTAACACAGCCCTCCATCTTTTTTCCCATTCATTCAGCAGGAAAGGTTCTTGGAAGGTGGTTGTTGTTTCATTCAGACTGTCTTTTTCCCCTAATACTTCTAATAAATGTAGATTTGCTTGCTTTAATCCTAGGTTTCAGACCCTGTATACTATTCCTACATACAGTAATATCTGTGAGTATGTGTATGAGAAAGACAAAAACAGAAAGTGAAGCTCTTACAGACAACCAGTGGGTATGGAATTGTGTTAATAAGCTCCCCCCCACATACATACACCCCTCCTTGCATTCACTGAAATGGACCTGGAGAGCTACCCATAATGACAGCCACACATTCATTTCCAATTGGAGCAAATAGCAGCTCCCTAGGACCATTTCAGCTCAAAAACAGTGTGTGGGACAAGGTGCTAAAGCCCCTTTTCCATTTGCACCACAGTTGCGATGGGAATACTGTTCCGTAAATCTTCACCTCATGTGAAGTTTACCCATACAAACTCACTTTTTCACTTAATATACCAAAAATACCTGGCACAGTATACCTTCCAACTCAAAACGTGGCTCATAGTTTGGGAAGCTGTATCTGGCAAACCACTGGGAGAGTTTTGGGGAAGTGAAATAATTGTGCCAGGGCAAGATTATAGGATTCTGGTTTTTCACATGAAGTGATATCTTGTCTTAGCACAATGTCAACAAGCCCCCAGCATTTGCCCGCCACTGGCCCATTTGGAGGTAGCAGGGGGGATGGGTCTCCTGCTATAGCCCCCCCCGTAGGTAGGAATGATGTGCACAAATATTAATACTAGAGTTGCAGCAAAAATACAAATCCATACAGAATATGGTGGCAAATCCCATGGGCTGTCCCAAAGGTGTGAGGAACAGCTTCTAGAGATTCTCAGAAAGAGTCCAGAAAGCCCCCACTTCTGCTGGAACTCACAAAGCTAGTCTAATGCCTGCCATAGGCATAGGTTGATTATATCATTGACTTGTGTCAGCCTGCCAAGTTTAGATCAGGATAGTTCTGCCACTGCCATCAATATCATGACTCCGGTAGGAATTAAAAAAGATGACGTAAGAATTATACTTTATACAATCATGATGTCAAGGATCGCAATTGCTAAGTGTTGGAAAAAAGATACTACCCCCAATAAAGAAGAAATAATAGACAAATTGATGGAAGTAGCTGAATCAGACAAGTTAAATCTGTTACTCCTAGGAAGGGACGAATCAATACATCAAAATAGATGGAAAAAAATCTATAAGTGGATTGAACGAACATGAAATTGAGCAAACTTCAGCGGACAGCGGAAGACAGGAGGGCCTGGCGTAATCTGGTCCATGGGGTCGCGAAGAGTCGGACTCGACTGTGCGACTGAACAACAAACCTATTTTGACCTCAAACTAATTTATGTATGTTACCAGGAACTTATATAATTCTTTTTTTATAAAATCTTTTTTTAAAAAATATAATGACTCCGGTAGAGAGGTCTTGTCCTTACCTCTCCATTTCCAAAACTCGGTGGAATGGCAAATAACAAATGCTGGGTCTTGCTAGGCCAGTGGTCAGGCCAGGGGACAATTGCAGAGTTGACCTGTATCAGCATATCAGGCTGTGTCCCAGGTCTAGAAAGCCTAGAATTAAACTCATGCAGCCCCATTTGGATTTCATTCAGATCCCAGAGTAACAGAACAGGAATTTTTACAAAACCCACATAGTAAATCCAATCAGGAACAAGTGGTGTTTGCCATCTCTGTTAACAATATTAGCTTGTACCTGATTATAAGATGTACACACACATTTGTGTGAATAATCTACAAAAACTCCTTGCAACTATGTCTACATTCTGGTCATTCCCCCCATTTATCATTGGCTTTTAGCCTAAACAGTTATATTCAGCGTAGGTACCTCCCAAATTCATATTGTTATTTCCCCCCCTATAAATGCTGTTATTACTGGCATTGCAGATCTTTTCTAGTTCTATGTAAAGGCCTGTCCTGCCTTTATTTTTGCATGCTGCAATGAGTGGTGTTTTTACAAATGCAGCAGAAGCAAATTCATCCATTAATTTTGGCAGAAAAATATAGAGTTCACCGTCCTCAACAGAAAAATTACATACATACTGGAAATGTAAGACTTAAATAAGAAGCAAACTGAAATGAAATGAAACGTGACACACAGGCACACCCACTGAGAGACCTCAGTGTGACCTTAATATCTTATCCACACAGGAACTTTGCATTTCTTATTAGTATATACATATATGTTTAAACTTTTGAAAATCCTTATGTGAAATAAAAAGAAAGAGAATAAAAATGCAGAGTCTTCTTTTTGACCTTTCCTGCTCTTAACCTTTTTCTGAATTGGTTGTTTTACATTAACATGTCAGGAACTGAATGTACATTCGATGTATATGGTAAAAGCAGAATTCATTAAATTGATATAATTTATTTGGGCATTCTAAAGGCCTTTGATAAAGTTCCTCATGGAAGGCTGTCAAGAAACTCAGCCCTTAATGGGAGTTGAGATAAAGTTCTCTTGTGGATTAAAATACGCCTGCTGACAGAGGAAACAAAGAGAAGAGAACAAATGTTTAATTTTCAACATGGAAGGAGGTTAATAATGGGGTGCCCTGAGGATTCAGGCAGTAGCTGGTGGTGCTTTGTATATCTATTAATGATCCAGAAAAGAAAATGAACAACGAGGAAGGTGTGTGGGGAGGGGGAACTGTAGACGACACAAACAGGTACAAAACTGAAAAACAACACCATGTTCAAGAAGAACTGAGCAAACACTGTCCTTCAACAATATGAGGACCTATGCGACTCAACAAAGAGAAGACACAGTGTTATAAACAGTGGGAGGAACAAATTCATTCCAGTGCAGTGGCTCCGGCTCATATAGAGAAGAACATCCACAGCTATGCTCTATGGGGGTTAGTGGAGCTATTGCTAGTTCATTGCCTCATCCTTCAAATTGTATGGGTTGACAGAGCTGAACATTACATGACAGGATTTCAAGCTCAAGTGCTTTTTCCTGTCCCACCCCCATCTCCTTGTACTGTGCAATTTCTCTCCCTTGTTCTTGCCCTCTGAACCAGAATTAGAAACATTTTTCAAATCATAGTTTCCAGTTCTGGTTTATAGGGCATGCACCAAATTATTTCAGTGGGACGTATTTCTAATAAGTGTGCTTGGGGCTGCTCTAAAAAAAAATGCTTTCTTTAAAAAGGTAACAGTTAAAAAAATATACAAATAAAATGTATTCTAATTTATAAGGGTAAATTAATTAACAGAATTTAACTTTCTCACCCCCTTCATTAAATGTTAAAGAGTAGGATGTCAATGAAATCATAGAATGTTAGAGTTGGAAGGGACTTTGCAGGTCATCTAGTCCAACCCCCTGCACTCTGCAGGAGCGAAGCCGAAAGATAGCCCTACAACATACCCAAAAGATGGTCGTCCAGCCTCCGCTTGAAAATGTCCAGGGAAGGAGCATCCACCACCTCCTGAGGCAGTCTATTCAACTGCTCAACCACTCTTACAGTTAGGAAGTTTCTCCCTTGTAATTTCCACCCATTAGATCTAGTCTTGCAATCCGGAGCAAGAGATAATAGATCTGCTCCATCTTCTACATGACAGCCCTTCAACTATATGAAGACTGCAATCATATCCCTTCTCTTTAGCCTTCTCTTTCCCAGGCTACACATACCCAACTCTTTCAGCCTTTCCTCGTAAGACTTGGGCCTGATCTGCATCTAGCATTTGCTCCGCTGTCTTACCGAACTCACACTGGAACAGAAATTCCCGTCTACATTGCATACCACTTTCACTTTGATTGAGTGTTGCATTTTACGGCAGTCCAGACTACATGCTGCTTTCACTTCATTTGGCTGTCTGCATAGATTTATGGCCATTTCATGGCCATTCGGGGGTGACTCTGCAGTCACTACAGTGTTGGCCCGGGATAGTTGAATGTGGTTTTGAACTGCATCTTTTTCTGTTCCAGTGTGGGTTTGGTAAAACATCGGAGCAAATGCTAAATGCAGATTGGCCCTTGGATTCCAGCCCTCTCACCATCCTGGTTTCACCATCCTGTAAGAGGTGAAATAAGGAAAGAGTAGAGGGTTTTTGTTTGTTTGTTTGTTTTAAGAGAAACATTTTCAACATACTTCTTAAAGGAGAAAGGCAAGAAAAAGCAAGGAATTAGACAAATGCGTATTGGAAGACAATTCATGCATAGGGAAAAGTGCAAGATATAACAGAGCAACAATGTCTGCTGGGACAATGACAGGAGGTAAGAAGAAGGAAGGATTCAGATGAACAGAACATGATGGGAAATCTGAGACGTGAAGAACATCAAGTTGAAGTTAAATATGAAACAAACTGCAAAATCAGGTAATGAAGGGAAAGGGACATATCATAAGCATTAACAATGAGCAAGATAAATAATGCAAGCAGCACGATTCTGAACAGAAATCAAAGGTTTAAGATGAGACGAATGGATGACAAGAAAGGGAGGGAAACATCCCAGTAACCCAGAAGGGAAATGACATACAGGACAGGTACTCTTCAGCAGTTCTGCATCTGAAATCTGCCTTGGCACAGCGAGCACGATCATTCTGCATCATATAAAGAAAGATGTGAAGTGTTTTGAATCTTCCTGAAGCCAGGAACTGGGCCCCTTCTGCCTTGCAATGTGATAGAGAAATGGGCAGAAGGAAGGAGAGACTCATTTAGGACACAGAGACACCAGCAGATGATTACAGTACAGCAGGGCCTTTATTCTCTATAGCATACTTAGCATAATGGTTAATTCAGCCCCAGCATGATCCACAACCTAGTTAAGTCAAATTTAATTCAGGGTTTTTTTTAGATAATGCAGTCCTTTTAAAGACAAACGGCATATACACATAGTTCTGTTCCCTACCAGGGTGTGATGAAGTCTTACCAAAAAAAACCCCCTTTGATATCCAAGTGCAATTGATTCCCCCTCCCTCAAACAAAATGAAACCCTAAACAGCTCTCAACAAGGGGTGCACTCTTTAAGTTTTCTGTTGTTTGGGGGTTTGTCTGCTTTCAAGGAGTCCTTATTTTTCCCACTTTTTTAAAAAAAAACAACACACACCCGAGTTTGGCTTTGCTGCCATATTTCCATCCACTGCTCTATGTCTGTCATTTTTACAGCACATAGCACTTTTTAAATTCAACTGATCTGCAAACTGTGTCACCTCCCTCCAGTCTTAAGAGGAGGGAGGGTGCACTACCAAGAGATTATCTCCAAACAATTTACAGCCATTAAGGAAACTTCAGCCTGCCTTCTGCGTCATAAGAATAAGCAACGATTCTGAACAACAGGTGTCATCGCTTGCTTGCTGACTCTTCACTGAATTCTAAAACAATATTGAGGTCAAAATTTCCCATATCAAAGAAAGGAAGAAAAACTAAGGAAACTTAGCAGTCGGATAACTACAGGTAGACCCCTAATGGACTGGAAGCTGGCAAAAAAGAAGTAGCAGCAGGAAGGAATAAATGGGTGGTTTTCACAGTGGAGAGAAGTGGATTTTAACTGGTACTTTACCAGTGTTGACTAGTGTTGCCTGTCCTCAAATCTATAGGCAATAGCCTTTTTAAAAATTTTACTTTTAGTTTTTAAAGAAATAAAGGCAGGACTGATTGTTCATGGTAAAATACTGAGATTTTTATATTAATGCTGTACTATTTTAAAGAGTTCTGACTTGCACCCTGTTAAGTAGGATCAGTTCATCCTTGAAAATAAATGTAAATCAGATACAAGTTCTCTGAAGAATATTATTGTAAAATTTAAATACAGGAGGCTCTCTCAGAGAGCAAAATTTTCTCTTTTTTCCCCTTTTTGTACCTGGTCTGGAGTCATGTGCAGCTGACAACAAATCATTTAGATAAAAGAAAATACAAAAAACCTCAAAGATATTTCTTTTAAACCAAATTTCCACGTGGTGAATCCTTTCACTCCCTGTAGCCATGAGCACTGTCTCCTAACATTAAGGAAACATTGTTGAGTCATCAACTCAATAAAGGAATAATCAGCCACACAACAGATGCAGGGAATGGAGGAAAAGCTACTTAATCCAAAACAAGCATTCATGTTGAAATCTGTGTTTTCTGTTAAAGTATATCTATAATTCAAACATGCTCAGCATCCATACAAGTTAAACTTAAGTATGGTTATTAAAATATAACCTGTATGTATAATTCAGTGATAGGGCACATTTTACATTCAGGGTACAGGATTGGAGCCCTATGCATTAGCAGAAACAGATGGAATAGATATAGTTGCCATGCATGTCCACATAACAGATGGATAAGTGTCATTTGGAAGTCTATGGCGTGCACCTCAAGGGGGTATCCCAACAAAGGGAGCACAGACATGACTGCAGTGGTAATGACCACAGCGCTGTTCCTCATCATTGCATATGTCTCTGTTTGGCAGCTGAGCAGGTAGTGATTCAACAGGGAAGAGTTCTAGGAGATTGACATTCCCAGTGAAGTATGGACTGGCAGCAGTGATGAGTGTGAATCCTGCCACTCTGCCATGGGACTGGCATCTCACTAGTTCCAGCCAAGATCCTGCAGCATCCCTACTCTATTCATGCTGTGATGGGGAGAGCTCACCATATTCCCCCAATGGTTCCCTGGAGTAGCTTTCAAAGGCACAAGAACCACACGGGGTACCCTGTTGTTGTTGCTGTTCAGTCACACTCAGCTGAGTCCGACCCCATGGACCACATCATGCCAGGCCCTTCTGTCCTCTGCTGCCCCCTGGAGTTACTATTAGCTTGCTGCTTTTTAATAAAGTCTGGCATGGTCTATGACTCTGTCCCTATCTGTTCATCACTGAGTGGATGAAACTATCTCCCTGCCCGTTCCCCCGTTCCCCCACTCCCCTACAACACAACACTTTCTGCCACAACTTCTCCTTCCTCTTTCTGTCATTTCACCATAGGGCTTCCCAGAATGATCCCCTTTTCACACATCAGAGCAGGTTGGCTCTAATGCAGGGGAGTTCATCCTGGGCTCAATGTTGTGGTGCCACCGGATCTCTGTTTTGTTCAGCTACGAAATATGACATAAGTCCAATGGCGACTGATGACATGGTTCACTACAAGCTTCCATGTACAGCAGCTCATCCTTTTCAGATTGTTGCAACATGCTCCAGTGAAGCCCCACCCTCACCCCTTCCCATCCACTTTGCTGGCTGGTCTGTTCAGCTTGCACAAGGGGCAAACTGATGGGTGGTCTGAAGAAAGATGTGTCTGCTCTAGCAAGGCGGGGCAGATCTCTGGATCTCGCCATCCTAAAGAACTTCTGCTAAGCCACACAGGCTGGCAGTGCAGGTGCATGGTGGGCTCAGGATGGACAGTATGCAGGGCTGCAGTATAGTGGCATTGTGAAGTGGTGTCTCAACCAAGATGACAGATGTCTGGGGCTGCCCACCAGCTGGGTCATCCTGTTCTATTTTTGTGGTGTGCAAGAACAAAATGCCAGCTCTGAAACCTTTGACTGCCCCTGGCCTTCCCCCAAGTGAGGATCAAACCAGAAGCCTTGAACACACTATCCCAGTGCATTTCTGCCAAGCCCTTCCTCTCTTTGCAGTGTTTCTTGCCTGGTTCATATGGCTGGTAGTGGCACTGGAGCTGCAGTGTGGTGTTTAATACCTGATGGCATGCCTCTTTTGTATCTGACTTCTTGGCCCAGTGGTTAGGATGTTGGTCCTGGGTATGAGGGCTGTGAGTTCAAGTCTGGCCTTTGTCTTTTTTCCTCCCCCCCTCCCTTTTTCAGGGAATATGTGTGTATAGTTTATAGTAGGTTTGGTTGAATTTGGTCAGCACTTTTGCTGCCACACACACCCTTGCCAGGGGGATGGGTGGGCACCTGTCAGGTATGTGACCTTCACCTGTGGACTATGGGGAGTGTTGCTCAGGAAATATTGGGGCTTCACTGTCACTGGTGTTCCTTCCCCATTCTCTGGCACTTCATGGGTATTGCCTCCATTGGTGGTTGGCTGTATGTGCCACCTGTGTGTGCCACTCAGGGGGACATCACTGGGCACTGCTGCCATATTGGTGGGTGTTTCTGGGATTCCTATGGACTCTGGCACTCTTTGTGGTCTGCACCTTGCACCTGTTGTTTCTTACCCCTGCAGCATATTCATAGACCAGTGCCACTTCTGTTATGCTGGTGGTTGGCTGCCACCACTACCATAGCCCTTTTATATTCAGGTGACATTTACATTGATTTCAGTAGGAAATATATCCCCACCAATAATCTTTCCCCTCATTTATTTGGAATCAAGTTCTCAGAGATTGTACCTACCACTCACCCTAGCAATCCCATCCCAGATCTCAGATACATATAAAAAAGCATCCCTATTCTGGAGACAATGAAAGACACACTTCAGAACCAGGCAGGGCCAGTGCCAGGTTTTTTTGCACACTAGGTGAGGCTACCTTCTGGCACACACACACACACCCCCCAACGCCCACCAATTTTCAAACATAAACGCATTTTAGGAAGAATGAAAAACACAAAATTGAAAGTAATACAATCTCTGATTTTCTCTCTCAACTAGAAAAACACAAATCACAAAGCATTTTGAAAAATCCTGTTAATTGTGATGTTGAAATTTAAGTCTCTTTAATGTTTCCATTTCAGGCATATCGGAATATCATTTTGTGTGTCTTTTCTTTAGCAAATTTTGTTACCAATTTCTTCAGATCAAGCGCTGATGCTTCAGCATGTTCAATTGAAATAGCTGCCAAACCAAGTAGTCTCTTTTGCAATATTGTCAAGCATATGTGTGTTTTTATAAGTTTGAGTTTTGAGCTGTGTTCACCACTTGCCACTGACACTGGAAGTGTGAAAAGGATCCTTGGAGCAAATTAGGCACACTATCCTGGAGTTTTTGTTGAAATATGAAGAGACGTACTCTTTGTGGTGGCATAGGCCTCTGGTGCCAGTGCCAGAAGGCAACATCAGGGGAAGGCCTTGTCCTCTGTACTCTGTTTACTGGCCATCTCCAGAGCAACTGGTTGGCCATGCTGGACTAGATGGACCACTGGTCCTATCCAGCAGGGACCTTTCATTTGCTTCACAAGACCCTTTGAATTAATTCTTTGGGAGGGTGGGCAGCCACTTGCCTGCTCTCCTTTGGTAAGTTAACAATTGCTTCCAGGCAACAGGTATGGTTCTGGTTACCACACCTTAAAAAGGATATTATAGTTTTGGAAAAAGTGCAGAAAAGGGCAACTAGAATGATAAAAGGGCTGGAACACTTTCCCTATGAAGAAAGGTTAAAACACTTGGCGCTCTTTAGCTTGGAGAAACAACGGCTGAGGGGTGACATGATTGAGGTTTAGAAGATTATGCATGGGATACAGCAGGTAGAGAAAGAGGTACTTTTCTCCCTTTCTCACAATACAAGAACTCGTGGGCACTCCATGAAATTGCTGAGCAGTCGGGTTTGAACAGATAAAAGGAAGTCCTTCTTCACCCAAAGAGTGATTAACGCATGAAATTCACTGGCACAGAAGGTGGTGGTGGCTACAAGCATGGACGGTTCCAAGAGGGAATTGGATAGGCATATGGAGCAGAGGTCCATCAGCCCGGACGATTTAAAAAGGGAGCTGTGCTCCACTATTTTGTGGTGTGTTCCTGAGTTGAAGTTTGCTGTTAAAATAAAGCTGAATCACTTTTGCTGAAATCAATCGTGTTAAGTTGCATACTTAACACTAACCCTTCCTTATTTGCATCCTGCAAAAAGTGCCTCTCTTTTTTTAAGAGCCAAAGTTCAAGATCAGACCCAAAGCTGCCTACAAGTAGTGTTGCTTTCCAGCATCAATTCCTTCTCCTTGCCTACATCCTGCAATGAAACCAGGAAAGTCTTTCAGGTCATTCATCAGCATTGTCAACTTTTTTTTAAAAAAAAGCCTGTGGCTGATATGCTCCTCTGCTTTCAGGGCAGTTCAGAAGTTAAGCTTTTCTCCCCCCCCCCCGGTTCCCCAAGCACTTAACCACCATGTCAGGAAACAGTTTACCTGCTAAAATGTATGCTGGGAAAGGCACAAGAGCGGGACCAGGTTTTTTCTTGGGAGGGGGGTTAAAGTTGACCAAGGTACAAGCTTCTCACAGCAAAAGGAGCTCTTTGAAGCAAATCCTCCTTTCTTCCCCTTACAGCAACAAAACAAGCCTATGTGCCCCCCCGCCATCCGCTGCCAAAAGAAAAGCAAATCTGAAAGGGGGCGGGCTTCTCTTCAGGCCAGGCCTTTCTGAGAGCTGCCTCCATTTAATTTCAGCAGCAATCTTGGCAGGAAAGGAGGAGGGGGGAGAGACTTCCAAAACTGCCACTCGCATCCCTCTTGGGGAGGGAAAACTTTCTCCCTTTTTTGCTGCATGAAGCTTCACAACGCGCTGCCTACCTGTCTTTGCAGAGCCAATTCCAGACACGCAGAAAGGAATGTGGGTTCCCCCCTCTTTTTTAAAAAAGTCCAGTTTGTGGGTTGCAAGGAAAGAAGGGGCTGTAGGCAGAGGACTGGAAACTTGGGTGTCCCACCACCAGGAAAAGGGGATCGCCTCTCTCTCTCTCTGGATTCCACCCCCCCCCATCTTTCACATTCCTCCCCTTCCCTGCAAATCTTTTGCAGCTTCTCTAAGACACCCTCGATACTCACATCTTCCATACCGCGCACCATGCCCCTCCTGCCGGCTTTCTCTGCCCCCTCCCCAAATTGCCTCCACTTCTTCCTTTGGAGCTGGCTCCCCCTTCCTCCTCTCCCCCCTTTCAAGCGCTTCTGGGCTGCCACTGCAGCCTGTGTTCTGTCTCTCTCCTCCCCAGGTCCTGGCAAGCTGTGGGCAGGCCTTCCGACATGCTGAGGCACCAGCAACCCAGGCACACAGACCACCTCACAGTGCCAAGCAAGGAAAGGCCACCAACAGCTTTGCGTCAGCCACCTCTGCACAGCAGCAGGAGATGGGTGACAAAAGGCACCAGGCAGCACCCTGCCTCTATTTGAGCTGTAGATGTTGTTGGGTGGCCATAGCCCTGAAACCCTACCCTTGCCTTCCTGCCCCTCCAGGACCTTGCCAGAGTTTCCTTGGGGATGGAGGCAGCAGCTGCTGGGAGCCTCATGGCTGTTGGGTGCTCTTTCTCCCTTCTGTCGGGGTGCATGCTTGGACGGTCAATCACAGCCACTGAGACAATCAGCCAGAGAGCAGGGCTGGTGTGTGTGTCTATATCAGCAGGCCAGTGGGGCCCCCTGGTGGTGGTGCCCTAAGGCAGCGGCCTCAACTCTATGAACCAACCGGCCCTGGAACCAAGTCCAACATCTAACTGAGATGAAACACTCAAGGAGTGTGATCTTGGCCTAGGGATTCACCATGCCAAACTGCAGTCAGAGGAAAGGAAAAGGAGGCCCAATGTGAAATTATTTTTTCTCCCTTTGTAGAGAAAGAACACAAAGACATAGTGATGAGATTTTCCCTCTGTTCTTTCCCATCACTTGGATGACAATGCTGGTGGGTGTTGCAGCAATCCACAGCCCCTTCAGGATTGGGCTGTCAGAACTGTTCTGATTTCTTCCCAGCTGTTCATACTTTCTCATCCCATTGCAGTTTCACTCCATCATAATGTAAAATCTGAATTTATGTATTGCTTTTATTGTCCGCCATTTCTTTCCTATGTGCAACAGAATACAAGAAAGTGTATTCTGAGGCTGAGGAAGAGAGCTGGCATTGGTTATGGCAAGTGGGAATATATTCCTGAAAGCAGAACAAGTCATATATATGACATAATTCAGATATGTGGGGTTGACCTTCGGGTACTTTTTAGTTTACATTGCTCTGATGGTATTATGTATTGGGGTTTGTATTTTTTAAAGCAACAGTGAAGGCATTGCTAGGAAACAGAACAGAAAGCTCAAAACAGCAACCTCAGCAACGGCAATCCTCTGATTGTGAGAAGAAAGCTATCCAGAAAGCATTGTTGCTTGTAGAATGCAAGCTATATTCCCCAGTTTTTCTATTGGAAAAATGAGACATTAAGGAATTTAATTGCCATTTTCAATTGATGTTCAGAAAGACCACAAATTCAGTCATTCATAGATGTACTTAATTTCCATCTGAATCTTAATATTTTTCTTCCATGCGTATTCTAGAAGGCCAATCTGAGCATATAATTCATGGGACAATACTACTCTTACACAAGGCTTTGGGGTAGATAGGAGTTCCACATCTGTAGGTAAATATCAAAAACAGCAGTGAATCAGTATTGATCTCAATTTGCATGTTTACACTGTGAAGCTGGGGTGTTGCTGGAGCAAATGATTCAGTATCTGCTGTCTGGATTGTTTTCCAGCTGCTGTGGAGATTGCCTTTATTTGTATTGTTAATAGGAAGTCTTCCAAGTACTTGAAAGTACTTGAACACAAAGTCCAGCTGAAGGTTACTTCTCTTCAAGCACTGCAGCATTTTAGAGCTGCTGGGTGAAAGCAGATGCTCCCAGGCTTGGACAGGAGAAAGAGTTGGACCTTGTACTTTCAGGGAGGGAGGGGAACAGCAGGAGTTCAGACAGAAGGGTGGCTCCAGCCACTTGTGAGGTCCTGTGGCCCAGTCTAGTGAACTCAGGCTGGACAGTTAGCAAGGGCAATGAAAGCAGTAACAAACCAGATGGAAGAGGCTGGTCTAGAACTCTCACCTCACACATTCAGGATTCATCCTCTTCTAAAGGGAGGGACCGCAGCTGAGTGTTAGATTATCTGCTTAGCAGTAAGAAGGTCCCAGGTTCAACCTCCCCAGCATCCCCAGTTGAAAGGATTGGGTAGGAGGCAGTGTTCTCTCTAAGGTGAGTTAGTGTGAGCTAGTTCACAGTTTTTTAGCCTCCAGTTCACACATGTTTGTCTTAGCTCAGAAAGGATGGCTCCAGAGCAAAATAATTTATGCAGTAGCCAAATTGCTTGCTCACAACTTTAATACCAGTAGCTCACAAAGTAGAATTTTTGCTCACAAGACTCCACAGCTTAGAGGGAGCATTGGTAGGAGGTAATGCGAAAGACGGTTACCTGAGACCCTGAAGAGCCACTACCAGTCTGAGTAGGCAATAATGATCTTGATGGACCAATGGTCTGATTCAGTACAAAGCAGCTTCATATGTAGATATATATGTACAAAACATCCAACTGGGCATGAAGCTGACAGAGACAGTCTGAGGCACAGGGAGGTCCCAACAGTCCTTGTGTCAAAACTAGACATACAAGCCAAGGCAGACAGGCTTGTATAGAAAGGCACAGTGCTGTGCAAATGGATCTGTGCAGTATATTTATACCCAGCCTTTCTCCCCAGTGAGGACCCAAAGCGGCTTACATTGGCCTCCTCTCCTCCATTTTATCCTCCCAACAACCCGGAGAGGCTGTGACTTCTTAGTATGCAGCACGCCCATGAGAGCAACAAAGAATTGTCCGTTAACATAACATAAGAACATAACATAACAGAAGCCAGTGTTGAATCAGGCCAATGGCCCATCTAGTCCAACACTCTGTCACACAGCGGCCAAAACTACCACATGCTATCAGGAGGTCCAGCAGTGGGGCCAGGACACTAGAAGCCCTCCCACTGCTGCCCCCTCCAGCACCAAGAATAGAGTGCATCACCTGCCCCAGACAGAATTCCCATCTATACCCTGTGGCTAATAGCCACTGATGGACTTCTGCTCCATATGTTTATCTAATTCCCTCTTGAAACTGTCCATGCTTGTAGCTACCACCACCTCCTGTGGCAGTGAATTCCATACGTTAATCACTCTTTGGGTGAAGAAGTATTTCCTTTTATCTGTTCTAACCCGACTGCTCAGCAATTTCATGGAGTGCCCACGAGTTCTTGTATTGTGAGAAAGGGAGAAAAGTACTTCTTTCTCAACTTGCTCAATCCCATTCATAATCTTATAAACCTTGATCATGTCACCCCTCAGCTGTCGTTTCTCCAAGCTGAAGAACCCCAAGCATTTTAACCTTTCTTCATAGGGAAGGTGTTCCAACCCTTTTATCATTCTCGTTGCCCTTCTCTGCACATTTTCCAATGCTATAATATCCTTTTTGAGACGTGGTTACCAGAACTGTACACAGTATTCCAAATGAGGTGGCACCAATGATTTATACAGGGGCATGATGATACTGGCTGATTTGTTTTCAATTCCCTTCCTAATAATCCCCAGCATAGCGTTGGCCTTCTTTATTGCAGTTTATTGCCTGGTAGGATCTGTGACCATCTGTTCCATAGCACAGTCACTGAGAGTGTCTAAAAACTCAATCTCTTTTTCCCGACTAAAACTCATATTGACCCAATCAATGTGTAGTTAGTTAAAGTCGCCTATTACAACACAGTTATTTCATCTAGCTGCTATCTTTAATTCATTCTTCATTTTATAATCCTCCTCTATCTTTTGATCTGGTGGGCGATAACGAACTCCCACTGTTAAGCCTCCTTTTGGACCCACTATTTCAACCCATAGCATTTCCAGAAACGAATCCAATTTTCTTACCCTCTCAATCTTACTGGACAGTATACCCTCTCTGACATACAGAGCCACCCCACCTCCGACCCTTCCCCCCTATCCTTCCGATATAATTTATAACCAGGAATCACCATATCCCACTGAATTTCCTCATCCCACCAAGTTTCTGAAATACCCACAATGTCTATTTCCCCACCCCCCCAACACCAAGCATTCCAACTCCCCGATTTTACCTCAGAGACTTCTAGCATTTGTGTACAAACACTTATAGTTTTCCACGTTTGTTAAGCCCACAGCCTTCCTCTTGCTGCCTCGAGACCTTGCTAGGCTGTTCCTATCATTAGCCACAGTCTCAGTGGACAATTTTTATCCATTTCCTTGTACAAAAGTAATAGTTACCCCTTCATCTCTTTGAGATGAGCCATCCCGAACCAGAGACTTTTCATCTCCTGTCAGGTCTCCTGTCAGGTTTCCCCCATTTTTCAGTTTAAAAACTGCTCTGCCACCTTTTTGATTTTGAGCGCCAGCAGCCTGGTTCCTTCTTGGGACAAGTGGAGACCGTCCCTTTTATACAGCTCCCTCTTGTCCCAAAAAGCATCCCAGTGCCTAACAAACTTGAACCCTTCCCCCCTACACCACTGTCTCATCCACACATTGAGACTCCTGATCTGTGCCTGTCTCTCCGGCCCTGCGCATGGAACAGGTAGCACTTCTGAGAAAGCTACCTTGGAGGTCCTGGCCTTGAGTTTCCTGCCCAGCAGCCTAAATTTCTCCTCCAGGACCTCACGACTGCATTTCCCCACATCGTTGGTGCCGACGTGCAGCACAACCACTGGCTCCTCCCCAGCACTATCTACCAGCCTATCTAAAACACGTGTAATGTCCACTACCTTCGCACCAGGCAGGCAAGTCACCATACGGTCAGTATGCGGGTTCGCCACCCAGCTATCTACCTGCCTAAGGATCAAATCACCAACTACCAAGAGCCCCCCCACCCTTCCCAGGGACGGTTCCTTGGTACGAAAGGACACCAGTTCACCAGCTGAAGAAGAGGTCCCTTCTGAGGGCACATTCCCCTTATCCTCAGCATGGTGCCCCGTTTCCCCTTGACCCTCATGCTCCCTGCCAGCAGCTGGACTGCCAGATCCAGAGTGGGACATATCTAACAAGTCCCCAAGAGTCTTCTCCGTGCACCTAACTGACTGTCTCTGCTTCTCCAGGTTAAGCAGTTTGAAAAGGGTCAGGAGCCAGTTGGCAACCCCCCAGAAGAGCAGCTAAATGCACACTGGTCAGCTCATCTGTTGCCATGTCATAGGCTCAGCAGATGGTTGGCAGAGCACTAAGAATGGAGCCCATCCTGCTCTCCACGCCACTTGATGTCTGCCTGCAAAGAGTGAACAAGGAGATGCAAGGAGGTGGTGAGCAATGTTCCTCAGTAGTAGCTTGAGAGTCCCTTGGACAGCAAAGAGATCAAATCAGTCAATCCTAAAAGAAATCAACCCTGACTGTTCCCTGGAAGGCCAGGTACTGAAGCTGAAGCTCAAATACTTTGGCCACCAAATGAGAAGGGAGCACTGGAGAAGACCCTGATGCTGGGAAAGATTGAAGGTCAAAGAAGAAAGGGATGGCAAAGGATGAGATGGTTAGACAGTGTTAGACAACAAACATGAAATTAAGCAGATTCTAGATGATGGCAGAAAACAGGTGGGCCTGGTGTGATGTGGTCCATGGGGTCGCAAAGATTCGGACTCAACTGTGCGACTGAACAACAACATCAACCACACCTCATAAGAACATGAGAACATAAGAGAAGCCAATGTTGAATCAGGCCAATGGCCCATCTAGTCCAACACTCTGTCACACAGTGGCCAAAATATACCAGGTGCCATAAGGAGGTCCAGCAGTGGGGCCAGGACACTAGAAGCCCTCCCACTGCTGCCCCCTCCAGCACCAACCTCCAGTGACCACTTGGGGGACTTAGTATACCCATTCAGCCAATACTTTCCCATCTGGTGAAGGAAGTTTCTTTAGATCTTTGTAAACTGTCTGTTGGCAATGCTCCATGGGTCACTGATCCTGCAAGATAATAAGATTCATAAGTGTTTGGCCAGCAGTAGCAAAGGTAAAAATAGACTTGCCTGGTAACACATGGGACTGTGGTTATACTCTTGGTATCTCCCACTTGCAGGAGAGTTACATGGGCATGACAGCCCTCTTCCACTTTCATATTGGGCTTACTTACAGCTAGTAACTGTTGAGGCAGAATAACAGGGTTGCCAACTACCTGGAGAGAAAAAAAAAACTGTTCTTTTAATAGGGGCCTGATGGGATGTTTTTGACTCAGTAATGATATTTTATCTCCATGGCATGAAAAGTATCAGCTGCCCATTTCCATACCATTAAATGGACAAGATGTTTTTTCTTCAGGTCTGTTGAGAACCCTAAGCAGGAAGGGTCCTTCAGGTAAGACACCAAGTAGGTGTATGGGGGCATGGAGACCCATTTGCAAAAGTCATCCCCCGAGGGCAGAGCTATAATTCCTTACTTGTATATGGTGCTTTTTCCTTGCACCCCTAGTCAGAAGACTGGAGGCTTCCTGCACTGGAGTATCAGTAAGGCTTCCAGAAGAGTGTTAAAATATGCACTGTTTGTTCTCTTCTTGGGCTATTTGTCCCCTAGAGTCCACATCACCTAAGTCTCCCCAAGTGTGTTCTAAGAGTGTCTGACATGAGGCCAGAGACATACAACCCCTCTCCATGCACCCTAACACCCACAAGAGAAATGTCCTGGCTAAGGTTTATAGAGTGCTTGGGAGAGCTGTCGCTATCCTCAGGCTTTGCCAGTGCACTTAGGGTGCGGTCACACGTCCTTTTGATTGGGGTTCACCTGCTGTTCCCTCACGCATGTAAATTTCACATTCACATGTGCCAATCCGCCTCCTGTACCGAAGCAGGCTTACTCTCGCAATGCTCCCAGGTTTTCCTGCCGCCTGGAAAATCAAATATTTTCCTGGCACTTGCGCTTTGAATGCATGATTTCGCCCATCTGGACAGCCATCTTTCTCAATGATTGTGATTAGGGCTGTCTGACTGCTCTTTGTACATTTTTTAAAAAAAGTTTCCGGTTTGAGCACTTGAGTAAACATGCGCTTAATAAATCCGTTATTTTATGTTCCCTGGAGGTGATCTTATGGTTCTAGAAAGTAAGTGTTATACTTGGCTTGACCTATGCTGCCATGTAAAGGAGAAGAGAGTCTGTTTCCCTGTCTCTGATGAGAAGTGTGCACACACAGGCAGCCTGGACAGGTGCTGGCAAGGAAAATGGCAGAGACGGCAGAGCCTTTTTTCGTGGGGCAATGGCAGCAGCGGCAGGAGCAGCAACCGCCCGAGCCTGCCCCATGGCCAGCAGGATCACCTGGAGGGACGGTGCAATGGCAGGTGAGGGGGTGCTGGAAGAGAGGGGCCAGCTGCATCTAGTCAGAAAAATGTTCCTGATTTAATCAAAGTGGGAACAAAGTGCGATTACCTTGTTGGTGTGACTGCACCCTTAATCACTGCACTGTGGCTTGGTGGTGCACTAGAAGGCTAGGCAGGAAGTAGATCTCCATGATTTCCATAGGAATTTTCCCAATTACACCAGGGTTATTACTGACATGATATTATGCCTGCGTTGGGTGGGAACCAGTATGGCGGCTGTATGTCTTAATGCCTGTATATCTCCAGTTATGCTGATGTTTTCTTGAAGTTAAGGCAGCATATCTCAGATGATCAAATGTTGTTAAGCATCACTGAGGGGAATCTGCAGAGGTTGTCATCCATCCAAAAGTGCTTAACAACATACAGAAGAGGCATTTCTTTTTTTTTTTTTAATGTTATACATAGCCATAGTAAAATATGTGTAGCCAGATTCTGGAATATTTCTCTACAGTTAATATTTTTTTACATCACTGAAACTATTCAGGGAGGGTAGCTTTTCATGATACAATTTTCAAACCCCAGGACTCTGCAAAATCTTGTAAACATCATGTTGAAATGAATAATGCAAGAATCAAGTGGCTACCTGCTAAACGACTTAACTACTCAATTGCTAAACTCCTACTGCAATTCTGAGACTGACGAGGAACCAATTGCACACACTGTTCATTCTTAGAAGAGATATGCTCACCTTTTCAAACACATAGGAAACATTTTTCACCTGTAAATTACTATGTGAGAATCTGATCATTCAATAAGGCCCAGTGACGCTTACCTGGAACTGGTATGAGAGCTGCTTCTCTCAACTTCTGCCATGAAAAGAGGAAGAAGTTTGTTTTTATACCCCACTTTTCTCTACCCGAAGGAGTCTCAGAGCAGCTTACAATCGCCTTCCCTTCCTCTCCCCATAACGGACACCCTGTGAGGTAGGTGGGGCAGAGATATTTATTTATTTCATTAGATTTTTACCCCGCCCTCCCAGCAGTTCTGAGAGAGCTGTGACTGACCCAAGGTCACCCAGCGGGCTTCATGTGGAGGAATGGGGAATCAAACCCAATTCATCCATTTAGATCCAGGAAACATGTAGGCATAGGTAGTCAGTATCTTTTTTTCACATTCAGTTGTCACCTAGCTAGAACAGAAGGCAATGTTTTGGGGTGAAGAAAATCTGCTTTTGGCCAAATGGTCCTGGGGCAATAAATATGGAAGAAGCCAGATAGTAGCCCTTTCACAGCACAGTGGGAATCAGAATCATATGTGGAATGAAGACATGAGATACAATTCAATGGATTGAACTAGGTTTATTAAACTGATCCATACCATGAGCTCAAATTGATAACCTAATGAACTCAACCCCAACTTGTCAGGGTCAACTCAAGCAGCACTCGAAGGCTGCTTGATTAATGGCAACCCCACCCTGGCTCAGAACTCAGCACAGTGATTGCTGCCATGCTGTGGTCCTCATTGCCTACACATGAGTCTGCGCTGAATGGTGCTGAGCATCACTCCCTCCTAGGGGTCCCCTTCCCTTGGAGGGGGATTCCCCAGCACCCTGCTCTCATATCCTACTGCCACTCTGAGTGGTAGCAGGAGAAGACTTTTTTCAAAAAATGCCAGCTGCAGCATCATGTCACTTCCAGTAAAAATAAATACAAAAGGAATAATGTTTCACAGCATCAACGGAGTCTCCCTTCCCTGGCCATAGAGCTGATAGGATGAACTCCCTTCATCACTGTATGCCTCCAGTACTTGTACATTCCTGCCACTTAATTAATTAATTAATTAATTTTTAGCCCTCCCTCCCTTGCACAACAGGCTCAGGGTGGGTTAAAGGTAAAGGTAAAGGTTCCCTTGCTCGAAAGCCAGTCGAATCTGACTCTAGGGTTGCAGTGCTCATCTCCGTTTCAAAGCCGAAGAACCAGCACTGTCTGAAGACGTTTCTGTGGTCATGTGGCCAGCATGACTAAACACCAAGGTGCACGGAACGCTGTTACCTTCCCACCGAAGTGGTACCTATTTATCTACTTGCAATTTCTTGCTTTTGAACTGCTAGGTTGGCAGGAGCTGGAACTAGAGACAGGAGCTCACTCCGTCATGTGGCACCCGGGTCTCGAACTGCTGAACTACCAACCTTCCACAGCCTGCAATTCAGCGTCTTAACCACTTGAGCCACCGCAGCTCCTCAGGGTGGGTTACAACATGTTTAAACCATACAACATAATTGAAATATAATACAACCTTAAAATACATAAAATTATTAATTAATCAGTTCACAAAACATTACTTAAACATTGCTAAAACATATGATGGTGTCAGCTGCTCAGTTAAAAGTCCCAAGGGATTCTGATTGTTGGTAGCTGTAGATGAACCAGTGCAAAGCAAATGGGTGGGTGAGAAAGCCAGCTAAGAGCGACTAAAGCTAGGCAGAGCACTGGAGGCCAAGCTAGATGAATTGCCACCACCTCAGCCATAGGGTAGAATCCTGCTGGTTTAATCATCTGCTGCCCCAGATAACAATGTGAAGCTAGTGGGGTGGGGCAGTCCATCAGAATTGGTTTGATACCACCCCCCCATTCCTGTTTGGCCCCAAAGTGATCAACTAATTCTATACTGCCAAACTAAGGGGCAGGGAGGGGGAAAAAACAATTAACAGCCTCACCAGCAAGGTGGGGCAGACCTTAAAACAGGTGCTCCCGAGTCCCTTTTGTTGGCCAAAGTCTATTTGACAGCCAATGGTCACAATTCACATCATGACTTGCCCCCTCATTCCTTTGAAAAGGGGTGCTGGCAAAAACCTCTCTCAGACCATTCTGGGGTGGAGGATGGGATTCTACTAATGTCTTCTAGGTTTATATATTAATCATATGGGATACAATCCAGAGAGGTCTTTTACAGTGCAGTCCTAAAGCAGTCTTCTAAGTCCATTGAAGTAAATATGTTTAGAAGGGTGTAATTCTGCTTGGGACTGAACTGTGAAGTATATGCCTTACTTCTTTCTAGTAAGACTTAGGGCTACCAAGCCCCTGGTGGGATGGGGAGTCTCACACTCCAGGTCCCGTTGCCTACCACCCCTCTGAGCAGCAGGGAAAGAAAAAAGGGGGGAAAGCAGCCTCATGTACTTACCAGATGTCATACAGGAAGTGACAAGGGTAGCTCTAGAAATCACCAAAAACTCTATGGTAAAACCATAGTGGTTCCTACAATTAACTAACACAGTGTTTCTAGTGATTCCCAAAGCTACCCTTGTCCCTTTCTGTTTCAGCTTCTGGTAAGTACATGAGGCTGCTTTTTTTCTCCCTTTATCTATTCTCCCACAATGTTGTGCCTTAAACTCTCCTTCTGGTGCCTGGCAACCATAGTAAGACTTGACTTTTCTTCTTCCATGTATTGCATATGCTAGTAGTACATATTTTGAGGGAGTGATAAAATGATTCAGAACTAGGGATGGGCATGAACCAGCTCATGAACTAAAGTTTGTAATAATTATTTTATCTTATAAATTCAGCTCTCAATATGTGTGCTGAGTTCATGTCCTCCAAATAGCAGATAGTGCAACCTTTGGAAGGACACTTTGGAAGGGCATTTTAAAAACTGTTTTGCTTTTTGCTTGGATGTAGTGCCTTTAACAGAGAAAAGTGTTTTTTCCTGTAGTGCTCTACTGGCTTGTTGTTGCTGTTTTGGCCCTTTCTGATGTTTTCCCTTGATGTCTTGGAGCAAATTCACTCCTGGTGTCATTTCAGTGAAGTCAGCAGCAGTTTTGCTACAGCGAATTTGGTCCAGCATTTTCCATCAAGATTAGAAAGCAAGTGAAGCAGCAAAAGACAATTAAGTCAGTGATGCACTTGCTATCTGAAGTATTCAAGCAATGTGAATGCTGGCATAATTCAGTTCTTACTCGCTAGGCATGCAAATAAATCAACTTTAATGTCAATAAAGTCAGCAATGACAGATTTTATCACTAAGATATAACTAAGCACTAATGACTGGGAAGAAAGCAAGCAGCTCCCAGGAGCTGAAGTGGTATTTTATTTTGTCCTATGTGAAACCAAGGGTAACTGAAAAGACTGGCCTTTTCCCCCTCTATTATTAACTGCAAATCATTCTTGTCGTGTTAGAGAGCTGATTGTTTTTTCAAGTATTATTCACCATTAGACTGTGACTCACAATATGACCTCCTTCAGAGGTGCTAAAGTCCATTTCCAATTAGCCTCTGCTTATTACCAAGATTCACTTTCTACATATTAGAGCTTTTTTATCATTCAGCCCCAAAATTATATTTTCCATTTCCAAAGGGCTGTTTGACTTCTATAATCATAACTGAAGGGAAAAATTCTAATGCAAGTAAAGAAGCCATCAAAGGTAGGCAACATTTCACAAAAGTCAGGGCTAAACATGGATGCTGGGGTGTTTTATACCTATGGTGCCCCAATACAAATTGAGTATGTTTCAGCCCTATTGAAATCAGTGGGGCACAAGAGAGTGAAAGCTAAGTTCCCCGAGACTCGAGCATAACTTCCATGTGTGTGTAGTCATTTCAGTGCACAGAACCAGTCTGTACCTCGGGAAAATTATTTCATTGTTATGTATAGCCACTGTCCATAGAACTATGTACATATCTTGTGCGTGCAAATACATTGCATTGTGTCATACACTGCCTGTCACCTAATTCCTTTCTTTCTCATCATTCTGTTTTGGTAGTGGCACTCTCCTGAACATCCCACAGGCTCCCAAATCAATTGGCTCCCTGATCTGTCACTCAGAAGCTGTCCCTATCCACTGGCTGTGTTGACTGAGTCTCGCCTCCAATATTCTAAACAGTTTGCCAGTTTGCTGTTCCTCTCCCCCCATTAGCCAGTCGGAACACAGAGCTCATTTGCATATGCAGCCTGATTGGCCTTTGCCTCTAACATTCTAAAAAGTTTGTTGTTGCTGTTGGGAGTCATTGAATGTGTCCTGAGGTAAAATACACATCTAATTTTTCCCTTAAAGGGTCACTGGAGTTGCCAAAATACATATCCCAATCTTCCCTTAAACTGTCACTGGAGTCGCCAATCTCCCTGTGGGGCCTGGAGATCTCTCAGAAATCACCATGTTCCCCAGCCACAGCACATCATTTTCCCTACAGAAAATTTCCCAGCTATTACAATGGCTGCTTTGGGCAGTGGACTCTATGGCATTATACCCTGCTGAGAGAGCCAGTTTAGTTAAGTGTGTGGTTAAGTGCGTGGACTCTAATCTGGGAGAACTGGGTTTGATTCTCCATTCCTCCACTTGCACCTGCTGATGTGACCTTGGGTCAGTCACAAGCTCTGGCACAGCTGTTCTTAAAAAAGAGCAGTTTCTGTCAGAAGTTCTCTCAGCCCCACCTACCTCACAGGGTGTCTGTTGTGGGGAGGGGAAGGAAAAGGAGTTTGTAAGCTGCTCTGAGATGCCTTTGGGCAGTAAAGGGCAGGGTATAAATCCAATCTCTCTCCCTCTCTCTCCTCTTTCTGAAGTCCCTCTGCACCCCAAACCCTGCCCTCTCCAGGCTCTACCCCTCAAATCTACAGGTTTGGCCCTCCCCTTAGTATTGCCAGCCTCCAGGCAGCACCTGGAGATCTCCAAGATCAGTTCTCCTGGAGAGAATGGCTGCTTTGGGCAATGGACTCTATGGAATTATACCCTGCTGAGGTCCCTCCACACCCCAAACCCTCCCCTCAGTGGGCTCGACCCCTCAAATCTACAGGTGTTTCCCAACCCAGAGTTGGCAGCCCTGTAACTGGCTATGAACCACTTTCCAGACCCTTGGAACCCAGAAGACATGGCATAGGAGGAGGTGCTTTTCTACCTTAGCTGCATAACCCCAAATCAACATAAGTCAGGGGTAGAGGGAACCATAACTGTTACCATGGGGCTGTCCTCCCATACTACCCACTTGGGGCAGCAAAATGACTTGAAACAATCCTGCCTTATAGCTAAACAGAAGGAAATAAACATGGCTTGCCTCCTTCTATTTTCCCCTTCCCTCTGCCGCCCAACCAACCACAACTAGGACACTCACCTGGAGCTTCCTTCTAGAGTTCGTTATATTTCTTCCCACAATGGGCCTTACTCCTAATAAACTATATTGCCTGATCTTTGTTCTCTGAGATAGTCTAGTTATTCCCTCATGGAAAGCTACTTTTTAGGGCCAATTCAAACCTTACAGATCCAGTGGGAACACCCCATGAAGCTCTTTCCAACATGTGGCAGCTTTATTCAGAAGCCATAATATTTTAGCTTGCTTACCTATGAATCATCCCAACAATATGGAGAGTCAGTAGCTACCATAATGGCACTGCCATGAGAAATTTTTACACATATACAATGAATGAGTGAAAACCTCCAGAGGGATAACCAGATCAGAACAGCAAGATCCAGCCCACCCTCTGTGTGTTTATTGTTGAGCCTATATAGAATATACAAAGATACACATGTAAATGCATTCACTGTATGCCATTCTAATATATTAAAGAGCATCCATGTTAACAAATGTATTAAAGAGAATCTATGGTAACAATCACAACAGTATAAGTTTCTTCCCTTTAAACCCTTATTGCTGTGAAGCTTGTATCCTAATGCCTGTTTGGAAGTGTGTTTGAGTTTGAATGTTTGTAGGATACTACATGGGGGTGGTTGGGGGGATTAGAAGGGTCATGGTTTTCTGTAGGGAGCAGGATAAACAGACAAGCATTTCTATGTGCCACATATGTTTTGGTTATGTCCTACTGTTCTGTAGATTTGGTTTCATTTTCCCCATGCAGAGAGTTTATCATGGCATATGTTCAACACACCAAAATTTTCAAATCTTACATGGGGCAAATCCAAAATTACTATAGTTGGTGGTTAAATATAAGTAGCTTCATGTTGAAGTGAACTTAGAAGGTGATGTTCAAGCTTCCATCCACCAGTTCCTTATACCAGAGCAGTATTATTGTCAGTAGGTTACTACACGGTACACAATCTAAAGACTGCTGTCTTTGAGATTATGAATTTGTAAATATTTACTATATTAATGAGATAAATATACTTTGTTGAAACTCACCTAGGCACTTGGGAAACAAACAATCTAGTGGGCTGTTGGTGAAATTATTGTTTTGGATGATCTGAATTTCTGTTATGATTCTTTTCTCTTTCTAAGAGAAAGAGGCCACAATTTCCAAGAGAAAAGGCCACAATTTGATACTATGCATGTTTTAGGTTTTTATCCCAGTGGGAGTTGTTTTACAATGTCCGATTGCCGTGTTTCAGTAGTTTTGGCTGACGTTCAACAAATGTCTCAACAGCTAATAATGCACTTAGTCCTGTTAGTCCACCCATCTGTCTATCACATCTGCCCATTCTCATAAAAAGCTATTATTAAGTAACAGGCCATTTCTCAAACATTCACTCTGTATCCATTGTCATCCCGCAGGGCTTTGAGGTAAATAATATCTGTGTTCACAATAATTCTAATTTTTTAAAGCATAACACAGGGTAAATAAACAGTTACTGCAAATAAAAAAAACCCCAAACAAACAGACCATTTTCTTTTAGTGCTTTGTTAATGACATTTTAATCCATCAAATCTGCATGTTTGCCAGCAAGCACTCAGTCGAAACAGTACCACAACACAAGAAGAAACCTATCTGTTATCCATGGAAACCGCATAAAAAGCACAACCTTAGAAACTACTGTTTCTGAGGAAGCTAGGAAATTATTTTAATTAACAATAAATGTTCAAAACTGGATTTTGATAAGCAGGTGTTATTCTACTAGCACAGGGCATAAGTTACATGTGGACAATAAATATCTCTTATTAATTAAAAAATATTCATGAGGATTTGCAATATCATCAGCACTGTCAAATCGAATGCAATAGTGGAAATGGTAGATATTTGATGGAAGGTTTTATGTATGCTGCCAAATGCAATGAAGGAATAGAAATTAGAACAATAGGTAGGGTGTTAAATCAGAATGAAAATACTTCAACAAGATATAATTTCAAAATGGCTTCAATCAAATAAGGAATAAGGCTGATAACAAATCTTCCTTCAGTGCTTGTACCCATGTGGGGGGAAGGAAGGAAGGAAGGAAGGAAGAAAGGAAGGAAGGGAGGGAGGGAGCTATTCTGCAGATTTGGAATAGCAGTTAACCTTTTTTTAACAATTCCTCCTAAAATTAGCTCTATTGTTAAACATGCCCTGATCTCTGCAGGGAGAATCATGTGGTTATAGAGCTGTTAATTTAAATTTTACAGATTCATTTTAACTCCCTTGGGTTTCTAGAAGCACCACTTTTCTCTTGTACAGCCCTTAGTCATGGCAATACTGAGGAAAACTTCCCAATGGATTGATTCCTAGATTTTGCTTTCCTTCTATTTCCACAAGCCAGCAAAAGTTTGCCCCCTTGTCCTCTGCCCCAATGGCCCCAACCAACTGTCAGGATATTGGACAACAGCATTGCGGAAATCATTTTCTTTCTGCAACAGGGAATGGATCCCTGACTGATGCTACTTTGCAAACCTGTAACATTGAGGAGGCCAAATTTAGTCTAAGATTTTTTTGCTCAAGTAGAAGAAGAAAAGAAGGGTTTATATCCTCCTTTTCTCTTCCTTAAGCAGTCCCAAAGTGGCTTACAATTGCATTCCCTTCCCCTCCCAACAGGCATGGTGTGAGGGGCTGAGAGAGTTCTGAAAGAACTATGACTGGACCAAGGTCACCCATTTGGCTTCATGTGGAGGAGTTGAGAAGCAAGCCCAGCTCTCCAGATTAGAGTCTGCCACTCTTAACCACTAGACCATAGTGGCTCTCAAGCAGACAAATGCCCCCTAAAAAACACATACACAAATACATGAAATGCAACCTTTTTTCTCATATATTTATTTTTAGGAAATGATTTAATTCCTTGTGAAATGCCACATGCCCAACTGTACCAAAATAACAATAACAACAACAACAACAACAACAACAATAATAATAATAATATAATCTCACAATATAATTTTGTTTTCCTCTACTGCACTGTATGTTAGAATGAACTCTGTCCCAGGGAAAGCAGTCGTTTTAAATCCCATTCTGCAGGTCTGTGATTTTCTAGCTCCCAGCCTTGGGACATCTGTCTGAGAAGTATTAAAAGAATACAAAGGATAGGTAAACATTAAAAAAAAAATAAGCACCAGATAGCTCAAAACACAATTAATGTTTTCCTTGCTGTGGCTGAGTTCAGACTGGCAGTTTGAAGCAGGAGCCAGTCGTGGCAAAAAAGCCCCAGAACAAAGTGTTCTGGGTTTTCCTGGTCACACAGGGCCGACTGATGCAGGAGCGTGCAGGAGTGTTCAGACTGCTGGCCCGGAGGCACGGCTGTAAACAGCTTTTTCCTGGTAAATCGGCTGGATGCCTATGTGTGTATGAGCGCATGAGCGCATATGCTCATACACACATAGGCATCCAGCTGATTTGGGGAGGATCCCATTGCGCCAGCACTGCATTGGGCGGTAGAGCGGAGCACAGCCAATCATATTGCTGTTGCCTTATGCACAACGCAGGTTGCTCCCGGCTTTTTGGATGAGCATTCACACTTCTGGGAAGCGGAATGCAGTGGGATAAAGGCACTCTCTGGGATTTGCTACCACTTTCAACAGGTATCTTTTAATCCTGGGAGCAACGTGGAACAGCACAGGTTGCCTATGGGTGGGGAACGCCAGGCATATGTGCCTGTGTGAACTCCCCCTTTAATCCGCTTGGGAAACACGGCTGAAACGTGTCTATAGCAGGGCAAATTGCGAGTCTGAACTCAGCCACTATGTTTCCCATCTTGAGAAACTATTCTGTCTTTGAGGTAACAGAAAAGAGCTCATGATTAATCAAATCTTAGTTGCTTTGTGGGTCCCCCCATTGCGAGTTAACTATCTCTTTCATAACATTATAAGATCTGACAGACTGAAACCAGGGTTATTCCCTCTCTGCGCCATGGTGGTACCCCTTTTGTTGCTTGTCAGATTATCTTCCTCAAATGATCCTTTTTACAGCATCTTTGCTCTGCTTCCAGTTTACTAGGCTGAGCAAACCAGAGAAACCAGAAATGCTTTCGTTGTGCACCAAGGGCAGCCTGTCCTTCTCCCCCTTCCTGCACCAAACAAACTGTTAGAAGAACAAGAGGCACTGTTAGAGAGATAACAAGACTAAAGAACCAGCAGCATGTGTTATGCATGATAGCAGTGGCAGTCCTGGTGCTCGTCCAAACTTCCAAGTATATATTGGACACTGTGAATTTGAGACTGAGAAAACAGATGCCGGTAGAGAAAGCTAATGTTTCTCAGTCCTTCAATAAAAGATGTGGGTGTCCTTCTGTCTTCTCTGAAGCATTATAAAGAGAATGGTTAGTCAGATAAATGGGCTATTTCCTCTATGGCTATAGCTTCTACTGTTTGGTATTCACCTTTGTTTTCCCCATGTCCCCAACTCTGTCAACGAAATGCAGCTGAGTTGATTTCTTTGCTCTTAAAACACCACACAAAACTTTCTGAGGGCTGATTCACAGGCATGCAGTCACTTGATATCTCATCCCCTAATGAGGAAGAGCTGACCTGCCTCCATTGAAAAGTGCTGAGTTCAAGGTAATGTGAGGTAATATGAAAACACAACTGGATCTGTGATGGCTATTTCTCTTCTGCAACTCATCCTTTTTGTGGTGTATTGGATGAACAATGAACAGGTATTCATGAGTGCTACTATTTGGGGGCTACTGAGAGAGGGAGATAAACTTCCAGGGGCCTTGGCAACCCTAACACAGAACTGGGCAAGTCACATTATTTCTTTTGTACAGATGAGAGAAGCCCAGAGGGAATCATTGCCTGAGGGAGCACAGTGGGTCACAGCAGCCCTGCTGTTAAGTAAAATTCAGCATTCTCACAATAAACTCTAAAAAATATATCTGTGAAAGCCAAAACCAACAGGATGTGCCAACAAACTTGAGCTCCTTTTGTTTCCATTTTAGTTCCAGGCTTTTTTTATGCTGCCAGTTCTGGCTTTGCAAGTTGATTCAGGCACATTGTTTATCCTTTATCCTTGCAGAAGCAGCAGAAGCAGCAGAATAAGAGTTTTTGCAACCTGATCTACAGCATAGTTCAGCTCTAGTAGTTTGAAGTAAACCTCTGTGATTCTCATACAGTACATATGCATTGAGTTTAAGGTAAACCATTTTAAAGCCAAGTATTTTATCTTAGCAGCAGAATCAGGTTAAATGACAGTTCAAGTTTGCTCTTTGTTTCTTAGATGCAAGGTGGCATTTAAATGTAAAATGCCCATCAGTATACAGTTCAGCAAAAAATTGGAACATTTCTTGTCTCCTGCTTCAGGCCATGAAAATGATGCTCTTATGCAACTTGATGGCATCTTTGATTCTGTAGTTTAGAGCTTGGAGTGTAAATTGAATATGTATTTCACTATACACATGTAACATAAAGAGAAAAGTTTTCCGACAAACCAAAATACCACAATACCAATTGTTAAAATAATAATAATAAGAGAAAACATGTGAATGATACAAAATGAGAAGAAATACCAGATGACAATTCTTACATCACCACAACTTTATGGTTAACAATTCATGTCATTATACCCCGCAGTTCACTAACTGAAAGGGTCTTTGAGCGGCTTACAATCACCTTCCCTTCCTCTCCCCATAACAGACACCCTGTGAGGTAGGTGGGGCTGAGAGAGCTCTGAGAGAACTGTGGCTTGCCCAGCAGCTGCATGTGGAGGAGACGGGAATCAAGTATGGTTCTCCTAGATCACTAGATTAGAGTCCGCGCACCTAACCACTACACCAAATTGGCTCTTTTTAATATTGCAAGGTATTTGGAATAGTCATTTGTGCCATACCTTTTAACTATGGGAAAGACAGAACGCTCACTATCTATAATTATTTATTTGGGAGCCCCAAATTAGAATGATAGTGAAAATATCTCATTTGCCTGAGAAAATTTTGACACTAAAAGAAGATTTGGGCAGCACTAAAGAAGCAACATCAGCCACACATGTAGCTGAAAGTCAATGCAGCAGTTAAAGTGTCAGACTAGGATTTGAGTGACTTTGGCTGTGGTCACACACTTTCAATCCACTTTCAGTGTGGCAAAATCCTGTTGGAAAGTGCATTAAAAGTGGAATATCTAGTGTGTGTGACCGCAGCCTTGGATTTAGATCCCCACTCTGCCATGGAAGTTCACTAGGTCACCTTGAGCTTGTCCAGGGATATCCAGTGTGGTGTTCTTGGGTACCGTGGTGCCTAGCAATGCATTTCCTGGTGCCAACATTCAAAAAACAGCTGCCTCCACCATAGTAAGATGATTGAATTGTGTTTGAACATAGCCAGTGGCAGCCATTTTGTGATGATGCCTGCAACCTGCTTTCAAAATTCCAAAAATGCCTATAATGTCAACAAGGCTGGGGACTCCTGGGCTAGTCACTTTCTATCAGTCACATCTACTTCACAAGGTTGTTCTGAGGATAAAATGAGTAAGGGGGAGCTGTGTGTGACACAGTGAGCTCATTGAAAGGGTGACATAAATATATACTAGACAGACAGTAACATTCAGTGGAGAACTTGTTCAGAAAAGATGCTCACCCTAAAGATGCAAATGAATTTAAGCAAGTTCTCTTTACAGTGTTGCTGAAACAACTGTCAGTGCATGTAGAAATTATTGTCCTTATGGTTAACTGATCAGGTGGTCTGAGGGCAACAATTTTACATATAGTAATTATAGCTTACCGTGGATGCCATTCTGCCTTCAAGGAATTCTATCTCTGCTTCAGTGGTTTAACTTTTCATATAGGCATCTTGTGTTATCAGAAAGGTCCATCATTTCATATAGGTGATGCTGGAAAAGATCTGAGCATTTGGGAAGCATGTTTCAGGTATTTTATTTAGTTTTCTTTATAGCAAGAACAATGTATGTGGAGTTCTAAATCCAGTCAGATGCTGCCTGCCATCCAGAATTCCATTTATATATATATATATATATATTTCATTGTAAAGCTAACAAGAAACATTGGAAAATTTATTGTTTGATATGAGGATTTTGTTTGTAGTAGTAGTTGTTTTCTTTTTATAACATTAGATCAGGGTCAATGGCAAACAAATTTCTGTGGCAGTTTCTGACAGGTTTGATTGACTAATTTGGGTCTCTGTTGAGTTGTGGGGGTACAGAACTGATTTTGGCCAGATCAGCATGAGGTTTGATCTGGGTCTCATAGTCAGGAACAAATCATGTTCTTAAAATTGCTACAATACAAGTAGATCATTCTAAGCTCTTATATGGGATTTTATTTGGGGGAAAATGAATGTTATATCTAATTATTTCACACAAAACTGTACATACATGATCACCAAATTCAGGAGAAACTGGCTACATTTTCTTTAATGTTGGGTGAGGAATTAATTAACTTGGGCAATGCTACAGGCAGAGAACTTGTATTGCTTTTTAACAGTGACCTAAGTACCTGTCTTAAGTGTGATATGCTCTGAGCTCTGAACTCTTCAGTATCTACTCAGAGAGACAGACACACAATGAGAAGTCCCATTGAAAGGGTGGGATCAGGAAAGCTCAGGAAACTAAAGAAGGAATACAGAGAAGAATAAGTAGAGGCAGAGAAGTTGCAGCTAAGAGATGAAGTAAACCATTATAGTGGGAACCTGAAGGGGACTTCTGACCTGCTAACTTGAGTGAACTCCTGTATAGGAACCCTCCACTCCCTAGTATGCCATTTGCTGGTGGCCCTTCGGGTTATTGCCAGCAGCGCAGAATTTGGAGGAAGGAATGCAGTGGTCCCACCAGTGCTGAGGAAGGTGTTTTCTTCACACAAATGTCTGGAGACATGGCATCAGGTTTGCATACAGAAAGTACCATGTTCAGACTCTGTTTTTTATAAAGATCACATAATAAGTGATGTTAAGTACTTTGACCTGAGACCCTGGACAGCTTCTGCCAGTCAGAGAAGATAATACTGACCTTGTGAGAACAGTGGTCTAATTCAGTATAAGGCAGCTTCTTGTGTTCATGGAGATCCCAAAGACGTTTAAAATTGTTGCTATTACTTATGTGTGATAATGTTCACAAGCACAAATTAGACAGATACCATTTCCTAAGGACATTTCAAGCTAAAACAGAGAATGGAAAAGATACCAGAAGATGATGTGGAAGTTATAAGGGTTACAGTACCTTTTCCACTAGCCCAATTACTACATGTTAATGCCCTAATAAAACTTGTGGCCTATGTATCTTACTGTGCAGTGTCTTTCTTCCACCTCCATTCATAAGCACAGTAGGATTTTTTCATGAATTTAAATTATCATCAGGAAATGCATATGTTGCACGATGGGGGGGGAACAGTCTGATAAAAAAGGACAGTTGGCATTTTAGAGCCAGTTGTTACTTTATTTCCATAATTATTGTTGATTATGATAACTGATAATTTCTGTAAGTTCTGTGATACAGTTAATTGGTAGAAGTCATTTAGATGCTCTTTTATCTGAAATTTTCTTAATTAACAAAGAACATTTAAATAAATTACCATAACATTGAAGGTCAAACAAATATTAGATACAGTTTTCTTCACTTTACTGTAGGACTTTTTCAGTCAATCAGGAAGCAACAGCTAATTCTGCTATATGATTTCAAATGCAGGAAATGGTATTTAGTTAAGTTCAAAGTAGTGTTTTTTTCCCCTGTTAACTTTAGTTATGCATACCTTCTTATTTTCCTAATACTGTTGTCATCTATCCTGATTAACAGAGTAATTTTATGTTACATATAAATGCTCAAATCTGGATTACTCATGGATGCAGGAGATCTACGTGTGCACACGTGGAGTAACCCTCCCATTAAAAGCTTTTACATGCATGCATCATGGGTGTTTAGAACTATTTCATTAAAGGGAATGGGGGAACCATGCTCAAAAAATGCTCAGCTGGGAACAAAGAGAGTTCTACTACATAATGTTTCTATTTGTAGAAGAATCTTTTCAGGTCTTGCCTCCAAACAAGAAAAAAACTGTTTGTAGTTCTGAATGTGGTAAGGGGAAGTCCAAACCTGCCCTACTGCTGTATAAATCTTATGGCAGAAATCCTAAGAACACTTCCTGGGAGTGAGCCCCATTGCATAAATTGAAGCTTACTTCTGAGTTCATTTGCCTAGGATTATTCTCTCTGGGTGATTTCCCACTAAAGCTGCCGCGGGGTTGCGCCGCCGTTTGCCCCGAGATTTTAGTCAATTTCACACCGAAGCCGTGGGGCTGCATTTTGACCCGCGGCTTCGCTCGATTTCCCTGCAGTTTCGTAATCCTGTTTTTTGAGGATTACAAAACTGCGGGGAATCGGGCGAAGCCGCGGGTCAAAATGCAGCCCCGCGCTTCGGGTGTGAAATTGACTAAAAATCTCAGGGAAAACGGCGGCACAACCCCGTGGCAGCTTTAGTGGGAAATCACCCTCTGTCTCCATACTAAACTGTAGTTCAGTTTCCCATAAGAGAATGCCAGAGTGTTGTGCAGATAAAGGGGTTTTATAGTAAACTAGCAATAAGGCTTGTTGTAAACACAATACAACGAGCTCTAGAAGGAAGGAAGGAAGGAAGGAAGGAAGGAAGGAAGGAAGGAAGGAAGGAAGGAAGGAAGGAAGGAAGGAAGGAAGGAGAGAAAGACAGAAAGAAAGAGGGAGGGAGGGGAAGAGGATGAAAGCTGGAGGGAAAGAAGTCAAAGAGATGGGGCGGAGGGAGAAAGAGGGAGGGAGAAAAAGAATGCAAAGAGAGAGGGAGGGAGGGTGGAAGAGAAAGAGGGGGGAAAGGAGGGAGGGTAAGAATGTGAAGAGATGGGGAGGAAGGAAGGAGGGGAGGGAAAGAATGCAAAGAGAGAAAAGATTAGAAAGGGGGAGGGAGGGATAGAAGACAAAGGAAGGAAGAGGGAGAGAGAGAAGAGCAAGAGCTATGGGGAAGAGACAGAGGGAGGGAGGGCATGGGAGAGGGGGTTCTCCAGCTCTTACCTGGCTGGTGCAGGGTTGTCAATAGGCCTTTCCCCACCCGTCCATTGCGGTGGGCAAGTGGGGGAAGGTAGCATAGGGGCCTCAGTAGGCCTTTCCCCACCTGTCCACCATAGCAGGTGAGTGGAAAAATGGGGCGCGGCGGCCTCAGTAGGCCTTCCCCAAATGTCTGCCACAGTAGGCAAGTGGGGAAGGTGGTGCGGGGTCTGGAAAGGTTGGTGGGGGCCTCAGAAGGCGGGGGGAGATACCATAGGATTGTTGGGCCTGGACATCGCCTGAGAGGATGCCAAGAGTGAGAGGGTGGGTGGCGGTTTTCTCCTCTCACAGCTCGGCCAGTTCCTATAATGGCTGCGGAAGAGTGTTGCGGCACCACCATGGTCATCCTCGGTGTCCCGAGCATCCTGGCCACGGGGCATTTGTCGTCTTCGGTGGCTGTGTCTGAACTGAGGACAACAGGCTGGCTGCCAGCTGTGTGGGCGGGACTGAGGCCACAGGGCCACCCAGCAATTGGCAGAGGTTTGGAGTGGCCGTTCATGCAGCCAACTGATTTTGCCACGCATAGAACCTTGCCAGACCACTACTCTTTTATATAATAGGGAAGGATAGGATTAACATATGTTTACAAAATAAATGATTACATGACCAAACTGAGTTCAGACTGACAGTTTGCCCCGCTATAGCCATGTTTCAGCCACGTTTTACAAGCAGATTCAAGGGGGTGTTCACACAGGCACATCTGCCTGGTGTTCCCCACCCGTAGTCAACCCATGCTGTTACACTTTGCTCCCATGTTTAAATGATACCTGGTAAAAGCGGTAGCAAATCCTTGAGAGCCCGTTTATCCCGCTTCATTCAGCATAATATTGTGTTCTGGAGCCCTCTCCAAACTACACTGGGGCACCCAGCAGAATAATGCTCTGGGGCAATCCTGATGAATGAGTAATGTCATCACCAAGTAGTTCAATCTGAAAGTGGGAAGTGAAGAAAACCATTACATTTTCTTCTTATGTAAGAAAGACTCTTTCCAGCCAATGTTTTTATTAATAAAACATTATGTGTTCAGAGAGAGATTAAGGTTTTGGATGTTTGCTAGCTTCTTTTAGTTATTTTTGCTGTGTCAGCTTTGTAAAATATAAGGCCTTGCCTCTCCAGAGATGAAAGATTACATTTAGGTATTAATATCCTTGATCTATTATTGTTCACAGCATTATGGATTTCTGTTTTTATGATATATTTTCCTTAATAACATCATTCTGCAATCCCAGACTGCCAAATAGCATCATCTTATTAAATAGATATTGTGCTAATTAGCATTTATTCTTTCCTCTTTGTCTTAATGGCCTGTTCTGTAGATTTCCTTTCATTTGGATTCTTATGCACATTAATGCAAAGCCGTGAACCTGATACCTACTTTGATTATTTCTGGCTTTTCTTTAATGACATGCTTAAAGTCTCAAGAAAGATAAGAAAGAAGTCTGCATTTCCAAGAACAATTTGGACAGTACAAATTAATTTCATTTATCCATAGCAAATATAAAAAGGAGAAAATTGCTGACACCATTCTTTCCCACCCTTTCCATTTCTTTGACCATAAGAGTTTTAACCCTCAAAATGAGATGCAGGCAGTCTATTGTAGTCTTCCTAGGCCAACATGTCCGCTTCATCCAAGTCCTGCCAATGAAGTTGTTTCCACAGCCAAGAACTTATTTATTTCATTTATACTCCACAACTTGTAAACAACTTGGGGTATTTCCAAGAGTCTAAGCGAGCAGGGGTAGTGATGTGCATTTCTGTTCCAAATATATCTCTGAAACATACCTTATCAGTATCAGGAATGATATCTGGGATTACTGAAATACTGATCGTAAGGATCCAGATATTTGGGGCTGGCATCTTAAGGCTCCCAGGCTTGTTTTTCTTATATTTAATGGGTGTTCTGTGCCACAGGAAGGAGGGGGAGCAGAGCAGCTCTCCCAGACAATGAGATCAAATGTTAGGACTCTTGCAGCCCTCTATGGGTCTTTGAGCATGAGCAAATCTCTCCTTATAATATTTATCTTTTGGTTTCATAAGATTCCATGCGCTCCCATTGGCTGTAAAATGCTCTCCCTCAGCCATTGGCCCATCAGCCACCACTCAAGAGTACTCGCGTGCCATTGGCCGGGTGCTGGGTCTGCTCCTCTTCCCCACCCACTCCCCCTGGCAGACCAGCTCTCTCTCCTGAGGAAGACAGTTCTCTTGACTCCTGTGAGGGACTGTCCCCTCAGTGGCTGTTGGTAGGCAGCCAAGCTTGGTTCTGTGAGTAAAAAAACAAAGGACTTTCAGCATAACCCCCTCCCCCGCCCATAACCCCCTCCCCAACGGCCACTTTCCTGTCAGAATAAATGGAAAAAGGCTCTTTCTCCTGCTTAGGTTCAGCATGGCTGGCTGGCTAATGAGGTGGGCCAGCAACCATCAGACCATTTTCTTCAACTCCCCGCTGTGTGGCTGACTTTCCCCTAGGGTTGCCAATCTCCAGGTGGGACCTGGAGATCTCCAACTGTTACAATTGACCTCCAGATGACAGAGATCAGTTCCCCAGGAGAAAATGGTTGCTGTGGAGGGTAGACTCTATGGCATTATACCCTGCTGAGTCCTTCCACACACCCCAAATGCTGCTCTCCACAGGATCCACCCCCCCAAATCCGCAGGTATTTCCCTAATCAGAGTTGGCACCTGTACTTTCTCCTCTGTCAGTAAAAGGCCCTTTCCACACCTATGTTGGCCTTTGGGGAAAAACTCATTGGGCCCAGTCCTGATCAGGTTGCCAACTCCAGGTGGGCAATTCCTGTAGATTTGAGGGATGGAGCCTGGAGAGGGTGAGGTTTGAAGAGGGGTGGCACCTCAGACAGGTATGATGCCATAGACTCCACCCTCCAATCCAGCCATTCCCTGATGGGGAACCATTGTTGCCAATCTCCAGGTGGGGGCTGGAGATCACTCAAAATTACAACTGCTCTCTAGGAGGGAGGGGGAGGAGATGGAAAACTAAAGGTAGGTTGATGGTTGGCTGGGAGGGAGATAGGGTTATCAACCAGGTTGGGAAATTCCTGGAGATTTGAGGGGTCGAACCTGGAGAGGGTGAGTGTTGAGGAGGGGTGGGACCTCAGACAGGTACAATGCCATAGACTCCACCCTCCAAAAAAGCCACTCCCTTCTGGGGAACCACTGTTACTAATCTTGGGGATGGGCTGGAGATCACTCAAAATTACTACTGCTCTTCAGGTAGCAAAGATCAGTTCCTCTGGAGAAAATGGTGGACTCTGTCATTATACCCCGCTGAGATTGCCACAGCAAATTGTCACTGAGTGCCCAAAGCCGGGGCACTCTCCCAGAGCATCTTTCTAGGGCCCGTTGTATTTATTTCCACAACGGGCCTTATTCCTAGTAGGATATAAAACAGGACTGCCTGGTACCGACTCCATTTCAGGGATCTCTTGGGGGAGGGGAGGGTGTTCCTGGGGATGCTTGCTACTGCTGTTGCTGCTGCTGCTGCTCTGCTCTGTGCCTTGGATTTCTGCTGCCTGCTTGGGAAGACCTTCTTCTTGATCTGTACCTGGAGATTTTCAGTGAACCTTGCTTTACAATATTCTTTAAAATATTGTGTCAAGTTTTTCTGAGCATTCTGTTTTTACCTGGAGGGCTGTATTTAGAAGATGGAAAGGAGCTTCTGGCTCTTTTTTAAAAAATAGTTTCCTTGGCTCTATTTTGCACTGTTTTTAAAATGATTGAAAAAACTTGTGCTATTTTGTGGGTTTCTCTTTTCTCTTTTCTAAACTATTCTATAATGTTTAACTGCTTTGCATTTTCTGTTTTTAAAGATTTTTATTTTTTTAAGAGATTGGGGGGGGGGGCATTTCCAGGTCGGAAATCTTGGTTTGACATTGGTTCTGTTGATCTTGCCCCGTTGATCCTGGGTTCTGCTTGGCTTCTGTAATTTACATTGGTTTTGTTGGGCTTGCAACAGTCTCCCTTGTTTAAGTAAGTTTGGCTTGAATTTTCTGGTTTGACATTGGTTGTGTTGGGCTTGTCACACTGGCCCAAGGTTCTACTGGGATTCTATTTTTAATGGTGGTTCTGTTGGGCTTGTGAGTTTTGTTTGCATTTGGAGGATTTGGGATAGTGGTCGTGCTTGTGGATTTGGCTCCTAGCTTCTTTGCCCTGGATAAAGCATGGATTCCCCTCCCCCATAGGAAACAGTAAAGACAAATACAGTGGCTGAAGCTCCTTGCTCAAAAGCTTGTAGAACTGGACGCTTTGATCAAATTTGCTTGGGAAGTCTTTAGAGGACAGGCAGGGCTATGTCTCCTGCCATTTTAATGTAATGCGCTCAAAAAACAGTCACTCCACTCCCCAGAAAGCATCCCCCCATTAGGAATAATGGGCCTGAAAAAATTCAGAATTCTGAAAAAAAAAATGATCCAAATTCTGAAATAGTACTGGGGATCTGAATAATCCATAATACTAATATTGAAACTATTTCCAAAATCCAAATCCAAATGATACCAATGTTTTTTCAAGTGAATATTTCTAAGCAGGGGAAGAAAGTTGAAGACATCTCCTTGTCAGCTAAATGAGATATGGGCTGAGCTTCCTCTGATACTTGTATTTATACTGAGTGGGGCTAAATCCAAAGTTATCTTGGCCCATGATGCCCAGATCCAAGGGAGCAATGCCAGTGGATCTAGGACCAGCCCAGAAATGGGAGTTTTATCATATTTTTATTTCTTTCTTTGTCAACTGCTTTGATTTCCTGGTAGGTGGAAAAGCATGATAGAAATACTAAAATAAATAAATCCTAGATTATGTAAAGTTATAAAGCAAGAAGGTGGAGACAAGACTTGGTAGCAGCAGAGATGTTGTCATAAAGTATTTTTGCATTTTTGTGTTTATATTGCTTTAGGGGCAGGGAAATGTTCACAAAGGAGCTAGAAATACAGTTTATGGGTATCAGCATAGTGTATTAATGCATAAGGACTTTGAACCTTCTCACAGTATTTCAACAATGAATATTTCATAATTATTGATGTAGAAGAGAGGCTCTTCTAATGTGAATGAGCATTTTGACCAATGCAGATCTTACACCAAGGTTACAACCGAAGAAAGCAGCACTGTCAAGATCCAGGGAACAAAGAAGAACAAGTAAAAGATCTTGTCCCCCTTCCAGCCTGCATCCCATCCCGAAGGTGGTAGGTAGTCGGACTAGGACTTATGACCCCTCTCCGACATTGGTGTTGTGTAATGGTCCATAAATAATAAGACCATGGTCCTTCATGACTTCCTGCAGGAGCAGGTGTGCAAGACCAAGACCTGGGTGTGAGATGGGAAGACTGTAGCTGTTTCCCAGCTGGCTCCTCCTGGGTTCCCGGTCCTTCACCAATCCTGGACCAAGGGGTGGGGGGAGGAGTGGCTCTGTTCATTCAGGAGGCTTACACCTTCAGGGCGCACCCACCACTGGAGCTCACAGGCATAGCATGCACTGGCTTTGTGTGGGAAGCCGGGAAGAATTTGGCTGTTTGGTTGGTGTACCATCCACCCAATGCACCGGCAAATAGCCTGTCAACCCTGCTGAAGGCCATATCAGGCTGGGCATTGGAGCACCCTACACTGATAGTCCTGGGTGATTTCAATGTCCATGCAGATGACATGGCTTCCACACAGGCAGTGGACCTGGTGTCATCCATGGTGGCGCTGGGACTCTTCCAATATGTAATAGCTCCCATTCACCGAGTGGGGCACACACTTGATCTGATCTTTGTGGCGGGGGTTACAGTGGAATGAATTACTGCTATGGCAGTACCATGGTCAAACCACTATGCCCTGAAGGCCCACGTGAATGTTCCACCCTGACCCTGTATGGGTGGTGAGCATATTTTAGCTTGCCCGTAGAGCCAAATGGACCCTATGTGGCTTCAGATGGCCCTGAGGGATCCGATGCCCACAGTGGCTTGTTAGATGAGCTTGTTGAGGACTGGCATAGCTGACTCTCAGCAACCTTCAACAAAACCACTCCCCAACACGCTCTGCTCCCTCACTCTAGGCTTGCTCTACACACAAGAGCTGTGGCTGATGAAGCAAGGTCTCAGACAGCTGGAGTAACAGTGGTAGCACGCTTGTGACAAAGCTTCAGGGTTGGGGACAAAGGGTGGCCATAGGGGAACAGCTGTCCCAAAGGCACCCACTAGTTTGTGGTGTGCCCTGAGAAGCAGTGCTTTCCCCAATGTTATTTAACATCTACATGTGCCCCCTCACCCAGATTGCCCAGAAGAATGGGCTGGGATGTCACCAATATACAGATGACACCCAGCTCTATCTGTTGTTGGGCGGCCAGTCTGACTCTAGTCCGGAAGATCTGGACCTGGCATTGCAAGCTGTGGCTGGTTGGCTTAGACTGAGTCAATTGAAGTTGAATCCGATGAAGATGGTAGTTCTATGCCTAAGTCGGAGTAGTCTGAGGGTAAGGATCCCACTTCCGACCTTTGATGGGGCGCTGTTGGCACCAGCGCCAGAGGTTAGGAGTTTGGCAGTGCTCTTGGATGCTTCCCTAACAATGGAGGCCCAGGTAGCAGCCATTGCAAAGTCAGCCTTTTATCATCTTTGGTTGATTAGGCAGCTGGTTCCCATCCTCAAATGTAATAACCTAACAACAGTGATCCATGCAATGGTCACCTCAAGGTTCGATTACTGCAACACTCTCTACATGGGGCTGCCCTTGTCCCAAATCCTGAAGCTGCAGCTGCTGCAGAATGCTGCTGTTGGGTCTCCCCATGCAGTAGCACATCCAGCCTGTGCTAAAAGCTCTGCACTGGCTGCCCATAGCATACAGAACTCAGGTCAAGATGCTGGGTCTTACCTTTAAAGCCCTTTATGATTAGGGGCCTACATACCTAAGGGACCGCCTTTCCCCACATGTTCCCCAGAGAGCACTAAGATCAGGGTCCCCAAATTCCTTGGACCTTCCAGGCCCCAGAGAAGCCAGGCTGGCTGTGATGAGGACCAGGGACTTCTCAGTAGTGGCTCCATACTGGTGGAATGAACTCCCGGAAGACATCAGGGCCCTGTGGGAACTTTTACTGTTCTGTAAAATGGACCTCTTCCACCAGGCCTTCAATTAGTGAGCCACACCCTAGTGAGCCCCAAAACATCATCATTAACAGCCTGCACCAGCTAATGTGACCCAGACTGTGCTGTTAGATGACTGTATGATTTGTTAGATGTTGCCAATGTTCGCCATCACTATATGATTCTTACTAGCACTTTATGTAATGTTTTTATCTCTTATTTATTGCAATTTTATTCAACTTTCTGTTTTATTTTTTTAACTGTCTTTGTGTAAGCTGCCCTGAGCCTGCCTCGATAGGGAGGGCGGGATATAAATTAAATAAATAAATAAAGACATTACTATATCTGGAAGCATGGAACCTTCTGACGCTGCTTTCTTATAGGCAAATGGCAGGATCAGATAATAGCATTGATCTCCCCACATGGACATGGTCTGAGGCTCAGCATGGTGAAATCAGCTCAAGTTTATTTGGTTACTTCAGAATGAAGATAAAACAAGCCTGTCCACAGCCGGCTTATATTCATGCTTGCACTCACACCCAACACACCCCCAATACCCAGAGCGTGCCAGAGTGCTGCTACAGCAGCTCAGGAGCCACCATAAATGGCGGTGGCTGCAAGCCCTGCCCCCAGCCGGCATCCCCAGCCCACGCTGAAGTGCTGCAGCCCGGAGGATGCCTGAAGAGGCCCCCCGCCGGCATCCCCGGGCCCACACAGAAGTGCTGCAGCTCCCCCATCTCTTTGCCCTCTTCCTTTTCTTCCTTTCCTTCCTTTCCTGTTTTTCTTCCTTTCCTTCCTTTCCTGTTTTCCTTCCTTCCTTCCTTCCTTCCTTCCTTCCTTCCTTCCTTCCTTCCTTCCTTCCTTCCTTCCTTCCTTCCTTTCTTTCTTTCTTTCTTTCTTTCTTTCTTTCTTTCTTTCTTTCTTTCTTTCTTTCTTTCTTTCTTTCTTTCTTTCTTTCTTTCTTTCTTTCTTTCTTTCTTTCTTTCTTTCTTTCTTTCTTTCTTTCTTTCTTTCCTGCTTTCCTTCTGTCCTTTTTCTCTTTCCCTCCTTCTTCCCTTCTTTCTTTCTTTTCTTCCTTCTTTCCTTCTCTTTCTTTCCCTTTTTCCTCCTGCATCCCGACTCACTCCCCCCCCACACACCTTGGCAGGCTGGCTGGGAAGGGAAGAGGAGGCTTTTGAAGATGCTCCCTCCCCCTTTTGCTTCCCTTTCTGAAATCACTTCTGGTGATATCAGGGGGTGTGGCATATGCTAATGAGCTAATATGCTAATAGCCTAATTGCTCATTAGCATACTGTATGCTAATGAGCTCCTGCAGCTCTTTTTCTATGAAATGACCCTACCAATACCCATGATAGGTTCTATTTACATGGCCCAAGTTCCCTTCAGGATCCGAGAGGTTCCATTGGCCCACGCTAGGATCCATGGTGTCTATTGTTCTAGGACTGAAGGTCTGAAGGTTTGCTTGACTGCATGGCCAGGCATACATGGTCGTGGACATCTTAATACATAACAAAAACAATAATCCATTCCCTCAAAAACTATAATGCACAGTGTTTTCAAGAACACAAAATACATTGCTCTCATTTATTTTTATATTTTGTTAACTCTTCCACTTCACACGAAAAGTTGGACATTTCTGTTGAAGCTTGTGTAGGCATGCATTATTCTTTCCAGAAGCTTTCTCCATATAGCTAAAATCCCCACAGCTATTCTTCAACCTGCTCGTATGAATAAAACTACAAGATACCATTGACAGAACAGCATGTTGCCAAGTATGTGATGTCCCACCCCTTTGGCTGTTTTTCAGTTGTGCCTGGAAAGAAGTGAAACCTTAATCTTCTTCCTGATGAACAGTTTTAGTAAAGGAAAGCAGATTGAGAAAGGGGTGAGGCCTACCTCCCCCCCCCACAATGGATACAATTTGGCATGTTTAACCATGCATGCCATAGAACATTCTCTTCCATATGGGTAACCATCACTCATAAGAATTATCTATTTTGAGCATTGTGTATTTATTTAATACATTTTATCACACTCTTTCTCCATTAAGCTCAGGACAGCCTATATCAGCCTCCAGTCTTCAATTTTACCCTTCCAGTAGCCCTTGGAGGTAGATTAGGATTTAGAATGCACAGGCAGTGGACAAAAATAGCCCAAAATATCACTGCTAGTAAATACTGGTGATTATTTTTGAAGCAACTAGGTTTAACTGAGTCCTCCATATCTTAGCAAGTGCTAAGAGCAGAAATGGCAATTCAGTCTATGAGAATAGGACACTACTACTCCAGAGTAAAGCTAAAAGTCAACAAGTGGGATCCATACACGCAAGCAACACAGATTAAAGTAGTAAGATTTTTGTGAGTTTTTGTGGTTCTGGATCTATGGATTCAGGTTAGTGGACTGCAGCCATAATAAACAAACACAATCCATTCAGCTGCTCCAAAATGAATTAAAGAAATGCTGCAGTTAGCTTGCTGGTCTCCCAGGAAATGAGTGATAATGCTAACTGAATAATTAGAAATGGGAATTTGTGAACATTTTTATTAACCTTCGATTAGTTTTAAAATGAGAAAAGAAAATAAAGAGAAACTCTTACTCCCAGAGGTTTGTAATGAACAAAACGCACTGTAACTGCAATGAAATGGCTGCTCACTTAATCTGCATAGATGAAGTGACTATTTTATATTAGTGCAATATGCCCTCAAATATTAATGTACAATATTTCACTTTATGTCCCAAAACAATTTGACTAATTCTGGTATGCATAGACTTCCCATACCGAATTGACTTCTTTATTTCAATAGGGAGATGTAGAATTGCACATTGATAAAGGGTGTGGATTCCAGATTTCAAAATGTAACTTCTGAATTATTGGTTGGAGCCAACCAACTTTTTTGATGATGAAAACAGGAGGGGTCACAGTTGATCATAGGGGTGTGTGCAAAGAAAAAAAAATCAGATCCAGGCTTTATGTGCGTGTCTCTTTTTTTTTTGGGGGGGGGTTTACTGTGATTGTTTATTTTTGGACATTATCGGATTGGGATTCAAATCCATGTGATTCTGGAGTCTGGGACCATTATTTTCAATAGGGAATGTATATGAGGATCTGTGTCAGCTGTTTATAAAGATGATGGCACAAAATTTGCATGGATCCAATTAGAAGAGAAAAATGCCATTGCTTGGGAAATCAGTAAAATAAAAGAAAAACATGAACACATGCTGTGTAGCTAGCTAGCAGCATGCAAAGATGAAAAACAGCATGAATTGTTTCAGGAAGAGTTTTTGTTACCTAAGGATCTCAGATTTGTGTTATTATTCCAGAAAAAAGTCACTATAATAAAAACATGCAATTTCTGTGTATATATTTGCATCAAAAATTTCATTATACACCCTCCTATTTAACCACTCAAAAAAAACTATGTTGAGAATCATGTGACCTGCATGCACAAAGCCACGTGGAACAGGTGCTGTGGTGGGGAAGGGAACTAGATGAGATTGAGTGAAAAAGCTTCCTGGATCCAGTTCTATATGTTCTATTGTAAACTGTCATAATGTTTTGCCTTCCTACCCTGTTTAAACTCCTTTGTTGTTGGTGAAAAAAATAACCTCTGCTGTCTGATATAGATACCTATGTAAAGATTTCTTTATATGCAATGACATCCATGAAAATTGCAGGGGAGAAATCTATGTCTGGCAATAAATGCCATTTGAGTGCAGTAATCTGTTCTTAAACTATTATCTGTTCTTAAATTTAGGAAATTCATCCTCTATTGTTTTAATGTGTTAATTTTTATATTTTGTTATTTGTATTTTGAACCCCATATTTTATTGTTTTCTCTCCAGAGTTATACTTAAAAGTTACTCATACTTCTGAATGTACCATCCATCTTTCACTTTGAACATAAGCATTTGCTTGTGAAACAGAAAGTCACCTTTCAATGGAAATTGCTGTAATCTGCTAATGCCAGGGTTTGAGACAAAGATGAAACAAACAGAGCTTTTCCAGAGTGCATGCAATGTTTCTTTTTGCAAAGGATTTGATTATTATTCAAGACCATATTTGCCCCCTTTAAAGAAATCTGATTCATTTTCTGCCAGACTACCTGAATTGCTTTTCAGTTGCTTCAAGTCTCAGGCAAAGCTGCCAGAGACTGTGGCAATGTTACATGCTCATCCAAGAGTTATTGTTAGGGTACTCCCTATGGAGCTGCCTGCCTTGAATGGAAAACAACATGTATGATACCATGTTTTCCAAAGGGTTTATGCACTTAAAATCCTCTGCCGCATGTGGACTGACGGAAGTGAAGAGGGGACAGTCTGATAGCTAAGAAATCAGAGAAACTTTGGAATTCAGCCATTTGAGTGAGTAAAATGTACTGACACCAGCACCTTGAAATGTACCTGGAAACAAATTGAAAGCCAGAATAGATGGGCCAAGGCTGGAGTGATATGGTCCCTACTTCTTTTATAGTCCACCTTTCTCAAGGCAGATTACAAAATATATTGTCTATAGACATCAATTCAAATAAACAGCAAAGACCTCCAATAAACAATACAGTAGGATTAGAGAACTGGGTAACAATGCGAACAGAAAGACTGTACATTTTGGATTTGCATGGCATACTGTAATGCAAAAAGCCGGTTACAGAGATATGAAATAAGGCAGTAAAGGGAAAGAAATACATACAATAAACATTTCAATAGTCAATTATATCCTTTATAAAAGTGAATTTCCAACCTGTTCCATTGTACTAGAATTCTAATCCTTTAATAAAAATGCTTTCCTGAACATTTCTGTTTTGCAATTTTTGCAAAATGTTAGAAGAAAGGGGACTTTCCTGACCTCTTCAGGCTGGTTGTTCCCCTACCTGGGAGCAACCACATAGAATATGTATGAACAGGCATCTTACTTATTTGCAGGATGGAACCTTCAGAAGCTTTTGTTCAGATGAATTAAGCTGTCATGACAGAGAATAGAGAGACACAACAAATCACTTGATATTAATTTCAAAGTGGAAGCCATGTTATGTCCATTACAAATATATACGCGGGAATCTAGAGGCTTAAAGGTGCCAACTGGGGAAGTAGGTATGAAGCTGGCAGTAGCACTAGCCAAGTTCACAGCAAGGGGTGACTCACCACTCACTGGCAGCAACTCATACGAGAGTAAGAGTTATCTGAAAATAAATAAATGTTCAGCCAGCTAATAAAGGTGGGTTGCAAGTAAGGCAGTGACTGGCAACAGCATTTCACCAGCCCCACCCTGGCTCCAAATTTGGCCAGTATTACTACTCGCCTCGTTTATCTTGGCTTGCAAATTAAAGGGAAAGAGACTGGGGACTATGCGACTGTGTAAATTACATACTATCTTTTGCTGTATTATCCTTTCATGTAATTTCTGCTTCATTTACTATGCCATGTTAATACTTATACTTTGTTCCATCTTTGTTCCATGTTTTTTTCTTGATTTTAAGTTCCAAATCCTAATCCTATTACACTGCCTATGGGATGCCCCATCCTATTGACTATACTGACTTAAACTGTGTAGTCCACCTTGAGCTTCAGTGAGAAAGGCATACTATAAACACTACATATATGTGTGTGTGTGTGTGCGTGCGTGCTCAGAGATTCAATGCCTCATTCCCTGTCTTTCAATATGCTACACAAATAACTAAGGCTTTGGGTGATGTTGCTCAGCACCAAAAGGTCTCTCCTCCACAACCAAAGCCTACAACTCCAGCAAATAATGGGCTGTTTTAGGAATGGCCTATCATCTTTAGATGTCTTTAGGGTGAATGCCAATTAGCCCTACCAGTTTTCTAGGTACCTGAAATATTCCTGCCTTCCCAAGTTATGACTTATTTGTAACATCACTACTAGGGGTGTGCAAAAAAAAAAAATCAGGTTAGTTTGGAATCGGGTCTGTTGGACCAAAACATTTCTGTACTCCCAAATATACCTATATCAATATTTCACTGGTATTCAGGTCAGTATTTAAAAACCCAAATATTGTCAGCTCCATAGGGTATAATGGAGAATTTCAGTCATAGAACTGCACTGTGGTGTGACTTCGTGAGTTAAGGGAAGGTATTTAAACTTTAAATACCTTCCCTATCCCTTGCCTCTAGGGCTCATGCTGCCTCTGCAGCATGACTCCCCAGTGAAGGGAAGATATTTAAAGTTTAAATAACTTCCCTTCACTGGGGCATCACACCTTTGGGAAGTCTTTGCTGGGGAATCCTACAGCAGGGGCCACAGGACTTCACAGGTAGCCAGGCCTGAATTAAAGCTGAATAATATTGGTTTTTATTTGGGGGTGGCTACTTCAGTAGCTAAATACAGATCTCTGATATGTATTTGGCTGAATAAATACCTGAAAAATACTGATAAGGTATTTTTTGGCTATTTATTCAGCTCTGTATATACCGAGCACACACCTCTAATCACTACTAAAGAGCATCACAAAGCAGGCAAAAAGGTCTCTAAGGGGCAATGGGAGAAGATGCAAAAAATTCCTTCTCAGCCCCAAGTGGTAACTGTCTAATTCCTTAAGAACACGAGAAGAGTCCCACTTGATCATATCAGATCCATCCAGTCCAGCATGCTGTCTCACACAAAAGCCAACCAGTTACTGTGGAAGGCCAGCCAACAGGGCATAGAGGTAAAGGCCTTTCCCTGATGTTGCCTCCTAGTACTAGTGTTTAGAGATTCCTTTCTCTGAATATGAAGGTTCCCTTTACCCACCACTGAATGGCCACAGTCCAGCTTGACTAATGATGCTTCATACTACATTTGAACTAGAAGGTATCGCTGGCTCCAGAAGGTATCCCCAGCACCAGAAGAGTACTGAATTAATTACTTTGAAAATATGAAAAGATTCATTCCCATCAATTGCTGAGCTATAAGTGCTTTGTGGTGATGGCGCATGAAATAAAAGTTATCATATCTTGTCACAGCAACACCAGGATGCTTACTGAAAACTCATATAATATTCAATAGGACTTACTCTTAGAAAACAGTGCATAGGATTGCAGCTTGTGTTATACTTGTTCTGAACTGGGATGGCTTCTATAATGGTTTACTGGCTTCCTTATCCTTCAGAGTTAGGGTTGCCAAATGCCCTCCTCACAGAGGAATATTCCTTATTTCAAAACATGACATCTCATTAGGAAATAAGGGGTATCCATTATTCAGACATCAAAGCGCTGTGGATATACATGGTACTGACCTGGCAGGAGTGGAAATTTTGATCTGCAATACTATAATGCAGTGTCTTCCAATGTATATAGTAACTTTATATATTAACATTATGTGTAAAATACAGACATCACAAAAACCTCAGTGTCTCAGCCAGCACTCTAAATCTTTCACTTAAGACTGCCATTTTGAGCGTGGCTTTTCATGTTTTGTAAGTATTCACATGGTCTCATATTATGCAAAAATATCCATGGCTTTAATTATTTCTTTATACTCATAGTAATCATCCACTCCCCCCTATTTTCTTCACTTTGCATGCCTTGAGTAAGCTGCTCAGAATACTTACAGAATCCTGCAGCATCTTTGACCTTTCCTGCTTAACGGAAAATGATGTGTCTTTGTCTGTAAAGATGAGAAATCTTGTTCCACTTATTTCTAGGAATGCTCCGGCCCACAGCATTTTGGCTCATGTTCTGCTTCCCAGTAGCAAGTAGGGAGCTAATATTTTGCTGAGCATTTTGAATGTTTGCAAGAAGTTTGAGCCTGCTTATTGGGTTTCATATATTCAAAATACAGTGCAATGCAATCAGCAGTATTTCATGCAAAGGTTGATGGGAGCTTGAGTTGCCCCCACCTTCCCTACAGATCTGTCATTGCCTAGTTCTCATTCGGAAGCCAATTTTATAAGTTAAAAGTGAGCAAATCAATCAGTCAGCCAGTGAATATAAACAGTGTTTGTTTATTTTTAAGGCTTACTGGTTTGTATTAATTTAAACCTAGGTTTCATGCATGCCCGTTTTTGCATAGCCTTACTGGAATCATACTGTCCCACCCCACCTCCCTGCCACTGCTGCAGTACTTAATTACCTGATCTGGCCATCCATGACCCTGGGGAAGAAGCAACTTCACTTTCTGCACAAATGCAGTAGTGACTGAGATACCACAGCCATTGAACAGCTGCAGAGCTATTTGGCAACTGCCCAGACTGGAAGGTGGCAAGGCAGGCCCGTAGCCAGGATTTTTTAATTCAGGGGCCTTTAAATAAGTCAGGGGGCACCCCACAGCCCCCCCCCAAGTGAGCACCACAAATAAAATTTTAAAATGGAAGCTGGAGGCTTGTGCTGGATGGCTACGGGCTTGTGGCAAGGTGATCCAAGGCTCAGCTCATATGATCATGGCTGTCAAACCTGAAGTTTGCCATGAAGTTCACAGTATCCTTACTTTTTTTCTAAATTGTCCCAGGTCTCAAGTGGGAAGTGGATGTTGTGCTGACTGTTACAAATTTCAGGGACCTTCTGTGGACATCTCCCTTGGAGCCATGCAAAAGACAGCAAGTAGAAGTTTGCAAGGATGTACCTGTCCATAACTCATGAATCTTCTGGAACTCCAGACAATTTGAATTGCCAGGAGTGAAAATGCTACAAAAGAAATTTATTTAGTCATTTTAGGGTCTTTCCCTCCTTTGTTGCTGCTTTTATCTAATCAATTCTGTTCCTCACCATCCCCCACCCTGACTGTTGTTGTAAATATGGCACTTAGCTTACTGTTTTCTTCATTTTCCCTGGACTCTGTCTCCTTAAGCAACTTTTACCTGTTTTGTTCCCATTTTTCTTTTAAAAATCAAGTCTTTCTTCCCAGAGTGGGAGTCTGTCAAACCTTGTGTGCTGTTATATTTATGCACCTCTATCCAGTAACTAAGGATTAATGAGTTTGTTAAGTGTCAGAGGGCATCTCCAGGCATCTCCAATTGCTCTGTTGCTGGAGTGGTTGCAACTGATTGCCAAACTGTTTCAGTTGTTCATGTCTAATAGAAACAAAGGACAGAGTGGGAGGTCAACTTGAGGAGGGACAAGAGACTGTTAACTGAGACTGCCCTGGGAACCCTCTGGGAATAGTTTCTTTCTCCTTTTCTGCTACAATGGCTGACTTAGTGCCAAACTAAATGTGACATTATTTCACACATGTTCTCCATGGGCACTAGCAGCCATACACCAGCTGCTGGTCCCCACCGACCTCTAAAAGCCCTCCAAAAGTGCTGTGGGGCCTTGATTCTAGTTGGGATGGCCCTGCAGCACTTTTAGAGGGAGTTCTCAATGGGGACTGGCAGTCAGTTTATGGCTACAAGTCCCCATGAAGAACATGTGACGAATGTCATATACAGTCTGACAGAGCAACAGTTCTCAGCTTCTACTTACAAACACCTCTACCATACTTGAGATTTATCAAAGTGTTTTCATCATCTGAACATATGAGAAGGTAGCACTCAAAGGTTCTACTAGGTCTTCAACAGCTTTTACCCACCATCGACCTAAATCTGAACCACACAATAATTTCATTTTCTAGGCACACCATTGCAAAACTACATGATGGACACCATTTTATGTTCTAGCTGACTGCTGTACATATCTGCAGACTTCCAGCTACCATTCTGTTCATTCCAGTCATTCTATTGTCCATTCCCAAATATTATATTACAGCTGCATCTTCTCCAGTTCCTTGGACAGTTTCTCACAACTGAAGGATTTACACAAAAGGACCATTCTTCAACAAGAAACTTTTAGAGGTATATTTCATCATGAATCTACTGAACTGGAATCCATTAAGAGGTTTCACACTACCTTCTCCCCTCTTCTAGCTTGTGCAAAGACTTTGGCTGCAATCATACACATTAAATAATCCACTTTCAATGCACTTTCCAACTGAATTTTACTGTGTGAACTGGCAAAATCCAGTTGGAAAGTGCATTGAAAGTGGATTATTTAGTGTGTGTAACCACAGCCTTTGAGTGCAAAAACTGGGGTTCCCCATTCATTACAGGTGTTAAGTAACTCAGCATAAATAGTGGATGGTCTCGGGATTTTTCTTGATTATAATTCAGTTCTACATAATTCCTTTTCACCCTGTACTTTCTGCATTTCAGGACCTCTTGACACTGTAGTTTGTTCTTTTTTTCATTATTCCTAAATAAAATGACCGCACAGTGAGGATTCACTGACTATGTCTGAAGAAGAATGCTGGATTGAAAATCTGTTAAGTTTAAGGTGCCACAGGACTCCCGTTTCTTTATCTGTGCTTAGCCTTCTTGCTGAAAAGCTCTACAATCTAGATAGGGAATTAAAGACCAAGTGTCCGCAAGAGCAATTAAATGTGTAGGGAATACAAATGTTTGGTGATTATTTCCAGGACACTCCAGTTCATGTTACTCCCAGCCAGAAGATGTGGCTTTTCATTGTATATAAAGTTGGTGCTGAGAAAAAACAACAACAGCGAATGCTGGGATAGCCAAACAGAACAGACCCTGATGGGAATACTTATGAAAGTTCTCATTGAAAAACTCTTGTTTCTCACCAGCAGCTGTTCAGAGTCTCATCATGTATTCTGGGCACAGCATCCCTTCTTGGCCCATCAACCTGCTGCACCTGCTCCCTTCAGCTTACTTCACCTGAACAGATCGTGACATGAGTAACAAAGCAGTGTGTTCAGGAGCCCTGCAGTCAGCTCAGCATTGCTCTCTCACAATGCACAGCTGTCCCCATATAGATCCAAGACCTCAGTCAAGAAATACACAATCTCTGAGTAGTATCTTGCCTAGTAGTTACCCTCTTGACTGCCGTCCTTCAGCATACCCATTGACAAACACTATTTGTCTATTTTAGTATAATGGATTCACTGTATATGTATGCTTTAAAAAGTGACCTGCTGTTAGAATAAAATAATATTCCTTCAGCATCTTCATGATTATAATTTAGATTTTACATGGGGTTGAAACCAGGGCTTGTTGTCAACTACACTTGCTTAGGAATCTAACCTTCCATCATTCCTTACTGACAAATTCAAGAGAGTAAACAAGCCTTCAAATACATCAATCTTTTTTAGCTTGCATTTCTTCCTGGAAACTCAAAGTACCATACACAGGTGTCCCCTTCCCACTTATCCTCATAACATCCCCAAGATGTATGTTAACCTGAGAAGCTAGGACCCAGACCCATCCGGGTCCTGTTTGTGGAGCTGCAGGGAAGTGTGACAGCAGGGATCAACCATGGCTCCCTCTCCCTTGGCCAGATGGAGGGGGCAGGCCAGAATCAAGCACGGGAATCTGGAACCTGCCTGATCCAGCGCTGGCCCTGTTAGCTGTCTTGAGGGAAATTCTGTACGGGGGTGGTTGATGTCTATTTAGGGTGCTCACCATCTTTGGCCATTGGACTAGAATTTGTGGGTTTAGAGGAACTTTCGAGCGGGGTGCTCACCTTGGCCCTTCCCCTTGGTGCTGGAGCCACAAGCCAGGATCCAGAGCAACCTGAGTCCTGTTTGTGGAGTCACGGGGAAGGGTGAGAGCAGGGAGCAGCCATGGCCCCCCCCCTCCTTGGCCAGGCGGAGGGGGCAGGCCAGAGTCAAGTGCTGGAAGCTGGAGCCTGCCTGATCTGGCGCTGGCCGTATTAGCTGTCTCGAGGGATATTCAGGGGCAGAGGCACCTGATGGCTATTTAGGGTGCCTCACCACCCCTGCTCACCATCTTAGGCCATTTGACAGCTTGGCCCACCCTTCCAGCCCTTTAGTTAGGTATTTTGGAGGGGTTGCATGCAGTTCTGGATACTTGATTTTTTTGTTGCAACTTGGCAGTGACAGCTTGGGGCTGGATCCATTCTCAGGAAAACTGGCCTGTGTGCCCGTTTTCTGAGTGTGGGGATCCTTTTAAAGGGTCTTGGCATGAGGGGCGACTGATACGCCCAGCCCAGGGGCATGTCTGGGGAATTACCCTCATTCTCAGGTGGCAGGGGAGACCACCTCTGGGCTTCTGCCCTACTGGGATCCAAAACCAAGGTGACAAACAGAGCATTGACTGACAGGCAAATCAGTTGATGAGCAGGATCCTTACCCCATGCTGTGCCAGGGCTTGCCACAGCTGTAAGTAAAACATTTTATTCCACTCTTTCTGAAAAATGTGTATGCGTTTGTTATTTCAACTGGGAAAAACTTTAAATTAGACTAGAATTTGTGGGTTTAGAGAAATTTTTGACCTTCCCCTTGGTGCTGGAGCCACAAAAAAATGAGTGTCCCAGTAAGTTTCATGGCTGGTCAGGAACTGAACCCAGGTTTCTTCAATTTTAGCCTGACACTCTGATCACTACAGCACACTTGTGTATGCCACAGTAAATAATTTTTTCAGGAATTTATTGTTTTTAAACAGCAATATGTTTCTACTTTATAAAGTGTACAAGTGGCAAATGACTGAAAAAAGTGGGGATAGAATGAGAACAGAATATGATATATAGATGAGGGAATGATAGACTGAGAAACAATAAGCTCAGGATGTTGGACTGTAAAGTATATTGTATAGCATATTGTCTTTTTCACAAATAGATTATAATGGATCTTTAAATTTTAATTATTTTACCATGTTTTACTTTGAGCTACCTCATGTAGGTCTGTGGAAATGTGACACATAGGATAAAATGGATGACAGCAGAACAATGGGTCTCTATTGGGGAAAAATGGGGTATACATTAAGATAAAAATAGAGAAAGGAGAGTTAATTTTCCCAGAACATTTCACAGATTTTGATACCAGCAATCCTGGTATCTTTGTGGACCACCTTTTAGGGTTGGGACTGGGAGGCGCTATTCTGTGGCCTACATAAGAACATAAGAGAAGCCAGTGTTGAATCAGGCCAATGGCAAAAAAGGGGGGGAGGGGGGAAAAACTGAACCTAAAACCTAGAATCTAGAACCTGACAAAGGTTAGTCAAATGTAGGAGAGGGGGCCAATGTTAAAAACTTGATGAAGGAAATATAAAAATACATGTATTTATTGATCACAACTTTAAAAATATATATAAGGGCCCAGTCACACGTTATGTATAAATAACTATCAATAAAACACAAGGGCTTATAAATCTGACCTGATGCGTTTCGGCCTACATAGGCCTTTCTCAGAGATCAATAGTGAGGAACATATTGGCTATTATAAAAACATATAGTACAATCATATAAATACAGAGCATGACTACAATAAGGCTATTATAAAAACATATAGTACAATCATATAAATACAGAGCAATGAATACAATAAGGACCAGAAGCAAGCATTAAAAATCCTTTATTTCTGGATTCTATCCATAATGCAGACCATCCAACTCATTTGGAGATTTTCTGTATTCAGGAGCAATCTGGACAGAAAACAAACAACATCCACATATTAAGCAAGACTTTGGATCCTGAATAAATGAAAATCCATGTTTAAGGAATATACAATCTGCTCAAGATAAAATTTACTTTGGGATACATTTCAGAAAATCCTTAATGAAAAGAAAATGTGTTTTCTGTGTGTCATTCTTAAAATGATTATTTTATCTATCATAAGCATAGATATTTGTTATTGAGACAAGAACATTAATCATTATTGACTTACTAGGAATAAGGCTCGTTGTGGGGAAAAAGTACGAGCTCTAGAAAGAGGCTCTGGGAGAGTGCCAAGGCCTTGGACACTCTGCGTCAATTTGCTGTGGCAACCTCAACAGGGTATAATGACACAGAGTCCACAATTTTCTCCAGAGGAACTGATCTCTGCTACCTGAAGAGCAGTTGTAATGTTGAGTAATCTCCAGCCCTCACCTGGAGATTGGCAACAATTGTTACTCAGGAGGAAATGGCTGGTTTGGAGGGTAGAGTCTATGGCATTGTAGCTGTCTGAGATCCAACCCCTCCTCAAGCCCCACCCTCTCCAGATTTCACCCTTCAAATCCCCAGGAATTTCCCAACCTGGAGTTGACATTGGCAACCCCATCTCCTTCCCAGCTAAACATCAACCTACCATTATCTCCCCCTCTGACTGCAGTTGACTTCTTATGTCCCAGATCAGTTGTCATTCTGAGTGATCTCCACCACTCACTTGGAGATTGGCAACAGTGGTTCCCCAGAAGGGAATGGCTGGTTGGGAGGATGGATTCTATGGCATTGTACCTGTCTGAGATCCCACCCTTCCTGAAAGCTCACCCTGTCCAGGTTCCATCCCTCAAATCTCCAGGAATTTCCCACCTGGAGTTGGCAACTGTTGCCCTGCAAGGCACCTAATGTGCTCTTGTGAACTATAAAACCTAAGTTATATGAACTTGGACTGTGCAATGTTATGATTAAGGGACTGTACAGCATGGTAACCCACTATGATGCCCATTGAGACTGCACCCTTGAAGAAGGACACCTTCCTTTCTGCGTTGCTGTTCCAATGGATTCTACAAGGTTACCAGCCCTCTTACCTGATGGAAGATGGACCATTTCCATAGTCTGCACAAAGCAGCAGATGCCATGCCATGCCAAAGCATGAGGACAAGGGACTCCAAACACCATTAGGAGCGCCCTCCAACACATGCAAGCAACCCCTCCCCCCTCCACCTACCTGCAAAGCTTCATGTAACCAGGAGGCTCTACACATGGTTGCTTGGCAACTAATCACTCGCCCATCAACAAGCCAGCTAGGGCTATCAAAAGACAATGGCCTTAGCCCAATGACTCATCTCACCTACACCCAGGTGCCAGACTCCAGTCTAAGTTGCTAGTTCTCAATATTGCTCACTCCCCTAGACCCTTCCCCCTTGAATCCAACACCAATCAGCATGTTTTGGGGACAGACTAGTAGGAGGTGGGCCAAGACATGTGACCAGTTTAGGCCACCCCCAAGAGATATGTGATTAGGACATGTGGCCAGCCTGGCCCAACCCCTCAAGCCTCCCTCATAAAAGGGGGCACCCAGCCATATGGTCTCTCTCTCCCTTCCCCTCAATGGCCTCTATATTCTCTTACTCTTGAACTTGTGGCTACCTTGCCCTAAGGCTCTTGAACGGCAGCCAGAGTCTTCCATGTGCCTCCTGCTGGTTCAGTCTGCACTCTCCATTTTCCTAGCAAAATCCCCATTTTTCTATAATTCCCTTATTTTTCCATTTGGAAGCCTTCATCTCATCGGAACAGGTAACTATTGCCCAACCAACGAATATCCTGCTCATGCAAACGTGCTGATTATCTATCTTTATTTGCTAGTACTGAATAATTGTGTGTGACTGTGTATTGTCTCTGTGTGAAAAAGACTACAGTAAAGACATCATTTTAACCTAACTGCAGCCTCTGTGTCTGTTACTGGTACCTCTGGAAGGGTGGGACCTCTGTAGATACTGGTGTTCATTCCCTAATTTGCCTATTGCCAATTAATAATCATAATTCCCCCATATTAATAAGAAATTAAGGCAATTTGGCTAACACAACCTATCTCCTTCCCGGCCAAGCATCAGCCTACCTTTATTTCCCCCTCACTCTTCAGCTTTCCATCTCCTCTACCCACCCACCTGCAGCCTTTATGGTGCTCTGAAACCCTGACTGCCACATCACATTGGCTGTCATGGGGGGGCCATCTCAGCAGGGTATAAGGACACAGAGTCCACCATGTTTTCCAAGGGAACTGATCTCTCCCATCTGGATAGCAGTTGTAATTCTGAGTGATCTCCAGCTCTCACCTGGCAACTGGCAACAATGGCTTCCCAGGAGGAAAAGTAGTCTTTCTCTGCAATGGGGACCAAAGCAGCTGACATCATTCTCCTCTCTACCTTTTGATTTGGCCAACAACCCTGTTAGGTACATTAGGCTGAAAATCTGTGACTGGTCCAAAATCACCCACTCAGTTTCTACAGCAAGAACCTGGATCTAGCAGACCCTGCTCTGAAGCACTGACTGCGATGTCTTGGGTAGCCAACCTCCAGGGGGAGCCTGAAGATCACCAGGTATCATAACTGAACTCCAGACAACAGATCTCTCCCCCCCTGGAGAAAATAACTGCTTTGAAAGGTGGGCTTTATAGCATTCTATTCAGCTGAGGCTTCTCCCCTCCCCAAACCTCTACCAGAAAACCTCCAGGAATCTCCCTACCTGGAGCTGGCAATCCTAGTCAGGACTGGCCCCAATGAGTTCCTCACAAAGGCCTGCAAAGGGTTTCCTTCCTTTGTCTGAACCAAACTTGGTTGCCTACTGTAGCGAAATAGGCTCCAGTTTACAACTCAGCTGTTTGCCTCCCACCCTCATCCCATGGACATATCTCACTCCTTAAGTCTGCTGCCACGACTCACTGAATTGTCACTGCCTTTTTAGAGGGACAGTGAAACTCCTCTGGCCACATCTCCCTATTTGGAGATGGAATCCCCAGTCTTTGGGGGATCCCTGGAAAGTTGGCAACCCAAGAATCTGGCCTTTCCTTGCTTCCATGGGCTATTCCCACCCTTTGGTATTGTGCAGCATGGGGGAGACTATGTGGTCGGAGCACAACACAGATTATTAGCCCAAATAAAAGAATTTATTTAACAATTTACACTATTATGGAGCACACACACTAAATAAATAAGGCACAACTGTAGGAGTAGGCACACACCATGAACCAACATGGCATAAATCAACAGGGGTTAAACACAATCCTCTTTCCCTACACACAACACTCTAGCTCTGGAGGTTGTGGGCTCAGGATAGGATCTCTCCTTGGACTGGCTCTGCTTCAGCCTCTCTCTCTCTTACCCAATAGAGCAGGGAAACTTCCATTCATTCCCCAGTCCAGCTGATTGTGGAGTGGTTGAATTTCTGCTGCCTCCCAGGGTTCCCCCACGTCTCTGGCTTGTGACCTAGCTGGAGTCTATATTGATGCTGGCCCACCCCTTGGGATGGTCCCTCTTTCCCCACACTTTTTGGCCTTGCTGCAGCTGGGAACTGTAGGATGGCAGATGAGGAAGCCCCATTCAACCCAGTGGGTGATACCCTTGCAGGCCCTTCTCTGGAACTACAGCTCAATTAAGCCTTCTGGGGGAACATTTTAAACACAAAGACGGCAGCCATCTTACAGACACAGGTAACTGCCATTTTGTTACACCTACCAACAGCTACTGAAGGAAAAAGTTAGACTCACACAGGAGGCAACCATCTTCATCAAGAGAGAAAGCTGTCTGCCAGAAATTCTGATAGGGCACAGAGGCTGAAGGAGTGGGCGGGGAAGAGGACCAAACCCAGCACCTGGCCAATGGCACACAAGTACTCTTGAATGGCAGCTGGGTGGGACTCAGGCAATGCAGCCAATGGCTAGGGACATGTTCTGAGTGATAGATCATTGAGCCAACTGATTTTGGCAGCATGTGGAATGTTAAGGAGAGTCCATGACCAAAACAGAATTATATTATAGAGAGATATTAATCATCCACCTATGTCTGTTCTTCGGGGGGACGGACAGACGATGAGTTTTCCAGTAAACATACTTTTCTTTAGCATTTATTCATTTAAAGAAACAAAAAGGAAATGCTCATCTAGAAAAAGCTCCTTTATACTTCAGTTAGGGATGAAGCATTTGGTGTTTGATGTGCAGTCCATTGTAGATTAATGTATAGGTATATAAAGCTGTACTTATAATGGGAGGCACAGAATGGAACCGGCTTTCTAGGGAGGTACAGCTGTGGTGCTGACTCCTCAGAATATCAAAGAACAAGTTACCGCCTTTTATTGTTTTGGCGGAAAAGAATAAGGTAATAAAATTAATAATGAGTCAAAGGAAAGGAGTTGAAGCTAGGGATTCTGTCTGAAACTTTTAGCAAGTAAGGACAATACTTGCTTTGCCCAAGCCCTGACTCATTGTTCTACTCTTTTAAAATGGATTTCTAGAAGGCCTAAATTATGTTTACAAGAAAGGCATTCTGCCTAAGCTATTGAGGAACCTACAGAACAGAATGTCAAAGAAAAGGAAGGGCTTATGTTTAATTATCTTTTATAGCCCATCCTTGCTCACAGATGCCCCATTTTTGCTCATGCTTGCATACTCACACATGCACACATAACACAGTTAATACTTTAATCATTTCTTCCACTCTTTAACTTCTAGAATTTCAAACTTTGTTAAATTCATGGATTGCCCTATCATGAAGAAAAAACATATTCAAGGGCTGTTACTTCCAGCACCATACTAGTCTATTTATATAGGGGTACTATTTGCTAGAAATGGTATAAAACATGGTCCCTGATGAGATGAACTACAAGAGACTCATAAGATAAGGAGAGAGGAGGGGCCTCTTAGTAGAGAGAGGGGGATCAGAAAGTGTCTGGTATTGTGAAGAATATGGCAGTACTGGGAAGATACAAGAATGCCTTTGCTAAGGAAATTGTTCTTATGGTAGGACTTGAAGGGAAAGAGGAAGATGGCTGTGGAAAGGTTGTCTGTGCAGGAATACACAGATGATGGAATAAAAAGAGGAGAAGAAGGCTACTCATAATTTTGAATACAAAATTAGTGCTTCTCAAATGTCAGGAAGATCTGTTCATAGGGAACCTAATTTGGTACTGGATGGTCCAAATTTGGTATGTGTTATGCTATTTCTCATGCATGTGTGACAGCTCAGAAATGCAACTGTCTTCTCATGAGTCATGTGTAAGCATTCACATAGGAAGGTGATGATGAACCGGCCTCGTCCACTAAGATATCCTTACCTCAAGTTCTCCATCCTCTAATACAACATTTCAATAAAACCTCTAGGCTGCTATCCTGGGCATAAACTGCACATATCTAAGTCTTATTTTAGTCAAACATATTTAAGCATGCACTAACTAAGCACTCATTCAGCCTTAAGAATCAGTGCAAAGGAAATCACGAGTGGCAAATGCAATGGTTACACTGCACAAACAGGGTATCTTACAATATTATTGTCCTTTTGGAGGGAATGTTTCTTTTGAAAACTGGCTAATTAATAGGAAACAGAGAGTGAATATAAATGGGAAATTTTCTCAGTGGAGGGTGGTAAGCAATGGGTTACCACAGAGATCAGTACTTGGTCCGGTGCTTTTTAACTTGTTTATTAATTATTTGGAGGTGGGAGTAAGCAGTGAAGTGGCTAAATTTGCAGATGACATGAAGTTGTTCAGGGTGGTGAGAACCAGGGAGGATTGTGAGGCACTCCAAAGGGATCTGTCAAGGATTGGCGAGTGGGCGTCAATGTGGAAAATGGGGTTCAATGTGGCTAAGTGCAAAGTGATGCACATTGGAGCCAAAAATCCTAAATATGAATACACATTGATAGGGTCTGAACTGGCAGAGACTGACTTAGAGAGAGATCTTGGAGTCGTAGTAGATAACTCACTGAAAATGTTGCAACAGTGTGCAACTGCAATAAAAAAGGCCAACACTATGCTGGGGATTATTAGGAAGGGGATTGAAAACAAATCAGCCAGTATCATAATGCCCCTTTATAAATCAATGGTGCAACCTCATTTGGAGTACTGTGTACAGTTCTGGTCACCACACCTCAAAAAGGATATTATAGCATTGGGAAAAGTGCAGAAAAGGGCAACTAGAATGATAAAAGGGTTGGAACACTATCCCTGTGAAGAACAGTTAAAACTCTTGAGTCTCTTTAGCTGGAGAAATAACGTCTGAGGGGTGACATGATCGGGCTTTATAGATTATGCATGGGATAGAGCGGGTTGAGAAAGAAATACTTTTCTCCCTTTCTCACAATTTAAGAACTTGTGGGCACTCCATGAAACCGCTGAGCAGTCGGGTTAGAATGGATAAAAGGAAGTACTTCTTCACCCAAAGAGTGATTAACACATGGAATTCACTGCCACAAGAGGTGGTGGCGGCTACAAGCATGGGCAGCTTCCATAGGGAATTAGATAAGCATATGGAGCAGAAATCCATCAGTGGCTATTAGCCACAAGGTATAGATAGGAACTCTCAGTCTGGGGCAAGTGATGCTCTGTATTCTTGGTGCTTGGCGGGCAACAGTGGGAGGGCTTCTAGTGTCCTGGCCCCACTGCTGGACCTCCTGATGGCACCTGGTATTTTTGGCCACTGTATGACAGTGTTGCACTAGATGGGCCATTGGCCTGATCCAACATTGGCTTCTCTTATGTTCTTATGTTCGACTGAGTAAATATCTGAGCAAAACAAAATATTTTTTTCAAACTTTTTTTCATCCTAAAGCTTCAGTCCTGAATGACCAAACAGATACAGAATTCTCTACTGATTTCCAGATTACTTTATTTTGCAATTTGAGAGGACTCAGAGAAACAGGCTGAAGAATCAGAGGCAGCTGGTTGAAACAGGTGTTACAGAAAATTATAATCCTACTTTGATTAATCCTGTTGCTTTTTTTTACAACCATCCTCTAGTTATGCATGACAGGTATCCAAAAAAACAAATGTATAGACTTCATAGTGACAATTCAAGCTATTGTCAGGAGAAACATCAGGAGTGATAGAAACATGTGAGCCAAAATAATTTGCTCTTGATGGAGATGGGCTTTGCTAATGTCCTTTGAAGTGCAAGCAGTTTATGTGGAGAGAAAAAATAGGTACATTTATAAGCATAATGTGTATAGCAAATGTGCAGTATATTACTAGACATCTCAGGTTATCCTGTTGGCACCCAAGAAGCTTCTGTGCCTAAATTTCAAGATTACATTAACAGTAAGCATGTTGAAATCAGAAAACAAGTTATCAAAACCTGTTCCAAACCAGTGTGATCAAAGCTGTTTCATTTGCAATGCAATTAGTGGCACAAGGAAGAAAGCCAAAGGTTCAGTTCTTGGAAAAAACACTTAAAGGTCACAGGGAGTGAGCTGTCAATAGCAGCAAACTGTGTATATGTGTGTATGTATGTGTATATGTACACATATATGTATATGTGTGTGTGTATACACACATACACACACATATAAAACATTTCAAATATGTTTGATGTTCAGTTTTGATGCTTCTTACACGAAATATTATAGAGGGAAATGTTATTTCTCCAGAAAAACAAAGGCAACAAGCTTAGCACAGCCCCCCCCCCCCATATCATGCATTGTCTTGGATGCAGTGGAAAATCACTGAGGGTGGAAGAGTTTCTGTCAGTATAGCAGGACCTCCTCACCTCCAACTTTAGCTCCAAATGTGCCCCAAAATCCTGCTTCAGGAGGACAGATGATTCCCAAGAACAGCATGGGGGGAGTCAGTGGTAGAATGGGATGTCAGTAAAAAATGGCTCCTTCTGCTGGTTGTAATGTTGAACTGCATGTACATTTTTCAAGAAAAAACCTCATATGAGAAAACAAAAAAGTAGTATAGGTAAAAAAATCTTGGATTGGATTTGCACAAACATGAAATAAAATCCAAGCAAGCAGTAGGGGTGAGTATTTTGAAATTGTCACTGTTTTTACATATCATATTTATATTTCTGCATTTATCCTCAGATTGTGTGGATTTAAGACCCATTCATATGCCACTTTCTGTAACTTAACCAAAAGACTCCCTCTCCCGTTCTCTTATTCTAGGAAAAAGATCCAAGTGGGAACAACATCAGCCAGTGATGCTTGGGAAAGTTTTCTGTGTGATTCAGAAGGTTCATACAAACCACTTGTTGGGTATGCATGTGAAATGTTTAGACAGACAGTGATCACTTCTGCCTGACTCTAAAAACATCCAAAGTAAATCCACAGTCCTGGAGATAATGCCATTTTATGTTGGCTAGAAGTATCAGTAAAGGAGTTTTATCCCACCCTTTCCCATATTTGTAAGTAAGCATGGCAGACCATACTAGCTGTAAATAGCTAAAGCCTGGACACAAGGACTCATTCTTCAGGGTCTGGTGGCTTAACATCCTGTTCTACAAGCATAAATATTAAATATTATTTCCTTGAACAGAAAGTAAGGAAATGGAATTCCAGTGCAGCAAATGCTCCGTACTGCTGGAATGGCCACTAGAGTTTAGGGAAAGTAAAAGTGTCTACAGACAGGCCAATAACAGCACTTCACCTTAAAGGCAATGTTACTTCTTCGTATCTATGAGTTCAGGCTGCCTTTTTGCAACAGAAGAGCTTCAACCAAAAGGGTCTTTGTTGCACAAAGGCCACGGGTCATTACATTTTCTCTAAATCTCCATTAATTTTGCATTGCCGGAATGTCCAGTAATGCAGCTTAAAGACCTGAATAAGTCTCATTTGAAATTTTTAAAAACCTCAAGGCTGTCCCAATTAGACAGCAAGTAAGTCCTGGGACTCTGATCCAACAAGGATATTGTTCCTGTGCCCTTGCAGCCTTTTAAAAAAGGAAAAGCCTGCTGCCTGCTATCTACTGTTTGACTGGAAAAGGAAAGCTAGGATAGGGCCTAATTCAGGAGTGTTGAACTGATTTACTATGAGGGCCAGATCTGACATAAAAGAGACCCTGCCAGGCCAGGCCATGTGTGTCATAAAATGTAATGCCAGGTAGCAGAGATCTAGACTTTACAAGAGGGGACCCACAACAAAATGTTGCATAATGTGTTGTGGCCCTACCATAGTCTTCGTTGCCAGCAGTCCCCACAAGGAACTTGTGGGGAGGGGGCATTCCCCAACCTTTGTTTCCCTCTCCCACCTTGGTTGTCAAAGTTCCTTTCTCTGTCTTTCTGCACGCACCCCTTATCTACCAATCTTCCCTCACCTCCCCTTCTCCTTTCACCCCTTCTATGTCAGCTTTCTTCCCTACCCCCTTCTCTAGCAATCCTTTCTTACCCCCTTTCTCCTCTCACCCCTTGTATGTCTCAACCCCTCTTACCCCTGCCCTTCTCAGACACTGTCCACTTTCCCCCACCCTCTATCAGTCTGCCTCTCTCTCCTATTTCTCTACCACCCAATCTCCCCCTCTTCCTCTTTCTCTCCCCCTCCCTCAGACAACCCTCAGACAATCTCCTGTTCTTTTTCTTTCTCTCCCACAAGAGACAATCCCCTGTTCTCTCTCTCTCTCTCTCTCTCTCTCTCTCTCTCTCTCTCTCTCTCTCTCTCTCTCTCTCTCTCTCTTCTCAGAGAAACCCACTTCTTCTTGTTTTTGGCGATGCAGGCTTCACTTCCTTGGGCTTCAGCTGACCAGCAGCAGGACCAGCTTGGGTGGCAGCAGCAGCATCAGAGGGTGGGCGGGCTCCCAGAGTGGCACTGCTGCCCCTTTGGCTCCCTTAGCTGCCCTGCTGCCTTCCCTCCCTGGGAGTGCCCAAACCTGGTGGGTGAAGGCTTATGCTTTGTTGCCAGCAGCAGCTGGGATGGGTCTGGTGGTGGGGCACGTGGTTATTGGTGTGGCGGCTCTCCAGTGTCCTTCCCCAGCAGCATGGACAGTTCTTCTTGCTGCAGTCCTAGCAGCAGCAGGATGGTTATTGCCATGGTAACTTCCCTTGCAGCTCCAGGGGCTTTTTTCATGCCTCCTGTAAGTCCATGCTCTGTGCATGTGCAGAGCAAGCAGTTTTACTTTTGGGGGCATTTAAGTATCCCCAGTATACTTTTTTAAACATTTTAGATTTTTCTGTATACCTGGGGAATGCCCCAAGTATGCTGAAAGATCTCTTTGCCCCCTACACATCCCAGATCTGCAGAAATAATGCACAGGGGACCCTTGTCTATTAGTATATAGATAAAGGACACAAACACAATTAAAGATTTTTTAAAACTTAAAATAAAATCTGCTTAAAACTTTAGCACTCTTGCAATATTTTGTTTATTACAGTCTCTGATAACTGACACCTCTTGCCCTGAATTATTGTATCAAAATCTGGAGACAATGTCTGTGCTGTAGCAATCTTGAGTATACTGTTCAGTTGTTGTTCAGGTGTGTATCTATAAGTTGCAAACCTACTTTTTTATTGACATTCATTACAGAAATCTCATGGTCAATGCTTTGAGCCTAAGACCCAGGGGAAAATATGAAATGGCTGGACATTATGATAAATAAGTTGCTGGACATTATGATAAATAAGTTGCATCATGTGCTGGTCAAGAACATGTGAAGGCACCATGACATGAACTGAGGGCTATGTGCTTGTCTACAAAACCGTAGTCTTCCTCAGAGAAATAACTACAGCTCCTATGAGGCAGTGCAAGAGTAAAGAGACGGCAATGTATAGTGGTCAGTATCAGCCTACAATCTGGGAAGTCTAAATTCAAAATCCCTAGTTTACAAAGGTAATGTGCTGGGTGAACACTTTCAGCCTAATCCACCTCACTGGCGTGTTGTTATTCCTCATCTAAATAGTTCACATTGTTTTCCTAATGAGAAAGACTGGATAATGAGCCCAACAAAACTCTCTCTCTCTCTCTCTCTCTCTCTCTCTCTCTCTCTCTCTCTCTCTCTCTCTGTAGAAGGGCAAAAAGCTCATAATGCTTTGTATCTCTCCTGTGAGATTGAGGGAACTGGGAAAAGGAAGCTCTTTCTGTTTTCTTCCCTCCTCACCTGACAGAGCAATCTCTCACTCTTTGCCTCCCTCCCCAAGGGCGGAGGAGCCTCAACCAATGGAGGGAAAAAAGGCTTTGCTCTGTAGGTCATGTGCATTTGAGAGAGCCTGGCAAAGCAAGCTGTGATGCAGGAGGAAGCAAGAGAGAGGAAGAAGGAAGCAGATTACAGCCAGTTGCTCACAGGCCACATACAAGCCCTGTGGATTCAGATCCAGCCCATGGGCCACATGTTTGACACCCCTCGCCTTACATTTTTCCTCTTTCCCAAGGCCAGCAATAAAATGCTCAATGCATCAGGATTCTTAGATGGGGTGGAGGAACCACATGCACAGAACAAACCATTGAAGCACATGATACTCATCCAGTTAAGGACACATGCACAGAAGCTTAGCCTGCATGTATATGAAGACTGGATCAGTATATGAGGTTAGAATACATGGATCAGAAATGCCTCTGATTTGGTGCAATTTCTCGTGTGCTTTTTTTAAAAAAGTAACTTTCCCTTCATCTCACCGTCTGTTGTATTGCACCCTAGTTACACACTTAAATCTCTGCTTCACTAGACTCCAAGATAGATGTTGAACAAAAATCTGCTTCAGTGCTTCTTGAGATCACCCACTCTTGCCAATTTTGCATTAATTGCATTAATTTATTTGCTTTAAAATGGTACAGCATAGGTATTTGGACAGTACCTCCAGTAATTATCCAGATGGGCATCCATTACAAAGTTAAGTAAATCATGGAAAATAAGCTTTGTATCATCCATGGGAAGTTTCAACCTCTCTGAGCCCTAAATATAACCTCAATCATTGTCCACATTTTAGAAGGTCTTTCAAAAATGTGCATTAAAATTGTCCAAAACACATACACACACACATAAGTAAGACCAAGTGTTTCACCCCATACTTATTCAGCAAGCAGGCACTACAAAAGATTTTCTTTGTACTTGAAAAACCAAAATATATACTATAAAATGTGTAGAAAGCCCAGAGCTCCATTTTCTTACACCAGCTTTCCTAAAATCAAGTCATGAGGTGCTATAATGATTTTCAACTAGATTTCCATCCTGTTTTTAGCACAAGTTTCCATACTGACAGGTGCAAGGACCCCTGTGTGATGTATTACAAAAGACTTTGGGACATATACTAGGGTGTGGAATCCATGTGTAGTATTACTGGGGCTGCTCATCATTTCCCACTAGAGAAAGTGTGTGCCCAAGAACAACCTGTGGTTGTGCATAGCAAAGAAAGATCATTGACTTGTCCACCATTATTCTTGTTGCTGAGAAACCTTGATATACTTTCAAAATTGGCCTACGTTCTCCAAAAGAAAGTTTGACAACCATTAGTATTTCACATTCAAAGTATTTCACATTTGATAGTACTTAACATGCAAGTCAGGTGGTATCAAGTCACCCAGAGGGTGCTGCTAGGCCTGCTACCAGCCTCCAGGTAGGACCAGGAGATTCAGAACTACAACTGAACTCCAGGCAACAATGTCCCCCTGGAAAAAATGGGTGGATTCTGTGGCATTATATCCAGCTAGGGCCTCTCCCCTCTCCAAACTTTGCACTCATTAGACTGCACTACAGCATCTCTAGGAATTTCCCAACCTGGAGTAGATCCCTTCAGTGGCCATTTCAAAAGGTATTGGGGAAAAGTCAACCCTCCCTGTTTTGTTTTGTTTTTAATATTCTGGATTTTTCTTCAGGCTCCATGGAGTCCCCTGAGTCTGTAAAAAAAAACCTGTTGGGGGACAGTGTGCCCCCTATCTGGAGAAATAAGTATGTACATGCAGAGGGGACTGTTGAGAATTAGATATATAGATGTACGTCTGTACGTATGTATGCGATAAAACATACACTAGTATTGTCTTAGTGGAAGCAGTTAACAGATTAAAAAAATATGATTATTATTTGACATTCAACAACTGACAGTTTATAAACTAGGAACATTGATCTGAGCCAGCTGAAGAAGACCTTAGCTGACTAGAAGCCTGGGATTGTCCAGAGGCATAAGCTCTTGGCCCTTGGCTCTTTGCCTGTGGCTTGTGGTTCTGAGTGAGCCATGCTAGCAGGACACCATGGCATCCACTTGCAGCTCATTATAACTCTTAAGTTTGACTCAGAAGCAGTTAGGTTATTTTTGTTTAAATTTTATTGTTCATACAGTTTACTTTGTAAGCTGTTTTGAATCTCCAGTGTGGGAAGAAGCAAGCTAAAAATAATTAAATAAATTAAAATATGATTAAAAGTTGAATTTTGAGGGGAGCAGTTCATGTTGAAGATAGTGTTGTTGTTGTTCAGTCGCACAGTCGAGTCCGACTCTTCGCAACCCCATGGACCAGATTACGCCAGGCCCTCCTGTCTTCCGCTGTCCGCTGAAGTCTGCTCAATTTCATGTTCGTTGCATCGATGACACTGTCTAACCATCTCATCCTTTGCCGTCCCCTTCTTCTTTGACCTTCAATCTTTCCCAGCATCAGGGTCTTCTCCAGTGAATGCTCCCTTCTCATTTGGTGGCCAAAGTATTTGAGCTTCAGCTTCAGGATCTGGCCTTCAAAGGAACAGTCAGGGTTGATTTCTTTTAGGATTGACTGATTTGATCTCCTTGCAGTCCAAGGGACTCTCAAGAGTCTTCTCCAGCACCATAGTTCAAAAGAATCTATTCTTCGGCGCTCAGCCTTCCTTATAGTCCAACTCTCGCAGCCATACATTACTACGGGGAATACCATTGCTTTGACCATGCGGACTTTTGTTGGCAAGGTGATGTCTCTGCTTTTTATCATGCTGTTTAGGTTTGCCATCGCTTTCCTCCCAAGGAGCAGGCGTCTTTTAATTTCATGGCTGCAGTCACCATCTGCAGTGATCTGGGATCCTAGGAACGTGAAGTCTGTCACTACTTCTACGACTTCCCCTTCTATTTGCCAAGGAGTGATGGGGCCAGATGCCATGATCTTAGTTTTTTTGATGTTGAGCTTCAAGCCCACTTTTGCACTCTCCTCTTTCACCCTGAGCAAGAGGCTCTTTAGGTCCTCTTCACTTTCTGCCATCAGAGTGGTATCGTCTGCATATCTGAGGTTATTGATCTTTTCCCCAGCAATCTTAACTCCAGCTTGTGATTCATCCAGGCCAGCATTTCGCATGATGTACTCTGCATATAAATTAAATAAGCAAGGTGACAATATACATCCTTGTCGTACTCCTTTTCCTATGCTAAACCAATCAGTTGTTCCATATCCAGTTCTAACTGTTGCTTCTTGACCCTTATACAGGTTTCTCAGGAGACATATGAGGTGGTCTGATACTCCCATCTCTTTAAGAACCTGCCATAATTTATTGTGATCCACACAATCAAAGGCTTTAGCATAGTCAATGAAGCAGAAGTAGATGTTTTTCTGGTACTCTCTTGCTTTCTCCATAATCCAGCGAATGTTCGCAATTTGATCTCTAGTTCCTCTACCTCTTCGAAACCCAGCTTGTACTTCTGGCAGTTCTCTATCCACGTACTGTTGGAGCCTAGCTTGTAGGATTTTGAGCATGACCTTGCTAGCGTGTGAAATGAGTGCAATTGTGCGATAGTTTGAACATTCTTTGACGTTGCCCTTCTTTGGGATTGGAATGTAAACTGACCTTTTCCAATCCTGTGGCCACTGTTGTGTTTTCCAAATTTGTTGGCAAATTGGGTGCAGCACTTTAACAGCATCTTCTTTTAAGACTTTGAATAACTCAGCTGGGATACCATCACCTCCACTAGCTTTGTTGTTAGTAATGCTTTCTAAGGCCCATTTAACTTCGCTTTCCAGGATGTCTGGCTCGAGGTCAGTGATTATACCATCGTGGTTGTCAAGGACATCGAGGTCCTTCTTGTATAGTTCTTCTGTGTATTCTTGCCATCTTTTCCTAATCTCTTCTGCTTCTGTTAAGTCCCTACCGTTTTTGTCCTTTATCATGGCCAGCTTTGCATGGAACGTTCCCTTGATTTCTCCAATTTTCTTGAAGAGATCTCTAGTCCTTCCCAATCTATTGTTTTCCTCTATTACTCTGCATTGTTCATTCAGGAAAGCCTCCTTATCTCTCCTTGCTGTTCTCTGGAAATCTGCATTAAATTGGGCAAATCTTTCCTTATCCCCATTGCCTTTAGCTTTCCTTCTTTCCTCTGCTATGTGTAAAGCCTCATCAGACAGCCACTTTGCTTTTTTGCATTTCTTTTTCTTTGGGATGGCGGTGAGTGCTGCCTCCTTTACAATGTCATGGACCTCTGTCCATAGTTCTTCAGGCACTCTGTCTATCAAATCTAGTCCCTTAAACCTATTCTTCACCTCTACTGTATATTCATCGGGGATGTGATCTAGGTCAAATCTGAATGGCCTTGTGGTCTTCCCAACTTTCTTCAATTTAAGTCTGAATTTTGCAATGAGTAGCTCATGATCTGAGCCACAGTCAGCTCCAGGTCTTGTTTTTACTGACTGGATAGAGCTTCTCCATCTTTGACTGCAAATTATATAGTCAATCTGATTTCGGTGTTGCCCATCTGGTGATGTCCATGTGTAGAGGCGCCTCTTAGGTTGTTGGAAAAGGGTGTTTGCTATGACCAGCGTGTTCTCTTGACAAAACTCTGTTAGCCTTTGCCCTGCTTCATTTTGTTCTCCAAGGCCAAATTTGTCTGTTATTCCGGTTACCTTTTGATTTCCTACTTTAGCATTCCAGTCCCCTATGATGATGAGGACATCATTTTTTGGTGTTAGTTCTACGAGCTGTTGTAGGTCTTCATAGAACTGGTCCACTTCAGCCTCTTCTGCAGCAGTGGTTGGGGCATAGACTTGGATTACTGTGATATTGAATGGTTTGCCTTGGATTCGGACCGAGATCATTCTGTCATTTTTGAGATTGTATCCCAATACTGCCTTTCTCACTCTCTTGTTGACTATAAAGGCCACACCATTTTTTCTACGGGATTCCTGGCCACAGTAGTAGATATAATGGTCTTCTGAGTTAAATTCGCTCATTCCTGTCCACTTTAGTTCACTGATTCCCAAGATGTCAATGTTCATTCTTGCCATCTCATTTTTGACCACGTCAAGCTTACCTTGATTCATAGATCTTACATTCCAGGTTCCTATGCAGTATTGTTCTTTGCAGCATCGAACTTTCCTTTCACCGTCAGACACATCCACAACTGAGCGTCCTTTCGGCTTTGGCCCAGCCGCTTCACTCTTTCTGGGGTTACTCATACTTGCCCTCTGCTCTTCCTCAGTAGCATATTGGACACCTTCCGACCTGAGGGGCCCATCTTCCGACGTCATATCTTTTAGCCTTTTGTTACTGTCCATGGGGTTTTCTTGGCAAAGATACTGGAGTGGGTTGCCATTTCCTTCTCCAGGGGATCACACTTGGTCTGAGTTCTCTGCTGTGGCCTGTCCATCCTGGGTGGCCCTCCATGGCATAGCCCACAGCCTCATCGAACCACGCAAGCCCCCTCGCCACGACAAGGCAGTGATCCATGAGGGGGTTGAAGATAGTAGACTGGATCAAGAGAGAATTTTCCAATGGCAGAATGGAAATTTCTTGCTTCTACCTTCTCACTGCAGATCACTTATCTCCAGGAAATGCTGTTCATATATATATATATATATATATATATATATATATATATATATATATATATATATATATATATTTTCTCCTGTCCTATTATATAAAAGGGTAGTGGTCTGGCAAGATTCTATGCTTGGCAAAATCAGTTCGCTCCCTGGTATGTCACTCAGAATCTGTCCCTATCCACTAGCTGCGTTGCCTGAGTTCTCTCCCACCCACTGCAGCCTAGGCCACTCTTCTCTGATTGGGCCAACATTTCAAGCTCATTTGCATATGGAAGTTGATTGGACTTAACTCCATTTCACACCTCAAACTCCCCTCCCCGCAAGACAGTTGGAATTGTCAGTTGTTTATGCAACCTGTTGTATTCTGAGGTGAAATATGTCCTCACTCACAACACTTCCCCTTCAAAAGAAACAAACCCAATAACACAACCATGCCATACCACAAAAAAGACAGGTCACACCACAAGGAGAATACCACAAGGCAAAAAAAGCTCTGGTACTAATTCTGGCAGGGGACGCTGTGAGTGTAGAAAATGATTTATCGACACAGTAGAAAATCTTTAGGAATTGTCTGGGGCATTTACCATGAGGCACCCACCCAGACCCTCTCGCATTTTCTCACTCTGCTGGCATCAAAACCAATTGAAGGCAAAACAGAGATATGGAGACTTTTACATCCTCCTTTGCATCAATTTGTCTTTGTTGGCAATGGCAACCCTAGGCCTGGCTGCTTGCTCCTATTCAGCAGGAGCATCCCTATGGAAACTGCCTGAGTGATTTCGGACCAGCCGGAGACTTTCTGCCTAACCTGCCTTACAGGGTTGCTGTACAGATCACAAAGCCGAAAAGAATGAAGTAAACTGCTTTGTTCCCCGCTAATGAGAAAGACAGAATTTTGCCTAGGAAGAGGCTGCTGAGAGGGGATGAGATAAAGTTGCCAACTATAGGTATGGAAATTCCTGGAGATTTGAGGGGTGGAGCCCAGAGAGGGTGAGGTTTGAGGAGGGGTGGGACATCAGACAGGTACAGTGCCATAGACTCCACCCTCCAAAGCAGCCATTTTCTCCTGGGGAACTATTATTGTCAATCCTGGCCCAGTGGCCATCAAACCATTCTCTTCCACCCCCTGCTGTGCAGCTGTCTTTCCCCTAGGTTTGCCCATATCCAGGTGGGACCTGGAGATCTCCTGCTGCTACAATTGATCTCCAGATGACCGAGATCAGTTCCTCTGGAGAAAATGGCTGCTTTGGCGGGTAGATCCTATGGCATTATACCCTGCTGAGTCCTTCCGCCCCCCCCCATGCTGCCCTCCACAGGATCCACCCCCAAAATTTCCTGGTATTTCCCTACTTAGAGCTGGCAACCCTACTTTCCCCTCAGTGCCTGTTGGTAGGCAACCAAGCTTGGTCCTGTCACCTGTTTTGGTCTTTGAGAGAAAACTCATTGGGGCCAGTCCTGATAGGGTTGCCAACTCCAGATGGGGAATTCCTGGAGATTTGAGGGATGGAGCCTGAAGAGGGTGAGGTTTCAGGAGGGGTGGGACCTCAGAGAGATACAATGCCATAGACACCACCCATCAAACTAGCCATTTCATCCTGGGGAACCATTGTTGCCAATCTCCAGGTGGGGGCTGGAGATCAATCAGAATTACAACTGCTCTCCAGGAGGGAGGGGAGAGGACATGGAAAGCTGAAGCCAGGGGACAGATAACGGTAGGTTGACAATTGGCTGGCAGGGAGATAGGGTTGCCAACTCTGGTTGGGAAATTTCTGGAGATTTGAGGGGTAGAGCTTGGAGATGGTGAGGTTTGAGGAGAGGTGGGGTCTCAGACAGGTACAATGCCATAGACTCCACCCTCCAAACCAGCCAGTCCCTCATGGGGAACCATTGTTGCCAATCTCCAGGTGAGGGCTGGAGACCACTCAGAATTACAACTGCTCTGCAGGAGAGAGTCAGCTGAAGTCAGAGGGGCAGATAACAGTAGGTTGATGATTAGCTGGGAAGGAGATGGGGTTGCCAACTCCAGGTTGGCAAATTCCTGGGGATTTGAGGGGTGGAACCTGGAGAGGGTGGGGTTTGAGGAGGGGTTGGACCTCAGGCAGGTAGAATGCCATAGACTCCACCCTCCAAACCAGCCATTTCCTCCTGGGTAACAATTGTTGCCAATCTCTAGGTGAGGGCTGGAGATCACTCAAAACTACAACTGCTCTTCAGGTAGCAGAGATCAGTTCCTCTGGAGAAAATGGTGGTCTCTGTCATTATACTCTGTTGAGGTCGCCACAGCAAATTCACATTGTGTGCCCAAAGCCAGGGCACTCTCCCAGAGCCTCTTTCTAGAGCCCATTGTATTTATTTCCATAACGGGCCTTACTCCTAGTATATATATATATATATATATATATATATATATATATATATATATATATATATATATATATATATATATATACTAGGGGGGGGAGCCCGTTGCGGCCGAGGCAACAGGCCCTAGGGAGAGTCCTTGGGGGTGGGCAAGGCGGCTGGGCTGGCCCCGTCACGCAGGGAGGAGGGGCGGTGTTCTCCGGGCAAGGGAAGCATCCGAGACCCGCCGCTGACTCCGCACGCAAGCCTCCCTGCCCCGCCGTTCGGGAGGCCCCTCCGAAATGGGCAACCCCGCCCCCGCACATCGCGTTCCTGAAAGCCTTCAGGGAGGGGTGGCCGCGCAGTGCTCCCGAGGCCCGCTGCGCCCTCCCCCACAAAGCCCCCATACCCAGCTTTGGGTAAAGTCCCTCCGAGCCGGTAGCCGCCGCCCCCCCCAGCCCGAAGCGATCGGCGGCTGGAGCAGACTGGGGTCGTGAGGCTGCGTGGTGGCTGAGTGGGAGGGCGCACAGCCACGCCGGAAGGCTAAGCAGCCAGTGGCGAGGGACTCCGTCTCTGACTGGCAAGTCCCTCGGCCAGCTGATTCCGGCGTGCATTTTGACCATATAAGGTATGACCAAAACTCAAATATATATAAGGAAGGATATATATATATATATATGAATGACCAGGTTCCTCTCACTGAAACAAAACAAGGATGTTTAGGACTGGGAGAGGTGCACTACTCTAGTGCCCTAAGAATATTGCCTTGGTACTATAGTCTGGTAACACCCAAGGAGGAAGACGAACACACAGGAACTTACAGGGTTACTATGGTGGGGGTGGCCAAAGCACTAGGGTAGAGGGAGAAGGAACTGAACTGAGCTAGCACAGTCCAAATATAAATTAAGCACAGTTTTGGGAAGAGAGGGCACTATTCCTTAGTCCAGGAAAACTTGCAAACCTCTAACAATTCTGACACCATGGCAGATGCCCAGAATTGCGCTTCTCAAAGGCACATCACCTTAGGTTAAGCAAACTAAAGGCACTAGGAACTTCTCTCCTATAATCTAAAATGGTGGCAGCTGCATCTGCCAATTCTGACAAGTTCTAGGGCCATAACTCTTACTACAACTTACTATACCACTCAATTTTATAGAACCCAGGGACAGAGGGGGAGACAAGAGATGGGAGAAAGACTGAATTCACACCCTTGCATTCCAAAAAGGTTCACCAAAGTGACCTGCTAGATGCAACTTAGGGTTGCCAGCCTTCAGGTGGGAGTATGGGATCCCCCAATTTCACAGTCTCCTGCCCACCACTGGCCAGCTGGCCAATGGGGGAAAGTCACACCACCAACAGCCACAACTCAGCACGATGTCCCCGACATGATGACATCATACAGAAGTGATGTCATCTTGCCAGGGACATTGCATGAATATTTTGGGGGAAACTCAATACCAGAATGTTGCCACACAATGTCCCCAGAATGATGACATCACTTCTGTGGGACATCATCATATTGGGGATGTCATGTGCAGTGATGTTGTCCCACCCCCCACTCCCAGAAAGCTCCCTCCCACCTCTTGCCGATGAGACCTGGCAACTCTAGTGCAACTAGACCTTTTTCAGCTTCACAGAAAGAAAGGAGGGGAAAGAAACCACCCAAAACTGCCCCCAAACACCATATTCAAACAGTCTCTTGCAAACGTTTGCTAAGTGAGGTAACACACCAAGATTTCCCCCCCTACATACATGTACTTTCAAGACATGTGTGTTGGCCAGACACATGAGGCTCAAAGACATGTGACCTGCCCAAGCATTCTCCACCATTAAACTGCCCACATTCCTCCACCATTAAACTGTTACCCCAACAGTCACCCAAACTAGACCCAGACATCTCTGGGACATAGCAGGATATTCCAGTGTTGAAAAGTATTTTGTTATTGAGAATAAAGTGAAGTCTTATTGAGAAGTCTTATTGTTATGAGAACCCTGAGCTGGGGGGAGATTGCACTTAATCAGTTGCTAAGGCCAGTGTCGTGAGAATTTTCCCGGGGCAACCCTTCCCCCTTTCAAGGTTTGTTTAGGCTACGGTAAACAGCCCACTCACCAAAGGCACCGGGGTGGAGGAACGGAAAAGGAACCACTAGGCTCCAAGACAAGGGAACACACTTATACAAAAAGGTGAAACTATATAGCGTTTCTTTTATTCTATAGAGGGAGGAGGGCGGCTGCCAGCCGCTAGACCGCACTCCTCTTAACCCAAGGAGACAGAAACAACCATTTGCATTCAACAGCTTAACAAGACAGACAGACAAGACAGCAACAGAACAGCAAGCACATAACACAGAACACACAACACGGAGGCCTCCGGACCCGAGATAGGGCAACCACTGAAAGGTGAGCCTTTCAAGGTTTCCCCAAAATCGGACAAGGCCTGTCAGAAACCAGGGATCTTTTATACAGGATCTTTCAAAGGGTTTCCCAAGACTTCACACCTCAGACAATTACACCAGGTACAGCATCGAACATTCAGTTGATGTGCATACATGGTTCTTTTCAATTCTGACATCAGGAAAACACCAATCGTTGACACTTAGGATGTAAATGATTGGTATATTGCATTCAGAGCGGATCTTTACAAAACAGGCTCGAAGTTCTCATGTTATCATAACAAAACTTAATCATTCCTGGTGCTCTGGGAAAGCAGAGGTGTGAAAGGCCACAGTTGTTTGCTTATAAAATGCAGACTAGCTACATCTCTGGGTTTATGGGTTTCCCTCTGAATAGTACTTAAAAATGTAAATCTTTCCTGGCCACAAGATAATGATCAGTTGTTTTCCTGGTGCCAAGGTGTCTCTGTTTTCTGTCAATGGATTGACAGCTCTGTCCTGCACCAGGGTCAGAGCACAAGATGATTTTTAAGAGTGAGTGAATCCATTGTTGTGGGCCCAAACCTTCAAATATTAATAAGGCTGATCAGAAAAATTCTCTCCACAGCCAGCACACCCTTCCTCTCTGTCCTGAGATTTTACAATGTCATGGCTGTACACAGGCACCTTTATGAGACTCCCCTGGCACTTGGGCTGCAAAAGGGGGTGTCTATTAAAATGACTAAATCCAAATAGTAGGGGGACCCCACTAACCAAGGGGTCTCTGCTGGAGGAGGAAGCAGAGTCCTCACAATAGGTCTATCAATGGCTACCTCTCATGGTGACTGAGGGGAAGTTCCATATTCAGAGGCATTAAACTTTTAAATCCCAGAGCCAGAAGGCAATATCATGGGAAGGTCTTGGCCTCCATGTCCAGTCGTTAGCCATCCAGAGGACCTGGTTGGCCACTCTGTGAGACAGGATGCTGATTTAGGTGGATCACTGGTATGATCCAGCATACATCATGTTATGTTCTTAACCTATTCATTGCTTTGAATCTGAAGAAGTATTGGTTACTTCTGTTCTAATGGGGACATGTTCACAGTATTGCCATTTCTTACACATGGCTGAAATATGTGGCAGCAGCTGGAGAAGATGGCAATGAACAGCTGACTTCCTCTGTTACGCTCCTATGCTAAAGTGTTCCATAAAGCCTCTCCAGGTTGCCTTCCATGTTGAGGCCTCCTTCCAGAAAACTGCAGGCTCATTCCTCTTCAGCCCTTCAGCTTCTGCTGAGCCTTCATTCCTCAGCCAAGCAGGTATTTTATAGTTCTCCTATAAAGTTGGTAGAGACATGTCACTTCCTATATTTAGGAATATAGTAAACTAGGAGTAAGGCCTTTTGTGGAAAGAAATTCAATGAGCTCTAGAAGGAAGTTCCAGTTGAGTGTCCCAGCTATGGCTGGTGGGGCAGGAGAGGGAAGGGGGAAATAGAGGGAGTCAAGCCATGTTTATTTCCTTCTGCTTAGCTATAAGGCAGGGCTGTCTCAAGTCATTTTGCTGCCCCAAGTGGGTAGTATGGGAGGACAGCCTCATGGTAACAGGTATGGTTCCCTCCACCCCTGACTTATGTTGATTTAGGGGTTATGCAGTGGCGGCTAAGGTAGAAAAGCACCTCCTCCTATGCCATGTCTTCTGGGTCCCAAGAGTCTGGAAAGCGGTTCCATAGTGAGTTACAGGGTTGCCAACTCTGGATTGGAAAATACCAATAGATTTGAGGAGTAGAGCCTGGGGAGGGCAGAGTTTGGGGTGCAGAGGGACCTCAGCAGGGTCCATTGCCCAAAGTAACCATTTTCTCCAGGAGAACTGATCTTGGAGATCTCCAGGTGCTGCTTGGAGACTGGCAGTACTAAGGGGAGGGCCAGACCTGTAGATGTGAGGAGTAGAGCCTGGGGAGGGCAGGGTTTGGGGTGTGGAGGGACCTTAGCAGGGTATGATTCCATAGAGTCCATTACCCAAAGCAGCCATTCTCTCCAGGAGAACTGATCTTGGAGATCTCCAGGTGCTGCCTGGAGGCTGGCAATACTAAGGGGAGGGCCACACCTGTAGATTCATGGGGTAGAACCTGGGGAAGACAGGGTTTGGGGTGCAGAGGGACCTCAGCAGAGTATAATGCCATAGAGTCCATTGCCTAAAGCAGCCATTTTTCTCCAGGAGAGCTGATCTTGGAGATCTCCAGGTGCTGCCTGGAAGCTGGCAATACTAAGGGATATATATTTTACTTCAGGACACATTCAATGACTCCCAACTGCAACAACAAACTGTTTAGAATATTAGAGGCAAAGACCAATCAGGCCACATATGCAAATGACCTCTGTGTTCCGACTGGCTATTGGGGGGAGAAGAACAGCAAACTGTTTAGAATATTGGAGGCGAGACTCAAGCAATGCAGCCAGTGGATAGGGACGGCTTCTGAATGACAGATCAGGGAGCCAAATGCTGTGGGAGCGTGTGGAATGTTCAGGAAAGAGTCACACTAAAACAGCATTATATATAAGGAAAGATACGACTGTATTTCCTTCCTGCTGAACCAGTTTTGCCATGGAGCCTCCACCCAGCCCCTCCTTAGCCACTGATTGCCTCATTCTCCATGAATTTGTCCACTGCCCTTTTAAAGACTTCCAAATTGGCAGCTATTACTTGTGGTCATCCTGTGGCAGCTGTGTGAAGTACTTCCTTTTGTCTGTCCTGAATCTCCCTTTCACCTTTCAGCTTCAGGGGATGACCCCAGGTTCTAGTATTATGGGAGAAGGAGAAAAGCTTCTCCCTGACCGCTTTCTCCATACCATAAATTTATAGACATCTATCATGTCTCCCCTTACTCAGTTTCCCCCCCCTAAGCTAAACATCTCTAAACATTTTAGCCAATCCTCATAGGGTAGCTACTGTAGCCTGCTGGTCATTTTAGATGTTCTTTTCTGCACCTATTCATGCTCTACAATATCCTTATTCAGGTGTGGTGACCACCTGCAGTTCCTAGTTATAAGGAAGGTAATAAAAGCCAGTCTGGTGTAGTTGATGCAGTGCTGACATTCCCACCCACCCATGAATACTACTGGAGAAAATGGAGGGAGGTTCCAGGGGGAAGGCAATGAATAAACAAATAATATTCATTCATTCATTCATTCATTCATTCATTCATTCATCCCATTTTTCTTTTTGTTTTCATTCCTCAAATGAATGAAATGAAACATATTGCTGAAATGTCTGCACCACTTGTAGAATGAAACTGCAGCTTCCTGTGCTCATTGAAATCCTGTCTTGTGGAGATTCAGCAACCTTTGGGAACAGCAAAGTAGGGTTCTGCAGTGGGATTGTATTCTAGTCTGAGGGCTAAATTTTTAGCAGGTATCTTAGTGCCTACCCAGTTAAGGAAAAAAAATTCATTTTTGTTATCTGACGTTGATGCATATGTCTCTTATAAAATTTCATTATTTGCCCTTGCTGCAAAGAATATATATTCCAAGGCAGCATCGGGAAGGGGCAGTATTTAGGCTACTGTATTAAATTAGTAATATTTTGTTACTGATCTCTGGTATTTTTGTATATTCTGACTTTTAACCTATAGCTTGTTCTCAATTTGTGTTTTGTGTACAGTAATTTTGTAATGGCCAATGGCTAATTACAATAAACTAAACTGAAACAGTGGGGGAGGGGAACCAGCTGTGAGCAGAAGTGCTGGTTGTACAAGTGGTATAAGATCCAACCCAGAGTTTTTGATTTCATTACCTTCATTCGTTACATCTGAGTTGACGGATCTGGGCGCTAGACCTCCCTTTGGACCCTGAGCAGGCCACCACTTTCTCAGTTGAATCTTAAGTAGTAATAATAACAGCTAATCTAATTTGATTGCTGTGAAGATTAATACAATAGGCTGTACCATATGGATATGAATACAATTTATGGAAGAGATAGGATGGGTGATCTTGCCTCTTCAGTGCACTCTCCTGAGGCACATGTGAGTTCTTTTGTTCCCCCAGCTCCCACAAATGCCTTTTTACAGGTCACAGAGGCTACTATGGGATGGGGAAAGTGCAGAAAGATCTACTTCCACCTGCAGAGCTTCAGTGGGATGAAAAAATGTAAAAGCACATTACAAATGAAAGGTAACAAACATATCTGTCCCTCATGCCAGAACTTGTGCTATGTAATATAAATGACCTGTTCGGCTGCTTGTATTCAACAGAGTTATTACAAAAGAAATCCATTTTGTAATAATGACATACTAGCCACCCAGCTGAAAGGAGAGAACTTTAAATTACACAGAGTAATTTACCTGTTATCAATTCCCAAGTATAGAAAATAATTCTGTTCATCATTTTAGCAGTGTACAATTCATGCATTTAATATATGTGCAGCAAAGCAGGGACCATAAAATAACAGATTCATTTGTGCTTGATCCCATTTGCCAAGTTAAATTAAGATTTTTTTTTTGCTATATTAGACTTAATACACAGTAAAATCATTTTCAATGTCAAGGGAATTGAGTAAAGATATTACAGTCTTTCTGAAGACCATAGTTAAGAAATCTCATATATTAATTTATATCATGAGGTCCCCCCAAAAGAAAGTATATTCACTAAATGGATTGATCTGTTCCAATCTAATTATTCCAAACTAATAAATATACTACATGTAGCCTCTTATAAATGTCATCTATGCAAACATTATTCCTGTTTATTTGAATCTTTTTGTTTATGTTTATTTTTATTTGGATTTATATCCTGCCCTCCCCTTGACAGGCTCACAGCGGGTTCCAATGATATGAATACAGTACAACAATATAAAATTAAATACAATTAAAACCACATTAAAACATATAAAACATACAGCTATACTGGGAATAGTAAAGTATCCTTTTGCAGTGGAAGACAGTGGAACAGCCAGAAACTCTATGGTTTTACTATAGAGTTTCCAGTAATTTCTAGAGAGGTGTAATGTCACTTTTGCATTTTGTCTTTGAGGCATGCAGATCTACCAAGGATACTTTACCAGTCATAATTCATTGCCCATGCTCGAAGTCTGGCATCACCCTGAGAAGAGTATTTGTGCCCAGTGTACCCTCTAAGCTGAGTTAGTGTGAGCTAGCTCACAGATTTTTTAGCCTCCAGCTCACACATTTTTGTCTTAGCCTAGGAAGGATGGCTCCAGAACAAACCAATTTATGCAGTAGCCAAATCGCTCACTCACAACTATAATGCCAGTAGCTCACAAAGTAGAATTTTTGCTCACAAGACTCCACAGCTTGAAGGAGCATTGTGCCCCCCTAAAGGATAGCCCTTCAAAAGGTCAAAGAACCGAACCAGTACATAGTATGGAAACCTCAGTTCTGGACTAGGGACAACATTGCCTTGTAATCCATTAGAAACTGGATTCTATTTTCACACTGGCATTCAGCACTGAGAGCTTGAAAAGGCATGTGAACATGTGAAGGAAAAGCTATCACAGATAGATATCTGGTTTGCTTGGCTTTCCCCCCCCTAGACTGATATTTGCATGCTCACTAATGAGATGAGCATCTGTTTCAAAAATAAAATTGAACTTTCCCCAGAATATTAAAGTTGCTATTATTTCATCTAGTACCTTGTGAATCAAAACTTTCTTAATACCCTTTTAAAATTGATCACCCTCCAAAAAACTGCAAAGGCTCAGCTAAAAGAGATGCCATGGTCCACTGACCACATTAAATCCAAGCGTGAAGCTCTTAAATGGATTTTAAATGTATCATCCATATAATGTTTATTACAGTTCACACTAAATCCCTCTGATACTTCAATGCATTTTACTGAACAAGAATAGAGTGTGCTGTGAATCTCTGGCCATAATTTATATATTTGATACCAAATCCTATTACAAATGGTTTCTCAGAATATGACACTCAACAGAATGATCCGCCATAACATGTGAAAGAATACTCTTCCATTAAACTCCCATATTCTTGATAAGCATTACCACCTTTTATGATGCCATTTTAGTCCTATCTATCAGTTGCAATGGGAGAAACAAAATATGTAATTTCCAAAATTCATTTCAAAAAGCAATTGATAACATCAAAATGAGCTTTTCCATCTCCTCCTAACTTTCCTAGCACTTTTCAGTATCGTTACACTTCTTGTTGTCCTGCTTAACTCCCAGATACCCTTGACCTAGGATAAACCTAAAGGTACATATAAACTTTCAGAATTAATTCCAGATCCAAAGGACCTTGCATTTGAGGATGCAACATGACAGAACTGGCAAGTACATTTAAATTAAATTACTACAGATACCTGCCCTATACAGATTACCCATCCGTGTGTTGACTGACCACACAGAGAGGAAGAATGCACATGGGAATGCTGGTCCCTCTCCTTCCTCTGTACAATTGTTGAGCCATCTAAACAGTACTAATGTACAGAGGAAGCGTCCACATGTACATTCTCTCCCCATGATCAGCAGTGTTCAGAAAGCACTGTTGCTGATCACAGGTATATACTTCTTTTGCATGTTCATATTGTGCACCTGATTCTGCAGTTACATGGAGACAGGGGTAGGGGTAGGGCCAGGGTATACTGGCACTCTCCTTCCCCATGTGGGCAGTCAACATGCAAATGGGATAGAGTGGGCCTGGCCCAGCAGCCAGCACTGAACAAGTGGACCATAGTTTTCCTAGCTAGAGGGTGCCAAGGGGGAGCTGAAGACAGAGGAGCAAATAAAGGTAGGTTGGCTGTTGGGTGGGAAGCAGTAAAGGAAGCAGGGAAAGAGGCTATAAAGGCTTTCAGGGAGGGAAAGAAAAAATAGTGGGGGAGTGGAAAATGTGGGTTCCTGCTTGTTATATGTAAAGGAGAGAGAGTTTGATGGCTTTTTCACTTGTTGGTTTAGTTTCTCTGGAAATGTACTTGATCCAACTGGTCCTGTAGATATACCGAACCTCTTCTCAGTTAATATCTTCTATTAGATAACATCTACCTGCATACCAAAGCTTATGCCACAGTAAAACAGTAACAGTCAATTCAGAGTCTCAACTCTGTTCTTGGTTTCAATGGGAAACATGCTCCTGGTTGTAATTCTCCCCCTTTCTACCTAATTGAAAAGAAAATCACAGGACTCACCCCTTGCCCAAAGGATTCCCCCAGTTAAATAGCAGACAAAAATTAAGCTCCATTCTATTGGTAATTAAACTTTTCACTTGGAGTGAGAGAACAGGTAGGTATGAATTGGCAGATTAATTAGATTTTCTTCCCTTTCCCAAGAGGCTCAAGTGGGTTTTATTTTTATACAAAAGAGACACTTTCTCATGTCTTACTTTGCTAAACTCAGTTGATTTTAGCATTTTTCTCTCAGCCTAGATGTTTCTGGAAGAAAAAGGTCAATGCACTAGCATATGGCAGCAGTAAGGTTTAATTCACCTGGCACCATGCATTCCAGTATTGCTTTAAAATAGTTTTCAGTCCATTTTCTTTACAAGTGAATAAAAGGCTCTTTCCCCTCATAAAGTCTAATGGCAGTTATCAATGGAAAAGATGTGGTTGACTTTACATAGGCCTAAAAAAAAATCTCAGAAATGTTGATCCTAATTTCTTATATTGACTGAGAAGCAGTTCAGATTTCTTCATTTCCTTTGGCTTCTTCTTTCAGTATCTGTGGAGAAACATTTGCCTCAATTCCCTCCCCAATGCTCTACCTCCCCAGCCTGAGTTTTGTAATGTACAAGCAAAATATTTTCATTTCTTCCTTATTGCCTACTGGTGCTATTACAGCTGCCTGTTTTCCAAAAAGTACAAGCAATCCCCAAGTCCATTTCAACATAAGGTTGCCAACTCCAGCTTGGAAAATTTCTGGAGATTTGAGGGCAGTGTTTGGAAGGGTACGGATGGGGAGGACAGAGAGTTCTGCTGTATCACATTCTCCATTTCTTCCTCTCCCACTTCCTGTCCCTCAAGCAAGCTACAAAATCAGACACTCCTGGAGCTGGCCAGAGGTTACTGCATGCTATTGTATTTAGCGGTTTGATTGGGTAGATTAACAACATAAAAGAGAGGGGATTCAGTTCAGATTCTGATTGATATTCAAATGTGCAGGTTTAAACTAATGCATGGATTGTAATCACTGTACTGATATGTGTATCCCAGTTTGCCTAATTCATATGCTATTTTTATCAATACATTGTAAAAGATAGACATATGTTTTGGATACCAATAGCTAAACATAAGTTATGCCCCATAACAAATATGTGTTCTGTAGCTAGAAATCTTATAATTTTCCAGCCCTCTAAGTGTGGTGCCTAGACAGGACCAAACTGCGGAACTCCAAAGGCTGCTGGTGGAGGCACTTCGCCTTCTGCTGGAGAAAATTACAGCTATTGACAATAAGCTTGATGTACAACAAGCACAGACAACGGCTAACACAAAGAAAATCGAAAAAGTGGAGCAGGAACTTAAAGAGATTGGTTCCAACTCGAAAAAAATGAATAAAAAGCTGCAGGCGCTTGAGAAAAAGTGCCAAATTAAAGAGTCTCGTGTAATACAGCTGCAAATGGAAAGAGCAAGCTACATCTTGAGACTTCAAGGGATTAAAGAAGAGAAAGGGGAGAACCTGAGACAAATTGTTGGTGTCCTGTTGCCCCCCAACGGATGTGGCATTGGATCAACTTCAAAGTGAAATAGATACGGTCTTTCGATCGTATTCGGAATACATTAGAAAGAACAATCTGCCAGGGGAAATATCTGTTAGATTCTCCCGAAGGAGAGTAAGAGATCAACTCTTGAAAGTGACCAATGGGACTATCTTGAAGTGGAGAGACAAGGAAATTAAAGTTATGAAGGACATTCCATTTGAGATAAGAAGAAAGAGGAGAAAATACAGAGACTTGGTGACATTCTTACAAAGCCAGAAGGTTGTGTATAGATGGTTGGTTCCTGAGGGACTAATCTTTCGGTATGCAAATGGTAAAGAAAGGATTGATTCAGTGGATAGACTTTGATGGATTTAAGAAAAGTGTGACTCTGTTTATAATGGTACTCTTAAGTAAAAATATACCTATTGAGAAGGAGAAGACTATACGGCTGCATGCTGTATCCTAAAATCCTGGACCTTCCCAACTAGTGCCGTCCATCAGTGTAGCTTGATGCATGCAAGGAGACAAAACAAAGCAAAATTACTAGGTTTTATTATTCTGTCTTTCCTACACCTCCTGCTCTACTTTCTCCTCCATCTTTCTCCCCCCCCCTCCTTTTAGAACCCAGCAACAGACTGTGGTCTAATGGGACAAATTTCTAATCAATTAAATAAACTACAGCTATTAAAACACAACATCCATATACATCTAAAGTCTCCTATTAATATTTCATATTTAATCCACAAAAGAACATCAAATAAAGGAAAATATACATTTTAATAAAGCACAAATATTTTCTTGTTTGCACATTGCATGCAACAAATTTTGAAAGTAGAATCTTATCAGTAACAAACTATTGCTAGACTTGAGTCCAGTAGTAAAGATCAACAAGATTTTCAGGGTATAAGCTTTCAAGAGTCAAAGCTCCATTCACCAGGTATCAGGGATGCCAAAAACTTCACTATGAATCATGAAGGCTAGATAAACTTATCTTGACTCAGCTGTTCCTCAGTAGTTATCTGAATGTGGCTGTTCAATGTCCAACTCAAACACAGTGTGGAACAGTTTTATATCTCCACAGCAGTAACATGTGCTACAAAGTCAGGATCAGCTGAAATTACAATAATACTTTATATATTTGAGCTTGCAACCCTATGGAGGTGGTGAACTAAATATCACTGGAGAGAAAATAATATAACCCCCAGGGATACGATCAGGGATATCACCTGCATTAAATACAGTGCATGTTGTTTGCACCTGTACAGTTAGCCATATCTATAATGGTTGCACCCCACCGATGTTCACTGTGCAAAAATGATTCTAGTCCAATTACAGTCCATGAATTCGCTTCTTCTTTTGTTTCTTTATTTTACATCATGCAGTGCTGCTGCTGCTTCCAACAATTGCCATGCAACTACAGATTTCCCAGGTAAACACTCTGTTTCCCTCAATGCTTTGTCAGGTTGCTTTATACTTGGAGCCCATGCCCTACATCTCATACTCAGAATTAATCTTGTATTTTCTCGGCATCTGCTGGCTCTCATTCTCTCATTCTATAATGGTAGCAAGAACTGCTTATAAGAACTGCATAGCAAGTTCAAACTCAGAGGCCCATTTCTACTAGTCATATAAAAAAATTAACGCTGATAGGAAACTACAATTCCCATGCATCTTTGCAGGAATATTTCCCAGCATTCCTCACTGTGCTGAGTAAGCTCTTTGTACATACAGTTGTAGAGAAATATGGGTAGCGATTGCTGCTTGTAATGAGATGTCTCTTTGGTACAAAAAGAATGTGGGGGAGGTACGAGTACTGTGCAAAAATGAACTAGACAAAGGTAGAAACTGCATTTTTATTTTTAAATCAGTTTCGTGCTGTTGGGACACCATGCTGCAGTTTCGTGCTGCTCTATGCTTGTTTGAAGAGTTGTCTGAGAAGATTCATTTAAAGTGGTGTGGAAGTGCAATGACAGTGGAGCCACCATGATAGGGTGATAAACATATGCAGACATGCAAAAGTATGTTAGCACTCTTGAAGTATGAAAATGAAAACAAATGTACACAGCTTTTTTGAAGACGGAGTCAGAAGGCTGGGACACTGGGGGGAAAGACAAATACAGATTCGACCAAGGACAAGATAAATGTTACCACAGAAAGGAGGGCTGGAGTGAACTTTCTTTGAACTCAGCTACTAACACTGCTAAAGAGCCTGTGTAATTAACTGTTGCATATTAACAGAACTGCTCATGAATCTATAATGATTCACTTACATGAACATGCAATGTATGTGCTTGTATGTAATAGGTGGACTGGGAAATAGACTGTAACTCCACCTCACAGGAGGGGAGAGGGTGTTGCAGCCGGGAAACTAGGTTTCATATAGGCAAATCGAACGGCTGCCCTTCGAGAAGCCTGGGAGCTGATGTTGCTTGAAGTGCTTCTCTCTGTGTTGCAATAAAGTTTATTTTTTAATCCTTTCACTTTATTCAACTGGTGATTATTGAATGAGGACAAGTGGGCTCTGAGGTGTTCCAGACCCCAGGAGTAATCCCAACACAGTTATATAGTCATAGGCTTTATACAAACATTCAGCTGAACGTAGTGAGGATAGAACATAGGATCCCACTCCTTCCACTTTTCTGTGCATTTATATAAGTGCTGAGCTACCATCTAAGAACTACTGAGGATGCTCTAAGCAACTTTCAGATCAGAGTAGTCTAGTAGTTAAAGAGTGTTGACTAGGACCTTGGGGATTCCATTTCAAATCCCCCTCCTGCCGGGGAGATCCACGCATTCGCTAGCAACAGAAGCCGTGCCTCAGACTCTCTCTGCTAAACTAAAAAGATTTATGGCCTAGAAGGACACAAAAAGGTAATTAATTACTCGGGAGGAAGAGGAACAAGCTCCTAACGAGGTCAGGATTAGGAGGAGGAAACATAGGAGAAAAAGAAAACAAATTGGAGATAAGGTAACCAGGCACGCCGCCAGAGTTACAAATCAAAACTATTAGGAATACAAGGTAGCAGCCAGAAGCTGTAAACAGAGCGACTATGGCCCGGAGCATTAAGGAACTATCAGAGCAGATAGCAGCATTCCAAAAACAAATCTCTGGAGATATAGAAGCGGTGAAAAAAGACACCACGCAGATAGCACAGGAGATAGGCATAGTGAGAGAAATTGCTGAGGGAGCAAAGAAGAAAGCCGATGCTAATGAAGAAAAAATTAAGGAATTGGAGAAAAATTTAGCAAGGCAGTCAGACCGGCAGTGAAGGAGGAATATGATAATATCGGGTATCAGTGAGGAAATACTCCCAAAACAATTAGAATCTGAACTATGCCTGTGGTTCAAACAAAATGGCGCCAGCGTGAACGAGGCAAAGGTAGAACGAGCACACAGGCTCTTTAGGAAACAGAGGGGAGGAGAGCCAAGACAAGTGATAATAGCATTTGCCAGAGAAAAATTAAAGGATGAGGTTTTTAGAACGCTCAGGAAGATTAAAGACCTGAACTTTCAAGGCAAGAAAGCATATGTCAGCCATGACTTCAGCCCAAGCACGCTCCAGGAAAAGAGGCAGCTGAAACCCTACGCACAAAAACTGTTTAAGGAAGGTATAAACTTTACGTGGGGGTACCCAACAACTCTGATTGTATTTCGAGAAGGCAAGAGATACAGAGCCAGGAATCCAATGGAGGCAGTCAGGATGCTTGATGAACTGGGAGTGGACTCCAGCAACTGTGAGGAAGGTGGAATGGATGAAGGCAGTGACTCAGACGCCGAGAGGGAGGACTCAAGGCCACATGGATCCAAGCGGCAAAGAGCTAACTCCTGAGGAGCTAGCAATTAAAGGGAAGTATACATTTAAAGCTGGGCCTAACATTGAATAAAGGTATAAGGGAAATGTGCGGGGAGAGGAGGGGGATGCAGGATCTCTGGAATGTGGAGAGAAGGGGTGGGGAACCCCAGAAGAATTTCTCTCACACAAGGGAAGGGGGAAGGGGAATGGAGGAATAATAGGGGAATAGGCAACATGCTTCAGCAGCGGGGGAGGGGCACGAAATGTTCCAAAGAATATGGCTAGACCTATCAGACTACTCTCATTGAATGTAAATGGCTTATCCTCAAATCTCAAACGATATAGGCTAGCTAAGATGGCAAGAGACGAGGGTATCAATGTAATATGCATACAGGAAACACATAAAGCCAAAAGGGACCCTAAGCCACTGTTTAACAACTTGGGGTGGGTGACTTTGAGTGAGTCCAGAGGGACCAACAAGGCCAGAGGAGTGGCAATATTAGCAAATAAAAATTTGAACATAGAGGTAATAGATAAATTGACAGACAAGGAAGACAGGTATGCAGTAGTGAAGGGCAAAATAAACAATACGTATCTTACAATCCTTAATTTATATGCACCCAATAGAGGACAAAAGAAGTTCCTAAACAAAGTAATACTAAAGACCCAAAACTTCTTGCAGGGGGAGCTAATAGTAACTGGTGACTTTAATATGGACATTACAAAGCACAGCAAAAATCTGATAAAGAAATGGGGATTAAAGGAAGTATATGAGCTTAGTGGTCAAAAATCTACTCCCACCTTCTTTTCTAACAGGCATAGAACCTACTCCTGTATAGATTTTGTGTTAATTAAGGAAACTAGAGCACTCTCAGTTAAAGTGGTCCGAACTCATCCAATCTGGATCTCAGACCATGCCCCTATAATCCTGGAGGTGGACTTGAGCACAGAATGGACCAAGAGACCTTGGAGATACAATAACTTAGTTATAGCAAAAAAAGAGGATAAGGAATACATAAGGAAGCAAATCAAACTATACTTTAAAGAAAATAGGCATTCTGTAACTAGTAATACCTTGTGGGATGCGGCGAAGGCAGTGATTAGAGGAGTTTGTATTGGGAAGGAGATCAATATTAAAAAAGAGTGGCACCAAAATAGACAAAAAAAGATTCAGGAGTTGAGAGTGCTCCAGCAACAACAAGCGAGAGGCTATAACCCCCAAAGGCAGACCCAAATTAGAGAACTGAGAAGAGATTTGGACCAGTTAGATGCAATAACTCTGTGGAAAAAAGAGACATTAATTAAAAATGAATTTCAGAGGAATAGTATAAAGTCAGTCCAAAGATTGGTAAAGTACCTACGGGCTAGGAAAGAAAAACAAAGTGTGAAGTGCATAAGAGAAGGCTCCACAGTAATGCAAGTTTCAAGGGAGATTAGGGAGGCCTTTGCAAGATTTTATCAGGACTTATATAAAGAGAAAGAAACGACAAAATTTGAAGAAAGAATACAGTTCACAATAACATTAGAGGACAGACAGAAGCTAGGGAAGGAGATAACAGTACAGGAAATAGAAGAGGTAATTAAGAAATTAAAAAAGGGAAATCCCCAGGACTAGATGGGTTTACTGCAGAATTCTATAAAGAACTGGTAGAAGTCTTAGCACCAGAACTCCAGATAACGTTTAACGCGATATTGAAAGGAGAACAAGCCCCAGAGTCATGGAGGAAAGCAGAAATAGTGGTCATCCCCAAACCTCAAAAGGATCCAGAAATGGTCGGCTCATACAGACCGATTAGTCTACTTAATCAGGACTATAAGATCTTTCTTAAAATTTTAGCAAATAGACTAAAGGAGGTGATACCGAAAATAGTTAAAGGGGATCAATATGGCTTTGTGAGAGGAAGGAATATAAGCCATCCAATTAGGAACATTCTCAACATAATAGAACATGGCCAAAAAAAAAGTTTGCCCTCCTTAAGTTGGATGTATATAAGGCCTTCGACACGCTCTCTCACGAATATATATGGAAAATGATGGATGAATATGGGATAGGTGAAAAATTTAAGGGCGCCATACAAGAAGTATATAAGGGAGGGAAAGCAGTGGTAAGGGTAAACGGAGGGCATTCAAGGGAGTTTAGCATACAGAGAGGAGTAAGGCAAGGATGCCCCCTCTCCCCATACATATTTATTATGGGAATTGAGGTCCTAGCAGAAAGAATAAGAAATAGCGGCAGAATAGATGGATACCATATTGGGAGTGAGGAATTAAAGATCAATTTGTTTGCAGATGATATAATGATTGTGCTGCTAAACCCTAAAGAGGGGATTAGAGAAATTAGGACTATATTGGAGGATTTTGAAGCATATTCAGGGCTAAGAGTGAACATGGACAAATCTGAAATTATGTACTTCAATGTCAGTAAAGCAGAGAGAAGAGAAATTGCAAAGATGACAAAAATGGGCCCAGGAGCTAAGTCAATAAAATATTTGGGGATCGAAATCAGGAAGAATTGGAAAAAAACAGGGGAAGGGAACTTCAAAATGGTCTGGAAGAAGATCTGTAAGGACATGAAAAGATGGGCAAACAAAAATTTGAGCATTTCAAACATAATAAGAGCCGTAAAGATGTTCCTAATTTCTAAGATGATGTATCTATTCCAAACACTCCCAGTAGAATTAAGTATACAACAGTTAGAAAAATGGAATGGAATAATTAGGGAATGGATCTTTGGAAGTAAAAAGCCCAGAATGCAAAAGAAGTTCATTTATAACCCGCAAAATGTATTGGGGTGGGGTGTACCCAATCTAACAGACTACTACGAAGCTTTTAACGTCAAGTCAATGATAGAGATAGGAGAAGATATAGAGCAGAAATGGGTTAGATTGGAAAATGAATTAAATGAAGGAGCTGGGAGGCTGGGTATATTTACAAGAAATGTGAAGAAGGAATACGGCAGAGCGGTGGGACCTAGGAGAACAGCGTTGAAAATATGGGAGAAATGGCAACCAATCTGGTTGAGCAAGCTCTCTGAGTGGGCACCAGTGGAAAGTGTATATGGGGAATCAGACGACCCCCATTGGTGGAAACTACTCCAAGAAAAAGGGTTCGCTAGAACAAGAGATATGTATGGGGAAGGAGGCTGGCTTAAGCCACTACAAACAATAAGAACATAAGAACATAAGAACATAAGAGAAGCCAATGTTGAATCAGGCCAATGGCCCATCTAGTCCAACACTCTGTCACACAGCGGCCAAAATATACCAGGTGCCATCAGGAGGTCCAGCAGTGGGGCCAGGGCACCAGAAGCCCTCCCACTGCTGCCCCCTCCAGCACCATGAATAGAGTGCATCACCTGCCCCAGACTGAGAGTTCTCATTCTATACCCTGTGGCTAATAGCCACTGGTGGACTTCTGCTCCATATGTTTATCTAATTTCCTCTTGAAACTGTCCATGCTTGCAGCTGCCACGACCTCCTGTGGCAGTGAATTCCATATGTTAATCACTCTTTGGGTGAGGAAGTATTTCCTTTTATCTGTTCTAACCCGACTGCTCAGCAATTTCATAGAGTGCCCACGAGTTCTTGTATTTTGAGAAAGGGAGAAAAGTACTTCTTTCTCAACCTGCTCAATCCCATTCATAATCTTATAAACCTCGATCATGTCACCCCTCAGCCGTCGTTTCTCCAAGCTAAAGAGCCCCAAGCATTTTAACCTTTCTTCATAGGGAAGGTGTTCCAACCCTTTTATCATTCTAGTTGCCCTTCTCTGCACTTTTTCCAATGCTATAATATCCTTTTTGAGATGTGGTGACCAGAACTGTACACAGTATTCCAAATGAGGTCGCACCAATGATTTATACAGGGGCATGATGATACTGGCTGATTTGTTATCAATTCCCTTCCTAATAATCCCCAGCATAGCGTTGGCCTTCTTTATTGCAGCTACACATTGTGTAGACATTTTCAGCGAGTTATCCACTACGACTCCAAGATCTCTCTCTTGGTCAGTCTCTGCCAGATCAGACCCCATCAACGTGTATTTATATTTAGGATTTTTGGCTCCAATGTGCATCACTTTGCACTTGGCCACATTGAACCCCATTTGCCACGTTGACGCCCACTCACCCATCCTCAACAGATCCCTTTGGAGTGCCTCACAATCCTCCCTGGTTTTCACCACCCTGAACAACTTCGTGTCATCTGCAAATTCCAAATCGTTAATAAACAAGTTAAAAAGCATGGGACCGAGTACTGATCCCTGTGGTACCCCACTGCTTACCACCCTCCACTGAGAAAGTTTCCCATTTATACTCACTCTCTGTTTCCTATTTATAAGCCAGTTTTTGATCCACAAGAGGACTTGTCCTTTTATCCCATGACTATTGAGCTTACTTAGGAGCCTTTGATGAGGAACTGTATCAAAAGCTTTCCGGAAGTCAAGGTAAATAATATCTATTGGGTCCCCCTTGTCCACATGTTTGTTCACTCCCTCAAAAAACACTAACAGGTTAGTGAGACAAGATCTTCCCTTACAGAACCCATGCTGAGTCTGCCTCAATAGTTTTTGTTCATCAATGTGCCTACTAATTCTTTCCTTAATAACAGTTTCCACCAACTTACCCGGTATCGATGTCAGACTGACTGGCCTGTAATTTCCTGGATCTCCCCTGGAGCCCTTTTTAAAGATGGGAGTGACATTAGCTACCTTCCAGTCATCAGGAATGGAGGCAGATTTTAAAGAAAGATTACATATTTTTGTCAGGAGATCCACAAGTTCACATTTGAGTCCTTTCAGAACTCTCGGATGAATGCCATCCGGGCCTGGTGATTTATTAGTTTTTAAATTGTCCATCAGTCGGAGGACTTCCTCTCTTGTCACCGCAATCTGATTCAGGTCTTTCAAACCCCCTCCCGAAATCAGTGCTTCTGGAGTGGGCAAACACTTCTCCTCTTCCACAGTGAAGACAGAGGCAAAAAATGCATTCAGCTTCTCAGCCATTTCCCTATCATCCTTCACTACTCCTTTTTCGCCTTGGTCATCCAAGGGCCCCACTGCCTCCCTGGCTGACTTCCTACTTCTAATGTATTTGAAGAAAGTTTTATTGTTGGTCTTTATGTTTTTTGCGATATGCTCCTCATATTCCCTTTTTGCTTGCCTGATCACAGACTTGCATTTTATTTGCCATAGTCTGTGTTCCCTTTTATCAACCTCACTAAGACTAGCTTTCCACCGCTTAAAGGAATCCTTCTTACCTTTTACAGCTTCCATTACTTTATTTGTTAACCATGCAGGCTTTTTTCTATACCTATTTGTACCTTTCCTAACCTGCGGTATATATTTTTTCTGAGCTTCTAGGATTGTCTTTTTAAATAGTCTCCAAGCTTCCCCAATGGTTTTGACCTTCTCCACTCTTCCTTTCAATTTCTTCCTCACATGTCCCCTCATACCAGAGAAGTTACCCCTTTTAAAGTTAAAAGTGGTTGCGTCAGTCTTTTTGGGCAACTCCCTATCTGTACAAATGTTAAACTCAATGACATTATGGTCACTGTTTCCAAGTAGTGCAATCACTTTTACATCTCTCACCAGGTCTTGGGTGTTACTTAGGACCAAATCCAGGATCGCCTCTCCCCTGGTAGGATCTGTGACCATCTGTTCCACAGCACAGTCATTGAGAGTGTCTAAGAACGCAATCTCTTTTTCCCGACTAGAACTCATATTGACCCAATCAATGTGTGGGTAGTTAAAGTCGCCTATTACAACACAGTTATTTCGTCTAGCCGCTATCTTTAATTCATTCATCATTTTATAATCCTCCTCTATCTTTTGATCTGGTGGGCGATAACAAACTCCCACTGTTAAGCCTCCTTTTGGACCCACTATTTCAACCCATAGCATTTCCAGAAGGGAATCCAATTCTCTTACCCTCTCAATCTTACTGGATGGTATACCCTCTCTGACATACAGAGCCACCCCACCTCCAACCCTTTCCCCCTATCCTTCCGATAAAATTTATAACCAGGAATCACCGTATCCCACTGATTTTCCTCATCCCACCAAGTTTCTGAAATACCCACAATGTCTATTTCCCCCCCAACACCAAGCATTCCAACTCCCCGATTTTACCTCGGAGACTTCTAGCATTTGTGTATAAACACTTATAGTTTCCCACGTTTGTTAAGCCCACAGCCTTCCTCTTGCTGCCTCGAGACCTTGCCAGGCAGTTCCTATCATTAGCCACAGTCTCAGTGGACAATTGTAATCCATTTCCTTGTACAAAAGTAATAGCTACCCCTTCATCTCTTTGAGATGAGCCATCCCGAACCAGAGACTTTTCATCTCCTGTCGGCTTTCCCCCATTATTCAGTTTAAAAACTGCTCTGCCACCTTTTTGATTTTGAGCGCCAGCAGCCTGGTTCCTTCTCGGGACAAGTGGAGACCGTCCCTTTTGTACAGCTCCCTCTTGTCCCAAAAAGCATCCCAGTGCCTAACAAACTTGAACCCTTCCCCCTACACCACCGTCTCATCCACGCATTGAGACTCCTGATCTGTGCCTGTCTCTCCGGCCCTGCGCGTGGAACAGGTAGCACTTCCGAGAAGGCTACCTTGGAGGTCCTGGCCTTGAGTTTCCTGCCCAGCAGCCTAAATTTCTCCTCCAGGACCTCACGACTGCATTTCCCCACATCGTTGGTGCCGACGTGCACCACGACCACTGGCTCCTCCCCAGCACTATCTACCAGCCTATCTAAAACACGCGTAATGTCCGCTACCTTCGCACCAGGCAGGCAAGTCACCATACGGTCAGTACGCGGGTTCGCCACCCAGCTGTCTACCTGCCTAAGGATCGAATCACCAACTACCAAGAGCCCCCCTCCCACCCTTCCCAGGGACGGTTCCTTGGTACGAAAGGATACCCGTTCACCAGCTGAAGAAGAGGTCCCTTCTGAGGGCACATTCCCCTTATCCTCAGCATGGTGCCCCTTTTCCCCTTGACCCTCATGCTCCCTGGCAGCAGCCGGGCTGCCAGATCCAGAGTGGGACATATCTAACAAGTCCCCGAGAGTCTTCCCCGTGCACCTAACTGACTGTCCCTGCTTCTCCAGGTCAGCCACCTTGGCCTCAAGGGAGCAAACTCGCTCCCTGAGAACCAGGAGCTCCTTGCACCGAGCACACACCCAAGACTTCTGACCAGTGGGCAGATAGTCATACATGTGACACTCCATGCAAAACACTGGATAGCCCCCAACCCCCTGCTGGCATTCTGGCTTCATAATTGTTTTTAAACAAATACTTTTCTATAACCCCCTTTTAAAACCCTTTGTATTTATATGGCTCCTGTTGTAGGAGTCTACTTACCTTACCTTACCAAGGAGCCAAGGTCCTGGCTTCCTGGCTCTTCCTGGGCTTCTTACAGAGCCCCTAGGCCAAGAGCCACAGGCAAAGAGCCTCGCCCTTTTGCTCTTGCCCTTTTGCTCTCGCCCTTCGGCTCGTGCCAGAGGCTCGTGCCTCTTGCAAACTTCCTGCCTTAAATGGAATTGTCTCCCAGGAGAGGGTGTGGCCAGCAGCTACTCAAAATCACCCAAGGCACTTAATGACGGTCAAACAAAGCCCCTTTCACACTCCAACTCCAGCAGCCAGGAGTCTGCTATTCAATCTCACCCAAGCACTTAATTACAGGCAAACAATGACCCTTTCACACCCTAACTCCAGCAGTCAGGAGTCTGTTACAACTCACCCACACACTCCCAAATACAGTCCCTGACACAGTACCTTTTCAGCTAAAGCACCTCAGCTGAAAGTAAATAAATAAAAATACCACTCACCCCTCTGGCAGCTCAAACACCTTGCTCCTTCTCAGAGCTCTCTTTATTTCAACAGGCTTTCACACATATAATCTTCCCACTACCGTGATACAAGATTTTTTTTTCCCCACCCCACCCCCCTCCCCTCAGTCCCTCCCCCTGCTCTTCTTTCTTTATTGCTTCAGCCACGGGCACAGAATCCAAAGTTTCCAGTAGGCATCCTTCATGGCTTCATCCTCCTTGATGTAATCGAAATACGATGACCATTTCTTGCTTGTTTGCGTCTTCTTTTCCTCCCAGGTGTTCTCTTCCGTTGTCAGGGTCACTATATCTGATTGAATATATTCAAACAGATAGTTCCGGAACTCCATTCCACCACCTTCCCCGAGGAAAAAAAATCCCTGATAGTGACTCTACAAACTTGCCTTAAAGCAGTGTTGTGTTTGTGCCACTAAAACCAGAATCCTACACAGGTTTATTTGGGAATTAATCCAAACAGGTTTTGAATTGCATTGTAAAGGATATTTTTAAAAGGGATGGGTTATATCTTGTTGTTCCCAGACCAGATACAGGAACATGATTTGTAAACAGGTAGATACTATGTATTTGAAAAAAAAGTTGTTCAGAGAGATTGTTTAATCTGAAAGGAGTCATTTATCTACGGGCCACCAAGTAGACCAATAACAGTGGCAAATATTCTTCAAGATTAAATTGACTGGGGGGGGGGCATCATTCTGTCTTTTGGGGATGGCTTGGCAGAATATTATACTTTATGGTGATCATAATACAATAGAGCAATTGCTTAGAAGTGGGGTTGTCATGATCTGTGTAGGACTGGGAGACAAAGCCTAGAGGCCTAAACCCAGGAGAGACCTGTGTGGTAGTGGAAAGCCAACACAGCCTACAATCCCCATAATGCTTAGTGATGTTTGTAACCAATCGGTGTGCAGGGATTGTGTGAGGAGATTGTTCATATACTTTGTGGGCCATGAAACTGTGTTCTTTTCTCTTCTGCATTCTTGTCTCTCAAACTGAGGAGACAGTCTGGTCTGAGAGAAAGATCCCTCACTTGGGACAGAGTGAGTACAGGCACAGGCCTGGTATAAAAGGCTTTCATCGGGTCCTTACTCTTTAAGACCTTTAAGTGAAACGTTGCAAAAAATAAACCCCACAAACTTGTAATTGGATTCAGATACTTGATTTTCTACTAAAAAGTCTCAACCCCTGAACTTGCTATCAAAATGACTGCTGCAGAGCAGCCATCCAGATCACAAGGTGCAAAACTGAGGAATGTATAAATACAGAATATATCATACTAGCAAGGCATAGGTGCTTCTAAACCTATGATGATCAATGGGAAAATATAATGCTAGGCTTATAACAGCAGCAGATCAGCAAAGTTTTGTTCTTAACTGTGTATAGTCTCCCCCCCCCATTCCTTTGCAGGAGAGTTTACATACATTCACATGCATCCCTTGATTTTCTAATTCTTGTCTGTTCTGCAAGTGATCATTTTAATTGACTGTAAGATTGGGACATTTTTATTTCTATCTGTTTGAAATTTGGCAGGGAGGACCTTTTGAGTGCAGGGGAGAAACCCTGGGAATTTCATCCGCATTGAAATGAGAGAGGAGAAAGCCAGAATCTCATTTCCCATTGAAACAAATAGAAATAAAACATGAATGAAATAAATAGAACTAATAGCTTTAATAACAAATTGAATAAAACGGAATAGAATTTTCTTTTAAAAGAAAATTTATTTATTCAATTTTTTATCCCACTTCTTTACCCACCAGGCAGGGCTCAGGATGGCTTCCAAGAATCAAATACAATAATATAAAATAGATCAGCATCACAATTTAAAACTAAAACTTACAATTAAAACTTAAGAGTCAATCTATCACATCATATCAGACGGCACCCCAACAAACCTTCAGGGTGGATAACTAAAGGGACAGCAAATACAGCGAGATTCATGGCCCAACAATGGGGAGGCCAGGAGATCTTTCTAATCACCACTTGAACTGAAAATGAATTTATATCAAGACTAGGGAGCAAAGCGCATTGGGAGGGAGGTGGAAGGGAGAGAGGGTTGGAGGAAGGAAGGAAGGAAGGAAGGAAGGAAGGAGGGAGGGAGGGAGGGAGGGAGGGAGGGAGGAAGGAAGGAAGGAAGGAAGGAAGGAAGGAAGGAAGGAAGGAAGGAAGGAAGGAAGGAAGGAAGGAAGGAAGAGGGGGAAGAGTGAAAGAAAGGAGAGAGGAAGAAAGGAAGGGGGGAAAGGAAGGGAAGAGGGGCAGAAAAGGGCTTCTCTGGGCCCAGAGAAGCCATTTTCTGTCCCCCACACACCATCCCCTGGGCCTTCTATAGGGGCAGTAAGCAGTGTGTGGGGGAAAGGGCTTCTCTGGGCCTACTGCCCCCATAGAAGTCCCAGAGGATGGTGTGTGGAGGACGGAAAATGGCTTCCCTGGGCCTAGTGCCCCAAAGAAGGCCCAGGGGATGGCATTTGGGGGCTGGAAAAGGCCTTCTCTGGGCCTATTGCCCCCATAGAAGGCCCAAGGGATGGCGTGTGGAGGGCAGAATAGGGCTTCTCTGGATCTAGTGCCCCATAGAAGGCTCAGGGGATGGCGTTTGGGGGCAAGAAAGGCCTTCTCTGGGCCTAGTGCCCCATAGGAGGCACAGGGGATGGCGTGTGGGGGACGGAAAAGGCCTTCTCTGGGCCTAGTGCCCCATAGAAGGCCCAGGGGATGGCGTGTGGGGGGCGGAAAAGGGCTTCTCTCACTTGCCTCAGCCTTGAGGGCCTGTCCCTGCGCTCACACTCCAGACGGTTCTTTCCTGTCGGAGGCGTGTGGGGGGCTGAAAAGGCCTTCTCTGGGCCTAGTGCCCCCATAGAAGGCCCAGAGGATGGCGTGTGGGGGGTGGAAAAGGCCTTCTCTGGGCCTAGTCCCCTCATAGAAGGCCCAGGGGATGGCGTGTGGGGGGCTGAAAAGGCCTTCTCTGGGCCTAGTGCCCCCATAGATGGCCCAGGGGATGGCGTGGGGGCAGAAAAGGCCTTCTCTGGGCCTACTGCCCCCATAGAAGGCCCAGGGGAAGGCATGTGGGGGGCGAAAAGGCCTTTTCTGGGCCTAGTCCGCTCATTGAAGGCCCAGGGGATGGCGTGTGGAGGATGGAAAAGGGCTTCTCTGGGCCTAGTTCCCTCACAGAAGGCCCAGGGGATGGCGTGTGGGGGGCTGAAAAGGCCTTCTCTGGGCCTACTGCCCCCATAGAAGGCCCAGGGTATGGTGTGTGGGGGGCGGAAAAGGCCTTATCTGGGCCTTCTGCCCCCATAGAAGGCCCAGGGGATGGCATGTGGGGGTGGAAAAGGCCTTCTCTGGGCCTAGTGCCCCATAGAAGGCCCAGCGGATGGCGTGTGGGGGGCAGAAAAGGGCTTCTCTGGGCCTAGTCCCCTCATAGAAGGCCCAGGGGATGGTGTGGGGGGACAGAAGAGGGCTTCTCTCACTTGCCTCAGCCTTGAGGGCCTGTCCCTGCACTCACACTCCAGACGGTTCTTTCCTGTCGGAGGACTGGAGCAGACTGAGCTGAGAACACTGACCGGGGCTGACGTGGGCGGGACTTTGCGAAGCAGCCAGTCAGCCCTGGCCAGAGTCTTCTGACTGCCAGTTCTTGAGCCGAATCAATTATGGCAAGCATAGAATGCTGTGGAACTCAAATTCAAATATTTAAAGGACAGGATGAGGGTTCAACTAGGGATTTCCTGGGTGTCAGCTCATTCTCTTAACCACAATGTTCTATCATTTGATGTAAGTGTGAAACTTGTTTTAAAACCTGCATCTGTGTTATTGTTCAGAGTTGGTATTTATGTTTTTATTTTTAAACACAGATTGCTTTTGTTGAAAACAGACATAACCATAAGACCTTGAAGGTTACTGCTCTGCATAGGGTGAGATAATAATTGGAACATTAGTAAATCTTTGATGGCATATAGCCTTCTGTTTTTAAACTTTAATAATAAAATATAAGAAAAAATTATACTTTGATATTTCCTGAGGAAGAATTCCATCTGAAATGTTGAAAACAATCCGGAAATGACGTTGAATAGGATTTTTCTTATGATTTATTGAAACTGTATTTTGTATAATTGTGAATTGTATACATCTCAAACAGATATTAGATGCATAAAAAAGAATAGAATTCTGTTTATGATAATGAAACTATATTTTGTATGCTCTTCAAATAGAAATTATTCATTGCATTTACAAGTTGTTTGACTGTTGATACTTTGGGGTCTAATGTTCACAGTTGTTTTTATTGTATTATTTGATGTGACATATTGGTTCCAATCTATATGTCCATTTTTTGCACATTTTTAGAAAGATCACTTATACATGCTATTTGAACTTATAATTGTGAAATCTGTAAGACAGTATAGAAGCCTGCATGACCATGTTTTGAAGCAGCAGAACAAAGTTTGAATCCAGTGGCACTTTGTGTGCATGCACATTTCTTCAGATACATTGAAACAGAAATAATCAACCATTACATACAGGTAGAGGGCGGGGAGGGTGTTGCCAGGAAGAGCTAATTAGAGTCAAGATGCATAAGTCACTGAGAAATAAATATAAGATTAGATTAAGGCAATTGGTAAGGCCTGTGAATAGCAGCAAATTAACATACACCGTAATAAAAAGTTTACAAACAGATGCGAGAACTAAATGACATTAGCATGTCCTGGGAGGCTGAAATTTTCTCCTACAGGTTTCTCAGTTTTGTGATTCTTTATGTCAAATAAGCAGGACAGTCAATGGGGAACCTCAAAATAGCTGTTTGATTGTAAAGGAATTTCAGAAACAGACTAGAATAGGAGATTGCTGAGTTACAAGTTATTATAATACTCAGGACAATTGAATCCCCAGGGCTTAACAGAACTAATGTCATTCAGTTCTGTATCTGTTTGTAAACTCTGTTATTATAATGTATGCTAATTTGCTGCTATTCACAGGTCTTACCAATTGTCTTAATCCTATCTTAGCTATATTTATTGCTCAGTTACTTATGCATCATGACTCTAATTAGCTTTTCCTGGCAATACTCTATAGCTATATGTAATCTTTGACGACTTCTGTTTCAATGTACCTGTAGAAGTGTGCATGTACACAAAAACTTATACCCAGAATAAAACTTTGCTGGTCTTAAAGGTGTCACTGGATTTAAACTTTGTTCTGCTGCTTCAGACCAACACGGCTACACAACTGAATATATTTTGAAACAGTTATATATAGTATGTAAAGCCACAGAGAGAATTGGGTTGCAAAAGAAATTGTTTACATAAAACATGGACTCAATTAAGGAAGGAAAAGTGAAAGAAATTTTAATTGGTTTTAAAAATGATACTATGAGTGTTATCAACATAAAAATAAAGGCAGGTCAATATAAGTAAAAAATGTGGGTGATTATACAGGAAGAATGTTTGCTGAGACGCAAATAAAAAACATTTAATTTTATCACATAATCAAATAGGATATAATAAAGAAGTACAGCTAGCCCTATAATTGACCAAAAATATACAGAATCATTACTAATGCTATAAGATGGCCAGCACTTTCTGGGTACAGAAATCACTGAAGAATCTATATTTTGTTTACTGGCAGAGATTCCTTTCAAGGGCAAATCATTTACCATCCTATGCAATAAGACACTGCTGTCCTTTGCTCATTAAGTGACATTCAATAGGCAACTGATACAATAATTTCCGCTTACAGCTTTAATGACTTTTTATCCCACCATATAAAATCAGAAATGATTTGAAGTCTCAAGTCTTCCATTGGAATGAGATTCCTAAAAATACTTTGTTTCTTCTAATACAGAAAAGTATCCCTAAAATTAATCCCAGATTTAAAACTAATGATTCAGCTTTATACTTTAAAAACAAGTTGTTTATGAAATTAAAAAAATGCATAGCAAAAAGTAGCGATAGTTGGACTTTGTTCCTTAAGCCATCCTGCTGATCTGGAGCATGTCCAGTAGCTCCTGCTTATGCTGTGGTGAAACTGGTTTAATTACTACTGACCTAACACTTGGTGGGGAGGTAATGACTCAGTGCTAGGTCCAAAGTGTTGGAATATACAAGATCTATAGTGCAGCCTTATGACACTACAGGGGAACAGCTGAAGGACTGGTAGTTAGCATAGCTAGATTAGGGACTACCCACTATTTCAAATTGTTGCTGTCTCATGATTGGTTCTTCTAGAGACTTCCTGCTCCTGTAGAGCTTCCTGTTCTTGTTGTTCCTCCTTCAGCAGGTAAACTAGGCAGTTAATGTTCTCTCCCTTCTAGGTTCTATAACAGTTTGTTCTTCTGTAATAAACCTACTTATTTCCCACTAAACATTCAGTGATCCACTCCTTTGCATATTTAAACTCTGCCAACACAAGGTTCAATCTTTGGCATCTCTAGTTAAAAAGTGTAGTGTATCCACAGGGAAACATGGACTCGGGGCAACCATGTGCTCGGACCGGTTCTGACCAGTCCACCACGTGGCCAGGCAAAGGCCTGAGCTTCGTCCCCTTAGACAATAGAATGTAGGCTCCTCGCATTCTTCCAATCGGGGAGCCCAGGGTAACTCAATTAACTGTAAATAGCGAATCACAGGTGTTATGTGTGTTTGGGGTGTGGGTTCACTTGGAAATAAAAGCCGGCCTGCGAGCCGGCTTAGTTGTCTTGTTCCTGTTCAAGTAAAGTATGTGAGAGCTGAAATCACTCGTCAGTCTCAGTACTTTTCACTGGCGATGAAGGTGGGATGCCAACTCCCTCCATGAACAACGACCACGAAGAAGAGCATCACATCGATCCCCACCACTCATTGCACCGCTCCCGAGCATCGCACCACTGACCCCGAGAGCAGCCACGCACTGCTCACCGCACCCAAAGCCGCCAATGCTCCTGAGCTTCGCACCGAGCCAGCCGCTCACCGCACCGCTCCCGAGCCTCGCCGCTGACCTCGAGAGCAGCATGCCTCCCGCCCGGCTTTGACGTTCGTACCCGGCCACTACAGCTTGCCTAACTGTGGTAAGATGGCCGCGCCTCCAGTTCACCTCCAAGCCTTCGACATCTCCCAGCCTCAGAAATGGGATGCCTGGTTGGAGACCCTGGAGAACCATTTCAGTTACCACAATGTGGTGGACGCAGGAAAGAAGAAGGCCCTATTTCTCAGCATCTACGGCATAGACACACTCCTTTTCCTGCGGGATCTCATCAACCCCAAGACCACCAAGGGAGAGTCTTATGCAGTGCTAGTGAAGGCTCTAATGGACAACTTCTCCCCCAAGCCCACCATGTCCGTGGAGTGGCTGGGGTTCTTTGCAAGGGTCCAGGGGCCAGACGGGTCCACCACAGATTTTCTGGCGGGCCTTCGGCGAGCAGCCATGAGATGCGAGTTCCCAAGCCTCACGGACACGCTGCTCAACCAGTTCCTTGTAGGCCTCCACGAGCCCAAACTGCGGTGGAAACTGGCCAGCAACAACGACCTCACCTTGGATAAGGCCATCCAGGAGGCCGTAGCATATGAAAAGGCCCACCAAGACCGCCTCGGCTCAGTGGTCCACCATACACAAGCAATGCATGGGTCTGACGTATCGGACAATGAGGAGGTACTCCAGGTATGCCACCGACCATCCCAGTGCCCTCAGCAGACCCGAGAGGCCAAGTCCCAACCATCCATAGCCTGCGCGAGCTGTGGCAACGCACACGAGTGACGGACCTGTCGATTCCGCACCGCAATCTGCAAGGTGTGCAACAAAACGGGGCACATCGAGAAGGCCTGCCGCTCCAAAGGCCAACAGACAACCCTCACGGCACACCTCAAAGCTGATGACCTGCACACCGTTTTGGTCCATCACCAACAAACGGTATGTAACTTGCCCCCTAATAGCCCAGACAAAGTGCATGTGACTGTCTGGATTGAAGGGTCCCCCTGTAAAATGGAGATTGATTCGGGGTCTTCATTTTTGATCATATCAGCGGAGACCCTCCGTGCCCTATGCCCGAAAGGGGGACCCCAGTTGCACAAGCTACAGGGTCTAGTTTTATGGGACTTTAATAAGAACCCTGTGGGCCGTCCGGGGCTGGGGCAAGTTCAAGGTCCAATTCAAAGGATTCTCGGGTGTCCTGGACCTGTTGGTGGTGGAGGGACGGCTCTCCAGCTTATTGGGACTCTCATGGTTCAAGCCCCTAGGCCTCCAAATAACGGGGTTGAACCAGATCCGGACGGCAGATTGGGAGGCAATGTGTCAGGAATTTCCCCGGGTTTTTGATGGGACTCTGGGGAAATACACTGGGGAACCCCATTTTGCTGGATCTGGATCCGGCTGTGCAACCCATCCGGATAAAGGCCCGGGTCCCTCCCATTGCGATGCAAGCTAAAATTGAAGTGGAGCTCAATCGCCTGGTCGCACAAGGAGTGCTGGAACCAGTTGCATCCGTGTGCTGAGAGACTCCCATTGTAATGCCCGTAAAGCCTAATGGAGACGTGCGCATTTGTGCCGACTACAAATGCATGATTAACCGGGCGTTGCAGGACCACGCGTACCCAGTCCCAGTGGTGAGCCACGTCCTCGTTTCTCTGGTGGGGGCCAAGGTCTTTGGTAAGCTCGACCTGGCACAGGCTTACCAACAGCTACCTGCTGCCGCAGATGCCCAGACAATCACGACCCATAAGGGGGCTTTCCGGGTCACGAGACTGCAGTTTGGGGTTTGTGTAGCACCCGGGATTTTTCAATCTTTTATGGACTCTCTCCTAAAAGGCATCCCCAGAGTACAGCCCTTTCTAGACGATGTCATCATCACGGCACTGGACACCAACTCCTTCGCGGACCGCCTCCGTCAGGTCCTCCAACGGTTCAACGCCGCCGGACTGAAGGTGAAGAAGGAGAAATGCCTCCTGGGTGTGCCCCGCATCGAGTTCCTGGGGTTCACTGCGGACGCACAAGGGATCCACCCCACAGACGACAAGGTGAAGACCATCACACACACACCCTTGCCCTCCTCCAAGCCTGAATTGCAGGCTTTCCTCGACCTGCTCAATTTCTACCACTCGTTCCTGCCCCTCAAGGCAGCCGTGGCGGAGCCGCTCCACCACCTCCTCGACAAAGACGTGACTTGGGTTTGGGGCCCGGCACAGGCCGCGGCCTTCCAAGGCATCAAGGACTTGCTTGTGTCTAATGCGGTCCTCCACCACTTCTCGGAGTCGCTCCCGGTGGTCCTCACCTGCAACACCTCTCCCTATGGAGTCGGGGCGGTCTTGGGTCACTGGTTGCCAGACAGCCAGGAGGTCCCAGTCGCGTACTACTCCCGGACTCTATCTTCTGTGGAGCGGAACTATGCGCAAATTGATAAGGAGGTGCTGGCGATTGTCGCTGGGGTGAAGAAGTTTCACCATTACTTCTATGGCCGGCCCTTTGAGATCCTGACAGACCATAAGCTGCTCCTGGGGCTCCTCACCGCTGACCGCCAAACACTGCAGATGGTTTCACCCCGGGTCCTACGGTAGTCCATTTTCCTGTCGGGGTACACATACTCCCTCACCCATCAACCTGGGAAGGCTATGGGGCACGCAGATGCCCTTATCCGCCTCCCCCTGGCCACCCCAGACCCTGACTCAGCCCCTGTGCACATGGTGGCTCTCATGGAGGCACTCCCGGACCAGCCGGTCCATGTGCAGGAGGTGGCCTGCCTCTCGGCCCAGGACCCAGTCCTCTGCCGTGTCCTGGACTGGGTGGGGAGGGGGTGGCCAGTGGCCAAGGAGGGCCCCGAGTTTGCCCCATTTGCATCCCGAAAGCATGAACTGTCCACATATAAGGGGTTCTTGATGTGGGGAGGCCGGGTGGTGATTCCAGCGTCGCTACAGCAACGTGTCCTAGAGGTGCTACATGAACATCACCCAGGGGTGGTCCACATGAAGGCGTTAGCATGAAGCTACGTCTGGTGGCCAGGCCTCGGTCGGGACATCAAGGACAAGGTGAGGAAATGCCAGCCCTGCCAGGTCTCACACCTGGAACCACCAAGAGCACCGGACCGAGCCTGGGAGTCATCCCACCGTCCCTGGTCACACCTCCACCTGGACTTTGCCAGGCCGTTCCAGGGGCAGCTCTTCTTCCTACTTGTGGACTCCTACAGTAAGTGGTTGGAGGTCGTCCTGGTGTCACCTACCTCCTCCAAAGTCACCATCTGGGCGATGTGGCAGATCCTGAGCACCCACGGGTTGCCTGACATGCTCGTTACAGACAATGGCACAGCGTTCACCTCCCGGGAGTTCCAGGAGTTCACTGCGTACTATGGGATCTGGCACGTATGCTCCGTGCCATTCCACCCCACCATGAACGGGCAAGTGGAAAGGATGGTCTGGACCACCAGGAATGCCCTCCGAAAGTTTGACTCCCCAGACTGGGAGTACAAGCTTGCAGCCTTCCTGTTTGGCCAGCGCATCACCCTGCACTCCACCACGGGATGCAGCCCGGTGGAACTCCTCCTGTGTTGCTGCCTCACATCACGTCTGGACAGGCTACATCCAGACCGGGCCCTGGAGCATGAACTGGACTCTGAGGACCAGCAAGCAAGCAGGGGGTTCTTCCCAGAGGACCCTGTCTATGCCAGGAGCTACGCCATGGGACCACCATGGGTCCTGGCATGGGTGGTCTGGGTCCAGGGACCACATTCGTATGAAGTCTCCTGCGAGGATGGCACCATGCTTCACTGCCACATAGATCAGCTCCGCCGCCAGGTTGAGCCATGGGAGCCAGAGGACTATGAGGACCCCAGACTGCAGGAGGTAGGAGAGCCGCAACCTGCAACATGGGGCCCCAGTCCGGCGGAGAGCTCCGCTGCCACACCAATGTCCCCAGTCCCGGACACCCCGACCACCATGGACGACACCTCAACAGCCGTGCCATGCCCCTTGGCAACAGTAGGCTCCCCAACTCAGATACCGGCGTCAATGTCTTCACCTGCCCCGGCTCCCTGGCGCTCGATGAGGGTCAAGAAGCCTCCGTCTTATCTAAAGGACTTTGTTTGTGGGTGTCTCATGGACCAAGGGGGGAGGAGTGTAGTGTATCCACAGGGAAACATGGACTCGGGGCAACCATGTGCTCGGACCGGTTCTGACCGGTCTGCCACGTGGCCAGGCAAGGGCCTGAGCTTTGTCCCCTTAGACAATAGAATGTAGGCTCCTCGCATTCTTCCAATCGGGGAGCCTGGGGTAACTCAATTAACTGTAAATAGTGAATCATGGGTGTTATGTGTGTTTGGGGTGTGGGTTCACTTGGAAATAAAAGCCGGCCTGCGAGCTGGCTTAGTTGTCTTGTTCCTGTTCAAATAAAGTATTTGAGAGCTGAAATCACTCGTCAGCCTCAGTACTTTTCAAAAAGATACAGTACTAGGTGATGTGAAAGACCTGTGTTTAAGACTCTGCCAATTAAAGTAGACAATACCAAAGTGGGAGAAACTCCCCTAACATAAACTGATTCAGTGTCGGGGAATGGTGGAAAAATTATGGATATTCTTGTCATTTGTGCCAGGATCCTGGCTCCATACAATACATTACAAGTTACACAGATCTTATGCCTAGAAATTGGCCCAATCTCTGACTCAAGTTAGAATGGCGAAGAATTCTTGGGATACAGTTAAGAATGGGCAAGTATTATTTTTGTTGTTATGTTTGGGATTAGTACAGAATATAGATGGTGCCCCAAAGGCACCCATAGACCCATACCATGATTGGAGTGACACATCTCAGCACACTAATTAAATGTGTCTGATTGCTGGGTCTGTGCAACGACTAAGTAAGCTAAATAACACCAGCCTTGAGAGATCAATTGAGAGCTAGCATGGTGTAGTGGTTAAGAGCAGCAGACTCTGATCTTGAGAAGCTGATTTGATTCCCCATTCCTCCACTTGAAGCCTTCTGGGGGACCTTGGGCCAGTCACAGTTCTATCAGATCTCTCTCAGCCCCATCTACCTTACAAGGTGCCTGTTGTGGAGAGAGGACAGGAATGTGATTGTAGAGAAGAAGAAAAGAGAAGAGATTGGATTTATACCCCACCCTTCATTACCCAAAGGAGTCTCAGAGTGGCTTACAAACTCCTTTCCCTTCCCCTCCCCACAACAGACACCCTGTGAGGAAGGTGGGGCTGAGAGAGCTCTGACAGAAACTGCTCTTTTTCAGGACAGCTCTGACAGAACTATGGCTTGCCCAAGGTCATCCAGCAGGTGCAAGCGGAGGAGCAGATTTGAGACTTTTTAAGGTAGAGAAATATGAGGTATCAAAACCTACTCGTCTTCTTCTTCAGTTGTATATGCTGGTATAGTACAGCAGCAGAGAGACTAAGGCCCCGTTCACACAGAGCATTTGCCCCACTGAAGGCACGGGAGCCCCACAGACTTTCCGTGCGTGATCATACGAGCACATCTGGGAGGCGTAGCGCTCCTGTGGCCAATCCGCGGCTTCGAAGTACTCGTTTCTGGAAACCCCGGGGCAAAGGCCGGCGTCTGATCACGGGAGCACCAGTATCCCGCGGCTTCTGATGCCGGCCCATGTCCCGGGGTTTCCAGATGTTGTAAGTTTCCATTGGATGCACACCAACACTGAATGAGGCATGTGCATATGCAAGACACCGGCAGCTCCCCCCACGGCACATGTGCACTTCGCAACAGCGCCGCTTTTGTGGTCTGCTGCGTCGCTTTTTTGCCACGCTGCAGCAGCGCAGTGTGATCAGCACTTGGAGCTGGAGCGTAGCAACCCGGTGGCCCGTATGATCAGGCTACCACGCCTTATTTTGCTCCGGGGCGAACTGCCATGCCTCTCCCCCGCGTTTTCTGGCCCGTATGACCGGGGCCTAAGCTGAGAATCAAGAAGAGCCTCTCTTAGAAACTCATTATGTTTCATTTATACCCCACCTTTCTCCCCAATGGAGACTCAAAGCAGCTCACATTATTCTCCTCCTCCCTTTTATCCTCATAACAACCCCGAGTGCCCCAGGCCAAAGGCCAAGGTATACTACCAAGGCAGAGTGGGGATTTTAACCTGGTTCTGTCAGATCCTAATCTGATTCTCTAACCACTACACCATGCTGAAACTACTCTGTTTCAAACTCATTTCTTCATCTGCAATAGAAATATAGTAACTGACCTACCTTAAAGGGTTATGGTAAAATAATAGTGATATATCTACCAAGCACATTTGTATCTCAGTCTTCTCTTAAATAACTGCATTAAATTATCCATGTTAGTCTGCTGCAAGAAAGTAAAACAAAAGTCCAGTGGCACCTTAAAGACTAATAAAATATTATTTCAATATTTTATGAGTCAGAGGTTTCTCACTACATATCTGAAGGAGCTGTGACTCAGGAAAATCCACACTGAACTTTTATTTTCCTCCAAAAAGCCTAGGACCACCAGCCAGTTTGGTGTAGTGGTTAAGTGCACGGACTGTAATCAGGGAGAACCAGGTTTGATTCCCCACTCCTCCACTTGCACCTGCTAGATGACCTTGGGCAAGCCATAGTTCTGTCAGAGCTGTTCTCTCAGGGACAGTTTTCTCAGAGCTCTCTTAGCCCCACCTACCTTACAGGGTGTCTGTTGTGGGGAGGGGAAGGGAAAGGAGTTTGTAAGCCGCTCTGAGATTCCGAGTAAAGGACGGGGTATAAATCCAATCTCTCCTCCTCCTCCTCCTCCTCCTCCTCCTCCTCCTCCTCCTCCTCCTCCTCTTCTTCTTCTTCTTCTTCTTCTTCTTCTTCTTCTTCTTCTTCTTCTTCTTCTTCTTCTTCTTCTTCTTCTTCTTCTTCTTCTTCTTCTTCTTCTTCTTCCCCTTGCTTTAAGCTGAGAAAGTGTTACTGGCCCAATATCACTGAGCAAGTTTCATGGAAGAGTGAGGGTTTTAATGTGGGTCTTCCAGTTTCAGATTGTAGTCCAACACCCTAAGCAATGCACCACACTGGTTTTCCATGTACAGGTAATATATATGAAATCCTTGATCACCTTTAAAGTGCTATATACAAGGTGTTATCTTTATTTTGTTGCTGTTGATGATGATGACAATGATGATAATTCAAATCTCAACTCATTCATGATTGCTATAGGCTGTGTACCCCCTTTGCAGCGACAAAACATGGCAGCATTGGAGCTCTTGGTTTATTTAAAGTGTTAAGATAGTGGCTAGCTTTATGAGAATTTTGTGAGAAATGAGAATTCACACTCTTCTTCCCCTTATTGTACTTGGAATAATCAGATGTTCTGTATTAATGTTTGTTACTAGTGTCCAAGGCTGTCTCTCTTCCTTCCCCTTCTCTTCCAAAACTACTTTTCTGTTGCAAGTAAGAGAAATAATGCTTGAAAACTATGGTCAAACCAAATAAATTGCCTGAAGATCCATGATGAAACCTACAGAACTTTTCCCCCCTTTGAGCAGACTTGAGAAGTCCCAATATAAATCGGAACCATGTGATGAAGGAAGGAGGGTGTAACTCACCCCACCACATTGCTTTTCACACAGCAAACAGCCTCCAAAGTTGCTGATTGCCCCATTGGAGGGAACATATCATTTGCTTTATGCTGCCTGCCACAAATGCTTCTTTGTCATAGGAGGAAACCACTATAAGGAAGCCTTCAGTGCTTTGTTGACATCACCAGTCTTTACAACACCTTTGTCTGTGCTCTATTTGAATACAGCTGCAACATGTTCAGTACTGAAAAATCAAAAGGTTGCCTAGCAATCACTTAATGTTGCATCATATCAACACATGCTGAACAGATCTGCTCAAAAATGAACATGAACACAGGGCAGCCAGCAACCAACACATATAACGAAAGGACACACAACTGAGCAAACTGCAGGACTGTATACCATCCAGCATTTCACAAGAGAAAGTTGGGACATACTTGTATACTTGTAACATTACTGTTCTCAAATCAAAGATCACACCCACAACAACTGGGGAGGAGGGTTAGGGTTTAACTTGGTTTATGCCAAAAATTGGGACTCTTTCTGGTGGGGTTCAAACAGACACATGGGATTCCAAAAAGCAGGGTCAGTGTCCAAGGCACTTTTATAATGGAATAGGATTGTAGTGTGCACTGCAGTGATCACTGGGGAGGGGCTGTGGCTCAGTGGTAAAGCATCTGCTTGGCATGCAGAAGGTCCCCAGTTTAATCCCCATCATCTCCAGTTAGAAGAACCAGGCAGTAGGTGATGTGAAAGACCTCTGCCTGAGATCCTAGAAAGCCACTGCCAGTCTGAGTAGACAATATTTACTTTGATGGACCAAGGGTCTGATTCAGTATAAGGCAGCTTAATGTATGTTCATTTGTTTAGATATCCCCTGCTTTGATCACCATTTGGACTTCACTTGTGCATGGCGCAGTTTGCATAAGCCATTTAAAGGGAACACTTTTGCACGACTTCCGCCCTTCCATTCTGCTGGCCTCAGGGAGCTGCCCCCAGCAGAAAGGTGCGAGGGAAGATCTAAGATCGGGACAGGGTAAAAGCCGGAACGCCACTGGTTTTTGCGGCACTATTGTTTGTTTAGTGGATGTTCCGGGCCGTTCCGGGCCATTCCGGCTTTTACCCTGTCCCGATATTAGAACAGGCAGCCAGGGTGGATTAAAGGGCCGAGCTTACTCAGTTGATGTTAACCTGTTTGCTTGAACGCTTGGCAGAAGAGCTCCATCTTGCAGGCTCTGTGAAATTTGTGGTAGATCCCGCAGGGCCCTGATGTCCTCCAGGAGCTCATTCCACCAGAGCAGTGCTGTTGCCAAGAAGGCTCTGGCCTACTTGTGGTCAGCCTGACATCTCTGAGGCCAGGAAGAGTGAGGAGATTTTGTGATCTAGAATGTAGTGCCCTCTGGGGAACATATGGGGAAAGGTGATCCCTCAGGTATGCAGGTTCCTGGCCATATAGGGTTTTATAGGTAAGAATCAGCACCCTGAAGTGAAACTGGTATGCTACAGGTAGCCAGTGCAGTGCTTTCAGTGCAGGCTGAATGTGTTCCCTCAATAGGAGACAGAATAACAGCCTGGATGCTGCATTCTGCACCAGCTGTAGCTTCCGAATTTGGAAGAAGGGCAGCCCCATGTAGAGAGCATTAGAGTAGTCTAATCTCAAGGTGATCATCGCATGGATCACTGTTGCCAGGTCATTGTGTTTGAAGAAGGGAACCAACTGCCTAATCAGCTGGATATGATAAAAGGCTGACTTGGCAGAGGTTGCTACCTGGGCCTCCATCATTAAGGAGGCATACAAGAGCACTCCCAAACTCCTAACCTCCCACGCTGGTACCAACAGTACCCCATCGAAGGTCAGGAGTGGGATCCCTAACCCCGGACTGCTCCAACCCAGGCACAGGACCTCTGTCTTTGTCAGATTCAGTTTGAGTCAGCTCAGCCTGAGCCACCCTGCCACAGCCTGTAATGCCAAGTCTAGATCTTCTGGTCTTGAATCAGACTGGCTGCCCAATAACAGATAAAGCTGGATGTCATCTGCATATTGCTGACAACCCAGCACATGCCTCTGAGCATTATTATCTATTATTATCTATTAATATAGATATTAAATAACATGCCTCCGGAGGTTGTCCATGAGGGCAACCAGTTCCATCTCAGTCCCATGATCTGGGTGGAAGCTGGACTGGAATTGGTCCAGTATATTAGCATCATCCAGAGAGCTCTGCAACTGAATTGCCACCACTTTCTCAATAATCCTGTCCAAATAGGGCAAGTTAGAGACCGGCCAATATTTTGCCAATTTGGCCATGTCCAAGGATGGTTTCTTTAAGAGAGGGCGCACCACTGCTTCCTTAATTGCCCCAGGGAAGGTTCCCTCAGAGAGGTACTTGTTGACAATCTCCCCAGGGGATCTCATAACCCATTATGGCTGGCTTTAATAAGCCATAATGGGCACACCTTAAAAAGGATATTATAGCTTTGGGAAAAGTGCAGAAAAGCTTTGGAAAAAGTGCAGAAAAGGGCAACTAGAATGATAAAAGGGTTGGAACACTTTTCCTATGAAGAAAGATTAAAGTGCTTGGGGCTCTTTAGCTTGGAAAAATGATGGCTGAGGGGTGACATGATCAAGGTTTATAAGATTATACATGGGATAGAGCAGGTAGAGAAAGAAGTACTTTTCTCCCTTTCTCACAATACAAGAATTCATGGGCACTCAATGAAATTGCTGAGCGGTTGGGTTAGAATGGATAAAAAAAGTACTTCTTCACCCAAAGAGCGATTAACACATGGAATTCACTGCCACAGGAGGTGGTGGCGGCTACAAACATGGACGATTTCAAGAGGGAATTAGATAAGCATATGGAACAGAGGTCCATCAGTGGCTATTAGCCACAAGGTATAGATATTACTCTGGGGCAAGTGATGGTCTGTATCCTTGGTGCTTGGGGGGGTCAACAGTGGTAGGGCTTCTAGTGTCCTGGCCCCACTGCTGGACCTCCTGATGGCACCTGGTATTTTTGTCCACTGTGTGACAGAGAGTTGGACTGAATGGGCCATTGGCCTGATCCAACATTGGCTTCTCTTATGTTCTTACATTCTTATGTAAGTGGTAGGGTGTACAGTTGCAAGTATTCTGTCAACTTCCTCTAGGCTGAGCTAAGCAATTCAGCAGGAAAAGATAATACTCAACCCCTCCACCCACAACACATAGAGCCATGTTGTTGTTGTTGTTTTTTCTGGCCGTTTTCTATACTGTTTTCAATTCCCTTGTGGAATTTTAGGAAGTTGGCTAAGGTATCAGGTATCTGTTTGTCCAGTAGATACTGGACAATGGTCCAGGCTGCACAACCTGCTGCTGAGGTACCTCTCATGAAGCCCACCATAGATAGCCTGTAAATTACCTGCAAAGTTATATAAACACTCTACAACTATGTTCTTTGCTCAATATACAATAAGAGAACAGCTTGATGAAATGAGCCATATACAAATGTGATTATCCAGTAAACATTCAGACATAGATGTTTCATTAAGCACATGGATACAGGGTAGAGGCAGTAATTTTCATAATATTTTTAATTAGAATTTTCAACAAATGGCATTTAAACTACCAATCCATTTCAACATGTGAGACATGAATAAGGTTTTGACCCTGCTGTTCCAATTGGAAGGATTTTTAGAATAGCAGAAAATTTTAATTATTAAAAGGTTACATAGGTGGTTCTGCTCTGTTTGCCCATAACGGTCTCAATATGTTGTGTTTGTCTCTCTACTCCAGCACCCAGCAGCAGCAGCAGCAGCAAACTGTGCCTCTAAGACACTGAACCCAAGTGTTTTCAGGCAGCCAGCTAATTGGAAAATTGTAATAAAGTGTAAAGCATCTTCCATGGCCCTGTATGAGCCAAGAATATGTCAGCATCTCCCTCACAGATTCCTGATTTGTTATGCTTAAGCAATTATAGACATTGGCATAAACCAGTTATGCTAAGCATGCATACTTTTGACGTCATGAAATGTCACCTTTGTGCAATGAACATGGTATTTTTATAGGAATGTGCACCTCCTTATGCGTTTTATGACTAATGTACTTTCTGGTGATTACAGGATATAGTCAAAATTATATACGGATGAAAACATAATGTATAATTATTAACAAATATACCACTTATAAGGATGTGTAAAATTTGTTCACAGGGTAGCTATTACCTTAACTATTCATCCAATAGCTTTTTCTTGCAAATTGCTCTAAAGGCACCCAGGATCTTGGACCAAACGACACAATTACCTATAAACAGAGGTCAGGTTATATGTGGGCTGTTACCTCCAAGCTGAAGTATTTTTTTATTAAAACAGAAAAAAAGCCCAGTCCCATGTAGAGTGTCTGGCATAAGTATTCTAGCACTGCAGTACTGTTCTGACCAAGGAGCCAGATGGATTCATGCAGTTCTCAGATAACCTTATAGATTTTCCAGTTGATATGACTGGAACTCCTGTTGAAATTACCCAGGCTCTTCTAGCTTGGGTAGCTGTTTGGTTTACTGAGGGACTACTATGCCCTGTTGTTGGCCCTCCAGAGGAATCAGTTGGCCACTGTGTGAGACAGGATGCTGGACTAGATGGACTATTGGTCTGATCCAGCAGGGCTCTTATGTTTTTATGTTCTTAGGATATGAACCTACCCTTCCTTTCTGGTCATTTTCAGCAATCCTGCTTCAAGTGCCTCCACCATCCAAAGCTAGATGGGTAAAAACCCAAAAAAGGTCTTCTCAGTCATGGCACCAAAACTTTGGAATTCCATCCCCAGGGAAGTGTCATTGTCTTCCATCAGGGGATAAAGACTTTTTTGTTTTGTTAGGCATACCCACAGTAACTCTTACTGGCCCTGCTTCCTGGTTGTGTTTTTGTGTGAATTTGCGTACCTATGTGTTTTTATTGAATTCTTTTTTTTTTGGGCCCCCCAAAGGGGATTTTTTATTGCTTTTTAAAAAATATACAACTAAAACTACAATGAAAAAAGGGAAAGGAACAACAACTAAGGAGAAAGAAAAGTATGCCCACACTAAACTAAAAACCCAAGAGTAGGAGATCATTATCCCAGTTACAAACTATGTTAGTACTATACTGTTAGTAAACAATGCATGCTGTGATCTATCTCTGCTCAGATATTAACTGGTTACTTGTTATGGGAGAGTTCCAGAGCATCCCCCGCAGCTCGCTTCATAAAGGCAATTTTCAGAGTCCTTCTGCCTTTACTTAGGCTTTCTATCTCTAAAAACATAAGTTGATTTGCAGGCAGCAGCGCCTTCTTCCACAGCCAGGTCTTCGTCCGTCTCCGAGGTTGTGGAGCCACTCGAACCAGTTTCACCGTCTTCTTTGGTTCCCAGGTGGCATTTCAGAAATTCTTTAGCCTTGTATACAGAGTCAATCTTCTCTCTTTTTTCATGGAGCTTAAAGATGACCCTTTCTGGGACCGCCCATTTGTATGCAATTTGATTAGTTTGAAGAAAGAGGATTAAATCCTTGTAGCTCTTTCTTTTTTGGCGAATTTCAAATGGAATGTCTTTTAGAGTTTTGATAGTGGTATTCCCCAATTTCAATGGAGTTGCTGATGTAACTTTTAAAATTGTGTCTCTAGTTTGTCTTCTAGAGAATCTGACTGATATCTCTCCAGGCAGGCTATTTTGTGTGTGTGTGTAATTGGAATACACCCTGTACGCTGCTTCCATGTCATGCATAATTTCTTCTGCCTTCAAGCCTGTTACTGGTGCAATAAGATCACTAAGTAGCTTCTTCAAATCCTCATTCAGTGATTCAGGAACTCCCTGGAATCTGAGGATCATATTCGCTTTTTCCCTTTGTAGAAACAAGTCTATTTTCCTGATGATTCTGTTTATTCATTATTTCATCCACCCTTTTCTTCAAAATCTTGTTTTAGGCATGCATCTCTTTCACTACTTCCACCGTTTGCTCCATCTTTTTAACCGTTTCCACCAGCTGGAGCTGTTGCGCTGCAAAGTTTTGATTGAGAGTGGTTAACTGCTGGTTAATACCAGTGAGTTGCTTGATCACGGGCTTGAGCGTATCTGCTGGAGCTGTTGCGCTGCAAAGTTTTGATTGAGAGTGGTTAACTGCTGGTTAATACCAGTGAGTTGCTCGATCATGGGCTTGAGCGTATCCGCTAGGAGTCTCATGAAGTCCACTCCCTCTTCTTCTGGCCTCGGACTTTGGCTGCCCGTAAGTTTCGGTTTCGTCCCTTTCCTCTCTGCACCCAACATCTTTGCAGAGTGTTTACAAAAGCCAACTGCTATTTCACAACCTCTAAAAACTGCTTGCAATTTAAGTCCACTCTGGTAAGTCTCTCAAAACAAGCCAAACATTCAATTTTCCCCTTCCTCCCTCTCTTTTCTGCTAATCTCTCAGCTTGCCAATGTGGGGTGGGGGGAGATAAGGGATTATCCGGTTATTTCAAAGTTCGTTTGCATCAAACTCACATTCATTGTCGGCCACTTTCGACCTCGCTTATATTTTTGTTAGTCGCTTGATCTCTGGTGCTTGTTTCAATCAACCCAGCTAGTGCCATGCAGCCACACAGAGGTAGGACCATCAGGGCGGAGGGGCACCTCAATTCGCCAGCATTATGCCGTTGAAGAGGCTACCCCTCAAAAGCCCTATGGCTTGGAACCCTAGGGTTCCATGGGGAAACCACATCTGCAGCTTCCCTCCACACCACTGGTGTGCAAATCACTCCCCCGAGCATTGGGGAGAGTGACTGCCATCGCTACGCCATGAACCGGAAGTCTTTATTGAATTCTTTAAATATTTTATATACATCTTATTTTAAATCTTGTTTCAATATTTTAATGTTTTCATATCTGCTGCCTTGCAGATCCTATTTGGTGAAAAGGTGCATAGAAATGCTTAAATAAATAAAAAAGTCAAGGGAAATAGCTGGAGTGGCAGTGGAGAATGACTCAGGATGAATACAATACAATACAGGTTAGAGCTCATTCTGAAGCCTACTCCAAGGTGATATCATATCCTGTGATGTCACTTCCAGGTCAACAGTCAAGTGATGCCACTTCCCAAGCCCCACCCTTCTGATGATGTCACTTCCAGCACACTGCACCAAAACCCCACCTCCTCCTGTCACAACAAAACAAGTCCTGCACATTTCCCTCAGGGAACGACAAACTTACAAAGTCATGCATGACCACAAGACAATGGAAAGTCTACATTCACCACAATGTTCAGTCACATTACAAATGCCTCTCCTCTGCCTTTTAATCTTTTTGGACAATGATCAGGCATCAATATAATCAATATAAATTAAAAAAGCAGTTGATTGGACTTCTGGCAGCATCATAAGCCTAGATGGTGAAACAGAAGTGACAACACAGAGAAAGGAGAAATAAGATATGTGAAGATCCTGCCAGAGCACACAGACCATGGTGAATAGCTTCCCAACTGAAATGGGTGAAAATGTGAGGTTACTTTAAAAACAAACAAAGGTTTGTGAATCTTTAATGGTATAGAACATATTAACAAAAATAAGAGGAACTGAGTACCTCCTTCTCTGATAAAACATTGCCAGTTCTGCTAGGGTAGCATTTTATGTGATCTTTCTCATATAGATTATCCTAGAATATTAAGAATTCAGAAGTAAAAAGTTTTGGGGGCAATAAAGCAGAAATGTATCAGAAGTACTCTAAACATCCTTAGAAGGGCTCTTAAGCACAGAAATAAATGCATTGTATGGACAAGTATACCAGACAAGTATAGAAACCAAATCTTCAAGCTAAGTTATACATCTGCAAGTGTACATACAAGATGCTTCCTTTAAAAGCAGCCTGCCTGCATCCCCCAGCCCCGAAGCTGGGGCTCTGAAGCTGAGCATGGCATGGGCAAATCCCCCCTGCCTACAGGATCTCCAGTCCCAACTAAGCTGCCGAGCTCAGCAGCAGGCAAGGGGCTGACCCACATTCCTCCCCACTCGCCTCAAAATGGGTCTGAAGAAGTGAAGTGCACCTTGTGGGCAAACCCCACTCCTCCTGCCCACTGCCTAGACAGCATGACCACAGGTTGGTTGGACCTCCCTCCCTCTCAGTTCCATAAGCTTCCCAGCGGCAGCAAGGATCCCTCCCATCACCCCCCGCCAGCTCTGAAAAGCATGCAAATATTTTTATTTCCACCTGTGAGCCATGTTTACACCCAAGAAGGCAGGAGGAGGAGGGGGAGGGGGACTCCCTGTCTTAAGGAGGGAGGGGGCACAAGGAGCCAAGTACTGCTGAGAGAGTGGCGAGAAAAAGGGCTCAGTAGAGCCTCTGGCGACTGGCATGCCATCACTCTGCTGAGGAGGAAAAAGCAACAAAGCCTCACAGAGGAGGAGCCGAGCTTTCTGCAGGGCTTCCTTCTTTGGTGGCACCTCCCCTGCCCAGCCAGAGAGCTGCCTTGGGTTTCACCAGAGAGAGGGAAGCCCGGGTGGGCAGGGTGGAAACAGTGACTGCTCAATCATGTGGGAAGGAACACTCACCCACCCTACCCCAGCCTGTTATTTTTAGCCTGCACCAGCCATCCGGCTGGCCTCCTCCTCGCGCTCGGGTGGAGATGGGCAAAAAACCCACCATCACCCTGCTCTCCGGCTGCTTGGGATTTGGGAGCTCAGCCAGCCCATCTCAGCTAGGGAACTTTACTTTACCTTCCCCAAGGCAAGGGGCCTGCCACACAGCAGACCCCCTGACTGTCTCTGCTCCACTCCAGAGTGTAGCAGCAGCAGCTGCTGCTTGGTCTAAGGAGGCCTTGCCTCAGGTTGACTCAGGAAGGAGTGGACAGTGTGGGGCGATGGCAAGCAGACCACCCAGCATGCATCACCTGGCCAAATGAGGGTTCCTGGCCAGGAGCTGGGGCACCCTTATAGGCAGCTACTAAACAGGAAGGTGGGGCTGCCCAAGCCCAGCACCCACTTCTCAGAGCCAGTGCCTGCAGGAGACCTATGCACTGGGGCAGGGGGGAAATCAGCACTGTTGCCACCACTGCACCATTAGGCTGGTTCTAAAGAAACACGTGGCTTGCTCTGGAGGCCTCCAACTGTGATGATCTAGCCTTCATCTCTATGGCTTCACAATTTGGCCACCATTTTATCCCCCACTGTCCAATTCTTACAAAGGGGGCATAGGGATCTAAAAGCAGGGAAACCCGTGCTGGCATCTGGGGGCTGGCAACCCTATTTGGGCTGGGTGGTTACCAATATGTAGATGATATTCATCTCTATCTCATGCTTCCAGCAGATCCCAGGAAAACTAAGGAGACTATAAACTGGTACCTGGAGGCAGTTTTGGGACAGATGAGGGCTATAAACTGAAACTTAATCCTGAAAAAAATAATTTTTTATTGGGTGATCTAGAAACTGATGTGTTTCCTGTTTTGGATTGGGTTCCACTCCCCCTAAAGTAGGAGGTTCATTCCTTGGGGGTACTGCTGGATCTGGGCTTCCTGTAAGATAAGTAGATGGAAGCAGTGCTTTGGCTTGTGAGCCAGCAGCGGCCTTTCTTGGGCAAAAAAGATCTTGCCACTGTCTTATATGTCCTGGTAATATCTAGAACAATGTTTGAATCCAGTGGCACCTTTAAGACCAGCAAAGTTTTATTCATGGTATCAGCGTTTGTGTGCATGCACACTTAGACTACTGCAACATGCTGTACATGGGGCTGTCCCTGAAGCATGTTCAGAAGCTACAACTGGTACAGAATACTGCAGCCAGAATATTGACTGGAATGGCTCTTAGGGACCATATCACTCCACTCAAGTTCCATCAACAATGGCTCCCAATTAGTTTCTGCACTCAATTCAAGGTGCCCAGAAAGCCCTACACAGCTCAGGACAAAATAATTTAAGGATCACCAGGGCTCTTTTTATAGCAGGAACTCCTTTGTGTATTAGGCGACACATTCCTTGGACAGCGAATGTGACAAACAAGCAACTATTGGAGTGCATAAAACCAGGCATGTCACTGTAAGGAACAATCATAAAACCAGGGGTCATTTTGAGCAGGAATGGGCAGGAACGGTGTAATAAGTAAACTCCTCCCCCCCTTTCCCTTTGCCTCACCTCCAAGAGGGGCAAAGGGAAAGGGGGAGAGAAAGGGAATTCAGGGCTGCTTCTGCCTGACAGAGGGACCAGCACGCCAGCCCCTCTGACAGGTAGAAGCACCTGGGATCCATTCCTTCCCCCCTCCTTTCCCATCACCTCACCTCCAAGTGGGGCAAAGGGAAAGGGGGGGAAGGGAATCCAGGGCTTTTTCTGCCTGACAGAGGGGCCAGAGCACCAGCCCCTCTGACAGGCAGAAGCGCCTGGGATCCATTCCTCCCCCCCTCCTTTCCCATTGCCTCATCTCCAGGCAGGGGAAAGGGAAAGGGAGGGGAAGGGAACCCAGAAGAAATTTCTGCATGATAGCGGGGCCAGCACTGGCCCTACTGCCAGGCAGAAACATCTGAAAGAAGTGTGCCACCTCTGCGAAGAAACTCCAAAGACTGAGGGGGTTTAAAGTTTAAATCCCACCCCACTCTGGAGTTATGCCACAGTGATGGCATGCTGCAATTTGCCTTCCCTTCAATGATGGGAGTCTGCTGCCGCCACCGCCACACCCCCCCCCACAACTGGAGAGGATCATTATACCCTATGGAGACCATCCCCGATCTGGTCCGGATCTTCCTCAGCTGAGAATGTTTTCTCATGAAGATGTTTTTGACTGACAAGATGAAAATATTTTGGCGATTCTAACATGACTGAATAGCTAACAATAACAACAATGTTTTTAATTCCAGAGTTTTTGTAGAAACATCTGTCTTCTTTATTTATGGATCTAACTATCCACAAATTTGGTCATGTCAAGAATTAAATAGATTTATTATGATTGATTTATACTTTGATTTTGTCAGCCAAAAACACTGTTTCTCCATGAGAAAACACTGTTAGCTGTGGAAGATTCGGACCAGTAGGTAAGTACCTAGCCAACTGCTGTCCATCATTGATGGCAGCTGAAAATACATTGGGTCAACTCTCATCCATAATAGAAGCAGTACCTGTAGCTATATGAAAGGAATTCTCTCAGTGGTCATTGTTTGTCAACCACAGCAATATTTCCAGCCTTCAAGTATTTGTTTATGTCAGTAAAATGTAGGGGGAGAGAGCATGTCAGACCTGACAGCAGCCACTGGGCAACCTGGCACCATACAACTTGCATAACTCATGCAGGCCCAGCTGCTTGCTACTGCTCAACAGCCGCTACCTCATGAAGTGTTGTGTAGTGGTTATTGTTCCAGACAAGGATTTGGGAGAATTAATGCAAATGAATTCTATCCATGTCTGATATGCAGGGCTATTTTTGTAGCAGGAACTCCTTTGCATATCAGGCGACACACCCCTAAGATAGCCAATCCTCCAAGATCTTACAGAGCTCTTCTTACAGGGGCTACTGTAAGCTCTTGGAGGATTGGCTACATTAGGGTTGTGTCACCTGATATGCAAAGGAGTTCCTGCTACAAAAAGAGCCCTGCATATGTAAAAAATAACTTTTTTTCCCACAATAGAGAACAATGGAGGAAATGGGGCAACCTGTTTGGGGGCCCATAGAATTGGACCCCCTGGTCCAATGTTCTTGAAACTTGGTGGGTATCTTGGGGAGAGGCTCCATCAGCTATCCTGTGATCTTGGAGCCTCTCCCTCAAACCCCCTCCCCTCCAGCCCCCAGAATATACCCTATGTTTTCACCATTGACTTCAATGGCCCATAGGGTATAATGGGGCTGAATTGCCACTGAATTTCTTTCATTCCCTCCTTTCCTTCTTTCTTTTTCCTCTTTCCCTCATTCTTCTCTTTCTTTCTTTCTTTCTTTCTTTCTTTCTTTCTTTCTTTCTTTCTTTCTTTCTTTCTTTCTTTCTTTCTTTCTTTCTTTCTTTCTTTCTTTCTTTCTTTCTTTCTTTCTTTCTTTCCCACCTTCTTCTCTTCTCTTTTTTCCTCCTTTTCCTGTTTCCCTCCTTCTTCCCTCTCTTTCTTTCCCTCTTTCCTTCCTTCTTTCCTTCTCTCTACTCTCTCTCTTTCCTTCCCTCTTTCCTCCTTCTGTGGCCCAACTCTCATGAGAAGGAGTTTAAACTTTAAACCCCTTCTCTCTTAGCTCCCCCACCCAGACCAGCTGGGGAAGGGAAGGGGAGGCTTTTGAAGATGCTTCCCCCCCTTTTGCTTCCCCTTCTGACATCACTTCCGGTGATGTCAGGGGGCGTGGCATATGCTAATAGCCTAATAGCTCATTAGCATACTATATGCTAATGAGCTCCTGCAGCTGTTCTTCTACGAAAAGACCCCTGCCCCCACCCATAGCCAACCCGCGCTGTTCCGCTTCACTGCCGCATTAAAAAGATACCTGAAGAAACCAGTAGCAAATCCCTAAAGCGCGCATGCGTCGTGCATTTCTCCGCTTCTGGGAAGTCTGAACGCGTAGCCGAAAAGCCGGGAGCAACCCGCGTTGGGCAGAAGGCAACTCTGCTCTACTGCCCAATGCAGTGCCAGTGCTCCAGGGTCCTCCCCCAATCAGCAAAATGCGCTTATGCACATGAGCACTCATGTGCACATACACCCATACACCCACAGCCGAATTAATGGGGAAACACTGCGCCTCCGGGGCAGCAGTCTGAACGCTCTGGCGCACCTCCTCCCAGTATGCTCCCACAGCAGTCCGGACTGTGTGAACGGGAAACCCCAGAACAGCTTGAAAACATCCAGCGAAGGAGCATCCACCACCTCCCGAGGCAGTCTGTTCCACTGCTCAACCACTCTTACATAAGCAGTGTTCTTTTTTCATTCTTTCAAAATGATCATTAATTATGTATTGAAACATACATAATAATATTTAGCTTCCTAAGTTCCAGCATTTTCTGTCTTCTTGTTTTAATCTGATATTGCAGTTGATTAACTGATGAATTATACATTGGAGCCCAGAAAACCATTGGGTCTATAGAAGCTTACTATGTAAGATTTCGGACAGCCTTCTCCCCCACCCCATACCCTACAATATGGGAGCACATACCTGTCTGCTCCTCAGGCCTCCCAGCCCCCCAAACTTTATATATATCAGGCTAATAGATATGTAGCTTGCTATTGTGATATAACACTACAAAATTACAGTACATCAAGCTCTATTTCACCATCCTCTGTTTCTTCAGAAACATGAAGCTTGCTGCTTTTAACTGGAGTCAACAGTGAATGAGTCTTCCTTTTTACAGCTTGAATTTCAGCTTGCCCTAATCGAGGCAAACCTAATGCAGATAACAAAGCTGATCCAGAAACAGAGTCAAATGCAATATATTTAGTTTGCTGATATTCCACAAACATTTTACCTGAGCACAACCAACGGTATTTTATACCTGCTGCCTGGAGTTTAGAAATAATAGGTTTTAAGTATCTTTGAATCTTAAGCATTTCTGGGGGAAGGTCCGGAAATACAAGTATTTTGCTTCCTTGAAATTCCAAGCCACTCTTATGATGTGCTTCCATGAAGATTTTCCTCTTAGTCCGATAGTCTGCCAGCTCCACCACAATGTCTCTTTCAGAAAGGGCAGCCTGGGAGGAATCTGTTGTTTCACCTACTCGGTAAGCTCGCAGTATCAGTGGTGTCACTCCCTCCTCTAATTTTAAAGAGGCAGGCAGCCAGGATGCCATGAAAATAGAAAGGTTTGTTGTTGCTTCGGCATTTGATGAAAAATAACGAAATTTCAAGTTTATGTCTCTTATGTGAGACTCCAACATCATGATTTTTTCTCTAAACCAACTCTCTTGAGAGGTGGTTCCAAGTTTTGTTTTGTTTTTTTTTCAGGGAGGCAACTTTCTTTAATGCTTCTTTTTTTTTTTTAAAGAACTTTTATTAACAGGATATATAAACACGTTCCACATATCACAATATTTCTTACATACATCCTTTTCTATTTTCCCCTTTCCTCCCCCCCTTGGCTTCCAGCAATGCTCCACCCTCATAATGTTTCAGTCAATATTTACTAACAATAACAACTTGATCTAACTTCAATTCTTCTTTTAACCTATTCTTAATCTCTATCTCACTTATAGGTAACCTTTTAGCTACATTTCTGTCATTACTTTCTAATTTCTATTCTTAATAGTTATCAAAGCAGAGTAACCTATTTTTTACATCCCAATTCATTTCAAGGTAATCTTTAAAGTCCTTCCATTCGATCAAAAATTCTTCATCTTCTTTGCCATTAAGTTTCTTTGTCAATTTGTCCATTTCAGCCATAAAAAGCATTTTCTTTATCCAATCCCACTTTTCCGGCATTTTTTCTTGCTTCCAAAATTGAGCATATGTCATTCTTGCTGTAGTAATCAAATACCATAACAATGTTCTCTTTGTTACATTTACTTCTTCCATTTTGAGGCCTAAAAGAAACATTTCTGGTTCTTTCTTCAGAGTACATTTCAATATCCTCTGAATTTCACTATGGATCTCTGTCCAATAAACAACTGCTTTATCACACATCCACCACATATGGTAAAATGAGCCTTCCTTTTTCTTACATTTCCAACATTTGTTAGACATGTTCTCATTCATATTAGCAATTGTTTTTGGTGTCATACCATCTATACAACATTTTATAACAATTTTCCTTAACATTAACACATGTTGAAATTTTAATTGATTTTTTCCACAAACATTCCCAAGATAACATTTCTATTTCTCTATTTATTTTTATAGCCCATTTAACCATCTGCTCTTTTACAGTCTCCTCCTCTGTATACCATTTTAACAAAACTTTATATAAATTTTCGAGATCATTTTTTCCCCTTTTTCTATCCATACAGTTTCTATTTCATTGTTCTCTTTCCTGAAACCATACCTCGTTTTATCAGACTTAAATAAAACATAAATCTGTCTGTAATTTAACCAGTCATATTCAAATTCTATCTCTTTTCTCGCTCTCATCACAAAACTTTTATCCTCCGCCCTCAAAATGTCTCTATAAGGTAACTAAGCTTCTCCTTTGTGCCTTGAAAGTGGTTTAATTACCTCTGCTGGTACAATCCATAATGGTCTTGCTTCAAAGAAAAGTCTCTTATATCTCATCCAAGTCATGTATAGTGTCCTTCTGATAAAGTGGTGTTTAAAAAATTTGTCCATTTTAGCTTTCTCATACCATAAATAGGAGCGCCATCCAAATTTATGATCATGACCTTCCAAGGCTAACACTTTTCTATTGTTCAAACTAATCCACTGTGCCAGCCAGGTCAGACACACCGCATCATGATACAGTCTAAAATTAGGAAGTTGTAATCCTCCTCTGTCTTTTGCATCACATAAAATCTTTATTTTAATCCTCGGTTTTCTTCCCGCCCAGACAAATTTTGAAATTTCTTTCTGCCATGAATTCAACACTTTACCACCCTTTACTATCGGAATTGTCTGAAATAGAAACAATAAACACAGTAAAATGTTCACCTTAACTACCGAGATTCTGCCTAGTAGTGACAGATTCAAAGTGTCCCACTTTTTGATGTCTTGCTGAATTTTACACCAAGTCTTCTCATAGTTGTTTTTAAAAAGATCTATATTTTTCATTGTCAATTCAATTCCTAAGTACTTAGTTTTTTTAACCACTTCGCACTGTATTTTTTTCTTGCAGTTCCTGTTGTTTCTCTTTCGTCATGTTTTTACATAACACCTTAGTTTTTTTCTTATTGACGTAGAATCCCGCTAGGTCCCCAAACTCCTTAATCTTCTCCATCAGCAATGGTAACTTAGGTACAGGGTCTTCGATTACAAACATTACATTATCCACAAACACCCTGTATTTATACTTAAAGCCTCCAATTGTAATTCCCCTTATATCTTCATCTTCTCTGATTTTTTCCAACAGTACTTCCAAAATCTAAATAAACAATAAGGGGGATAACGGGCAACCTTGTCTAGTACCTTTTTGCACCTTAAAATGCTCTGTCCTCTCTTTATTTACATTCAATGATGCCTTTTGTTCAGAATATATTGCTCTTAATACATTTAGAAAAGGCTGTCCAATATCCAGTTTTTCAGTCACTTGAAACATAAAGTCCCAGTTTAAATTGTCGAAGGCTTTCTCCGCATCCACAAAGATAAAGGCAACCTCTTTCTCTGGATGTTTATCATAATACTCTATAGCATCAGTCACCATTCTTAAATTGTCACTGATCTGTCTGTTTGGTAAAAAACTGACCTGTTCTTCAGTTATGACATCTTTCAAATAATTCTTCAGTCTTTCTGCAACTATTTTGGCAAACAACTTATAGTCATTGTTAAGTAATGAAATCGGTCTGTAGTTTTTCACATCTGTTAAATCCTGTCCTTCTTTTGGAATGAGTAATATATTGGCTTCTTTCCACGTTTCTGGAATTTCTCTAGTCTCCTGTATTGCGTTTGCTAGAAGTTCCAAGATTGGTGTTAACTCCTCTTTTAATTTTTTGTAAAATTTTACTGTAAATCCATCTGGACTTGGAGCTTTTCCCAACTTAGCGTCTTCTATTGCCTTACAGATTTCCTCTTTTTGAATTGGAGCATTCAACATTTCCTTAATTTTTGATCCCACCTTTGGAAATTCAACCTTATTTAAATATTTTTTAATTTTTTCCAAGTCTATATATTTTTTTAAATAACTTCATGTAATACTTAAAACCCTTTTCAAACCATTAATGTCCACAATTTCTTTACCATCTTCCATTATTTTATTTATTAACCTTTTTTCCCTTCGATTTTTCAATTGCCATGCCAGAAATTTTCCTGGTTTATTTGCGCCTTCAAAAGATTTTTGTTGCAATTTTTTTAAAATTTCAGTAGAGTTCCCGATTAAGAATCACATTCAATTGTTCTTGTAAGATTTGAATTTCTTTAATAATTTTCTTTTTCCCTGGTCTCCTCTTTAATTCTGCCTCTTTTTGCTGAATTCTTTCTTGCAAATCTTTTTGCTTCCTTACGCTCTGCTTTTTGTCAGTCACATTCAATGATATGAGTAATCCTCTCATCACCACTTTGTAAGCATCCCAGATAGTCTGTACTTTAACATTCTGATTTAAATTCATTTGAAAAAATGACTGGGTTTCCTTACGCAACGTCTCTAAAATTTTTCTCTTATCCAGTAAATCTTCATTTATTCTCCAATAAACCTGTTTGGCTTTTCCCCTTACCGTCCAAATCACCGGGTTATGGTCTGAGTTAGTCTTTGGCAGAATCTCTACCTTCTGCATTTTTAATGCCAAATCTCCTGACATCCAAATCATGTCAATTCTAGAAAAGGAATTGTGTCAATTAGAATAAAAGGTAAAGTCTTTAACTTTAGAATTCCATTTTCTCCAAACATCTTAAAGTTTCTCTTGTTCCACTAGTTTGAAAAAATTTTTGGGTAGTTTTCCAATCTTCTCATCAATCTTCTTTGATTTCCTATCTAATTTATTATTCACCGTACCATTAAAATCTCCTGCCAAAATTACCTGGTCATAGTTCACTTGATCAAATTCTCTCATCATATCTTTAAAAAAGTTTTCTTTTGCTCCATTAGATGGATATATGTTAACTACCAACGTCTTTTTCTGAAGCACAGTCACTTCCACACCAATATATCTCCCCTCTTTATCACAAAAAAATTCTTTTGGGTTCAATTCTTTATTTACATAGGTCACAACTCCCTTCTTTTTTATCTCTGTCAACAAGTAAAATTCTTCGCCCAATTTTTTGTTGATCAAATATTTATAGTCCCATTTTCTAATATGTGTTTCTTGTAAACAAATAATGTTAGATTTTTGCTTTTGTAGCCAATAATTTACTAACCTCCTCTTGGAGGGTGAATTAAGTCCATTTACATTCCATGATAACAATTTGTAATCCATCATGTCTTGTCTTTAAATATCTCCAAAGTCCTCTATATTCTCTGCCTTTAGTATGTGCATATCCCCTAAGGACTTGATTGTGTGTCTAGCCGTATTATAGATAAAAGACAAACCTTCTGGTATTTCCCAACTGACCCTGATATTCAGCTGCTTCAACTTGTCAACCAACTTCTTATATTTCTTTCTGTCTTGCAAAATCAATCTTGGGAGTTCTCTCATTATTATTATCTTTTTGCCATCAATTTCCAAGGGTTGTGTGAATTGTTTTTTTAAAAATATCCTCTTTCATTTTCCTTGTTACAAGTTGAACAATCACATCCCTTGGCAAATTCTTTCTCTTAGCATATGTTGAATTAACTCTGTAAATTAAATCAAAGTCAGAATCCAATTCTCCTTGGTCTTCTCCCATGTACTCTGTCAAAGCCACCATCACTACCATACGTATGTCTTCATCCGTCTTTTCTTCAATCCCTCTCAACCTCAGATGGTTTGACATCGCTCTGTATTCCATCATTGCCTCCAGTTTACAATTGTCTTGTAGAGTTCTTTCCATTTTTTTGTCCATTCCTTGCATTTTTTGCTCTTGTTCAGTCAATTTTGTTACTAGACCTTGAACTTTACTATTTAAGTCTGCCACTTCTTTTTTAATTTCAGCCACTTCAGCTACCACCAGTTCTTTCAAGGCAACCACATTCTTTTCTTGCATTTCTTCTAACTGCTCCAACTGTTTCACCATTTGCTTCTCCAATTGTAGTTCTATCTGCTTTACCAGTCCCTGAATCGCTTCCATCATTCTCTTCTCCATCACGTCCATTGCGGCTTGCCATTCTTTTTTTTCTTTCGTGGCCATTCTTGGACTTACAGTCGAAGCTGCCCTTGGTCAGTGTTTTGGCTTTAAAACTTTTTTTCAGTATGATCCGACTGCCCTTAACTTATTTTCTTCAATCGTCACCTTTTTGATACTGTTTAATGTCTTTTCCGCTTTTAAAATTAAATTTTAAGATTGAGTCCTCCACATAATGGCAGGCGCAATTTATCTATGATTTTTCGGGCTAGAGTAGGCTCTTCTTCTACTTCCAGTTTTCTGTCTGCCTTAAACTTTGTCCTTCCTTAAACTGACTGTTCCGCCACACTTTTAGTCCTCCGGAAGCCGCTCTAGCCACCAATCTAGCCGGACACAAATATGTACAACACCTTGATCTCGCGATCGTTTCCGTCAGTTTCGCTTTTGCGCTCCACTCTCGATCTTTCTAACCGCAGGAATGTTAAACAAAGTCTATTTTCTCAAATTAAACGCTTTGACAAACTTTTTGTGATTCCACTTTTAACTGATCCTTTGAAATTAAGTCTCTCACACTTAACCGCCTTGTTCAAATTTCCTTAGATCGACATATCGGTAAGCAAATTGTTTATGTTACCTTGCATGTTTATCTCGGGACTTTGCATTGCTTCTTCTCCTCCTCAATTCCAGTCTCTTTCTTAAGAAGTTGGGAAATTATGAATTTAAACTGGATTCCCAGCTCAGTTGGTTTCTTTAGTGCTGTCTTGCAAACACCCGCTTCTGAGAGGAGATCAAGGCATAAACAAGCCTCCTTTGAGACTTATCCATGTCGATCTCAACTCTCACTTGGACCTCGTCGCTTGCTTGTCAGCCCCCTGCCTGGGGGCTGCTGCGTTGGGCAATTAAATTGCCCAAACTGTTGAAAGAAACCACTGTCCACCCTGCCCAATCTCAAGGTGCGTCAGTTTGCCATTTTACTCCGACCGGAAGCTGACTTTCTTTAATGCTTCTTCTGCTTTTTGAGCTCTTTGCTTATATTGAGACTCCAATTCCTCCATATGTTGGGCTAGAGGTGATATCATATCCATCATATCTTGCCTTAACTCCTGATGTTGTCTCCCCAATGCTTCTAATAAAAAGTTTGGTGTGAGGACAGAGTCAGTAGCATTTGTATCACAATTTCCTGAAGAAGCTGGCAAGTTCAGCCAATGCAAAAAATTCCTTTAGCAAAGGAGCTCCCCTGGCATTCTTTCAATTCTTTTTGCCCTTAGAAGTTTTAGGTGGCATACCTTAGGTCAGGTTTGTTTAAAAATAGTCAATTAGAGTTGATTTAAGAGCAAGAGGTCTGGGAACAGCAGATAATGGCTTCTGGTCGGCACGTGATTGAAGCCATACCCACCCACCCCTTCTTGAAGATCAGGACAACATTCACTCTTCTCCAGTCTTCCGGCACAACTCCAGGAAATCTCAAAGATTAGAACCAGAGGCTCTGAAATAATATCTGCAATTTCTTTTAGCACCCTGGGATGCAAGCCATCCAACCCTGGAGATTTGAAAGTATTTAAGGCAGCTAGATGCTCTCTAACCATTTCCTTACTTACTCTGGACTGGCAGTTCCTCCTTCCTTCATATGCCCTGCATTCTTCAGTTTGTATACAGCTCGCTTTATGGTTAAAGACTGATGCAAAGTGAAAGTTAAGTAATTCCACTTTGTCTTCATTCCTTGTTAAGGCTTGACCATCTTCCCCTAGCAATGAGCTTACCCCATCCCTGTTCTTCTTTTTGCTCTGAACATAGGCATAGAAACCTTTCGTTATTTTTAGCATCCCTCGCAAGCCTCAGCTCCATCTGCGCTTTAGCCTTTCTGACACCATCCCTACAGATTTGCGCCTGCTTTTTGTACTCACCCTCAGTAATTTGTATCTCCTTCTATTTCCTGTACATTTCCCTTTTTAGTCTTCAGAGAGTTCCTTGTTCAGCCACCTCGGCTTCATTACATGTCTCCCACCTTTCTTTCTCACTGGGACAGTTTGTGATTGTGCCTTAAGCGCTTCATTTTTCAGCATCACACATCCTTCCTGTGCAGATTTCCCCCTCAGCATTTCCAACCATGGAATCCTACCTAATATTTCTCTGAGTTTTTTGAAATCAGCTTTTCTGAAGTCCAGAATATGAGTCCTACTGTGTCCTGGTTTCACATCTTTCTCTATGTCAGATTCCAAGCTGACATGGTTACTATTCCCCAAGGATCCCACAACGTTCACTTCATCAACCAGTTCTTTCCTGTTAGGATTAAATCCAGGATTACAGATCCTCTGGTTCCCACCTCCACCTCCATCTTCTTCTTCTTCTTCTTCTTCTTCTTCTTCTTCTTCTTCTTCTTCTTCTTCTTCTTCTTCTTCTTCTTCTTCTTCTTCTTCTTCTTCTTCTTCTTCTTCTTCTTCTTTTTATAAAGGCCCACCTCCACCTTCTGACAGATGATGTTGTCCGCAAGACAATTCAAGTATCTGCGGGATGCCCCATGTCTAGCAGAGTTAGATTTCCAGCAAATATCCGGATAGTTGAAACCTCCCATAACCACTACATCCTTTCTCTGTGAAAGTTTAGCAAGCTGTTGTACAAATGCATCATCCAGTTCCTCCGATTGGTTTGGAGGTCTGTAGTAAACCCCCACAGCAATACCCCCTTCTTTTTTCCCTCACTCTATCCTTACCCACACACTTTCAGCAGGGCAGCTCTCGAAATCCTGAATTTCAGTGCAAGCGTATTCATTCTTGACATATAGTTCCACTTCGCCTCCTTTTTTTAATTCTATTCTGTTTGAACAAGGTATATCCATCAATCACTGTGATCCATATATGAGACTCATCCCACCAAGTCTCAGTGATACCTATCAGATCATACTTACTTTTCAATATTCGACGTTCAAGTTCATCCTCTTTATTTTCCATACTTGGTGCATTAGTATAAAGACATGTCAGATTACAGACATCCTTTCCTACCATAAGTTCCTTCGAATTTACCTGAAAATTACTGAACTCACCTCTCTCTTGTTCATTTATTCTCTGGTCACTTCCCTTCTTGAACTTAGTGTTGGGGATGCCACACAATATCAGGCTTTTTCTTCCCACCCCCAATGACTTCAGTCTAAAGCCCTCCTGATCAGGTTCGCAAGTCTTCCAGCAAAGACATTCTTCCCATTCTTTGTACGGTGCACCCCATCCATCTCCAACAGTCCCTCATGTCAGAGGTACATACCATGGTCCCAGAAGCCAAATCCTTCTTGATGACACCATCTACATAACCAGCTATTCACCTCTAGTATCCTGTTCTCCATTCCAGCTCCATGGCCCTCAACAGGTAAAATGGAGAACACCACCTGTGCTCCCAGATCTTTCGCCTTCTTGCCCAGAGCTTCGTAGTCTTTGGAGATCCATTGTTAGCCGAACTGCTTATCTACGCAGTGGCTGACTAACTTTTGAGGTCTTTTTGCCAATGTATACAGAGAAACCGGTTTCCGTCGGCTGAGAAGCCTATTTCTTCAAGGAATGATGCTTGACAAAGGTTTCTTAATTTGAATCAAGATTCTCTTTACTGAAGGTTCTTATCATTACAGTCATACAAAAACAGACACACACACACACACATTCAAGTTCCTTTTAGATACAGTAGAAATGGAAAACAATATTGGGATTTAAGCTAAAGGTATGTCTTCAGGAGGGGGAAAAGCAATTATACTTATCTGCTCCAGGAGATGTTGGTTCTTCCAGTGCTCAGGAACAAGGATTGTTTCTAACTAAGGATTCCTTACTTTTGCTACACACAGATAGGCCAGCTATATGTGTGAGGGTTCCTTGGTCGCGACTCCAAGTTACCACAATAAGTACCTTGTTGGTAAGGGGAGCAATCTTGTCCTGTTCTGCTTCTTCCTCTTCCTCTCCTGAACCTGAACGCTGGAACTAACTTGAACTAACTTGAATGCTTGAACTAACTTGAACTAACTTGAACGCTCTAACAAAAGGTTGCACCCCGTTTTATCAGTTAGTCTGGGGGCTGGCTTGGGGTATTTCTGGGTCCATCCCATCCCTATACCATTGGCTAAAGGATGTGGGGGTTCCCTCCTCCTAAGGTGGGGCAATGCTGAAAATCTACACCTTACTACAAGGGAGGTTTGGTCAAGGTGTCAAGATGGGTTGGCATGGAAACCTTTAGGTATGTAGATGGATCTGGCCGGGTCTTCATACATGCAAATGCCAAGCATCCTGTGGGTTACATGCGAGGTAGAGATTCCTCAATGGTGGAAAGGCTGTTGTTTTTACATTCTGTGGAAAAGACCGTAATGGAGATGCTAATGGAGATGCTTCTTGCTCCCAAAGGCTGCTGGGTAAATGTGTAAGATGCGTCTGTGACCTCATTTGCTTGGAGATACAGGCTGTGTGGTATCTCATTTTACAGAGAGAGTCACATTAACTCAAGCATACATTCTCCCAAAGCAAAGACTCTTGCTGGCACCATTCCTGGTGTGCATGCAGGTCAGAAAATAACAAATAAAAGCATTTTCAAAGTTCACCTCCTAACACCATTCAAGGTTACTTTGGGCCGTATCGTTTGTTCCCACATGGATCAGCAGGAGCAGGTAGCAGTCAAAGGTTTTGACCAGTCTTGGAATTCTCAGTCACATCTTGGATACATGCTCCAGGAAGACAATAAACCTCTCGAGATTCCTTGTCCTGTCTGCACACAACTTCACTAGGGAAACTTTCCTCCACTCTTCCCTTTCTACTGTTTTTCTTCCTTTGTCTTGTAAGCTGATTTGGGTATCTATTGAGGAGAAAGGTGAGATCTGAATGAATGAAAAGCTCAGTTTTCTTATCCACTTGTAGTATTATGGATCACTGCCCTTTGGAGGACAATAGGCTTGTGAGAGATTTAAATGGCATTCAGAGATGATATGATACAATGCAGTTTATGAACCATAGTTTTATTAAACTCTGATTTAGTGTGATTTTTAATCTTTCAAGGACTGAACCTAGGACCTTTTACATGTCAAAGCAGATGCTCTACCACTGAGCTATGGACCCTCCCTGGTTTCATTTTTTTTAAAAATTAAACCAATTCCAGACAGACAATTTACTTACAAAATCCCTGTAAAAATGTCTGTGTTTGATCTAGCTCTTTTTCTTCTCAAGTTCAGAGTTTTATCATTTTAAAATATCAGGGCCAATCATCTTTGAACTACTTATAGATTATCTCCAAGAGCAGCTTCCTCACCTTTGTTCCCATCCTTATCAAATTTAACTGACCTTGAAAGCTGAGTCATGTCGATCTGTTTAATCAAGAACTGGCAAATATTATAAATGATGTGGGCCATGAACATATTAAATCTATCCTGTTGAGATCTTATTCACCTTGCTATGTGGAAGAGCAGTGGAGCTTGAAAACAACCCTGAAGAAATTCTGCAAACAATGGAGAGCTTTTGGTCCCGGTCACACGAGCGAGATAATCCAAGGGGGAAGTGAGGCTTTTTGCCCTGGAGCAAAATGAAACACAGTAGCTCAGACATTTCCCTGAGGCTTCATGCTTAGGCTGTCTGCTGCCGATTGCACGTTAATGGTGAAGCATGGCAAAGTGGGGAGGGAGAAGCAGCATGGCATGATCACACATGCGGTAATCGCAAGCCGCCGCTTCCCAACGGGCTTCTTTTTTTTCAAGCCAGAGTTCCCGCATGTGCATGGCCAAAGAGGCCGGATGCGACGGGATACCAACGCTTCAGCAATCCGATGCTCACTCGCGCCTCACATTTTCCAGAAAAATAATGCACTTTCCCAAGTATCTTTTTACTCCAGATCTTTGGCTGACTGATATGGGTTGCCAACAGGTGTGGGACACTTGCCAGATATTTTTATGTGATCACGCCCATAAAATCCACCCGGCATTCATCCCTATCGTGCAGCTAATTCTGCGTGTGACCGGGCCCTTTGTTACTTTTTCTCATTTTGTTGAATTGTATACAAGGCAATAATTTTGACTTGCCTACTGAGGCTAGAAAGATAAATATAAAAATATGATATACAAATGGAACTAAATAACCCCCATTTGTGTTTTATGTGTGTGGTTTAGTTTTGTGAGTTATGCTTTTAGTGTTGTTGTGATATTGTATTGTACTGTATTGTGTTGTGTTGTATTGTATTATTCTGTTTAGTTGTTGTTTGTTATAAAAATAAATAAAAGTCTGCCTTTTGGGGCAGTTTTAAAAAAGAAAGAAAGAAAGACCCCTTTTAATTCTGCTTGCTGGTTGGGTGCATGGAAATTTACAATGAATCTGAATGGTTCTTCCAACTCTGAATTCATGAAACTGCCTTATGCTGCAGAAATGAGCAGTGACTCACAAAAGCTCATACCCTGCCACATATTTCGCTAGTCTTTAAGGTGCTACTGGACTCTTGCTCTTTTCTACTGCCTTATACTGAGTCAGACCACTGGTTTATCAAGTCAGTATTGTCTCCCCTGACTGGCAGAAGCACCCATGGTCCTAGGAAAAGGCCTTTCATTATCACCTGCAACCTGATCCTAGGGACAGAATCTGGGATGTTCTGCATACAAAGCAGATGCTCTGCTACCAAGCTATGGCCCCTCTTCCAAATCTCCTCCAGATCTTCAATGGTCAGATAATGGTGAACCCTAGCAACTATACAGAAGGCTGAATGGGTATCATTTAATCAGGCAATGTTGATTAAGAATTCCAAAATAAATGAAAAAATAGAACAAAACTGAATGAGAACCAGTAGAAAAGAACAAGAGTCCAGTAGCACTGAAAAGATTAACAAAATATGTGGCAGGGTATGAACTTTTGTGAGTCACAGCTCACTTCTTCAGATAAGCTAGAATGGGAGTCCATCTGTCCTATTTACTGGAAAGTGGAGTGATTTCAGATGCTGAATAACATTAGCAGGCAAATAACATTAGCAGGGGAATAACAATAGCAGGTGTGATTGGCTTTAGGTGAGATATGCAGAGATGCAATAAGCATGGAGAAATGAGCATTGCTAATGAGATGGGAAACCTAGGTCTCAATTCAATCTCGATTCAAGTCTAACATTAGGAACCACAAAATTCAAAAAACAGTGAATTTGTATCAGATTGCATCCTTGGCCTTCTGAAAGGGTACAACTAATGATTTTGAAGACATTATTGGTTTTAACCTTCTAAGACATTTAGTTGCTGACTTAAAAGTAGCAATTATTTTACAAGGGAATTTCAGAGGGAGATTAAAAAGAGAGACTGCTGAACTGCAGTTGACAATAAAGCTCAAGACAATGCATCCACCTGGATTGAATCAAGACCTAGGTTTCCTGTCTCATTACCAATGCTGATTTCTCCATGCCTATTACCCCTCTGCATATCTCACTTAAATCCAGTCACATCTGCTATTGTTATTTGTCTTCTAATGTCATTCGGCATCTGAAATCACTCCATTTCCCCAATAAATAGGATCGATAGACTCCCATTCTAGCTGCATCTGAAAAAGTGAGCAGTGACTCATGAAAGTTCATACCATGCCACATATTTTGTTAGTCTTTAAGGTGCTACTGGACTCTTGTTCTTTTCTACAGCTACAGACAGACTAACATGGTTACGCATCTTGTTCTATCTGAATGAGAACCAGAATGAATGAACTAAATCAATTCATTTTTGTTTCCATCTGTTTTCAGTGGGAAATACATTCCTGACCACAACTGTCTTGTTTTCTATCCAGTTTGGATGAGATGCTTAAGAATTGGGCCAGGTGGTCAAGTGACCATTCCAGCCAAATTCCAGAGAAAAAGAAGATGTCTCAATTTTTTAGCCAATTTAAATAAGCTTATTAATCTGCAAAAACAAGCACTGTGGTTTCTACATTTCTAATCCAAATGTAATGAAATGTAATGGAATTACAAATATAATGAAATTACAAATGCTGAAGCATTTGGAACCCCAAGAAGATTCATGCATAAGGAAAAAATCACTCAGTCATTTCATTCAAAAAGAGCATTCAGCCATCAAAACAATATGGGGCACTGGGTGGAATTTGTATCAGATTGCATCCTTGGCCTTCTGAAAGGGTACAACTAATGATTTTGAAGACATTATAAAAGGCTGTTATAAGGGGGTTTTTTTTCCCTCAAAAGGAAGAGACTCCTCTTGTAGGAGACAAAAGTGACTAGTAAATAGGAAGTGTATCTGATAACGGATAATCTGAAAATTTGGTAAATTCTAGTAAATAAATAGAATTACTTTGTGGAGCATCTTTTGAAGCTTGTCTCTCCATTGGGGGGAAAACTATATACTTTTTTTCTAAGCAGTTGTGAGTTGACTCTCCCTTTCTCCAATATTGCTATCAATTTGTAATAAGTGGTGGTGATCATACTCCCCCATGCATCACTTTCTGGGTATCTCCATCCTGCCTTTTTTCAAAATACAGCCTTTCCACCCTGTGACTCATCACAGCCCATGCATTCCAAGTTGTGTTGGGAGAGGTTTGGTTGATTCAGATTGTAAAATGATCATTTTAGGTCAGTGAGACAAGCATGCCTAAGGGTGCCAGTCCCAATCCCTGTTAAGCCAGAAATTCCTCCAAACTTGGTCTCAGCTATGAAGTATTATAAAGAGAAGGATACACAGAAAGTAAGCTGTTGTAATCACAAAAGGCAGAAAGCTTGAACCAAATTGGCTCCTAGTAAAAGTGGCCCTCATCTGGATGGCCCTGGTTAGCATAATCTTGTCAGAGCTCAAAAGCTAAACAGGGTCAACCCCGATTAACACTTGGATGGGAGACTACCAAGGAAGTTCAGAGTTACTATGCAAAGGCAGGCAATGGCCAACCACCTCTGTTTGTCTCTTGTGGGGTCACCATAAGTCAGCTGCAACTTAACAACACTTTTCACCACCACCACCATGAGTCAAAGTGAACTGGAACAGTAAAGTGAAACTGCTCTTGCTAAGAGAATGAGTACTAGCAGTTCTCATATGGCTAGCTGGGAAGGCCAATACACTACATAGGGGTATCACCATTACCCTCTGAGCAATCATTTGTGGTTTTCACTGAGATAATTTACCTAATTTTTCCAGCACCCCAAAGCCACATAAAGCATGCCAGTTATGACCTATTTCACCATGAAACTCATGTATAATCATAAGCAAATCTCCTCCGAAATGGTCCTCCAATCTAGCAATATAGAATAGGCAAAAAAGACTTTCCTTGGCCAGTTTGTGGCACAGAGGAAAATTCCTTCTTGATCTCTGAAAAGGCAACTACATAGTTTTGTACTTATCGTGATGAGGAGCATGTATCAGTGCCACAGCTGTTATCAGGTGCAATGGGAAGGTCTTCCAACCTTAAATAATTTTAAATAACTTTCTTGTCTTGAGTAGTCCACAACAGGCAGGGGTAGCGGAAAGGTCAGAGTCCCATATCCTCTCCTTTCCCATTCTATCCAAGCTGCCCTTCCCATCCATCTCCAACATGTGGAAAGGTACATGAATGTGACATCTACCTGTAGGTGTGCAAAAAATCATTGGCTAGCTGTTTGAGGTTGTTCTGCCCACCAATAATCTCTTTTGGAAAGCACTTCATCAGAAGACATATATTTAAATGTGAACTCTATGTTTTGCTGGCTTGCTTCATTTGATGGGTCAATGATACTAAAATCAGAAAAAATCCAAATGATGTGTTGTTTCATTAAAACAGTACTTCACTCCATCCCTTAATATTTCAGTTTAAATGAACAGTTAAAATCTTGCCTTTTCACATCTCATTAGATTTCAGTAAGGAGATAGTGTTTATCTTAATGACTTTTACTTTTTGTTCACATTACAGTCCAAAAATAATGCCAAACTTTTTTACAATGGCGTGACAGGCCTTGCCATCAGGCTTCATTAACTGGAAAAATATACAGTGTACTGGATTAATTGTTGGGCAGTTACTGTGGGAAAGAATTGAGCTTTCTTTTCCGCAGCATTCTTGCAATGCCAGAGCTAAACCCTCAGCTATTCAAATATTCCCCATTGTTCAGAAATAAAGCTTGTCATAACGAGTGTCGTCTTTTAAGAAGATTATTTCCATCAGACTACATTTTTATTCAAGTAACAAATGCTAATTCCAGCACAGTAAAGCCTGATTAATCAAAATAGATTAATGGGGATCTCTTTGTTTTCCTTTTTCCCCATACACACAACAGAAACTAGCTACTGCTGCCTCTTTAGCTCTCTTTCCCCAATGCCTGATTCCAGCAGTAAATCAACTATAAGAATTAGAGCTGCTGCAAAGGCGTGTGTAGAATTGATGCCTATATTCTCCTGGAATAACAGCAGGAAGTTATTTTGGTGCTGACAATGGTGGAATTTTCTGTAAGTAGATATAGTGATGGCCATTAGCATAGATGGCATTCAAAGGGGATTTTCATATTCTTGGAATATGGAAGTGAACCTCTGAATACTAGTAGTAGGACGTAGGCCACCCATGAGTCACATGCCCCCCAGGAGTCACCACAGTCTAGACACACACTAGGCCACTGTGTGCCAACTGTATACAGAATAGGGTTGCCACACCAGCAGGGGGATTTGGGGGGCATTCCAGGATGTTCCTGATGTGATGACATCACCCAGAAGTGATGTCATCATGCCAGGGACATTACACAGCAATGCTCTGGTTTTGGGGCAAAACTCTATGATAAAACTGGCTTCAAAACATTGTTTTGCCCGGGTTTCGGTTTCGGCGTTGCGAATGGCGGCCACCTTTCGGGACGCTCCCGGAGGTGGTTAGCCCATGCGCAGTCAGGGGGGGGTCTTCGCATGTGCGAAAGACCCTAGTGAGCCTTAGGCAAAGGCTCCGAACTGGGGGCGCTTGGGGAGTAGCCTCTTTGCCGGCAGATAGCCGGGAAATTGAGGCTTTCTCCCCGCCCCAATCGGTCCCGCTGCGTCGTGCCCGTAATGGGACTTAGCGGCACCACCGACTTCCAGGAGTGAAGACAGCGCTATGATTTAACATAAAAAGAAGAAGTGGCATCGAATCATGAGTTGAAGATCTATTTTGAAGCGTAATTTGGAACCCCCCCGCAAGCGTATAAGTGTATGGGAGGAGGGAGGAGTCCCCACCCCCTTTGAGAAGCGAGATCTATAAAGGGAGCACGAAGGGGGGCAGAGAGAAAAAAGTGTTGGTGAAAGTACTGTTGGGGTTTTTTGGAAGATTGCGACCCGATTAGCTTCCTGGGGGATGTGGCATGAACTTTGAAAAAGTAAACAAAAAAAAGAAAATGTCAACTTTGGAAAAAGTCCTGCAGATACCAGAAGAGAAGAGGGGAGGGACTTCTGGTCCGGGTAGCCCCCCCCCAGAGCTTGCTGTCAATCAAACGGGAAATGAGATACTGTGCCCCCTGCTGGAGCAAATGCAGAAAATCAACGAAACTTTGCTTAAAGTGGAAAGTGTTCTCATCAGTCGACAGAAACAAATATCGGAAACAACAAGGAAGATGGCGGAAATTGCGCAGAAATCGAATCTGACTATAAGTTTCCAGGGCGTAAAAGAAGAAGAGAAAGAAGATCTCGGATTTACCTTGACGAATGTCTTGACACCCCTAACTGGCAGTGAAGCGAAAGAATTAAAAGAAGAGGTGGACATGGCTCCCAAAGCCTATTCCGCTTTTATAAAAGAAAATAATCTGCCAGTAGAAGGGGTTGTTGAGCATAGCAGGCAACATAGCAGAGATCAAATCTCTTGTGCAGTGTTTATGGAGCCCAGGAAATTTGAACGCCAGAAGTATAAGGAAAAAGAGAAAAGAGAGAAGGATTACATCTGTAAAACACAAAAGCTTCTGAAGAGACACACCAGCATGGAGGAAGACGCAGCACTCGAAATTTGGATTAATATAAGCAGTGAAGAAGACAGCAGCCCAGGGGAGGGAGGTGATGGAACGGAAGGCATCATGGTTAAAAAGGACTCAATCCATAATTGGAAGAGACTTAAAAAGAAAATACCTTGAGAACTAACTGTTCGTGTAACATCTTAAAGGAGCTGTTTAATAACTAACCCCAATGGACTTTACTAACTGTACTAACAGAGTGATTTTGGACTTTGCAAAGTTAAAAAGAAGATCTTCTAACCGTGATGGATGCCAAAAATGGTATTGATTACTAACTAAAACTAACCTTTTTTAACAGAAAAAACTTCACTCCATCTTTTTTCTTTCTCCATCTGTCTACCCTACCCTTTTCTTATAAAAAGAATAAAATTATCTCCTTTTTAGGAGAGTTATATAAAAAAAACCCCCCAAAAAACATTGTTTTGCCCTCAAACCAAGTGTTGCTATGCAATATCCCCCAATTTGATGATGTCACTTCTGGGTGCCATCATCGCATCAGGGAGGCTGCACAGTTTCCTCCACCAGCCAGATGGCCAGCAGCAGGCAGAAGCCCCGAAAATTGGGAGAAACCCCACCAGAACCTGGGGACTGGCAACCTTAATACAGAACTGGTTAAGCTGGGAGATGCCTTCTGTTCATACAGCTCCCCCTTCCATGGGGGAGGGATGGGAAAGGCAGGCAGCCAGGCAAGCCACAATAACAGCATATTATTTGGTGGCTGCATTCACTTGAAAATAACAATGAAAATAAAAATACTTTAAGAAGCAAAAATGCAGTAAAACAGCAGGCCACTAGCACCATGGTATCATTCTCTGCCCATAGAAGTATTCTGTCTTGACAGTCTGCTATCTCAGAAAATAGGGAGTGTATTGCTCAAAGAAGGTTGGACATCCAGAGAAGAACATCTAGAGATTCATACACTTTGGAGCTGACAAAATACCTGTCTCTATGCCTGTTCTGCCTGCCTGCCTTGAGGGCCAAATGCAGCCCTGAGCCCTCTCTGTAACTGCGTGCTTCTTAGGTTTCCAGATCCCTGTCTCTCTTCTTTTCCATTCTCCCAGCCCTTCTTGGGTTACTGAATGGAATCCACTGTTTTACCTGTCTTTTGGTTCATCAGAATCAGCTCTGCCCACCATGTTTTGATAATGATGTGCCATTACTGTGGAAGTGTCCAATCTGTACTTTCTGTACAGTAAATTAAAGGGAGGCTCTTATCTCTCCAAGGAATGCAAGCAAGATCTCTGTTGCTGTCTTCAGTGTTATCTTTCCTGTGTTGGGGCATCCAAGGACTAGTTCTTCCCCTCTCTTTCTGCTGTCTGCCTTGCTTTTCTGAGGCCCTTAAATGCCCACATATCTGCTCTTTTTTAACCATTTTATTTCAAAGTGAATGTATAAATATTTAAAAGATTGAACTGCCTCCACAGCCACATTGCTGCTTGGTCTCACCTCCCTACCTCAGTTGCATGGGGAGAGATACAAAAGCAAGCCCCAAGCCTCTAGGATGGGGGCAGCTTTGCCCAGGAGATGGATCTGCAGCCAAGCACCCAAACCAAGCACCCAAGTGACTAAGGTTAGCCAAGTTTCCTCCCCTCCATTGGCTGAGGTCTCCCCCCGCCCTTATTTTTTGCTACCTACTGACTGAGATGGGAAGGAAGGGAGGGGGAGGAAGGGAGGGAGAGGGAGGGAGGGAAAATGTGTGTGAGAGAGAAGGAGGGAGGGGAGATTCTTCTGATAAGCACAATTTGCATTGAAATTGCCCTTCTCTGTTATTTACTTTGAGACCTGGTAGGTATGGGTCACCTTTGGACACACATATACACAGACATGTTCAAAAAAAGAAAGGGGACACGGGAAAGAGAGGTGTTGTGATAAGGTGAAAGAGGAAGTAAAAGGAAATTATTTTAGCTCACTCTGAAAAGGTTTTTTTTTTTTTAAAAAAAATAATAATAATATGTTGTGTAAGGCTTTCACGGCCAGAGTTCATTAGTTGTAGATTTTCCGGGCTGTATGGCTGTGGACTTGGCATTGTAGGACCTGACATTTCACCAGCAGCTGTGACTGGCATCCTCAGAGGTATAGCACAGAAAGATGGGATATTCTCTGTGTCAAGGTGAGAAGCAAAATGGTAGGGGGGTAATTACTCCATCTTTCTATGTTATACCTCTGAGGATGCCAGTCACAGCTGCTGGTGAAACATCAGGTCCTACAATGCCAAGACCATGGCCATACAGCCTGGAAAATCTACAACAACTAATTTTTTAAATTTAATTTCTCTGTGTCTCTCTGGGATTTTATTTTCTTTCAAAAAGACCCTGGTTAGAAATTACAACATTTGGATTGGATTCCATTGTTTAATGACTGGAAGGAGATGGCTAAGGAGGTTCCATAAGGAACGTTAAGTATTAAAAATACATTTATGGTTCAATATGTTAAGTTCAACATGTCCTCTCCTCTCCCACCTCACTGGCTCCCATTCTTCACATTAACTCCCACCTTTGTTGTTTTCTTTAAAAAGTTTCATTATAGCACTGAGTGGATTTTGCCCAGTCTGAAATCAACACCTTATTTCCATTTCTAACAGATTTTTGTAAAGGAAACTGTTGTGTAGCAAGGGAGACCACGCACATGGTCGAGTTCACACTTGGCTATGCGGACGGGCTAAGCTTCGCATCCTAAGACAATAGAAGTGGAGGATCCGAGAACTCCACAATCGGCTAGCCCGGATCCTAAAAGGAACCAATGGAGGGAGTTGTTTGTAAATAAACCTATCATGGGTGTGTGTATGTTGGGTGTGGTTAAGAACGGGAATATAAGTGGGCTGTGGGCCCCGCTAGTTATCTCAAGTTCTCCTATGAATTAATAAAGTATGAGCAGAAATCACTATGTTGTGCCTCAGTCTCAGTACTTTATACTGGTGACAAGGATGGGATCCCGATGAATGAGCCTGACTCTGACTTCAGCACCACACCGCTCACCAATCTCCAGGATGTGGTGCCCTGCACCAGTCCAATGCATCACCATGCTGTGCACCGATCCCGTCTGAAACACAGTGCTCCACATCGCTCCAGAGTCATGGCTGCCACTTAGTGTAACCTTTCTGCATTTGACCCCGCTCATCCCAAATTCTGGGAAGCATGGGTAGAACAGCTCACAAACTTCATCAAGTACCAGGAGGTCACCGATGTTGGTAAGAAGGTCCTGCTCCTCAGCACATGTGGGGTAGCCACAGTTCGCTTGGCCCAGGACCTCTGAAGAAATTGGTGGACACCACTTATGATGAGATCATCAAGGACCTCACGAAGTACTATGTCCTGAAGCCCACCAAGATGGCCAAGTGCATGGACTTTTTTGCGTGCCTCCAGAGGCCCGGTGAAGCGGCCCCCATCTTCATGGCTGAACTCTGCCAGCTTGCTGTGGACTGCGAGTTCCAAGATGTCGAAGATATCATCTTATCCCAATTTGTTTGGGGCATTCAGGAAGCCAAGCTTCACCATAAACCTGTAGGTACTGCTGATCTCAAATTGGAATCAGCACTGCAAATGTCCACAGCATTCAAGGGGGTCACACCACGACTGTCCACCATCTTCAACACACCACATGTCCCTGGTCATGGCATCTGACGTCTCAGACAAGGAGGAAGTCCTGCAAGTATGCCACCCCACCCGTCGGAATCCGTGGCCCCCGTTGTCAGTGGCTGCGCATCCTGAGAAGCCCACCACCCAAGCGTCCTGTGCCAGCTGTGGGGAAGTGCACAAACGAAGGGCATGTTGTTTCTGCAGCACCGTCTGCCGGTCCTGTGGAAAACAAGGACACATCACCTGTGCCTGCTGCTCCCATGGGGCTCATTGGAAGATATCCGCACATCAAGAGGTGATAGATCTGCATTCCATGATCATCAACCACCACCAGCACCAGGTACTGAATTTGCCCCCAGAAGCCCCTAACAAAATGCATGTTACCATGTCAATACAGGGGTCCCCCTGTAGAATGGAACTGGACATGGTCTTATTGTTCTCAATAATCCCTGCAGAAACCTTGCAGAAGCTTTGCCTTGGGAGGGACCCCTCCTAAAGCAGCCACAGGGCCTGTCCCTACAGGACTTCCAGAAGAACCCCGTGGCCATCAAGGGATGGAGTAAATTACGGGTACAATATAAAGACTTTGATGGCCTTTTAGAATTTCTGGTGGTGGAAGGGAGGCTCACGAGCCTGCTGGGACTCTCATAATTTGGCCCTCTGGGGGTTGGAGTGATGGGTGTAAACAACGTACAGCCACTGGACTTTAATTCAGTATGTGATGAGTTTCTGGGTGTGTTTGATGGCATGCTCAGATGCTACTCTGGGCCCCTGGTTTCACTTGATCTAGACCCCATGGTTAGGCCCATCCAAATGAAGGCCAGGTGGCCCCTGTTCACATTGCGGCCCAAGATTAAGGCCGAACTTGACCACTTAGTGGAGCAAGGGGTGCTAGAACCTGTGCCATATGCCCAGTGGGAATGAACTGTTCCGGGTGGTGAAAAAACTGTTGTCCTCTAATGCAGTCCTCGCACCCCGGTAAAGCCAAATGGGGACATCAGAATTTGTGCTGATTATAAGTGTACTATTAATAAGGCACTTAAGGACCATGTGTACCCTGTACTGGTGGTCAGTCATGTATTGGCCTCCTTGGCTGGGGCAAGGGTTTTCGGTAAGCTGGACTTGGCCCAGACCTATCAGCAGCTGCCGGTGGACAAAGACACCACCGAGGCCCAAACTATAGTGACCCACCAGGGGGCTTTTCGTGGCATCAGGGATTTTTAAAAATCTTATGGATTGTCTCCTAAAAGGCATCCCAGAAGCCCAGCCATTTTTTGATGACGTTTTAATTGTGGCTCCCGACTCTGAGACCTTTGCGGCATGGCTCCAGACAGTGCTCCAGTGCTTCAACAATGCTGGCCTGAAGGTGAAACATGAAAAGTGTCATCTAGGGGTGCAGCGGGTGGAGTTCTTGGGATTTGCGGTGGATGCCCAGGGAATCCACCCTATGCAGGAGAAGATACGTGCCATCAGTCATGTGCCTACACCCTCCTCCAAGGTGAAGCTACAGGCTTTCTTAGGACTTCTAAACTTTTATCACTCATTCCTGCCCCACAAAGCCACTGCAGCTGAACCACTTCACCGACTCCTCGATAAACATGCTCCCTGGGTCTGGGGTCCCAAACACTCTGCTGTCTTCCAGGTGGTGAAAGAACTGTTGTCCTCTAATGCAGTCCTCGCCCACTTCGATGAAACCCTGCCAGTGGTGTTGGCTTGTGACACTTCTCCATATGGGGTAGGGGCAGTCCTGGGACACAGGCTAGCCGATGGCTGAGAGGATCCCATAGCCTATTACTCATGCACATTGTCTGTGGTGGAGCGCAACTATGCTCAAATACACAAGGAGGTCCTGGCGATCAAAGCCGGCGTGAAAAAATTTCACGACTACCTCTATGGTGGGCCTTCACAATCGTGACAGACCATAAACCCCTCTTGGGCCTGCTCGCCCCAGACCTCCAGACCCCGCAAATGTCTCCCCAGGTGCTGCAATGGTCCATCTTCCTGGCTGGGTACCAGCACTCACTCATCCACTGCCTCGGTATAGTGATGGGCCACACTGACACACTGAGCCGCCTCCCGCTGCCTTCCTCCAATCACGATCCAGCCCCGGTCACACCACATCGCTTTGCTGGAGGACCTGCCCGACTGCCCAGTACAGGTGGGTGAGGTGTTGTGCCACATGGCCTGAGATTGCATCCTCTCCCGGGTCATGGACTGGGTGGGAAGGGGGTGGCCCGCTGGCCCAGTGGGACCCAAATTCTTGGTATTTTCATCTCACCAAGATGAGTTGTCCTCCCACAAGGGGTGCTTGCTTTGGGGCAGCCAGGTCTGCAAAGTCGTGTACTCACTGCCCTGCATGAGAACCACCCAGGAATCATCAGGATGGAAGCCCTGTCCCTGAGCTATGTGTGGTGGTCAGGGTTGGACAATGAAATCAAGGACACAGTGAAGCGCTGCCAGAAATGTCAGGAGTCCTGACCTGAGCCTCCAAAAGCACTGGTGCGGCCATGGGAGTCGTCCCTCAAACCTTGGGCCAGATTACATCTGGACTTTGTCGGGCCCTTCCAGGGACAGATCTTTTTATTGATAGATGCTTACACAAAGTGGCTGGAGGTGGTACTGGTCCCATCTACTTCATCCCAGGTGGCCATCTGTGCGATATGGTGGATCTTTAGCTCCCTTGGTATACTTGACTCTTTGGTAACTGACAATGGCACAGCCTGCACCTCCACGGAGTTTCAGGAGTTTGTGCAATATTATGGCATAAGGCACATACGCTCCGCCCCATTTCACCCCGCGACCAACGGCCAGTCAGAACTCATGGTCTGAACTACGAAAGAGGCCCTGCACCCCATGGACCAAAGGGACTGGGACTACAAGCCGGCCACCTTCCTATTCGGCCACCGCACAACCCCCCACACCACCATCGGCCGCAGTCCAGCTGAACTCCTCATGGGATGGCACCTCATGACCTGGCTAGACTGCCTCCATCCAGACAGGGCACCAGAACACAGTGCAAGCCCCCAAAATCAGGAGGCCCCGCAAGGGATCTTCCCAGGGGACCCCATGTACACCAGGAGCTATGGCCGGGGTATCGCCTGGATTCCGGTTAGAGTCATCCGGGTGACAGGGCCGGTTTCCTATGAGGTCTCCAGTGAAGAGAGTCAGCTGTGGAGGTGGCACATTGACAAACTGCGCCACCTCCTCCTTCCCACTGATCCAGACATACCAAATGACAGTGGAGACAATGGCCCAACCCTCAGGGAACCCGAGGCAACCACTCCAACACAACCATGGGCTAGTGGTCTACCAGGAGGGGAGGACAGTGGCAACTCGGAGCCAACAGGCAGCTAAGAGCCTCACAGCACACTAACCCCAGCAGAGGTCCCAGCAGCTGAGGTCCCTTCCCCTGAACTGGCAAGAACAATGCCGGAGAGCCCTGCCCCAGCTCCGGACATGCACCACTCCACTAGGGAGTGGAGAAGACCCACTTACCTCAGAGACTATGTCAGCTAAGGGGATCTGAACCTAGGGGGGAGGGGTGTTGTGTACCAAGGGAGACCATGCATGCGGTCGGGCTTGCATGTGGCCATGCAGACAGGCCAAGCTTTGCATCCTAAGACAATAGAAGCAGAGGATCTGAGAACTCACCAATCAGCCAGCCTGAATCCTAAAAGGAACCAATGAAATGAGTTGTTTGTAAATAAACCTGTCACGTGTGTGTGTGTGTGTTGAGTGTGGTTAAGAACGGGAATATAAGTGGGCCATGGGCCCCGCTAGTTATCTCAAGTTCTCCTATGTATTAATAAAATATGAGCTGAAATCACTATGCTATGCCTCAGTTTCAGTACTTTATAGAAACCTAACAGCACAGCTTGCAATCTTATTTGTGGAGCTAGCAGATAGATGCACATCACATAAGAATTTGAAGAAATCATTCCAATAAAAAACAACAACCACAAGTGACAACATCTTCGAGAACTTGTTAGAGTCTTTGGGTAAAATTGGTGCTGGGCAAAAGTGGTGAGTCTGTCCACAGATGGAGCACCACAGATAGTAGGCGGAGGGAGCTGAAGTTGCTGTAAAACTCAAAGAAAGAAATGGTAGCTGCAAACCCACATCAGTTTTCCAGTTTTCATTTCATTTTGTACCAGGAAACTTTGTGAAGTAACACATTGAAGATAGGTAATGTGATGTGTGGTCATAAAAACTGTTAATTTTATTCAAGACAGAGGTCTCAACCTTAGGCAACTTAACAGTCTTTTGGAGGGAAGCATGATCAGACATGGAGTACCATATCACACTGAAGTGCAATGGTTGAGTCATGGAGCTGTACTGAAACTCTTCTATGAACTGCAATGTGAAACACAAATTCTTTATGGATCAGAAAGGGAAGGTTGTCCCTGGATTACAAGACAATGGATGACTTTAAGATCTCACTTTTATGGTAGATATTACAGAACACCTGAACTGTCTCAGCACAAAGATAAAGGGCTGAAAGGAAGTTATGACAATTTTATGGCAGCATTTTGCCTTTGAGATGAAGCTTCAGCTTTGGGAAAAGCAACTTTAAGAAAATAATTTGGTATACTTTCCCACCATGAAATCTCTGTCTGGTGATCATATAACTGCAGAGAAGTACAGGATAAAAATTCTGAACTCAAAAATGAATTCCAATAGAGATTTTCTGACTTCAGAAAACTACATAGAGATTTTGGAATTTTCCATAATCCATTTTCTGTGATTGTCCATGAGATTACAGAGGAGCTCCAGATGGAATTAACTAATCTGCAATGTAATGCCACACTGAAGGATAACTTTTTTGAAGTTGGCATTAGCAAATTTTACCAGTTTGAGGGTCCAAATTATCCCCAACCTAAGGTTTTTGCTTTTAAAATTTTGTCTATGTTTGGGACAACATACATCTGTGAACAGCTCTTTTCTGTAATAAATGTCAATAAATCAAAAGTACATTCTCAGTTTACAGGCACACCTGAACAGCATACTCAAGATTGCTACAGCACAGATGTTGACTCCAGATTTTGATGCAATAATTCAGAGAAAGAGGTTTCAGTTATCAAAGACTGTTAAATAAGGGAAATATTGTAAGAGTGTTAATGTTTTACGCATGGTTTAAGCATGAGACCCACGGGAGGCAGCCAACAGCATGCCTCCTGAGAGCCATCTTGGCCTCCTCGTGAGGAGGAAGGAGAAAGGGCTGCAGTGAAGCCTCAACTCCAAAAGGGGGAGTGGAGCCAGTGTGGCTTTTAATGGCTGGCTCCGCTCCACCCCTTCAGTCTTGCCTCGCACTTGGTTGCATTAGCTGCTCCGAGCACGTCAGGGAGTTGTTTTACCTTTAGGCGGCCTGGGAATGGCAGTTTCAAGGCTGTAGGGCCCCAATTGGGTCGACAGCTTGAGCGGTGGGCTGAGGATCATCGCGGAGGCGCAGATCATCCAGGCAGCGGCGTGCGGCAGCGGCTTGTACTGGGCTGCGCTGGTGTTGGTGAGCCCAGCAGCGTTGGGACCAGCGAGATGGGCAGCACTCTTCAGGCGCCAGGAGAGCGTCGGGCCCATCGGCAGCCTGCTTGGAGGGGCAGCGGTGAGGAGTGTGGCCACAGGGCGGTTCTTATTGTCTTTTAATGGTGGCCATCATGTGTGGGTAATCAGCGGCCATTTTTTGGACCTCAGATTCTTAAGGCAAGTAGAGGCAGCCATTTTGTTAGGGTCGTGAGGGGTGGCCATTTTAGGTGGCATTGTCTGGTATTGGGGGCCATTTTAACAGTCTTTTTCTGGTAGCCATCTGGGTGGATACAGGGTCCGCCAATTTTGAATACTTAAAAATAGTGTGGATCAATTCATTTATAGTATAGCTACATTAATAACATAACATCATGGCATCTCGGAAAGGAAAAGGGGGGTCAAAGGTCAAGGGGCCTGTGCCTAAGAGGCTCACACTAGCACCCCCACCGCAGGGCGCTGGGAATGCCCCTTCTTCGTCTGATGATGAGGACGAATGGGCAGAGCAGCAAGCTATTTTGGACAGGCTGGCTGCATTAGAACAAGCTAGGGCTGTGGTGATTCCTGCCCCCCAGCAGGCGGTGGTGGGTCCTGACCACAGGAAAGAGTGCCGGGCTGAGAGAAAGAAGTTTAGGGATGAGGTCCTTAAACATCTTTCTTTGATTGAATGTAGGCCTGCTGAAGCTAGGCCTGATGCTGGGACTGATACCGGGGTGTCTGGAGCAGCTGGTGTCGAAAAAGAGGCAGCACCAATGGAAGTTGATGCGGCTGAACATCCAGGTCCCAGGGGTAAGTGGGATCCCACATTACAGTTCAGTCTGATGTGGTCGTAGGGGCCCTGAGGTCAGGGAGCTGGCCCTGGGCTCATAAGAACATAAGAGAAGCCAATGTTGAATCAGGCCAATGGCCCATCTAGTCCAACACTCTGTCACACAGTGCAGGGAACACATGTGTGTTGTTGTTGTGGGAACAGCCAGAGAGGTAGAATTGCATAAAAATAGATCTCCTCCTTCTTTTTAAAAGGCAGCTTCTTAAGGGAAATTGGAGATCTGAGGGGGAAGGGGGAGATCTGAACCGGGTTGTAGTTTTAGAAAGGGGCAGACGGATGTGGCGACTCCCCTCAGTAAGCCGGCTCTGCTGCACCCCTCCGCTTTCTTCCAAGTTTCTTCTTGGGGCAAGCTTTCTAGTCTCCTTTCACCCGTTTTTGCTGGAGACCCCTGACCTCTTCCAAGACCCAGGGACATCCCCGGTCTCCCTCCCTTCCCAGCACCTGCAAATGCCAGGAGAAGTGCAAAGCAGGTCGTTCCCTGCCAAGGTCTGCCTTCCTTCCCAGCCCTTTTTGAAGTAACTCAGCCTTGTCTTTCTTAGGGCCCCCCAAAAAACCAGATCTACCTGCTCTGCAATGCTGCCTGCCTTCCAAATGCAAGCCTCTGTCCCACTGCATCATGCACGCATAGGCGTCATCTTCAGGGGGGCTAGGGAGCTCAAGCCTCCCCAGAAAGTACTGAGCCCCCCCCCCGGAGGCAACTGGTTTCAGCCAGAGCCTTTCTACCCCCCTCCCGTCCTTCACCCCATTTTGAAAGCATAGGGTTTTCCCCTCCGCTTTCTGAGACTGTTCTGCTGGGCTAGGAGTGGGAGGGAAGTCAAGGGGGTGGGGGCTTGCTTCCTCCTGGAAGCTAAGCTCCACCCACAGTTCCCAGCAGCCCCACTCAGTTCAACGTGGAGAGCTGCACATGGAGGCTGGCTTCGAGGCAGCACATGCTGCCTCTGCTTGCTGCCGCCACCAGCCTGAAGGGTAAGTAGGTGGGGGTGTAAGGAGTGGGGGATTGTTTCAGGTGGGGTGGGGTGGGTGGGAGCCCAGGGCTGCAGCCACCCAGCCATCCTGCAAGTCCAAGCATGGGAGGTGGGAGAGCCAGCATGAGAATGTGCCTGGCTGCCACTTAGTGGGGAGAATGGAGGGTTGGGGAGGGGAGCTGGGCAAGAATGGAGGGAGGGGGAAGGTGGTGGGGCCCTTCTGTGGCCTCTGGTTGCCCCTGCCCTCAGTGAGTGGCTTGCTTTCTCCTGCAGTCCAGTTTAAACTGGGCTGCAGGAGAAAACAAAACCCAGGAACCCTTGTGCTGCACGGAGCACATTGCTCCAGGATAGAGAAAATCCTGGGCTCACTTTCTCCTGTAATCGGGAGGGGGGGCTGCGCTTTCTGTCCCTCTCTCTCTTTCTGTTTCTCTTTCCCTTTCCCTTGAGATGTGTGAGAGCTGGAAACGCTGGGAAGCTGCCCCACCCCCACTCCAGGCTGCTTCCCTTCCAGTCTGACTTTCTTCCCTTCCCTTCCCTCTGTCTTTCATTTCTCTCTCCCAATCTATATGTTTTTTCCCCCAGCTTCCCCCTCTCCCTTGCTAAAATAGCCCCAGTTAGGATTGCCAGGTACCCCCTGGCCACCTCTGGGGGATGAGGGGAGGGTGGCCCAATCCAGGTTAGGAAACTCCTGGAGATTTGGGAATGGAGTCTGGGGAGGACAGGGACCTCAGTGGGGCACAATGCCATAGAGTCCACCCTCCAGAACATCATTTCCCCCCCAGGAAAACTGATCTCTTTAGACTGGCAATGAGCTGTAATTCCAGGGGATCCCCAGGTCCCACCTGGAGGCTGGCATCCCTAGCTCCAGTGCTGAAATTGGAAGCTCTGGTTCTGCTGTGTGACTTGGTGCATGCAAACCTCTGGCATTGGCTTACATTTGCCAAACCACCCAGGTGGAGGAGGGGAGGGGTGTCATTCTACCAAAAATTAGAGTGTTTGGGTTTCTCTGTGAGTTTGAGGACTGGAACTGGCACTGAAGTGAAATTGGAAAAGTTTGTGTGTCTTTCTTGTGTTACAGTAATAATTATGCTACAATACAGTTTGTTAGTCCTAAAGGTGCTACTGTGTGTTTTACTATTTTGTATGCTATGGCAGTGATATGAGAGCCAATTGAGCTGTGGGTCCATCTCATGCTACTGACAGTAGTTATACATTACACCTTGCCCAAATGGTTCTGGGCATTAAAGCGCACTTGCCCTGGTGTGATGTAAAATGCTAGCAAGTCATAGCCAACTCATGGTAACCCTGTAGGATTTTCAAGGCAACAGACATTCAAAGATGATTTGCCATTGCCTGACTGTGCATCATGGCCCTGGTATTCCTTGGAGATCTCCCATCCAAATACTAGTCAGAGCTGACTCTGCTTAGCTTCCAAAATCTGATGAGATCAGGCTAACCTGAGCCATCTGGGTCCATGGCATGGTGCTGTGTGGGTGCTTCCCAGGCAATCATCTTCAACCTATTCTTGGAAGCCACAATCATTAGGAAAGAGCCATGTGATAGAAGTGTAATAATAATTTACTCATAGTTGCAAGAGCCAATAAGATTTGAGTTTGATGGGGGATTGGGCAAATTGATCTAAGGAACTGAAAGAAGAGAAAGTATTAGCAAGCTCAGTGGTTAAGGATTTGAATAGAGCTCTTTATAGTCCAATCTTGAGGACACTGAGAAAGAATGTCTGAAAATGTCATACAGGTTTCTGTGGACCTTGCAATAGCATTGTAGCTAACCCCAACTAAGAAACTTCCATGCTGTTTCTATAATTTCTCAAATGTACTTCACACCAACTGTGCATCTCCATTCCTTTCTAATTCCTCTCAACTATGTACAGCTTTCTATGTTGTGCTTCATCTGGACTGCTTTGCTTTCTCAGTTCCTAGCCCCCTTCTTTTCTATAACCATGGATCTACATCCCATTCCTCAAGCCTTGCTGCTTGTCCCAACTCTCTAAAGTTAGACCAGTTTGGCCAGTGGCAACCGAAAATACATCTGTCTGTCCAGGAAGTTCAACTAAATGCCACTAGAGGTTTTGTCACCACTGCTACATCACTTAATGCATTACAATATAGGTTCATGTTCAGGCTATAATTTATGATGTTTTAGTTTGGGAAGATCTGTGTTCTTGGTCACATCAGTTGGTGCTATTTTTTTCCTGTAAAATCCTCTTCCATCCCAATGGACTCTGCTGCTCACATGTTGTCTGTCAATCCCCTCTTTATTCCACCCTTCCTCCAGTCTCCCTTCCCTTATATTGACCTCACAACAATGGCAATATCACCCAGCCTGATGAAGGGGGCTTTGACTCTTGGAAGCTTATTCCCTGAAACTCTTGTTGGTCTCTAATCTGCTCCTGGACTCAAATCTAACTGTCCCAGTATCACCGAGTGTCATGCAAAATGTAGATCTGAACATGGGTCTCCTCAGTCCACACTGGTCTTCATGCCATTGGTCCATCTACTTCAGCATGGTCTGCTCTGATGCAGGTGAGCTCTACAGGCTCAGACAGAGAAAGATCCTTTCCAACAGCTGTTCTCTTAGACCTCCTCAGTTTAAACCTTTATCCTTTGGCACGCAAAGCATGGTCTCTCTACTATCAGTCCATCAGTGTAATCATTGTCTGCTCAGACTGGCAGTGGTTCTCCAGGGTTCTTTGCAGAGGATTTTGCCCATGCCGTGCTTTGTTTCTGAGCCATTGGGGCTGGGGGGAGGGGAAAGGATGCAGGCGGGCTGCTTTTATTTGTAATGCAAAAGTATATTACCTCTTTCTAACAACATATGTCCATGCAGGATGTACATATGTTCACTGTAATATGTAAACAGGGCTTTTGTTTCCCCGAGTGGTGAGCAGGAAGAGAGGGAAATGGCAACAGATATGTTCTTGGTATGTACACCATCCAGGGAGAACACTTAACACTTAACTCATGTTTATGCCACACATCATTATCCTTGATTGGCATGCAGATCAGAGGCCTTTTAAAATTTCCTTTTGCCCTGTGTGCAGTCCAGAAGGAACATTGGCAAGGAATGTACACTCTATACGTGTGGTACAGTTTCAAAGGGACAACTAACTGGGATGTATAAAAGAAATGACAGGATTGCCCATTACAAACAATGGGAGAGACTTGAAGGCCCACTGGAGATAATAGGAGCCAGGAATGCCACATGGCTCCGCCTCCATAAATAGTGACAATGGCTTGTGATGTCACTGGCTCCTCCCTATGATGTCACTGGGCCTCGGTTCTTTTAAGGACCTAGCACAGCAATGCCTCTGGCCCAGCCCCAGCCCCCCCTGGGAAATTGGAAAGTCTACGCCCTTGTCATGCAGCCTTTTTGGAGTGCCTCCCTGCCCCAGCTCAGCAAGCAATCCTGGTAGCTACCTATACAATTGGTATCCTTTCCCATTTGCTTTGAATTTGGTGAGTAGGATCCTTTGGGTGAGATACACTATCCATGAGATGGTCATCCAAATTGTACAGAAAATATTACAGCAAGAAATAGCTGGTAAAATGAGGAGTTTTTCTCCCATTTACCAGAAAATGCCAGGGTCCTTTCAGTGAGGGATATAATCTCTGAACAGTCCTTTATCTCTTCTAATGGAGTAAAGGGCACAAATGCCTCTGCCTTTATTTATTTATTTGACATATCTTGCTCTATTCCCTGCCAAGCAGAGCTCAGGGTGGCTTACAACAATCAAAATACAATAGTTCAGCATATTAAAATTTAAAATCCACATTATTATAAATTAAAACCTAAGACAACTTTACTACATCAGATGGCACCCTAATCTCCATCGCAGGTGGGATGGCACATGGCAGTGGTAACAGGGAGATGGAGAATCCTTGCCAAATGGATGTAGCCCACATTGGATGGATTTTTTTAAAGGAGAAAATATGTTTCCCGTGATTTTCCATAGTAAACAACTAATGCAGTAACAAAATGAAATAGAAAAGAAATCCATTTTTAAAAAATGAAAAAATGCATAACAATATTATAAACCTCTAATATGTGGCCCCCCTGCTGGATCAAGACTATGTGCATACCAATCAAATACTTTGCTGCTGCTTTTGAACATGCAGCTCACTGGTTTGGATGATGGGGTGCTGAATCCAGACACTCCTTCTTCCCCTCGCCTCAACAGATGATCAACACTGTCAAAGCTGACAGCACCAAGTTATCTGTTCAGTGGAAAGATCTTCATGCTCAGCATGGTTTATGTAGTCTATGTCCATGCATTAGGAATGACAGATCAGGCCCTGGTGCTTACATTCATAATGTTGAATGTAATACTAGACAGGCCAGTGCAATTATTCTCATTTTAATAGAAACGTTCTGGTGCACAAGGATAAGCCAAAGAAGCATCTATCCATTAGTGACATACATCTTGATTATAGTTTGTACATTGTTTATAAGCATGTAATCTACAAGATCTGGGAACATTTTATTTGAATATACATAAATGTGATGGTGTCAAATATTGTTTTTCTATTGAGTCTTTCTGCCACAGCAGTAGTGGCAGACCAATGCAGTAGTAATATTTCTAAGCATCTAGCATTTCCTGTAAGATTTTGTTTACTGTAAAAGCATGGAATAAAATGAAGAAAATATGTTTAAATACCTTCTTGTTGCAGTAGCAAAGTATATTTTTATTAGAGTCACTTTTGATTTTAATGAAGCTGAAGGCACACTCCCCTAAAATGTCTTTGAGGCCTATAACATCAATCAGAGACATATAATTCCATACCTGCCCATTTTATTGTAGAAACAGCAAAATATTAGGCTGTAAAAGTTAAAGGTATCCACATATAAAGCCTGATGGTAAATAAATCAATGTTAATTTCAAAAAGGAAAAGCTCATTCATTTAAAAATAAAAGCACTAGAAGCTATTCTACTGAGAGTGTTCTGCTTAATATTTAAGAAATGATACAGTTAATCAACAAGTTCCAAACTGTCTGCATTTTTATTGCTCTCTCTAAACCATTTCTAATGGTCCAGGGGATGCATCATCTGTATAAAAGAATTATAGAAGAGCCCAAGCACTAGAGAAATGTTTCAGTCTATTTATACTTTTTTATTAGTTGGGGGGCTTTAACATAGTGGTAGAGCACATTGTATATAGAAAGTCCCCTGATCAGTGTTGGAATGTACAAGTGTACTCTTTTTCATTCCCTCTTGTTTTAGGGCATTGTCATTGTGAGCATTTTCATTAGGCTCTTTTTTGTTGCTGGTGTTCCCTATTCACTGGTTTCTATTATACCATATGTAAGCTCTTCATATTTAACAAATAACACTGGAAAATATATACATGTACACATTTTCGGGGCGGGGGGGGCGGGAAACGAGTGCATGAATATACAAAAAGGCCCCAAAATAAAGATTCAAGGCTTCAGTTCTCACAGCAGTGAAGGTAAATCAAAACAGGAGTTTTCTAATATAGTCAGTAGGAATAAGAAATTTAATAGAATTTGTAATTCAGTCACTGGTATCTCCAGCTAAAAGGATTTTGGGTTCAGGTGCTGGGAATGACCCTTCTCTTCCTAAAACCCTGCAGAAACACTACCAATCAGAGGAGACAAAACTGAGCTAGATGGAACAATGTAAGGACTCAGTGTAAGGAATGTTCATATGAACCATATTCGAGACACGAAGGATTAGATTGGTTACCTTATAGAAATCTTTTAAAATCTGAAGGGAAAAGCTTTGTTATGAGAGACAGAGATGATGTGGAGTTTGATTATGATTGGTTGAATTATAGACAGATTTATGGTTTGTTTAAAACTGATAAGAGAAAATATGGCTTTAGGGCAAAGAACAATGAAATTGAAACTATATGGGTGGAAAAGGGAAAAAAATGATTTCAAAAATGTATAAGGTTTTACTGAAGTGGTATACAGAGGATGAAATTGTAAAAGAACAAATGATAAAATGGGCTGTAAATGTAAATACTGAAATAACTATGGCATCATGGGAATGTTTGTGGAAAAAGTCAATGAAAATTTCAACTTGTGTTAATGTCAAAGAGAATTGCTATAAAATGATGTATAGATGCTATATGACTCCAAAGAAAATTGCTAATATAAATGAGAGTATGTCTAGCAAATGTTGGAAATGTAGAAAGAAAGAAGGCTCATTTTACCATATGTGGTGGACTTGCGATAAAGCCATGAGTTACTGGTCAGAGATTCATAATTAAATACAGAAAATTTTGAAATGTACTTTTAAGAAAGATCCACAAATCTTGTTGTTAGGTCTTAAAATGGAAGAATTAAATGTAACCAAAAGAACATTGCTATGGTACTTGGTTACAACAGCTAGAATGACTTATGCACAATTCTGGAAACAAGAAAAGATACCTGAAACATGGGAATGGATTAAGAAGATGCTTTATATAGTAGAAATGGACAAAATGACAAGAAAGCTTAATAATGAAGAAGACGAAGCGTTTTATGAACAATGGAAAGATTTCAAAGACTATCTTGAGAAAAACTGGGACGTTAAAAACAAATTGATTTGCTTCGATAGTTATTAAGGAGAAAACAAGAAAAAGAATGATAAGATTGTTAAAATGTTACCTAATTTGACAATGAAAGTGAGACATTTTGTTAATGGTAATTAGATAATAGAGTTTATAAGGGGGTAAGAGCATTGCGGGAAGCCTTGTACTGGGGAGGGTGGGGAGGAAAGAAAAAGGTATGCGATATCTATAAGATGTAATTTTAAATATGTGAAACATACTCTATAATAAATGGTTTAAAAAAAAAAAAGGAATGTTCATATGAACATTTTTTCCCCTTAAAGAATGGCTCGTGAAGCACAAATCAATGCCACATCGACTGAAATTAAGAAAATGGTATCAAATTCCAGTTGTCTCTTTCTTTAAAACAAAACCTGACACATTTTTCAGGCTGCTGCTGATCCCTTGATCCCTTGCCTATCAGAGAAGAGCCAAATGATCCATGCTATTCCCATAGTATGGAAATGTAATGTACATTTAGATATTCAAATGTTAAGCCTGATTTTAAGCAAGGCTTACTGAAAGCAGAGGATATAATCTTAATTTTCCATTTTTACATAATCATATTCTGGATTTGCAGTTTGTGCATACATCACTGTAATTACTCTTTATGCTCAATTGTTTACGGTCTTTCCCCCCTTAAGTTATTTGATGTTGTTTGTTTGCGATGGGTGCTATGTATGCAAACATTATTCTTCAGCACATAAAAAGAGAAGCCCTCGTCCATAATTAGCTATACAGCTGTATACACAGAAGCCTCCAGCCTAATGTGTTGCGAAGCTCCTTTACTCAACTGGAGATAAATTTTCTAAGAATAATTCTCCTCCCACCTAAAATAAGACTCAGTGCTTCATGGCTCAGAAGAACAAGAAAAGGCAATCTCACGGTAGGTTCTTTCTATCTATCACTCGGCCAGATCACCTTGAACAAGAAAGGAAACAGGAAAAGGGTAAATTGAAGGGGGTTGGATGATGATGATGATGATGTGATGATGATGATGATGATGATGATGATGATGATGGATCAGGGCAGCTCAAAATGATTAAAAGTACAAATAAAACAATATATAAAACCTTCTACAGTTATACAATGAATAATCAAATCCAGATGGCATATAAACATAGGGCATAATGCTCCTATGGGTCTATAAAATATGCCCAGAATTGAACAATGGTCAGTGGGCAAACACCCCCCAGAGTCACTGAACATACCAGGTCAGTGGGGTAGAGCAGGGGAGGCCAGAATAACAAGACACCATCGCCTCAAGCAAAGGACCGGCAGAACATCTCTGTTTTGCAGGACCTGTGGAACTGAAGCAAATCCCACAGGGCCCGGATCTCATCTGGGAGAGTGTTTCACCTGGCCAGAGCCAAAGCTGAAAAGGCTCTGGCTCTGGTTAGGCTAAACAGATGCCTTTAGGGCTGGGGACTACCAGCAGCTGTTGATCTGATGAGGGACATAGCAGGAGAGGTGGTCCTGTAGATATGTAGGTCCCAGACCACTCAGGGCTTTGAAGGTTTACCATAGCCTTGAACTGGATTTGGTACTCCATTGGGAGCCAATGCAGCTGGCGGAGCACTGGTTAGATGTGTGCTCTAAAAGGTGCCCCAGTAAGGACACGTGCTGCTACATTTTGAACCAGTTGGAGTTTCTGACTCAGCATCAAAGGCAGCCCAGTATAGAACGGGTTACAGTAGTCCAGACTAAAGGTGATCATTGCATAGATTGCTGTGGCTAGGTCATGAGGAGAGAGAGAGGGAACCAGTTGCCTGACCAGCCGAAGATGGGAAAAAGCTATTCTGGCAATGGTCATGACCTGGGCCTCCAAAGAAACTGAGGCTTTCAAGATCACACCCAAATTCTTTACTATTGGTGTTGGTGTCAATGGCACCCCACTGAAGTTTGGGAGCTGGATCCCTAAATCTACCCCTCCATGACTCAGACACAGGATCTCCATCTTTGATGGATTTAGTTTCAGATGGCTCTGCTGCAACCAACCAGCCACAGTTTCTAATGCTCTGGCCAGAACCTCTGGGGTGGCATCCAGTCGGCTGTCCATCAACAGATACAGCTGGGTGTCATCAGCATACTCATGACAACCCAGCCCAAACCTCCAGACAAATTGAGTGAGGGGGCGCATGCAGATGTTAAATAACATAGGGAAGAGGATCACCCCCTGTGGGATGCCACAAACCAAAGGGTAGCATGGTGAAACCCTGTCCATATCACCACCTTCAGCCTCCATCTGTGGAGAAAGTAGGTGAGCCACCACAAAATGGCCCATCATATCCCCACCTTGGCAAGGTAGTGGGCCATAAGGTCATAATCTACTGTGTCAAACATCACTGTTAGATCTAATAATAACAGCAGCACTGACCCGCCTTGGTCAAGATGTCTCCAGAGGTCATCCGTGAGGGCAACCCCATCCCATAGCCAGGGCAGAAGCCAGACTGTAATGGATCCAGGATGGATGAGTCATCCAGGAAGGCCTGAAGCTGTTCTACTGCTGCTTTCTCAACTACCTTACCCTAGGAACAGGAGGTTCGACTCTGTGTGGTAGTTGGCTGAATCCAAAGATGGCTTTTTCAAGAGTGGTATCACCACTGCCTCCTTTAAAGCCCCTGGAGAGATCCCAAAATTCAGAGACAAGTTGATGAGATCTCTCAGGGGGGCCCATGTTCCATCACCACCAGCCTTCACCAGCCATGATGGATACAGGTCAAGGGGGCAAGTGGTGGGCTTCACAGGATCCAAGATCCTGTCCATTTCATCCCAGGAGGCTGAAATGGTCCAAATTAGGACCAGAAGATGGACAAGAGACCTTCAGTTGACTTACTGTATCAATCATGGCTGGCAAGTCCTAGCTGAGCGACAAGATTTTATCTGCAAAATAGCTCGCAAATGCCTTACAGCTAATAGGCAATTTACTATCTTTTTGACTCTCCTGTGAAAGGGAAGTTAATGACCTGATTGTTCTAAACAATTGAGACAGGCATGAGCTTGCAGACACAATGAAAGATGCACAGAATTCTCTCTTAGCGGCTTTTATTGCCATCTCATAGGCTTTCATAAACATCCTGTAAGATGCTCTTGCAGCTCCATTATGCATACGCCACTGCACTTGCTCCAGCCATCTAAGCTCCTGTTCCATCCTCCTTAGCTCCTTGGTATACCATGGGGCTAGTTTGAACAGGGGTGAAGAGAGTATCGAGAGGCAATTTCGTCAATGGTTTCAAGGAGTTGGCACTGCCAATTCTCTACTAGTTCATCCAATGAACTGCCAGGGGGCACTGGATCCCATAGAGCTTTCTGGAAACCAATTGGATCCATTAGTCTCCATGAGCAAGCATAAATCAGCTTGCCGCCTGAACAAGGAGGGGTTGGGATACTTCCCTTAAGCAGGCCACTACTTTCCCTTATTCCTTCTTAAGTGCTAGTTCAGACATAATGATAGTTCACCTGAGAGCACATGGGACCACTACTGGTGACTCAGCCACACTGTTCTTGTGAGGAAATGCCCTTGATGTAACACATTACCATCATGCAGAACATGGGGTGTCTGTTATAGCACCAGCATTTTTCAAGCTGCCATAACACACAAATCTCAACAGCCACACTGTATACCTTTCCCATTAAGATTTTCATTCACACAATATCACCAACTTGCAAGCATTGTCTAGACAGGAACCCAATAGTAGCCAAGCAAGTTCCTCTAGTGATCATGTAGAGGATATTGATAAGTATAAATTGTCCATCTTTTCTTGACAAAGTGAAAAATCTCTACATGGAGACATTTTAATTAGGCTTTAGAGGAGTATAAAACTATCCCTGCATTTGTTCTGGCCTCTGCCACTATGATGAACTTATTGGTTGCAGACCACCTGCATGTTCAACCATGACATTTCTTCACATTATGCCATATGTGGGTATATAAAGTGTCATCAAGTCTCAGTTGACTTATGGTGACCCTGCAAGGTATTCAAGGAAACAGACTAACAGGTGATTTGCCATTGCCTTCCTCTGCCTAGTGTCCCTGGAATTCCTTGGTGGTGTCCCATCCAAATACTACCCAGGGTTAGTGCTGAATAGCTTCTGTGACCTGGGCCAGCCAGCTCAGGGCAATGCCATATACAGAGAAGTTAACAAATGGCTTCATGTGTATGAACACTCAACATCCTATCACCTCCTGACACTCAGCTGAAGAAGTACTGAAAAGTACTGAGATCAGAAGATATTGTAGTTCTATCTGTGATGTTTGACTGTGATGGCTGTTTCACATTCACACATGCAAATTTGAACAGAGCCATTGTATTGTAATCAGACTGGAAACAGGGACACTTGGTTTCAGATCCTCACTATTCCATGAAGGTCACTTGCTGACCTTAGCTCAGCCTGTCTCATCCTAGACAGCTTGGTGAGAGTCAGCATGGTATAGTGGTTAAGAGTGGCATACTCTGAGCTGGAAAACCAGGTTTGATTCCCCCATTCCTCCACATGAAGCCTGCTGGATGACCTTGGGCCAGTCACAGTTCTCTCAGAACTCTCTCAGCCCCAGAGAGGAAGGGAAGGTGACTGTAAGCTGCCTTGAGATTCCTTAGGATAGAGAAAAGGTGGGGTATAAAAACCAGCTCCTCCTCCGCCTCCTCTTCTTGGCTTGGTGTGATGGTATAATGCACTGAAGGAGAGTATGTACACCACTCTGAACTCCTTGGAAGAGGATGATGAAAATGATGATAATAATATGTATGAACTCATAAAATCCTAGCATTTGGAAAATCTAAATGTCCAACAAGTTTAATGACCTAAAATGAGAAAACAATGTCCCTTCACAAGTCTGTGCCCCACAAATTAACCTACACATTCCAGACTACTGCATACCATGTGCTGCAAGAGCAGGTAATATTCCCCTCCTTGAAAGTATTACTAGCCAGTTTGTGTGAATAAAAAAATATTCTTGTGTGTTGGACCTTTGCTTATTCTTCCACACAGTGAAAGAATACAAAAATATTACTGACATCTCTGCATCAAGACAGCTCCAAAAATAGTCAAGTGGTGGTGAGCTACACAGCCAGTACAATCATGTGGTGCAGGTCTTGATGACCTCACTTCACACATAAAACTAGCTTTCCAAGAAGAAGGGTTCTTCTGTAAAGTGGCAGGACATTGATCCCTGGTCCCTGATTCTGACAGGATGAAAGGCCTGCTTCAGGTAAGCCAAGGTCTTACTTGATTTAGGCATGTGTTTCAAGATGTAGACATCTTGGGGTCTATTTCTAAGAGCATCTTTAGGACCTTTAAAAATTATCTCCAGCATTTTATCTTCTAAAATCAGAAACCAACAATGTATAACAGATCTCAAACCTCTTTCTCCAAAGTACCATACTTAGAATACCACTGACACAGGTATGAGATTATTTCAAGTGAGTGGCTTAGTGCTGAGGCCCATGCAAACCTTTAGTGTCTTTCTAGTCTGGTACCTGTTTGTTGGTAATCATGTTGAACTAACTCTTGTAGTGACTCAAAGTATGTAATTGACAAGATGCATGGTAAATTTTTATGGCTGATTTTGTTAGATTGACTTTGAAGACTTCTACAGCACATTGGCTTTTCAGTATATCAGCTACATTATTTCCCTTTTTTTCTTTATAAAACATCAGTGCTCCTTGAGATATTTGTTCATTAACTGAATATAACAAATTTGTTTGATTTTATGAAGAGATTATCTTCTTATTCTAACAAAGCCCCAGTCATTCAAGAGCTTTTGGTCTAGAATACATCAAATAGAACATATTCTTTATTTTTTTCTGATCTGTCCAGGCCTTTGCTTCATATGTTATACTTATCAGTGGTTTTTATTGAAGTCTTGTTTCTTAAACATAAAACAGAGAGTTAATAATTCCCTTCTATGTTCTGCCGAGGCACTATACATGTACAAGATGTTCTGTGCGTGTTCAATCAATTATGAATCCTGATGTTCAGGGACTATACTACTGTGTATAGTACAAACTGTTGTGGTGAGTATGTTCCTAATATGTGATTTCTGTGTTGTTCAACTTATCATGATAATGTCTGAGCCTTGTTTCAGCTTTGTTTCAGCTTTTCAGATTTCTACTTGTTTGCATATTCCTGCAATTCAAACTTTATTGCTTTGTTTATTGGATGTCCCATCTTGTCTGTTGTGTTTGACTTACCTCATGTACTCTGCCTTGAGTCTCAAGGAGAAAGGCAGATGTTAAATAACATAAATAAATAGATTAATACTAATAACCTAAGTGTGGGAGGGAGCCCCGGGGGTACTGATTAAAGCGAAACAAAATGTGACAGTCCAAAGAACAGACCTCTGCAGCTCTACTATTGAGTGTAGCTGCAATGTCTCTTGCCTGGAAAACTCTACAGGTTCTCCATAAACCGGCTGTGACTTGATGGCCAAAAAGAAAAAAGGAATCCTGTGGAGATTATCAAAGCATATTGTTAGTGTGTTTCAGAGCTGCATAAAGAAGGAGGTGCTATTGTTTCTATCTCTATTAGAAATTAGACACTCTCAATGACTGTGCTATGGAACAGATGGTCATAGATCCTACCAGGGGAGAGGCGATCCTGGATTTGGTCCTAAGTAACACCCAAGATCTGGTGAGAGATGTAAAAGTGATTGCATCGCTTGGGGACAGTGACCATAATGTCACTGAGTTTAACATTTGTACAGATAGGGAGTTGCCCAAAAAGACTGATGCAACCACTTTTAACTTTAAAAGGGGTAACTTCTCTGGTATGAGGGGACATGTGAGGAAGAAATTGAAAGGAAGAGTGGGGAAGGTCAAAACCATTGGGGAAGCTTGGAGACTATTCAAAGATACAGTCCTAGAAGCTCAGAAAAAATATATACCGCAGGTTAGGAAAGGCACAAATAGGTATAGAAAAAAGTCTGCATGGTTAACAAATAAAGTAAGGGAAGCTGTAAAAGGTAAGAAGGATTCCTTTAAGCGGTGGAAAGCTAGTCTTAGTGAGGTTGATAAAAGGGAACACAGACTATGGCAAATAAAATGCAAGTCTGTGATCAGGCAAGCAAAAAGGGAATATGAGGAGCATATCACAAAAAACATAAAGGCCAACAATAAAACTTTCTTCAAATACATTAGAAGTAGGAAGCCAGCCAGGGAGGCAGTGGGGCCCTTGGATGACCAAGGGGTAAAAGGAGTAGTGAAGGATGATAGGGAAATGGCTGAGAAGCTGAATGCATTTTTTGCCACTGTCTTCACTGTGGAAGAGGAGAAGTGCTTGCCCACTCCAGAAGCACCGATTTCAGGAGGGGGTTTGAAAGACCTGAATCAGATTGCGGTGACAAGAGAAGAAGTCCTCCAACTGATGGACATTTTAAAAACCAATAAATCACCAGGCCCGGATGGCATTCAGCCCAGAGTTCTGAAAGAACTCAAATGTGAACTTGTGGATCTCCTGACAAAAATATGTAATCTTTCTTTAAAATCTGCCTCCATTCCTGAGGACTGGAAGGTAGCTAATGTCACTCCCATCTTTAAAAAGGGCTCCAGGGGAGATCTGGGAAATTACAGGCCAGTCAGTCTGACATCGATACCGGGTAAGTTGGTGGAAACTGTTATTAAGGAAAGAATGAGTAGGCACATTGATGAACAAAAACTATTGAGGCAGACTCAGCATGGGTTCTGTAAGGGAAGATCTTGTCTCACTAACCTGTTAGTGTTTTTTGAGGGAGTGAACAAACATGTGGACAAGGGGGACCCAGTAGATATTATTTACCTTGACTTCCGGAATGCTTTTGATACAGTTCCTCATCAGAGGCTCCTAAGTAAGCTCAATAGTCATGGAATAAAAGGACAAGTCCTCTTGTGGATCAAAAACTGGCTTATAAATAGGAAACAGAGAGTGAGTATAAATGGGAAACTTTCTCAGTGGAGGGTGGTAAGCAGTGGGGTACCACAGGGATCAGTACTTGGTCCGATGCTTTTTAACCTGTTTATTAACGATTTGGAATTGGGAGTAAACAGTGAAGTGGCTAAATTTGCAGATGACACGAAGTTAATCAGGGTGGTGAAAACCAGGGAGGATTGTGAGGCACTCCAAAGGGATCTGTCGAGGATGGGTGAGTGGGTGTCAGTGTGGCAAATGGGGTTCAATGTGGCCAAGTGCAAAGTGATGCACATTGGAGCCAAAGATCCTAAATATAAATACACGTTGATGGGGTCTGAACTGGCAGAGACGGACCAAGAGAGAGATCTTGGAGTCGTAGTAGATAACTCAATGAAAATGTCTAGACAGTGTGTAACTGCAATAAAGAAGGCCAACGCTATGCTGGGGATTATCAGGAAGGGAATTGAAAACAAATCAGCCAGTATCATCATGCCCCTGTATAAATCATTGGTGCGACCTCATTTGGAATACTGTGTATAGTTCTGTTCGCCACATCTCAAAAAGGATATTATAGCATTGGAAAAAGTGCAGAGAAGGGCAACGAGAATGATAAAAGGGTTGGAACACCTTCCCTATGAAAAAAGGTTAAAATGCTTGGGGCTCTTTAGCTTGGAGAAACAACGGCTGAGGGGTGACATGATTGAGGTTTATAAGATTATGAATGGGATTGAGCAGGTTGAGAAAGAAGTACTTTTCTCCCTTTCTCACAATACAAGAACTCGTGGGCACTCCCATGAAATTTCTGAGCAGTCGGGTTAGAACAGATAAAAGGAAGTACTTCTTCACCCAAAGAGTGATTAACATATGGAATTCACTGCCACAGGACGTGGTGGCAGCTACAAGCATGGACAGTTTCAAGAGGGAATTAGATAAACATATGGAGCAGAAGTCCATCAGTGGCTATTAGACACAGGGTATAGATGGGAACTCTCAGTCTGGGGCAGGTGATGCACTCTATTCTTGGTGCTGGAGGGGGCAGCAGTGGGAGGGCTTCTAGTGTCCTGGCCCCAGTGCTAGACCTCCTGATGGCATCTGGTATTTTTGGCCACTGTGTGACAGAGTGTTGGACTAGATGGGCCATTGGCCTGATTCAACATTGGCTTCTCTTATGTTCTTATGTTCTTAAATTAAGAATGAAGCTCCTGAGGATAAGGGCTGAGATTAAGCTTTGTGCAGCCCAGCCAATAACTAGAGGTAGACATAGGGTTGATAGGCTCCAGGTGGGGCCTGTAGACCTCTTGGAATTACAACTGATCTCCAGATGACAGAGATCAGTTCCCCTGGAGAAAATGGCTGTTTTTGGAAGGCAGACTCTATGGCATTATAATCTGCAGAGGTTTCTCCCCTTTCCCAAACCCTGTTCTCCCCAGGCTCCACCCCAAAATTTACAAGAATTTCTCAACTCAGAATTGGCAACCCTAGGTAGACACAATGAATCTACATCCATTGAGTCACTTACAGTGTCCAGTGTCAGGGAGTGGTTAGAGTGCTGGACTAGGGTCAAATCCCTGCACTAGCCATGGAAACTTGCTAGGTGACCTTGAGCCAGTCACACACTCTCAACCTAACTTACCTCACAGGGTTGTTCTGAGAATAAAATAGAGGAGAGGAGTCCCCATTTTGGGTCCCCATTGGAGAGAAAGTCAGGATATAAAGGACGTAAATGTTCATCCCCAATTCCCTCAAAGAGAGTTGACTTGCTAAGCTATCTGACAAAAGGGAGTTTGATTGTTGAAAGTTTATACCACAAAGCAAAATCTTGTTGGTCTCTAAGGTGCTACTGGACTTGAATCTAGTTGTTCTACTGCAGACCAATATGGTTACCCTCTGAAAGTAAGTGGTCCTTCTGACGATGGCATGTTGTCCATTTCCACTAAGTTAGTAAGGTAGTGTCATCATCTTTTCTGGATGATACACATTCCCCTTCTTTTGCAGTCCACTCCAGGAAGACTAGTCAGTTTGGCGACTGGTTTTGTACACCTTTTAGTAGCTGGCTATGTTATGAATTTATTTCCTCATTTGCCAACTTATTGTTGCATTGCATTTAGCTTTGCTACATTCTGAAACTCAGCAGCAAAGCATCAAGCAGTTATTTTTTTCCCACCATAGAGAACAATGGAGGGAATAGGGGCAACCTGATTGGGGGCCCATAGAATTGGACCCCCTGATCAAACGTTCTTGAAACTTGGTAGGTATCTTGGGGAGAGGCTCCATAAGCTACCCTGTGAGTTTGGAGCCTCTCCCTCAAACCCCCTCCCCTCCAGCCCCCAGAATATAACATATGTTTTCACCATTGACTTCAATGGCCCATAGGATACAATGGAGCTGAAATTGACATTCGGCTGCCTGAAAGACTCCCGGGGAAGCCGGCTGGGGGCGGGGCTTGGCTCCAGAGCTCCCCGCCAAAAGACCCCTGCACAAGTCCATATAACACAAATATATTCCTGGCTGGCCAACCAATGCTCCCTCTAAGCTGTGGAGTCTTGTGAGGAAAAATTCTACTTTGTGAGCTACTGGCATTAAAGTTGTGAGTGAGCAAATTTGGCTACTGGAGCCATCCTTTCTGAGCTAAAATAAAAATGTGTGAGCTGGTGGCTAAAAAACTATGAGCTAGATCACACCAACTCACCTTAGAGGGAATACTGCAGACAACCAGCATTCACTGTGAGTTGTGACAGAGCACTGAGGTTGGGGTCTCAAAATTGTCTGAATCTTCCTGGTCCGAGAGACACCAGACTGGCCTCTACCAGGACTAGGGCCTTCTCAGTGGCTGCTCCACACTGATGGAATGAGCTCCCAGAAGACATCAGGGCCCTGAGGGACCTCCTACAGTTCTTCAGGGCCTGTAAACCAGAGTTCTTCCACCAGGCCTTTGATTAGGAGCCGCCACTGCCCATATACTGATAACATCTGAACAGTTATCATCTGAACGGTTAAGGCCCTCTTTGTTAACTGAATAATAAGTCAGTGTTATTTGACCCTATGGGATGCTACTGCCATCTGTATTTTATCTGTTTATATGTTTTATATATGCCATTTTTTAATACTACGTTATTGCATTGTCTCAGTGCATCTATATTTTGACGTATTTTAACCTACTGTAAGCCATCCTGAGCCTGCTATGCAAGGAGGGCAGGATAAAAATCGAATTAATAAAATAAAAATAAATTATTAGGCATCAGAAGGAGAGTGGGGCAAGGCTGTGGAAATCAGCATCCATCCCCAGTTGACCCAGAGGACTATGTTGAAGTAGATGCACTGCCAATGGCCTAGATCCCTCTCTCTTTGTTCAGGGCACCATTGGGCCCCCATCCAAGCATCAGGCCTGCACTGGTGCTTTGCAACATTTCCCCTGAACTTTGGTCACTTGTTTTGCTGGCAAGAAGTTCTTTCTCATATGAAAATGCTTTTTTCTCAACAACTCCAGAATACTGAATCTCTCTAAGGATAGATTTTGAAAAGAAAATGGCATTAAGGTCCTGCCCTTACTTAATGATTTCAATGAAAAACTGACTGTTTTGTATTCAGGGAGAAAAAAGGTAATTCAGCTACTGCCTTAGCTAGTTAAAATGTTTACGTGAAATTACCTCCTCTACATCCTTAATAGAGTTGGTTTCACCAGAGGCTAGCATTTACAACTTAGCAGGGTTGAAAACTGTTATTACCCAGTGTAAAAAGTCTAACTCCACAAGACTCACCTAAATGGATCGATACACTTGAATTTTAGCTGATCAATGAGATTGGTTTCATCACATTAAAACTAGTGAGAAATTGTCTCACTTAAAAGACTTCTAAGATCATCTTCAGTTATTCTCAAGTACCCTTGTTGCCTAAAAAAGTAGAATATCAAAATTGGGGAAAGCATTGGCAAGTGAAAGCAAAACATGCACAAGTTATATTTCCAGCACTGCAGTTCTGTGTCTGTTCCCATACCCAAACCAGAAATGCCCTATAATGCTGAGACAAGCCTAGCCTTGTTCCACTCACACAAATGGCCCTTCCACTCTTGCATGATTTCCACAAGTTACCCCAGGTTGCATCCTGATCCCATGTTGTTCCAAAGAAACCACTCCTCTCCAGCTGCTGTATTTCAAGAAGGAAAGCAAACCATAGTAATGAGGGAAAGTTGCAAAAGAATATAGGATTAACTTTGTGGTCCCAAGGATGATATTCAGCAGTTTAAACAGGGGCATCAGAATGTCACTTCTCTGTGTATTTTCATCATGAGGGTGAATTCACATGTATGTGCTTACTGGGACGTCTATTTTTTATCCTATGTAGTGAAACCTATGGAGAAGGTTTCCTCTGTTGTTGATAGTTCCTTGTGGAGACTTGATTAAAACTGAAGTATAATATCATGCTCCAGATATTTGGCCCACGTGTGTGATGCAAGGTGGGGAACATGAGGCAAAAGTTAAGTGATTGCCATGCCCAGGTTACCCATGAAAAAAATACATGGACATAGAGATGATACTTTGGACTAAGTTGTTACATGTCTGGTGATATTATAGCTTGTCAGAGCTGGGAAACTAAGAAGGATCAGCCATGGTTATGTACAGGAGGGAAATCACATCTGCTCATCTCTTCCCTTGAACGCCCTGTGGATGAGGTCATCATGAGTCAGTTGTCATTCAGTAGTACATCATTCATTCATATTTACCTTAGTTGCAAGGCCTGTTTTCTCTTGAGTTGAGCATCTCACATAACCACAATGATAATTTGTTCACAATTCAAAATGAAAAGTATTTTGAATGGGGTTTTGTGTCTGTACAGCTGGTGGCATTCAGCATGGAAGCTTGCCACATGCTCACAATATATTAACTTGTTTGGATTGCATGTGCCCCCCAGAACCATCATGACCAGGTCATGTGTCATTTTAAATTAGCTATATTTTGAATATATTTCTGCTGTTGTACCCATGCAACCAGTGGCATTGATTGCTTGACAGAATTCATCATGTTGTTGTATGCTCAAGACTTAAGCAGAATGAACTACAGTTTCTAAGCATCAGCAGCAGAAAATGAAAAAAAATTGAAATACTTGATGAACATGAACATAAGCATGCTGTGGTTGGAGAGTCAAGCAGGTGAAATGGATGGGTCTGGAACGCTAGAGACAAGCCATGCAACTTTTCCCACCACACCTCACCACCCCAGCAATATCAAGACAACCAAGTAAAGGACCTCCTTTGTAAGTTAAAGCTTTGGGTGGCAGGCTGTAGCTCAGTGATATAGCATTTGCTTTTCATGCAGAAGGTCACAGGTTCAATTCCCAGCATCTGCAGTAAAAAGAACAAGGTAGTAGGTGATGTGAAAGACCTCTGTCTGAGACCCTGGAGAGCCTTGTCAGTCTGAGTAAACAATATTGATCTTGATGGACAAAGGTTCTGATTCAGTATTAGGCAGCTTCATATTTTCTTCTGTTGCTAGTTAGGCAGATGAGGGAAGAAGACAGGAGCAGCCATGGAAAAGTAATAGAAAAATGTGCATGTGGGCAATATAATTGAGAACCATTTTAATGCTCAATGACATCAACAGACTTTTTTGAGTGTTCAGGGATGCTGTTCACAAGTTAGGACTATTCAAGCAGGAATACTTACAAATTATTGGTTGGGATGTTTTTGTTGTTTTTTAAAAGTATATATCACGGTACTTGTATTTATGAGTTATTTCATAGATCCCATTTTGTAAAAGAACATAAACAAATTAAGCATTGATTTGTTGGATCAGACCAAGGTTCTGCTAATGTGGCCCTGGGTTCTCACTATAGTTTCAGGAAACTCACAAACAGGGCTTGAAGGTAATGGCCATCTCTTGTTGTTTGTTCCATGTATCCTGAGCTCAGAGCCATAATGCCTTTGGACATAATTATGCCAGTCATTTGATAAGAAATGCCCAGTGGCAAAGAAGAGGCCCATTTAGCTATGTGGATTGGGAGAATAATGTCACACACTGCCCAGTTCCTACATGTAAAAGGGAAGAAGGATTCCTTTAAGTGGTGGAAAGCTAGTCTTAGTGAGGTTGATAAAAGGGAACACAGACTGTGGCAAATAAAATGCAAGTCTGTGATCAGGCAAGCAAAAAGGGAATATGAGGAGCATATTGCAAAAAACATAAAGGCCAACAATAAAGCTTTCTTCAAATACATTAGAAGTAGGAAGCCAGCCAGGGAGGCAGTGGGGCCCTTGGATGACCAAGGGGTAAAAGGAGTAGTGAAGGATGATAGGGAAATGGCTGAGAAGCTGAATGAATTTTTTGCCTCTGTCTTCACTGTGGAAGAGGAGAAGTGTTTGCTCACTCCAGAAACACCGATTTCGGGAGGGGGTTTGAAAAACCTGAATCAGATTGCGGTGACAAGAGAGGAAGTCCTCCGACTGATGGACAATTAAAAAAACTAATAAATCACGAGGCCCAGATGGCATTCATCCGAGAGTTTTGAAAGAACTCAAATGTGAACTTGTGGATCTCCTGACAAAAATATGTAATCTTTCTTTAAAATCTGCCTCCATTCCTGAGGACTGGAAGGTAGCTAATGTCACTCCCATCTTTAAAAAGGGCTCCAGGGGAGATCCGGGAAATTACAGGCCAGTCAGTCTGACATCGATACCGGAGAAGTTGGTGGAAACTGTTATTAAGGAAAGAATGAGTAGGCACATTGATGAACAAAAACTATTGAGGCAGACTCAGCATGGGTTCTGTAAGGGAAGATCTTGTCTCACTAACCTGTTAGTGTTTTTTGAGGGAGTGAACAAACATGTGGACAAGGGGGACCCAATAGATATCATTTACCTTGACTTCCGGAAAGCTTTTGATACAGTTCCTCATCAAAGGCTCCTAAGTAAGCTCAATAGTCATGGGATAAAAGGACAAGTCCTCTTGTGGATCAAAAACTGGCTTATAAATAGGAAACAGAGGGTGAGTATAAATGGGAAACTTTCTCAGTAGAGGGTGGTAAGCAGTGGGGTACCACAGGGATCAGTACTCGGTCTGATGCTTTTTAACTTGTTTATTAATGATTTGGAATTGGGAGTAAGCAGTGAAGTGGCTAAATTTGCAGATGACACAAAGTTGTTCAGGGTGGTGAAAACCAGGGAGGTGTGTGGGGCACTCCAAAGGGATCTGTTGAGGATGGGTGAGTGGCAAATGGGGTTCAATGTGGCCAAGTGCAAAGTGATGCACATTGGAGCCAAAAATCCTGAATATAAATACACGTTGATGGGGTCTGAACTGGCAGAGACGGACCAAGAGAGAGATCTTGGAGTCGTAGTGGATAACTCAATGAAAATGTCTCAACAGTGTGTAGCTGCAATAAAGAAGTCCAATGCTATGCTGGGGATTATCAGGAAGGGAATTGAAAACAAATCAGCCAGTATCATCATGCCCCTGTATAAATCATCGGTGTGACCTCATTTGGAATACTGTGTACAGTTCTGTTCGCCACATCTCAAAAAGGATATTATAGCATTGGAAAAAGTGCAGAGAAGGGCAACGAGAATGATAAAAGGGTTGGAACAACTTCCCTATGAAAAAAGGTTAAAATGCTTGGGGCTCTTTAGCTTGGAGAAACGACGGCTGAGGGGTGACATGATTGAGGTTTATAAGATTATGAATGGGATTGAGCAGGTTGAGAAAGAAGTACTTTTTCCCCTTTTTCACAATACAAGAACTCATGGGCACTCCCATGAAATTGCTGAGCAGTCGGGTTAGAACAGATAAAAGGAAATACTTCTTCACCCAAAGAGTCATTAACATATGGAATTCACTGCCACAGGAGGTGGTGGCAGCTGCAAGCATGGACAGTTTCAAGAGGGAATTAGATAAACATATGGAGCAGAAGTCCATCAGTGGCTATTAGCCACAGGGTATAGATGGGAACTCTCAGTCTGGGGCAGGTGATGCACTCTATTCTTGGTGCTGGAGGGGGCAGCAGTGGGAGGGCTTCTGGTGCCCTGGCCCCACTGCTGGACCTCCTGATGGCACCTGGTATATTTTGGCCGCTATGTGACAGAGTGTTGGACTAGATGGGCCATTGGCCTGATTCAACATTGGCTTCTCTTATGTTCTTATGTTCTTATCTCTGACAGTCATTGAAAGAGATTTTCTTGAAAAATATTGTGATGTCCCAAGTGATCTATTTTCTTTATTATTGTTATTTTCCACCTCATAATTTAGGTGCTGAACTGCAGTTTTAGAATATTTTACACTGAATTCCAGAATGACCTAGTACTTATTGATATTGTCCAAGTTTTCCTCTTGGTGTGTAATAATCAAGGAGCAACATTGCTAGAACAAATATTTGACAGAATTGTCACCATAATGCTAGAGGGACATTTACTGCTTATAGAGAAATGTATGTGAAAATAAAGATTCTACATGTTTGTTTCTCACAAGGGAGAAACAAAGTCAGATTTAAGATCTTCTTGTGCTATGTTTGCCAACCTCCAGGTGGAGCCTGGAGATCTGCCAGAATTTTAGCTGTTCTTCAGACTACAGAGATCCATTCCTCTGGAGGAAACGGCTGTTTTGAAGGGAGGATTGTATGTCATTATACCCTGCTGAGGTCCCTCCCCTTCCCAACCCATCCCTTGACCAAGTTTTACCCCCAAATCCCCAGGGATTTCCCAACCCAGAATTTCCAAACCAGTCTGCTATTGAGAGGAAGTTGGTGGGCATGCAGAAGGGACCCTTTTTAGCAGTGTCCCCCAGCCACTGAAAGTTCCAGACACTATTATCTGTCACCTTCCTCAGAGTAAGGTGAAGACAATTCCCTTCCAAAGGGCCTATAAGCAGGAGCAGAACCCAGTTTTGTTGACTGGGGGTTTTATTTATTTGCTTGTTTGTTCTCCCGCTTCTTCCTGATATTGCTTGGGGTTTTTTATTGTTTTATTGGTGATCTGAAGGTTTTATCTGCTTAGTTTTATTGCTATTTCTGTTGATTTGTATATGGGTTTATGGTTTGCATACTACCTAGGCTACTGCTAAATGTTTCATGATGTGTTGTTTGTTTTCAACTCTGTGTTTTAATTTTACAGAAAGAAAGAAAATTAGCTTTGTTATTTTGAGAGAGAGGAACAGCAAGCATACCAGTTTACAGGGAAGAAGTTAATTTGTTAAGGCTTGAAAAAGACATATGAGATTGTGGCCTTCCTGAAGTGATCAGGTAAAGCTCTGAACATTTCTTTCTCAAAACACCCTTTTCTAATCAACCATAGCACAACATAGTTGTTGGTTGTTGTGAACTGATTTTATGCAGAACTGTTAATTACAGATGATCCTATGCTCTGAATTTAATTACCGTATTTTTCGCTCCATAAGACGCACTTTCCCCCCAAAAAAAAGTGTGGGGGGGAAGTGTGTGCTGGCTTTCCTGAGCAAGCTGGCAACGGAGCGCGGGAGCTCAGGAGACAAGCCCCGCCCCCAGCCGGCGCCCCGGGGAGTCTTTCAGGCGGCCGCATGTCAATTTCAGCTCCATTATACCCTATGGGCCATTGAAGTCAATGGTGAAAACATAGGGTATATTCTGGGGCTGGAGGATGGGGTTTGAGGGAGAGCTCCAAACTCACCGGATAGCTGATAGAGCCTCTCCCCAAGATACCCACCAAGTTTCAAGAACATTGGACCAGGGGGTCCAATTCTATGGGCCCCCAAACAGGTTGCCCCCATTCCCTCCATTGTTCTCTATGGTGGGAAAAAAGTTATTTTTTTCCCAACATAGAGAACAATGGAGGGAACAGGGGCAACCTGTTTGGGGGCCCATAGAATTGGACCCCCTGGTCCAATGTTCTTGAAACTTGGTGGGTATCTTGGGGAGAGGCTCCATAAGCTACCCTGTGAGTTTGGCGCCTCTCCCTCAAACCCCATCCCCTCCAGCCCCCAGAATACACCCTATGTTTTCACCAATGGCCCATAGGGTATAATGGGGCCGAATTTGACTGCTGTTCACTTTACATGGTTCAAATGTTATACTGTTATAATTTATTAAATATTTTATTACACTATTTGGTTCAGAATATTTTTTTTCCTGTTTTCCTCCTCTAAAAACTAGGTGCGTCTTATGGTCAGGTGCGTCTTATGGAGCGAAAAATACGGTACATTCCATTGACTTCCTGTAAAAAGAAAAGGTTCAACAAGCTATAAGTCTGTAAGAGCTGTGACATTTGCAGACTTCAAGGATCTGTTACCTGTGCTGGCTGTGTTGCATTTCTCATTCTTGTACGCTCCACCTGCCTTTACATCATCTTAAAGACAAGAGGGCTTGGATCCAAAGACCAAGTGTGATATAAATCCATGCAGGGCATTCCTGCCTCTCCTTCCCAGTGGAGTCCCTTGAAACTGATATGTCATACCTGAAAGACAGGTAACCATCCATAGCAGCATGGTATGGGGACTGTCTGCAATTAACAAAGGAGAATAGACAGCAAAAAATGACACACTCATATATCTTTTACATCAACAAAAATTAGTCTTACTTGAGCATGGTGCTTTTTAGATATAAATATGAGCCTAGCTACAGGTAGGGTTGCTTACTTCTACCTTTGAAATTCATGGATATTTGGGGATGGTACCTGGGGAAGGTGAAGGTTTTGGAGGACAGGGAGCTCAGCAGGGATGTGATGCCATAGAATGTGCTCTCCACAGCTGCTGTTTCCTCCAGGGCAACCCATCTTTGTGTTATGTAGATCAGTTGTCATCCGGGGAAACGCCAGCCTCCACCTGGAGATTGGCAACCCTACTCTTTCCAAGTCTGGCCTGGGTTCTGTCTAATCAGATGTATTAAGGTAGTTCTGTATTCAGAGCTGCTGGCTGTTTCTGAAAGTTAATTCTCATCATTTAGAAGCATAATTCAGATCAGGGCTGTGGCGTACAAAGGGAGAAGGTTTTCACTTCCCTCTGCCATCCTCTTGCCTAGGGATGGATACAGACTGGAAAAATGCAGTATGTGACAGTTCATGGTTCATGGCACGCCTAGTTTGTAAACCACAAACTGACATGAACTTTTAAAAGCTAAATGAACCAGTTCAGTTCATAATGTGGTAGGATGCTCCCCTAGCATGCTAGAGACACCAAACTCACAGGGATCTCTGGTTGACTCTCCTCTACCTTCCGTCCAAGTTTGGTGAGGATTGGATTTATGGGGCCCAAGTTACAGCCCCTGCACCAAAGAAGGTGACCCCATTCTCCATTGTTTCCAGTGGAGGGGGAAACAACAAAAAAGCAAGGGCAATAGAAGCCAGCAGAACATAATCAAAGTCCCAGAGAATCTCTGCAGTAGAATCTGGGGGGGGTGTTTTTGCAAGCCTAGCAGAACCAGTTCAATATGCCCAGCAGAACCAGTGCCACTATGGCACTGCAAACCCCAACAAGACTAAGGTCAAGCCAGAGAATCTCTGCAGTAGAAACTGAAGGGGGGCATTATTGCAAGCCCATCAGATGCAGTGCAATGTACAGAGTGCCCAGCAGTACCAGTGCAATCAAAGAGTGTCCAGCAGTACCAGTGCAATCAAAGAGTGTCCAGCAGAATTCAGTGCCATTGTGGCAACTAAACAGTACTGATGTCTAGCACAGAATCACAGTCCAAGTTGGGGAGGGTGGGTTTGCAAGCAAGCAGAACCCAATGCCACTGTGACAATGCCAGCTCAATAGGACTGATGTGAAATAAAGAATAATGATCCAAGTAAAGGGGGGTTGCAATATATCCAGTTTAGTGTACAGAATGCCCACCAGAACCCAGTTCTACTGTAACAATGCAAGTAAAAGAAGCCTAATGTCAAACCAGAGAATCCGTGTAGTACAAACTGAAGGGGGGACTTTTTTTCAAGCCAGCATAACCAGTTCACTGTACAGAATGCCCAGCAGAACCAAGTGCTACTGTGGCACTACAAGTTTAAAAGGACTGATTTCAAAGCAGAGTCAAACAAAATCCAAGTGTGGGGGGGAGGATTTTGCAAGCCCAGTACAAACAGTTGCAATGTGCAGAATGCCTAGCAGAACCCAGTGCCTGGCACTGCAAGCGTAAAAGGACTGATCTCAAAGTAGGGGCACAAGAAATCTAAACAAGGGGAGCAGATTTTACAAGCCCAGCACAACCAGTTGCAAGGTACAGAATGCCCAGCAGAACCCACTTCAAGTTTAAAAGGACTGATCTCAAAGCACAGAGTCACAAATCCAAGCGAGGGGGGAGAGATTTTGCAAGCTCTGTGCAAGAAAGAAATATGCAAAAGGGGGGGAGCTCTTGAAACTGACATGACTAGTTTGAAACTGACAATAGTGTTTCCAAGGATGGATAATCCCCCCATTATTTTGGTAAACATTTTGTTCGAGCAGAAATAGTATGTCTGGAAGTGTATTGATTCATGAACCAACATCAACCTCCACTAATTGCTTGAACATTCATTAAAAGTTCATGCCAGTTGACCTGCCATGAACTTCAGTTTGCAAACCATGAACCAGCCAAAATTCATCATGTACTTTCATTCATGAGCCAGTTCATGCCCATCCCTACTCTTGTCCTTTACTGAAATAGCCCAGGAACCAACTTTCAGAACAATAAGTTAATTTAAAAAGCGGGGACAGAGGAAAAAGAAATACAAAATTATAGACCTATATCTTTACTCAACGCTGATTATAAAATATTTGCAAATATACTAGCGACAAGATTTAAAAGAGTATTAATACAAAATATTCATCAAGACCAGGCTGGATTTTTGCCCAAGAGACAGATGAAAAATAATATAAGAACAGTTATCAATGTTTTAGAATATTACGAAGAGCATCCGGAGAAACAAATGGCGCTACTCTTCTTGGACGCCGAAAAAGCATTCGATAATGTATCTTGGGAATTTTTAAGACAAAAATTAGAGGCATGGGATTGCGGATATAACTTCTTAACAATGATCTTGGCTATTTACCAAAAACAACAGGCAAGGATAATAGTAAATGGGGAGATGACAAGTAGCTTCAAGATCCAAAAAGGTATGAGACAGGGCTGCCCATTATCTCCATTACTTTTTATTTTTATATTGGAAACGTTGAATGACAATATAAGACAAAACCCGAAAATAAGAGGTTTAAAAACAAAAGGCGAAGAATTTAAGTTGCAGGCTTTTGCCGATGACTTAGTGTTTATCTTAGAAGATCCCTTAATAACAATTGAGCATTTGATGGAGGTACTGCAAGAATATGGAAGTCTGGCAGGACTTAAAATAAACTTTAAAAAAACAAAAATGTTAACAAAAAACTGTACTCCTGGCCAAACAGATAAGCTTCAAGATGTAACAAAAATAGAAGTTACTTCAAAAGTTAAATATCTAGGTATAGTGATGACTAATAGAAACAGTACGCTGTTAGAAAATAACTATAATAAATTGTTAGAAGAAATACGGAAAGATCTGAATAAATGGAAAGAATTGCAAATTTCTTTGATGGGCCGAATTGCAACAATAAAGATGAACGTATTACCACGGTTCTTATTTCTTGCACAAAATATTCCAATTTTAAAGAGGAACATATACTTTTCGGAACTAGATAAAATAGTTAGGGCTTTTATTTGGTTTCCCAAAAAAGCTCATATTAAAGGGAAAATGATGCAAGACAAGAAAGAAAGAGGAGGATTTGGACTACCAAATTGGGAATTATATTACCAGGCGGCGGCCATGGGATGGATCAAAGATTGGATCCTACTGGAAAACTGGAGAACTCTGCACTTGGAGGGTCACGATTTACATATGGGATGGCATGCGTACATCTGGTATGAAAAAGAAAAAGTGCATGCTAACTTCCAGCATCATATAATAAGAGGAGCATTGATAAAGATATGGAAAAAAATTCGAGAAAGGTATTATATCAAGATTCCTAAATGGGTGTCACCATTAGAAGCATTTGTAAAACCAACATTGATGACAGAGAGTAATATAGGAGCGTATGACACTCTGTTAGATGAAGCTAATAATTTAAGAACAAAGGAAAATCTAAAGTCAAACAATATAAATCTCTCTTGGTGGGAGACTACCCAGTTGCAATCAAGATTTACGAAAGATAAAAAAACTGGTTTCTACACAGAGAAAACAGACTTAGACAAATTATGGTTGTCAACTAGTGATAAGTTGATACAGAAATTATATAGTTATTTTTTAGATGATTATATGCAAGATGAGTTAGTAAAAACCACTATGATATCGTGGATGAGAGATATAGGTTATAATATCCAAATTGATGACTGGCTAAGAATCTGGAAAGTGATGAAGTATGTAAAGGCAGTTCCATATAAAGAAAATATTTACAAATTATTCTATAGATGGTATTGGACGCCTGACAAGATTGCTAAAAGTTATAAGGTTATATCTAGAAATTGTTGGAGGTGTAATACTAATGTTGGTACATTTTTCCATATGTGGTGGAAGTGTGGAAAAATACAAAAGTTTTGGCATACTATTAATAAGATGATAAGAGAAATTACGAATATTGACTTAGAATTGTTACCAGAAACATACCTGTTGAATATTATACCTGAAGGTTTTGAGCAAAAAGATGTATGTCTAATAACCCATATACTTACTGTGGCCAGAATATTAGTAGCTAAATATTGGAAGTCAGATGGATTACCAGTAAGAGATGAACTAATTAAGAAATTAATAGAGACTGCAGAAATGGACAAATTAAGTATGATATTGCAAGGGAGAGATGGAAAGTGGTTCCAGGAACGTTGGGATAGAGTTTATAAATGGTTAGAGTCAAAATGTGTATAGTTGACTCCGAAACTAGACTACGTATCATTGTGTAAACAGAAGATATTGTTATATTCTTAAAAATATAAATAAAATGGTAAAAAAAAAAAAGAACAATAAGTTGTTTCGGGGAAGTCTTAAGCTTCTTCTCTGCATGCACTCTGGTTTCAGTTTGAATTAGGTCCCCACATGTCTGAAAATTATGCTCTAAACATGAAACTTCCAGTATACATTAGGTCTGACAGGAATCAGGGTGGGCCTGCAAACATTGCAATGTGTGCTCAGGCTATGATGTTGTCAGTGGATGTTGCTGAATTTATATTTATTTTCTGCATTTAAAACATGCTTATGCCACCTTTCCACCAAGATTATGGTCCACAAGGTGGTGAGCAATTAAAAGGAATGATTGACTCAACTGCCCAAATTTCTTTGGGGAGTGGTAATTACCTAATGGGAGCTGAATGCAATATTTGTACATACAGTACAGGACTATATCTCCCTCATGGATCACTGCCTTGTCGTGGCGAGGGGGCTTGCGTGGTTCGATGAGGCTGTGGGCTATGCCATGGAGGGCCACCCAGGATGGACAGGCCACAGCAGAGAACTCAGACCAAGTGTGATCCCCTGGAGAAGGAAATGGCAACCCACTCCAGTATCATTGCCAAGAAAACCCCATGGACAGTAACAAAAGGCTAAAAGATATGATGCCAGAAGATGAGCCCCCCAGGTCAGAAGGTGTCCAATATGTTACTGGGGAAGAGCAGAGAGCAAGTACGAGTAACCCCAGAAAGAGTGAAGCGGCTGGGCCAAAGCCGAAAGGACGCTCAGTTGTGGATGTGTCTGACGGTGAAAGAAAAGTCCAATTCTGCAAAGAACAGTACTGCATAAAAACCTGGAATGTTAGATCTATGAATCAAGGTAAGCTTGACGTGGTCAAAAATGAGATGGCAAGAATGAACATCGACATCTTGGGAATCAGTGAACTAAAGTGGACAGGAATGGGCAAATTTAACTCAAAAGACCATTATATCTACTACTGTGGCCAGGAATCCCGTAGAAAAAATGGTGTGGCCTTTATAGTCAACAAGAGAGTGAGAAAGGCAGTATTGGGATACAATCTCAAAAATGACAGGATGATCTCGGTCCAAATCCAAGGCAAATCATTCAACATCACAGTAATCCAAGTCTATGCCCCAACCACTGCTGCAGAAGAGGCTGAAGTGGACCAGTTCTATGACGACCTACAACAGCTCATAGAACTAACACCAAAAAATGATGTCCTCATCATCATAGGGGACTGGAATGCTAAAGTAGGAAATCAAAAGGTAACTGGAATAGCAGACAAGTTTGGCCTTGGAGAACAAAATGAAGCAGGGCAAAGGCTAACAGAGTTTTGTCAAGAGAACATGCTGGTCATAGCAAACACCCTTTTCCAACAACCTAAGAGGCATCTCTACACATGGACATCACCAGATGGGCAACACTGAAATCAGATTGGTTATATAATTTGCAGTCAAAGATGGAGAAGCTCTATCCAGTCAGTAAAAACAAGACCTCATTGCAAAATTCAGAATTAAATTGAAGAAAGTTGGGAAGACCACTAGGCCATTCAGATTTGACCTAGATCACATCCCCAATGAATATACAGTAGAGGTGAAGAATAGGTTTAAGGGACTAGATTTGATAGACAGAGTGCCTGAAGAACTATGGACAGAGGTCCGTGACATTGTAAAGGAGGCAGCAATCACCGCCATCCCAAAGAAAAAGAAATGCATGAAAGCAAAGTGGCTGTCAGATGAGGCTTTACACATAGCAGAGGAAAGAAGGAAAGCTAAAGGCAACGGTGAAAAGGAAAGATTTGCCCAACTGAATGCAGATTTCCAGAGAACAGCAAGGAGAGATAAGGAGGCTTTCCTGAATGAACAATGCAAAGTAATAGAGGAAAACAATAGATTGGGAAGGACTAGAGATCTCTTCAAGAAAATTGGAGAAATCAAGGGAACATTCCATGCAAAGCTGGCCATGATAAAGGACAAAAATGGTAGGGACCTAACAGAAGCAGAAGAGATTAGGAAAAGATGGCAAGAATACACAGAAGAACTATACAAGAAGGACCTCAATGTCCTTGACAACCACGACGGTATAATCAGTGACCTCGAGCCAGACATCCTGGAAAGTGAAGTTAAATGGGCCTTAGAAAGCATTACTAACAACAAAGCTAGTGGAGGTGATGGTATCCCAGCTGAGTTATTCAAAGTCTTAAAAGAAGACGCTGTTAAAGTGCTGCACTCAAGTTGCCAACAAATTTGGAAAACACAACAGTGGCCACAGGATTGGAAAAGGTCAGTTTACATTCCAATCCCAAAGAAAGGCAATGTCAAGGAATGTTCAAACTATTGCACAATTGCACTCATTTCACACGCTAGCAAGGTCATGCTCAAGATCCTACAAGCTAGGCTCCAATAGTACGTGGATAGAGAACTGCCAGAAGTACAAGCTGGGTTTCGAAGAGGTAGAGGAACTAGAGATCAAATTGCCAACATTTGCTGGATTATGGAGAAAGCAAGAGAGTACCAGAAAAACATCTACTTCTGCTTCATTGACTATGCTAAAGCCTTTGACTGTGTGGATCACAATAAACTATGGCAGGTTCTTAAAGAGATGGGAGTACCGGACCACCTCACATGTATCCTGAGAAACCTGTATAAGGGTCAAGAAGCAACAGTTAGAACCGGATATGGAACAACTGATTGCTTTAGCATAGGAAAAGGAGTACGACAAGGATGTATATTGTCACCTTGCTTATTTAATTTATATGCAGAATACATCATGCAAAATGCTGGCCTGGATGAATCACAAGCTGGAGTTAAGATTGCTGGGGAAAAGATCAATAACCTCAGATATGCAGACGATACCACTCTGATGGCAGAAAGTGAAGAGGACCTAAAGAGTGAAAGAGGAGAGCGCAAAAGTGGGCTTGAAGCTCAACATCAAAAAAACTAAGATCATGGCATCTGGCCCCATCACTCCTTGGCAAATAGAAGGGGAAGTAGTAGAAGTAGTGACAGACTTCATGTTCCTGGGGTCCCAGATCACTGCAGATGGTGACTGCAGCCATGAAATTAAAAGACGCCTGCTCCTTGGGAGGAAAGCGATGGCAAACCTAAACAGCATGATAAAAAGCAGAGACATCACCCTGCCAACAAAAGTCTGCATGGTCAAAGCACTGGTATTCCCCGTAGTAATGCATGGCTGCGAGAGTTGGACTATAAGGAAGGCCGAGCGCCGAAGAATAGATTCTTTTGAACTATGGTGCTGGAGAAGACTCTTGAGAGTCCCTTGGACTGCAAGGAGATCAAATCAGTCAATCCTAAAAGAAATCAACCTTTACTGTTCCCTGGAAGGCCAGATCCTGAAGTTGAAGCTCAAATACTTTGGCCACCAAATGAGAAGGGAGCATTCACTGGAGAAGACCCTGATGCTGGGAAAGATTGAAGGTCAAAGAAGAAGGGGATGGCAAAGGATAAGATGGTTAGACAGTGTCATCGATGCAACAAACATGAAATTGAGCAAACTTCAGCGGACAGCGGAAGACAGGAGGGCCTGGCCTAATCTGGTCCATGGGTTCGTGAAGAGTCGGACTCGACTGTGCGACTGAACAACAAAACAGGACTATATAAGGTTATTAGTACATTACAGCTATCTATCACATTTTTATCCTGTTCTTTCTCTAAGAAGTTCTGAGAAGCATACAAGATTCTTCCTTCTTTCATTTTATCTTCAGAACAATGTGTGAAGTAGGTTAGGAAGGAAGGAAGGAAGGAAGGAAGGAAGGAAGGAAGGAAGGAAGGAAGGAAGGAAGGAAGGAAGGAAGGAAGGAAGGAAGGAAGGTTCTTGAAAACATATATACCTAAAACCTTGTTGATCTCTAAGGTCAGAAATACTTAACGAGAAGGAAGTTCAAAAGGGGTAGGTGTTTCTTAAAAGTGAAATATTGAAGGCACAATCACAAATTATTCCTATGAGAAAAAAAAATGGGAGGAGCCTAAAGAAGCCAAGGTGACTCCATAAATAGCTTTCTAAAGATTTGAGAAATAAAAGACTCATTTAGGAAATGGAAGAGCCTTATAACTAAGGTTGAATATAAACAAATAACCAGTGCTTGCAGAGAGAGAGTTAGGAAAGCTAAAGTTCATAGAATCATAGAATGTTAGAGTTGGAAGGGACCTTGCAGGTTATCTAGTCCAACCTCCTGCATTCTGCAGGAGCATAGCCAAAAGATAGCCCTACATACGTACAACATACCCAAAAGACGGTCGTCCAGCCTTCACTTGAAAATGTCCAGGGAAGGAGCATCCACCACCTCCTGAGGCAGACTGTTCCCACTGCTCAACCACTCTTACAGTTAGGAGGTTTGTCCCGATATCTAGCCGGTAATGACTCCCTCATAATTTCCATCCGTTAGATCGAGTCTTGCAATCCATAGCAAGAGAGAATAGATCTGCTCCATCTTTTACATGACAGCCCTTCAAATACTTGAAGACTGCAATCATTTCCCCTCTAAATCTTCTCTTTCCCAGGCTAAACATACCCAACGCTTTCAGCCTTTCCTCATAAGACTTGGATTCCAACCCTCTCACCATCCTGGTTGCCCTCTTCTGAACGTGCTCGAGCTTGTCAACATCCTTCCTAAAGTGTGGTGCCCAAAACTGGACACAGTACTCCAGGTGAGGCCTGACCATAGCAGAATAGAGCAGAACTACCACCTTCCGTGATCTATACACAATGCTTCTGTTAATGCATCCTAAGATTGCATTAGCTTTCTTCACAGCCACATTACACTGCAGGTTCATGTTGAGCTTGTGATCAACCAGAACACCTAGATCCCTTTCACATGTCCTGCTGTCAAGCCAAGTCCCTCCCATTCTGTATCTGTGCATTTGATTTTTTGTGCCCAGGTGTAGGACTTTGCACTTATCTCTATTGAATTTCATTTTATTTGCCTCAGCCCACTGTTCCAGCCTATCTAGATCATTTTGAATCCTGACTCTGTCTTCTTCAGAATTAGCAATCCCACCCAGTTTTGTGTCATCTACAAATCTGATAAGCATCCCCTCTATGTCTTCCTCCAGGTCATTTATAAAAATATTGAACAAAACCGGACCCAGGACCGAGCCCTGTGGCACTCCACTCAAGACCTCCCTCCACGTAGGTGCAGAGCCATTTACGAGCACTTGTTGGGTACAATTTTTCAACCAACAATGAATCCATCCAACGTTTGTTCCATCCAGCCCACATTTAACCAGCTTATCCTCAAGGATATCATGAGAAACTTTGTCAAATGCTTTACTGAAATCTAGATACACTATATCCATAGCATTGCCAGAGTCAACCATTTTAGGAACTCTGTCAAAAAAGGAGATAAGGTTGGTCTGGCATGACTTATTCTTGATAAACCCATGCTGGCTACTACCAATTAACTCATTCTGCTGAAGGTGCTTGCAGACAGAGCATTTGATAATCTGCTTCAGAATTTTTCCAGGTATTGATGTCAAGCTGACAGGCCTGTAATTTCCCAGGTCCATCTTTTTCCCCTTCTTGAAGATTGGGACAACATTCACTCTTCTCCAGTCTTCCGGCACAATACCAGTACTCCAGGACATCTCAAAGATTAGAGCCAGAGGCTCTGAAATAACATCTGCAATTTCTTTTAGCACCCTGGGATGCAAGCCATCCGGCCCTGGAAATTTGAAAGTATTTAAGGCAGCCAGATGCTCCCTAACCATTTCTTTACTTATTCTGGACTGGCAGTTCCCCCCTTCCTTCATATGCCCTGCATTCTTCAGTTTGTATACAGCTCATCTTACAGTTAAAGACTGACACGAAGTGAGAGTTGAGTAATTCCGCTTTGTCTTCATCCCTTGTTAAGGCTTGACCATCTTCCCCTAGCAATGAGCTTACCCCATCCCTGTTCTTCTTTTTGCTCCAAACATAGGCATAGAAATATTTCTTGTTATTTTAAGCATCCCTCACAAGCATCAGCTCCATTTGTGCTTTAGCCTTTCTGATACCATCCCTACAGATTCGAGCCTGTTTCTTGTACTCATCCTCAGTAATTTGGCTCTCCTTCCATTTCCTGTACATTTCCCTTTTTAGTCTCAGCTCTTCAGAGAGTTCCTTGTTGAACCACCTTGGCTTCATTACCCATCTCCCAGCTTTCTTTCTTACTGGAACAGTTTGCGATTGTGCCTTAAGCACTTCATTTTTCAGCATCTCCCATCCTTCCTGTGCAGATTTCCCCCTCAGCATTTCCAGCCACAGGATCCTACCTAATATTTCTCTGAGTTTTTTTTTAAATCAGCCTTCCTAAAGTCCAAGCCCTACTATGTCCTGGTTTCACATCCCTCACAATGTCAAATTCCAAGCTGATATTATGGTCACTATTCCCCAAGGATCCTACAACATTCACCTCATCAACCAGTTCTTCCCTGTTAGGATTAAATCTAGGATAGCAGATCCTCTGGTTCCCATCTCCACCTTTTGAGAGATGAAGTTGTTCACAAGACTATTCAAGAATCTGCAGGATGCCGCATATCTAGCAGAGTTATATTTCCAGCAAATATCTGGATAGTTGAAATCTCCCATAACTACTACATCCTGTTTCTGTGAAAGTTTAGCAAGCTGTTGTGCAAATGCATCATCCAGTTCCTCTGGTTGGTTCAGAGGTTTGTAGTATACCCACACAACAATATCCCCTTCTTTCCCTCCCTCCTCTATCCTTACCCATACACTTTCAACAGGCCAACTCTCAAAATCCTGAATTTCAGTGCAAGCATATTCATTCTTGACATATAGTGCCACCCCGCCGTCTTTTTTGTTTATTCTGTTCCATTTAAACAAGGTATATCCTACAATCGCTATGATCCATATATGAGACTCATCCCACCAAGTCTCAGTGATACCTATCAGATCATAATTACTTTCCAGTATTTGAAGTTCAAGTTCCTCCTGTTTATTTCCCATACTCTGTGCATTAGTATAAAGACATTTCAGATTACAGACATCCTTTCCTACAGTAGGTTCCTTCAATTTTACCTGAAAATTACTGAACTCACCTCTCTCTTGTTCATTTATTCTCTGGTCACTCCCCTTCTTAGTGTTGGGGATGCTGTACAACATCAGGCTTTTTCTTCCCACTCTCGATGTCTTCAGTTTAAAGCCCTCCTGATCAGGTTCACAAGTCTTGCAGCAAAGACATTTCTCCCATTCTTCGTAAGGTGCACCCCATCCATAACCAACAGTCCTTCATCTTAGAGGTACATACCATGGTTCAGGAAGCCAAATCCCTCTTGACTGCACCATCTACGTAACCAGCCATTCACCTCCACTATCCTGTTCTCCCTTCCAGCTCCATGGCCCTCAACAGGTAAAATGGGGGAGAACACCACCTGTGCCCCCAGATCTTTCACCTTCTTGCCCAGAGCCTTGTAGTCTTTGGAGATCCATTCAAGGTTTCTTTGAGCCGTATCATTCATTCCCACATGGATCAGCAAGAGCAGGTAGTGATCAGAGGTCTTGACCAGTCTTGGAATTCTCTCAGTCACATCTCGGATATACGCTCAAGGAAGACAACAAACCTCTCGAGATTCCTTGTCCGGTCTGCATACACCTTCTTCTGTCTCTCTCAGTATGAGCTTAGGATAGTGAGAAATGCTAAAAACAACAAAAAAGGCTTCTCTTCTTGTGTTCAAAGTAAGAAAAAGAGCAAGGACATGGTAGGCCCATTACGGGGACAGGAAAGTGAAATTTTAACAGGTAATGAAGACAGGGCAGAAGTGCTCAATCCCCACTTTTCTTCAGTCTTCTCTTGTGAGGAAAATGGTGCTCAGCGTGGGAAAAACAGAACACATGATGAGGGAAGGGGGTTACAGCTTAGGATCGGCATAGGGATAGTATATAAACAGTTTCTTTAAATAAAATGAAGTCTTTGGGGTCAGATGAACTGCATCCAAGGGTACTAAAAGAACTCACCGTTGTAATTTCTGAGTCTTTGGCCATTACTTTTGGAAATTCTTGGAGAATAGGTGAGATGTCAGAAGATTGGAGATGGACAAATGTTGTCCTCATCTTCAAGAAGGGAGGAAAGGACTTCTGGTTTTGGCGGCTTGTGACTGGGTATGCTCCATCACAGCTCTGATGTGAGTGACCCGCGAATCATGCTGATGGGAAAGGGTCTGAGTTGATCTTGGACCCTCTCGACTCCTTGTAGAGGAGTCATAGCCTGGGACACGTGGGAGTCCTCTCCTAAGGTGGCAGTCAAGGGATTGAGGCTCCTTTTTGCTCCGATAGGTTACCGCAGCATGGAGCCAGCAATGGCACCCAGAGGCACACACCAGACAGAGCGTGCAAGTGATCCAAAGAAAAATGATCTTCCCTACTTTTTGAAGAAGCATGAGTAAAAACATGAGTCAACTCAAGTACTAGCAAACAACAGCTCAAAGGATAGCAGTGAAGCCGCACCAAAGCTCCAAACAAACAGAAGGGGAAGGGGAATACCTGATCCCAAAAAGACTGAGTTTAAAGTGGGGTCTGAGAAGGCAGCTTGAAGTGACCGAATATTTGATTGACTGTGGCGTATTCAGCAAGGAAGCGATAAATCTGCAGGCTTTCAGAGACTTTTAAAAACTTTTCTCAAAATATAAACAATGATGCAGTGAGCAGAAAAAATGGTGGCTAAAGGGAAACTTGCAGCAGGAACTCCCAGCACATCATCTCTGGCTACTAAACCGGAAATAACCACAGACTTTCCTAAAATGATTGCTGCTGCTTTGCACCCTCTGCTGGACCAGATGACTAACCTCAATGATAAGTTTGACATGTTGCAAAAAGAACTTAAAGAAAATTCAACAAAAATGGAGAAAATAGTAAAGAAGCTGAAAATAGTTGACGTTAAGTCCAAAGAATTTGGACAAAGAATGGAGGTGGTGAAAAAAGAAAAAATCTCTGGATAACAGCAACTGCTTCTCCTCCAAATGGAAAAATCCTAAGACTTCAAGGCATCCCAGAGCAGAAATTTTTGTTGACAAACTGGTAAAATGTGGTTTGGATCCTATTACTGTTAGCTGGATCTGTAACTTGTTGACAGATTGCACCCAGAGAGTGCTTGTGAATGGTTCCTCATCCTCGTGGAGAGGAGTGAAAAGTGGAGTGCCTCAAGGATCTGTCCTTGAGGGAATGCTTAAATTTGCAGATTATACTAAATTGGGAGGGGTAACAAATATAGTAGAATATGGAGTCAGGATAAAGGATAATCTTGATAGGCTGAACAACTGGGCTAAAACAAATAAAATGAATTTCAATGGGGATAAATGTAAAGTTCTGCATCTAGGTAGGAAAAATCAAATGCATAATTATAGGATGGGGGAGACTTGTCTTGGCAGTAGTATGTGTGAAAATGACCTAGGGATTTTAGTAGACCATACATTGAACATGAGTCAGCAGTGTGATGCAGTAGCTGGAAAGGCAAATGCGATTTTGGCCTGTATCAACAGAAGTATAGTGTCCAAATCACGTGAAGTGGTGGTTTCACTTTTACTCTTTTACTCTGCTCTGATTAGACCTCACCTAGACTATTGTGTCCAGTTCTGGATCCCACAATTTAACAAGGATATAAACAAGCTGGAACGTGTCCAGAGGAGGGTAACAAAGATGGTGAGTGGTCTGGAGACCAAGTCCTATGCTGAAAGGTTGAAGGAGCTCAGTATGTTTAGCCTGGAGAGGAGATGACTGAGAGGTGATGATAACTATCTTCAAGTACTTGAAAGGCTATCATAGAGAGGATGGTATGGAGCTGTTTTCTGTTGCCCCAGAAGGTTGGACCAGGACCAATGGGTAGAAATTAAATCAAAAGAGTTTTCAGCTAAACATTAGGAAGAACTTCCTGACAGAACAGTTCCTCAGTGGAAGAGGCTTCTTCGGGAGGTGGTGGGTTTTCCTTCTTTGGAGGTTTTTAAACAGAGACTAGATGGCCATCTGACAGCAATGCTGATTCTGTGAACTTAGGCAGATCATGAGAGAGAGGGCAGGAAGGGTGGCATCAGTGCTCAGTTCTTGTGGCCCTTTCTTACACACCCAGGGAAATGCTGTTTGCCACTTTGGGGTTAGGCAGCAATTTTTCTCTAGGCCAGTTTGGCCAGGGATCTGTGAAGGGTTTTTTGCCATCTTCTGGGCATGGAGCAGGGATCACTGGAGGTGTGTGTATGGGGGGAGGTATTTGTGAATTTCCTACAATGTGCACAGGGTTGGACTAGATGACCCTGGAGGTACCTTCCAACTCTATGATTCTATGAGTCTGTGATTCTCAGCTGCTATTAGATTTGAATTTAGCTGTTGTACTGCCGACCAAGATGACTACCCTCTGAAACAACCTTAAAAGGTTAGAACAGTGAGATTAAATTTCATATCTCACATGGTGGAGGTGGGGGAATGTGAGCTGCTGAGCCAGGCAAGCAGCAGTGGTGCTTTAGCTAGGCAACCTGCATCGCTACCAAGTGGTGTTGTGAACCTGATTGCTCTTATTTATTAATAAAATTATGGGGAATATTAGCTCTTATTAATAAGCAATTGGTTGCGGGATGCAACACCAATTTATACAGAGGTCCTGCCCCTCTAGAACTTATCAGAAACTGAAACGGAGACTTTATAAGGTTGAAATTAAAGTCTTTTACTAGATTCTTCTTCACACACAAACAATACACAAACACACACACAATTACTCAAGTCTAGGAAATAAAGAGAGAGATATAAGCACATTTGCATTAGCAGGTATTCGTTGATGGGATATATTTACCTGTCCTGATGTGTGAGCTGTTCCAACGGAAGAATGGAGGGGTAGAATGGAAAAAGGGGACACGTGGCCTGAACCAGCAGGTAACACATGGAACTCAGGCTGCAGACCAGAGTTTAAAGATGGAGGCAGGGGTTGGGGATAGCAAGCTGGACATACGAGGGTCAAAGCTTCGATAGGGGTCGTAGAAGAGAGAGGGAGCATGTGGCCAGGTTGCTCTTTTTATGCATGAGGGTGGGGGCTGGCCATAACCCCTGGTCATACCTCTTGGCAAGTCTGTCCCAGAAAACCTATGATTGGTTGAAGGGAGCAAGGGAGGGGGGAACTGAGGAGTGGTCAATATTTGAGATCTAGAAACTTAGCTTGTGCCTGGCACCTGGGGGCAGGTGAGATGAGTCAGTGGCCTCTTCCACTGTGATTCTGATTGAATCAGCCACAGTCATTGTTATCCTGATTGCATCGGCCACAGTCATTGTTATCCTGATTTTATTAGCCAGCCCCTGGCTAAGTGGATTAGTGGCTAGGTAGCCATGAATGGTCTCTGGATCTGCATACGCTGGAGAGGGGGAAAGGGGGTTGCCTACATGTGTTGGAGAGTTTTCTTAATGGCGGTTTGGAGCTCTCTTTTCCCTCATGCTCAGGCATTGCATGGCATTTGTGCTTTAGGCATACTGTGGAACTGGTCCTTCTTCCATCTGGTAAGAGGCTGGTAGCCTTGTAGAGCCTACTGGAACAGCAAATGAAGAAAGGAAGGTGTCCTCTCTCAGGGTGCAGTTTCCTCTGGCTTCATTGAGGCTACTTTATTGTACAGCTCCTATAAGCATGCTTGGTGCACAGTTCATATTTTATTTCAGTTCATGAAAGGCATAAAAAGCCTTGCAGGGCAACAGTGTATCCTGTTGTCAAATGAGGGGGAGGAATGATGGGCATGGGAGGGTAGATTGGTGACTCTGATGGTGAGCAGACTGCCCAAATGCCAGGCAAATCAAATTTGGCCTTGGGGGGGACAAGGGGAAATGGGATACATCCATGAGTTTTGCAGGTCAATGTATCTAACTCTCAATATGGCCAAATCTGTGGATTCTTAAATCCAGAGACTGACATTGTGAACAGACTAGACAGATCTTTTTTAATGAACCTGAAAAAAGCCCTAGGCTTGTAGAAAAATCAGAAATCTAACAAAAAATGCATTTTTAAAAAAAATAATAGAAACAGTGCCTGTAGCTTTAAGAAACACATGATCTCTCAGTGGCCATTGTGGGGGGTTACTAGGCAACCTCAACAGTATTGCCAGCCTTTAAACCTTGGTTCCTGTCAGTAAATGTCAGGGCCCTTTCCAGTATTGTTTTGTTCTTTTGAGGGAGTATGTAATGGTGCCAGATCTGATAGCACCCATCAAGCAACCTTGTATTTTTCACCCAGGAATGACTGCTTGCTACTGTTCAACAGCAGCCACTCCACAAAAGCCAGGATTAAGGACACCAAGGTGTGAATCACAATTCTGCTGTAGAAGCTCACTGGGTGACCTAGGGCTAGTTCAATATTCTCAGCCAACCCACAGAGGAGTTATGATGATAAAATCAAGCAGAGTGAATGATACGTGCTGCTTTTGGTCCCCATTGTGAAGAAAGAAAGGGAAGAAAGGAAGTAAAAAAAAAAGCTGAAGATGTGAGGGGAAATAAAAGGTAGCTGGCTGGGTGGGAAGGAGTAAAGGAAGCAGGGAAAGTTGCGATATGGGGGCTGCCAGGATAAGAAAAAAGGAAACAGTATGAAGAGAAAGTGAGGTACCCCCACAGGTCCTGGCAGGTTCCTCATCAAGCAACCAGGCCATAGTTTTCCCAGGTAGAGGGTGCCTGGGGGATAGAGGGAGGGAAAACTGAAGACAAGGGAGCAGATAAATGTAGCTTGGTTGGTGAATGAGAATGAGAAAAGAAAGCAGGAATCTGGGAGAGGTTATGGGAGCTTTCAAGGAAAGGAAAGGGGAAATAGCAGGGGAGGGGAAATGAGATGTTCCCACAAGTCCTTGCAGGTCCCTCTCTTTTTCATTTCTAATCCTCAGTCTGTGTTCATTGCCCAAGAAATATGACATCATGCTTTGTATTACAATAAATATAATAAAAGAGGCAGGGGAGAGAGGTGTTTCCTTTAAAACATTGTTTTCTCTTTGAAAATCACAGTATGACTGGTTTTAATTAGCAAAACTAAGCATGAGTTGAAGGGTTAAATCTCCCACATCCTCCTTGTACAGCCCCAATTTGAAGTCTGAAAGTTCTGAATTAAGCTGGGGCTTAATCTACTTGTATTAGTATGAGATGGTAGAGTCCTGTGGTGGTAACATGGATTGTAACACTTGAGGCTGCTGTTGAATGTTCCTGATCTTTTTTTTAAAAAAAGCCATCAAGTAGTGCACCAGTTTGGTGTAGTGGTTAAGTGTGCGGGCTCTAATCTGGGAGAATCGGGTTTGATTCCCCACTCCTCCACTTGCAGCTGCTGAATGACCTTGGGGCAAGCAATAGTTCTGACAAGAGCTGTCCTTGAAAGGGCAGTTCTTGAAAGAGCTCTCTCAGCCCCACCTACCTCACAGGGTGTCTGTTGTGGGGAGGGGAAGGAGAAGGAATTTGTAAACTGCTCTGAGACTCTGAGTGAAGGGTGAGGTATAAATCTAATCTCCTCCTCCTCCTTCTAGAAAACTAGAACAGTGAGGACAGACCCAAAATATTTTTTCTTCTTTGTTTGCTAGTTTTCTACTTTCAGGGATCTGCTATGTGGGAATACATTAAAAATGTACCCTCCACCTGCACCCTGAAGTGGTACAGTCCAGTCTGTAGGGGCTATTCTTGGGACTTTACCACTTCTTTCTGCCTCATCTATAGATCTAGCTTTGGGCATATAACAATGCTGGGCTCAGGAGACAACAGACTGAATAATATCTGTGCTTCTCCAATCACTTTAAGAGTCTTCCTGATTTATTTTGTTTTGCCAACAACTGTAGCACTACGGGCTAGATGAAGTGACTAAAAGTACTCACATCACTAATTTATCTTGCTTGTTTTTTCTAAGCTTTCCCTTTCATCTTCCTCCTACTGCCTGAAAAAAAATGTACTAGAAGACAAGTTTTCATACTCTCACCAACAAATGCTGGTGTTGTATACACAGTCAGGCGAAGAGCCCTAACTTCACTCCAAGAGACAGTAGCCCGAACGGATCCTAGCCTACACCTATCAGAGGGCTAGGATCTGAGTTAGGACCTATGGAACTCTTGCCCCTGTAAATAGCCCTATCATGGGTGTGGTGTGTGTGTTTGGGTGTGGTTTTGTTTAGGGATATAAGCCAGCCTGCAAACCGGTATTCTCTCTCTTGTTCTTCACTTCCTAATAAAGTATGAGCTGCTTTCACTCCGCAACGCATCAGTCTCAGTATTTTACACTGGCAACGAGGATGGGATTCAAATGAACAAGATGCAGCACCAATGTTAGGAGATGTACTTTTAAAAATGCTTTTATTTGTTGTTTGCTGACTTACACACACACCTGAATGTTTGATGGGACTCTTTGCATTGGAAAGTTGCTATACTGTCTGCACTTTCGTGCTAATGAAGTGACACACACCTACGCACACACACCTACCCATCATGCACTTGGAAGAAGAAAAGCATCTCCATTATGGTCTGCTAGAAGGATGATAAAACAACAACAAGCCCACCATCAAGGAATTCGGAGTCAACACGTAACCCACAGGATGCCTGGTTTTGCATGTGTTAAGACTGTTTCCTGTTTATGACTTGGACCAGGCTAGAGTCATTTGCAGTTCTAAGGTTTCCATGACAGCTCATCTTCACACCTTGGACCAGATGCCCCCTTGAGTAAAAGGTGTAGATTTCAAATATTGCCCCTTCCTCCTAGGTAGATACGTCACCATCCCAATAGCCAATGGTATAGGAATGGGACGGACTAACAGGTGGGAGGATGACACTACTGCCGGCCCCTAAATATGGCTAATAAAAGGTGTTGTTGCTGGCTAGCTAGTCATATATACCCTACCCTGGTAACGTAGAATCTACTATAGGTAATTCTTGCATGCTTGCTTGGACCGCGGCCAAGGAGCCCACACGTGTTGGCTGGTTCCAACTATGTGTAGTGAGAGTTTCCCTTAGCCAGAATTTCTACTCCTACATTCTTTGCTGTGAAGGTCGAGTTCCAGGAATCAGATAAGTACCCCGTTTGTTTCCAATTCCTCAATACCTCTAGTTTAAAACCCCAGATTGTCTTCCATTTCTATTGCATCTAAAGGAACTTGTTTGTATGTGTGAGTGAACCTGTTTTTGTGTGACTGTGAATCAAAAGATATTATTCAGTAAAGAGAATAACTGATTTTCCTAAAGAAACCTTGTCACATCGTCTCTTTGGGAGCGGATTCTCTGGGCGAAACTGCTTTCTCTGTATACATAGACCAGAACCCAATATAGATTTAATCCAATAAATGCATAAATAAGCATTTCGGATAACACCAAGCACCGCATTGTGCCCTGACGCAACAAGCACCACATCCCGCAACGCTGACCCCAGTTCCAGCACTGCATCCCGCACTGCTTCTCCAGTCCCCGTGCCTCACACCACTCTGCCACCAAGCACTGTACCTCGCACCACTGACCCCGGTCCCAGCACCGCATCGCGCTCTGCTTCTGGCCTCTGTTCGACACGTGGAGTCTGCAAAATGGCCACCACTCAAGGAATTATCCCAGAATTCAATGCCACCAGTCCCGAGCAATGGGAGACCTGGCTCAAACGACTGGAGAACCACCTCGATTTCCACAACATCACGGAGGTGGGCAAGAAAAAATCCCTGCTGTTGAGCACCTGTGGGATCAACATGCTATGTCTGCTCAAAGACCTGATTGCCCAGAAGAAGACAAAGGCAGAAATCTTAGAGGTCTTGGTGAAGGCGCTAAACAATCACTTTGCTCCAAAACCTACAAAAATCGCAGAGCGCATCGATTTTTTTTCATGTGCCCAGGACCCAGATCAAACCGCCACCAATTTCCTGGTGGGGCTTCACCATGCGACCACCCATTGTGAATTTCCCAGCCTCAGTGATACCCTGATGAACCAGTTTGTCATGGGCCTCAGGAAAACCAAACTGCTCCACAAACTAGCCAGCCATGACAACCTCACCCTGGACAAGGCTTTGAAAGAAGCAGCAGTGTATGAGAAAGCACACCAAGAGACCTGCGGCCGAGCGATCCACCTCACTCACGTGGCCCGGAGTTCCAATGTCTCAGATGAGGAGGAGGTCTTGCTGGTGCGCCAACTGTCTCAATGGGCCCCACAACCCCAAGCATTGGCTGCTGCCCCATCAGAGAAGTCCTCCACATCCTGTGCCAGCTGCGGAGGGGTGCATGAATGCCAGACCCGCCGTTTTCAAGACGTTGTCTGCAGGACCTGTGGCAAACAAGGACACATCATCCAGGTCTGCTGGTCTCGTGGGATGTGCAGAAGGGTGTCCACTTACCAGGAGTCAATGGATCTGCACACCTTTGTGGTCCACCATCAGTAGCACCAGGTAATGAACTTGCCCCCTGATGGCCCAAATAAGATGCATGCCATGGTGCTAATAGAGGGGTCCCCATGTAAAATGGAGCCGGATATGGGGTCATCTTTCTCAATAATTTCCAAGGACACCCTTCACATGCTCTGCCCTTGGGGGGGACCCCTCCTACAAAAGCCATGTGGTTTGTCATTGCGGGACTTTCAAAAAAACTGCCAGTCAATGTCGCCACCACCGAGGTGCAGACTATAGTTACCCACAAGGGGGCATTCAATGTAAAGAGGCTGCATTTTGGGGTGAGTGTGGCGCCAGGAATTTTTCTTTTTTTTAAAAAAAAAAAAATTATTATAGGATATCTTTCACATAGTTAAAATTCCATCTTATAGATATCACATACCTTTTTTCTTTTCTCCCCACTCCCCCCAGTACAAGGCTTCCCACAATGCTCTTAACCCCTTATAAACTCTATTATCTAATTACCAGTCACAAAATATGTAATTTCCATTATCAAATTAGGTAACATTTTAGCAATCTCATCGTTCTTTTTCTTATTTTCTCCTTAATAACTGTCAAAGCAAATCAATCTATTTTTAACATCCCAATTTTTCTCAAGATATTCTTTAAAATCTTTCCATTCTTCAAAAAATGCTTCATCTTCTTCGTTATTAAGCTTTCTTGTCATTTTGTCCATTTCAGCCATAAAAAGCATCTTCTTAATCCATTCCCATGTTTCAGGAGTCTTTTCTTGTTTGCAGAATTGTGCATAAGTCATCCTAGCTGTTGTGACCAAGTACCATAACAATGTTCTCTTGGTTACATTTAGTTCTTCCAGTTTAAGACCTAACAACAAGATTTGTGGATCTTTCTTAAAAGTATATTTCAGAATCTTCTGTATTTCATTATGAATCTCTGACCAATAACTCATGGCTTTATCACAAGTCCACCACATATGGTAAAATGAGCCCTCTTTCTTTCTACATTTCCAACATTTGCTATCCATACTCTCATTTATATTGGCAATTTTCTTTGGAGTCATATACCATCTATACATCATTTTATAACAATTCTCTTTAACATTAACACAAGTTGAGATTTTCATTGACTTTTTCCACAAACATTCCCATGATGCCATAGTTATTTCATTATTCACATTTACCGCCCATTTTATCATTTGTTCTTTTACAATTTCATCTTCTGTATACCACTTCAGTAAAACCTTATATATTTTTGAGATCATTTTTTTTTCCCTTTTCCACCCATATAGTCTCAATTTCATTATTCTTTGCCCTAAAGCCATATTTTCTCTTATCAGTTTTAAACAAATCATAGATCTGTCTATAATTCAACCAATCATAATCAAATTCCACATCATCTCTGTCTCTCATAACAAAACTTTTCCCATCAGGTTTTAAAAGATTTCTATACGGTAACCAATCTAATCCTTCATGTCTCGAATATGGTTTGATCACTTCTGCCGGCACTATCCAAAGGGGTCGTTCTTCATAAAAGAATTTTTTGTATCTCATCCAAGTCTCGAACAGTGATCGCCTAATAAATTGGTGTTTAAAAAATTTGTCGATTTTTGATTTTTCGTACCATAAATACGCATGCCATCCAAACTTGTTATCATGACCTTCTAACGCCAACAACTTCATATTTTCAAGATTAATCCATTGTTCTATCCACGTTAAGCAGATAGCATCATAATAAAGTCTAAGATTTGGTAGTTGAAGTCCTCCTCTTTCCTTAGTGTCACATAAAATTTTCATTTTAATTCTTGGTTTCCTTCCTGCCCACACAAATGTTGATATTTCTTTCTGCCATCCATCCATTATCTTACTTTGTCATAGTATTGGGATAGTCTGAAACAAAAACATTAACCAAGGCAAAATATTCATTTTGACTGTTGCAATCCTTCCCATTAGCGATAAATTCAAAGTGTCCCATTTTTTCATATCCTGTTGAATCTTATACCAATTTTTTTCATAATTATTTTTGAATAGATCTATATTTTTCATAGTCAATTCAATCCCTAAATACTTTGTCTTTGTAACCACTTCACACTGGATTTTCTCCTGAAGTTCCATTTGCTTCTGTTTCGTCATATTTTTACACATCACCTTTGTTTTACTTTTGTTAACATAAAAACCGGCCAAGTCCCCAAAATCTTTAATTTTTTGCATCAATCGTGGTATATTCTCTATTGGGTCTTGAATCATAAACATTACATCATCTGTAAAGGCTCTGTATTTATATGTAAAGCCTCTCGTTGTCAGTCCTTTAATATTCTTGTCTTCTTTTATTTTCCCCAATAATACTTCCAATATCCAAATAAACAATAGTGGAGATAGGGGGCAGCCTTGTCTGGTCCCTTTTCGCACTTTAAAATATTCTGTTTTTTCTTTATTTACATTCAATGCCGCTTTTTGGTCTGAATAAATTGCAGTAATCATGTTTAAAAAAGATTGACCTATTTCCATTTTCTCTATCACTTGCAGCATAAAGTCCCAGTTCAAATTATCAAAAGCTTTTTCTGCATCCAAAAAGAGGAATCCAACTTCTTTTTCAGGGTGTTTATCACAATATTCAATTGCATCTATCACCACTCTTAAATTGTCTCTGATTTGCCTATTCGGTAGAAAACCAGCTTGTTCTTCTGTTATAACATCTTTCAAATAATTTTTCATCCTTTCAGAAATTACTTTAGCAAACAATTTGTAATCATTATTCAGGAGGGATATTGGTCTATAGTTCTTCACATTAGTTAGGTCTAAACCTTCTTTGGGTATAAGTGAAATATTTGCTTCTTTCCATGACTCTGGAATCCATTTTGTCTCTCTTATTTAATTTGACAAAAGTACAAAAATTGGGGTTAGCTCATCCTTTAATTTTTTGTAAAATTTTGCAGTAAATCCATCTGGACCTGGAGCTTTCCCCAATTTTGCTTCTTCTATCGCACTAACAATTTCTTCATTTTTAATTGGACCATTAAGCACTTCTTTCATTTGTTGTCCCAATGTTGGTACTTCAATATTCTCCAAATATTTCTTAAGTTTCTGTGAATCAATACATTTCTTTTGAAACAGTTTGGTGTAGAAATTGAAAAAGACTCTCTTTAGGCCATTCAAGTCCACAATATCCTTTCTGTCTTCTATTATTTTGTTTATAAAATTTCTTTCACATCTATTTTTCAGTTGCCATGCTAGAAACTTTCCAGGTTTATTGGCACCCTCAAATGATTTCTGCTGTAACTTCTTTAAATTCCAATACATTTCTCAATTTGACAATACATTTAATTGATCTTGTAACATGTGAATTTCCCTTATAATCTTTTTCTTCCCTGGCTTTTTCTTTAGCTCTTTTTCTTTCTGTTGGATCTTTTCCTGTAAATCATTTTGTTGTTGCAGTCTTTGCTTTCTATCTTTAGTGTTTAATGAAATAAGCAGCCCCCTTATGACCGCTTTATATGCGTCCCACACGATTTGTAATTCCGTACCTTTGTTCAAATTTGTTTCAAAAAAGTTCTGTGTTTCCCTACGCAATGTCTCATTAACTGTTTTTCTGTCTAATAAGTCCTCATTAATTTTCCAGTATAATTGTTTAGGTTTTTCTCTCGACATCCAAAGTAAGGGGCTGTGATCAGAATTATTTTTTGTTAAGATTTCAATCTTTTGAGTCTTCGATGCCAACTCCTCCGACATCCAAATCATATCAATCCTGGAGAAAGAGTCATGTCTATTGGAGTAAAAAGTATAGTCTTTTGCTTTGGGATTCCATTTTCTCCAAACATCTTCCAGTTTCTCTTGTCTCATCAGTTCAAAGAAAATTTTTGGTAATTTCCCCGCCACATCTCCAACTTTTTTTGAACGTCTGTCCAGTAAGTTGTTCACTGTACCATTAAAATCTCCTGCGAAGATAACCTGATCATAAGTTAATTGTTCCATCTCATTTGTCAAATCTTTGAAAAAAATTTCTTTAGCTCCATTGGGTGCATACAGATTTACAATCAAAGTCTTTTTCCTGTGTATCATTATTTCTACTCCAATATACCTCCCATCATTGTCCACAAAAATTTGCTTGGGTTCCAATTCTTTTTTGATGTAGATCACTGTTCCTTTATTCTTTTTAGTTGCTAGTGAAAAAAATTCTTCTCCCAATTTCTTATTTATCACATATTTATAGTCCTGTTTTCTGATATGAGTTTCCTGCAAACAAATTATATTGCTCTTTTGTTTTTCCAGCCAATGATTTACTAGTTTTATTTTATTAGCTGAATTAAGTCCGTTTACATTCCAAGATAGCAATTTGTAATCCATGGTGTCTTGATTTATATATCCAAAAACTCTTCAAAATTATTTTCTTTAAACCTATACAGGTCTCCTTCTGATTTGATCCTAAATCTCACTGAGTTGTATGTAAATGACAATCCTTGAGGTATTTCCCATCTGAATCTAATTCTCATTGCCTTTAATTTGTCGACCAATTTTTTGTATTTCTTTCTGTCTTGCAACATCAACCTTGGGATTTCTCTTAATATTATTATCTTTTTGCCGTCAATTTCCAACGGTTGTGTGAATTGCTTCTTGAAAATATCCTCTTTCATTTTTCTTGTCACAAACTGCACAATGACATCTCTGGGTAATTTTTTCCTCTGAGCATACGTTGAGTTTACTCTGTAAATTAAGTCGAAATCTGAGTCTAGATCTCCTTGATCCTCACCAATATATGCCGTCAATGTTGTTATTACCAACGCGCGTATATCTTGGTCTTCTGCTTCCTCAATTCCTCTTAGCCTCAGGTGGTTTTGTGTAGCTCTGTACTCCATCATAGATTCTAACCTTGTGTTCCCCTGGAGGGTATTTTTGATTTTTTGTTCTAGCTCCGTCGACTTAGCTGCTAAACCTTGGACTTATTTTTTGACTTCTTCTGTATCTTTTTTAAACTCTGCCACTTCTGCTAGAACCAGTTCTTTCATATCTGCCATAATCTTCTCTTGTACTTGCACTTGTACTATTTGCTCCAATTGCTTTTCCATTTGTTGTTTCATTTGTAATTCCATTTGTTTAGTCTGTAATTCCATTTGTTTTCCAAGATTCTGCACTGCCTCCATCATCCTCCTCTCCATAGCCTCTATTGCTGCCTGCCATTCTTTTTTGTCCTTTGCTGCCATTCTGGGACTTGATGTAGAGGCAGCCCTTTGTCTTGGCCTCAAATCCGTTTTGAAAACTTTTAAATGTCACCAAATCTCTTTTCTTCTAAGTATTCCATCAAATCGTCGGCTTTATATGTTTCTTCTCTTTAATTTTATAGTTCAAATTCAATTTTAAAAAATTAGTCCTCCTCAAAATGGCGGATGCAATTTCTCTATGGTTTTTTGGCAAGAGTAGGCTATTTTGTAACTTCCAGTTTAGTGTCCGTCCTGAAAATCCAACTTCCTGTGCAGCACACTAACTCCTCCTACTCCTTCTGGTTACTCAGTCTTTTGAAATGCCTCTCTTGCCCCAAGCTCGTCTTCTCTCAGCCGGAACTTGTTTTTGGTAGCACAGATTCACATCAGTTTCGTTTTTACAGCTTGCCATTAATCCCTAACTGACCACAGGAATGCAAAACGAGAGTTTCTTTTTCGCTATTTTCACGTTCTAGAAAGCTTCTTTCAATTCCAAACAAAGCGGATTACATCAGAAATGCTTTTGTACACTAAGCCGCTTGATTCAAATCTCTCTATGTCTTCAAACCGGTAAGCAAAAGTTCTTTGTTACCTTACAGTTCGATCTCGGGGTTTCACATTGCTTCTTCTTAACTTAATGTTGACTTTGATGGTAAAGAGGTCGGTAGATGATGGGTTTATGCTGAATTGTCAGCCCGATTATCTCCTGTAGTGTTGTCTCGCAACTGCCCACTTCGTGGGAGGGGATCAAAGTATAAACAGACTTCCTCCGAAGCCTGCCCACGCCAATCTCAACTCCCGCTTGGACTTGGCTGCTTGCTTGCCACCCCCCCACCTGGGGAGTGCTGCGTTGGACCAGAAAAGGGTCCAAACTGTCAAAAGGAGCTATCGTCCACCCTGCACAGTTCGCAGAGTGCATCAACTCGCCATTTTAACTCCGACCGGAAGCCCAGGAATTTTTCAAAGTTTCATGGACTGTCTCCTTAAAGGTATCTCAGGAGTTCAACCATTTCTAGACGACGTGTTGATCATGGCACTGGACTCCGAAACATTTGCCGACTGACCCCAGACAGTTCTCCAGAGATTTGACTCTGCAGGCCTCAAGGTCAAGCGGGAAAAGTGCCTCCTGGGGGTGCCAAGGGTGGAGTTTTTGGGGTTTGCTGTGGACGCCCAAGGAATTCACCCCACAGATGACAAAATATGGGCCATTGTACAGGCACCCACTCCCTCATCAAAAACAGAACTCCAAGCCTCCTTAGGACTTTTATATTTCTATCACTCATTTCTGCCCCACAAGGCTGCCGTTGCAGAGCCACTTCAATGCCTCCTGGATAAATGTGCCCCCTGGGTCTGGGCTGCACAGCATGACATCACCTTCTGGGCGGTGAAAGAACTGTTGACATCAAATGCAGTCCTCGCCCATTTTGATGAGATCTTGCTGGTGGTGCTGGCATGCAATGCATCTCCCTATGGGGTGGGGGTGGTCCCGGGGCACCAGCTGGCAGATGGCCATGAGGTTCTAGTAGTGTATTATTCTAGGACCTTGTCAGCGGCAGAGCACAATTACACCCAAATCGACAAGGACGTGCTCGCAATTGTGGCTGGGATTAAGAAGTTCCACAATTACTTATGGCAGGCCCTTCACTGTAGTCATGGACCATAAGCCCCTCTTAGGTCTCCTGGCCCCTGACTGCCTGAACAATCAGATGTTGTCCCCCCGGGTGCTACGCTGGTCCATTTTCTTGGCAGATTACTGCTATGAGCTCGTCCATGGCCTGAGGAAGGCAATGAGCCATGCCGATGCTTTGAGCCACCTCCTGTTGCCCTCCTCCTGCCCCGAGCCTGCCCTGGCCCATCACATAGCCCTCCTGGAGGCTCTCCCAGATCAGCTGGTCCAAGTAGGGGAGGTTGCTTGACATACAGCCTGGGACTGTGTCTTCTCCCGGGTCTTGAACTGGGTGGGGAGGGGATGGCCCACAGGCATGGGGGGAATGACTTCATGGCATTCTTCTCTCACAAGGACGAGCTGTCCTCACACAAAGGGTGCCTGCTGTGGGGAGGTCGGGTGGTGATCCCGGGCCCCTTGCAGAAATGGGTACTCGCCGCCATCCACAAGACTCATCCCGGGATCGTCCGGATGAAAGCATTAGCCAGAAGCTACGTGTGGTGGCCAAGGTTGGACCAGGACATTGAGGAATAAGTAAGGCATTGTCAGAGGTGCCAAGAGTTGTGGCCAGTGCTCCCCCAGGCACCAGTGCAACCATGGGAGTCATCGCAGAAATCCTGGGCCACATTACACTTGGATTTCGCAGGGCCGTTTCAGGGACAAATTTTCTTTATTCTGGTGGATGCATACAGTAAATGGCTAGAGGTAGTGCTGGCATCTTCCACATCATCCTGATCTGCCATCCGAGCGATGTGGCAGATCTTTAGTGCCCAGGGCATCCCTGACTCCTTAGTCACAGACAATGGCATGGCTTTTACTTCCACAGAATTCAGAGAGTTCACAAGGTATTACAGGATAAAGCACATTCATTCCACCCCATTTCATCCGGCAACAAACAGCCAAGCCGAACACATGGTGAGGACCACCAAAGAGGCACTATGCCGGATGGACACCGGGGACTAGGACTATAAACTTGCCATTTTCCTGTTCGGCTGGCACACAACACCTCACACCACTACCGGACCCAGTCCGGCCAAGCTCCTTCTGGGTAGGTGCCTGATGACAAGATTAGATCACCTTCACCCAGTCCGGGCCCCTGAACGTGACCCAAGCCCCAAAGAGCAGGAGGCTCCCCAGGGATTTTTTCCAGAGGATCCGGTGTATGCCCGGAACCACAGCTGGTGCCCCACATGGATTCCTGCAAGAGTAACCAGGCCCCTGTCCTATGAGGTCTCTAGCGACAACAGAAAACTCTTAAAGCAGCACATTGACCAGCTGCGCTGACAGGTCCTTCCAGCAGACCCAGACAACTGCGACTACGAGGACCCAGAAACCCCAGAAGCCGCAGGGCCATCACAGATGGGATGCTTCCTGGAAATGACCACAACTGCCTCGGTAAGCCAGGAACTGGACAGCATGCCCATCCCGAGCGAGTACACAGGGGAAGAAGTGTCACCTCCACCACCACCCGGCGCACCTCTGAGTGAATGGACCCCAGCTCCGGAAGCCCCAGAAATTCACCTCCCTTCCTGAGAATGAAAAGCTCCAGCCTACCTCTGAGACTACGTCTGGTAGTGTGCTCAGGACCAAGGGGGGAGGGGTATTGTATACTGAGTTTGACTGTGTGCAAGGTCAGGCCCGCACGTGGTCAGGCGAAGAGCCCTAGCTTCACTTCAAGAGACAATAGCCTGAACGGATAGGCCTACACCTATCAGAGTGCTAGGATCCAAGTTAGGACCTATGGAACTCTTGCCACTATAAATAGCCCTATCACAGGTGTGGTGTGTATATTTGGGTGTGGTTTTGTTTAGGGATATAAGCCGGCCTGCAAGCTGGTATTCTCTCTCTTGTTCTTCACTTCCTAATAAAGTAGGAGCTGCTTTCACTCCACAATGCATCAGTCTCAGTACTTTACAGCTATTTTAAAAAGTTTCCCTTAATAAACATGTGATTCTCAGGGCCACTCTAGGCAAGTGGTGTTCAATATTTCCAGACTAGGCATCCTCATTTAAAACTAGGTGTCAGCAAGGACCTACTATGCTGTAAATAGATGAAGTCATGTGACAAGAAGATGTTAAATCAAAGTATATGATTCTGCCTGTGCTAAAAAACAATTGTCTCCACTGATTAGTGAACTTGTCTTGCCATCCCTCCCAGTCTGCTTGGGGTTGTTGTATCCTCTGAGGCATGGTGGATGGGGGTAAGCTTACTTATCAGATCGGCCCTTCACTCTTTCTCCATGGTCAACACACAGGAGATTCTGGTAGCTTCAACAGCAGATTTTATTGCTTCCAAATAGAAGAAAACACTTACAGATGGAGAGCACTATGACACACACTAAAAGACTGCAATCAGCACCGAGAAAAAGACCTAAGTGACCCCTCCCCCCAACAGGCCTTGAGGTGGAAAACAGAAACTAGAACTAGCTCATATATGCATCGTATCTCCCTTCTTCAAACTAACACTCTCTTATCACAACCATTTCAGAACTGGGAGTCAGGGGTCACTTACCTGACTCACCATTGGGAATTAGTCTTTATCACTATCACATAACATAGTCCTTGAATTTTGCAGACAGCCTCACCCCATGCCTGCTCCTTGTCTGCCTAATTAACGTCTGTTGTTTCTGCCACTGCAGGGAGAGTAGCATCCAGCTTCTGTTGAGGATCCTTATCTCATGGGAGAGGTGTCTCAGGAACAGTCTCTTCACCTGCTGACTCCTGAGCTTCTGTGACAGGGTGTTTGTTAGGGAAGAAAAGTTTCTTCCTGAGATGCCTTCTGTTCCTTCTGGAGTTATGGCCATTAGGAATTTTGGGCACGTATGATTGTTGCTCACTTCTTTTTTCTGTTACTGATGCTAGCATCCAACTTGCAGCTGTTTGTACCCCTACTGTATCCCCTTCTTGAGAAGAAGGAATTGGTACTGGGTTTCTTTCATACTGGGCTTTCTGATGCTTTTGCTGCTCTTGCAATCTTAGATGCACCCATAGTAGTATTTGGGGCCTCAGGACAGGAACTGTGGCTGGTAAGGGTGTTCCTCAACAGCCTTTCCATTTTCAACCGGGCAGGAGCAAAATCTAACCTGGTAATGGGGAGTATTTCTCTAATTTGGCAGCACAAGATGAGGGTTTGTGCCATCTTGTGGTGTTTTCTGGTTTGAAAAATGCACTCTGCCTGCCCTTTTGATTGGGGGTACCCCAGACTTGAGTGTGGCAGGGCAATATTCCAGTTTGCAGCAAATTACTTCATTACCTGGCAGGCAAATGGTACATAGTCACAAATGATTTCTTTGGCAGATCTCAGCATGCAAATGTTGTCTTTACTTTTACTACTATAGCCTTGGCAGTCTTCTCTGATAACTTGGAAAACTACAAGGCAATTGTGTCCCTGTAGTTCAAATATGTCAGCAACTACCTTCAGCCATGGCAGTTCTGGAATCAAATGCAGAACCATGGCTTCTCTGTGATTGGCTGGCTGAAACTCTGGCCATGGTTGGTGGTTGCCAATTTAATGCTCTGTCACTGTATTCCTTTTTTAAAAAAAATGTTGGTTTTTTTTAATGACATAACAGTAAAAATAGCAATCCATATGTTTCATTAATATTTGTGAGTCTATGGATCCACAATGTTATTTAACCATATATACACTTTTGACCATCTCTTATAAAACAGTTTTTCGTCTTTGCCTTGCAAAACAACATTCAATCTATCAATTTCTGCTATTTCTAAAATCCTGTAGATTATGTCTTCTCTTGAAGGAATCATCTCAGTTTTCCAATACTTAGCTAACAATATTCTAGCAGATGTTAAAATATAAGTTATAATATAGTTTTCACATTGATTATAACTATATGGGAGGATATTCAACAAGAAAATTTTGGGTATTAATGCTAAATTAATATTCAGTATTTCTTGAATTATTTTATGGATTTTACACCAATAATTATTTATTTTCCCACATCTCCACCACATGTGATAAAATGTTCCCACATTATTTTTACACTTCCAGAATTTATTTGATATCCTTGAGTAGCATTTATTTATCTTATCAGATGACCAGTGCCATCTATGGAACAATTTATAGATATTTTCTTTATATGAGATTGCTCTCATAAATTTTACTGTTTTCCAAATTTTTGACCAACCGTCTATATCAATGTTATGCCCTATATTCTGCATCCAGTAAACCATTGATGTTTTGATGGACTCATCTTGCATATACTCATCTAACAGCAAGTTATACAGTTTCTTAATCAATTTTTCATCTGTGGACACCAATATATTATCTAATTCATTTTTTTTTTCTCATAAAAGCCGACCTTGTTATCTTCATTGAATCTAGACTTTAGTTGTGTATTTTCCCACCATGTTAATCCAAGATCTTGTAAGAATAATGCCTCATCCAATTTTAGTTTATTATTTTCATCTAGTAAGCCCTCGTAACTACCTCTCTTAGCCATATTCATTAGTGTTGGTTTTATAAAGGCTTCTAGGCATGAAACTCATTTTGGAGTTTTCACATAGTAACATTCTTTCATTTCTTTCCAAATCTTTATTAGCACTCCTCTTATGATATGTTGTCGGAAGTTCATGTGTATTCTGTCCTTCCTATACCATACATATGCATGCCATCCCATGCTTAGATCACGACCCTCTAGCTTCAATCCTCTGATATTTTCTAGTGTTAGCCAGTCTTTTATCCATCCTAAAGATACTGCTCTATAGTATAGATTCCAATTAGGAAATCTGAACCCTCCCCTTTCTTTTTTGTCTTGCAAAGTCTTCCATTATCCTTTTTTTTTGATACCTGCTAAATTGTCCAAAAGACTTGTCAAGGTCTTTAAAATATTGCAACCTTTTTAGAATTGGCAAGTTTGGGGCTAAGGAAAGAACTCTTGGGAGTATGTTCATTTTTATCATTGCTATTCTACCCATAAAAGACAATTGAAGATCTTTCCAATTTGCAAGGTCTTTTTTATGTCCTTCAGCAATTTATTATAGCTATCCTCTATTAATGTACTACATCTGTTTGTCATAACTATTCCTAAATATTTTACTTTTTTAGTCACTTCCAGTGAGGAGAATTCTTGAAAATGGTGTATTTGCAGTTGTGTACAATTTTTCATTAAGATGTTTGTCTTTTTAAAGATAATTTTAAGTGCTGCTACTTGTCCATAGTCTTGAATTATTTTGATCAATTGAGTAATAGATATTATGGGATTTTCTAATATAAAGACTATGCCGTCCGTGAAGGCTCGAAGTTTAAATTCTTCTCCTTTTATCCTCAGTCCTCTTATTTGTTTGTTTTCTCTCATTAAGTCATTCAGTGTTTCTAAGGTGTAAATAAATAGTAACGGGGAGAGTGGGCATCCTTGTCTTGTCCCTTTTTGTATTTCTATATTTTGACTCATGTCTCCATTTACAATAATTTTAGCAATTTGATTGTCGTAAATCGCTTTAATCATTGTGAGGAATGTTGAGCCGCAATCCCATACTTCCAATTTTTGTAGCAAGAATTCCCAACTTACATTGTCAAATGCCTTTTCAGCATCTAAGACCAACGCCATCTGCTTCCCTGGATGCATCTCATAATACTCAAGCATGTTAATAATAGTCCGTATATTACTTTTAATTTTACGCTTTGGCAGAAATCCTGCTTGATCTTGGTGTATAATTTGAACTAGCACTCTTTTAAATCTGGCTGCTAATATATTAGTAAGTATTTTATAATCTGCATTTAAAAATGATATGGGTCTGTAATTTTCAATTTCTTTTTCATCTGTGCCTGGTTTGTGAATCAAAAGTTATTAGCACCTGATTCCATGAATCTGGTTGCTTTTCTATTTTTATTATATTTTGAAATACTGCCTTTAAAGGTAAAATTAATTGCTCTTCAAATTTCTGGTAAATTTCATTTGGTAGACCATCTGGTCCTGGTGTTTTCTTTTTCTTTAATTTGCTAATTGCTTCTGTGATCTCACAAATTGAAATTGGTTCATTTAGTATAGTTTTCTGTTTGTCATTAAATTTCTTTGTATTCTGTCTTTGAATGTATTCTTTTATCAATTGCTTATCTGTAGCCTTATGCTGATAGAGTTTTTAATAAAAAAATTCCACTATTTCTTTTAGTTCTTGTATTTTATATTTTTCTTGACCTTTTTCTTTTCTTAATGCCAAAATTATCCATTTTTCCTTATCCTTCCTTAGTTTGTATGCCAACCATCTTGTTGGTTTATGTTATTGAATATTGTTTGGTATATTCCAATTTTCTCGCTAGCTCTTTGACCAATAATAAATTCAATTGTTGTAATAATTTTAGTTTAGTTTTTAATTCTTCTGATTCCTCACCCTTCTTCATTTTATCTTCTTCCATTTTGATTTGTTTCCCCAAATTATCAAATTGTTTTCTCCTTGTTTCTTTTTCCAGGCTTCTTATGAATAAACCAACCTCTTATGAATGCTTTAAATGTTTCCCATACTATTTCTATTGAGATTTCGGATTATATATTTCTTTTTAAAAATTCTTGGATTTCATTTTTATTTTTTCTACAATTTTTTAATCTCTTAGTAAGCCATCTGGACTTTCTTGGCATTTCCTGAAAGGACAGCAATAGAGGATTATGATCTGCAAATGTATTAGGTAGTATTTCAGATTCTATTATATCATTCAGCATATTTATTGAGGTCTACACCATATCTGTTCTGGACCATGAGTTATGCCTTGCTGAATAAAATGTATAATCCTTTGTCTTTATGTTCCTAGTTCTCCATGCATCCACTATGTTGAATTCTTCTGCCAATTGCAAGAAAGTTTTTGGCAAGACATTTCCTGATTTCTTCCCCTTTGTCTGTTTTTTCCTATCCATTTTTGCATCAAATACCGTGTTGTAATCCCCTATGATACATAACTCATCAAAAGTTTGTAGTACCAAGATATTTTTTACTGAGTCAAAAAAGGGCTCCTGATTTTGGTTAGGTGCATAGATGTTTACGATTTTTTTTTTACGTTGTATCTGAATTATAATTGCTATTGTTCTTCCATCATCCGAAGCATATATTAACTCAGGAACTAAGTATTCTTTTGCATATATGGCCACCCCTCTTTTCTTTTTAGAATCTGCTGCTATGAAAGGTTTCCCTAGTTTTTTGAAATTAGATATTTTACATCTTCTTTTCTAATATGTGTTTCTGATATGCATACAATGTCTGCTTGTAATTTAGTAAGTTGGTGAAAATTTCTTTTTCGTTTATGTGGGCTCTGTTCAATCCGTTCACATGGACTGAAAGTATTTTGAGGTTTTTATTCCTCTCCATTCTTTTTCTTACTTTCCTTACCCTATTTTTATATTGTAATCTTGTTAGGACCCTTGTTTTTTCTGATCTCTTTCTTTCCTTTCCTAGTACTATTCTATTTTTTGTTATCTCTAATTCTTGCCCTAAGCTTTTTTCTCCTGATTCATTCTCCTCATCCTCTTGCCATCCTAAATCTTTATCATACCTCTCTGTCTTCGACATTAAATATTGAATCAATTTTCTGTCTTTTTCCCTCGTGGGTGAATAGGATGCTTTCTGGTAATAGGCATCTGTAGGTAACACCATTTGATCTTAAAAGGCTTGTCAATAAAATATAATTCTGCCTTTTCCCCCTCACTCTCCATGGTACTTCTCTAAGAAAATTAATTTCCACTTCTTGTATAACCACCTTGGTGTCATTTGCTGCTTTTGGTATCCTGTCATGCATTTCTCTTCTGATGAACTTCATCTGAACTTCCCGAGGCATCTTATTCCTTCTTGCATAAGAGGAGTTTCTTCTATAAACTGCTTCAATTTCACCTGCTAGTTCCTCATTTGTCCCTATTTTAAGTTGGTCTGTTAAATTCTGTATCATTTCTTCTTTTAAATTTTTCTCTATATTTTCAGGGACATTTTGGCATCTCAAAATTAAGGCTGCTTTGTCCATTTCTAAGTTCATCAAAGTTCCTTCCATTTGATCACCTTTTAGTTTGAGCTCCTGTAACTTATTTTCTTATTCTTGTATCTTATTTCCCATCTTTGTACTGGCTGTAGTAATCTTGGATATTTCTTGCTTATTTTCTGTTATTTGTTTCTTAATTTCCTCTGTCTCTGTGGCTATTTGTTTGTTATCTCTGCCATTTTTGCCTGTATGAGTTCCATTTCTTTTTTAATTATTGAGGAAATTGTTGTTTCGACCATTGCTTTGACTGCCTGTGTTATGCTTTCTTGAATAAGGCTTTTTAAGTCCTTCATTGTTGCTTATGCAAAAGACATTGTATTCAATTTTAATTGGGCTTGTGCTCCTGACTGTCCTGGTGACATGATTGATGCTTTCCTACCTCCCCTCCAACCTGAGGCCATTTATTTTATTTTATTTTTGTTCTGTCTTAACTTACTTCAATAGCAGTTTCACTATGTCTCTTCTGTTAATTATTGTGTCTTGCCTCTTTTATCCTGCCTTTCCCTGTTGTTTTTCCTAATAGCTCATATATAGTTAAGTATATATACTTATATTCCTTATATATATTTCCTCAAGACAATAACAATCTAATTCAGTTTGTATTCAGTTCTCTTCTCGTTTAAGTTGTTCTTCTCTTTCCTCTCTTTCTGAGTTCCATTTGTTCCTCTGTTCCTCTGCTTTCTTCCACTCCAACTAATCCAGCTTGGATTTCTTGTCTCTCCCAATCCAGTCCGTCGACACCTACATCACCATGGTACCTCGTCTCTCTCCCCCTCTCTCAGCTCACACCTTCCTCTCTTCCTCTCTCACCATTTGTGCCCCCCCTTCCTTTCCTCACAAGTCGACTTTGTGCTGTCTTCCCTTTTCATTGCTTGGTCTCAGAACAATCCCCCGTCACCGAAGCCACCAGCATCACTAGTGCCAAGCCAGAGGTATTGGAACGGAAAAAGAAGAGAATTGTGTGTGGCAGCTGCAAGCATGGACAGTTTCAAGAGGGAATTAGATAAACATATGGAGCAAGAGTCCATCAGTGGCTATTAGCCACAGGGTATAGATGGGAACTCTCAGTCTGGGGCAGATGATGCACTCTATCCTTGGTGCTGGAGGGGGCAGCAGTGGGAGGGCTTCTGGTGCCCTGGCCCCACTGCTGGACCTCCTGATGGCACCTGGTATATTTTGGCTGCTGTGTGACAGAGTGTTGGACTAGATGGGCCATTGGCCTGATTCAACATTGGCTTCTCTTATGTTCTTATGTTCTTATGTATTAGAATGTGTCTGGTTTTCTCCCGCCCCCTTCTCTTGCTTATAAAGGCTATTTAAACAAAAGATGAGCATCTTTACTTAGCCGCTTAAAGGGATATACACCAAAATTTACTCTTCCAATGAGGCAATGAAGGGCAGCTCCCCGGCTTTATAAAGCAGGTATCTGTTCTTTTTCCTAAGAGAAGAGTCAATATTGCATTTAATAGTAAACTGATATTTACCATTTTCATCTTAATGTCCAAATTGTGGCTCCTAGTCTCTATTGGTTCCTTGGGTTCAGCTTGTGCTCAACAATGGGTGTTGAGCATCTTGGACAGCCTCCCACCTTGGAGCATTCCCCTAAGAACCCCCCCCGCAACAGCTGCCACTCCCTTCAGTTTGGGGATGAGCTCCTTGCCGGGTCTCTCTCTATTGGAGAGTATTCAAAAGATGGTGAAAAAAAACCTTCAGAAAGGCTATGGGAAGAGCAAGGGTGGATGACCCATTCACACCCATTGTTGTTGCACCTGGAACTGGAAACCCTCTGTCACTGTATTCCTGTTTGACCAATGTATCAGTGCTTTAGCATGCACTTTAGACCTATTGACTACTTGATGTGGTAAATGCAGCTATATCGACATGCTTTCTCTAACAGCCTGTGAAAAGATGATTTTGTGACCTGTCATCAATAGGTCATTTTCAATGCTGATGTTGTTGTAAAGTAGCCAGCAAGGATGAAGCTCAGGCATGACATGCTTGTGCTGGTGGGACCAGCCATTGATGTGCAGGGTCTTTAGGGCTAGCAGTTCTACGTCTGCTGCAATGTAATCCTGCAGCTGTTTAAGCATGTGATCATTGACTGAAGTTGTGCTACACAGGCCATAAATCACCCTTTTCTCTGTCAAGGGTTACCTGTCAGCAGGAGTGGTGTCTTGTGAGTGTATCAGTTATAAAGATATCTTTGCCCTTTTTGTACTGGATCTGAATGTTGTACTTCTGCATCCAGAATAACATTCACTACAATCTTACTGAGACCTTCCCAATTGGCCTGCCCCCCCCCAAAAAAAAGGTTCTAATGGCTTATGGTCAGATTCGACTCTCACTTGGGCACTAAATACATACTGAAGGAGCTTAGACACTGCAAATTATCAGAAATACCTTTTCTATCTGTGCATAGTTTTGTCTGCCTCAGACAGATGTTAGGAGATGAACTTTGAAATTGCTTTTATTTGTTATTTTCTGACCTGCATGCACACCAGGAATGGTGCCAGCAAGTGTCTTTGCTTTGGGAGAATTGTATGCCTGAGTTAATGTGACTCTCTGTGTAAGGAAGATACCACACAGCCTGTACTTCCATGCAAATGAAGTCACAGACATGCCTTGCATATACCTACCCATAAGACCTTGGGAACAAGAAGCATCTCCATTAGCATCTCCATTATGGTTCTCCAGCATAATGTAGAAACAACAGCCTTTCCACCATTGAGGAATCTCTACCTCGCATGTAACCCACAGGATGCCTGACATTTACATGTGCGAAGATTGTCACCTGGACCTAGCCAGAGTCATCTGCATACTTAAAGGTTTCCATGCCAACCTATCTTTGCACCTTGACCAAGCCCCTCTTGTAGAAAGGTGTAGACTTTCAGTATTGCCCCACCTTAGTAGGAGGTAACCCCCACATCCTTTAGCCAATAGGTACAGGGATGGGATGGACCACAGAGACACCCCAAGCCAGCCCCCATGCTGGCTGATAAAATGAGGTGCAACTTTTGTTTTATCAAGTCAGCTTAAGCTTGCTTTGCCTTGGCCCATCTGTCTTCTTTAGCTAGCTAAGTAACTTAAGGTAACTTGCTGTGCTTACTTGGAGTCACAACCAAGTAGCCCTCACACATGTTAGCTGGTTCTAACTGTGTGCAGTAAAAGTAAGAATATCCTTAGCTATAAACAATCCTTATCTTCACTTGAAGGTCGAGACTACTGGATCAGATAAGTATATGCTTTTCCCCTCCTAAATACCTTTAGTTTTAAACCCCAAATATTGCTTTCCATTTCTACTGTAACTAAAGGAACTTGAGTGTATGTGTGTGTGTATCTGTTTTTGTATGCCCGTACATTAAAAAGAATATTCAGTAAAGAGAATCTTGATTCAAACTTAAAAAACCTTGTCAAGTGTTCTCTTTGGGTAAAAAGGGTTCCTGGCGCGAGGCTCGATTTCTCTGTATACATTGACTAGACCTCAAATAAGTTAGTCCGCCAACTGTGTAGATAAGCAGTTCAGCTAACAGATTTCTTGGTGCCCTGTGTGAGGCAGCCTCATAGCTTTGAGAACGGGTGACTTGACCCATCCCTCCTCTGAGCTGTGAATGCGAGCCCCAGCCCCCGCCGAGCCTGCGCTGGCGGGGAGGGGCTGATTTGCCTCCGTGAGAGGCATGGAGAGTGAAGACGCCAACAGGGGGCAGAGCCAGCCTATTTAGGTCTGGCTCTTGCCCCCCCCTCACCAGTCATTGGCGCGCTCGGTCCGACAGTCGGGAGAGCGAGTGCTGTGCTGCTGGGCTGCTGGAGGCCTTTAGGCTAGGCAGATAGCAGCAGCAGCGGCATCGCGTCTTTTATTGGGGAGAATCGTCGATCCCGCGGCTTTAGATCGCGGCTTGGAGGCGGCGGTTTCGGCGGCGGATTTCGAGCAGCAGCGGCGGCGGCGGCAGCTTTTTATTAGCGGCAGTTCGCATCCTTGCAAAGTTTAGCTGCCTGGGCCCGTTTAGCTGTAGAGGCTGACAGGGGAGGTTGTGGTGCTGGTGGGCTGGTCTCCCTTTCCGTGTAGTTAGTTGTATAGGGGTTTGTTGGGAAGTATTCCCCCCCCTTGTTTGCAGAGTGGCAGTAGCACCTGGTGTGGTGAGGCCACGGTGGGCTGCGTTTTCACTCTGCATTTTTCCACCCCACCCCCGTTCTTATTGGAAGTAATACAGGGTGGGGGTGTATGGGCTGTTACATTGCTTTGTAGGCCCATATTACATCTGGCAACAGGGCTGGCTGTTTTGGTTAGGAGACGTTCGGTGGCCGTTCTTTATATTTGAATTGGGCAGCCATTGAATACACCTCGTGGCTCTGTTCAGCTCTCTGCGGGCGGCCATTTTAGGTTTTCCTTGCCAGCGGCCATTTTAGGTTTTTCTGGCCAGTGGCCGTTTTGGTGCCTTTCTTTACTGCAGCATTTGGTGGGTCTGTTCCAGGTGGACATATATTTGGCCCTGTATCCTAAGCATGGCTCCTAAGAAGGGTGCTGGGGTTGCTAAGGGGAAACAACCCGCTCCTAAACGGGCTGGGGCAGTTCCTCTACAGGGCAGGCAGCCTTTTCAAAAACGGCCTGCGTTGGTCCCTTCATATGCTGCAGCAGAGGAGCCAGTATCTGCAGAAGCTGTGACAGGGGTAGTTTCATCACCAGGTTTCTTGGCGCCTGCTCCACCGTCAGGCTCTGTGCAATTGGCTGTGGTTCCTGGGGTACCCACTGGTGCTATTTCACCGGCACTTTTGGAAGCTTTCTGGGATGGTCCGATCAGTAGGGCCATTCTGGATAGATTAGCTAGCATTGAACAGCGTCTGGATGGGCCTTTGCCCTCGGCACCGCCAGCTATGTCTTCTATGGAGTCTTTTCAGGCCCAGGTACTGACTCGTCTTTCTGCTATTGAGGGCCAGTGTGCAGGTCTTCCAAGTCAGGCTGTTGTACCAGTGAGAGATGACACACGACCGGCTCTGATGGCGGCTGCCGCAGTGGAACGACAGGGCGAGGATCAGCAGGTGGATGGCCGCAGTGTCCCATCTCAGGTGTCAGGTAGGCCTATTGCGACTCAAACACAAGACATCACTTGGCCATGGGGCCCGGTGGGCTTGCAGGTTCCCACTGTGTCGCCTATGTTCATGCCAGGCGAGGCACCTCTGCCTATGGCAGTTAGTACGCCTGCTCCATCTAGATCTGTCGAGGCTACACAGGTTCAACCTGCGGCAGATGGGGTAACAGCGGCTGGCACTTTGGTGCATCCTCCCACGGGTGATGGTTTACTGACGTCACCGGCTGGTGAATCTTCATTAGCCGCAGTGGGCACGGCCCCACCGGCCGGCTCAGGTGTGCAACTGCAGGGCGGGGTGTGGACTGGTTGTGCTCCCCCAGATCCTGGTAATAGGACTTACGAGATGGTGCCTGCAAAGGAGTTGCCATCAGGGGAGCTTGCCATGCCATTAGGTGACCACCTCACTGCGGCTACCAGGGAGAAGATTCTGCGGGGAGATTATGTAGATGTCTTCTCCTTGTTGTATAGGGAATTAGATAAGAAGGATCGCGAGGACCTTGATGAACACGACAAAGAGCGCTTGAAGCGTCGTAGGGTGGACAGGATTTATGCTAACTGGTACCCTGGCTTTTTAATCTATGCGGGGGTGCTAGTTAGGGCAAGACCTGAAAGGGCTTCATCGTTGCTCCAATACATGGATATAATCCATAAGGGTTATTCAGATTTTGCTGGGTCTGCCTGGATGGAATACGATAGGACCTTCAGGATGAAGGCAGCTATGTATCCAGCTCTCCGTTGGGATTTGATCCATCCACATATTTGGATGCAGACGATGTCTCCAGCCAAGCCGATGGGAGGCGAGCATTCAGACAGTGGGCATGTAGTAAAAAAGGCTAATGCAGCCAATGTTGGGGTCACTCGGTCCCCGGGTGGCCAGGCAGTGCAAGGGCGCCCTTTATGTTGGGAGTTTTCCTCAATAGGGTCCTGTGGCCGTAGACCATGTCCCTTTCGGCACGAATGCCCCCTCTGTGCCAGCCCCCATTCCTTTCCATCCTGCCCCAAGTCAAAGTTCAGATCCGCTGTTAGGGATGGCAAAGGTGGCAGACGTCAGGGAGGGGGGCGGTCAGACCTTACCTGACAAAGGGACCCAGTCCAATTAAGGTCCCGGTGTTGGAGCGCCTGTTGCGCCTTTACCCTAAGTTTGCCGATAGGCAGTATTTGTTGGAGGGGTTCAAGTTTGGCTTTCACATTCCCTATATGGGTGAGAGATGTTCTTTTTCAGCTCCTAATTTGCCCTCAGTTTGTGGCATGGAACGGGTGGTTAGAGCCAAGATTCTGAAAGAATGTTTGGAAGGCAGGGTAATTGGTCCTTTTCCCTTTCCTCCGGTGCCTAATTTGCGAGTATCGCCCTTAGGCGTGGTGCCAAAAAAGGCACCTGGGGAGTATCGCCTCATTCACCATTTGTCGTACCCTCATGGCAGCTCGGTGAATGACGCCATACCTAGTGAACTCTGCTCAGTTAGGTACACTTCTTTTGATGAGGCGATCGGTATGGTCCGTAGCTGCGGGCGAGGGGCTGAATTGGCTAAATGTGATATCAAGTCGGCCTTTCGTCTTCTGCCGGTCCATCCAGATGACTTTGTCCTTCTAGGTTTCTCCTTTGATGGGCAGTACTATATGGATAGGGCCCTCCCGATGGGATGCTCTGTGTCCTGCGCTGCATTTGAAAGGTTCAGTTCCTTCTTGGAATGGGCTCTGCGTGCACGCACGGGCTTGTCCAGTACTGCACACTATTTGGATGATTTTTTATTTGCCGGCCCTGCTGGATCTGGAATTTGTGCACAGTTATTGTCCAGTTTTGAGCAGCTGGCTATGGAACTTGGAGTTCCTTTAGCTGTCGAGAAAACAGAAGGCCCTAGTTCGGTATTAACTTTTCTAGGTATTGAGTTGGACACTGTGCTACAGGTGTCACGCTTGCCTCCCGATAAACTGGCTAATCTTTGTCAGTTAGTTGAGGAAGCGTGTACTAAAACTAAATTGACACTCAAGGAGTTGCAACAGCTAATTGGGCACCTTAATTTTGCGTGTAAAGTGGTGGCCCCAGGGAGGGCATTCTTGCGCAGGCTGTGCGACTCAACAATAGGTTTAAGGCGTCCACATCATAGGACAAGGGTTACTCAAGGGATGAGAGATGACCTGTCAGTTTGGCGGGACTTCTTGGCCTCTTATAATGGGGTGTCCTTTTGGAGGACTGATCTCCAACTTGAGGCTGAACTGCAGGTCACCTCGGATGCAGCAGGTTCTTCGGGTTTCGGTGTATACTTTAGGGGCCACTGGTGTGCAGAGGACTGGCCATCTGGGTGGATTCATGCTGGATGGATGCGTGACCTGACGTTTTTGGAGTTTTTTCCCATAGTGGTAGCTGTGCACATTTGGGCTGATGACCTTGCTAGCCAGACAGTTCACTTTTGGTGTGATAACATGGCAACAGTACAGGTCATCAACTCTTTAACGTCTAGGTCACCCAGAGTAATGGCGCTTGTTCGGGCCTTTACCCTCCAATGCTTGCGCTACAATATTTTGTTTAAGGCCAGGCATGTGCCAGGAGTCAATAACGGGGTCGCTGACACTCTGTCTCGGAAACAGATGGAGAGGTTTCGTCAGTTGGCCCCGGACTCCGACCGAGTAGCGGTAAGAATGCCCGAAGACCTGTGGCAGATTGGAGGGCTGAAGCCGAGAGGGCAATGGGCTTAGCTCTTGCACCCAGCACACGCCGGGCTTATAAACGGGCCGGCCAGCAGTTTGTGGCTTTTAGGCAGAAGGTGGGTCTTCAGCAACTCTGGCCTATCCCAGTGTCACACCTGATCCAATTCTGCGTGTCTGTGAAAGGTAAGGGTCTGTCTGTCCGTTCCATCCGGGGCAAGTTGTCAGCCCTTGCCTTTGCTAGTAAGGCCGGGGGTTTCAGGGATGACACTGGGGATTTCCGTATTCGGAAAATGCTGGATGGCTGGGCCCGAGAGGATGGTGCTCCCCCTGACACAAGGGAACCTTTTTCCCCTTCTGTACTTAAGGGTTTGAAACCCCAATGGGTTTCTTTGTGTTCGGATGCATACGAGGCGGCCTTGTTTCATTCAGCAGCCTTGGTTGCATTTTTTGGGGCTCTTAGAATTAGTGAGTTGGTGGCCCGATCCCGACAGGACAAGTCGGGCTATGCATTAAGCACAGGGGATGTCCGGGTAAGTGAAGAGGGCCTACAAATTACTATACGGCGTTCTAAGACAGATCAATTGGGCAAAGGCACTATAATTTCAGTGGGCCCTTGTTTTGATTCTGACCTGTGTCCAGTTGTGGCACTCAGCACATATTTGGCATTGAGGGGGAGTAGTGCAGGTCTCCTGTTTATACACAGGGATGGATCGCCCTTGACCAGGTTTCAATTTTGGGCAATTACCAAGAAGGCTCTAGTTGCTTTGGGCCTTGGTAGTTTCCAATTTGGGACTCACTCTTTCAGAATTGGGGCAGCTTCCACTGCTGCAGCTATGGGATATCAGGGACCTGACATCCAAAGAATAGGCAGGTGGCGGTCAGCGCGTTATAAGACGTATGTCCGGACCTGCAAAGTCTGAGCTGCTCATTCAGTTTTGTTATAACGGGAATGGAGCATGTTGTTTTTGAGCCTTAGTGCTCTTGTCTTGTTTTGGTTAACTAGTTTCTGTTTCAGGTGCGGTTGGTGGCCGGAGGAGGAGCCGTGTGCTGATCTGTGGCCACAGTATGGTGTTCTGGGCCGCACACCAGGCCAAGAGAACTACCATCGGATCCCAGTTGGGATGCAGTGAGCGGGCAGAGGTCGAGTGGCTTGGCCGAAGAGGCATGCACTGGCCTCAGTTGATGCCGCTACTGTTTGGGGAGAGACGTGGTCCTCCGCCTGATGTACTGCTGATACACCTTGGTGGTAATGACTTGGGTCTCATGAAAGGTAAGGCCCTAGTCATTCAGGCCAAGGCAGATTTGGCTGGCATTGCGGACCGTTGGCCGGGGGTGCAACTGGTCCTGTCAGCGATTTTACCGCGTCAGGTGTGGCGCAGCATTGGTGACCCTAGGTGTCTGGACCGGGCGAGGCGGAATGCCAACCGGCAGCTTAAGAATGCCATGGAGGGCGGTTTGGGCATCTTTCTGTTGCACCCTGATATACGGGTCGAGTTCTCTGACCTGTATAGGGGGGATGGGGTGCACCTGTCTAACAAGGGCAACGACATTTTTCTTTCAGATCTGAAGCGAGGGGTCCTGGCGGCGCTGGATCGCATGGTGGGGGCCAAGGCCTAAGCAGAGGCTTGGCCTTTGCTGTGGCGGGGTAGCGCGATCTGGATGGAAATGGTGAGCACCGGGGCATTGTTATAAAGGAAATAAAGGGTCCTCCAGGAACGGCTTTCGGGCCTTTGCGGCTCAAGGCCGGGAAGGGGTGATCTTCCTTGGAACAATCTGGCCCGGCCTACCTTAGCGGGCCTTTGCGGCTTCTGGGGTGGTGGGTCAGGGGTTCTTTTCAACATGCCAAGCTGCTGGTCAAAAGCTACCTTCGGTGGCTTGTGATCGGAGCAGGTGCGTCGCCCAGAAGGAAATGCAGGTGGTCTGGAGTTTGACACCTGTCATATTCCTCAGTACATCTGACAACCCCTCGCTAGTGTTTGTCGTTATTAAATAATTAATAAAGTGGCCCTTGTTAAATCCATATTGGTGTCTGTCTCTTCATTCCGACTGGGGGGGCAATGTGGAGAGACAGCTTCGCACTAAGAATCCAGCTAGAGTGTGAAAGGTTTCTGTCTGCGTGTCTGGCCGTTAGAAGGCAATCTATTGTGGGTTGGATTTTCTGTGCACCTCTTCCCTCTGCCCCCTGGAGCAGCCCGTGCCGCGCTCCGCTCTTTCGTTCTGGGTGGAACTGAGGTGCGACTATGAAGAGGACCTGACGATGGAGCCCGATGTTTGCACAAGCACGCACATACATGCACACACACGCACATACATGCAGGCACATATAAACCCCCCAGTCCCTTTAAAAAGTACTTAGGAACAGAAAAGAAGGGAAAATGAGTTAGAGGTAAATCTCGATTCCCTCCTAAGTGTCCAGGGAGTCACTTTTTGGAAACCTCACCATTGGTTCAGTGGGTAATCCAAGGCGGTAGACCTGATCAGTCTGCTCAGCCAAAACCTGCAACTAGGCTGCCTGGGAGCTGGAATGCCCTCAGAGCAGACCTTGAGGCCAGGACGGAAGGGGCCAGGCACTCAGAATTTAGTGGCGTGAGGACCGAGAGGGTTACCGCGGCCAAGCTTTGGTTTCTAGGTACACCAGAAGTGAGACGGTGGAGCCCCGCTTCCAAAACCTATAGTTTTGTGGTTAACAGGAAAGCCCGTGGGAAGGACGATGGTCCTGAACCCCAAAAACCTGCATCTTTGGTTCCCAGGTTATCCTAGAGAGGGTGAAGCCCTAAAACCTGTAGTTGTGGTTTCTAGGTACTCCAGAAGCGCGAGGTTTCCCCGCTTCCAAAACCTATAGTCTCTGGTTAACAGGTTAACCAGAAAAAGGGTAGAGCCCTATTTCCCAAAACCTGCCCCTTTGATTATCAAGTGACCCAAGAGCGGAGCAAGGAGCCCGCCTCTCAAAACCTGCAGCTGGTTAACAGATTAGCCACGGAAGGGACAGAAGTTCCATTCCCGAAAATCTGCCATTGCCTTTGGTGACAGGGAAGCTGGCACTGTAACTGTTGCATATAAAGGTCGCCTGCTACAAGAGTGAGCTGACAAGTTCCTCTTGAATGCAAGATTCCTTTATGACAACAGGGGACAGAAGAAGCTTTCTCCTGCACACAAACACTCTCTCTTTAAGGTTATCAGGCCCCTCCTGCCCAAGCCAGTGTTGTTTGGGACAAAAACCTGCCAGGAGCCTAAGGGTCACTGGGTCAAAGCCCGCCCTTAGCCTCCATCTTTTCTCGGGTGAGAACCCCCGCCCAAATCCAAGACCAGCCGGTCAAGATCAAAATCTGCGGCCAAACCCCGTGGAGTCCCGATCACGATCTGTCAGAGCAAGCATGCTCTCAAACATCATGGAAATGCTAAAATGGACCATGACCCTCGGCGCATCCACCTTAGACCAATATGCTGATGATATTGGAGAACACTCATTTGTGTGGGACGTGATTTCAATGGGAAACCTATTCCTCTGGCACGGATTAGCTGGAGTGGTATGTTTTCTCATGGGATTCATGGCATACCGACGCAAAGCCAAGAGAATCAAAAGGAACTTAGCCGAAGAGCTGGAAGCCCTTAGAAAGGTTTCAGAGACCCAAGCTGCACAGATTGCAGAATGTGCAAATGAGGTCTTGCAAATGAATTACACTCACAGCGCTGAATTAGCGGTACTGAGAGCAGAACAGACTAAACATCTGGAATCACTTAAAGAGAGCAATAAACGGAAAAAAGAGGCTATATTAGCAGATGTGGAAAGGCAAAGGTCAGAACACGTCCACGCAATCGATTCTCCGAGGCATTATTACGAGACCTTATTAGAGAAGAGAAAGGATGAATTTCAATTAGAGCTGGCAGAGCTACAAAAGACCTCAGACAAGGAACTCTTCCGCCTAAAGGCAGACAGAGTGGATTTGGTGATGGAGAAGCAAAGTTTAGCAGACAGCCTGAGAGAAGCCAGACTGTCCGGCTCAGAAGCCCAAGAGAAAATGGCCAAAGCGGAATTAGCCTTGGCAAAAGTAACCGAGGATTTGGTGTCCGCACAAAAAGCAGCCAAATACCTCACAGACCAGGCACAAAAACGGAGAGAGCTAGCCTCCCACGATGCTTGTCTTAAAACCACTAACGACCTAAAGGAAAAACTAGGGCTCCAACAAGCCATCATTTCAACTATACACCCCGAGGGAGTGTTAGATTTGGGAGACTGGGAATCGGACTCCGACGAGGTCGGGCAACCCATGCATTCCATGGAAACCCCTCAGAAACAGGAGATCCCTCCCCCTGACCCTTGCAAACTAGAAACTCCTGCCCCTCTACCAATGGACCCAGTAAGTACCACTAGACGCATGGTACGTAGGAACAATAGGTCAACCACAATCACTATCATTGAAAATCGCCTTTGGAGACCCGAGGAAGTGAAGGCTGTGGCAGAAGAACTAGGGCCCCTTCACAGGGACAATGTAGTACAGTGGATGACTGTGGCAAACACTGCCTATGGAGGTCTCACTGGGGAAGACCTAACACAAGTGGCTAGGAAGTGTGCCACCGGAACCCACCTTGCTGCCGTTAATTCTGCAGTAGCAGCAAAGGATCTGACAGCAGAGACAAAGTACAATTGGTTTAAACACGTGCTAGGCTATTTAAATCCCGCAGCCAGCATAAGCGCCCTCTTTCATTTGGAAAAGCAAGGTCCCAACGAGGACCCAGAGATTTACATGGCTGGTAAACAGCTCCTAGGAGTCTTGGCAGACATAACTGTTGACTCCAATGATCCCCTTGACTTTGACGTACCCGCCTTTTGGGATTCACTGATAAAGGGATTCAATGGACAGACTCAATTGGCTCTGCACATCTCAGATGTCACACAAGGAACCTGGGATGAACTGAGGACAAATATTGCAAGAGTGGCCGCAATCTTGAGAGGGTCTGGAACTAAAGTTTGTGACAAATTTTGTCGGTTTGTGGTTCACAAAGTGAAATTTGTGGTAGGTCAACTGTCACAAACCTTCTACAAACTTTCCAGCAGTTCCTGGAGGTTCATGCCAATTGATACATTTTCAAACAGACTGTCTCCACTCAAACAAAATGTTTACCAAACTTCAAAGCAACTGGGGGGAGGGGATTCTCCAGCTTTGGAAACACTGTTGTCAGTTTCAAACTAGTCATGGCAGTTTCAAGAGGATTTTTTCTCTTTGTCAGTTCCTTTCTTGTACAGAGCTTGCAAAATCCCCTTGCTTGGATTTGTGATTCTGTGCTTTGAGATTAATCCCTTTAAGTTTGCAGTTCCAGTGGAACTGGGTTCTGCTGGGCACTCTGTGATTGTAATGGTACTGCTGGGCACTCTGTACATTATACTGGTTCTGCTGGGCTTGCAAAAATGCCCCCTTGGATTGTGACTAATCTGGCATTGCTACATTGGCACTAGGTTCTGCTGGGCATAAGTACATTGCACTGGTTCTGCTGGGCTTCCACCCCACCCCATCCTGTTTGGAATGTGATTCTGTGCTTGACATCCACCCTGTTGAGCTGGAATTGCCAAAATGACATTGGGTTCTGCTGGGCACTAGTACCTTACATTGGTTCTGCTGGGCTTGCAAAAATGTTCCCCCCTTCAGTCTCTACTGCAGAGATTCTCTAGGACTTTGATTCTGTTCTCCTGGGCTTCTATTATCCTTGTTTTTTCCCCTGTTCCCCCCCCTTGGAAACAATGGAGGATGGGGACACCTTCTTTGGGTGGCTGTAACTTGGACCCTGTAATTCCAATCCTTACCAAAGTTGAAGGGCAGGTAGAGGAGAGTCAGCCAGAAATCCCCATGCAAGTTTGATGTCTGTAGTGCATGGATAGGCATTCTACCACACCACGAACTGAACCAGTTAATTTGGGTTTTAAAAATTTGTGACAGTTCATGGTTTGTGAACTGGACATGCCATGAACCACAAACCAAACTGCATTTTCCAGGTTCATGCCTATCCCTAATTGTAGAACTGGTGCTGTTGTGATGGCCAGATTCAGTTTATTTTCTTTTATTGAATTTTTATCCTGCCCTCCCCGCATAGCAGGCTCAGGACAGATTCCATCAGACACAATAAACCAATATACAATATATAAAGAATTAAAAACAATTACCCCCCCCCAAATAAAATACAACAGCATTCCTATGGTACAAATCAAAAGCTGCTTCATGCTCAGGTGCCTATTTCCAAATGATATTGTGCAAAAGAGCCCTGAGAGATGCTGTTAGACTGAATGCATTGGGTATGTATTGGGCTAGATATTCAATAATACCTAGAATCCTTTAGAGGTAGCTTGGCAATTGCTTCCACTTTGCTATCATCCAGCTACATGCCATCATTTGAGGAGATATAGCCCATATACTTAGCAATATCCACCCAGAATTAAGTTGTGACTTTGTTGACTCTCCTTTTTGTGCTTTCTCAAGGACCTGCCAGAGCACCTCATCGTCTTCTTCTTTGGTGGATACTGTCATTGGTAATGATTAAAGATGGGCAGAAACTGAACCACGAAGCAAAATTTGCCACAAATTTTGCCCTGTTTGTAGTGCATGAACACAAGTTCATGATGGGACTAGCATTATGAACTTTCAGAAAATTTTAAAGCAGTTTGTGGTGGTTCATGGATGGAGCAGAAAGCAGGAATTTAAAGGGACTCCCTTTAAACCCCTGCTTTCTGTTCCCCATGAAAGCCCCAAAAACAGCTGAGCAGCAGGGAATGCATTAAAAGGAATGCAGAAGACAGCCTGAAAAATAACTGCACAGTGGGGATTCTTGTGTACATATGTTGACTTGAATACTACTGCAGCAGGATCCTTTGTGTTTAAATGCATCTTGTTTAATCATTTAAGGCATCCAGTTCACCAGATACTTGTCCAGTGTCAGCTTGTCTGTCTGTGGAATGTTGTTTTCTTTGATAAGGTTCAGCCTAAATCTTACTTGCTCTGCCTTTTGTTGTAGAAATGGTCTGAAATTCTTTTTCTTGGTCCTAAGTGTGCCTCACACTGGAGCTGATACCATCCTCAAGATAATGGGGGAGCTTTCATGGCAACACAAAAGGGGGAACTCCTTGGAGGAAAGGTTGGATAGTAATTTCTAGACAAAAGGCTAAGTACTGAGGTGTCTAGGTAATGGTGTGATTTGCTCAGTTACTAAGCAGCACTTTTTGAAGAACAGGAATGAAGCTTGAGGAAACAGCTATTTGAAAATGTTAGTGTTTTGTCATTTTAAATATGTTGCAGATGTGATATCTAAATTTAAAGTAATACAATTTAGACTGGACTACCAGAAGAAGAGTCCTCTGAGGTCGCTAAAGCTTTGATTTTCCAGTTAGCTTATTTTATAGCTAGTGCTTTAGAAGACATCAAGCCCATAATGAGACAGATCAATCCGTTTGTTTTTATTAGTCTACTGTGTACAATGTAGTAGACAATGGTATTCATTGAATCTGATTGTTTGGGAATTTGCATTATATTCCATGTTACTTTTCACCTTGAAACTTCAACACTAGAAGCTGCTCTTTTATATTTATAGTTGAATTATATATTTGTATTAGAAATTGAAATTTTAAGCAGGCATTTGAATTTTTTGCCCTTGGGTGCAGTACAACTGCTGGGATTATTTTAAAGTGACTGCTGCTGTCCATAAATATTTCTGAAATCTTCATATTTTATTAAAGGTCCTTGACATGCTGTGACAGAGGTTTAAATCTGAAAGCAGTGAGAGCCATTCTATTCTGGCTGATGAACAGTATGAACAGCTTTCTATTTATTTTTTTTTTTTTACATACTATTCATCTTGTGTTTGAAATAGAGAGAGTCGATCCCTGAGTTCAAAGCTCCACCACAGTGGGGCTTCCACAGTTGACTTGTTGAAATGCTTCTTATTTCTAAAATGGGAAGTATTGTTGTGGGTGTTTGTGACCTCTGTGAAGGTCATGGAGGCATGATTTAGCCTTTGCTGGTGCAAATGGCTGATAGGAACCAGTGCTGATGTGCAGGCCTCATAGATGGTCCCCAATTTTATTATAAAGTTATCTTAGTTTTTATATTGGATTCCCAGTCTGTGCTGTACTGGGCTTTCATGCCATGCTAAAAAGAGTTTCATAAATGGGTCTGACTTAGGATAGCTGACCCAAGTGGGAAATTCACCTGGGAGGGTTTGCCAGGGGCATGGTGACATTACTTCAGGTGTGACTTTAAAGTGACACCATTGCATAGGTTGACACCATAACACTATAACATTCATTCAAAATTAGTGATTTAACCACAGAGCTTTGAACAAATGTTAGAGTGGCACTTGATGTGATTATGTCATTTCCAGATTGCACTGGAAGTGGTCTAATGGTGTCAGCATGCTGCCCATTGCCCCCCTCGCATTCCCCCTAGCATAGTTTCTATTTTCTGTTGCTGTTTTTTGCTGTTTTCTATATTTCTTCTACTTTATTCCACAGTCACTTCTTCCTTGATTCCCTGTTAATGATTTCTCAGATCTCCCAATGGAAACTATACAAAGGCGTAGACCAAGTTCTCAGAAAAATAGTTTATTTTAACAATTGTTCTGTTGCCAAATGATAAAAAAGTCAATGTAGTTCTCTCCAAATTATTTCCCCCTTTTTGTACAATCTAATATTGTATATTAAATAGTTAAATTATTAATATTCGTATCATGAAGCCTAGTGATGTTTTGGAGGAGGAGGAAGAAGAATAATTGGATTTTTACCCTGCCCTTCACTCAGAGTCTCAGAGCAACTTACAATCTCCTTTCCCTTCTTCTCCTCACAACAGACACCCAGTGATGTAAGTGGTGCTGAGAGAGCTCTCCCAAGAACTGCCCTTGAGAGAACAGCTCTGAGAGACCCAAGGTCACCCAGCTGGCTTCATGTGGAGGAGTGAGGAATCAAACCCAGTTCTCCAGATTAGAGTCCACCGCTTTTAACTGCTACACCAAATGACCTCTGTGCTCAACTTTTTTGCACTGACAAATCATGTTCAATGAATATATTCAAATTTATGTTTTTCCCAATTTATACATGTATGTATGTGTAATCTCAGTGAATATAATTAAGGGTGATTTCCCACTAAAGCTGCCGCGGGGTTGCGCCGCCGTTTGCCCCGAGATTTTTAGTCAATTTCACACCCGAAGCCGCGGGGCTGCATTTTGACCCGCGGCTTCGCCCGATTTCCCCGCAGTTTCGTAATCCTCAAAAAACAGGATTACGAAACTGCGGGGAAATCGGGCGAAGCCGCGGGTCAAAATGCAGCCCCGCGGCTTCGGGTGTGAAATTGACTAAAAATCTCGGGGCAAACGGCGGCGCAACCCCGCGGCAGCTTTAGTGGGAAATCACCCAACGTCTGAAACCATGAGATAGAGACAATGACAATACACCAGTGAATTGCCACTGATTATGATTCCCTTAAGGCATGCCTCATTCCTCCATTAATTTTACTAAAGAAGATGACCTTCATGGTTTGCTTTGCTCTATTTTGCTTGAGAGGCCTGGAAGGGGATTTTGTTTACCCTAAGGAGAATTGTTCTGGAAAAAGTTGGAATAAACCTTGCTGCAGCTAAACCACCATCTAGTCACTTTGATCCACCACCCAAGGCTTCATCAGTGTGCTGTGAAGCCAATTAGGCATAAAGTGGCAGCTGGGTTAATGGTTTTTCGGGTGGGAAAGATAACGGAAGTCAGAGCCATTAGTATGTCCGCAATAGTAAATATCAATTGTGAAGGCCCATAATTTCAGTGACAGAGCATTTGCTATGTAGGTCCTTGGTCCAACTTTGGGCATTACCATTTAGAAAGAATCCTAGGTAGCAGAGCTGGGAAAGAGCCTTGTCTGAAATCCTAGAGACAACATCAAAACAGCCCCGCTGAATCAAACCCAAAGTCAAACTAGTCCTGCAATGAATTTCTTTCAGAGGCCAGCAATCCCAGAAGAAAGTAATAACTTTCCTCTGCTCCTTCTCCTCAGCAACTGGTGTTCAGTAGCGTAGTGTCTGAATAAAGGGTCTGATTCTCTTTGGGCATCATGGTTGTTGTCCACTGATAGTCCCACCCTTTTCAAGTTGGAATGGCACCCAGTTAAAACCATCTGTACTGCTGTCCATCACCACTTCATGTGGTAACAAATGCCATTATGCATTGTCTTAAGAAGTATGTTCTTGTGCCTGTTTTGAAACTACTGCAGATCAATTTAATTAGACAACTGTGAATTCTGATATTAAGGAAGGATTGCTGGCAATCAGATTAGGCAATAATGTGTGGGCTGACTCAGTAGGGATTTGCATTTGGATATATCTGAACTAAAAATATATCCAAAAAATACTTTATTGATATTTTCCAGATGTATTTGGTTCTCCAGATGGCATCTTGGATTTTCAGAGACACCGGTAAATGGGTCCCCAAAAATCCTGGAAATGTTTAGGCTAACTGGGAGTATCAGAAGGAAGTGTTTAAAAGCTCCCAGGACTATTTTTCTTCTTCTTTTCTCCCCTGAAGTGGCTGTGTCTTCCTGGGCTTAGTATTGGCTTGCCAGGTTGATTTGTCATAGATTAAGTCCTTTAAAATTATTTTTGGTGACTTCGCAAAGTTGCATTATTTGAGCAAGTTGCTCTGTGTCAGGTTTGCATTTTGCAGAGGATTCTTGGGTTTGACATTGATATAGATTCTCAGGTTGTACCTTTACTGGATTCTCACAGTTTACATGTGAAAGGTTTGCAACAGCATTCATATAAGGGTTGGCTTTGATGATTCTTTCTTGGGTTGTACACTGGCATGGGTTTTCAGGTTTTACTTTGTTTTCCTATAGAAATCAGTGGAGGATGGCTGGGGCACTCATTCAGGGGCCCATAGAATTGGTTCAATTGACTTGAATTGGTCCAGTTGGTTCAATTGAAATGCACTAACAGCTCTGCTGATATTTTGGTGACATTAAAACAGCCCCTCCACCACCACCACCCCATGCCTCATAGGGAATTATGGAGCTGAAAAATATTGGAATCTGAGGGGTGGGGGGCACAGATCTGAATACCAAACCAACTTTTGGAACCAGGGAAACTGGGAGTATTGTTTGTTTGTGTGTGTTTTGGCTCCCTGATATACAGACCATTTTTTTTTTTTTGCAGCTGTACATCTCTGTAATTCAGTATGTTAGCTTCATTAGCTCACATATTACTCAGCTATATTGTTTTACTGCTTAATTTGTTGAAACCAATTTTCTTTGGCAATATTTTTGTAATACAATGGAAGTTATATGCACATCTTTTGCAACTGTAATAGGAAATGAAAAACAAAATAATTAGTGTGGCATTTTATTCGGAAGGATGGTTTCCATTTGTTTATTAAGTTGTACAGTTCTCTTGTACTTCATTTGGTTATTTTAAGAAGGCCTACAGATTGAATTTGCAAATTAATTTAAATTCAGTCAGTCAGTTGTAAAGCAGATAATTCAAAAAGCTTTAAAATACTTTAGTTGCCCTAGTAGTTCTTTTTCCAAAATCCCTTAGCAAAATATACTGAAGTATTAGCATGTTTCTGGAGAAGAGTAGTTTGTGCCACAAGGCGGATCATGAGACACAATACTTGTGTTTCACATGTCCTAAAGAAGCTGTCACAGATGTGCATACACCTTTTTCATGGACATGCAACTGTGGCCATATCAGATTTTCCACCCCCACCTAGATCTCATTCAACCTCAGTAGAAAGCTCAGGTCACATGCCAGCTAGAAGAAACAAAAAAGGGAGAAAAAGCTGTGTCAGTTTTTAAGAGACCATTAATCTGTCCCAGAAACATGAAATGGGATGGAGTACCATGGGCTGCCTGGAGCATAAATTACAAAAGAGATTAAACTACAAATGCTGCATTTTAAAGAATTTAACATTTGAAATATACTGGGTTCAGACATGTTCAAGTGATCAGCTCATATTTTATTAGTGATTCAGCAAGAGAAAGAAGACTGGAAATCCCCGGCTAAAGCCGGGGATTTATGCCTTTAAAAAGTTACACCCAAAATACACCCCACTCCCAACGATAGGCTATTTACACTCTATTGATCTTCTTTGTAGTCTCTGTGCATCACACCTCTGGGATATAGTGTGCCTGCGCCGACCCCGATCAGTATAATGGAAAGCAAAAGGGATTTTCGTGTCCTCTCCCAGGCTCCACTGTGTATGACTATCCTGCCAGTTCTCTTCTGACCGCTGCGCTGATAGAATCTCCTCTGCCTCGGTTGGTTAAATTTCTGGCTTAGGCCTTTTTCTCTTCTTTTTCTTAGGTAGTTAGGAAAGTAATCGTAGTTAGGTTTATTTGGACTTGTCCCTGCCTTTGTGGAGACTGTTTTGCCCCTCCTACTGGCTTATGGCCACACGGTGGGGTTTCTTCAAATGGTGCTGGGAGTGCAGTAGCAAGATCCCCCCCCTCAGATGGACACTTTCTTTGCCACATGTGCCTGGGGGAATCGCACCTAGTAACTGTCGTGCCCATTGTTCCAAGTTCTCTAAGCAGACCAAGAAGAATCAGGCAGCCAGACTTTGTGTGGCATTACTGGAAGCCGCACTTTCTCCGATGGCATCATCGCAAGATACATCTGGTCATGCCTCGATGTTGATGCCTGCATTGGAATTGACAGTTGCTCTGTCTCTGACATCGACTCCAGTCGATGCTGAATGATCGGTGCTCAAATGCCCGATCCCGGCACAGCAGTCTGAAGCCCATATTCCTTCCAAAAAATGTAAGGAGGGCAAGGACGGTCGGCCTATCAAGCGCAAAAAGCTCAAGAAAGGCTCCCTCAGCAAAACTCTGTTGAGTCCTCACCGAGCTGAGGTAGTGACCCAGCCCAGAACCACTTTGCATGATTCACTTGGCCGATGGCAGCAACAAGGTGCATCTAAGTCACCTTCGCTTCGCCCCACCCAGTCCACTGACTCCGATCAGGAGATGGACTTGACCCAACTTCCTCAATCCCCTAGTGTTGAGAGCCTGCATTGAGAGCAAGGGGCTAACACTATGGTCCCTTTGCCTTAGTACAGACCCGATGATTGGGGTCAACCTACAATGCCCCTCCAGCCTCCTCCCACCTGGGATCAGCACCAGTGGCAGTATCTGTATGGGGCTTACCCCTTCCCAGGACTGATGCTGTGGCTCCCCCTGTGACCTTCCATGGAAGGGGATTTCCAATCTTTGTCATCCTGACTCTCTCAATATCGAGATCCTCCCCCGGTGCCAGAATTTGCTAAGCCTCTACCATCCTGACTGACTGCTAAATGTTCTGGCCTTCAGTTGTTGGCTCCGAAAAAGTTTATGGAGCCATCAGAACTGATGCCTTCAACACCGATGCACCTGATGTCACTTTCCAAACCCTAGGATTGTTCCAGTTCCTCTGGTTCTTCAGAGTCTGATGAGGAAAGCCCCCAACCACCTCTGGAGTCTTCCCCACTGCAACAAGTTGGAGATGATCTCCCAGTATCTCCATCTGAGGATGTCAAGTCTTACGGGACTTTGTCAAATGAATGGCCAGTAAGCTGGCCTTGTCTACAGTCCAACCACCTCTGGTAGTCACAGATTTGGTCTTCGACATTGTCCAGATGGACACATCAACAGCAGTCACCCTCCCCATGACTTCCGTCCTCTTACAAGCGGCTAAGGATTCTTGGGCTCATCCTTTGTCTGTCCCGATTTCCAGCAAGCGACTGGATCATATGTATAGAATACAGGAGACGGGAATCATAGAATCATAGAATGTTAGAGTTGGAAGGGACCTTGCAGGTCATCTAGTCCAACCCCCTGCACTCTGCAGGAGCATAGCCAAAAGATAGCCCTACATACCTACAACATACCCAAAAGATGGTCTTCCAGCCTTCGCTTGAAAACGTCCAGGGAAGGAGCATCCACCACCTCCTGAGGCAGACTGTTCCACTGATCAACCACTCTTACAGTTAGGAAGTTTCTCCTGCTATCTAGCCGGTAACGACTCCCTTGTAATTTCCACCCATTAGATCTAGTCTTGCAATCCAGAGCAAGAGAGAATAGATCTGCTCCATCTTTTACATGATAGCCCTTCAAATACTTGAAGACTGCAATCATGTCCCCTCTAAGTCTTCTCTTTCCCAGCCTAAACATACCCAACTCTTTCAGCCTTTCCTCATAAGACTTGGATTCCCACCCTCTCACTATTCTGGTTGCCCTCTTCTGGACACGCTTGAGCTTGTCAACATCCTTCCTAAAGTGTGGTGCCCAAAACTGGACACAGTACTCCAGGTGAGGCCTGACCATAGCAGAATAGAGTGGAACTACCACCTCCTGTGCTCTGGACACAATCAAGCGTAGTCACGCTGCACCTTCAGATAAAGAAGGAAGGAAGCTTGACTCCTTCGGCAGAAGGTTCTATACCACAGGAGCAATGGGAATTAAGACCTCCAACTATGCTGCTTGTATGAGTCACTATCAGTATGTCCTATGGGAACAGATATTGGAATTTATCTCCTCTCTACCAGATGATAGTAGCTGTCGAGCTTGACAGATCCAGAGGGAAGGCATGGTTCTGGCAAAGCACCAACCTAATGCCTCCAAGCATAAGCTGGATGTGGCAGCAAAGACCCTCACTTCTTTGGTCGCCCTGCGGCAGCATGCATGGCTACGCTCTTCCACTCTGCAGCCAAACACCAAAACCGTTGTCGAGGATTTTCCCTTTGACAGCAATGGCTCTTTAGTTCCACTACAGATACAGTGCTGCAGGAGCTCGACAAGAGCATCTAGATATCTCACAGTCTAGGGGTCACACCTGCTGTTAAGACAGAGCAAGGGTAAACCTTGGACCAAGCAATGGTCCTGTAGACCCGCTTCTAAGTCCTCTTCTGAGTCCCACTGGCAGAGATCTCTGAGCAGTTCTTCTTGACCTTATGGGGGAAAACCAAAGTTTTGGTCTGCTTGTCAAGCCAGGGTGAGAACCTCTAAGACTCCCAAACAGGGTCTTTGACTCCAGTACTCTCTTAGCATCCCCCACCTGCCTGTCCCCTTATCTGTCAGCCTGGCAACTTGTAACATCGGATCGGTGGGTCCTTTCAATAATCCAATCGGGGTACCTCATAGAGTTTTCTCAAATCCCTACAACTGCTCACTTCGTTTTCACTCCACCCTCAGACGTGCTGTTAGACGAGGTTCAAACTCTTCTCCAAAAAGATGCCATAGAACCAGTATCCATAGCTCAACATCACACGGGCTTCTACTCCCGTTACTTCATGGTGCCAAAGAAGGATGGAGCCCTCCGTCCCACCATGGATCTTAGGAATTTGAATCATCTCATCCTTTACAAGAAGTTCAGGATGACAATGTTACAAACCATCCTGTCACTCCTACACCCTGGAGCATGGATGGTAATGCTGGACCTCGAAGACGCTTATTTACACGTCTCCATCCATCCTGTCCACTGTATATTCCTCCATTTTGTGGTAGGAAACAGAAACCCTCCCTTTTGGTTTATCCACAGCTCCTTGAGTCTTTACGAAGGTGATGGTAGTCATGGTGGCACACCTCCATCTGAAAGGTGTCCAGGTTTTCCCCTATATAGACGATTGGCTGCTAGTAGCGGATTCCAGAGCATCCCTGCTCACCCATGTCAAACTGACCTTGTCTATCCTGGAATCTCTGGGCCTTCAGGTGAACCTGCAAAAGACTATGCTTCTTCCAGCCATGAGGGTGCAATTCATAGGAGCAATCCTGGATTCTGTTGTGTGCAAGGCCTTTCTCTTTCCTCAGAGAGCACAGGACATTCTCGAGCTAGTGGATCTTTTCTGCAGTGCAGGGAGTGCGACTGCCAAAGAAACCCAATGGTTGCTGGGGCTGATGGCGGCCACCACCAATGTAATTGTCTTCGCCAGGCTGCATATGCAACCATTACAACTGTGGTTTGTCTGAAAATTTCATCCACAATGGAAACCCCAGTCCCTTTATCTTGTCATCCTGCGGGATGTACTGAACTCTCTACTCTGGTGGACAGACCCTGCGAACCTCCTGGCGGGAGCTCCATTCCACTCACCCTGTCAATGCTCATGTTGACAACAGATGCATCCCTGTGGGGATGGGGTGCACATCTCAAAGGACTCTGTGTTGGGGCTTGATGGGAACCCCATGTAGCCCATCATCACATCAATTTCCTGGAATTGCTGGCAGTGCAATATTCACTCAGGTCTTTCCGCCACCTAGTGGTCAAGCAGGTGATTACTGTCCTCATTGACAACACCATGGCCTGTGTTATATCAACAGGCAAGGAGGCATGATTTCCAGGAGGCTGTGCGGACTGGCCTTGAGCATATGGGTTGACTGCCAGTTGTGGAATACATTCTTGAGAGCCGCCCATCTTCCAGGGACTCTGAATATACAAGCAGATTTCCTGAGCAGAGGAGGTGTATCAGGGCACGAGTGGGAACTCAACTGGAACTATCTCCAACCAATCTTCCTTCTATGGGGCCATCCAGTGGTGGACGTGTTCACAACACGCCACAAGAGGAAATGCCATCTATTCTGCTCCAGAGCGGGGACCGATCCACTATCTCAAGGAGACAGGTTTCTGGTCCCTTGGGCACACCTACATGTGTTCCTCTTCCCTCTGATCCCTCTGATCTCCAAACCTCAAGCCAAAATAATTCAGGAGAGGCCACATTATCTCCTGGTGACCCCATGGTGGCCCAGGCAACATTGGTTCCCCATTTTGCTCCATCTATCCAAGGGCTCCTTCATCCCCTTTTCTCCAGCGGTGGATCTTCTCCCGGCAGGGAGGGGGCAGATACTGCATCATGATGTGCAGTGTCTCAAGCTCACAGCCTGGAGGATCTTTGTCTAGAGTTCAAAGCCAGGATAGACCATGTCCTATTGAACTGTCGGAAGCCGTCTACATGAGCTTCCTATGCAGGGAAGTGGAAGACATTCCTGTCTTATCTTGCTTTGTTGGGATTGCCACTCCTCCATCGGACCTGATGGCAATCTTTGGTTTTTTGTTATCCTGTTTGGACTTGGGCCTTAGCTGTGCCTCATTGAAGGTCTATTTGGCTGCTATCTCGGCTAATCATCCACCTATTGAAGGTCACTCCATTTTCTCCCACCCACAGACCAAGAAGTTTCTGAAGGGCCTGACCTGCCTCTTTTCTCCCTCACAGGGCTGCACACCAGCTTGGGACCTACCCATGGTATTGATGTGGCTTATCGGCAGACCCTTTGAGCCTATGGCTACTTGTAGTCTGCAGCTATTGTCTTGGAAGATGGAACTTTTAGTCGCAGTCACCTCTGGAAGGAGAGTAAGCGAGCTGTCAGCGCTTTGTTGTGACCGTCCATACTTGAGGTTCCATCATAACGGGGTCATAAGAACATAAGAACATAAGAGAAGCCAATGTTGAATCAGGCCAATGGCCCATCTAGTCCAACACTCTGTCACACAGTGGCCAAAAATACCAGGTGCCATCAGGAGGTCCAGCAGTGGGGCTAGGACACTAGAAGCCCTCCCACTGCTGCCCCCTCCAGCACCAAGGATAGAGTGCATCACCTGCCCCAGACTGAGAGTTCCCATCTATACCCTGTGGCTAATAGCCACTGATGGACTTCTGCTCCATATGTTTATCTAATTCCCTCTTGAAACTGTCCATGCTTGTAGCTGCCACCACCTCCTGTGGCAGTGAATTCCATATGTTAATCACTCTTTGGGTGAAGAAGTACTTCCTTTTATCTGTTCTAACCCGACTGCTCAGCAATTTCATGGAGTGCCCACGAGTTCTTGTATTGTGAGAAAGGGAGAAAAGTACTTCTTTCTCAACCTACTCAATACCATTCATAATCTTATAAACCTCGATCATGTCACCCCTCAGCCGTCGTTTCTCCAAGCTAAAGAGCGCCAAGCGTATTAACCTTTCTTCATAGGGAAGGTGTTCCAACCCTTTTATCATTCTCGTTGCCCTTCTCTGCACTTTTTCCAATGCTATAATATCCTTTTTGAGATGTGGTGACCAGAACTGTACACAGTATTCCAAATGAGGTCGCACCAATGATTTATATAGGGGCATTATGATACTGGCTGATTTGTTTTCAATTCCCTTCCTAATAATCCCCAGCATAGCGTTGGCCTTCTTTATTGCAGTTACACACTGTTGAGACATTTTCATTGAGTTATCTACTACGACTCCAAGATCTCTCTCTTGGTCCGTCTCTGCCAGTTCAGACCCCATCAACGTGTATTTATATTTAAGATCTTTGGCTCCAATGTGCATCACTTTGCACTTGGCCACATTGAACCCCATTTGCTACGTTGACGCCCACTCACCCATCCTCGACAGATCCCTTTGGAGTGCCTCACAATCCTCCCTGGTTTTCACCACCCTGAACAACTTCGTGTCATCGGCAAATTTAGCCACTTCGATGCTTACTCCCAATTCCAAATAGTTAATAAACAAGTTAAAAAGCATCGGACCGAGTACTGATCCCTGTGGTACCCCCACTGCTTACCACCCTCCACTGAGAAAGTTTCCCATTTATACTCACCCTCTGTTTCCTATTTATTAGCCAGTTTTTGATCCACAAGAGGACTTGTCCTTTTATTCCATGACTATTGAGCTTACTTAGGAGCCTTTGATGAGGAACTGTATCAAAAGCTTTCCGGAAGTCAAGGTAAATAATATCTATTGGGTCCCCCTTGTCCACATGTTTGTTCACTCCCTCAAAAAACACTAACAGGTTAGTGAGACAAGATCTTCCCTTGCAGAACCCATGCTGAGTCTGCCTCAATAGTTTTTGTTCATCAATGTGCCTACTCATTCTTTCCTTAATAACAGTTTCCACCAACTTACCCGGTATCGATGTCAGACTGGCCTGTAATTTCCTGGATCTCCCCTGGAGCCCTTTTTAAAGATGGGAGTGACATTAGCTACCTTCCAGTCCTCAGGAATGGAGGCAGATTTTAAAGAAAGATTACATATTTTTGTCAGGAGATCCACAAGTTCACATTTCAGTTCTTTCAGAACTCTCGGATGAATGCCATCCGGGCCTGGTGATTTATTAGTTTTTAAAATGTCCATCAGTCAGAGGACTTCCTCTCTTGTCACCTCAATCTGACTCAGGTCTTTCAAACCCCCTCCCAAAATTGGTGCTTCTGGAGTGGGCAAGCACTTCTCCTCTTCCACAGTGAAGACAGAGGCAAAAAATGCATTCAGCTTCTCAGCCATTTCCCTATCATCCTTCACTACTCCTTTTTCGCCTTGGTCATCCAAGGGCCCCACTGCCTCCCTGGCTGGCTTCCTACTTCTAATGTATTTGAAGAAAGTTTTATTGTTGGCCTTTATGTTTTTTGCGATATGCTCCTCATATTCCCTTTTTGCCTGCCTGATCACAGACTTGCATTTTATTTGCCACAGCCTGTGTTCCCTTTTATCAACCTCACTGAGACTAGCTTTCCACCACTTAAAGGAATCCTTTTTACCTTTTACAGCTTCCTTTACTTTATTTGTTAACCATGCAGGCTTTTTTCTATACCTATTTGTGCCTTTCCTAATCTGCGGTATATATATTTTCTGAGCTTCTAGGATTGTATTTTTAAATAGTCTCCAAGCTTCCCCAATGGTTTTGACCTTCTCCACTCTTCCTTTCAATTTCTTCCTTACATGTCCCCTCATACCAGAGAAGTTACCCCTTTTAAAAGTTAAAAGTGGTTGTGTCAGTCTTTTTGGGCAACTCCCCATCTGTACAAATGTTAAACTCAATGACATTATGGTCACTGTTCCCAAGCGGTGCAATCACTTTTACATCTCTCACCAGTTCTTGGGTGTTACTTAGGACCAAATCCAGGATCGCCTCTCCCCTGGTAGGATCTGTGACCATCTGTTCCATAGCACAGTCACTGAGAGTGTCTAAAAACTCAATCTCTGTTTCCCGACTAGAACTCATATTGACCCAATCAATGTGTGGGTAGTTAAAGTCGCCTATTATGACACAGTTATTCTGTCTAGCCACTATCTTTAATTCAGTCATCATTTTATAATCCTCCTCTATCTTTTGATCTGGTGGGCGATAACAAACCCCCACTGTTAAGCCTCCTTTTGGACCCACTATTTCAACCCATAGCATTTCCAGAAGCGAATCCAATTGTCTTACCCTCTCAGTCTTACTGGACTGTATGCCCTCTCTGACATATAGAGCCACCCCACCTCCAACCCTTCCCCCCCCATTCTACCGATATAATTTATAACCAGGAATCACCGTATCTCACTGATTTTCCTCATCCCACCAAGTTTCTGAAATACCCACAGTGTCTATTTCCCCCCCCCAACACCAAGCATTCCAACTCCCCGATTTTACCTCGAAGACCTAGCATTTGTGTATAAACACTTATAGTTTCCCACGCTTGTTAAGCCCACAGCCTTCCTCTTGCTGCCTCGAGACCTTGCCAGGCAGTTCCTATCATTAGCCACAGTCTCATTGGGCAATTTTAATCCATTTCCTTGTACAAAAGTAATAGCTACCCTTTCATCTCTTTAAGATGAGCCATCCCGAACCAGAGATTTTTCATCTCCTGTCAGGTTTCCCCCATTATTCAGTTTAAAAACTGCTCTGCCACCTTTTTGATTTTGAGCGCCAGCAGCCTGGTTCCTTCTTAGGACAAGTGGAGACCGTCCCTTTTGTACAGCTCCCTCTTGTCCCAAAAAGCATTCCAGTGCCTAACAAACTTGAACCCTTCCCCCCTACACCATCCTCTCATCCACGCATTGAGACTCCTCATCTGTGCCTGTCTCTCTGGCCTGCATGTGGAACCAGCAGCACTTCTGAGAAGGTTACCTTGGAGGTCCTGGCCTTGAGTTTCCTGCCCAGCAGCCTAAATTTCTCCTCCAGGACCTCACGACTGCATTTCCCCACATTGTTGGTGCCGACGTGCATCACGACCACTGGCTCCTCCCCAGCACTATCTACCAGCCTATCTAAAACATGCGTAATGTCTGCTACCTTTGCACCAGGCAGGCAAGTCACCATATGGTCAGTACGCGGGTTCGCCACCCAGCTGTCTACCTGCCTAAGGATCGAATCACCAACTACCAAGAACCCCCCTCCTACCCTTCCCAGGGATGGTTCCTTGGTATGAAAGGATACCCGTTCACCAGTTGATGAAGAGGTCCCTTCTGTGGGCACATTCCCCTTATCCTCAGCATGGTGACCCATTTCCCCTTGACACTCATGCTCCCTGGCAGCAGCTGGGCTGCCAGATCCAGAGTGGGACATATCTAACAAGTCCCTGAGAGTCTTCTCCGTGGACCTAACTGACTGTCTCTGCTTCTCCAGGTCAGCCACCTTGGCCTCAAGGGAGCAAACTCGCTCCCTGAGAACCAGGAGCTCCTTGCACTGAGCATACACCCAAGACTTCTGACCAGTGGGCAGATTGTCATACATGTGACACTCCATGCAAAACACATAGCCCCCAACCTCCTGCTGGCATTCTGGCTTCATAATTGTTTTTAAACAAATACTTTTATATAACCCCCCTTTTAAAACCCTTTGTATTTATATGGTTCCTGTTGGAGAAGTCTGCTTACCTTACTGGTAACCCAAGGAGCCGAGGTCCCTGGCTCTCTGGCTCTTCCTGGGCTTCTTACAGAGACCCTAGGCTAAGAGCCACAGGCCAAGAGCCTCACCCTTTGGCTCTCACCCTTCGGCTCGTGCCTCTTGCAAGCTTCCTGCCTTAAATAGATGCGTCCCCCAGGAGAGGGTGTGGCCAGCAGCTATTCAAATTCACCCTAGGCACTTAATTACAGGCAAACAATGACCCTTTCACACCCTAACTCCAGCAGCCAGGAGTCTACTATTCAATTTCACCCAGGCACTTTATTACAGGTAAACAATGACCCTTTCACACCCTAACTCCAGCAGCCAGGAGTCTGCTACAACTCACCCACACACTCCCAAATACAGTCTCCCACACAGTACCTTCTCAGCTAAAGCACCTCAGCTGAAAGTAAATAATAAAAAAACCCACATTGGCTCCAGATGTTTCTTTCTTGCTGAAAGCAGTTTCTGAGTTTCATGTTTGAGTGGACATTGTCCTCCCAGCATTCTTCCCATCTTCTTTGTCCAAGGAGGAACGCCGGCTCCATTCGCTGGATGTCAAAAGAGCTTTGCTCTTTTATTTGAATCGAACACAGCCCTTTACAAAATCGGCAGCCCTGTTTGTTTCTTATGCTTTACCCTCCCAAGGGAAAAAGCTGTCATCCCAGCGGCTATCCAAGTGGACTGTGGAGAGTATTAAGTTATGCTACTCATTAGCCAAGAGGCTGCTCCCAGTCCCACTAAAGGCACATTCCACCTGGGCAGTGGCTGCATCCACAGCCTTCCTGCGAGGTGTGTCACTAGAAGATATCTGCAACACAGTGACATGGGTCACGCCTCACACATTTGTGAAGCACTATGCCCTAGATGCATGTCTTCATCAATTGTCCACAGTTGGACGAGCAGTGTTGCAGGCGGTGCAGATTTAGGACCTAAGCTCCCTCCTCCAGGTAGGCATGTACTGCTTGCTAGTCTCCCAGAGGTGTGATGCACAGAGACCATGAAGAAGATAAACAGGTTGCTTACCTGTAACTGATGATCTTCAAGTGGTCATCTGTGCATTCACACCACCCGCCCTCCTTCCCCTTTGCTTTCAGTCCTTTCCTTTCTTTGGAGACTGAGGGCAGCAGTCAGAAGGAACTGGCAGGATAGTCATGCCCCTCCCCTAGTCATGCGCAGTGGAGCCTGGCACGTGATGGGGGAGTGGGTGCGAAAATCCCTTTGGCTTTCCATTATACCGATCTGGGTCAGCGCAGGTGCACTATATCCCAGAGGTGTGAATGCACAGATGACCACTCAAAGATCATCAGTTACAGGTAAGCAACCTGTTTTTTCCCATTTGTTTTACTCCAGGATCCCTGTCTCCCTATTGGCCCATTCTAGGATCCTAGCAATCTATTGTCACGCATCCCAAGCTAAGTCCTTTTTGCCGGTACAGTTCAGGCTCAATACGTAACAACATAGCTCTTGATTTTAGGTATCTGGGAGAAATGTCTATCCATCTGTGTTGAAACTGACAATCCTTTGCAGTTAACTGTCAATATAATTCTCTATCAATATGATTCTCAGTTTGAGTCCAGTGGCACCTTTAAGACCAACAAAGTTTAATTCTGGGTATAAGCTTTCATGTGCATGCATACTTCTTCAGAAGCATTGAAACAGTTTTCCTCAAGCCTTACATATAGGTAGATAGAGGGTAGGAGGTAGTTGCCAGGAAGGGCTAGTTAGAGTCAAGATGTGTAAGTACAACTAAAACTAGAATGATACAGTTGGCAAGGTCTGTGAATAGCAGCAGGGCTTTTTTTGTAGCAGGAACTCATTAGCATAATAGGCCACACCCAACAGCAGAAACTCATTAGCATATTAGGCCACACCCAGACAGTGCAGATTATTAGCATATTAGGCCACATTCCCATGCTACCATAAGTGTGGTCATCCAGCCACACCCACCTTTTGCTTCTTAATCTGTTTACCTTGTTTGTTGTCAAACTCAGGGCTTTTTTGTAGCAGGAGCTCCTTTGCATGTTAGGCCACACACCCCTAATGTAGCCAATCCTAATGAGTTTTTGTTGTTGGGTGTGGCCTATTATGCTAATGAGTTCCTGCTGGGTGTGGCCAATGCAGGAGCCAGTCAGAACTCCGTTCCTGTGTGTTCCTGCCCCAAAATAGCCCTGAACAGCAGTAAAATAGTTACTTTGAGGCCCCCCATGGGGCTGCAAAGGAAATTCAATAACAGACTAGAATTTATTTATTTATTTATTATTGTATTTCTTCCCTGCCCTCCCCACAAATGGGCTCAGGGTGGCTTACAAAGGGCACCATGTGCCTACATATAAAACAATAAAAACAGGCAGTCAATTTAACAAAACAAAGTGCTCACTAGTTTCAATCTCTCTATATAACAAGATGGTATATCAAAAATGTTATAAAGCAACAATACTCCTTCACTAAGGAGGATATGTCCCATAGGAGGATATGTCCTGTAGAATGGGAGATTGCTGAACTAAAAGTTAACTTATTACAACACTCAGGACAATGGGACCCCTAGGGCTGAAAAGAGATATCGGGTTCTTATCTCACTACACATCTCACCCCCCAGGTCCTAAAGAAGCCAGGATGGCCATGACGAGGACCAGGGCCTTCTCTATGGTGGCCCCTTACTGGTGGAATGAGCTCCTAGATGACATCAGGGCCCTGTTGGACCTTCTAGAGTTCCGCAGAGCCTGTAAAACGGAGCTCTTCCACCAGACTTTCGATTAGGGTGCCACCTTCTAATACTATGGCCCTGGCTCTAACACCAGCACCAACTCAGTGTCCAATAACCTGGCAGGAACCTGGACTATGGTGGTAGGTGACCTTCTAATTCAAGAGAAGTCCTCCATCTTGTATTAATATCTATGCTCTTAGCAATGATGATCTTATACACTGTGATTTTAACTGTATTTTGTGTTTTAATATACTTCAGTGTTTTGATATATGCACACACACACATAAATATATATATTCTGTAAGCCGCCCTGAGCCTGCCACAGCAGGGAGGGTGGGATACAAATTTAACAAATAAAATAAAAATAAATAAAAATAAATGCTGAATCACTCACTTCTCCCTTATACCCAGAATTAAACTTTGTTGGTCTAAAAAGTGCCACTGGACTCAAACTTAGTTCTCATACCTGTTTCAATAACAGAACACCACTAGTGGTCACTCAAAACAGTTCAACGCATCATCAGCGACTTATTTGCAACCTCTGCTGGATAATAACAGTTCACTTTTGCAAGTACTGGGGGAGCAAACCTTTTCTTGCACTCAGACACCCACACCAATCTCAAAAAACTCTTCACCCACAATAATACAACTTCTAAATTTAAACATGGGCACTGGTACCAGAACTTGCAACAAACCCAGATGCCAACTGTGCTGCCACATACACCCAGACAACACAATCACTGGACCTAACCACATCAACTACATCATCTCAGGCTTATTCATGTGCTCATCTTCTAACATTGTATATGCCATTAAATGCCAACAATGCCCTTCAGTTATCTACATAAATCAAACAGGTCAAATCCTAAGCCAAAGGATAAATGGACACAAATCTGACATCAAGAATCACAAGACTGAGAAACCTGTAGGAGAACACTTCAACCTTCCAGGGCATTCAATGGGTGACCTCAAAGTAGCTGTTTTATTGCAAAGGAATTTCAGAAACAGACTGGAGCAGGAGATTGCTGAATTACACTCAGGACAATGGAACCCCAGGGTTTAACAGAGATATCGGCTTCTTATCTCAGTACACACGCTAAGTTATTCTGTTCTTACTTATACCCAGAAATTAAACTTTGTTAGTCTTATAAAAACCATTGGACTCAAACTTGGTTCTTACATCTGTTGTTAACTCCTTTATTATTTGTATGCCAACCTGCTGCTATTTACATGTCCTACTATATGTGCTATTCCAATCTTAGCTATATTTATTGGTGTGAATTGATTTACTACATGAGTAGTACCACTTTGCCATGAAGGCCTGTTTGAATACTCCACTCTGAGCCTGTTTGGGCAGTGAGCCTATTTTGGCTCACCTGTGGAGCCAAGTGGACCCAGTGCAGCTTCAGATTGCTCTTCGGGATCCAATGCCCCCTGGTGGATCATTGAATGTGCTTGTTGAGGACTGGCACAGCCAACTCTCAGCAGCCATCAACGAGATCGCTCCCCGGCGCCCTCTACACCCCCGGCCAAAGCTTGCTCCTTTGTTTACCCAGGGGTTGAGGCTAATGAAGTGGGAGCTAAGACGGCTAGAGAGGCAGTGGTCGACCACTAGCTACTGATCCACCACCTCGCTGACATCGGAGTACAGGGACTGTCCTTGCAGTGGCTTGTTTCCTTTCTCCAAGGTTGGGGACAAAGAGTGGTGCTAGGGGATCAACTGTTCCGAAGGAACCCACTTGAATGTGGTGTGCCCCAAGGAGCAGTGTTGTCTCCTATGTTTTTTAACATCTATATGCGCCCTCTTGCCCAGATTGCCTGGAGGCACCAGTATGCGGATGACACCCAGCTCTATCTGTTGTTGGCTGGCTGGTCTGACTCCAAATCAGAAGATCTTGACCTGGCATTGCAAGCCGTGGCTGGTTGGCTTAGGCTGAGCAGGCTGAAATTGAATCCGACAAAGATGGAGGTCCTGTGCCTGAGTTGGGGCAGTCCAAGGGTAGGGATCCCACTCCCAGCCTTTGATGGGGCATGGTTGGTGCCAGCATCGGAGGTCAGGAGTTTGGGAGTGCTTCTAGACATCTCCTTAACAATGGAGGCCCAGGTAGCAGCTACTGCCAAGTCGGCCTTTTACCATCTTCAGCTGATTAGGCAGCTGGTTCTCTTCCTCGAATGCAATGACTTGGCAACAGTGGTCACCTCAAAATTGGATTACTGTGATGCCCTCTACATGGGTTTGCCCTTGTCCCAAATCCAGAAGCTGCAGCTAGTGCAGAATGCAGCAGTGAGGCTGTTGTTGTGTCATCCTGTGCGGGAACACATCCAGCCCGCCCTAAAAGAACTGCACGGGCTGCCTATAGCATACTGGATTTGGTTCAAGGTGCTGCTTATCACCTTTAAAGCCCTTTATGGCCAGGTACCTGCATACCCAAGGGACTGCCTTTCCCCATCTGTTCCCCAGAGAGCACTGCAATTGAGGATCCAGAATCGGCTGGTCCTCCTGAACATCAAGGAGGCCAGGCTTGCGTCAACAAAGGCTAGGGCTTTCTCAGTGATGGCTCCATTCTGGTGGAATGAGCTCCCAGAGATGATCAGGGCCCTGCGGGACCTGTTACAGTTCCACAGGGCCTGTAAAACGGAGCTCTTCCACCAGGCCTTTGGAGCCATCACTGCCACTGGCACCACCGACATCTGACAGTTGGAGAGCAAGCCCAACCCCCTCCCTGGGTCCCTAAGCACAGCCGACCTGGGAGCCTGGGATAGCTGAAGTAGATCTTGGTGCTGATCTTGCTTTGAGGAATTGATGCTAGCACTTCATTAGTTGTATAGTTATGGTTTTAAAGTTGTATTGATTGGGTTTTTATTATTCATTGTATCCTTTTATATTGTTGTAAGCCGCCTTGAGCTGGCTTTGCTGGGAAGGTGGGGTAAAAATCTAATGAAATAAATAAACAATTACTTATGCATCTTAACTCTAATCAGCTCTTCCTGGCAACTAACCCCCCCCCCACCTGCATGTAATATTTGAGGAAATCTGTTTCAATGTTAGTGAAGGAATGTGCACACGCTGCGTCTCTGTTCTCCCATGTACACAGGGTTGAGCTTGGTTTGCCTTGGGATTATTTCTGGACTCCAGCTTCATTCTCATATATTTTTGTTAACTCTTCCATTTATGTGCTAATTTGCTTCTATCCATTGATCTTACTGGCCACCTGATCCAGTTTCAGCTCGGCATATACATCTTGGCTCTGACTAGCCTTCTCCTAAAGGCTGTCCCCCACCCTCTTTTTTACTGTAAGTAACCTTCGAGGAGATTTTATTCCACTTGTGTGAAGAAGTGTGCTTTGCACACGAAAGGTTACACTTTGAATAAAACTTTGTTGGTCTTAAAGGTGCCACTGGACACAAACTTTGTTCTTTTATTATCTGTATGCTATTTGCTGCTATTCGCACCAGCAGGTACCCTGCCTGATCTGTTAGGTGTGGTATCCAGGTGGGCATTAGAGCACTCCAGGCTTCTAGTCTTGGGGGACTTCAATGTCTATGTTGATGATGCATCATCTTCTCAGGCCAAGGACCTAGTTTCGTCCATGGAGGCACTGGAACTCTCCCAATTTATATTGGCTCCCAAATTATATCAGCATCAACCAGGCCACACACTGGACTTTATTTTTGGGATGGGGATTAATGTGGATCTGGTAGCTGCTGATGCAGTCCCATGGTCCGACTATTTTGCCCTAAAAGTCTGCCTGGGCATGCCCAGCCCTCCCTGTTTAGGCAGCGAGCACATTTATGCTCATGTATGGAGCCAAAAGGACCCTGATAGGCTTCAGGCTGCTCTGCAGGATCCAGTGCCCCCTGGTGACTCTTTAGATGCATTGGTGGAGGACTGGCACTCCCAGCACTCTGAAGCCATCAGTGATATCACCCTACAGTGCCCTCTCTGCCATCAGACCAAAGCTTCCCCATGAGCTGTGGAGGATGAAGTGAGAGCTGAGATAGCTTGAGTGAGTGTGGTGGCGTGCTCATGACAGAGTGGCAAGAACATCTTATAGATCATTTATGAATGTCTATAAGATGGCACTGAAGTCCATAAAGAGAGAGTTCTATGTGACCTCCATTGCATCTTCAATGTTGCACCTGGTCCAATTATTTAGAACCATTTGGTCATTAACTCCATTGCCACAAGGCAAACCAAATGCTAGGGAACTGGAGATAGGCTGTGAGGTTTGTGCTGATAAAGTCTTGTCACTCCGTCATGACCTCCCAACCACTATTGATACAGCCTCTTGTCTGCCTTGATGTCCTATATTGGATCATTTCAGCCAGCTCTCTCAGGAGGATGTCAACAAGGTCCTGGCAGCTGTGAGGCTAACCACTTGCCTCCTTGACCCATGTACATTCTGCCTGGTTGAGGCCTCTGGGGATGGTATTTGGGTCCCCCTGGGAGATATCATAAATTTGTCCCTTTCATCTGGGACCTTATCAATAGGGTTAAAGGAGGCAGTGATTTGCTTGCTCTTAAAGAAACCAACTTTGAACCCAATGGTCCTGGCCAACTACTGCCCAGTTTCAAATCTACTGTTTCTAGCTAAGGTAGTTGAGAGAGTAGTGGCTAAACAGCTCCAGGTTTTCTTGGATGATGCATCTATCCTTGATCCCTTCCAATACCGTTTCCACCCTGGCCATAGGATGGAGATGGCATTGGTCACCCTTACAGATAACCTCCAGAGGCACCTGGATCAGGGCAGGGCAGCACTGCTGTTATTGAAAGATATAATGACAACATTTGACAAGGTCGACTACGATCTTATGACCCACTACATTGCTAACATTGGGGTTCTGGGACTGCACGTCAATGGTTTTCCTCCTTTCTCTGTGGTTGGGAACAGAGGGTGGCACTCAGTGAGGGTCTCCCTGAGACACCCACTGGAGTGTGGTGTGCTGCAGGGAGTGATCCTCTTGCCAATGTTGTTTAAGATCTACATGTGCCCCCTCACCCAGTTGGTCCGGGGGTTTGGGTTGGGGTCTTATCAATATGCAGATGACACCCAACTCTATCTATCAGGCAGCTGCCTGGATTATGTCCCAGAGACTCTGAATGGGGCATTAGAGGCTGTGGCTGGTTGCTTGCAGCAGAGCTAGTTGAAACTCAATCCAACAAATATGGAGGTCCTGTGTTTGAGTCGGGGGAAGTTAGGATGGGGATTGAGCTGGCCACCCTGGATGGTGCACCACTTGGCACCAGCCCAGAAGGTGTGGAGCCTGAGGATGATCCTGGATGCCTCACTTTCTGTGGAGACCCAGGTCACCGCAGTTGCCAGGTCTGCCTTTTTCAATCTTCAGCAGATCAGACAATTGGCCCCCTACCTCTCCCCCAGGACTTGGCTACAATGATCCATGCAATGGTCACTTCCAGGCAGGCCCGTAGCTACAGTGGGGCATCTCGGGGCTAGGCCCCCTGACTTGCTGGCAAGGCCCCCTGACTCCCCATCCAGCCCAGGATGTCACAGCCTTCTGCCCTGGATTATTTTGATTAGACAGTGCCCCCTAAGAAATTCAAATGCCCCCTGACTTAAAAAATCCTGGGTACAGGCCTGATTATTGTAACACACTTTATGCAGGCTTGCACTTGAGACTAATCTGGAAACTCCAAGTAGTCCAGAATATGGCAGCATGCCTGCTGATGTGCGGGCATGCTTTCAGCTGGTGCTGCTTGCATTGGCTACCAATTAAGTACTGGATCTCTTTCAAGGTGTTGATATTAACCTTCAAGGGCTTACATGGCCTGGAACCAACATATCTGAAGGACTGCCTCTTCCCAGATGTGCCCCAAAGAGCCTTGCACTCACAGAATCAACACTTACCGGTTACCCCCAACCCAAAAGATATCTGCTTAGCCTTGACCAGGGCCAGGGCTTTCTCCACCCTGGCTCTGGCCTGGTAGAATCAGCTCCCACTGGAGATCAGGGCCCTGCAAGACCTTCTATTGTTCCACAGGGCCAGTGAAACAGAACTGTTCTTCCAGGCCTTCAGGTGAGGCGGCAGGCATCTAGCTTAGTTGGCCTCCCTGATCTAGTTCCCAATTTGTTGAAAGGGCCCATTTGATTCTGCCTTGTGGGCCTAACAGATTTATATGAAACTGTTACTATCTGTGTGAATTTTGTTTATTGTTTTAATGGTTTTAAAGTGATTTTATTGTAACAAGTCTTGGACTCAGTTTCTTGTGATCCAGCCTGAGCCCACTTTGGGGAGGGCAGAATAAAAATGTCAAAAATAAATGAATAAATAAATATTCACAGACCTTACCCATTGTATTATTGCAGCCTTCAGCTGTACTTATGCATCTTGACTCTAATTACCTTTCTGGCAACCTTCCTGGCAACTTCCTGCCTATATGTAATGCTGGAGGAAATCTGTTTCAGTGTGTCTGAGGAAGTATGCATCAACACATGCTAAATCTCTCAGTTCTCACTTATACCTACAATTGAACTTTGTTGGTCTTGGAGGTGCAACTGGACCCAAACTTAGTTCTCCCATCTGTTTGTTAACTTTTGTATTTGTATGCTAATTTGCTGCCACTAACAACTGATTTAATCCAGACTCAGCTATACTTATCACTCAGTTACTTATGTATCTCAGGTTCTCTCCCTGATAATCCGGCCTTAATAAGGACCCAAAGAGTCCTTATGAGCAACAGGCCATTTCCTCCTTATTGTAAGTGCTGGACAGGAAGATTTCTCCCCCTACTCCATCACATTAAATACTCAGCCATCAATAATTGCCTGTCTAAACTCTGTCTCCCTAAAGGAACACTTTTCCTTGATGCTCCTGTAATGCAAAATAAGAAAAACTCCCCTCCACAATGGACACACATACATGCAAACTGTTTCAAATTAACTCATCTCTGGAGAGATGGACTTTTCATCATTCCCAGATTCCAATGCCAACACCTTTTCCCCTCTTCAATCTTAGCAAAAATGTATAAAAAGTTATCCCTCAGTCCATGCAGTTTGTAGCAGGTTTTGGATCCCACTCTGTTACCTTCAGCTGCACAGTTGGCTTCTCTACTTTTCCACCCTGTTCTGCTGCACTTCTCCAGGGCTGTCCAGCTGTCTTCAGGAAGCAGGCTTGATTCACACCTTTCATTTTCTCCTTCAGTAGCAGGTAGTTTATTAGGGAAAGGGTTTAAACTGCATTTGTACATCACATGTACATTTCCTTTCTGTAGCGCCTCTATTTTCTTTACCTGACTTATCTTGGTTCTCTTTTTGTAAATCTAACGAATTTATTTTCTTGTTTATTCCCCTTCATTTCTTTTGTGTGTTGGTCTGTATCTCAACCCTGATAGACAAAGGTTTATGATCTTGGTAATTAGTATCCCACAATATATGTGTTTTCTCTTTGCTAGCAGAAGGATGCTTTTGCTAGCTACAGGGGTGCATGTGTATGAGTGATTTCAGTAACAAGAATACAGAAGAAAGGGAAGTGACCCTCACAAGACCTTGTGGGTTCCCTGCTTGTTGATATCTATTTAATAAATGCATTTTAAAAAAATCTTTTTTTCCCCCAGTTAACAACACAGGATTCTAGACAAGTGTTCCTCTAGGCAGAATGAGAACAGTAGGGCACCTACAAAATTCTGACTCACAAGACTTTAAAAAGTTGATTTTATTGGCTGTTTGAGATAAAGTCAAATTAAAAAAACATGTGACCTTGCAAGGAACCTTATCCAGCTGAGAATGCAGCTGTAAAATTCCAAACTGCTTTCCAAGTACTAAATGAGTTGAGGGGAGTTGTGTGATTCTGCAAAAACAGAGAGCAAGGCAGGACAACTAAAAATGAAACCCTATGTGAGACATTCTTCACAATGAGGGAGAGCTGAGAACATAATTAGAGTTTCAAAAGTGACCCCTTCATCCATAGTTTGCAATGTGTTACAACATCTACAACTGCAAACAGCCCTTCACTTAACATTTCAGTGTGATAGAGACAGATCTATACCTGCATACATTTTAAATACACATTGTGTGCACATGAACATACACATGAAAACAATAATGTTCTGTCCAATGTACTGGCATTTATTCCATTTTCTTCCACTGTGGAACTCAAACTAATGTATGTAGGATTCCGAAGCGGTTTACCACCCAAGCAGTGGTCCCAGGCCTGCTTCGTTTCAGTGAGTTCACTGTATAAGGGACAAAGTCTGGGCCCCCATCCCAGCCTGGGCCCCTGTTTCCCACCAACACTGTATAGGGTGGTGGTGTGGGAATGGGGGGACATGATTTGGCATCATGCCTGAAAAGTACTGAGGTCTGAGACTCAGCATGGTGAAATCAGCTCACGTTTATTTAGTTACATCAGAATGAAGATAAAAATAGTTGGTCCACAGCCTGCTTATATTCGTGTCTGTCCTTATACCCAACACACCCCCAATACCCATGAAAGGGTTCTGTTTACATGGCCCAAGTAATTATAGGTTCCCTTCAGGATCCAGGTGCTCCCATTGGTCCGTGCTAGGATCCGCAGTGTCTATTGTTCTAGGACTAAAGGTCTGAGGGTCCGCTTGACTGCATGGCCAGGCACATGTGGTCGCAGCCATCTTGATACATAACACCGCCTATGTGCAGGAAGCTAGAAGTGCCATCAAATCTGTGCAATGATCTAGGATTCACCCAAAACACTTTTGGGCAAATTCTAGAGCATCAGCCCAATGTGATTGTGTCAATTCTGATTTTGCACCAGAAGTGGTGTTGTGCACTGGTGTGCTCTTTGCTTGAGGATTATTTGGCTCTACAATCATAGGAAGGTGTTTCCTGGACCAGAAGTTTATATCTGAGAACCACTGGGCATGTGATTGCACTAATAGAGGCCTCATTTGTATTTTCTTGCTCTATGCCTGGTGGGTTATCTTGAAACAACTTGCTTCTGGTCCTTATTGTATTTATGCCCTGTATATGATTGTGTATGATTGTACTATATGTTTTTATAATAGCCAATATGTTCCTCATTATTGACCTCTGAGGAAGGCCTATGTAGGCCGACGCGTCAGGTCAGGTTTACAAGCCCTTGTGTTTTAGCAATTGATACTTATAAATAATGTGTGACTGGGCCCTTATATATTTTTTAAAGTTGTGCTTAATAAATACATGTATTTTTATATTTCCTTTATCTAGTTTTTAACATTGGCCCCCTTTCCCACATTTGACTAACCTTTGTCAGGTTCTGGATTCTAGGTTTTAGGTTCAGTTCCCCCCCTCTTTTTTTGTGCACTGGTGTGCTCCCAGATAGCTTGTGCCCACCCCTCAGATGCACCTTCTGGGGTGCCATGTTGGCCTTGCAACCCTATCACTGTATCATGTGTTTTCATAGCATAAGAGAATGGGGTATGTGTTGTGCAGCTCCTTGGTCAATATAGCCCATGGAAAGCTGGTACTACGTAGTGGTTAGGATATTGGACTAGATTCTGGGAGACCTGGGTTCAACTCTCCACTCTGCCCTAAAACTCAGTGGTTGATCTTGGGCCTGTCATTTTATGTCAGCTAAGTTACCTCACAGCTGTTACAAGGATAAAACAGAGAAGGAACAATCTGCTGCTCAGACCTCCTTGGAGGAAAGAAAGGATAATAAGGTATTATAGACAGCCAAAATAACTGCAGCTGCAGACACCCTTCCTTTGCAGGGTCCACCAGCCAATATCTGTTAGTGATGCTAAGAAACAGCAAACAAAGCAAGAGAGATGCACTCCAAATTGAACCAAAGCCCTTCAATCACACAAATTCATTGTGCAAAGCCACTCCGTAGTCAGGGTTGCATACTATAGTATAATAAATATGGTGGGCAGTATGAGCTTGCTTGGAGGATTATATTGATGCCTACCATTAGGTTCCCATTCCTTGGCATGATCATATGAATCCAGTAAATTTCCACCTGCCATGAAGGAATAAAACAGAATTTTAAACCCCATGCGGCAGGGACTAGATGACATCACATTTAGCAGGCACAATAGAGAAACATTTTTAGAAGTGTTGTGTCTGACACAGCTCTCCTTGACAGGCCTAGGCATATAGCATGTAAAATCTAAAACCTGCTGGAGTAGAGCTAAAAGCTGTTATCCAAGCTGTCGTTATCTGTATTACAGTGTGTAAAGATATTTCCTGACAGGAAAATTGCAAATGCTTTCTGGGTAGTAAAACAATGCCTCTCTCTTTCCTAGTGGCCAATCAACAGATGCAGTTTTGGTCACAGATGGCATATTTATAGCCTACTCTCTCCTCTCACCTTTGACACAAAGATTTCCTTTTTTGTACTGAGAGTGCACACACCCATAGACACTAAAGCCTCCCTTCCCACTATATCTTAAATATCCAATAGATAAGGTATAAATGTCTGATTTTTCTTGTTTAATTGTGTGTCTTTAATACTACTGTAATATATTGTTATACAATTGTAAATACTCACTCAAGAGATATAGGAACAGAATACATTATGCTGTACTTGTAGGACTCATTATTTCAAAGTATACTTAATATAAATGTCTTTTAAAATATTCTCAGCAGAACTCATTGTTAGGCTTCCACAAGTCTCAGGTGTGGCACATTTCTTCTTTCATATTAAGGATGATTTAAGGAGATCAGGTAAGGAGGCTTAACTTAGAGCTAAGCCTGAGCTCCTCTGATTAAAAAATAAAGAATGTCTAACACTTGTAGCTCTGCACTCTGAGGTGCAAAAGCAATCATCTAGCTTCCCATGGTCAAAACCAGATGTTGCTGTCTGCAACAAGAATCAGAATACGTACATGATCACAGATTTTGGTATGTTGGTGTATATATTCTCTGGAGTCAGTCTCTCTTTTTTAAACAGGAAATTTATGTTGATGCAGAGTCAGTGAATAATTCATCACAGGAGAGAGAGAGAGAGAGAGAGAGAGAGAGAGAGAGAGAGAGAGAGAGAGAGAGAGAGAGAGAGAGAGAGAGAGAGAGAGAGAATGCACCAGCCAACCAACCAGCCTAGAAGTTGAGTGAAGACGGATTGCGTATAGTTCCCTTCTTAATCTTTTTCAATTAAGGACTTTTTTTAACTGTAATCAACTTCTCCAAGATTTTTGATAACACCTAAATCCTCTACTTTATTGACTACAGACAATAATTTAACCAAATAGAAATCAATCATTCTTGTAAGTTTAACTGTCCGATAAACCAGTCATTTGTTATGTCTTGCTAGGTAGTGAAAAGCATATTACTACTTGATTAGAAATCAGGGAAGTAGAAGAATGCTGAAATTCTCTTCTCCATTTGATAAGATTGTCTGGATGAACAATTTAGTAAATGTTTACATGCACACCAAGGAAACTTACAACTTGGTGAACCTACTATTGTCAAGTACTAAAGCGAGATGAAAGGTGGCAGAAATTTCATCAGAGTTTGACAATTTTACATACTAACACAACTGGAATCATAGCCCCAGGTTATATAAGAACATCACAAGAGTTTGGATCAGACCAAAAGTCCATCATCTGGTTTCCAACCATAGCCAAACAGTTGCACCACAAGGACTGCCAACCATAATTATTTCTGTCTTGCTACAATTCATATTTAATCAATTTACCTCTGTTCTGTCCCCATTCATGATAAAAACACTGTAACTGAATAGCCATCAGATGAGAAACAAAAATGAACACTTGTCAACATTTTCATTGCTAGAGTTCTGCTGTTTTTAATAGTTGCATTAGAAGCAAGAAATTGTCAACTGATGAAATTTCCCCATCACTGCATGCAGGAAACTTTCCTTGTTGTCAGTTATTTGAATAAGAATGTAAAAGCCCTGCTAGATCTGATTAAAGGCTCATCTGGTTTAACAGATGATTTAGCACTATGGTCAACCAAATGTTTCTGGGAAATTCCATGAGCAAGGCATGAAACCTTCTGTTGTTGCTAGTGTCCCAGAAACTCACAATTACCATAGTTATCAATCCTCCATACATGTTTCTACTCTCCTTTTAAGACCATCTAAGGCTGCCTCTGCATGGTAGATTTGCTGCATCCCGTCTCTTCAATGGCAGTGGGATTTTGGGATTATTCACACCACATTTTTATCGTCTTGGAGGTCTTGCCTCTCCATTTAAAATGTCCAAGGCTGCCTCTGCTGCTAGGCTCAGCAGACATCCCAGATGCCTGACTCAGATAATTTGTGAATGTCAAATAGCACTGATTCCAGTACAGGTGTTTGGGCAGTTCCCCTGCCTATTTCCCGCCATTATGAAAACTGTCAATTTACTCCAAGGCTCTGCTTCCTATTCTTCACCCAGTTACTGATTTGTCCTTTTATCCCATTATCCCCATATTTGCACAGCAGCCTTGAGTAGGGACTTTGCTGAAAATATTTTGGAAGTTAAATAATACACAGTTCAGTCCTAAACAGAGTCACACTTTGAAGGACTTAGAAGAGTGCAACTCTGCTTAGTATTGCAATGATAATCACTGTTGGGTCATTCCTATTTATATGACTGTTGATACCCTCAAAGAATTCTAAAAGGTTAATGAGGTTTGCTGAAGCCAAGATAATACTTCCCTAGTAAAGTTTGTTCGCCTATATATGCAATAATTGTATCTTTTTTTTAAAGCCAGTTTACGTGGAACAGACTTTAAGGGTGCTTTCATACATGCTGAGTAATGCATTTTCAATTCACATTCAGTGCATTTTTTGTGATTGTTTGCAAGTGGACTTTGCCATTTAACACAGTAAAAACCAGTTGCATTGAAAATAGATTTAAAGCGGTGTAAAAGTGACCTAAGTGAATAGGTATGCAGTTTCCTGGATCCACTCCCCACTTCCCCACAACCTGTAACTTTTTTTAAAAAAAATGGTGTTATAAACTAAGATTTAAAAATGGAGGTTATCAAACATAAAAAGTGACAATTTTGAGATAAAAATATGGATGTCATGACAAGTCGTAAAACCACAGAAGATTCTAGCTTCCTTCACTTTAACTGTGAGCTTTAAAACATTGGATGCTGACTGACACAACAGAAGCAAATATAGCCCATAGCTGTCTGTCAATGCATCAGGAACTTAGATGCCTATCAAAATACCAGGAATGAGGCCAATCACCTGACCTGGAATGTACTGTTGTGACATGGTAGGGGGGGTGCTGAGCATCAGAATCCAAGCTGGAGTCCAGTTGAGAGTTCAGGAGATATAAATCCATGAATGTCTGGATATTCCTCAAGTAAATTCTTGATGAAGATCAAATAAAAATCCAAAATGGTACTCATATCATTTAATGTGTCCATTATGAACTTAAGGTTCACTTTGTATTATCTACTCTGGTGCTGCAATAGCACCAATCATCTGTTAGGAAGATGAGTTTCACATGAGCCATTCATATTCAGTTCAGAGCAGGGGGAACTGAACACAAACACTGAAGGAGATACAGCATTGCAGAATCCATGTAGGCTTATTTTGAAATTCCATTGAAATGCAGGCTCCTCATGGCATTTTTCTGTCATGTTTTTAAAGGAGATTCAATAATAACAGGAAGAAAATATAAGAAATTTTTCTCAAGAGACGTGAATGATAAATACCATTTTTTTTTTTTACATATCTGGGACTGCTCCACCAGTTTTGAGGAATGGTGTGCCTTATTAGGTGGGGATTATAGTTTGTTAGTACATTAGGAAGGACTTAGAACTCTTTCTTGGTATTATGGGAGGATTAGTCACTTGCTCATCATCAGCTATAGTTGTTTGGATAGCAGCTGGCATACCTGTTTTTCCATCTTGTCTCCTCCATTGCTTTAGAGAGGAAAAGGAGTCGCTGAGTGTTTGGAGCTGGTCTCCAGCTTTTGGTCATGAGAATGGAAGAAGTTGCTGGTTGCTCTTCTGGCCTGTTAATGGGTGCTGTGAGCAAAACAGTGGATGAAGGAGATAACTTGTTGGTATGAGTACCAGTCATGAGATGGCTTTCACATTGCTCTCTCATGCCACTCTCATTTCTTCTGGCTATTGCTGGATTTTAGAGAGCTCTGGCATGTGGGTAGGATACCAGCATGCAGTCATTTTTGGTGCTGTGTTTTTTTTTGGACCATCTGCCTCTGATTGCATGCTACTTGTTGGGCTCCTAGCTGGGGTTGCTAAAGAGGCCTTTCACAGTTATCATTTGCAAAGTGTCTTACAGCATTAAAACAGAGGTACAAGAAATAAAAAAGGAACTCAAAAAACAAATTGAACCCAATCCAGTCAGCATTCCTAGTAAATCCCTCCAAACAAGTCCAGGGTTTATTCTCTGAAGTCTACTTGTCTCTGAAAGAATGCAAGTAGCTTGGCAACATATATTTCTTTGGAGAAGAGCATTCCACAGTGTCAGAGGAACTACTGAGAAGATTCTGTGTCATGGCCAGTTGTAGACAATTTAGTCTATTGCATCCACACCCCATTTTATGATCTGAATACACTAAAATAATTATTTTATTAATGTGTATTGGATACCTTCTTATCTCCTGATGATAATGATGATGATTAATTTAATTTATAACTTGCCCTATCCCACAAGTAGGCTCAGGGCAGCTTACAACACAAGTTTCATAAAACAATAAAAGTGATAAAACCAATAAAACAACAGATAGCATAATAAAGAATAAAGAATGCCAGGTGAATAAAAGCTCCAATGTCCAAGTAATGTTATTTAAGCATCAGGGCACTGGGAAGGGTCCATGAACAGGGAAGGCTTCAGCTTCAGTATCTGGCCTTCCAGGGAACAGTCAGGGTTGATTTGTTTTAGGATTGACTGATTTGATCTCCTTGCAGTCCAGGGGACTCTCAAGAGTCTTCTCCAACACCATAACTAAAAATAATCTGTTCTTTGGCGCTCAGCCTTCCTTATAGTCCAACTCTCACAGCCATACAGCACTACTGGGAATACCATTGCTTTGACCCTACGGATTTTTGTTGGCAGGGTGATGTCTCTACTTTTTAATATGTTGTCTAGGTTTGCCATTGCTTTCCTCCCAAGGAGCAGGTGTCTTTTAATTTCATGTCTCCAGTTACCATCTGCAGTGATCTTGGATCCCAGGAATGTGAAGTCTGTCACTGCTTCCATGACTTCGCCTACTATTTGCCAAGGAGTGATGGGGCCAGATACCATGATCTTAATTTTTTGATGTTGAGTTTCAAGCCAACCTTTGCTCTATCCTCTTTTATCCTCAGCAAGAGGCTCTTTAGGTCCTCTTCACTTTTTGCCATTAGAGTGGTATCGTCTGCATATCTGAGGTTGTTGATGTTTTTCCCAGCAATCTTGATTCCGGCTTCTGAATCATCCAGGCCAGCATTTTGCATGATGTACTCTGCATATAAATTAAATAAGCAAGAGAAAAATATACATCCTTGTCGTATTCCTTTCCTATGCTAAACCAATCAGTTGTTCCATATCGAGTTCTAACTGTCACTTTTTGACCCTTATACAGGTTTCTCAAGAGACATGTGAGGTGATCTGGTACTCCCATCTCTTTAAGGACTTGCCATAGTTGGTTGTGATCCACACAATCAAAGGCTTTAGCATAGTCAATGAAGCAGAAGTAGATCTTTTTCTGGTACTCTCTTGCTTTCTCCATAATCCAGTGAATGTTGGCAGTTTGATCTCTAGTTCTACCTCTTCAAAACCCAGCTTGTACTTCTGGCAGTTTTCTATCCACATATTGCTGCAGCCTAGCTTCTTGACCTTTAGCATGACCTTGCTAGCATGTGAAATGAGTGCAATTGTGCGATAGTTTGAACATTCCTTGGTGTTGCCCTTCTTTGGGATTGGAATCTATACTGACCTTTTCCAATCCTGTGGCCACTGTTGTGTTTTCCAAATTTGCTGGCATATTAAGTGCAGCATTTTAACAGCATGCTCTTTTAAGACTTTGAATAGCTCAGCTGGGATAGCATCACCTCCACTAGCTTAATTGTTAGGAATGCTTTCTAAGGCCCATTTGACTTTGCATTCCAGGGTGTTTGGCTTGAGGTCAGTGATTACACCGTCATGGTTGTCAAGGACATTGAGCTCCTTTTGTATAGTTCTTCTATGTATTCTTGCCATCTTTTCCTAATCTCTTCTGCTTCTGTTAGGTCCCTACTATTTTTGTCCTTTATTATGGCCAGCTTTGCATGAAACAATCCTTTGATTTCTCCAATTTTCTTGAAGAGATCTCTAGTCTTTTCCATTCTATTGTTTTCCTCTATCACTTTGCATTGTTCATTCAGGAAAGTCTCCTTATCTCTCCTTGCTGTTCTTTTTTTGGGGAGGGTCCCATAGGGGATTTTTTTATTTGCATTTTCTAAAAACTACTATGAAAATTGGGGAGGGGATCTAAAAACTATAAGAGAAAGAAAAGAAAACCCACTAAAAACCCAAGAGTTGGAGGTTATGTACTGCTTATAAAAGTATTAGCTTAACAATATAAAGATTGCTTTTCTTAACATAGAGAGTGATCAATTATCATTATCAATCATTTTGACAAACCATCAAATCTGACTATATAAAGAACATTCCAGAAAGATCACTAACAAGCTTAAACACAAATTCCAGAGAACAGTGACATCTCATTTTACAATTGTTTTTCCCTCCTTCATTTAAAGTGAATTAATAATTAAATTTCCCTCAGTAAGTGTAACACAGTCAATTTCTCTTCCCATGCTGTAATCTTCCTTCTTCTTGAACACTTTCCCTGTGGCATTATCTTGCTGAAACTGGAACTGGTCATCTCAGAACAAAGTCCCTTTTTCTTTTTCAAGGACTGTTATCTGCTTGAATTCTTGCCTTCAATCTTAGAGATTCCATTAGTTGCTTTTAAAAGCCAAACTTACAGACAGTCTATCCATCCTTTTGCCCATCAGACTTATTTCGGATATGTCCATGGCATACCCATTCACTTGCTTAAACGTCTGCATACAGGCCCCACCACTTAAGCCTACTCATTAGACTCTCCTCTTAAATATTGGAAGTCCCTGTGATCAAAGGTTAGTCACTTCTCCAGTGCAAACACAGTCCCTTGAAAATAACAGCCAATATATAGCACAGTTCATGTGAAGTACCTCATTTTTGCCAGCAGGGGGCAAATGCTTAGCATCCAGCCTGAAAGAGTCTATGGTTGCTTCTGGTCACATGGGCCAGTTGCTCTGCCACTTCCTGAAGAAAGCTTGGATCTCGCTTGCTGCTGCATTGCTGATCGCCATTTTTAAACATGTTTACTTTTTATAAAATTTGCCAAAGTCCCAAAAACTTTCCCAGCCGCTTATTTGACTCCTGGAGTCTCTCCAATATAGTCTATTGCCACCTAAAGCTCCGTCCCCAGTACCAAGCCTCCTCTTGTCACTTATTTATTCTTTCTGGGGGAGAGTCCCCTCCCCCCTCGTTTTTAGTAAAAGGGGAGTCGCTCATTCTCTGGTGTACTCATTTTAACAAACTCACTCTTCAACGTTGGATCACTGGGATCTCACCAGCTAATGATTTATATGCTGTACCTCCAAGTGCTTGTCCCGGTGTGCATAGCTTAATCCCATCTGGGAACACAGCGCAGAGACCTTTGGGGCAAAGGGAAGTTCCACTCTGCTGGCAACGTGCCAGCAGAGGGGCAACCCTCAACACCCCATGGCGAGGGACCCATCACAAGAATCCCAGGGGGATGCAGACAATCGCACTCCCTCTCATTGAGCTGGTCTGCGGATCGCCCCCCAGGAGCTCCCTGGGGATGCGGCTGCCATCAGCCCGCCAAAACCAGAAGTCCTCTCCTTGCTGTTCTCTGGAAATCTGCAGTCAGTTGGGTAAATCTTTCCTTTTCACCTTTGCCTTTCACTTTCCTTCTTTCCTCTGCTATTTGTGAAGCCTCACCAGACAGTGACTTTGCTTTCTTGTGTTTCTTTTTCTTTGGGTGGGGGTGGTGATTGCTGCCTCCTGTACAGTGTCACAAACCTCTGTCCATAGTTCTTCAGGAATTCTATCTATCAAATCTAGTCCCTTAAACCTATTCTTCACCTCCATTGTATATTCATCAGGCATGTGATCAAGGTCAAATTTGAATGGCCTAGTGGTTTTCCCAACTGTCTTCAGGTTAAGTCTGAATGATGATCCCAGATCACAGACCAGGCCCAAGGGTAGCCCTACATAAAGCAAGTTACAGTAATCCATCCTGGAAGTGAACATTGCATGGATCATAGTAGCTACGTCCTGACAGGCAAGATAGGGAACCAGCTGCCTGACCAGCTGTAGACAATAAAAGGCCAATCTGGCAGCCAAAGTGACCTGGACCTCCAGAGTAAGCAAGGGATCCAGCATCACCCCAAGACTCCTTACCCGCAGTGCTGGCACCAGATTCCTGACCCCAGTCCCCCACTACTCAGGTACAGGCCCTCCATAGATTAGCGGAATGGTATCACATGGGTCATGAACACTATTTGTTGAATGTCCACTGGTGCAAATGTTCCTACATGCCTGTATGCCTGTGTATGTTTATATATATAAACCCTAAACATTAATATATCACTTATCCAGCAGGAGAGTACTGCCAATTTCTTAAGTGAACTATTTGTATTACTTTTTACAGTTGTTAAGAGAACAATTGAATAGACTGTGACAGGCACTGACCCAAGCCTGGGTCCCCAAGAATGGTGTCTCACACCAGCAATTGAGTCCCCTGCCCCAACGTCAGTTTTGCCTTGTTTCTATCTGGTATCCACTATAGAAGATAATTCACTAACAGATTATCCTATCTTGAGGACAGAATGAGAAGGTGCTCTCTGAGATAATTTTAACCAGGGCTGTTTATCTCAAGGAGTATCTGCTGTAGATAAACTACTCATGGTTTAAGATCTGACAATGAAGGACACCTGTCTTAAAAGGGTGTTTTTGGTGTGGGAAAATATGGCTTGGGCAGCATTACCCTGTGCATGTCTATTTGGAAATAAGCCCAACATATTCAATAGGGCTTCATCCTTTATCAGCATGCTAATCTTTCTTAGACTTACTTAAGTGCATAGAACCTAAACTTTTTTTTTTTTTTGCAGTCAACTCACAGATGACTTATGGCAACCACATGAGGTTTTCAAGGAAAGGTTTTCAGAGTTATCTCATCAGCATACTTCACTTGGCAGTGAGAGATGCCGTAGGTCTAGAAGGAAGGGATACCACCAGAGTTCCCTCTAAGTTTCACTAGGGGGTGCCAGTGCACAAAAATTTAGCTGGCAGCTCACAGATTTTTCAGTCCGCTCACAAGGCATTTTTTCCTCTCGATTGGAAACAGTGGATGATAGCGGCAATTCCTTCTGGGGCCTATACAATTGGATCCCCTGCTCCAATCTTTTTGAAACTGGGGGGGAGGTTAGGAGAGGCACCAGCAACTATACTGAAAATTTGGTGCCTCTACCTCAAAAAACAGCCCCCACCAGAGCCCCAAATATCCCCAGATTGATTCTCCATTATAGGCTATAGGGCCCATTGACTATAATGGTCCCCATAGGCTATAATGGAGCTTGAAAAAGATTTTTTTTTCTGCACAACCCCTATTATGTTTTTATGTTTGATTTATAAGCTGCCTGAAGTCACATGGAAAAGTGGGATATAAATCTTTGGATAAATAAGTAATTTGGGCAGGTTGATAACATTTAAGCAACTTCCTGTTTGTTTGGTTAGGAAGGGTTCTGACAGTCATTGTTCCACCTCTGTTATACTTGAAGTGTAATGTGGGTTGTCATATTTCACTAAAATACACAAAGTAGGCTGCAAGAGTCCCTCCCCCATGCTGTTATGTTTTCTAAGGCTCAACATATACCGATGATCCAAGGCCAGATCTATAAATATGGTGGACCGGGGTGGATAGACCTGTTCTCTAAGCCAGGTCTTCCAATATAGTGGAAAGGGGCAGGTAGACTTGTTTTCCAGAGGCCTGGTTTGCCCTCGTACAGGACAACATTTTGACTAATTAAATTTGACTTGATTCTGTTTTCTCTTATGTTTAAATTATTCTTAAAATATAGTTTAAAATAATTTATTCTGAGATTTTTACAAGGTTATGGAAATAATCTTCTAAAAATCAAATTTACAAAAAGTCAAATGTAGACTCACTCACAACTTTAATGCTACTAGCTTTTTCACTCATGAGGTAAATTTTTTGTTCATCACACTGTGGAGCTTAGAGGGAACATTGGATAGCACCAATGTCTATGGGATCTGATCAAGGTAGCTAGGGAGATCACAGGGCACTTTAATCACAAAATAGAGGGTAGGCAGTTGCTGCACAGGAACAAGGCAGAGTTGGGCAGAACAACCTAATGTGAGAGATCAGCATAAGGTAGAATCCTACCTATCTCATGTTGGAGAAGCTGGTGGAGCATCATAGAGACTATCATGAATACATTACACTGAATGACATTAGTGTGCAAGTATCATTCAACACAAATAGTGGCAAGTCATGGCACAGGTGGTACATGCCATCTACAAAGGCCCTCAGTGCTGACACTTCCATTGTGAACCTGAACTCAAGGCTAGTTTACAACTTAATTACAATAAGCATATGCAGCCAACAGCATACATCCCATATTCTGCCCTCAAGGAACACAACTTTCCAATAGCAGAAGGGGAGGCACTTTCTTCCAAGCATTTATTTATTTATTTGGATTTTAACTGCCCTTCCCCACCAAGGCAGTTGGTGGTGTACAGCATAATGATTCACATTATCTATAGTTAAAAATTAAAACAATAAAAACACAGTATTTAACACAAAAAGATGGTGCTAAAATTTCAGTAATGCCACTGCCTTGTGGGGGGGGGGGCAGGGAGTGGGAGTGCCAGAAGCGTGCAACTGTCACTGTCCTCAACCAAACACCTGGCGGAACATCTCTGCCTTACAGGCCCTGAGGAACTGTGTGCTGAGGATAATGCTATAGGTAATCTGAGGAGGCTGAATTGTGTCCCAGTATCACTGAAACATTTCAATAAGATTTCAGTGCCAAGGATGAAAACTAGATCTTGGAAATATAAGCTACTGCCAAAAGATGTTCGGTCCAAGGTAGCCATGATTCTAGTTACTGCTAGAATGCCCCTCCATAGCAAATATTACACTATAACAGAAGTTGCAAATGTATGCCAGAGGTGGAAGTCACCTTCATGAGCATAATAAAATACAGCAAATATGTTGTTCTGGCTAGGAAAAAAATGTGATGTTCTTATGATGCTTAACTCTTATGAAGAGAGGCCAAGTCAATCCATCATGTCTGTATTAGCCAACTGTATTTTGGAGTGTTGCTTCCAACAAGTATGAGAATAAATTGCATAGCAAGTGTCTTGCAGATGTTTTGCATGAAATAGTACATGGCAAAAATCAGTTGTTAATTGGACTCCATATCCTGGGTTTTAAATGCCCTTTCCCAATCAAACATCTTCCTGCACACTTTGAAGCTTCTCTGCTGTCTGTTTAACCACAGAGACTGGAACACCACTTTTTTTTTTTTTTTTTGCCGACATTCCTCATGCCAGGTTTCTTTTTATAGTTCTTAAACCTTGCAGAGCTCCATATGTCTCATTAGCCTAATTGTAGACTTAGAAAAAAATATAGCTGCTTCCAAGTCTACTCATTTCACTGCAGATTCCCACTGTTTTTAGATTATATTAGTTGACCTCGAGAGCCTTTCCCCCTGGTTTATGTACAGTGCTATAGCTACTGTCATCAATCACCAAACAGCATAAAAATCTAGCATTCACTGGAGAGGGAATACATGATTTCTTCAACCTGGTAGGAGCAAACTTTAGAATCGATTTCATGATAATTGAGTTTTAAAAGCGCGATGTAATTTAACTGGAATTTTTTTAAAAGCTGCCTTTACTGGAATACTTTATTCGTCAGGTCTAGGGTTAGAAAGTTGACTAATAGACACTGATGATGATAAATCAGCATAGCACAGTTAATTTTCACCAAGCTATATTGGATTTAGCTTCTCAGCTCCCAGCCAATATGATTGTAAGGACTAAATCCCTCTGCAATTCAGAGAATTTCAAACTAAAGAATTTAGTGCCATTTGAGGATTGTTTCTTTAAGGGTATATTAAAAAAAAACAACCTGCAAGAAGTAGAATGGAAGGAAAGAATTCACAATTAACTTGGCAAGATGGAAGTTAGCTCCACCATTAGCAGGAACTTGCCCAGCATAGTGCTGCCATGGGCATAGCCTTCGAGGAGGGTGGGATACAAATCCAAATAAATAAATAAAATAAATTAAATGAGAGTGAATAGCTTCTTGTCTCTCAGTAGTTCCAGAGTAGTCCCACCAGTGCAATTGATGTACATTTTGCCACTGTATTAGGCAGGCACAAGCATGCCCTTTGACATGGGCCACAGTTTTTGGCCCATGATGAAGACGTTCTCTATTATTCATAAGAACTGAGAAATGAGCTTCATTGGTTGGCAAGCGGCAGCACCAGCTGAAACAACTTGTCCTTAGAGATGGACTTCAGAATGAAGGAGATCCATTTTACTCACTTTTCTAGTGGACCACACTAGACTTGGCTCCAATACTATAATTCTAAGCAGCTACCTTATACATATATATGCATATCACAATCACATATGAAGTAGTATTTTTTTAAAGGATTAGAAGTAGCCTTATTATGGTACAATAAGAGCCTCAGTATTCTAGAATGCATCCATTAGCCTGTAATGTTCTGCAAGGCTCCTTTTTGTTTTTAAACATGACTACCCTCTGTAATATGTAACGTGTCCATTTAAATGTCATATGTAACAACGCAGCTCATCTGGATAGGGAGGTATGATGAACTCCTGTATGTTCCCAACTGTCTGGCAGATTCCCCCCCACACACCAAATCTTCAGTTCCCCTCAGTGACTGAGATGCCTTACAGTAGTGTGAGTTGACTGTCCCACCCTATGTTTAGATATTTTTAGCTTAGGCTTTTCCTCAGCTCAGGAACTCTACTGATAATACAGGAGCTATCCAATTTTCTTTAAACCCTTGAGAAATGGCACTAGAGGCAAATTAACTTTCAAACCCAGAATAAAGATTTTAGTAAACAGGCAGGGAATATATGTATAATTGGAATAATCAAGGTTTTGAGATTGCTGAGGGAAAAAACTTTCTAATATATACAGAGTTGAATTCTTAGAACATTCAAGAGAGCGTATTTGTAGTTTTGTTTCAAGGCTTTCTATTTCTTTCTTTGAGAGGTACTTTGTTTAGTATGTCTCAGCACAACACAGTTCTTATTGATGTTTCTAGTTTTTTTCTTCAGCTGTTACAGGTCTTCCTTTAGATAATACAGCTTTTCATTTACTCCTGTGGTGTCTATACTCAGGGCCATACAGGAGAGTTAGGTGGTTGTCTAGAGAGCCACCATCAGTAGAGTGCTGGGCCTGCACTCAAGGACACCCGGCCAGTGCGGAGCTGCCATGCACAAGACTTCCCTTGCGCTGCTTGGTTTGTGCCCAGCTGTGCTTAGCAATGCCCCACCTCAGCCCCACCCTGGCCTCCTCCCTCCCTGGGTGACCCAGGAGGCTTCGCAGCACAAACAGGGGCCCAGGCACTCCACTTCCACTGCACCTTCATGGTCCCTGCCATCCACAGTGGGAGTGGCCGCTTGCTTTTCTGCGGCAGAGGCAGGGTAAGCCTTGCCTCCTCTGCTGCACTCATGGATGGGATGGCCTTTTGTAATGCAAGAAGCACCGAGAACCTACCCCTCCAGTCGCCAGTCTCCCGGACCTGCTCTAGCCAGCAGGCAACCCACTGCCGTTGAGCATCCCCACAGCTCTGGGAACCGAGAAGGCAGGCTAGGCCAGGTCAGATGGGGGCATGGCTTTGGCTCACAAGTGCCTAGGGAGGGAGGGAAGGAGGGAGGGGGGCAGGAATGGACTCTGGATCCCTGCCTTGAGAGCCCTAGCTGATCCTGCCTGTCTGCATGAAAAAAATAAATTATTCTATAAATACGGGGGGGGGGGGACACTAGGAAAAAGAAAAAAAGTTCCAGACATACAAACAAACTTCTGCAGAATGCTTATGAAGTCACAGCTGGGCACATAACAGATATTTGTTTGTTTGTTTTACTGACTGATCTGATCTTAGGCCAGGACTGGATAAAAAGGTGCCATTGAGAAATTGGGGGGGGGCTTCTGCTTCCACAGAGGTTTAGATGCTGTAATTTCCTCCCCCCCCTTATTATAATAAACCAGACTTATATAATTGAAACTTCAACTGTTGGTACTGTTTGCTGCATCCAGTGTTGTGCTGTTGAGATTCTTGCTGCTGTCAGCAGAGGTTTTTACAAAGGCTGAGTCTCTCCTCCTGGGGGACCCATCCTAAGGAGTCAATTCTAGGCTGACAAGAGGCTCTCCCAATTCCCAACCTTCTCCAGCTTTGTGACTGCATTACGTGGCCACCAGGCATGATCAAAAAGATCTTATCTCTTTTTTATGCCTCCAGCACAAATTACAGCTGGCCACAGAAATTCTGGCTGCCATATAAAACCACCTAGCTAATATGTTTTCAGTGTATTATCTCACTCTCATCTTTATGGAGAACTTTGCAGCATCTGTACCAAGTATTTGCAGAGAGATACAATCCTTTTCCTATCAGATCATATCAGAGAAAGCCAGTTTGGTGCAGTGATTAAGAGTGGTGGACTCTAGTCTGGGAGAACTGGGTTTGATTCCCACTCCTTCACATGCAGCTGCTGATGTGACCTTGGGTCAGTCATAAGTTCTCTCAGAGCTGTTCTCTCAAGGGCAATTCTTGAGAGAGCTCTCTCAGTCCCACCTACCTCCCAAGGTGTCTGTTTTGCGGAGGGGAAGGGGAAGGAGATTGTAAACCACTCTCAGACTCCTTCAGATAGTGAAGGGTGGGGTATAAATCCAATCTCTTCTTCTTCTCTATGCTGAGACTCCAGTTTCCTTTATCCAGCATTTCAGAGAGAAAGACAAATTGTCCCAAGGTGGGAGAGGCCTTGCTTGTCATACAAGGAGGTTCCAGGTTCAATCCCCAGCAGCATCTCCAGTCAAACAGACCAGGCAGTTGGTGATGTGAAAGACCTCTGCCTGAGACCCTGGAGAGCTGCCGTCAGTCTGAGTGGATAATACAGACTTTGATGGACCAAGTTCTGATACAGTATTAATGGAGTTTCATGTGATCCTTTGAGGTTTTTCATGTGAACTGGGCACCATCAGTAAGTGGTGGGTAGGAGAAGGGATGTGAACCACACTGTGGGGACATGACTGTTGAGAACGGGGGTAGAGAATGGCCTATAAGGTGGTTCAATTAACTTTATGCCCCAGCCAGCCTCCCACTGCTCCGAGGTCAGGACTGGGACCACTGCAGAATGTGGGCTTGGCTGTGGAAAGGGCCCCCCCACATACTCCCCAAACAGGCTCCACTTTTTGGCTGGTCCTCTGAAGATCTGGAGGGAAGCACGCTTCATATGCTAACAGCTAACAACTCTCTTTCTCTTTTTGAATCCAGTTGGGTGAGAACTGGGGCTTGCCATTGCCTGTCTCCGTGCACAGACCCTGGACTTCCCTGGTGGTCTCCCATCCAAATACTAACTAGGGCTGACCCTGCTTAGCTTCTGAGATACAATGAGATGGGGCTAGCCTGGGCCATCTAAGTCAGGGTGAACTGGGGCTGCACTGGTGACCAGTAACTGGACACTCCACCCAGGCATGAGTGAGAACTGGAGACAAAGTTTGTTAAAGAAAAGGCACTCCTGAGATTCTGATGTGCCTGAAATGGAAACATTAAAGAGACTTAAATTTCAACATCACAGTTAACAGGATTTTTCAAAATGCTTTGTGATTTTTGTTTTTCTGTTTGAGAGAGAAAATCAGAGATTGTATTACTTGTTCTCACAATTTAAAAAAATAGCAATTTTAAACTTTGTGTTTTCTGTTCTTCCTAAAATGCATTTATGTTTGAAAATTAGTAGGTGCATGGGTGTGTGGGTGTGTGTCAGAAGGTAGCCTTGCCTAGTGTGCAAAAAACCCTGGCATCGCTACTCCCCTTATACCACATACCAGGGTTCTCTTCCCAATCCCTTTTACTGGCAGGAAGTTATTCTCCTTGTCCCTAAGAAGCAATAACTCCTTTTATTATTTGGCTTCTCTGAGAGTTCACTCTAAGTACCCAGATCTTCTGACAAATCTTTCTCCAGTATCCTTTGTCTGTATAAGGCTGTTCTGGAGCTTTTCTGAATGAGAATGTTAAGTTCTCCCTCAGAGCAGTTTTAATATATTTTGACAATGGAGTTTCTCTTCTTCTTTATGCAGAAGTACTTTTTCTGACTATTGCCTGTCAGAAAACACTGACTCCCAAATGTCTCATCCCTCAGAAGCCACCCTCTGGCTTCTGATTCAGATGTTAGATTTCAAAAGACCAAACAGCAAAAGACCAATTTGCGAAAGAGCAAAGGTGGAAGACAAAAATGTGAAAGACCATTTTTCCCTCCAGATCAAGCTATTTTATTTTCTCTCTCAGTTGATGCTAGCCATTCAGAGAGTGAGCAGAGCAGCCAATCACCTAAGCTCTTCTTTCCAGGGAAGATTAATTCTTGAACTCCCTGACTCTCTGATACAAGCAGCATTTCAAAAAGCCTGCTTTTCTGTGTTATATATCACAGGAGCTATTAGCTACAGCTCAAATGCCAGTGAGGAATCAGAACTTTGGCAAGGAGGCAGGGGACCAGAGCCAATGGGGTCAGGAGTGAAGCCGGCAACTGCAGTAGGGCCAAGGATGAGGCAGGACCAAAGAGGAGAGCTACAGAAGTAGCTATGTGGGTGTCAGTAGGGGTAGGACAGCAAGAGGCAACAAGGGTCAAGTCAGCTGCACAAATAGGTGGGACCAGAGGAAGACTCCCATATAATCCAGTTACACCCAACTTTGGGAAGATGGTCAGGAACAGAATAATGAAGCCAGAGATTTAAATGTCAGTGAGGCAAAAATGACAGTAGCAGGAGAAGGAAGAAAAGGAGGCAAGACAGAAAAATGAGGCAAAAGTGGAAGCAGAAGAGGAGCTGAAAAGGGCAGAATGGAAGATCAGAGACAGCTGCATAGGAAGGAGAAAGAGAAGAGTTAGGAAGAGAAAGAGCAGGAGGAAGCAAAAGCCAAATTTGGTCCTTGACAGGATAGATTCTTCTATGGAGGTTCTCATGAGGTCTCCAGAGGCCAGTGAGGTACTTTGGGCGCTGCAGAAGGTCATTGTCCAGAATGGTGGGGGCACAATGGCAGGCAGAAACATAGGTGAAACTACTGGACTTTCCACTGAAAGGTAAACAAATTGCTGGATTACCAAGAGTGCCATCTGTTCTAGTGGATCAAGGGAGAAATATGTGTCCTTTCCCTGTAAAGACCCTGCGTCATGAATGTAGATTATCTTAATAGAACCAGTGAAGCTAATAGGGAGAAAAAGGGTTTTCATTACAGCAAATCATAACAGTATCTTGAACTCTTGTGCAGATGTGTAGTCAGCATTAGGGAAGAATGCATACTCAGCATTAGTACTCTTGCATATTTATCAATGATTATCTTTGTTCTTTATCACTTGTATTGGTAGGTTTACTTATATTGTCCATATATTGTGTATGTTTTTTTATGTTCAGTTATATGTACAGTGTGCATCATTTCCATACACATACAAGCAAGGCAATCATGAGGACTTATGGGGGAGAACTGACCCCTCCCTAGTGGTCCTCCTCACCATGTTATTTTTACTTTCCCTCTTTTTCTCCTCCATGCAGTCCCTACAGCTTCTTCCCTTTTCTCAGTTTGCTCATTCCCACCAACATTTCTCAATTTTCCATCTGCCTCTTTCTCTTTATTACTTCTTGCCTTCCCAGCCCTTACAGTTTCATTCCTTTCTCTGCTTCCTTCTGCCCAACCCTCATTTTTTTCCTTTTTTTCCTTTTTCTTTCCTCCCTCCATTTTGGTTTTTCTTCTCCACACCTTGTCTTCTCGGCCTGCCCATACATCCCTCCCCAAAACTCAAATTTCCAAATGGGTTACTGAAATGTCATGAGGTGATCTTTTATCATTTTGAGATTTTTTAAATGCTTAACCCTTCTTTTTTTCAAAATTTAATATTTTTCTGCAAACCTGGGGGGTATTCATGTTTGAATCCCCCATATCTACATATGGCCTCATTGTTCAGATTTTTTTATCTGCATCTTGGAGCCATGTTCAGAATGAGATACATAATGCATAATTCTGCTTTACTGATACTTTTTTTTTTTTAAATGCATATATTCTACATGAAAAAATAGGTGCAAAGAAACTAAAAAGGGCATGAAGGGTATGGTGTAGAACTAGTATTTCTACAGAAGTAGGAAGCCAAATCAGAACAGGGACTTTCAAGCTGTAACAGCAAGGATTAGAAATTTGAAATCACCCCTAGTCTTTATTTCCTTAACTGTGCTCCTCTGTGCACCAAGAAAATACAAGCAAAATCTTTGGTACAATTTATGCCATTCTTATTGTGAGCTTGAAAGAGCACTCTTTTACTTTTGACAGGTAGGTAGCATAGCTGACTACTTTACCTCCCCCACTTTTACACTGCCTCCAGTCATAATTTAATTACTATTTCTTTCTCTTCTTCTTTTTCTAGTTCCTAATCTAAAACAGCAGGCTTGGCAATCAATGATCAGTGCATTAAAGTAAGACATCATCCTCCATTAGGGAAAATTCTTAGAAGTCCACCAGGGTTAACTTTCTATCCAGTGCTAATTTGTGAGGGAGAATCTCCACATATACAGGAAATGAATATGCCTTTAGCATTGCATTAAATAACAGGAAGCCCCAAACACCATATTTCACCTAGCTGTCTGTGTTTAACTTGAATAAGCAGAAGCACTTCTCTGATGCATCACTGGGACATCACATTTTGCATGTCCAGAATAATTCTACTTAAAGACAAATATTAATAATAAACACACATCATGTTAGAGCTGCCATGTCACCTGTCCAAATTGGTTTCACAATTCAACAACCTTTGCCAGTTTACATTTGTATATCAGGAGAATTTATATTCATGCACATCAGACAAGTGTTTTGCACATGTTTTACAAATGATTGTTCCCTTAAAATATGCTGTTAAAGTTGCTTTTTCCCCCCAGCCTACATGGAATATATCTAAGGTAGCACATTATTTTGAATGTAAATCAGTGTTGCTTTTTCATGCTCAAAGGGTGAGGAGAATATATTTATTTGCAAGTTTTTTCCCCACAGTTCTTTCCAAGGCATATTATTGTTTTTTATGTGGAATGGAACAGATTTCTTGGAATTCAAGACAGAAGAAACCATGAAAAAAATAGTTTCAATACCGTATCTAAAATCTAACTTGAACCTTAGATCAGATACACAAGTCTTCCAGCACATGGGGGGAAAGCCTTAGATTTGAGCTTCAGCTCACAATAAAATTACAATGAATTGTGGGAGGGGAGGATCAGTGGCATGCAAGGCTATTCCATATCACTGTTGAGCTATGGTCACAGTACAGCCCATGGATAGTCAGCAGATCAGATAGGAAAACTAAGCAAGCTATACATAGGCTTTTTGTGGCTTGCAGGTATGCTGAATGACTGCTTGAAAGATCACTGAAATCTCCATTGATAGTTCATGACCTTGGATTTTTCCATCAGAATTTCAATGAACTTCCAGAGTGAATGTTGAAATCTATTTTATATTCCAGTTGCTCAGATTCTGATGCTGAGTTTGCAAGAATTAATCTGGCAAAGCTCAATGCTTCAATAACGCTTTTGAAATTTCAACTGAAGGACCATGTGCATAAAGATGGGGGTGAGATGTCCTGGGGACATGTCTGCTAGCCTTGTTTTTATATATCTATTCATTCATTTGTTTAGAATATTTCTATGCCACCTCTTCAGAATCCTGTAATCATCCAAAGGCCTGAACAGATCTTATAACCCTGTGCATTCATTTAGAAATATTGCAAAATGAAGGGTCCCAATCCCAAATAAAGAGTTTATGCACCTGCAATTTGCATAGGCTCTGCTCAGAAATTCAGATGAAGCCAGGGCAGCAGAAGGCAGTGGGAGCAATCCTAATTCACACAACTTTATCAAGTAGTTATCTGAAAAGACTTATTGTTACTTATCATACATACACAAAGGATTTCTGTGCTATCCAGGGAGTGTGAATCCATATTTACAGTGGCTGCCAGTTCCTGGTTCACAGTAGTGCTTTTCTATGTAATTGTGTCACAATATGCAATCATAATTCTGAAATACTGAGAGTACAAATATCCCAAGCATCCATATCTCAAGGAATGAATACAGCAGCATCCATTGAGGTCATGATTCAGTTTTTTGTTTGCTCTTCTTAACAAACAAGCCAGCAACTCCACATTGATGTCCTTCTTATCTGTTCACAAAGAATATTCTGTCTCACTCTCTCTCACTTTCTCTACATGAAGATTGTCTTTGGTCTAGGCATGTTCCCCACCAAGTAATTGCTTGGGCCACCGAGACTGGATCCAAGTCCAGAGGTACTCACTCACTGCCTTCCCAACTGTTGATGGCAGCATGGATGGAGGGGGGAGTGTAAGCCTTGAAGGCTTTCACCATCTGGGTCCAAGGCTGCTTGAGTCTTTTCCTGCTGCTAGTAGTAGCACGTATGAGAAGTCATATGTGCCTCCCAGACCTATGCCCATGCCACCTAGGTACAAGGTGGTGAGATTCAGAGATGATGCCTCTGGAACTCACTGACTTATGCCTTGTTATGTATTGATACAGTTTCCTTGCTGCCAGAGCTTGGGGAAGAAAACAATAGATCATCTGGATCCTGGCAGCCACCTATTAGGATGCAATGTCTGTGTAAATAGCCTATTGTTGGGAGTGTGAAAAGTACTGAGGCCGGAGACACAGCATAGTGAATCAGCTCTTGTTTATTAGGTTACATCAGGAATGAAAAGATAAATGGGCCAGTAAGTGCCTGGCTTATATGCGTGCCCCACACCACACCTACACACACACCCATCACCCGTGATTGGCCTTATTTACACATCTACAATTCAATACGACTATTGTCTTTGGAGTGAAGCTCTGAGGTTTGTTGGACCACATGATCAGGCCACCCCATGGCAGCCATCTTATTTCACATTGAATCAGTAACTTTTTTCCCACCATAGAGAACAATTGAGGGAATAGGGGCAACCTGTTTGGGGCCCATAGAATTGGACCCCCTGGTCCAATGCTCTTGAAACTTGGTGGGTATCTTGTGGAGAGGCTCCATTAGCTACCCTGTGAGTTTGGAGGCTTTCCCTCAAACCCCGTCCCCTCCAGCCCCCAAAATATACCCTATGTTTTCACCATTGACTTCAACGGCCCATAGGATATAATGGGGCCGAATTGCCGCCAAATTTCTTTCATTCCCTCCTTTCCTTCTCTCTTTTTCCTCTTTCCCTCATTCTTCTCTTCTCTCTTTCTTTCTTTCATACCTTCTTCTCTTCTCTTTTTTCCTCCTTTCCCTGTTCCCCTCCTTCTTCCCTCTCTTTCTTTCCCTCCCCTTTCCTTCTCTTTCTTTCCCTCTTTCCTTCCTTCTTTCCTTCTCTCTACTCTCTCTCTTTCCTTCCCTCTTTCCTTCCTTCTGTGGCCCAACTCTCATGAGAAGGAGTTTAAACTTTAAACCCCTTCTCTCTTAGCTCCCCCACCCAGAGCAGCTGGGGAAGGGAAGGGGAGGCTTTTGAAAATGCCTCCCCCCCTTTTGCTTCCCCTTCTGACATCACTTCCGGTGATGTCAGGGGGCATGGCATATGCTAATAGCCTAATAGCTCATTAGCATACCATATGCTAATGAGCTCCAGCAGCTGTTTTCCCTGCCCCTAGGTGATAGGAAAGGCTGAGCACAGAGAGCACAGGGGGTAATCATTTAAACTGTAAGAAAATGGAGAAGAAAAAATTCTTTGACGTCTGCATTGGACAACCTGCAACTGATTTTATGTCTTTAAAAACCAAATCAATTCTGGAAATGGGAGGACAACAGGGGAAAATAATGGAATCCAACACTTACCAAGAACATCCACTTAAACTGAGTGACTGAATAATGACAACTCCAGACTAACACAAATGTGTGTGGAAGCAGCCTTACTAAGGAATTATGTCTACTGGCTGCATATCCCAAAGGGGAAAAAAACTTTAATACTGCTTTTCAACTAAAAGTCAGTGGCCAGTGTTTATAACACATTATTAAGAAGGGCTGCAGCTATGAATCTGCTTTTGAGCATCTAGCTCATTATCAAAGTATCATTTATCTACTCAGTTTCTAAAGTCAGCAAAGCTTGTCTTTCTGGACTGTGTTAAGAATCTATGTAAAAAATGATTACTGAATCTAATGCCTCTTTAAAAACTGACATTCTAATCTAGGCAAAATAAATATGGTTATCTCAGCATCTAAAGCATTACTTTTTTGCCCTCTTTACAGTTTTCAGGATATACATTAAATATTCATCTGACCTGGTTACGTTATTGTAAACCTACTGAACATAATTTGCTGAAGACATAAAAAAATCTTCCAGACGATAATAGTCTGATTCACCTAAAACTGTTAAAACAGACTATTTGCAGTTTAGCACAATCTGATGCCTATTCACTTGAAATAAGTAGCGCTGAGGTCAATGGGATATAGTTCCAGGTCAGCATCTTTAGGACTTTTGTCCCTTTGAAGGCAATAAGATGACATTGCTTATTTCAAGAATTTAAGGAACTGAACACTATAGTGCCCCTGTGCATTGGAATCTCCAGAAATAATGGGCAGATAGACTTAGTGCCTTCAAAGGCCAACAAACACAGGACTATTCAACTGGCTTAGCAAAACTAGGATAATTATGGTCTCGCCAACTACAACTGTGGACATCTCTATATGTTTATTGATTACATTTGATTTTTTTTATAATTATGTCTCACTGTTACCCAAAGAGGCAGTCTACAATTAGTTGGGGGGAATTAGCATAGGAGACTGTGTGAGAGGGGGCAACCAGAATCGAAACACCAACATTTATGGGGATTGTCCCTGTGAGAACTCTAGAATAAACAGGAGATTTGTTCAAATTAAAGTCTTTTTATTAACAAAGAAAAATGAGGAAAAAAAGAAAAACAAAGGTTTGTTCAGCAAAACACCCAACATTCAAGAGCTAACTGGAAAAGCAGGGAGGAGTGGGGAATAGCATTTTAGGAATCAGGTGATATTTACCAGCCCTGGAGAGGTCTGCAGAAGCAGTAGATCTGGAGAGAAATGACCAGCATTTTGTTCCATGAAGGAGAGATAGAGAAGCCCACAAGTTGGGGTGTATTTGTTCAGTACCAAGAACACACAACACACTGAGCAGGTTTTCGGGGCCGATTCTTATAGGAATATTGTACCCTGAGGTTGTGGGAAGGTTTGTGTCCATTTTAGTAGGAAACTTTTAGAGAACAATCATGATGATTGCTTTATTAGGGTGAAACATAGACTTGGGGCATAGCTTGATTGTCGCTAATGGCCCTGCTGATGACTCAGGAAGACTTGACCGAACAGGTGATACTGTGGTAAAGTGACTAAGTTGCACTTAGATGACAGCAAAGAGGAAAAATTGATCTTGCATAGGCAAGAGAGTAATTCTTGAGTCTTTGCAGAAGTCCTGAGTAATCCATTTGATTAAGTAATGTGTGCCTTTAGGGTGGGGGAAGACATCTGTTCTGACCTCCTCTTGACCTAATCAAAATATATTTCTCTTACTTTCCAATGGAGCTTTGAGACTGGCATCCATGTTTGAATAGTGCCATGGCCTGCCCAGGCCCTGGGGATTATCCCTGCTCTGAGCTTGAGGAGGAATTTGCTAACATCACCCTCTCACGTTCTACATTTCATGGCCTCTTACTCCTGATTTTGCAAAGAGGTTTTCCTATCAATAACCTCACACCTAGTAAAGATCCATTATATGCACCTGATGAAGTGGGCTGTAGTCCACCAAAGCTTATGCTAGAGTTGTTAGTCTTTAAGATGAAACAAGAGTCCACTTATTTTTGCTGCAACACACTAACATGGCTACCCCAGTTTTTAGAGTTTCCATTCACATGAAAATGCTCCCAATTCATTTTCCCAGGGTATTCAGGCCTGCTTGTCCAGTTAAAGACCTGAAATGGATGACTGTAACCAATATAATATTTGCTGCTGAATTTTGGAGTGCATAACAGAATAAATCTTACTTAACATTTTGCAATAACAACTTGAGATGCTGCATATTTTTCAGTGAACATATTAAACAGTCATACTTTAACTGTCTTTAACATACTTTAACAGTCTTTAAGGTTCTACTGGACTCTTGCTCTTTTTTACTAGTCATACTTTCTGTATTCTACTGAGTCCATTAGATATAAGCCAATCACTTGGTCTTTTGGGTTTGGCACCAAACAAGTTGAATACCTGCCAAACAGGTTTGGACTGGGTTTTTGCAAAACTGTGCATGTGTGAAAACACTTCCAATCCAAACAGATTGGCAGCCATTAACATTGTTAAGAGCTGTTTAGACAAACACAGTTAAAACATAGCATTTGTGCATGACTAATATAAATAACTTTTGACCAATATAACTATCTTCTAAAATACCTGTGCAACCAGGTGAGAAAGTAGAACTCCATAGGGCTGTGTGAGAATGTGCATACGCAAAAAGCTGATTGTGCTGTACTGCACTGATTGAAAGAATAGTTAAAGCAACTGCCAAATAGTAGGGCTGCTAACTGTGGGTTGGAAAATCCCTGAAGATTTGGGGGGTGGGTGGAGGCTGAGGATGGCAGGGTTTGAGGAGGGGATGTAACTCAGCAGGGTATAATGTCATAGAGTCCACCCTCCAATTTTCCCCAGGGGAGCTGATGTATGGGGTCAGAGACGCCCCCAGGGAAACTGATGTCTGTGGTCCCACCTGGAGGTTGGCAACCCTACCAAATAGTCATGGCTAGGCCAAAGATCAGACAAACCATCCACTGGAAAATCAATTCCCTGTTTGTGACTAGCAAACAGGATATAAGCCAAATTGGAAGCTCTTCAAGCTTCCATAATAACAACTGATCTCAAAATGGCAGCACCCTCCAGATCCATTTGTGGATCAAAAACTGGCTAATTAATAGGAAACAGAAAGTGAGTATAAATGGGGAATTTTGTCAGTGGAGGGTGGTAAGCAGTGGGGTACCACAGGGATCAGTACATGGCCTGATGATTGATTAATGATTTGGAATTGGGAGTAAGCAGTGAAGTGGCTAAATTTGCAGATGGCACAAAGTTGTTCAGGGTGGTGAGAACCAGGGAGGATTGTGAGGCACTCCAAAGGGATCTGTCGAGGATGGGTGAGTAGGCATCAGCATGGCAAATGGGGTTCAATGTGGCCAAGTGCAAAGTGATGCACATTGGAGCCAAAAATTCTAACTATAAATACACATTGATGGGGTCTGAACTGGCAAAGATTGACTGAGAGAGACCTTGGAGTCATAGTAGATAACTCACTGAAAATGTCGAGATAGTGTGTAACTGCAATAAAAAAGGCCAATGCTATGCTGGGGATTATTAGGAAGGGGATTGAAAACAAATCAGCCAGTATCATCATGCTCCTGTATAAATCAATGGTGCGACCTCATTTGGAGTACTGTGTACAATTCTGATCACCACACCTCAAAAAGGATATTATAGCATTGGAAAAAGTGCAGAGAAGGGCAACTAGAATGATAAAAGGGTTGGAACACTTTCCCTATGAAGAAAGGTTAAAACACTTGGGGCACTTTAGCTTGGAGAAATGACAGCTGAGGGGTGACACGATCAAGGTTTATAAGATTATGCATGGGATAGAGCAGGTCAAGAAAGAAGTACTTTTCTCCCTTTCTCACAATACAAGAACTCGTGGGCACGCCATGAAATTGCTGAGCAGTTGGGTTAGAACAGATAAAAGGAAGTCCTTCTTCACCCAAAGAGTGATTAACACATGGAATTTACTCCCATAGGAGGTGGTGGTGGCTACAAGCATGGACGGCGTCAAGAGGAAATTAGATAAACATATGGAGCAGAGGTCCATCAGTGGCTACTAGCCACAAGGTATAGATAGAAACTCTCAGGCTGGGGCAAGTGATGCTCTGTATTCTTGGTGCTTGGGGGGGGCACTGCTGGACCTCCTGATGGCACCTGGTATTTTTGGCCACTGTGTGATACAGAGTCTTGGACTAGATGGGCCATTGGCCTGATCCAACATTGGCTTCTCTTATGTTCTTATCTTAGTAGTCTGCTGATACATCTCTGGACTGTTTAATTCAATTCACCCACCCATCAAACATTCTGGGTCCTTTTATGAGTTCTAGATGATAGGCCATGGGGAAGTGGGATGGTAGAGTATAGCCCAGTCTCATCAAATCATGGAAGCTAAGCAGGGTTGGTACTTGAATGGGAGACCACCTAGGAAGACTTTGCAAAGGAAGACAATGGCAAACCACCTTTGCTTAGGCACTTAATTAAAAATCCTGTGGGGTTACCATAAGTTGACTACAACTTGACAGTACTTTAAATACACACATGCTAGTGTTTTCTGTGTCCACGGGGCTCCTGTAGTTTCTTCAGACTTCTGCTATTGTGATAAAGTTAATGTGAATTTTGTCTGCCTGCCTCCTACACAATAATAACATTATAATCAGAAACTCCCAGCTAAGAAGAAGAAACAGATCTATTATAATACTTAAGTATACTTAAAACCCTTCTTTTCTGAATGGAATCTAAAAACATTCATAAGATGATTTTGAGCTTTGTAAAGTTTTATGAAACTTGTGGTTCAAAGGCAACCTTTAGAAATGGGAGTGGGTTTTAAGTTTTCTTTTTTCCTTGCAGATTAAACATTGGGCTTGTAAATCTCAGCAGAAGTACAACCCCCCTTGTTCAGAATGACTACTACTCAGTTCATGGTATAAGATAAATTAGCCCTTCCATCAGGACTGTAGCTAGGATTTTCTTTTGGGGGGCTTTTAAATTTGTAAGGGGGCTTAAACCAAAGCAACCGGGAGGGGTTGCAAAAAGCATGGCTCGTGGGGGTAGCTACCAACATTAGCCTGCCTATAGTAGCTCTATCCCTCCCCAACCCCCGTCAGCAAACCCACCCCCACCATTCATAACTGGACTCCCCCACCTTCTCTGAGGTGTGAAATTGCAGCATTGGAACAGCCTAGGACTAGAGGACAGAGTGACTGGCCAATTGGTTCATCATGGGTGAGGCTGGGCTTGGTGTGGCGCAGCAGCACCGGCGCACACAGCTAAACAAAACTCTTTTTTTAAGGGTCCATCATGACTGGCGTTGGCTGGCAGTGTGGGAACAGTGGCTGGAGGGCAGGCTTGCCTGGGCTCAGCTTGAGGAGGGTGGAGGGCAAACCAGGCGAGGCCATGTGTAGTATGGCTTCTTCTCAGCGCAGCTCTCAGGTCCATCTGCTGCGCAGGAGCTTGCATCTTTTAAAAAGTGTTATTTTTAAAAAAAAGGTTTTGGCTGAAAATCTTGTGGAGCTGTGCCTTTAAAAGAGGCGGCGGAGCCCCACCATAGCTACAGGCCTGCCTTCCATCTTTGCTTTTCACACTGCACTGATTTCTGGTCATTGTTAGGAAAAGGGGGTGGGGGGGTTACCATGTCTAACTATAACTGGAGCTTAATTGGTCTGCACATACTGGCTTTTTAGAGAAATAACACATTGATGACACAATTAGAAATATATATCAAAGGTACAAGATGGGTACTGAATGTCCTCAACTACAATAAGTAGGCCAGGTCTTTGCAATGGAAACTAATACTTGGGCCAAATTCTGTAAGCATGTAATGAGGCACATTGCCTGTGACTGGCTTCACTGAGGCAACATCCAAGGTGAAGCACATGGGAGAACTCTACATAATTCAATACGGAAGCATTTTTTTATACTGAAATCAAAAGGACCCAGATTTGAAACTACACAAACTTGTAGCTTCATTTCTTCTGGGAGTTGATGACATGATGCTGTTGAAGCATTGCAGTGAAACAGAAACCATGCACAAAACTGTTGCTATAGCTCCACATGTTGGAGATTTTCAGAGCTTCAATTGCAAAACTAAAAATAGAGCAAAATATCTATTTGACTGCAGTTCCTTGGTTTCTTATTCATTCCTGTGCATGCTTTCAGTTCCCATAGACAGTTGCCCCCTAGCCATTATATTTCTCCCTAGTCAATTTGATTCTGTCACCTCCCCTCTGTTGTTCAGTAGGGAACCCACAAGGACCTCACATTCTCTTATATCTCCCTCACCATGCTATTTATCTTTCTGTCCTCCTGGCAGCCCTCATAGCCTCACCTTTCGCTGTTTCCTTCTTTCCTTCCTACCTTTTTATCCTTTCCTTTTATCAGCTCTCCATCTTCAGTTTTATTTATTTCATTTATACCCAGCCTTTTTCCACAATGGAGACCCAAATCAGCTTGCATAATTCTTCTCCATTTTACCTTCACAACAACCCCATGACATAGGTTAGGCTGAGAGTGTATGACTGGCCCAAGGTCACCCAGCAAGTTTCCATGGCAGAGTGGTTATTTGAATCAGAGTTTTCCAGCTCCTAATCAACATGATGCCATGCTTTAATTATGCAGTTTTTACTTGTAAGTCAGGTGGGAACCACTAGGTTCATATATTCTTATGCAATAAAAAAGGTAAATGCTGGGGTTTAGTAGGCAGCATAGGCTGGGGTTTAGTAGGAAGGGGATTGACAACAAATCAGCCAGTATCATAATGCCCCTGTACAAATCTATGGTGCAGTCTCATTTGGAATACTATGTATAGTTCTGGTCACTGCACCTCAAAAAAGATATTATAGTATTGAGAAAAGTGCAGAAAAGGGCAACTAAAATGATTAAGGGGATGGAACACCTTCCCCATGAAGAAAGATTAAAGAGGTTAGGACTCTTTAGCTTGGAGAAACAATGACTGAGGGGTGACATTACAGAGATTTACAAAATTATGCATGGAATAGAGAAGGTAGAGCAGGGGCATAGCGCAGGGCTCACTGGGGGGTGGGGGATATATGTGAATTTCCTGCAGTGTGCAGGAAGAGGAGGTCCCTTCCAACTCTATGATTCTGTGATTCTATCAAGTACTTTTCTCCCTTTCTCACAATACAAGAACTTGTGGGCACTTAATGAAAATAAGGAGCAGTAGGCTTAGAACAGATAAAAGACAGTACTTCTTCACCCAAAGAGTAATTAGCACATGGAATTCATTGCTGCAGGAAGTGGTGGCAGCTACAAGCATAGATAGCTTCAAGAGGGGATTGGATAAATATATGGCACAGAGGTCCATCAGTGGCTATTAGCCACAAGGTATTGATGGAACACTATGTCTGAGGCAGTGATGCTCTAACTTATTCTTGATGCTTGGGGGGCAACAATGAAGGGCTTCTGGAGTTCTGGCCCTGCTGGTGGACCTCCTGATGGCACCTGAGTTTTGGCCATTGTATGACACGCAGCCTGCAGTCATATACACTAAATAATCCACTTTCAATCCACTTTACAACTGGATTTTACCAGTTCACACAGTAAGAATCCAGTTGGAAAGTACACTGAAAGTGGATTATTTAGTGTTTGTGACGACAGCCAGAGTGTTGGACTAGATGGGCCATTGGCCTGATCCAACATGGCTTCTCTTATGTTCTTATGTACTTTGTCATAGAAATTAACAAACTCAAGCTGAACACAATGGGAAGTCAAGAAAAAACCTATGGTAAATAAGCCTAAATATATAGTTTATCTATTCGTATCTCACATTTTCTTCATGGAACTAAGGGCAAAATTTGCATCAGATAAGGAAGGGGAACCACATTCTTCTGTTAGTCCATATCCTTCTTCTGTCCATATCCAATTATTACCTAGGACCTTTCCCCTTCAGATCTCCAGTTCCTGTTTCCTGTAGATACCAAAGGGTGATACGTAATAGAGATCTTGGATTTAAAAAATTGTTATTAACGGCTATTGCTATTATACAGCTATGCAGCCTAGGAGTGTTCTGGAATAGGCCAAGGATATATTCCAACACTTGCTGAGCAGACACAAACTACTTCTGTAATATGGGAATCTACTAAATGGTACAGGGAAAGTTATTAATTATTTAAGCCAAAATTAAGATTGCCGGGAAAAACATCAACAACCTCCAATATGCAGGCAATACCACTCTAATGGCAGAAAGTGAAGAGGATCTAAAGAGTCTCTTGCTGAGGATAAAAGAGGAGTGCAAAAATTGGCTTGAAACTCAACATCAAAAAAACTAAGATCATGGCATGCAGCTCCATCACTCATGGAAGCAGTGACAGACTTCACATTCATGGGATCCAAGATCACTGCAGATGGTGACTGCAGCCATGAAATTAAAAGATGCCTGCTCCTTGGGAGGAAAGCGATGGCAAACCTAGACAGCATAATAAAAAGTAGAGGCATCACCCTGCCAACAAAAGTCCATGTGATCAAAACAATGATATTCCCAGTAGTAATGTACGGCTGCAAGACTTCAACCATAAGGAAGTCTGAGCACTGAAGAATAGATTCTTTTGAATTATGGTGCTGGAGAAGATCCTTGAGAGTCCCTTGGATTGCAAGGAGATCAAATCAGTCAATCCTAAAAGGAATCAACCCTGACTGTTCCCTGGAAGGCCAGATACTGAAGCTGAAGCTCAAATACTTTGGCCACCAAATGAGAAGGGAGCACTCACTGGAGAAGACCCTGATGCTGGGAAAGATTGAAGGTAAAAGAAGAAGGTGATGACAAAGGATGAGATGGTTAGACAGTGTTATCGATGCAACAAACATGAAATTAAGCAAACTCCGGAGCACGACAGAAGACAGGAGGGCTTGGTGTGATATGGTCCATGGGGTCGCAAAGAATTGGACTCAACTGTGTGACTGAATAATAACAACAACAACATATAGGTAGAGGATGAGCAGCAAATTAGCTTTTATCTGTTAAACATCTTAAACATAGCTAGGAACATTCAAATTTCTCCGGGGGGGGACTGGCTAATTTAATTTAAGGTAATTTAATTAAATTTATTTAGCTACCCATAAACCTGAAGGGATGTGTGGCAACTTTCATTCCACTGTGGGGCTTGTCATCCCAGAGCAGTATATTTGGAACCAGAGATCTTAATGGAAAATCCATTCTGCATTTTCTTTGCAATTCTTCTTGAGCTGTAATGTATTTCAGTGGAGCCCATGCAAGTCAATTGGCATTTCTGGCTCCCATTATTTCCAATGGGCCTTCAAGTCTTCCCCATTGTTTCCAATGGGCAATCCTTTCCTTCCTTTTAGTACATCCCTCATGTGGGGGCGGGGGGGGGCTCCTACAATGCAGTCTCATGTAAATAAAATAGAACATGGGCCTGTGGGCATCTTTGGAATTCTGATGGGGGGGGGTGCAACAAAATTGCAGCCTTGGGATATGAAACCAACCACAGAATGCAGCTGTGGGTGGTAGAGGCAGAGAAGAAGCCCAAGTGCATGGGGGAAGAGAGGTAATTTTTAAAAAGACCCCAGGAAAGAGATGAGTCCTGGTGGCTGCTGCCTGCCCTAAGCTAAGCCTCCATCTCCAATACCTTGGTTTGTGTGAGGATGGAGGTGGATTGGTGGGGGGTGATATTTCCACTGAATCTGCCTCCCTTGCTCTTCCAGCATGGCATACTTCGGCTGGACCTTTGTTTCAGTTCAGGAGCTTCTCTAGTTGTAATTGCAGAGCTGATTTGGCTTTAAATATTTTGGTTTGTGTGAGGATGGAGGTGGATTGGGGGGGTATTTCCACTGAATCTGCCTCCTTTGCCTTTGTTTCCCTTCTTTATGCTTTTGTATTAAATTTAAATGCAGTTTTTAAAAAATTGCATTAGTCTGGCCATTTAAAAGACATATATATCTCTTGCATATTTTTGTGCAAGGTTTCTCCTGCACCCTCTTACCTTGGGGCGTGGGACAGATGTGAGATTCTCCACATGCTGGCATAGTATCAAGAGCTTGGACCTTTCTCATCTCCTGGACTGGAGGTGAGAGGTTGCAAGAGAAACCTTGTACAATTTTGTTCTTGGTAAACTGGTCAAGTTACTAAACTGTTAAAGTTTAGAAATATGAGCATGGCATGGCAGCACTACACAGACATATAATGGCAGGCCCCCTGAGAAAAACATTGGCCCCATGAGAAAAAAGTTGTTAGCTACAGGGCTGCTCCCAACATTGTACTTGGTGAGGGGCTGCACACGTGGCCTTCGCATTGGGAAAGGCAAGGAGAGATGACAGCAAGACATGTTGCAGGGGAGTGGCGTTTGCATCAGGCCAAGTGGGAAGTCAGGGGGCCTTTGAAGGGCCATTTGATTTGCTGCTCACCTTCTACCTATATGTATGGACTGGTAATTTCCATTTCATTGTATCTGAAGAAGTATGCATGCACATGAAAGCTCATTCATTGAATAAAACTTTGTTGGTCTTAAAGGTGCCACTGGACTCAAACTATGTTATCCTTAAGAATGAAAAGAAGATGAGATATAAATACTCATGATTTGAAATCTGCAACTGTTGCACTCTTAGCTGGACCTTTCAAGGATAATGAATCTATTGGTAGAAGGGGTGGATTTGTTTGTTTGTTTTAATTTGCATTCTGTGTAATGGGACCTGATGTACAGAATTCCCAAATAAACTATTTTGCAGCCATCCCTTCTTGGAGTTTGAGGAAGCAACTCATAGTAAATTAATAAAAGAGGTCTTGGGGGGGACAACAGTAGCTGTATATTTACCCTTTTCTCCTCCCACCTATAAAATGTCTCTGAAGGAAGTGTTGGGGATGAATAAAAAAAATAGTTACGTTGGCCAGTTTGAATGAGAGGTGAAATTAACCACACACAAAAATCCCTGAAGGAAGTTTTTTTTCTGCTAGCCTGAAAATAAAACATGTATGAAGCGAAAACTATAATTCCAGGAGATATTATACTGCAACCTTTTAATAATCAGACTTGAGCATCAGTAAATCTTTTTCAGGCAGTACTTGTTAATTAAAATGGATTTGTTCCCGTTTTATATATAGAAAATTACATCACTATTAGAGTTGGAACACTTTCAAGGGGGGACTCTGCATAGTTTTAAAAGTCACTGAAATTCATTGCCTTAGCTTCCATGTGAAAAGCAGACAATGGCCACTCCAATCTCTGTGATCATTGCAGCCCATTTTTAAAAGTCAACAGTAGCCAATCCTGCAAAAGCTTAGAGAGCTTTTCTTACAGGGGCTACTGTAAGCTCTTGAGGATTGGCTACATTAGGGGTATGTGGCCTAATATGCAAAGGAGTTCCTGCTACAAAAAGAGCCCTGCATATGTAGCCTCAAAACAGGAACCTTAATCTCTCTGCTTTGATTTAAATCCCTAACAAAGGCTATAGAATATTCTTTCTTTTACTCTTTGTTGTGTTCATCAGGATTAATAGTTTTAAACAGGGACTGGTTCTATCACTTTGTGTCCTTCTTCACACAATGGAACTATTATTTCAGCCATGGCCTCTCAGACATCACCTTTACACAAGCATTACCAACATCACTCGCTCTCTCATGTACGCCATTTGTATTGCATTGTACTGGACAGAAAAAAAAAGTTCTGTTTCTTGTCCCCTGTGACATTTTATGCCAACCCCCCCTTCACCTTTTTCTTTACAAGCCATACATCCCATGAGGACATTCACTTTCCTCCTCTCTTTTAGCCAGTCAGAAACAAGACATAATCTGTGTGCTTTATGCCAGAAATTGGCATGCTGTCTGGTTTTGAATGAATGTGAACATGCCATTCAGTTATCTACATGCTCTTAAATTAAACTGGACTTTCAGCAATGCCATTTCCCTGATATTTCCATTTTCAGCCTTTCAGAGTCAGGAGGACTGCCAGCCAAATCGTCCATCTGCTCTTCTATCTCATCTTTATTTTGAAGGAATGATATAAACAAAAGTGTATTTCAAAAATCCCAAATTATTAGTTTTACTATTGATGGAAGAACCAGACATCAGTTATCATTTTTGGCAAGGTAGTTGTCATAAAAAGGCCCTCTTAACTTTCTCCGATATCTGCTTCTCTGCATTCAGCTAGCCTCACTGACTGACGGCTTGTGTTAATAGCAAGGGAGGAGAGTTCCATCAGGTTAGAATAAAATGGAAGCTTTTAAAAAATCATAAGCAGAGGTTTTCAAAGCAGTATAGGAAATTTAACCACATGCCTTCCATTAAAATGAATGGACCTATTGTGTGTGAGGGAGCAAAGAGATACAGAGACAGACAAAATGCTCCCTTCAAATTTTTCTTTTGCTCTCTGCCTGCTATAAAAGATAATGACTGCCAAATATGTTTGACAGAATGGTGAACATCTCCATGAGCACAGCCAAATCTAGCTTGAAGGGACTCACTTTACTTCATGACTAGAGAATACATTTGCATTATGTCATGTGAAATTACTGAGCAGCTGTTGGGGGGGGGATTAAATGAGTGCCATATTGCAGAGGGACTTGCTGCAGATGAGTCATCAGCTTCATAGGCAAAATAGCATTGAGCAAAGGTGATACGGAATGCAAGAAAGACAGAATGGAGACTTCTAGCCTTCTCATTCAGCATGAGTGCTAAATTAACCTCTCCATCCCAGGGATTTTTCCCCCAAAGGTGAAAGAAAAGAACAAGTCAAACTGGCAACCAAAAGTATTTTGTGTTGTTTGCCCAGAAAATACCTCAGCTGAAGAAGCCTTAGACCTCATCAACAATTTGTCAGAAGCCAGAGGGTTCAATATAACTCCTGTGTGTAATGCATGTGGAACACCATGTGCTATGTTTTAGATCCCATCTCTAACCGGCACGGCCTATACCAATTAGACAGAAGAGTTTCATCCTCTGCAGGACATAGCTTGGATAAGTTCAAATAGCCTTGGGCAGAGAAGGGATTCACAATCTGGCAGACATTAGTTTGTCTTGGTTATGCCACACATACTTACTTTTAGCATCAGAACTTTCTTCCTGACTTCTAGAAGACTTCTATGAACCAACTTAAAATGTAAAGGATCCATTGATCCAAGTAAGAATTCAGAGATTAACTCAGAACACTAATGTCTCAGATCCTAGCAGCTATTGAAGCAAGAGGGAGGAGGCAGTAGCCAGGTTTCTGAACTTCTCCAGAACTCACTTGCATAGCAGGTCTGCTTTCCTTTCTCACTTCTTGACCCACACCATCTTGTAACAACCTGTTTATTAAAATGGAAGGCATTTTGGAGTGGTTAGTGTTAGCCAAATTGCCTTAATCTCTTATTAATATGGGGGAATTATGATTATTAATTGGCAATAGGCAAATTAGGGAATAAACATCAGTGTCTACAGAGGTCCCATCCTTCCAGAGGTACCAGTAACAGAAACAGAGGCTGAAGTTAGGTTAAAATGATGTCTTTACTGTAGTTTTCTTCACACACAAACAATACACAGTCACACACACAATTATTCAGATTCTAGGAAATAAAGACAGATGATCAGCACGTTTGCATGAGCAGGATATTCATTGTTTGGGTAATAGTTATCTGTCTGATGAGATGAAGGCTTCCAAATGGAAAAATAAAGGAATTATAGAAAAATGGGGATTATGCTAGGAAAATGAAGTGTGCAAACTGAACCAGCAGAAAGCACATAGAAAACTCTGGCAGCCATCCAAGACCCTCAGGGTAAGATGGGTGGCAAAACAGCCACAAGTTCAAGAATAAGAGAGTATAGAGGTTGTTGGGGGGGAAGTAGAGAGACAGACCATATTTTATGAGGGGAGCTTGGGGGGATGAGCCAGGCTGGCTACATCTCCTAGTCACATGTCTCTTGGGGATGGCCTAAACTGGTCACATGTCTTGGCCCACCTCCTATTAGTCCATCCCCAAAACATGCTGATTGGTGTTGGGTTCAGGGGGAAGGGTCTAGGGGAGTGGGCAATATTGAGAAGTAGCAACTTAGACTGGAGTCTGGCACCTAGGTGTAGGTGAGATGAGTCATCGGGCCAAGGCCATTGTCTTCTTGATGGTCTAGCCTCTGGCACGAGCCAAAGGGTGAGAGCCAAAGGGTGAGGTTCTTGGCCTGTGGCTCTTAGCCTAGGGACACTTAGACTAGGGGCTCTGTAAGAAGCCCAGGAAGAGCCAGAAGGCCAGGAAACTAGGCTCCTTGGGTTCCCAGTAAGGTAAGTAGACTTCTACAACAGGAACCACATAAATACAAAGGGGAATTAGATAAACATATGGAGCAGAAGTCCATCAGTGGCTATTAGCCGGAAGGTATAGATAGGAACTCTCAGTCTGGGGCAGGTGATGCACTCTATTCTTGGTGCTCGGGGGGGGGGCAGCAGTGGGAGGGCTTCTAGTGTCCTGGCCCCACTGCTGGACCTCCTGATGGCACCTGGTATTTTTGGCCACTGTGTGACAGAGTGCTGGACTAGATGGGCCATTGGCCTGATTCAGCATTGGCTTCTCTTACGTTCTTATGTTCTTATGTCCTTGATGGGTGAGTGATTAGTTGCTAAGCAACTATGAATAGAATCTCTGAGCCACGTATAGCTTTGCAAGTATGTGGGGGGAGGAAAGGGGTCTGCCTGCGTGCACTGGAGAGGTCTCCTAATGGCATTTTGGAGACCTTTGTCTTCATGCTCTGGCATGGCATAGCGCTTGGTGCTTTGTGCATACTGTGGAACTGCTTCATTCACCTTGGATGGCCACTGGGACAGCAGTGAAGAAAGGAAGGTGTGAAGGTGTCCTTCTTTCAGGGTGCAGTCTTAACGGGCATCTTAGTGGGTCACCGTGCTTTATAGTTCTTTAAGTAGACTTTGCACATTCCATACTTTCTTACAGTTCATAAAAGGCACAAGGAAGCCTTGCAGGGAACATTAGAAGGTATCTGGAAATGGGATGAAAATCTGTGATGCTGCAATTCTTGATTGTTTTCTGTTTATTGCTGGCTTGATTGTGATAGTTTTACTGTCAGATTTTATTATTTTTTCATGTTCATTTTTCACTATGTTCATTTCCTTGAGCATTTTGCTGCAGAAAAGAAGAACATTAAAAACTCCAAAAAAGATAGAAATCATTGTAGGGTTGTATTTCTATTTTATCTTGATCCCTAGCACTAGTATACATGCATGGTTGCAACTTTCAGCTATGGGTGAACAAATGCTCTCTGTTTTCAGGGGCAGATTGTAAAATCAAAACACCACTAGAACCTGACTGGTTCATTTCATATAACCAGTATACCTCATATGACACATCACTTTTGGCCCAGTTTTGTAATTCTGCTTTGCTATAGTGTCTGGGGTGAGAAGGCATTGAGATAGTGGTTGCAAAGTTAAGGAGATGATCCCTCTGCATCCTCTTCATGCCTACAACCACTCCTTCTATGTGAAGAGGATAGTCTAGCTGTGGTAACAGAGACCTCATCAGCAACCCTTCCTCATGAAGCAACAAGGATGCAGCAGTAGCCACAGCACTCATGCCTTGACTGTCCTTCTCACAAGGAAGAAGCAGCAATTCCCAAATGAATCCTTCTGCACCATCAGTGGAAATCACTGCCTCTTCTTCTGCAAAAGGGAATGTCATTCTGCCAGAGTAAGTAGAACCTGTACAGTTTGGATACTTGCTGCTAGATGTATACATCTGTACAAATTATTGGGAAATGTGAGCATTTTATGGGGGAAATTCAGACCAGGAAAATAGAAAATAGTCCAAAAATAAAGAATCATAGGTTCAATTCACACAAGCAGATGCAAAATCAAAATGGAGATTTGGGAGCAAAAATAATAGAGACAAGACATTCAGAGTCATCCACACTTGCAACTTTACAGCAGTAACTCCCAGATAGAACTTTCATAATGGCTCAGATGCACTCTTCAAAGGATTCATGTCTCACATTCAGCTGCTAACTACCCAATGTCAAGAGCTCAAAGTTGTGAGCACACAATCCCTTAGTGCATTCAGCTAATACATGCAAGGAGAGAGCAGGAACAACTGTGCTGTCCTCAAGCCCACCTCTGTACATTTGCTTGCTCAAAAGCACTGTGTCTTACACATGCAGGAAGTATACACATGAGCCCTTCCCATGAGCAAGAAAACTCAAAAAGCAGAGTACTTGATCATGGGAAAAGAGCACACATACTTCCTTCACACAGAGGTACAGGGCTGACAAGCTGGTGATCTGGAGGGGAAGCACACTTGTTCCTACTCACCCTCTCCATGCATTGACTGAACACATGAAGGGAGCATGTGTTTAGGGATCAAATGTAAACAAATCAAGTGATGTGTATGTGTGAAGTAGTCTGCAAGGCCTACTTTATCCAGTCATGAAAGCTAGAGAGGACTATCATACCATGGGTCTGGACTCCTATATGGCATCTACAGTCTGTTCAACATCCTTGCCAGGAGATGGAATCCAGAAACTACCTGCCAGGAGAAGGAAGGATAAGTTGGATCATCCAACTGTCTGCTGTTGCTGCCTGGGACCTCACCAGTGGGATTCCTGCTTGATTTTGGTGGATCTTTCCTTGACTAGGTCCCTGAGTCAGCAGTTTTTTTTGCAGAGGCTTGCATCATATTTTCATGGGACTCTGAGATAAAGCCTGGACTCCTGCAGGGACAAAACCTCTGGTGAGGCGGGAGAGTCACTACCAAAAGGGCAACACCGAAGCGGGGAGTCACTTTGGGGGAGCCACTTTGGAGGGACGTGAGAGTGAGGCCCTATTCCCTGTCTGTAGTAATAGTGCTACTGTGGGACAAAAGGGCTTGCTAGGTAGTTGAGGGACTGGGAACGCCACTCACAGCTGCCTCCTTATTGTGTCCTGGGGAGGGCACTGCTATTCCCCTGGTCATGGGCAGAGGGATATACGATAATGGGATGCAAAATGGTCATTCCAGGGGAAGGAGGCCCAGCCACTAGTTAGCCACTCTTCCTTCAAGTCTGCCTCCCAACCAACAGGGACCTGTTTGTGGCAAGTCTGGGCCCCTTAGCCTTAAGATCCTGATGCTGAATGCCAGGGCACTAAATGGAAAAACAACTGCCATTCAGGATTTAATCCTGGAGAGGCAAACTGACTTGGCATGTATTGCAGACACTTGGTTGAATGAGGATGGGGGTATGAATCTTACCGAGCTCTGCCCTTCAGGTTTCTCTGTACAGCAGAAGACTGGGGCAGGGAAATGGGGAGGTAGGGTCACAATGGTATATTGGAATTCCATCAATCTATCAAGATGCCTTGTCCAACAGTCTACCAGTTTTGATTGTGTGGTCCTTAAGGTGTGTGACCAGGAGAGGGTAGGGATTTCTGCTGGTATACCATCCACCCTGCTGCCCAGGCCAGTCTTAGGCATGCTTGTGGAGACCACAAGTCAGGTAGTCCTGCATGACTTCAACATCCATGCCAAAACCAAGCTGTCAGGAGTGGCTCAGGATTTCACGGTCTCCATAATGACCATGGGCCTGTCCCAAATAATTACTGACCCCATACATTTAGCAGGGCACACACTGGATTTGGTCTACTTTATTGACAGGAAGGGTGATCTGGAAGTGGGGGCACTTACTCCCTTGTCATAAACAGATCATTACCTGACAGAGTTCAGACTCATGGCTTCCTCTTCCCTCCACAGGTGAAGTGGAACAATTAAGATAGTCTGCCCAAAGCTCTTGATGGATCCCAATGGCTTGCTTCCTGACTGCTTGGAGAGTCCCCCACTTCAGTTGCCAAATAATTCTTTACAGGCCCTGTCTGCTCTCCATAATAGTGAACTGGCCGGGGATGTTGACACAATCACCTCTAGGCACCTTCTCCCCCCCAGACAGAACAAAGCAATCTCCCTGGTTTACAGAGGAATTGATGGCAATGAAATGGGAAGGATGTCAGCTAGAGCTTCACTGGCAGACAACTCAAAGTAAGGCTAACCGAATATGGCATAGAACCATATGAGAGCCTACTCCATGAGTGTGATGGTGGCAAAAAGACATTATTTCCCCATTACATCTGTGCATAATTGTCTAGCAATGTTATTTTTGACCTTTAAAACCATACATGTCTTGGAATGGGGGTATCTGAAGGACTATCTGCTCCCATACAATCCTGCTGGGGTACTAAGATCACAGGGAGAAGCACTCTTGATTGTCCTATTAATCAAAGAAGTTCATCTTTTTTGTAGCAGACCCGCAATTATGGAACAGTGTCCCCAGGGAGGTGCATATGACCATCACTTCAACCTTTAGGAGGCAGTTGAAATTTTTTTTATCCATTTATTCTTAGTTCTTCTGCCTACCAGCAGTTTTAAATTATTGATATTAAATTAGGTTTTTTTCTGTATTTTATTGTGTTTTATTGCTGTTTATATTTTGCCGCCTTGAGTTCCTGAAAGGCAGAAAGGCAGCTAATAAATGTTTTAAATAAATAATTGCAACCAAAGAATGGCTATGCAAGCTTTCAGTCAGTGATGGTATTGTGTTAGTTGAATATTCATCCTCTGTTGTAACAACTGACAGGCAACATGCCCTTAATCTGTAAAAATGGAACTGGAAATAATGGGAAGGCCTTTAATGTAATCAGCTGTGTGTTTTTGTCCATAGTGTTTTACTCTTGGCCAGCTGCATCTGATTTGGAATGGTTCCAGACTGGCTGCAACTTGAGTTGTAAGGATAAAGAGTTCTTAACTGTATGCCTGGCATACAAATTATTTGTGTTATAGAGATCTGCTGTTGCTGTATCACGTAAGTCCCAAGGGTTCTCGGAACACATACAGCATGATTGTGTTATAAGTTTTCAGAAGGCATTCATTCATTGACACATACATAAACTCCTAAGCCTTCCATACAAAAGCAGGCTCCTGCTGACAATAATCCTGTCTACAGCAACAGTTCCAAGCAGCAGAAACACTGAGCAACCTTAATAAAAAGGCAGTTTCTTTGAGGTACTCAGTAGCATCTTTCTCTTTCTTTGTCTGCACACCTTCTTCCTTTAGTTGGTCTGTTACTAGTTCATGCAGCCATTTGCCAGCCCAAACTCTGAGATTCAGAACATCATGATGAACAAAGTTGAAATGGATAGAGAGGACTCTGAAGGGCTTTCTGGTGAATATCCACTTGGGAAGCCATTATGGCCTCACTCTCATACTCCTTCCCACTCAGTCCCTGCCAGCTGTTTGAACTGAATTTATAGCACATTGTTATCTATTTATTCATTCATTCACTTATTTTAAATATTTTAACACACTTTTCTCCTGCATGGACCCAAAGAGGCTAACAGCGATACTTTAAAAAACCTGTTATATAACTTTAATGAGAAAGAGTACAATAAAACAGAAGAGATAATAATATATTATTAATCAAGATTAAAAAACCTTCTAAATCTCTGTGTTAAAGAGTTTACTGAAAGTAGAAAAGGTAGATTGTGGTCCTGAAATATTCAGGAAGACCATTCACAATGAGGGTGCCACAACAGAAAAGGCCCAAGATCAGGCAGTAGTAATTTTTATACACTTGCAGGTGTGAACAGAAAGGAAGCACAGATTAGATTATCAGAGCTGCCTCAAAGGTTTGAACTGGAGAGTGTGGACCTCAGGCCATGAAATGCTTTAAAGGTAAGAACCAGAACCTTGAACTAAACATGGAGACAAATTGGAAGTAAATGCAATTAAGACAGGCATTATGTGGGACCAGTTGCTTGCTCCAGGTAGTGATCAAGCTGCCACACTTTGAACCAAATGAAGCTTCTGAGTTGTCTTCAAGGGCAGCCCCATGGACATCCTGTTATAATAGTCTAGTTTTGACATTAGTGTAGCAGGGATCAGCATGGTTAAGTTGGCTGGGTCTGAGAAGAGGCCTCATTTCTAAGCTAAATGAAGTTGGAAAAAAGCCCTTTTGACACTCCACCAATCTGTTTTTCAAATAAAGGAGCTGGGTTTTAAAAAAGACTCAGGCTCATAACTGAATCTGACAAGGAAAAGTGTGGGCAGTATAAGACAATACAACATATCGACCTTTCATACCAGCATCACTCCTGTCTTGTCTGGATTCAGCCATGTGATCATAGCAGGCATGCATGGGCCTCGAATGATGCATGCTGAGCTCTGAGAAGGAGCAGGAGATACAGCTGCTAGAGGGGTGAGTGTTTTTCATTTACTTTCAGCTGAGGTGATTTAGCTGAGAGGGTACTGTGGGGGAGACTATATTTGGGAGTGTGTGAGTGAGTTGTGAGTTGTTGCAGAGCCATGGCTGCTTGAGATAGGGTGTGAAAGGGTCATTGTTTGACTGTAATTGAGTGTCTGCGTGAATTTGAATAGCTGCTGGCCACACCCTCTGTTGGGGGAAGCTTCTATTTAAGGCAGCACCTTGCCAGAGGCATGAGCTAAAGGGCTTGTGGCCCTTAGTCTAGGGACTCTGTAAGTAGCTTTGGAAGAGCCAGAAAGCCAGGGCCCTAGTCTCCTTGGGTTCCCAGTAAGGTAAGTAGACATCTACAAGGAGGACCACATAAGTACAAAGGTTTTTAAAGGGGGATTATATATAATTATTATTTTTAAAGCAATTATGAAGCCAGAATGCCAGCAGAGGATTGGGGGCTATCCAGTGTTTTGCACGGAGTCTTGGGTGTGTGCCCGGTGCAAGGAGCTCCTGGTTCTTGGGGAATGAGTTTGCTCCCTTGAGACAAAAGTGGCAGACCTGGAGAAGCAGAAACAGTCACTTAGGCACATGGACTCTTGGGGAATTGTTAGATATGTCCCACTCTGAATATGGCAGCCCTGCAACTGTCAGGGAGCATGAAGGTCGAGGGGAAACAGGGCACCATGCTGCGGATAAAGGCCCTCAGAAGGGACCTGTTCCTCAGCTGGTGAACGGGTATTCTTTCATACCAAGGAACCATCCCTGGGAAGGGTGGGAGGGGGGCTCTTGGTAGTTGGTGATTCGATCCTTAGGCAGGTAGACAGCTGGGTGGCGAACCCACGTACTGACTGTATGGTGACTTGCCTACCTGGTAGTGGACATTACACATGTTTTAGATAGGCTGGTAGATAGTGCTGGGGAGGAGCCAGTGGCCGTGGTACATGTTGGCACCAACGATGTGGGGAAATGCAGTTGTGAGGTCCTGGAGGAAAAATTTAGTCTGCTGGGCAGGAAATTCAAGGCCAGGACCTCCAAAGTAGCCTTCTAAGAAGTGCTACCTGTTCCACGCACAGGGCCGGAGAGACAGGCACATATCAGGAGTCTCAATGCGTGGATGAGACGATGGTGTAGGGAGGAAGTGTTCAAGTTTGTTAGGCACTGGCATGCTTTTTGGAACAAGAGGGAGCTGTACAAAAGAGTTGGTCTCCACTTGTCCTGAGAAGGAACCAGGCTGCTGCCGCTTAAAATCAAAAAGGTGGCAGAGCAGTTTTTAAACTGAATATTGGGGGAAAGCTGACAGGAGATGAAAAGTCTCTGGTTCGGGATGGCTCATCTCAAAGAGATGAAGGGGTAGCTGTTACTTTTCTACAAGGAAATGGATTAGAATTGTCCACTAAGACTATGGCTAACAATATTGTCTGCCTGGCAAGTTCTCAAGGCAGCAAGAGGAAGGTTGTGGGCTTAATATGCATGGGAAACTATAAGTGTTTGTGCACAGATGCTAGAAGTCTCTGAGGTAAAATCAGGGAATTGGAATGCTTGGTGTTGAGGGAAAAATAGACATTGTGGGTATTTCAGAAACTTGGTGGGATAAGGAAAATCAGTGGAATACGGTGATTCCTGGTTATAAATTATATCGGAAGGATGGGGGGGAAGGGTTGGAGGTGGGGTGGCTCTGTATGTCAGAGAGGGTATAGTCCAGTAAGATTGAGAGGATAAGAGAATTGGATTCACTTCTGGAAATGCTATGGGTTGAAATAGTGGGCCCAAAAGGAAGCTTAACACTGGAGTTTGTTATCGCCCACCAGATCAAAAGATAGAGGAGGATTATAAAATGATAAATGAATTAAAGATAGCAGCTAGATGAAATAACTGTGTCATAATAGGTGATTTTAACTACCCACACATTGATTGGGTCAATATTTGTTCAAGCCAGGAAAAAGAGATTGAGTTTCTAGACACTCTTAATGACTGTGCTATGGAACAGAATCAGGGAAGAGGCAGTCCTGGATTTGGTCCTAAGTAATGCCCAAGACCTGGTGAGAGATGTAAAAGTGATTGCACTGTTTGGGAACAGCGGCCATAATGTTATTGAGTTTAACATTTGCATAAATAGGGAGTTGCCCAAAAAGACTGACACAACCACTTTTAACTTTAAAAGGGGTAATTTCCCTGATATGAAGGGACATGTGAGGAGGAAACGGAAAGGAAAAGTAGAAAGGGTCAAAACCATTGGGAAAGCTTGGAGACTATTTAAAACTACAATCCTAGAAGCTCAGAAAAAATATAAACCACAGGTTAGGAAAGGCACAAATGGGTATAGAAAAAAGCCTGCATGGTTAACAAAGTAATGGTAGCTGTAAAAGGTAAGAAGGATTCCTTTAAGTGATGGAAAGCTAGTCTCAGTGAGGTTGATAAAAGGGAATACAGGATGTGGCAAATAAAATGCAAGTCTGTGATCAGGCAGGCAAAAAGAGAATATGAAGAACATATTGCAAAAAACAAAAAGACCAACAATAAAACTTTCTTCAAATACATTAGAAGCAGGAAACCAGTCAGGGAAGCAGTGTGGCCCTTGGATGACTGAGGAGTAAAAGGAGTAGTGAAGGATGATAGGGAAATGACTGAGAAGCTGAATGCATTTTTTGCCTCTGTCTTCACTGTGGAAGATGAGAAGTGCCTGCCCACTCCAGAACCACTGATTTTGGGAAGGGTATTGAAAGACATGAGTCAGATTGAGGTGACAAGAGAGGAGGTCCTACGACTGATAGACAACTGTGAGTTCCAGGTTCTGCCCCAGGTGGCAATCCTCCGGTTGCCGTTGCTGCTCACCCGGTCAGCTCAGGGGGAAGTGTCCTGGGAGGGGTGAGACAAGAAGAAAGGAGGCAAAAGGACACCTCAGACAGGCAGGGGATCAGGTTAGGTTCACCTGGGATATCCCTCTGCCTGCACAGACCAAACCTTCAGCCAGTCAGGCTAAGGGGATGTGGGTCTCTCTGAGCTTCAGTTACTCTCCCCAGTCTCATCTGTGTCTTGTCCTCCCCGGTCTCCAGCCTCTCTTTCCTCTTATCCCCACGCCCCGCTCCCAGCACCCTCTCGTGTAACAGCCCCGTCCTTCCCTGTTTAGCCCCACCCCCTTTATAACATTCCACGCCGGCTGCTCTGGCAGGGCGGCTCCTCCTTCCTGCTGTCGGTCGCTGAGTGCGGGGGCTGCTTTCTGCTCTGCGGGCTGAATTCCACTCCTCTTCCCCTCGCCTCTTCTTTCTGTTTCATTTCCTCTTCATGGTCCTCTGGTATGTCTTCTTGCCCGACCCCCGAGCTCTGTGCAGCTTCTTTTTTCCTCCCGAGGTTGCAACGCCTGTTGAACTGCCTCTGTATTTGATGCCGTTGGTCTGCATTCCCTTCCAGGTGAGTTAGCCCCTCCAGGGTTGCTCCCAGCCAGTCCCGGGAGGACGGGAGGCGGCTGACTGGGACAACAACTTAAAAACTGATAAATCACCAGGCCTGGATGGCAAACATCTGAGAGTTCTGAAAGAACTCAAATGTGAGTTTGTGGATCTCCTTACAAAAAATTGTAATCTTTCATTAAAATCTGCCTCCATTCCTGAGGACTGGAAGGTAGCTAATGTCACTCCCATCTTTAAAAAGGGTTCCAGAGGAGATCCAGGAAATTACAGAGCAGTCAGTCTGACACAGATACTAGGTGTTGGTAGAAACTGTTATTAAGGAAAGAATTAGTAGGTACATTGATGAACAAAAACTATTGAGTCAGCATGGGTTCTGTAAGGGAAGATCTTGTCTTACTAACCTGTTAGTGTTCTTTGAGGGATTGAACAAACATGTGGACAAAGGGGGACACAATAGATGTTGTTTACCTTGACTTCCAGAAAGCTTTTGATAAATCTCCTCATCAAAGGCTCCTAAGCAAGCTCAATAGTCATGGGATAAAAGGACAAGTCCTCTTGTGTATCAAAAACTGGCTAATAAATAGGAAACAGAGAGTGAATATAAATGGGGAATTTTCTTGGGGAAGGGTGGTAAGCAGTGGGGTACCGCAGGGATCAGTACTGGGTCCGATGCTTTTTAACTTGTTCATTAATGATTTGGTGTTGGGAGTAAGCAGTGATGTGGCTAAATTTGCAGATGGCACTAAGTTGTTCAGAGTGGTGAGAACCAGGGAGGATTTTTTTTTTTTTAATAATCTGTTTATTGGGTTTTTTCCCCCATTATGTACCTACATTACATCATTCGATTTCCAAAATATGAGTCCTCTATACATTACTTTCTACCCATTTTTTTAACTCTTGACCATCTTTTAATTATCACATTATCCTCTATCCCATGCAATTGAGCATGTATCCTTTCCATTTCCACAGCTTCCATTACTTTCAACACTACTTCTTCTCAAGCGGGTATTCTATCCGTCTCCCAATATTTTGCTAACAGTATCCTGGAGATTAAGATATACAGCAGAATGTTTAGTTCTCGGTGTATTTGTTGATCACCTAGTATTATATTTAAGAGATATATTTCTGCCTTTAATTCCATGACTATATTCAGAATTTCCCAAATTATTTTTTGCACCATTATCCAATATTTTTGTATTTTTTGGCACCTCCACCACATGTGGTAGAGGGTGCCCACAATTGACTTACATTTCCAACATTTATTAGAAATATCCTTCTGACATCTGGCAATTCTGTCAGGTGACCAATACCATCTATGGTGTATTTTATAAACATTCTTTTTATATGATACCACCTTTAAAAATTTTAAATTCTTCCAAATACTATGCTATTCCTTTAAGTTTATTGTGTAACCTCTATCCTGCATCCAGGAGATCATAGACATTCTCACTATTTCCTCTTGCATATATTCCTCAAGCAACCATCTGTATATTTTTTGAATCAGTTTATCACTCGACGATAGCCAAATCTTGTCCAGTTCATTTTTACTTTCTTCAAATCCACATTTTACATCTTTATTGTATCTGGATCTTAATTGAGTGCTTTCCCACCAAGATAATTCAATACTATATTGGTCTTTTAAGGTCTCCCCTGACTTTAACTTCTTCCTTTTGTCTAATAATGTTTCATATTTTTCCCAATGTACCTTTGTAATATGCGTAGGTCTCACAAATGCCTCTAGTGGAGACTCCCACAAGGGGGTTTTCTTATAATGACGGTCTTTTATGTTATTCCATATTTTAAGCAACGCTCCTCATAGTATGTGTCATTGAAAGTTTGCATGGATTTTACCCTTGCCGTACCAAATATAAGCATGCCACCCCATATACAAATCAAGTCCTTCTAATGCTAAACACCTTGTATTCTCCAATAATATCCACTCTCTTATCCAGCTTAGAGCTGCTGCTTGATAGTAGATCCTCCAGTTAGATACTCCTAATCCCCCCTTTCTTTCTTATCTTGTAGAGTTCTCCATTTTATTATAGATTTTTTCAGTTACCAGATAAATGGCCTATTATTTTATCCAACTCTTCAAAGTATTGCACTTTTTTGACTATCGGTATATTTTGTGCTAAGAATAAAAATCTTGGTAAAATATTCATTTTCAATGTTGCTATTCTTCCCATCATTGAAATATGCAAGTCTTTCCATTTAGCCAAGTCTTTTCCAATTTCTTCCGACAACTTATAATAATTATCTTCCATTAGCATGCTGCATTTGTTTGACAGGGTTATACCCAAATATTTAACTTTTTTCACAATTTCCATGTTGGTCATAGTTTGTAACTCTTGTAATATTTGTAACTCTTGTAACAGTTTGTAACTCTTGTCCGACAGAAAATTCTTAACCAATAGTTTAGTTTTTCTAATATTAATTTTAAGACCAGCTACTTGTCCATATTCTCTAATCACTTCTAGCAGCTTTGGTATAGACTCCAAAGGTTTTTCTATAATAAACAAAAGGTCATCAGCGAATGCCTGTAGTTTGTATTCTTCCCCTTGTAATTTTAGCCCTTGAATTAATTTATTATTTCTTACTATATCACTTAACATTTCCAGTGCAGATATAAATAACAAAGGAGATAATGGGCATCCTTACTCTCTTTTGTATTTCTATAGCCTGAGTCGTTTCTCCATTTACTATAATCTGTGCATATTGTTTTCTGTATATTGCCTTAATCATATCCAAAAACATCTCTCCAGGATCCTATATTTCAAGCTTTTGTAGCAAAAATTCCCATGATAAGTTATCAAATGCCTTTTCCGCATCTAAACACCAGGGAGGATTGTGAGGCACTCCAAAAGGATCTGTTGAGGATAGGGAAGTGGGAGTCAACATGGCAAATGGGGTTCAATGTGGCCAAGTGCAAAGTGATGCACATTGGAGCCAAAAATCCTAAATATGAATACACATTGATGGGGTCCGAACTGGCAGAGAATGACCAAGACAGATGTCTTGGAGTCATAGTAGATAACTCACTGAAAATGTCAAGACAGTGTGCGACTGCAATAAAAAAGGCCGATGCTATGCTGGGGATTATTAGGAAGGGAACTGAAAACAAATCAGCCAGTATCATCATGCACCTGAATAAATCAACGGTGTGACCTCATTTGGAATACTGTGTACAGTTCTGGTCGCTACACCTCAAAAAGGATATTATAGCATTGGAAAAAGTGCAGGGAAGGGCAACTAGAATGATAAAAGGGTTGGAACACTTTCCCTATGAAGAAAGGTTAAAACGCTTGGAGCATCTTAGCTTGGAGAAATGACGTCTGAGGGGTGACATGATCGAGGTTTATAAGATTATGCATGGGATAGAGCAGGTCAAGAAAGAAGTACTTTTCTCCCTTTCTCACAATACAAGAACTTGTGGGCATGCCATGAAATTGCTGAGCGGTTGGGTTAGAACAGATAAAAGGAAGTCCTTCTTCACCCAAAGAGTGATTAACACATGGAATTGAATCCCACAGGAGGTGGCAGTGGCTATAAGCATGGACGGCTTCAATAAGGAATTAGATAAGCACAAGAAAGGGGACCCATGATACTCATGGGGTGGGGGAAGAGAGAAGAGCTCCACGCAGAGCAGGAGGAGGAGGAAGCAGCAGCAGCAGGTAAGCCTCCCCCCATCCCCAGAAACTGGCGGCATGGCCTGAGCAGCTGCCAGCCACTGAATCTGCTGATTCCCCCCCATCCCTGGTCTCCTCCACCACCCCTCCAACACCACCCCTGGCTCCAGTGGCGACGCCCAAGCAGCCTTGCCAATCTCCTCCACTCCTCCTCCTCCAACTCTGGTGGCAAGGTCCAAGAGGCTTCCAGCCTCCGGGCCCGCCGATTGCCCCTCCAGCGATCTCCTCCACTGCCGCTGCCAATCTCCTCCCCCCCACTCCTGCGGCGAGGCCTGAGTGACTTCCAACCACTGGCCCACCGCAGATTTCTCAGAGCGTTCCCTGCGCATGCGCAGAGAATGTGCTTACTTTTTTGGGATTTAAATAGCCCCCCTGTATTTTTTCAAAGTTTTTAGATTTTACTGCACACCTGGGAACTGCCCCACATGCACAGGAAAATCTCCCTGCCCCCCAGGTGCCCCCAATGTGCAGATTTAGATATCCACACACAGGGGGCAACTTGGGAATTAGATATATAGATATGGAAAAGAAGTCCATCAGTGGCTATTTGCCACAAGGTATAGATAGGAAGTCTCAGGCTGGGTCAAGTGATGCTCTGTATTCTCAGTGCTTGGGGGAGGCAACAGTGGGAGGGCTTCTAGTATCCTGGCCCCACTGCTGGACCTTCTGATGGCACCTGGTATTTTTGGCCACTGTGTGGACCATTTGCCTGATTCAACATTGACTTTTCTTATGTGCTTATGTAGATTGCTGGTTCTGTGGCTTATTCAAAGAGATACAGAACTGGGTGGTTGACAGTATTTTGACAATCTGTGCATATCTGGCAGGTTGTTTCACTGTATTCCTTACTAATCATTCAGTAGAGAGCAACTGGCTTTTCGTGCATGCATGGTCTCACACAACCCAATTGATTTGTACTACACCTGCATTCTTTACTGCATAACTGCTCCACAGATCATTTGAAGCAGCCTTCAATAAATGCCATATTTCAATAAAATCCTATCCTTTGGTGTTCGTCTAAGTTGTCCTTAGTGATGCTAATGGATATTGATCCATTTAAATCTGCAGTATATCTGCACACATGTCGTTTTGGAGGAAATGGATGCAAACCAGGTATATTTTGAAATCTCAGCACAAATGCCGCTTTCTCAAGTTGAAGTCTCATAACATCTTGCTCCAGAGTAGACTGCCTCACATCTGTATCTCTAATCTTGGTCTCCATCTCCTTTGTCTTAATTTCTATTTTTTCTGTAGTTTTATTCAATTTACTAATCTTTTGAGTATTATCTGTTATTTGTTTCTGAAGTGCTTGTAAGTTTGTGGAGAACTTTTCAGTTATCTCCTTCATCACAATTTTAATGGGGTCCACTGCGTCATTGATTGAGTTTTGTACCTCTTTCATCGTGGTTTTAATTGGATTGACCACTTTGGTTATCGAATTCTGGATCGTTGCCTGTACCGATGCCTGCATCTCCTTCTGTACGGTTGTTGAAAGTTTTGCACTAGCAGTGCCAGACACACCTGGCGAGGAGCTTGGCATTTTAACTGGTTTCATCTGACTTGCTTGACCTGTTTTCTCCATCCTGACTTAACCAAAGTGTTATCCAAAAATTCTTCAATTTTGGCAAGATGCCAAAAAAAATTCTGCCACTTTAGCTTCACTCTTTATTTATTTTCCTCTTCCAGGAGTTGTTTTGGAACACCAGGAAGCTCTGGCTGTCTTCCCAGATTTTATTTTTATCAACTAAGTTGTTTGGGTTTATCTTGCCCAGCTGTAGTTTAAAAGCTTAACCACAAAAATGTGCCTCAAGGTTCTCGCCTCCTCCCTTAAAATTGCCTCCTCCCTTATAGTTCTCACCTCCTCCCTTAAAATTGCCTTGCCACCCTCCAGTCCTCTTACTTACAACTGAAATTTCTAAACAAAAATGGGGGGGGGGGTCAGCAGAACAATGTTCTCTTCACTTATTATAAATTTGTTACAGTCTCATGATGATTAAATCGTCTCCTCTAATATTCTTAAATAGGATTATTATTCTTTTTGAGACCCAAAAAAAGATTTATAGAGGGTGTTCTAATGCTCCACACCCTGCCCCTGCTGGGATAAAAATTGAGATCGCTGAAAGGGGTCTCTATCCTCTGTTAATAAGCAGTTTAAATCCCAAAAGCAATCAGTTGCACAAGCTGTTTTATATTCAAGCCTTGCCCTGACTTGGAAAGTGAAAGTAGGCTCCTTCTCTGTCTCCTCTCGTTTGCTGCTTATCCGGGGGGGGGGACCTCCCACCTTTGTTAAGGTAATTTTCGGGCAATATTTACATAGTCTTTTTCTTTAAATGCCCAAAGAGATGTTAATTACTCACATCAGTCCACGCACTTCTCCGACTGGGTTTCTAACCCCCCCCTTGGTGCAGGAAACGACAGCTCTGCTCACTCGAGATGGGCTCCTCTTCAGGGTCCGCGATGGAGGCAATCCAATGGTACACCCCGTGAGTAGCTGTTACACACTGCAACCTATCCCCCCTTCTCTGGGGGAGTGGTGGGTCTCCGGTTCTGTGAAAGACCCTTTAAACCTGGAAGTGACCAGAGCGCTCAGAAGAGCATCTGTTTCGCCACACTGCAGCCTGCATCCTGTTGCTTCCTCTTTTCAATATGCTGATCTTTTTTTTTTTTAATGGTATAAAAGTCTGCACAAAGTATCTTACCTAGCTTCATGTCTGCTTGTTTTTCATGACTGCTAAAAAGGGCATAAATTTGGGGACAGGGTAATTTTTCATATTTATGGCAAACATATTCATGTTACATGGTACCCTTTTTTTTCCATGGCTGCAGCTGCTTCTAGGAGGTATTTTTCTACCTTGACTTTATTCTTGGATTTATTGACATTTCCCCGTATTGAACATGGTGACTAATGGGATTTTGTTAATGGTACTGCAGTGCTATGTCTGATGTGCTGATCTCATGGCTACCCATAGATAAAAGCACATGCATTGTTAGTGTCTATCATATTAAAAGGATACAAGGGCAGATGAGGGTGAGAACAATGACAGCAAAAATGGCAATGGTGTTAAGAGGATGCAGTAGCCATTCGAGCAAATGATCATCAAAGAGTTTTGATACAATGTGGGTGTTCAGTAGGATATCTCTTGGTAATTTATTTGGCTTCATCAGACAGGCTATTTTTGAAGCAAAGAGCAAACGTAATGAACATGCAGTGCAGCCAAAACAATGTATACTGAAAGCTATGTCATATATTACCACCAGCAATATTTTTGTCACATTAAGAAACACAGTTGATGTGCCTTTGAATATATATCTAAAAAGTGCCTATGAAATTAATCGGGAGGGGTTGACACTAACGACAACAGGAGTTCATACCAGAAGCAATGTTCATTTTAACATAAATACCGTCTGGCCAAATAAACATTTCATCGCCTGATATTTCTGCCATATGGCAAGGGCCTGACAACTTGAGAGCAGGCAAGGTGCCATTCCAGCAGACGGGTTCCACATAGCAAGCCAAATATACTTTGTTGACATGGGCAGCAGATGTGTATGCTTATTGACAGCATCACTCCCAACCTGTGAAAGCTGAAACAGCTGTCTACATTGACCCTCTGTTTCTGGAGTGGAGGGATTGCTGTGCTTGTCAGAAGTTTTTAAAAAGGTGTTATTTCTCAGTTCATTTATTGTATCTTTGACACTGAATGGAAAGAACCCTATAATTCATTGGGGCCCAATGCATTATCTTGACTTGATCTAGTATGGACCATACTGACAGTTTGACAACTATCATTTGGAAACAGGAAAAGGAGGCACAGAGAGAAAGAAAAGACAGATAAGATATATCTAAATAGAAAAGATTCAAAATTAAAACACAGTTAAAACATAGGTAAGTCAACCACAGGATGGGGCTAAATAATAATTAAATTTACATTGAGATTAAGGAGTTCAGAGTGCTTCACATACATTATCTCAGCAATCCATCCTAAATAAATAAGCATTTTCCATATTGTAGACGGACAGTGACCCTGGTAAGAATGGCTTGTCTCACACCACCAAATAATTACCTGAGGTGAGATCTGAAGCAGGGCAGGGGTAGATTGGCCCTTTCACTTTCTAGGAAAGCTTCTTCCAGACCATGAGAAAGGTAAGCCAAGCAGCTCCTATGGAGCTGGTAGTACCCAAAGACACATGTAGCTTGGGCCCAAGCTGTGGCAACAATGACAATACGGGTAGGACTTGCAGCACCATTAGGATCACTTGGCTCAGCTTGTCCATGGCTATTTTGCTGGCACAGCCTGAAGTACTCCCTGCAGAAAACACATTCTAAGTTTTGAAGGGCTGAAGGCTCTGGCTCTGGTTTGTGGCCTTCATGAATATTCTTCAGAATCTGTCAAGCCAATGGCCTGGAACTAATAATCTGCATCTAAAGCTCTGGGCATCCAGTGATGCTTTTGAAATCCCCTTTCTAATCTCAGCCTACCACCTGCACTGTCAAGCTGCAAGTGCATTGGATCCCTGCCTATAAGAACAGGATTCATAATGTGGCCAGTGCACGATTAGTATATTTTTATTTCTGCATCCCTTGAGTGGATTGGTTTAAGCTCCTAAGTGAGTCTGTGCTGAACTGACTCTCCACCCACTCCTATATTGTCATGTATAGATGACATAGGATGTGCTATACCTCCACATTTCCATGGACTCTAAGCAAAGGGACAGGAAGAGTTCTTTGACCCTACTCCAGCTGAATGTTTAATCTTTTGCTTGACATACTTTGCAAGGCGAAGGTTTGAATCTTAGTGTTAGGGGACAAGTCTGCTGATGTCATACAAGATCTATCATGCCAAATTCTATGAGCTGGTGATAATAGGTCGTCATCTCCTTGAGGGTCCATATCTCTCGCATGATATTAGACTCATCAGAAACAGGCATTGTATTTATGCAAAACAGAAAGCCCAGACTGAAATCCTCTGCTATCCCAAGCTCCTCAGCAATCTTAATTCTGCATGGATGCTGTATCCCCATGCCAATGTAACCTTAGGTAAATAGCTCTCCCATTTTCATGAGCAGTTAGCAGAATGTTTTGGATATCCTCAGGGCAATTTGCTAAATAACGTTGTGTGGTGATTTGTCATGTGGTAATGACAGGAAAGAAAATACAGTATAAATAAGAAACAAGGATGAAGCAGCATTTAGGACAGTATGATGGGGCGTGATTGCTTGTGGGAGTGACAGGCTGACATTCTGAAAGAGAAAAATCAAAGTAAATATATGGAGATTCGGCTTCTGAGATGGATCTGATTTATAACATTATCTCTGGAGGGAAGCGATAGAATTGCTTTTCTGTGGTGCATTTCCAAGTGGACTGTAGAAAGCAGCCCTTCTTTTTTTTTGCTCCTCTTCAAATTTTTGTGCAAGCCATTTGGCTGCTTTCCCATTGTTTAAATGTAACTTTGTCTGTCTCTTAAAGCTTTGCACCCACAAAGTGTGACTCTCATTCACACAGGAGTGCCTTTTAGCTATTCACACTAATTAGCCAAGGTCATTTAAATACATTTTGCATGAAGCACCTTAAGCTCAGTGTATCATTTGGTATATTTATCAAATGACTAATCAATATGCTATACCACCAGTTTCTTGGGGGCCTTGAGCTATGTGCAGCATGCTCCATGAATTCCAATCCATGCAGGCAGCCCCTTGCATAAAGGAAGAAATTAAAGTGAACACTGTAATCATTTTTCATAACACAACAGGAATGGAAAAGGGGACCTAATGCTGTATGTACAACAAGCTCTATTTTAAGAAAATCTTAACTGTGTGGCCGCATCCCCCAACTCCCGTGCCTTTAACAAACAGATATTAAGCTCGTTTCGATTTCACTTTCTTTCTTCCAACATATTACCTCCACTCTATTGGTAAAGTAATTTATTCCATCCTCTGTGGAGAGTCTGGATCTCATTTGCCAGCATATTTATCTTTCCTGCCACTGCACTGTCATTCATCTGCAATCTCCACAGAATACTGGACCTGTGCAGAATTTCAATTAGGATTGATTCAGCTAAATCCAGGCCAAAGAATTGACACTGACAGGGTGACCCCAATAGAATTTAATATATTTTCTTTAAAAAAATGAAACAACAACAACAACTACTAAACTGTAACACCCTAATTCATGAAGTCTTCTATATACTGGTTTTAATCTGGCTCACAAAAGGCCTTTTTCAGGCTCTCTATTGTGTGCATAAACAGATTTCGAGCTGTTTTGATAACCTGCAGAAATGACATTACCATAAAAATCTCTCCTCTCTTCCTTTGAGGTCTAATCAACTTAAACTCAGACAATTTGTAATGAACAGAAGAATGATTTCCACCAAGACTGAGCTGCCTTAAGCTTTCCTTTCTGTATCTGTATACATTTTAAAATCAATACAGTCTAAGGTAGTAGAGATAGAATTGCTGTAGTCCTGTCCCCTTGATTTGACAGACTTTCAGCAATTTTCATCATAATTGTTGACAGACTTCATCTGCTTGTCAGTTAAATGGCCTAATAGAATTTCCTAAGTAAGCCCCAGTTTATTAGGATGGCTTAGTGTTTTAAAGGAAGGAAGGAAGGAACATCTAAGATTACAGCATTTTCTTCTAAACTCAGAGGTTTAAAGATGGAAGCAAGGAGAATATTGAGCCCAATCAGATGACTAAACTACTTCAGCATGAGCTTTTTCATATTTAGTCATCTGTGTTGTCTTGCTAGGTAGTAAGGAGAATCTGATCACACACCAGAGACAGATGTGTAGAAAAATGTTCTATATTCTGTGTATTTTCAGGGTTCTGATATTCTATCTGCCTGCCTGCCTGCCTGCCTGCCTATCTATCTATCTATCTATCTATCTATCTATCTATCTATCTATCTATCTATCTATCTATCTATCATCTATCTATCTATCATCTATCTATCTATCTATCTATCATCTATCTATCTATCTATCTATCTATCTATCTATCATCTATCTATCTATCTAATTTTTATCCTTCCTTTCTTCCAAGGTTGTCAGGGCAGTGTATAATGTTTTCCTTCCTTCATTTTATCACCACAACAACCTTTCGAGGTAAGTTAGAGACGGAGTGATTAGCCAGGATCATCCACTGAGATACATGACAGAGTATTTGAACCAGATTGTTCCTTCCCTAGTTTAACATGATACTCTAGAGTCTAACCATCACACCACACTTTTATTGATTTACGTATTCCAGCACCAATATGGAGCTCTAAAAACAGGGTCTTCCATTCTCCTATTTCATATGACATGTGAAACCTACAAATGCCCATTTTATGATAAAAGTTATACATAACGAATGAGAAGAACTGTATCTTTAAGAAAGAGAATAGTAAGAAATATTAAGAATTCCATATCCAATTGAACTTCTTTTTCTCATTACTGAAGGAATAGGATTTGTTTGAATGTATTTTTTTTTCTGGAGAAAGAATCTTGGCTACCCAGGAGGGACAGAGTGACAAAGAACAATAACTTGAGAACACAGCAGCAAAGAAAATTCAACCAACAGAAGACTCAACAGTAGAAAAAAGGTAGAAAAGGAAGATGGATTTGGTGTTCTGTTGCCAAAGTGAAAATGATCAGTGTGTAACACAGAGCACAGTACAATAACAAAGAAAATAGAATTAGATCAACCGGTTTCTTGTTAATTTAGCATCAAGGGTAGGAATATTAAATCAGTCAACTTGACTGTAATTTGAACTAAGTTTTAGTTTAATGCTATAGGGAGTGGATTCAAAGAAGGGACATATAGAAGTGCAAGAAACCATGCAAGTGGACCTTCACATGTTTCCTGGTTTTGCTGCTTCATACTCCTCTTCTAAAGAGAAAGGCTGCTGTTTGGCTTAAAAGTCAGCTTGATTCTTCAACAATGAGCTGTTAATGCCATAATGTTCATGGTTCTTTTCTACCCGTAAATGTCACTTCTTTAGATTACAGATATTTACTGATTCAGTTCAGCACTTAATTTGTGCCTGCATTGTGATAAGAACTGTGCAGAACATAAAAGCAGTAAAATGCCTTCCCTGATGGCTTAAAATTTACATAGGCAAGATGTGAGAGATCCATGACGAAGGTCTGATTTCATTGAAATAGGATCATGATACTGGGGCATGGAATTGACTTTTCCCTCCAGTGCCATTTCTTGGATAAAAATCTGTCCTTCCCCATAGCTGCTTTTAGTACTGAGATACCAGGATTAACAACCTCTTGGTGTGTATGTGTGTGCATTATTCATGGTGTGGAGAAAAGGGTAAAAAATGGTGTGAAGAAAAGAGTAAATTTCAAGACCATTCCCCTGATTCACATTACCCACCCCCTCCCCCCAGCTGCTTTTTTATGAATATGTCATGAGCTCCAGTTCTGGATCTCAAGCATCTCATCTGTTTAAGTTTGACATTCATAAGAAAAAGCAGGAGTTATGTGGGGGAGGGTCTAAAATTGGGTACTGATAAGGATGCAAGCCTCCAGGTGGGACCTGAAGATTTCCTGGAATTTCAACTTATCTCCAGACTACAAAGACCAATTCCCTTGGGGAAAAAAAATGGATATTTGAGATGGTGGACTGAGATCCCTGTCCTCCCCAGGCTCTGTACCCAAATCTCCTGGAGTTTCTCAAACTGGAGCTGGCAATCCTATCCCCTGTCCCCTGCCAGTGGCCAGGCATCAGTGACAGCCCTAGGTAGTGAAGATGGCATGGAAAATGTCAAGCAATATTGGAGCAATTGGGATAGTGAGACCAAGGTAGTTAGGGACAGGTTTTGTTGGAGAAATGGGTTGTCACAAAATATTTTTAGGATTGCCTCAAAGTGTTGTGATTATGTTGCTAAACATAAGCAGGAGTCACATATAGGCCTTTGTACAACTAGAAGTTTCCAGTTGCTGCGACTGTCAGTAAGAAGGTGAACAGTAACATACAATTAAAGGATTATATGGCACTTGTGTTCAATGCCTATGGCAATAGAAGTTTATTTTGGGCCCTCACTCACAAGAATTGCTGGTGTGGTACATACAGAGACAGCTTATTATAGATATAATAACAGTGCAGTGTTTAACACTGGTATTGTTGCTCAGCATGAGGGTTTAGAAATCAGATTCGCCTATATGCTTATTGTTGTGCTGTTTATGTAGTTGCACAGCCTGGCATCCTGTTGCCCTGGTGTCAGCCAGCCTGAATGAACAAATGAAAAAGGAGAAAGGGTTAGGGAGCTCACAGTGAAAAGCAACATCCAGTGATAATTATGGGAATATGGCTATAAGCAAGGGTAGACCACACATTCACCTATAGTTACATAGTTCTTGATATAAGGGAGAAATACTCCACTAAACTCACAAGTCCACATGCAAAATTTATATGGAAGGATTTCTGGAATGCTTTAATGATAATCTTTCAGTTCATGTCCCCATTGCAAAGTGTATCATTGTTGTATTTGTACTATTTTTAAATGCAGATGTAAAATGATAGCAAATTCAACCACTGAGTACATGAATGGGACCACAAGTGTTGATGATTTCACAGATGTAGCCATTGGTAGAAGTTTCTTCATGTTGGTCTCAGATCCCCAGAAACTGTTGATTCATTATGATATCTGGCATGAAATCATGCATTTTCCCAAGAAAACTGGCTTTCTATATATATAGTGCTTCCTTTCTTCTGTTCTATTCTAATTCTCTGGCAGGGGTTAATATGCCTTGTGGAAGTTTTAACAAGGAAACCATTAGAATTTAATAAAAACAAAAATATTCTTTTTATATGATGACCTGATTAAAGTAAGAAATGAAAAGATACAGCCCAAGGCAGCTACCACAGCCTTATCATCAGTAACTAACTAAAATTGCCTTGTTCTAGATTCCATATCCAAAGCACAGGGAACTGGTATCAAGGCCAAGAGACAAATCCATGCTTGGTGTAAGTAGGCAAAAATCTGGTACCCTTAATGGAGTTCAATCTACTTTCATTGAGCTTCAAATTATGCCCAGAACACTTTAAGATTTTTTTAAAGATCTTGCTAAAGACTTGGAAAAGAAAATGTGCAGCACCAGAGGAGTCAAAGATGACAAAAACATATTGTACCAAGCTTAAAGTTTGACACAAAATGTGTTTTCCTCCTTTTGACTGATTGGATAGCTTCCACATGGATGAAATACATGCTGAATTATTTAAAGATAATTACACTGCTGCACTGTTACTAAAATATTAAGACACCGTTGTCCCATAGGAGGAATTGTGACAGGCACTGGCACATCAAGTAATGAATAGCTGAGGGGTAATGGAGAAAGGAGCTACCACAAGAGCCTGAAATTAAGAAACAGAATGTTTATGAGGGATTCACATTCAAGGAGAGGGAAATGGCCACTTTTATCTTAACCACATTGTTTTTATAGAATTACTCAAAATCATTTTTACTCTTGTTATCAAAATGATATTAGAACTAACCTAGAAATTCAGGCTTCAGTTTAGATGTACTGCTGCTAAAATGCATGAGATTGGGACGCACAGTGTATACTTCAAGTCTGGTTTATGCAGTTTATAACAGGCATTTTTGAACAGTATACAGTATCCATGATATAAAATATTACCTAAATATTTTGTGGTTTTGGACATGGACATTAGGAGTATTACTGATAATCATGTATTAAACATTCTGAAGACATGTTAAGATTCTAAATCTTTTCTGATCAATACCATCATTTATGCCTAACTTCATGGATAGATTACTGTTCTACATAGAGCTGCCGTTGATGTCAAGAAATTTCACACCCTCTAATCTCACTTCCTGACCTGAAATTTGTTTAGAGCATATATTGCACCAGTACAGAGTATGCACCGATTCCTACTTGTTTTAGACTTTTGTATAATGTCAGCTAAGATTTACTTTCCATATTGAAAGGTCAAATATAAACATACCAATAAAATAAATCAATAAAATATTCTGGGTTCAATTCAAAATAGTTGATTCTTGCAGAGTGAATTGGGGACAGATGGCATAGACTTTGATGAGACTAGGATGAGTCAGTGGGAAACATTTGGGTGGGGAAATCACTGGATTATAATTACAGCTAAATTAAAACTTGGATTACTTCCACAGGTTGAAAGTTCTCTGTATTGCTTTCATTGCTGCTGAGAATACAGAGGCTTGGTGATAGAGCTTCTACACGTGGGAGTTTTCTACACATTTTCCCTCAACTTTTTCTTTCCACATGTGTTCTGCAGTGACTTCATGTTGGCTGTCAGAGGCATGGTCAGTCATTATGACTTTCTGACACTTTTTTGTTAGTTTATTTGTGCCTGTGTATTATATGTTTCTATTAAAATCTGAAATGGGTAAGTGGCAATAGATGATTATAATGCCACAACACAATTTTAAAATATAAGCAGCATATCTCCAGCTGTCTGTCAGCTTCCCCTCCCCATTTCTTTCCAGACAAAACTGCCCACACACCTTTTCTTTTATATCCCTGCAGCAAAAAGGGCAGGAGACTTCATTAAAAAAAATAAAACTGGAAATTCAGATGAACTCACATATTAAATGTATTTATTTATTTCATTTACAAGATCCATATCCCACCTTTCTGCCCATTCAGGGCTACCAAGGCAGTTAGCAATTGAAACTCTATAAAAATGCATAATGAAATGCAATTATAAGTGACAATAGATAGTTACAGCACTTCAGCAATTGCCAAGTTTTTTTAAAGCCTGCAAAAAGCTCTTAAATTGCCTAGTAGGAAAATTTTTGTGGATAAATGGAATCCATAAGGCACTGGTGGTGGTGGGAAGATGGTGCATATGTGGGTCCTTTGCAGCAAGAGAAGATACACCACATAATGAGCAAACATGCTTGGACCACATTGTTTCCAAAAAAAGATTGCAATGTATTGAGGGACAGGGAAAACCTGGAAAAACGATGAATAAGGCACAATATCCTATGGATATTCCAGTACAAACAGGTTTTGAATCCAAGTTGGAGAAAACTCTGTGTGGAAGCAACCATGATATTCAGAGACAGCTGAGTATCTGTTATGGCCTCACACTGGAAAGTTATTATATAAGATCATTTAAAATTTGATGTGCACAGATGCTGAACTCCTTAGACTGAAGCGTATTTTATGGAAGCACAGAAGCATGGGGACAAAGAAAAGAAGATTCCATGCATATGTGCAGAACATACTTAGAATCAAGATATATAGTGCCTTTCCAAATAACGTTAATTCATTTTATGATCAGATTTCAGAGGAGAACTTCAAGAGGCAATGCATATAGCTCTGCTTGATAAGAATGGAGATTTGACATGGATCACTCATTGCTTGGGCGTGAACAAGTAAATTTCTTTTTGTGACAATGTTGATGTGCAGTCCCTTTTCTGCAGAATTCTCACAATATATTTGCATAGGAATCCTACCATGGTGGGGGAATAGTACATGAACAGCTGTTAGAGCCCAACAGGCTGTTGGTTCATGTAGCTTTCATCTCCTTGCAAATTCAAGCATTGCTTCATTGCATTTTGTCCCAAATGACTTGTTGCTTTGAACTTAATTATCTGATGCTTGCTCTTGTTTCTTGGTACAATCTAATATGGCCTGATGAAATGTGACATTCTTGTCAGTTTTTGTTAGAACTGAGTAGGAATGGACAAATATCCACATAGGCCAGAATACATTATTAATTACTGATGCCTAGCAGTATTCAAAATAATGGCCTTCTCCAAATGAGCAACAAAAAAATTTAATATGTTGTCAAAGGCTTTCACGGCCAGAGTTCATTAGATGCTGTATATTTTCTGGGCTGTATGGCCGTGGTCTTGGCATTGTAGGACCTGACATTTCGCCAGTAGCTGTGACTGGCATCCTCAGAGGTATAACACAGAAAGATGGAGTACTCTCTGTGTCAATGTGAGCAAGGTTATACATGTTCATAGCCTGGAGAACTACTACAAGATAACAACTCAGCCCTACCCCACCTTCCAGGGTAGATATAAATTACCTGCCTACCATTTTTCTGTTCACCTTGACACAGAGAGTACTCCATCTTTCTGTATTATACCTCTGAGGATGCCAGTCACAGCTACTGGTGAAACGTCAGGTCCTACAATGCCAAGACCATGGCTACACAACCCAGAAAATCTACAGCAACTAAAAATGTTATTTATTTATTTATTAGTTTTCATACTGCTCTTCTGTCTTAGAGACATCTAGGCTGTGATCACACATGCCAGTAGATCCGACATAGGTGCAAATGCCCAATGGAGCTAAAGGGCGCGATCAAACAGCAAAATCTAGAAAGTGTCTCACAGTCATCGGCAACCTGTGCTGCTCTGCTGCAGAAGCAGAGTAAAAAGACACTGGAGAAATTCTGGTAGTAAACAGGTTGTGACGGCCCACAGACAGACTTCCCCCTATCTGATCGGGCAAGCATGCATGCATGCCGTCAGGATGGTCTGATCATGCTATCCTGGCTCAGTGCCATTCCCCCCCTTTGCAGTATGCGCATCATTACATACCCGTAAGGGGCCCTTGGTGCAGAGGTGCGATTCCTCAAATGAGAAACAAATGGCAAAAAAAAAAGACTCACCTGCAGTTGCATGTGATCATACAGTGACAGGCTAAGCCTGCAGCTATGAAGGGAGGTGTGATCTTGCAACTACAGGTCAAATTGTCAAATTACTCTGGAGGGAATAGCCTTGCTTCCCCTCCGCTTCAACTGGTGCATGTGACTGCAGCCCCAGAGAGGCTTATAGTAATGATAACATGGAGTTACAACAATAAAATATTAATTTAAACAACAGCATACATAAAACCACAGGATCATGGCACAAAATCAGTGAGACAATGGCATAGTTAAAAGTATATGCAGTGAATGGAGTAGGATCAACTATCAAAACAGGAAAAACTTCTTCCAGTGCCTAAAAATGACCAAGATGGTGATGCTAAATGACATCCCTCATGAGAGCATTCCACAAATGAGACAAAACAGGCTCTCTCTGATAGACACCCAGGCCACCGCAAAAAAGCAGCAGCAGAAGAAGAACTGGTTTTTATACTCCACTTTTCTCTCCCTGAAGGAGTCTCAGAACAACTTACAGTTGCCTTCCCTTCCTCTTCCCACAACAGTCACCTTGTGAGGTAGGTGGGGCTTAGAGAACTGTGACTGACCGAGGTTTCGGTTTCGGTGCTGCGAATGGCGGCCGCTTCTCAGGACGCTCCCGGAGGCGGTAAGCCCACACGCGGAATGGGGGGGTCTTCGCGTTTGCGAAAGACCCTAGTGAGCCTTAGTCAAAGGCTCCGAACCGGGGGCGCATAGGGGAGTAGCCTCTTTGCCGGCAAACTGCCGGGAAATTGAGGCTTTCTCCCCGCCCCAATCGGCCCCGCCGCGTAGTGCGTCCCGAATGGGACTTAGCAGCCCTGCCGACTTCCAGGAGTGAGGAAAAGCGGATGAATTACCATGAAAAGAAGATATGGCATCTAATCGTGAGTTGAAGATCTATTTTGAAGCGAAAATTAAAACCCCCGCAAGCGGATAAGCGTATGGGAGGAGGGAGGAGCTTCCACCCTCTTTGAAGAAGCGAATTTTTAAAGGAAACGCGAAGGGGGGGTAACAAGAAAAAATGTTGGTGAAAGTACCGTTGGGGTTTTAAAGAAGATTGCTGGGGAAAATCCTGCTTAGAACGGAAGAGAAGAGAGGAGGGACTTCCGCTCCAGTCAACCCCCCCCAGAACTAGCTGTCAATTAACAAGAGACTGAGATACTGCGCCACCTGCTGGAGTAAATCTAAAATATCAATGAAACGTTTTTAAAATGGAAATTGTTCTCATCAGACTACAAAAATAAATGTTGGAATTAACAAGGTTGATGGCAGAAAATGTATAGAAAATTAATTTGATGCTAAAGTTCCAAGCTATGGATGAAGAAGGGAAAGAAGATCTCAGATTTATTTTGACGAAAGTCTTGACACCTCTATCTGGCAGTGGAGCGAATAAATAAAAAGAAGAGGCGGATAAGGCTCCCAAAGCCTACTCCGCCTTTAAAAAAAGGATATACTCTGCCAGTAGAAAGGGGTGTTGAACTTAGCAAGTAATGGAGATCTAATTTCAACTTGAGTGTTAACGGAGCCAACGAGAAATGACTGCCAGAAACAACAAGAAAAAAGAAGCGAAAGAAGATGGATTAAAAAATTTCTGAAGAGACCTGCCAGCACAGAGGAGGAAGCAGTACTCAAAATTTGGATTTTTGAAGAAGACGGCGGCCCGGGGGAAGGAAGTGACGGAACGGGAGGCACTAAAGTTCAAAGGACTTAATGATAATTGGAGAGACTTAAAAAGGAATTTGTTTGTGTAACATCTGAAAAGATTTGATTTAACCCCAGTGGACTTTACTAACTTTACTAACAGAATTGATTTGGACTTTGTAAAGCTGAAAAGAAGATCTTTCGACCGTGATGGATGCCGACAACTGGAAGAAATAAAACTAACCTTTACTAACAGGAAAAAACTCACTCCGCTCTTTTTTCTTTTCCCATCTGTCTACCTTACCCTTTTCTTATAAAAAATAAAATTCTCTCCTTTTTAGGAGAGTTATTTCAAAAAAAAAAAAAAAAAAAAAGAGAACTGTGACTGACCCAAGGTCACCCATCCAGCTTCACGTGGAAAAGTGGAGAATCAAACCTGGTTCTGCAGATTAGAGTCCACCACTCTTAACCACTACAATACAATGACTCTCTAGCAGTGGAATGCTGAGATAAATCTCCCTTACACCAAGTCAGACCACTGGTTTACCAAGATTAGTCCTATGGCTTTTAGCTGAAGATACTGGGGGCTGAATCTGGAATCTTCTGTATGTAAAGCAAATGTTCTATCACTGAGCCTTAGCCCTTCCATGACCAGTGTGTTGTATGATGGTATCAGCTGCCAAGCAGGTTCATATGGAAGAAACAAGGTTGTGAAGTGTTTTATTAAAAACTTTTCCTTTCTTCTTGTCTTGCTTTCCTCTTTGAAATAATAGTAATCACATAATTATTCCCAGGCCAAATTACAAAGGCATCCTGCTTTGCTTTTTGACTTTGTCATCCTCCACACTGGACTCTTAATGTATTTGTGAAAATGCTGTGGTAAAGAAGCATATTTACTTTTTTAAAAGGACAAATTTCTGAGACTTTGGGGGTGGTTTGCCAAATGTCATGAAGTGTGGTCCTAAGTAGAGTCACACCCTTCTAAACCACTGACTTCAAGGAATTTAGGGTCTAGCATAGCTCTGCTTAGGATAGCACTTCTAGAATCTGCTCCCAAATCTGATTGTGCTCCCTGGTGTATGCCTGATGTATCTGGCATGTTATATGCTGATCTTGAAGCCTTCTGATTTCTGCTGGGTTTACCACAGCAGGAGCAGATCATTTCCTAAGTGAAGGTTTGCTTGCAAACATCTTATTGACAGAAGCTACAGCTTAGATAACTAGCAGGGTATTAATTTCAGAGCTTGATCCACTGCCAGACTTCTCCACTTTCAGCAGTATTAACCTTTGCTATGAGCTGTTTGAGCTTTGCTTCTGACTATTTGCATCAAGTGACGGTTTCAATGGCTGAGATTAACAATGCTTGATAAAATGTCCATTCATATGGTATCTGAAGAAGTGTGCCTGCACACAAAAGCTTATACCCAGAATAAAACTTTGTTGATCTTAAAGGTGCTACTGGAATCAAACTTTGTTCTGCTGTTTCAGACCAATATGGCTACCCACCTGAATCTACACCCATGGTAGGATTCACTTCTTGCTGGCTGATGGACCATACAGAGATACCATCAACATGAACAAATATTGTGAGCACAGTTTGGACAAATAAGGACAATAGAAGATATATTAAGAGTACATGATTGCACCTGAAGAGGTGAGGGGGGCTCCCTGAAGATTTTTGGGAGGCACTGCAAGGCCTCCCTGTTTGCCAGGGTTTTTAAGGGAGTTTAAATGGCAGACATCTCTTAAGAGGGGATGGGGGAGGGATTTGACACTTTCTATTTTATCTTTGGTTTTAACTGGGGATGTTTTAAGTATTATTATAAGCCACCTTGAACCAAGAGAAAAGGCTAGATATAAATGTTTTAATAAATAAAATAAAATATTAGATTTAGATTTTCTGGGTTGTATGGCTGTGGTCTTGGCATTGTAGGACCTGACATTTCGCCAGTAGCTTTAGCATGTTCATAGCCTGGAGAACTACTACAAGATAATGACTCAGCCCTACCCCACCTTCCAGGGTAGATATAAATTACCTGCCTACCATTTTTCTGCTCACCTTGACACAGAGAGTACTCCATCTTTCTGTGTTATACCTCCAAGGATGCCAGTCAGAGCTACTGGCGAAATGTCAGGTCCTACAAAGCCAAGACCACGGCCATACAACCCAGAAAATCTACAGCAGCTAATGAACTCCGGCTGTGAAAGCCTTCACCAAAATAAAATATCTTCAGTGACTAAGTACCAGATGCTAAGTACATTAGACACTGACCATAAGAAATGGAAATTCCTAATACATTTAGCATGGAGATGGATAATCATATCACCCTTGTCTCTTATCCACTGTCTGAAAGGAAGTCAAGCACCGGGAAAAGGGAAATAAGAAGCATGTCATTGTCATAGCTACATCAAGCTATCCCAGATCTTCACAAATAATTGCTTTCAAGATCATAAGAACACAAAGTTGAATCCAGCCAGATTTTTCACTCTATCTCACCCAGGCCTGTAGCTACAGTGGGGCATCTTGGGGTCTGCCCCTCCGACTTACTGCCAAGGCCCACCCACTTCCCATCCAGGCACTCCCTTGGGGGGGTGCAGCAGGGGTGTGTGCGGGGTGCCCCCTGGCATATTTAAAGGCCCCCCGGATTTAAAAATCCTGGCTACAGGCCTGATCTCACCTAATTCCCCTCCTTAAAGGTAAAGGTAAAAGCTCCCTTGCTCGAAAGCCAGTCGAATCCGACTCTAGGATTGTGGTGCTCATCTCCGTTTCAAAGCTTAAGTGCCAGCGCTGTCTGAAGACATTTCCGTGGTCATGTGGCTGGCATGACTAAACACCAAGGTGCATGGAATGCTGTTACCTTCCCACCAAAGTGGTACCTATTTATCTACTTGCAATTTCTTGCTTTCAAACTGCTAGGTTGGCAGGAGCTGGAACTAGAGACGGGCGCTCACTCCGTCATGCAGCACCCGGGTCTCAAACTGCTGAACTACTGACCTTCCACGGTCTGCAGTTCAGCGTCTTAACCACTTGAGCCATTGCAGCTCCTCCTTACTACACTCCTAATCCCATATTACTTTTGTCCATGCAAGTCCCATTATACCCAGCAAAGCCTTTTCAGTATTCCCTTTTTCACAAGCAGAAATGTTCTTTGGATTCAGTATATTAGGTTGAACCCGACAGTCCACAAGTGAAGTGCAGCTCATAAAATGGAACACAGAATGGATATGTTGTTTTGCCTTTGAGAATCAGTGAATATCATGAACACACCCTCATACACATGCCCCACCACTGCCCTTTTAGTGGTGGACAACACTACTGCTGGAGACTGTGGCATGATGGGTAAAAACTGATTTTTACAAAGAATTATATAAATCATGTATGTATGTATGTATTTTAAGCCTGGTTTATATATATATATAAAGGTAAGAAAATTAGGGAAATGTTTGGTTTCAGAGAACAAGCATTTTAAATATGATGCAGTATGGCCCATGCATCTTATTTAATATTATGGCAAATTACATATACTTATCTCCCTATTGTGAAACTAGCATTGATGTTTACTTTCCATTTCATGAGGAAACACATTTTTGCTGAGTGGTGGTTACTTGGATCCATGTCACAGTAACATTGAGAATAGACTATTGTAATGCACTTATAATGATTCCCCACTTCCCTTTTACTTTTTCTTTTGACTGAGCAATTCCTTTTCTTTTTTCTTTCTTTCACTATCTGTCCCACCTAGTTGTTTAAATGAATATAGATATGTGCTGACCCAGCCCAGGAAGCTGAAGAACCTACAGAAATTCTTCATTTGTATATGTCTGATAGTAGCACAAGAGAGCCTGATAGTAATTCAATACAAACAAAGTGCCTTATTCCACTTTTGAGGGGAAAGGGTCAAGTCAGGCTGTCAGGTAGGTTTCAGATTTAAAGTTATCGGATAAACAGGCAATGGGAACCAGTTAATTTTGTAGAATGATAAACAACAGATAGTTTGTCACAATGAAGTAGCTGTTTTGTTCTTCAAACAGGTCTACAGACAGAACTTGGCAGTCACTGCTAAATACGCAGGCATAAGCGTCTTTGTCTCAAAATTACTAAAGTGTGTGAAGGCAGGAATATACACACAAGTTCCTATTTTCCTTATTAAACTCTTGTTTGGGATCACACACAAACACGCACCCTTTACTAGGAGCTATTTTCCTCAGGGAAGGACTACTTGTCCCACTTCCCTAATTCAGTATCCTCCTTGATCCTTTCACTCTGCTTAACTCCACTCCAGCTGAACTAACTGCCACTCTCAACTGCCAGTCTTAACTGACACTCTCAACTGTAAAATTCTATTTGAATCCTCTATCACTCAGTGTTCTCAGACCATGTTAAAGGATAAACCGTTAACTGTTCATTACAGCACTCTACATGGGTCTACCCTTGACGTTAATTCAAAGACACCATTTGATAGATAATGCTGCAGCTTGGTTATTATTGGGAGCTATCTGGACCATCCATATCACACCCACTCTGCAGTCACTCCACCAGCTACTCATCGGTTACTGGGCTCAATTCAAGGTACTATCACATACAAAGCCTTGGACCCTCATGTCTACAAGACTGCCTCTCTTGCTATGCTCCACCATAGCAGCTTTGCTCATCTGAGCAGGGCCTTCTGCAGGTGCCACCTTACAAAGTGAAAAGATCAACTGCTCACACACGTATATTGTCTGTTGTGGCCCCCTCCATGTAGAATGGCCTGGCTGGCAGGGTCAGGAAGGCTCTCGTGTTTCTGTCTTTCTGCTAACTATATAAAACAGAATTCTTCAAGAGGACATTTTTTTTATATATATAAAACTCTCCTAAAAAGGAGAAAATTTTATTGCTTTTTTTTTACAGAAAAAAGGTAGGGTATATAGATGGGTAAAGAAAAGAGGTGAGTGAATTCTCTGTTAAAATGTTAGTTGTTTTTTTTTTAGTACAAATAAAGTTTTTGGCTTCTACCGTGGTTGAAGGATCTTCTTTTCATCTTACCGAAAGTCCAAAATACACCTGTTAGATAGATTAGTAAAGTCCTTTGGGGTTAATTGTTGATCAGCTCCATTCTGTCGTCTCACGAACAGCTGTTACATCTTGGGGTTTCTCCCTTTTAAATCTCTCAGATTGTAGGATGGGCCCTCTTTTGCCTTTTCATCTTCCACTCCTGCACCTCCCTATTCTGGGCCGCTGTCCTCCTCACTGCTTAGGACTGTCCAAATAGCAAGTTCTGCATCTTCCTCTGAACTGGCGTGTCTCTTCAGAAATTCTTGAGCTTTGAAAATGGAGTAAATCTTCTCTATTTTGTCCTTAAACTTAAACACCAGTCCCTCGGGGATCCACCATTTGTAGCTAATTTGATGTCTTTGTAGAAACAAGGTCAATCCTTTATATGCTTTCCTTTTCATACGAATTTAATATAGAACATCTTTTAAGATTCTGATAGTCTGCTCTCCAATCTTCAAAGGCATTGCTGATGCCGCTCGTAAAATTTGATCTCTAGTACGCTGCTTGGTAAACTTGACAACCACTTCTGCTGGCAAATTGTTTTTCTTTGTAAAGCTGGAGTAGGCTCTATAGGCCACATCCATCTCCTCATTTAAATTTTGCGCTTCTCTGCCAGTTAGCGGTGCCAAGGCATTCACCAAAATACTTCTGAGATCTTCTTTCTTTTCTTCCTTTATGCCCTGAAAACGGAGAGTCAAGTTTGATTTTTCCATCTGAAGCATTAAAATTCTTTTTTCTTGCATATCTTGATGCTTTTCTAATTTGTTGACCTTTTTCTTGATTTTCTTGGTGTCTTCCGTCAAGACCAAACACTTCTGTGCGATCTCCTCCATTTTCTTTGCCGTTTCTGTTAATCGTTTCTGTTGACTGCTGAGCACACTTTCCATGTTGCAAAGGGTTTCGCTGATTTTCTGCATTTGATCCAGCAGAGGGCGTAGTGACTCACTTTTCTGCTGATTGACAGCTGGCTCTAGGGGTAGCTGCCAGAACTGGAAGTCCCTCCCATCTTCTTTGCCGGCTTCTCTGGGACCTTTTTCTGCCCCGACATTTTTATTGTTTATTTTAACAAAGTTCATGCCGTGACACTCAGGAGACAAGCTTCTTTCTCTGGCTTCAGTAGAACCCCCAAAGGTATCTTTTCCAATCCACTTTTTTGCTTCGCCCCCCCTTCTCTCTTTCTTTACCAGTCCCGATTTCTAAGGGGGGTGGGGATTCCTCCCTCCTCCCATGCGCTTATACGATTATAGGGGGGAGTGCATTTATGCCGCTTCCAAGCAGATCTCCAACTCACGATGTGCTGTCGATTTTTCTTTTGTTAATTCATCTCCGCTGCTTCACTCCGGGAAGTCGGTGGCGTTGCTGCATCCCATATGGGCACAACACAGCGGGGCCGTTGGGGCAAGAGGGAAATCCTCAATTTCCCAACCGTCAGGCCAGCAAAGAGGCTATTCCCCAAAGCATCCCCTTCAAGAGGACATTTTTATAAAGACTATAATATATTAAAATGATTTAGGAAGGTGCTTTTACAAAGGTTGTGGGACTATGAACTATACCACTGTGTACACTATAGTTATCTGGTGCTGTATTTTTATCCTAATTGGTACTTTGTTTTATACTTATGTAATAATATTTTCTGCATTGTCTAATCATATCATGTTTAAATACTTTATGCCTTGTTCCTGATTGCTGTAACCCTATATTGACTACATTGATTTATACTGTGTAATGTGCTTTGAGTGTCAATAAGAAAAGTAGACTAAAAAGTAAATAAAAGCCAGCCTTGCTTCTAGAAAGTTCTGCACACTATTTAGGATATTTAACTTTGCAGGGGATAGGGGCCATGCTCAGTTCTAGAGAATATGCAGAAGGTATCAAATTCCGTGCTCGGCTTCTCTAATCAAAAGAATCAGGAAGTATATAATGGAAAGGGCCTCTTCCTATGACCCAGAAGAACCTCTGCCAGTACAATAGACAGTACTGACCTAGATAGAGCAATTCAGTATAAGGCAATTTCATGTGTTTAATTTTCCAATTCACAATCTGTACAATGGACATTCTCAAATAAGTATACTTGCTTAATGCTCTTGCATGTGGAAAGAAAAAAATCCATCATAATTGAGTCCCTTGTCTTTGAATAGGTATTATGCAGTGTGTGTGCATGACCAAAATTTTGGACTAATGTTCCAACGAAATGTAAAGGCTTTATTTAAGTACAAATCAATATAATCAATTCAAATTGATATAATTTGATTATTATAGCAGTCAATTACTATGCACTCTTGTTCAGGAAATTCATGGTTTACAAGAAAACTTGCTTTAAAGGAGTCCTTTAAATTGTTCCTATTCTTCTGATTATTTAAACCATCATTTAAATAATCTTGGTTTAAAACACTCCTGTAAATTGTTTTTATATGGGTTCAGATTTGGTTCATTTTGTTTGTTAATATTTTTGCTCTGATTCTTTAATGTCTTTATAGCACCTGGTCAGATTAATCAGTGCATTCACTAGTAATTTCCATTGATTTCAATGGGAAATACTTGTGTCAGTAGCTCCCTTCACCCATTACATTGAGATAATATTCCTGAGGATTGCGCCCTTCCCTCAAGGGATTCTTCCTCCCAGAAATTAAATTGATAGTACAGAGGGTTCCTTAATTCAAACAGTGGATCACAGCTAGAAAAGATAAACCAAGAAGCATAAATGGTTTGCTGCCAGAGATTCTGTTTAGGTCTGCTAAGACTGAGATCCCTCTGCTTTTCTGAAATGCAATCTTTCTTACAGGACTGGTTGTAGGGGCAAACAAGTCAATATGACTGCCACATTACAAGGTCAAACTAGTCACTATGTGGTGACTAGTCATCTTCAAAATGGGAACTAGACGTCTTCAAAATAGAAATTGTTCGAACATCTTCAGTGTTCTGGTGGTTCAACTTGGGTTGGGTTGTATCCAGCATGACTGGGAAGATGAAAGGAAAGGGAGCATATCAGCAGATGTGTGCCTAACATGTATACCATTTTATCTATCCAGAAGAGTTGCCCGGTGTTCTCAGTGCATACCTTATGTGAGTCACAAAAGCTCATATTTAAATAAATGTTGTTAGTCTTTAAGACTTGAAATGACTATTGATGAAGGTTAAAGCAGTTTGACCTTGTAATATGACAATCATATTGACTTCTTACCCTTAAGACCAGTCTTGTAAGAAAGATTGCTATTGACACAAGTGGAGGGATCTCATTCTTAGCAGACCTAAGTAGAACCCCAAGCAGCAAACCGTTTATGCTTCTTGGTTTGTTGTCTAATCTATAATGTAAGTATTCACAGTGGAAGGAATAAAAAAATGGTATCTACATCCAAATCTCATTGTTTTGGGTTTTGTCTTTAAATCCTATATGGAAATACTCTTCTGGAGTCTATCTTTCATTTTGAAGTGGAAACTTCATTCAATTGAGCTTGAATAATTTCCCTCCCATGTCATAAAAGGAAATATGACAGAGTACCTATGATTAACATTTCTACTTATCACAATTTAAGTATCTATTCCTATTATTCAATGTATTCTGTAAAAGAAGATTGAGAATAGGTTTTATGTTCTATTTTGTTCCTTAAAATATTATGCTATCGTAAATGGTGAAAAGAGAACATTCTCGCTTCTGTAAATTTCATTGCAACAAATGTAGAGACTTTGTAAAACACACCTTCATTTAACATCTAGTCAACAAAGGCTTTGTTAAAATATGCAAGGCAGGGGAATAATCAGAATTCATTTTAAATGGATACTAGAATTCTAGGCTGAGATTTTCTTGTTAGTGCCAGAGATAAAAAGGATTAATTAATGAAGCCTGTGCTAGAAAGATAAAGGAGAGTTGGATTTTGATAATTTTCTTGGAATAAGAGGAGCAAAGCATCATATAATCAGGATTTCTGTTTGGATCTGCAAACAAGAGAAATGTGTCATCTGGCACAAAGAGAGTCTCTTGGTGGTGATTTTTACTAAACCAGTCAAATCAAGAAATGGAAGTTGTAATCCTAAGCATGCTATTTTGAAATTAGTTTCAAAATAAATGGGATTCATGAGTAAGAATTTGGTTACAGAATCAGTGTAAGAATTTGGTTACAGATTGACCTTGAGTCAGTCATAAATTCTCTCAGAGCTGTTCTCTCAAGGGCAATTCTTCGGAGAGCTCTCTCAGCCCCACCTACCTCACAAGGTGTCTGTTTTGGGGAGGGGAAGGGAAAGGAGATTGTAAACCACTTTGAGACTCCTTCGGGTGGTGAAGGGCGAGGTATAAATCCAATCTCTTCTTTTCTTCTTTATCTGTTCTTTATTTAAACATTCAAGAAAAAACTGAGTGTGTGATCCAAGAGAGATTTCTGAGAGCCCTTGTGATGTGTTGCCTAGCAACAGGGGAGTGAGAGGCTTGGCTGGTTCTTTCTTGGAATGGGTGGAGAGAAAGGGTATATGACAAAGATATGGAAAACAAACATAAAAATTACCAAAGCAATCTCTTATAAAGAAAATATTTATAAAATGTTTTATAGATGGTATATTACTCCAGATAAACTATCAAAAATTGATCCCAATATGTCAAATGATTGCTGGAAATATCAAGAGGTTGGTTCTTTTTTCACATGTGGTGGATTTGTGTTAAAAGTAAAAAAAAAAATGGGCTTGGATACATGAAATATTGCAAAAAATCTTAGAAAGTAATATATCTTTTATACTAGAATTGTTTTTACTGAATATACTTCCAGAAAATTGTAAAAAGCAGGATTCTTATCTTATTTTACATGTAATTACAACTGCTAGAATATTGTATGCCTAATATTGGAGAAGAAAAGAGGTATGTGTGCTGACCCTAATCTGGGAGAACCGGGTTTGATTCCCCACTCCTCCACTTGCACCTGCTGATGTGACCTTGGGTCAGTCACAAGCTCTGGCACAGCTGTTCCTGAAAGAGCAGTTTATGTTAGAGTTCTCTCAGCCCCACCTACCTCACAGGGTGTCTGTTGTGGGGAGGGGAGGGGAAAGGAGTCTGTAAGCTGCTCTGAGACTCAAAAGTGAAGGGCGGGGTATAAATCCAATCTCTTTTTCTTGTCTTCTTTCTAGAGTTGTCAGCTGGTCTCAGAGGCAAGACCAGTTTCTTACTCACATTTTCACTTTTAAATCTACTGAATCATACTTTGACTCCCACTGGTTTAATCTTAGCAACACAGTTCAGTTCAACTCCTAGACACTGGGAGGTTACAAAGGCTTTCCTGCCTTTAAATAAAGGCTGTATTGTTTGTTTGTTTTATGTAGCAGTTAAAGTTTGAGTGGGATGAGTGGGAAGGTTTCCCTGACTGAGGCAAACAAAAAAGATCACAGGTTCTAGCAAAACTTACCTAAGTTGACAATAAGGTGAGGAAAAATAGAATCTGAGGCACAGATGGCCAAAAAAAATTACTAATAATAAGCATTTCTTCAAATATAAAAGGAACAGGAAATTGGCAAGGGAGGCAGATGGGCCACTGAGTGACAAAGGAATGAAAGGATTGTTTAAAGAAGATGGGGAGCTGACAGAGAAAATGTATGAATTCTTTTCCTCCATTTTCACTGTGGAAATGTGGGTCACATACCCATGCTAGAGCCACTGTTTTTTGGAAGAGCGTCTGAAGAGCTGAGCCAAATTGAGGTGATGAGAGATGAAGTTCTGGGAGTACTAGGCAAACTGAAAACTAATAAGTCTGCAGGTCCAGATGGCATACACGCCAGGGGTTCTTAAAGAATTCAAATGTGAAATTGTTGATCTACTAACAAGGGTATGTAACTTGTGACTAAAACTGCCTCCATGGCAGATGACTGGAAAATAACAATTGTCACCCTAATTTGCAAGAAGGGGTCCAAAGGGGATCCAGGAAACTACAGGCCAGTTAGCCTAACATCTGTTCCAGTTAAAGTAGTAGAAAGGGATATTAAGAGAGAATTATTAACCACATCAAGAAATAATGTCTACTGTGGGAAAATCAGCATGGCTTGTGAAAAGGCAAGTCCTGCTTTACCAGCTTCTTGGAGTTCTTTGAGCAGGTTAATATGTGTATGGATAAGTTTAATCCATTAGAAATCCATATACTTGGATTTTCGAGATGCTTTTGGACAATGTACCTCAGCAAAGCCTTTTGAGCAAGCTTAGAAGTCATGAGACAAGAGGACAGGTCCTCATGATTTAAAATTTGGATAAAAGGTAAGAAGCATGATGCACATAAGATTTTTTTTTAAAAAAAACTAACTTTAAATATATGATGTGAGGGAGTCTAAAATGGCTGAGCCTGAGATTGAACAAGATCTTGGGGTAGTAGTGGAACTCTCATTGAAAATGATGACCCAGTGCATTGCAGGAATTATTAGGAAAACAGCTAGGAATTATTAGGAAAATGGCTGAAAATAAAATAGCTAATATTATAACACCCTTGTATAAAGCTATAGTGCAGACTCATTTGCAATACTACATGTAGCTCAGGCTGCTATATCTCAAAAAGAATATTGCAGAGCTATAAAAAGTACAAAAGAGGGCAACTGAGATATTTAAGAAGTTCGAGTACCTTTTTATGAGAAAATGCTAGCGAATTTGGGACTTTTCGGTCTAGAAAAAAGACAGCTAAGCAAGTATATGATAGAAGTTCATTAAATTATGCATGGTATGGAGAAATTGGATAGAAGGAACTTTTCTTCCTCTCCCATAACATTAAACCCAAAGGCATCCAATGAAATTGTTGGGAAATAAATGTAGGACAGATGAAAGGAAATATTCATTTACCTACTGAGTAATTAAACTATGGAATTCACTGCCATGGCGGTAATGATGATAGGGTTAGTCAGATTTATGGAGGAAAGGGCCATCATTGGCACCTACAGAGGCAGCAGACCTCTAAATACTAGTACAGAGAGGCAGTAGAAGGGGAGGGCATCAGCCTCCATGCCCTGTTTGTTCAGGCTTCCTGTGCGAGTGGTTGGCCATTCTGTAAAACAGTACACTGGACTAGATGGACCTTTGGTCTGATCTAGCTGGCTCTTCTTATGTTCTCAACTGCTTTGTGGTTACCAGTAACACTACAGCCTAGCCTTTTTTACTGACAAGAAGTACAGGTGCAATAAGCACTAGGCAGTACCTTGTAAAAATATCAATCAAAAGTGAACATAAGAACATAAGAGAAGCCAATGTTGAATCAGGCCAATGGCCCATCTAGTCCAACACTCTGTCACACAGCAGGCAAAATATACCAGGTGCCATCAGGAGGTCCAGCAGTGGGGCCAGGGCACCAGAAGCCCTCCCACTGCTGCCCCCTCCAGCACCAAGGATAGAGTGCATCACCTGCCCCAGACTGAGAGTTCCCATCTATACCCTGTGGCTAATAGCCACTGATGAACTTCTGCTCCATATGTTTATCTAATTCCCTCTTGAAACTGTCCATGCTTGCAGCTGCCACCACCTCCTGTGGCAGTGAATTCCATATGTTCATCACTGTTTGGGTGAAGAAGTATTTCCTTTTATCTGTTCTAACCCGACTGCTCAGCAATTTCATGGGAGTGCCCATGAGTTCTTGTATTGTGAGAAAGGGAGAAAAGTACTTCTTTCTCAACCTGCTCAATCCTATTGATAATTTTATAAACCTCGATCAGTCACCCCTCAGCCGTCGTTTCTCCAAGCTAAAGAGCCCCAAGCGTTTTAACCTTTCTTCATAGGGAAGGAGTTCCAACCTTCTAGTTGCCCTTCTCTGCACTTTTTCCAATGCTATGATATCCTTTTTGAGGTTTGGCAACCAGAACTGTACACAGTATTCCAAATGAGGTCGCACCAATGATTTATACAGGGGCATGATGATACTGGCTGATTTGTTTTCAATTCCCTTCCTAATAATCCCCAGCATAGCGTTGGCCTTCTTTATTGCAGCTACACACTGTCTAGACATTTTCATCGAATTATCCACTACGACTCCAAGATCTCTCTCTTGGTCCGTCTCTGCCAGTTCAGACCCCATCAACGTGTATTTATATTTAGGATTTTTGGCTCCAATGTGCATCACTTTGCACTTGGCCACATTGAACCCCATTTGCCACGTTGACGCCCACTCACCCATCCTCAACAGATCCCCTTGGAGTGCCTCACACTCCTCCCTGGTTTTCACCACCCTGAACAACTTCATGTCATCTGCAAATTTAGTCACTTCACTGCTTACTCCCAATTCCAAATCATTAATAAACAAGTTAAAAAGCATTGGACCAAGTACTGATCCCTGTGGTACCCCACTGCTTACCACCCTCCACTGAGAAAGTTTCCCATTTATACTCACTCTCTGTTTTCTATTTATAAGCCAGTTTTTGATCCACAAGAGGACTTGTCCTTTTATCCCATGACCATTGAGCTTACTTAGGAGCCTTTGATGAGGAACTCTATCAAAAGCTTTCCGGAAGTCAAGGTAAATAATATCTATTGGGTCCCCCTTGTCCATATGTTTGTTCACTCCCTCAAAAAACACTAACAGGTTAGTGAGACAAGATCTTCCCTTACAGAACCCATGCTGAGTCTGCCTCAATAGTTTTTGTTCATCAATGTGCCTACTCATTCTTTCCTTAATAACAGTTTCCACCAACTTCTCCGGTATCGATGTCAGACTGACTGGCCTGTAATTTCCCGGATCTCCCCTGGAGCCCTTTTTAAAGATGGGAGTGACATTAGCTACCTTCCAGTCCTCAGGAATGGAGGCAGATTTTAAAGAAAGATTACATATTTTTGTCAGGAGATCCACAAGTTCACATTTGAGTTCTTTCAGAACACTCGGATGAATGCCATCCGGGCCTGGTGATTTATTAGTTTTTAAATTGTCCATCAGTCGGAGGACTTCCTCTCTTGTCACCGCAATCTGATTCAAGTCTTTCAAACCCCCTCCCGAAATCAGTGCTTCATTTAGGGTTGATAAAGCCAGATTGGGAAATTGAGGTTTGAAAGTGGAGACTATGAGAGGGTGGGGTTTGAGGATGGAAGTGATCTCAGTAGGGTATACTGTGATAGATTCTAATGTGCGAAGCTGCTGTTTTCTCCAGGGAAACTGACTAATCTCTGCAGCCTGGAGATTATCTTGTAATTCCAGGAGATCTCTAGGCCCCACCTGGTGGTTTGCAACCTTAGAAGCATTTTAAATATATGTGCACCAGTCATGGTGTTGCAGCATACAAAAAAAGCCAGAGTACCTCCAATCTGCTGAAGATATGAGTCAGATTCCATAATATGGCAGTCCATTATGGGTATGTAGCAGTAGAGAAGAGCAAGAGTCTAGTAGCACCTTTAAGACTAACAAAATATGTGGCAGGCTATGAGCTTTTGTGAGTCACTACTCACTTCTTCAGACCCATGAAAGCTCATATCCTGCCAAATATTTTGTTAGTCTTTAAGGTGCTACTGGACTCTTGCTCTTTTCTGCTGCTACAGACGGACTAACATGGCTACCCATCTTGATTAGGGGTATGTGTAGCTATTTACCTCTCTCCCTGGAGTCCATACTAAGGGACTACATGGGGACTTTTGGACTGGGAACCAAAAGGGCTGAGCTAACACAATATATTATAAAAGTATAAATATTTATTAAGGTGTACACATGTTAAAACATATTATGATTAAAAGAAAGAGTCTAAATATCAGACTTATAAAAGCTTTTCAAATACAAATACATATGACGGGTAAACAATTTCAAACTTTAGGACCAAATGCATTTTGGCCCCTTTGGGCCTTCCTCAGTGGTCACTGTTCTCTATATTGCACTGACACACATCCAAATACATGTATAAAAGATTTTTAGTATACATATATATCTAATCAGATGTTGTTTCCTGAAATTATAAAAAGGAAAAAGTGAAAAAAGGAAAAAGGATCATGGGCCAGAAACAGTAAAGGCCCCATTACTTTTCTGTGCCCCTGATGCTTTGTGGCAAGGATATTCTCTGTAGAGTGGGGCTCTGAGTCTTGCTGCCTTGTACTTCTTCCATCTAAAATTAACAGCAGGACTTCCAAAACAGAAGCTTTGCTTCAAAAAGATAACACAAACACCTATAGGGATTTCAGGTTCCCACTGGAGGCAGGGGATCTCCTAACCCCAGCTCCCATTTCCCAGTGCTGCTCCAACAGCATGTGGGAGAGGGAAAAAAGCATAGCATTGCTGGCAATTCCTAAAGCTGGCTGATATCACTTCTGGGTTTTCCCCAGAAGTGAAGTAACTCTGTCACACCAATAGCACCCAGCCCATTTCCTTGCCCCACCCCCGACTCTCACTGGTTGCCAGCCAAAAGATTGTAACCCTAAGCATCCGGGTATGCAAACCTACAATTATTGTGTCCCATGGAACTTGCTGTAATAGTGTGTCTTCCAAAATGCTTGTTCGTACAGGATTACAAATACAAGTAACAGACAATTATCAGTATCGCCTGTGGGGAAGCATAAAAGCTTTTCTCCCAGGGGTTTTATGGCCTGCACATTTTATTTACAGGATTCCCAGCCACTGGAGATGTAGTAGAATGTTTTTATGGCCTTGAATTTTTCTCTGACCAAGAGTATGGACTGCTGCTAGTGGTGTTTAGACCAGGTGATTCAGAGAAGCTTACTCTTAGAGACATGCTTTGAGTCTAAGAATCCTATTCAATTCATTGGGGCTTACTCCCAGGACAGTATTCTGAAGATTGCATGGCTAATTATTTGAAAGTAAGTTTCAGCATAATCAATGGATTAACTGTACCAGCCAATGTATTAAAGTTTGCAATACAGTCCTAATTTTAAACACAATACATTATTTTGTAATGTGAGCTGTCTAATTATCCTTCTTGTATTACAGTTCTAAATTATCCCCAAATGAATCCCAAAATTAAGATTTTTTTCTTGAAATTTAAAAAAGATGATGAATAAATCATACCTGCCTAACTTCTAAAAACATGGAGTCAAAAAGTACTGATTAATTGGAATAAAAGATCAAACTGATATGGAAGACTGAGTCCTCATTATTCATTTTTAAAATAAACTTATTTAGGCTTCATGAAATGAAAGCAGTTTGAATTTCTCATTCAAATAAAATACTAATTCCTCAAACAGCTATAATCAATAGAGGACATACTTGCTTTGAGTACTTGATGAGCGAACCTGACAGATCATATTAGTCTTAACTAGATAGTGTTCTGTGGGTTTCTCCAGCCTGGCTATTTTGCCAACGCTAATGCTCTTGATAAATTTATATACTTATCTGCAGCTTTCAGAGCTGGCGTGCGTTTTAATGAATGGCTACTGAAACCAATAAATCTATTTCACCTAATTGTGCCATGGATTTAATTTACAAGCTAATTGTATTTATTCATCTTGGTTCTACCCACACAAACACCTTGATTCTTCTCTTTGCTGTATCTATTGTTTGACCTTTCCAATTGGTTTCTCAGCAGATCAGGGGAGTTTTGTGTCACCTCTTACTACAGAGCTAAGATACTGAAATATTTAGTGAGTCTTTCTGTCCATTAATAACTCAGTGCTTTGTTAATTTTGTCTTTACCCCTGTGCTGAAATGCTAACATGATGTTGATAAAGCCGAGTTTAACTGTGATGATAAAAAGAAGGGAACCTAAATTAGAAGATGCATCCCAGAAGCAGTGATGAATATTATAGTGTATGCAAACTTTTAATTTTATTATTTAACTTGTAATCTAGCAGTCCTGAAGGAGTGGGACTGCTGGGTAACTCTATAGTAGAAGTACACAAGTCATTTGTCTGAAGTAATGCCTGAAATAATAATGTTCACAAATATGGCTACAGGCAAGCCAGGAAGGGCACAAAGGAGTGCTCCAGTGAGCCTTATGAAGGTCCACTCCCCCATGTACAGCTGTGCCCATGCCCAATAAATAGCATCTATTTAGCTATTTATTTTTACCTGGATCCATTCTTGGGTGGGGCAGATAAAATAGTTTAAAGCACAGTCAGATGAAGTCAAAATCTCTCCTATATAATAATCGTATTTTGGGGTGGCAAGATTTGATGCACGCCAAAATCAGTTGGCTGCCTGAACTCCCACTCAGAACATCTGCCAATCCCCTGGCTGCACTGGGTGGCTACATGGCCTGAGTCCTGCTCACACAGCTGCTGGCCAGCATCTCGCCCTCAGTCTTGAGGGAGCCGCCGAAGGGGATGGATACTCCACTGGGACTTGGGCAACACAGGCACCCAACATGGCCAGGCGCAGGTCTCGCCAAAGTCTTGCATTGCTAGCATCATGGCCAGCTCCAGGTGTGCCGCCAGCCAGCTGCCACATGCCTCCTTGATGGCCGGGAACTGGAGCAGGTCAGAAGCGTGCAGGAGGTGCTCGCCCAGCTCTGGCCCCAGCTATACTACATGGCTCGTGTACCTGAAGTCAAGCAGCAGCGGCAGGCACTCAGCCTCCATGCTGTGCAGCTGTACCCGCCCATGCCTCCTGCAGAGCCCTGCCAAACAAGGTGCAGAAGTAGCCCAAGGCTGCTGCCAGCACAGCCCACTGGGCCCTGAACTCCCACCTGCTGCCTGCCACCAGCATCATGTCCAGCAGCCACCATTTGCCCACAAGGCAGCCAGGCCCCACAGAAGCACCATCCCATGTGCCACCTCCACCACCGTCTCCATCCTCTGCACTGCCACATGCGCACACACACAACACACAAAGATATGCCTGCTGCCACCACCTCCCCGCAGGCATGCAGCTACCCTTTGACCAGCACCTCCCTCCTAAGAGGATGAGCCACCAGCTAGCTCCCAAATCAGCTTGTTCAGTGGCTGGCTGGAGGGAGGGAAAAAAACAGCCCAAGAAGGGGCTGCTGGGTGCTGTCTCGAAGCCCCCTTGGAATGCCTTCCAAGTCAGGGGTGTGTTCCCTTTGGACCAGCACTCAACAGGACAGCTTAGGTGGTCTCTACAGTTGCCAACCCCCAGGTAGGGCCTAGAGATCTCCCGGAAATGCAAATGATCTCCAGACTACATGGATCAGTTCCCCTGGAGACAATGGTAGCTTTGTAAAGGTAGACTCTGTTGCATTATACCCTGCTGAGATCCTTCCCCAAACCCCAGAATACAAGAAAAAACAATTTATGAGCCTTAGTACATGTCTACCATATTGCATTAGCAGAGTAAACAGTTGTAATTCTGTGGAAAATAAAAGACAGTTGAAGCTTTTGTTAACATTTCCACTTTTCCCCTGTAGTTCTTTAAATGCCATCTCTTTTACATTTCTCCTGCAAGGAGAAAACATAAAAGGTGATAACCTCCCCCCACACACACACACTGACTGCCCCTGGAGTTGGCCTTTGTTACTTGCCAAGGCAATAATACAGACACTAACCTTTCTCTTGAATTGTGGCTGTGCTGCTGAGCCCTGTGTTAATCCAACCAGTGTCTGTGTGCTCCTTCTTGCTCTGATGTTGCGCAGTGTTATGATACCAAGTTGGTAAGCTGGTACATTTTATAGATCTTGCTAGTGCCTGTTGCATTCCTTTTATAAACCGCTTTGCGGCTGGTTGTCAATAAATGGGAAGAAGCTCACATGTCAATGCTCAGTGGTAGACCTCAAGGCTGGAATTTGGCAGCCTGGCCAGTTTTTTATTATCTAAGATTGGTTGCAAGATAAACATGAGGAACTTAGTTTGGTCTTTCAAAAGCCTATTTTTTGTGCTCTCTCATTTTGCCTTCCCTCTCCCTCCCTCACATAAATTTGCCCTTTACTGAGACCATTGGTCTATCATGGTCAGTATTGTCTACTCTGGCTGGTAGCAGCTTTCCATGGTCTCAGGTAGAGATAATCCAAATCACCTACTGCCTGGTGTTTTAACTGGAGATGCTAGGGATGGAACCTGAGAATAGATAGATGCAAAACAGATGTCCTACCACTGAGCCACAGCCCCTCCCCATAATGCCTGTAATTCTTCTTGCCTTCTCGCTCCCCCAAGCCTTTTTAAAAACACTACAGCAAGCAATCACTACAGGACTACCCAAAGCTTTGCACAATCTTTTCATGAGAATTTGACCACAATTATCAGTTGGCCTTTGCCAGCGCAAACAAAATGGTGGTTGAACTCTCATGAAAGAAGGTAATCTTGTGATAATTCAGGATCCTATATGGAATATGATGCTTATTGTATTGTTTATAATGAAGAATGCCTTCAATTGAAAAAAGAGCATGGCACTCAGCATTTAAATTGTTTATTAATAGAGAATCTCGAGGGGCTATCCCTGGTGGACCAGGTTTTACCTACTTGATCCAGAAAGACACCCACAAAAGTAGTAGAACCAAGTTAATGGAATCTAAATTAGAAACCTTGAACATCGACATCACATCTTTATCACAAAGTGAGGCCCTCAAATTAATAAAAACAAAACTTAGTGAACTTGATTTTAGTAGTACACTCTGCAGAGCCCGTTGTACCTGCTCGGGCCTAGTCCTCGGCCTTCCACCGCCGGACGTGATCCCTACTTACTGCTACACTCTTAAAAGTCCAGTTCTTCGCAGAGCCTTTACACTGGCCAGAATGAACACGTTTCCTTCCAATATAGTTTCAGGTCATTTTCATGGTATTCCATACTCTGAACGGACATGTGATTGTAATCAAGGTTTAGTGGAGACGATGGACCACATATTGCTAGCCTGCCCCAAATGGAATTTGGGGAGGTAGAAGTACATCATACCCATTTTGGTGAAAGAAAAGCTCCACTTCCTTCCATGGTCAATTTCTGTTCTCCTGTCTGACAAAGTTGATAATACTGTCACTAAATCTGTAGCCGTGTTTCTGGCCCTGGTGATAAATAAAAAAGAAGGAGGAAGGGGATAAATTTTTCTGAGTCCACACTCGTTCAAGGATTTTATGATGTGTTTACCTGTTCTGAGTCTCTATGTCGTGTAATATTCTGATGTGGATAACGTATGTTATATGCTTATGGTAATTCCTGTAAAGCAACGTATTACCTCGCATTCCATTGATTGTATGAACGTTCACTATTTTAAACATACCCTGACGTTTAATCATGTAACGTATTCTTTTATAAGTGTGCTTAAGACTTTTGGTCATGTAAGCCGAAATCAAATCAAATCAAATCAATAATGAAGAATGAGGAGGCAAAGAAGATTATTAGCATTAGTAGGGGCAGCAACCTTGGCCTGTATGTGCCCTTTCATCCCCACTTTCTTTTCCTTATCCTCCCTTTCCCCTTTTCCACTATTAGCCCCTCCACATTCCACACACACGTTGTGGTCTTTCCCTTTTGGTTTTCTTTCTCTTCCTCTCCCATTCATTCGTTTTCCTTTGTTAACCTCTTCCTTCCTGTCCCGTAATCCCTTATATACAACTTCTGTTTTCACCCTTGTTAGATGTTTTTCTAACCCTCCCCATTCCTCCATGATATGCTAAGTAGCACAGGTCTTCCCACCAGTCCTTCCTGTCTTGCCACCAGTTAGGGATGCCAGCCTCCAGGTGGGACCTGGTGATCACCCAGAATTGAAGCTCATCTCCAGAGTATGGAGATCAGTTCTCCTGGAGAAAATGGATACTTTGGAGGGTGGACTGTATGACAATGGACCCCACTCAAGTCCCTGTCCTCCCCAGGTTCCATCCCCATACCTCCAGGAGTTTCCCAACCGGGATTTGGCAACCCTACCCATGCATCCTCTGCCGGCAGCAAGGGGGGAACCTGGCAACTCTACCACCAATTCTGTTGCATACCCCACCAAAGCCAGATGCCAAGGCCAGTCACCAGAAGGCAAGAAACAGCCATTCACTTGAAGCAGCCATCAGAGCAAGTTAATCACAAGGTCAAGGGTAGGAAGATAGACTGTACATATTATGCTTACACAGGCTTTGAATTCTCTCTGATCTAGCTCATTTTCTTGAGTGATCTGCAGCTTTGCATAGACTTTAGCCCAACCTGTTCCTTGATGTACTAGTGTTTGTTTTTTTAAATGCAAGAGATCCTTAAGAAAAATATCATCCTTCTTCAGTTTGAAGTAGTAGGCCATTTGCCTTACTCCCTTCTTCAACTGTCAAGTTGGCCTGTGTTATTGACCATTAAGCTATCTGAGACATTATCTTATGCCTGGAAGATAACTAGGTTTCAGAACAAATGCTGGAACACTAGTTTAATATACTTCCTAGTGGGCCACCTACATCTTATTTGAATGGCTGCTCTGTTCTGCATTAGCTGAGGCTTCTGGAAAAGCCAGGGTAGATTCACATTTCAGTTACCTATTTATTTATTTAAGATATTTTAACCCCCTTTCTCCAATGACAGAGTCAATATGGTTAAGGATGAACAGTCCATCACTATAGCCCAGCCTCAATGTGATAACTTTATGAATGATAGTAAGTCCTGATAAAAAAGTAAAAAGGAGTCAGGCAGAATTAGAGAATAAAGCTCCTGAATATGGTTTCAGCCTGGGCTTTTTTGGCACAGCTTCAGATCAGGACTACTTTGGGTCTGTGAATTGTTCAGGTGGCACAGAATTAATTGGGCTAATCACAAATTAAATAATGCACCTTTATTATTTTTGGCACAGAGCTTGCAACTTCATAATATAGTGAACTACAACAAAAGCAGTTTACCTTAAAGCTGTCATAGTATGCTGCTCACTAGGGTATAGGAAAATACCACCAGGTTGTTAAATAGTTAATGATCAATTGGTTGGATTCAATGTCTCCTCCTGCTAATCTTTTTATGGAAGAAGCTTCATTCCAATGGAGCAAGGTGGTTAGGAGAAAGGAAGTATCAGATCCAATTTGAAAGATTCAATACCAGCAGGCAGCATGAATGTTAAATATGACAGTGCATTGTTCTTAGAGCACTGAAGCTCAGTCCATTTACTAGTATTGAACTGTGGGAATGAATTTAACAGTTGGTACAACCTTTCAATGTATAAGTTTAAACCTCTTTTTTTAGTATCATGAATATCATTCAGATTTCTCTGGAATTTAAAGAGACCACAGGGCAATAAATGCCCCAGGAGTGGAAAAGAGAAGTTTTCAGCTCAGTCAAAGGCACATGAAACATTTTAATAATGGAATCAAGACATGCAAATGACAACTAGTAGAAATAATAACTATGAGGAATAATAAAACTTTCTCAAGCACAACAAACCCAACTGAAGCAAGTCAGAATTGCCTTGGCAATATGGCTTAAGGGTTCTTAAGTCTTCAAAAAACTATTTGCAATAATCTGTCTCAGTTTCTGAAAGTCAATGTCAGCATAATGGGCACAATGAATTCAATGGGTTTTCTCCCAAGTATTAGTAGACAAAAATATAGGAGCACAAGAGGAGACCCGCAACAAAATGTTGTATAATGTATAGTGACGGCAGTCCCCGCAGGGAACTTGTGGGGAGGGGGAATTCCCCTATCTTTCCCCCCCCCCCCCCTTCATTGTCAAAGTTCCCTCCTCTGTCTTTCTGCAGGCACCCCTTATCTACCAATGCTCCCTCATGTCCCCTTCTCCTCTCACCCCTTTTATGTTAGCTTTCCTCCCTACCTCTTTCTCTAGGAAGCCTTTCTTACCCCCTTCTCCTCTCACCCCTTGTATGTCTCACCCCCTCTTACCCCAGCCCTTCTCAATGTCCTTTCCCCCACTCAGTCTGCCCCTCTCTTGGGCAGTGGCAGTGGAGGGTGGGCAGGCTAGCTCCCAGAGAGTCACTGCTGCCCCTTTGGCTCCCTTCACAGGCCAGTGCCCAAACCTGGTAGCTGAAGTTGTACTCCTGGTGGAGTGCCCCAAGTTTGCTGAAATATCTGTTTACTCTCTGTTGTGTACTAACGAAGGACCGCACACATGGTCACCTTTGCACACGGTCATGCGAATAGGCAAAGCTGCGCTCACTAAAACAATAGCCAGCGCAGATCCTAGAATAGACCTATCAGTGAGGCAGGATCCAAGATGTAACCTATGGGAAATAGGGGACACTATAAATAACCTATCACAGATATGTGTGGGTGTGGTTTTCCAATGGGGATTTAAGCCGGCCTCTGGTCCTGCTCAGTTGTCTTGTGTTGGAGCTAAAACAAACTATGAGCTGAAATCACGCCTCTGAACCCAGTACTTTATACCCTCCATGTGCCCCAGTTCTGTGGAAATAAGTATCTGCATGCAGAGGGGACCCATGGCTATTAGATATATAGACAAGTGGAGACCCACAAGAAACTTGCGGGATGGTCATCCCATTCCTCACACCTTTGCTTCCTCCCCTCTACCCTTACCTATCTCACACTCTTTCTCCCTTCTGGGGGTGGAGCCATAGACTCAACCCTCCAAAGCAGCCATTTTATCCAGGGGAACTGATCTCTGTCACCCGGACAACAGTTGTAATTCTGGGTGATCTCCAGCCCTCACCCAGAGGCTGGCAATGGTAGTTCTCATGGAGGAAATGGCTGGTTTGGAGGGTGGAGTCTATGGCATTATACTGGTCTGAAGTTCCTCCCCTCCTTCAAACCCCACCATCCCCAGGATCCACCCCTTAAATGTCCAGGAGTTTCCCAATCCAGAGTTGGCAACCCTATTTCCTTCCCACCCAACAGCCAACTTAACCTTTATCTGCCTTTATCTGTCTTCAGCTTTTTGTCTCCACCCCTCTCCCCCACAGCTTCTACCAAGGAAAATTATAGTCTTTCTCCACAGTGGGGACCAAAGCAGCTTACATTATTCTCACCTCCTTTTTATCTGCACAACAACCCTGTGAGGTTGGTTAGGCTGAAAGTATGTGACTGGTCCAAAATCACCCAGTCAGCTTCCACCGCAATATAGGGATCTGAACCTAGGTCTTGCAGACCCTACTCTGAGGCTCTAACTGCTGCATCACTGCTGCCTTTCATAGGGTGGCTGTTGAACAGCAGCAAGCAGCCAGGCCAAGTTGAGTCATGCAAATTAGGTGGTATCAAGTCACCCAGAGGGTGCTGCCTAGGGATGCCAGCCTCCAGGTGGGATCTGGGGATCCCCTGGAATTACTGCTCAGCTCCAGACTACTGAGATAACTTCCCCTGAATAAAATGGATGCTTTGGAGGGTGGACTCTAGGGCATCGTACTCCACTGAGGTCCCTGTCCTCCCCAGACTCCATCCCCAAATCTCCAGGAGTTTCCAGACCTGGAGCTGGCAACCCCACTACCCCATCCCCTGCCAGTGCCCGTGGGGGGACCTGGCTACCCTATACTGCTGCCAGGCCTAGGGTTGGCAACCTCCAAGTGGGGCCTGGAGAGTGAACTCCAGAGATCTGTGAACAACAGAGATCTGTCTCCCTGGAGAAAATGGCTGCTTTGGAGGGTGGATTCTGTGGCATGATGCCCAGCTGAGGCCTCTCCCTTCCCCAAATCCTGCCCTCCTTGCACTCCACCCCAAAACCTCTAGGAATCCCCCAGCCTGGCCCCAAGGCTCCCTCCCTCCCTCCAAGGCCGAAAGAGGCCTGGAAAGAAAGGGCCCTTCTCCCCCACCCTTTACTGACAGAGCCAGTCAGAAGCCTCCCCCCCCCCAACGTTCTAATCTCTCACCGTTGCTGCCTGGAGTCAGGTCCCTGCAGAGGCCATTTCAAAAGGCTTTTGGGGGGAATTCAACCATCCCTGAAGGGATTTCCTTACTTTTCGGATTTTTCTACAAACCCAGGAAGTCTACTGCCTATGTAGGAAAAGCTGTTGGGGGACAGTGAGGCCCCTGTTGGAGGGAATAGGTATCCGCACAGAAAAAAAAAAGTCTGGAATTAGAATAAGGATATTCTTATATTCCATCAATTACTTTCTTTCATTCAGCAGTAAAATGTATTTCTTGGGACGGGACACAGAGAGAAGTACCAATGGAAGAATATTTTTCCCCCTAACAATAACAAAAAAGGACCTAATGTTTTGCATTTCTTAAACAGATGTAACCCTAGTGGCATATGTAGTGATGAGCATTCCTTTAAACCTAATTTCTGTATTTTCCCCCTTTTTAACTCTTTGTTTTTCTTGGATGCAACACAAGTGAAACTGTAGGAAAGAAGGCCTGTATGAAACTTCTCAAACTCTGGCACAAAACTTTGCTCACCAAATTATTCTTAAGAGCTATGAAGTTTTCACTGAAGTGTGAGACAGCTTTCTAAAGAATGTTGATCAATAGATTCCAAGCAGATAGTAACTTAAGTCTGACAGCCATATATATTATTAGATTGAACCTTGCAGCAGAAATCTATATATCCAACAGGTTCATTGAGGGTAAATGATGGAATGAATACAGGTTTATACAAAAGAGTGAGTGAATGGCAGTGATGGAGGCTGCGGCTATCAGCCTAGATGACATACATTATATTTGCTAGATAAGGTGCAAACCCATGGAAGAATAATTGATTTGTCCGATGACTTGCCTGTAGCCTCTTTATTGTAGTGCAAAATAAATAATGTGTTTTTGTGGTCCAGGATATGGGACCTTTCCAGTCACTTTCCATTTTTAATTTAAGGATGGATCCTAAACTAGAGTAAATCAGCAGAGCTTCAGTAAAGTGATTGAGTTATGTTGATTTACCCCCCTAGGGAAGATCTGGCTTTTAGACTCCAGCAAGTGCAGCAATTAGTGTAAGTTGAATAATCAATATTAGAACAAAGCAACTCTGGCATTGGCTTCTCCTTAATGTTGTGTCAGCACTTTCAGTGTAAAACTTAACTCTCTTTCCTGCAGGGCTTATAACTCTTCTCCAAAATTTTATATCCAGCTTTCAATCTTGACCCACATTCTTATTATAGCTATATAAATAATGAGACCAGGAAATGATCAGAACAAGACTCCATCGTCTGCCATGGTAACATGGAAAGTGTTCGTGGGGCAGAGATAAGGAGGCTACTGTAGATGTTGTGGTAGTCTTCCCTGGTGCAGGCATACACCAAAAAGAACTTTATTTTTTGGTCTTTCACCATCTTTATCCCAAGTGGCAATCAGTACTGTATCAGTGCAGGAAGAACTGGGCTACCCAATATATACCAAATACATGTTTCTGACCTCCAAAAATCAATGCTGACTTTATGCATGAGGGAAGGGCCCATTCAGAAACAGTCAATTCCTTTGACAATTTTCATCTTTGGAGTCACAGTCAATTTGCCAAGGCTTTCTTTCATCATATATGCCATATTCACAAATCAAAAGTTTTCAGTACCCAAGTTTTCTTTGCAGGTGGTAGGGGATAAAAAGTATGAATTCAAGACCAATGCGTCATGGCTGGAATTAAACCAAAGGACCTTGAAGCCTTTTAAATGTGCATGGAATTTCATCAAAGGAGAATATAGTATCTCAGAGGACTTTGTACTGGTTTCTGCTGTAGATTACAGGCAAACATACAATGTTACTCACTGCTTGGGGCTGAATTTAGTAGCTATTATACAGACAGAGGGCAGCTGCAGAAAATACAGATAGTTGCAATTTGTGGCAGCTGTACACACATGGTAGAAATAACAGAAACAGAATTAAGAAGCAAATTCTAAGTGTTTACACTTTCCTTCTTTAGGCTGTCATCTTTAACCTCAATATATTGTTTACTTCATACTTTGTACAGAAGCACAGGCTGAGTATCTTTTGATTTCTGTGCAGAGATTAGATGAAGTCTCAATTTTTTTCAATATAGGTTTGGTACAACAGCTCATGTTTTCTTTCTGTACTGTTTAAGCTGCATCCCTTGCTCATCATTTCCCATCCGGAAGCTGTGGGAAGTTTTGAATAGAAGTATAAAAAGAGGCAATGACTGCCATTTTGTTTAGTTGTCTTCTGGTATATTGGCAGAGCTACACAGGTTCCTAGATCTGCAAATGGAAGCCCATAAATTTTAATGTACTTGGATACTTGCGAATAATTGATGAAGAATCGTGATTTCTCAAAGATGGGTAGAATTTAATCACTGCCTCGTGTAGTTATACCTTGTTCCAATATCTTCTGCACCCTATGTGGTAGTAAGTTGGACTGAACTAGAATGACCTGTAAAAATTCTCAGGAGACAACAAATAAAAACACAAATGATCTGCAGACAATTTTTAGTTGTTGTTTATTGTCTTTTTAATTAAGCAATGCATTTACTGAAACAAGTGAAATAATATACCAGCGCTCCTCATCTTTTCTTTCATATCAACGACAAGGAGAAAGAAGGCTGTCTCTGTTATTCCTGATTAGACAATGAACATTTATAAATATAAAATGAACTTCATATTGTTCAATCCCAAAACACAATGAACAGACAAGTTTGTAAATAAACACAACCTCCCTGTTCTAAACCTACTCTTGATCTAAGGATCTTGTCAATATTCTAATTAAACAGTTCTGAAGCCACTAATATGATCTTATTAAAAAGATGCTATTAAGAAAATAAATCTGTTGGGGAATACAATGCAGTTGGATTATGTATTACTCCTTTTTTTTTTTTTTTGCTTTTGCCAAAGCTTTCATAATATCTTGCCAATTATAAAAACACTTTTCATACTTTCTGTTACACAGATGTCACTAATTGTAAATCAAACAAAAAAGCAGAGATTTCTTAATATCTTGAAATATTGTCCTCAGATAGACAGTAAGTACTTACAATATTTTAATATCCATTGATAAACAGTGGATGTGGGGCCCAACATATAACTTGAGAGATCTGAAAGGAAGACATCCCAAAATATGAACATTTGTTCATGGAGCGCAAAGATGGAGTATACTAATAATTAACCCCAAAAGACTTTACTAATCTACTTAACAAGTTTGTTATGGACTTACAGTAAAATGAAAAGATCGGTCAACCACGGTAGAAGCCAAGAACTTTACATATACTAACAAAAAGTTTAATATACTAATTACTCTTCACTCACCTCTTTTCTTTGTCCCACTGTATACCCTCCCCCCTTTCTATATAAAAAGCAATAAAATTCTCTCCTTTTTAGGAGAGTTTTAAAAAAAAAAAAAAAAAAAGATAAACAGTGGATGTGTTTAGTATTACTGAGAAGCATTCAAGTCTGCATATTTATTCCACAGTGGAGAAAATAAAAAGGAAGAACAATCTAAGCAGTGAAGAGATCCTTGCTGGATCAGACCAGTGGTCCATCTAGTCCAGAATCTTTTTCACATAAGGGCCAACCAGTTGGCCTGGAGGGTCAACAAACATCATGAAAGCCAAGGCCTTCCTCCTGGTATTGCCTCCCAGAACTGGTACTCAGAGGTTCACTGCCTCTGAATTCTGGAAGTCCCTTTAATTACCATAGACCTATCACCCATGAATCTAATTCCCTTTAAAACCATGATCTGCTTACTTCTAGTGCTCTGCTGTAGGATGAAACTAGAATTCTGAGGTAATCTCCATCAAATAGAAAGAATAGCATGACATGGGACAATCTGACATCTTAGATTGTGCCACTATCCACATCTACCATGCAGAAAGACTGTCATTAACAGAAGCTCTACTTGTTTGCAGCCTATGAAATGTTTGATATAATGGGTTGGATCCTGTGACCTATCAGCAGAGGGCTACCCAGCTCTGCCCTCCCACCAGCAGCCATTTATGACCCGAGACAGTTTTTTTCCCCAGAATTGCAGAAACCACTTGGAGTTAATAGCCACATGGGTCAGGAGGAGTCAATTGGGAGGTAAAAGGGGGCAAAATCATTCCCTTATCCCTCTTGCCTCCTACCAATGGAAGAGGCAGAAAGAAGCTATTTCACCACCTTCTCCCTCCTCACTGCAACCTCCTAATCTGCATGGCTATTACTCCCTGTGGGTCCTGCAAAATCATGACTAAACTTTCTAGGGTTGTCATGTCTTACCTCCTTGCCAGCAGGGGTGGGGCTGACGCGCAGACTGCGTAAGCAAGGTGTAGCCACCTAGAGCCACCAGGATTGTGCAGCAACTCCAGCACTTTAGCAAAGTAACTGCTATATAGCACCACACAGAGTCAGAGCTGTGGAAAACTATATACAGTGTTTATTCACAATATGCTCCAACAAACTGCTCCGCCAGACACACACTTTGAGAGAAGAAGAACTGTACAGTACAAGACATTTACATTTATACATATGACAACCAATCAGCATCATGCTGAGTCATTGCCCACTGACCTCATACCTGGGCCGGTCTGAACAGGTCAGGACTTGTTCCAAGCAGCTTGCCAGCTGTCAGTTAGATCATGCTGATCTAGCTGCTGGATATTAACAACCAACACTCCCCCTTAATAGACAGCAAAGTTAGATCAGATGCAATTGCTTCCTTAGGGTCAGGAATTTGGTTTCATCAACACTCTTCGTAAACATATCAGCAATGTTTTCTTTTGAAGAACACTGTTGCAAACTAACAAGTTTCCTCTGAACAGTATCTCTCACATTTTGATATCTGATGTTTATATGCCTGGACCTAGGCTTAATCCCTTGGGAATCAGCTATTTGTGTTGCAGCCGCATTATCACACATTACAGTCATTGGCATATAACATTTCACATCAAAGTCATCCAATAATTGTTTTAGCCACTCCAATTGAATAACACATTCGTTAATGGCTGCAAATTCGGATTCACACGTACTAGTGGAAATAAAATATTGTTTCACTGATTTCCACATAACCAATGATCCATTTACAAATATGACATAGCCAGTAGTAGACTTGGCATCATTGTTTGTACCCCAGTTGGAGTCACTGTAGGCCAGAACCTGTCGAGAATGGTTCCCTTCCAGTACCAACTTGAATTTGGATGTGCCCCTTAAGTATTTTAAGACTCTTTTGGCAGCATTCCAATCTCTTACATAGGGCTTTGAACTCTTTTGGCACAGTAAATGGACTGCATTGCTAATATCAGGGTGAGACCATGTGGCAAGATAGGTCAATGAACCCACATGCGATTGGTACAATTGTTTTTGCTCAAACAGCTTATCATCTGGCACCCTAACATAGCCAGTAGACATAGGCGTTGAGACAGGATTTGCATTAGCCATCTTATATTTTTCTAACAAGGCTTCAATTTTGTTTTCCTGGCTAATGGTAAAATAGCCCTTTTCATTTCTGGTACTCTTCATACCCAAATAGTACTTGATTTCACCCAGATTTTTCATTTTAAAGTGCTGTTTTGTAGTTTCCTCGAACCAAACCAACTGTACATTTTGTTTGTACATAAGGCAGATATCGTCCACAAACACCATTAGATAGCATTTATCTCCATTAATTGTCTTGTGGAACATGCATGGGTCAGCAACACTTTGTTTAAACCCCATGTTGGTTAAAGTACCAGTGAGACATACATTCCATAAATGCCCACTCTGTTTTAAACCGTATAATCCCTTTTTCAACCTTAATACCAGGTTGGGATTTGTACTTTCAAAACCAGGTATTTGTTTCATGTATAGTTGTTCATCCAGAGCTGCATTCAGATATGCAGTTGTGAAGTCAAAATGCTGAACCTTCAACCCTTCTGCACCTGCCTTTGACAATGCTACATTCAAAGTATTACTTTTTACTGTAGGAGCAAATGTTTCATCATAGTCCACCCCTAACTCTTGGATATACCCCTGTGCTATTAATCTAGCCTTCCTCTGTGGCATTTCACCTTGCACAGGTTTCAGTTTGTACAACCATCTGCACCCTATGACCTTTTTCCCCTCAGGCAATTCAGACAGTTCAAACACTTCATTTGTGCATAGAGAATCATACTCCACTTGCATTGCTTTTAGCCATGCTTGCTTTTCAGTTTCCTGCATCATAGTTACATCATTGTAACAAGTAGGTTCTTTTACACACACAAAATTTGCCACTTGTGTATCATACCCATATCTTTGTGGCGGAACACCTTTTGTACTTCTCTCAGACCTCCTGGGTGTGGTGCTTTCTGTTTTAACACCAACTGTTACACTAGGCTGAGAAGAACTTGCCTCTGGAACCTCAGAACTTACATCAGTATCTGTTTCACCAGTAACAGGCAACACTGTTTGTTCAGGTAGAGAGTTTGCATGAATATTGTGCCAATTCTTGCCCTCAGAAAAATTGGCAGACCTGCTGAAAATGATCTGATGGTGGTCATTAGAGAACCTGTAGGTTTTCATACCTGATTGATATCCCAAAAAGAGCATCTGCTTTGATCTGGGACCACCTTTTCTGCGCTGATCTACAGGTATGTTAACCCACGCTTTAGACCCAAACACATGCAGATAATTTAACTTTGGCATTTTTCCATAGAGTAGATAGAAAGGTATGCTATTCAAAACTCTTGACCAAGTCCTATTTGATACATACACTGCACATTTCAAACCTTCAGCCCAAAATGACTTTGGTAACTGAGCATCAGCCAACATTGCATACATAATGGTCTGCAGGGTGGAGTTCTTTCGTTCTGCAACCCCATTCTTGGGTGGTGCTGCTGGGTTAGCAACCCTGTGTTTAATCCCTATTTTTTGCAACCATTGTTTCAATGCATTTGACATAAATTCTCCCCCCATATCAGTTTGCATGGCTTTTAACTCACCCAATTGGTTTCTTACTTTCTTGTGCCAGTATTTCAAGGTTTGGCAAGTATCAGCCTTACTCTTTAAGATATATACCCATGAATAATGAGAAAAATAATCTGATATAATCAACGCATAACGATTATGAGATAAACTAGGAGGAAACGGTCCCATTAGATCCACATGCACTAATTGCAAAGCATGTGTTGATACTCTGTCACTTTTACAAGCTACAGGAAATGCCTGTGACTTAACTTGTTTACAGACCTGACAGTCAAGGAATGTTTTACAATCCTTCACTCCTTCCCTGCCTGTTAGAGCTAGGGTTTGATTTATGCAATGGAAGGAGGCGTGGCCTAGGCAACAATGAAGAAGATGTAAACATTCATGGTGTGGATTCTTATTCTCAGGCACGCTTGCTGACGCTGCCGTTTCAGGGCAATCTAAAACATACACACCATTTTTCAAATTAGCTGTAGCACTCACTTTCCCACCTTTGCTAATGCTGCAAGACTCATTTGCAAACACTAATTCAAACTGAGCTCTGTCCAACGCCAGGACACTGAGCAAATTATTCTCAAGGGAGGGGACACAGAGGACGTTTTGAAAAGTATGGTTTAGACAGGAAATAGTTAACTCTCCACAGCAAGATACAGTAGCCACGTGACCATCAGCAAGGGTCACATGTGGTAGTTGTGCTTTTCGTTGATTCTGGAGCATATCTGGAGTCTTACAGAATATTTCACTCGTCCCACTATCGATTATCCAATCATGTGTTAAATCAGTACTTGTCAACACAAGCGAGGCATTAGAACGTTTAAACAACACATCCTGCTGTCCGCTGACGGATTTCTTCTTCTGTTGCAAGGGACAGGTTTTCTGTAGATGAGATACAGACCCACATAGGAAGCATTTTTTCACGCGCAGAGCTCTTGCCGGCTCACATTTCACATTGAGTTGCTCTCTCTGCCTGCTGCTAGTCTCTTTGCATTCCACAGGCTGGGCATGCTGCCAGGAAACAGATAAGCACTTCGTGTTGATTTTAGCTTCATACTCCAGCTTACGGCCAACAATCATTTGTAGATTTAATTGTTCAACAGGTAAACCTTCCAGGGAGGTGACTAAAGTGTCAAAGTTTTCATTTAAAGAACTTAATAAACAATAACACCTGTCCTCCTGGCATATCGTTTTCCCTCTTTCCTGCAACTGCTGAAACAGCTCTGTCAGAGTGTTCACATGCTCCCGGACAGACTCTGTTGGAGCCTGATGCTTTCTGTACAGACGCCGCATCAAAGACATAATAGTACCTGCTGATGTTTGCACGTAGACGGTTTTAAGCGGATCCCACGCTGCCTTTGCATTAATTGCAGACGAAATATGAATTAATTGGTCATCACTCACGGCCAGAATGATGCACGCCAGAGCTTTCTCGACCTTTGCCACATCTGCTGCAGGAACTGGATCAGGAGGGTCATTAACGTACACCCAGAGCCCTTCCCTAATGAGATAGTGTTTCATCCGAAATGCCCACGTATCATAATTCATGGAGGTCAACTTGTCCACCACCTGCGTTGTTGGCACCAAAGCCATGCTTCCTCCGGCTTTCTCAACACACTCGGGCTGGAACTGTTATCAGTCTCTCTCTCACACACAGCGTGACTCACCACAGCCAAGGCTTTCCCGGGCAGGCTTGTTCACTCCCCCACTCCTGAAAGAAGTCGGCACCCTCAGCTCCTTGTCCACTGCAGCATGTTCACTCTCGGTCTGGCTCACCAGCGTTGTTCAGATAGCAGTGCTGGCTGTCAGACTCACCGGTCCCCGACAGGCACGAATCCCCACTGGGCTGGTAGGCTCACCGTTGCTCTGGACAGTCCTCCTGCGAGGCTGGGCCCATAACCCTGATGCGCAGACTGCGTAAGCAAGGTGTAGCCACCTAGAGCCACCAAGATTGTGCAGCAACTCCAGCACTTTAGCAAAGTAACTGCTATATAGCACCACACAGAGTCAGAGCTGTGGAAAACTATATACAGTGTTTATTCACAATATACTCCAACAAACTGCTCCGCCAGACACACACTTTGAGAGAAGAAGAACTGTACAGTACAAGACATTTACATTTATACATATGACAACCAATCAGCATCATGCTGAGTCATTGCCCACTGACCTCATACCTGGGCCAGTCTGAATAGGTCAGGACTTGTTCCAAGCAGCTTGCCAGCTGTCAGTTAGATCATGCTGATCTAGCTGCTGGATATTAACAACCAACAGGGGCAATGTCACTGCATGTGACATCCCCAATGTGATGACATCATGCAGAAGTACTGTCATCATGCTGGGGACATAGCATGGCAATGTTCTGATATTTTGGGCAAAACTCTATGATTTGGACAAAACTTCTGCGTGATATCATCATGTTGGGGATGTCGTGCTGGGTTGTGGTTGTTGGGCCGGCAGGAGCTCGCAAAATCGGGGTATCCTCCACTCCCACCTGGGGGTTGACAACCCTAAAACTTTCCCATGGTCAGAAATGGCTCCTGAAGAGGAAGAGAGAATAATTCTGTGGCCCTCACAAGGTTGTGGATCCAACCCAGTATATAACCATGGATAAGTGTGAAATAGAGACTCATTCCTTCTCTCTCTTTACCAAGTTGGAAGTTCTTCTGCTTCTGGCTTATATCCTACCATTCCATTCAGTGAAATTATAAACTGCTTGGTTGGAAGAAGAGGTTCTTCCATTGCAGAAAGGCTTCTTAGGAGGGAAGATAGTTTCACACTTTGCTGAACATAAGAGCCCTACTGGATCATACCAATAGTCTGTCTTGTCCAGTATCCCATCTCACACAGTGGCTGGCCAGTTCCTCTGGATGTCCAACAACAAGGTATAGAAGCTGAGACCTTACTATGATTTTGCCTACTGGATCTGGAATTCAGAGGATTAGTGCCTCTGAATGTGGAGGTTCCCTTCAGTCACCATGGCTAGTAACCATTGATAGACTTATCTTCCATGAATCTATCTAATCCCATTTTAAAGTCATTTGGTGTAGTGGTTAAGAGTGGGGGACTCTAATCTGGAAAACCGGGTTTGATTCCCCACTTCTCCACATGAGCCAGCTGGGTGACCTTGGGCCAGTCACAGTTCTCTCAGAGCTTTTCTTTCAAGAGCAGTTCTCTCAGAGCTCTCAGCCCCACCTACCTCACAGGTTGTCTGTTGTGGGGAGAGGAAGGGAAGAAGATTGTAAACCGCTCTGAGACTTCAAGTGAAGGTGGGGTATAAATCCAATTCTTCTTTCTTTTATTCAGGGCTGGCTCTAGGTGTCTGGGCGCCCTAGGCAGGACAGCCTTGGGTGCCCCCCACTGGGATGCCAACCTCCCAGTGGGGCCTGGAGCAGCGGGCAGCAGCGGAGTGCTGGCTTTCCTGGAGGCTCCGCAGCTGCCGGGCCCCCAGGAAAGCCAGGGAAGGGGGCGGGGGTCTAGCCGCCGCCCCTCCCTCCCAGCGCCGGCTTTCCTGGGGGCTCCATGGCTGTGGGATCCCAAGGAAAGCCGGGAAGGGGGTGGGGGGTCTAGCTGCCACCCCCTCCCTCCCAGCGCTGGCTTTCCTGGGGGCTCTGCGACTGCGGGACCCCCAGGAAAGCCGGGAAGGGGGCGGGGGTCTAGCTGCCTCCCCCTCCCTCTCAGCACAGGCTTTCCTGGGGGCTCCGTGGCTGCAGGACCCTCAGGAAAGCCGGGAAGGGGCGGGGGTCTAGCTGCCACCCCCTCCCTCCCAGCGCCGACTTTCCTGGGGGCTCTGCGGCTGCGGGACCCCCAGGAAAGCTGGGAAGGTGGTGGGGGTCTGGTGGTGGCGGCAGTGGGCGCCTGATCAGGGTGGTGGTGGGCGCTTTTTTGGGGGGAGTGGGGCGCCATTTGGTGCCCCTGAGGCCAATGCGCCCTAGGTGAGCGCCTAGTTCGCCCAATGGGCAATCCGGCCATGTGTTTATTCCTGTGGCCATCACTACATCTTCCCGCAGTGAATTCCACATTGTAATCACTCTCTGTGTAAAGTAGTATTTCTGTTTGTCCATCCTGAACCTACTGCCAATCAGCTTCATTGGATCCCCTCAAGTTCTAGCATTTGGGGAGAAGGAGAAAAAAGTCTCTCCATCCCATACAGTTCTTCAGACTCCCTTTTCTGAAAATAGTGGCTGTGGCAAGGGTACATACCTCACACTTTTCATAGTGAATGCAGAAGTAAAACATTCATTGAGCTTCTCTGCCATCTCCCCATCTTACTTTAGCAATCCCTTTATTCCCTGGTCATCCAAAGGCCCAACTGCTTCTCTGGCTGGTTTTCTGCTCTGGATATATTTAAAGAAATGTTTATTGTTTTTCTTGATGTTTCTAATTACCTGCTCCTCAAAATCTCTTTTTGCATGCCTAATTATTGATACATTTCTTTTTGCCAGAGCCTGTGGTCCCTCCTGTTCAATGCACTGGGGCAGACCTTCCACTTTTTAAAAGAAAACTTTTAACTTTTTTATAGCTTCCTTGATTTGCATTGTTAACCAAGTAGGACTTCTTTTAGACATGGCAGTGCCTTTCATAACCTGTGGAATGCATTCTGTCTGGGCTTCAATTAGTATGGTTTTAAATCGCTTCCAAGCATCCTCTAGGGATTTGAGTCTGTTGTGTTCCTTGTTCAAGCTTCTTTTTATTATTATTCTCATTTTTGTAAAGTTCCCTCTTTTGAAATCAAAAGTTATAGTTTTGGACTTTAGAGGTAACTTTCCATTGACCTGTATGCTGAACAATATAGCATTGTGGTAAATGTTCCCAAATGGTGTAGCAATTGCTATGTCTCTCACCAGGTCTTGAGACCTACTTATAACCAAATCCAAGATCCGTACCCCTCTGATTGGTTCTATGACCAGTACACAGTCATTTATCATGTCTAAGAATCTCATTTCTATAGCACGACTTGAGCACATGTTTACCCAAGTCAATTGGAGGTAGTTAAAGTCTCCAAGTATCATAACATTATCTGTTTTAGTCATCACCTTTATTTCCTTCTCCACATCAAGATCAGCCCCAAGGATTTTATCAGGTGGGCGAAGGTACATACCCCACTTTTAAGTAAGCCTCGGGGTCCAGTATTCCAACTATATTGCTTCTGTTGGAGAGTTAATTATCTGGATGTTTTCTAATTTATTTGATCCATGCCCTATTTGTCTATGGTCAGCAAATTTTAGGCTATAATCCACATTTTGCATTTTGAAATGGATTTGTTGGTGAATGACACTTTTCAGTGCTTAGGTATTAGTACAAAACAGTCTTGCACATATAGAAAGCATAGTATGGCATATAATCAAAAACACACATTAATAACAGCACTATATATTAGATACAGGAGATCAAACCAGAATGCAGCACATAGCTGAGCATGTTTTAGCTTCTTGATTTTCAGTAGACTTAAGTGTACTTAATTGTGCTGGATTTTGACTTTACATTTTATACACCTTTCTATTGCAGAATATTTTTGCTTGCTTAAAATAAAAGAAGCTATAGTATATATATATATATATATATATATATATATATATATATATACACACACACACACACACACACAAGCACTTCCAGCCAAAGCATATAATTCAAAATGTCTCTTTACACTTCAGGAAAATCCCCAGTGAATCTAGAGGATCATCAGTCCTTTGCAAAAGGAGAATGAAGATCGAATTTACTTGCCTTTGCGGTGGCACAGCTGAAATCTCTTTGAGAAATCAGTACATTCTCAGGCTGACAACTAGCCAAACCAGCACTTAAAACTTGGAAAGAAAGAAAATGCTTTATTTTACCACAGGAGAGACATAAATCGTAATAGTGTGAACTTTTAACAACCTCTAACAATCTCTTTTCACTATTTTTGAATCCTATTTCAATAGGCAGAGAATCAAATGCCAAGCTCAGTGCTTCAATTAGAAGAACCAATGGTTTAACAGCTGTTTTTCATCCCCCTCCAAACACTAGCCTCTCCTAATTATGGCTGTCCATGAGCATTCTTATTTTCTTGAAAGGATATATTGACCTCTTTTCAGGCTAATGCTGAAAAGGGTTAGCTTTTTATTATTATGGATAGCTCTGTGGTGTCTAAAATTCAAAGAGCCACAGGTTACAATTCACCAAAGAAGGGAGGAAAGAGTGCAATAATAAAATGTGAAATGCAGAAAGAACTCTCTCTGGTATCTCTGCAATGATGTGCCAGAGTGTATTGTGGGAGATCTAGGTGCGGGTGAGGTAGGCTGCTAACCTTGGACTCTGGAAGTAGCAGGGAGTATAATAGAGGTGATGACCTCAATCTCCAAGGGAAAGGGTTTGTACTGAATCCTTTACAAGCACCCTCTGTGGAACAAGTTTAAAGTGGGAATCTCAAAGTCTCAAAAGCATCCAAGTGCTAGTTCAGTGGCAAGAATGGATTGAACAATCAGATCCTGGGATGTTTGGGGGCATAAAAAGCCAACTTTAATCAGAAAGGATGTTGGCTCAGAGGTGAAACAGTTATTTGAAAGCTCTCTAGTTCTTGTTCTGAGCACTCAGAATGTAGAGAAACTGTTTTAAAGAAGTGGAAAACTCCATAGGTATTTTGGGGGGAAAGGCTCAAATGGCACTTCAAAAACACAACTGCTTACCACATCCCTCCTTTTTAAGAGGGCTCAAGGCAGACATCAGGTTTTTCCCTGAATCATGGTGTTTAATCTTTAAGACATATGAGATGTTTTGATCAGTTTTTGTAGAAAATAAACACCACAGTTCCCCAGGAGCCAAATTATTCTCAAACCTTTGGCAAGGGGAGAGAAGGAATACTTCCCACCATGCTGTTTTCCCAGCTGAAATGGCTGCAGCAGGGAGTTATTTGCACAGCTTTGGACTTGCACTTCCTGTGCAATGCGCAACTCCCCAGTTCTGGAAATAACTGCCTGCAGGGGCTCTTGTATCTGAGGAAAGTGGGTGGAGAGGGAGGGAAGCACCACTCCTCCCTCCATGCTGCAGTTTTGAACAAAAATGAACTGCTGTATGACTTCAAGGAATGTGAGTTAGGTCCAGGGAACCCCAACCTGACTTGGCAAAAAATATTCTTTGGTCCAGTCAGAACAGACAATACAAACCTCAATAGACTAATGATCTGACTCAGTGTAAAGATAGCTTCTTTTGTTTAAGCAATCCTCCATGTTTGACATTGGACGAATTACTTTTAATTTTTATTTCTTTTATTAATTAATTTAAATAATTTTTCAACTGGAGAAAGTAGGAAGTAGGAAGCATTAATCATTCTACTAGCATAGATTATAAAAATATCCACACCTGATTTGAGGTTTAAAATTCCATCAGTCAGTCCACGGTTGTCAGTATGTTGCCTTTCTCTGTCCCCCCCTACATTTTATCACAAGGAATAGCTCATCTTCACTCAAATGGGGCCCAGAAAACATAATCTGGAGACATTTACAGTATAACAGATTAAATCCAGAAGATAAGGAAGGATCAGAAGTACTTCCACTTCAATCCCATAGATCAGTAGGAAAACAGTGATGGCTATAGAGACTTCTGGATCCATTTGGTTTTTAGATGATTAATTAAATGGCTCGACAATTAATTGTTGAACTATGACACAAAATTTCTCCTTGCATTAACATTTCTTCAGAAAATATATAATAACAATATCTATTTTTATTGTTTGCATGTTTCAGTATTCTTTTCAGATTTGCCAAGTAGCCTATTTACTTTGTCAAAAAGAATCCCCTCATTATTTGTTTGTGACACTCCCTCAAGGCAGCTGTAAAACCTATGCCAGTAACTCCTTTAGAGTAATAGTAAGAGGCAGCAAAAGGAACTCTTAGGGCCAAACTACATGTATGGGTTTTTAATGATCTAGTTCCAGGTTTCTCAGATCTAACCTGCGTTCTGCACAGCCACACAGCAGCTGTGGGAAATGCCTTTTATAAAATAAATAGAGCCTGAATGGGCTCAGGATGCTACTGCTCTGGGAGAGGAAAGGCAATACACTCCACATGGAGCAGGAAAAACAGGGAAACAGCTTGGGAGGAAGGCAGGAGCACTTCCTCCCTGCTGGTGATTTTTTTAGTCCATTTGGGCTATCCTTTTTTAAAAAGCTATTTCTCATATCAATTTTGTAGCTGTGAGGAACCCTGAACCCAACTTGTTAAAAATCTGAAAGTGTTGTTTGGCCTCTGAGTTGAAGTTTCTCCCGTGTGAGTTTAGACCACAGTGGAAGTTGGCCTCAATCATATGGACACAAGTATCGGCATGTAGATAGATCAAGATGGGAAGCCATGTTAGTCTGTCAGAAAAAGGAGGAGGAGAAGGAGATTAGATTTATACCCCACCCTTCATTACCCAAGGGAGTCTCAGAGTGGTTTACAATCCCTTTCCCCTCCCCTCCCCACAACAGACACCCTGTGAGATAGGTGGGCTGAGATAGCAGGCACATCCGTGTTCTTATTAGCCTTATTAATTAATCCTTAGCTCTTGCTGTTAGCCTTACTGCATCTTATCACTGTACCTTTGCCCTCACTTGCCATGTTACGTTCCTGGTGTGTGTGTGTTAGAGCATTAGGGTGTATTGCTTGTAACATCTTTAAGCGCACCCTGAGACAGTTTCTCATGAGACTGTCTTGAAGATTTCCATGGCAGGTTTAGTTAGATAGAGCGGCCATATATCTGTCTGAGTTACTATAGAAATGCATGATGTGTGAATGAATGGAATTTTGGGGGTTTACTTGTATGTTACTTTTTCCCGCCTTTGGGCCTCAGTCCTAACAAAGGTTCTGAACCCACAGCTTCTCATATCTCCAATAAAACATTACATTGCCAAAAGTGTGTGTGGAGAGTGATTTGACTGGGGACCTGGCAGATTGTTAGGACTCCCATTTTCTCTCCTACTCAAACCCCTAACAAACCAGGTATGGGGAACAGAGATGGAGATCATGGGGCAGGCATGAGCAGTGGGTCTAAACCCAAGATCCCAGCACCCAACCCCAACAAGAAGAAGAATGGAAAAGGCACAGGTGCCCAACCCAAGAAGCAAGTCCTATTTCATCACCCTAAGCATCGTGACAGCCCTGACTACTGGGATAATCTGGCCTGGCTAGTGAGCACTCCGGAATTCAGAGGAACCCAGGGCCAAGCTGACTGTGAGAGGTGCCATGTGTCCCACACCTTACAAGATGATCCCAAGCTGGGGAAGATGCATGAGGAGTGGGGAGACAACCTGATGGCAGAGAAGGCCCAGTCCAGTCTCCGGTCCAACATAAAAGAGCTGAAGGAAGATTTCCAGTACCTGGTAAAGAGTCTAACCAAAGAGCTTCTGGCTTAAGCGTTTCGCTGCTTGGCTGCACCCCATCTCACTCTGATGGGGGGAGCCGAGATTCGGCTGACAGGAAGGGTCCAAGATCATTCTGGACTCTTCTGGGGTATCTGTAGGAGACCCTCAGCCTGGGGAGCCGAGGAGAGCCTCTTCCAAGGTGACGGCCAAGGAATTGAGTTTCACCTTTTTCCCTGAAAGGTCCCATCACCGTAGAGCCAGTATGGCACCAAGAGACGACTGCTGGACAAGCGAACACAGTCAAAAGTTTTGAAATGCTCCTAAAAGCCTTCCAAGGCTTCAAAGCATGAGTTAAGCTGCTGAGGTGATTTAAAGCGTCTATGAGAACCTTGGTAGCAATTAGAAGCGCCTAAATGCAAAGTGGCAGGGGAGGGGGAAACTCAAGACTTCAACCCCCCCCACTTAAAGCAGGGCAGTTTTAAAGCACAACTAGAGAACTCTGAGTCAAGCTAAACGCATCAGATTTACTAACGAAATCAAACGCTACATAAGGACATTAAGCGGATTAAATTCAGCTAACTTTTACTTTGTTTGGGGAAACTTACTTCTTGTTGATATTATGGCTGGGAGAGGGCGGAAGGCAGGATTGAAGAAAAAAAGTCAGCCGGAAATAGCCTACCAATGACTTCTCCCAGAACCAAGAAGTAGCAGTAGATATATCTGCACTGTTGGCAAACGCACTGTGCCCCCTAATGGAACAGATGACTAATCTCAATGCCAAAATGGACAATTTGAAAAAACAATTGACTCAAATGGACAAAAGAACCTCTATAACTGAAAAGACATTTAAAAAGATGGAAAAACAGACGGAGAGTATTAACAAAAGAGCGGATGAAGCAGAGAAAGAAAGAACCTCCAACAAAACACAAGTAACACAGCTCCAGCTGGAAAGATCCATGTACATTCTACACTTCCAGGGATTGCCAGAAGAAAAGAACAAGGATTTAAAGGCTCATTTAGCAGAGGCTCTTGCCCCATTAATGGATTACAAACAGGAAGATTTATTGAAGGAGATGGACTGGGTTTACAGGACTTATCCAGACTTTATTTAAAAAAGCAAACTCTCGAAGAGCATAGTAGAAGATTTCTACAAGGAATTATATAGGAAAAATGATGATAAAGCGGAACAGATAGTTCAGTACTTGGACAAACACATGACACAAAGATTCTCAGAAGACCATAAGAAGATAGTGAATCAAGCAATTACGATGATGGAAATGATAGAAGCCTTGAAAAGGCAAAATAAAGGCAAAGCACCGGGCACGGATGGACTTCCAGTTGAATTTTATTCGATATTTGAAGAGACGCTCCTTCCACAACTTCATGAAGTCTGTAAAGCAATTATGGATGGAGAAGAAATTCCAGACACTTGGAGAGAAGCCACAATTTTGTTAATGCATAAACCTAATACAGAAGGAAATGAAATAAAGAACTATAGACCTATTTCTCTGTTGAATGCGGATTACAAGATTTTTGCTTCTGTTATGGCCAAAAGACTGAAATGTATCTTAGCTAAAATAATACACAGAGATCAGGCAGGTTTTTTACCAAAAAGACAAATCAAAAACAACTTGTAGTGTATTTTAGATATATTGGAATACTATGAGGTGCATCCCAAGAAGGAAATGGCATTGATTTTTCTTGATGCAGAAAAGGTGTTTGATAATCTGAGTTGGACTTTTTTAATAGAAACATTGAAGAAGGCAGAGGCTGGAGGAAAATTTGTCCAGACGATGCAAGTGATATATTCAAATCAGAAAGCTAGTGTTATGATCCATGATGAAAGGACGGAACAATTCCAGATACAAAAAGGTACAAGACAAGGATGTCCTTTATCACCACTTCTTTACATCTATGCACTGGAGATATTGACAGAACAAATAAGGCAAAACTTAAAGGTGAAGGGCCTGAAACTACAAGATGAGGAATTTAAATTATTGACATTTGCTGATGATCTAGTCTTTATACTTGAAGATCCAGAACAGTCAATAGAAGAGCTGAATAGAACCCTGAAGGAATACGGCCAAGTGGCAGGACTGAAAGTTAATGTCAATAAGACTAAAGTATTGACCAAGAATATGAAGCAAGCACAGAGGAAACTCTTTCAAAAAAGTTCTGGATATCAATTGTGTGACAAAATCAAGTATCTAGGGATAAATCTGACAAATAAATGTGGTTCGCTTCAAGAGAAAAACTATAAGGAGCTATTGAATGATATCCCCTTTGAAATCCGGAAGCGGAGGAGGCTCTACAGGGAACTTACCCTCCCTCTACAGAAAAAAGGAGTTCCTTACAGATGGTTATTCCTGGAAGGACTGAGTTTTAAATATGAAGACAAAAAATTTAATATCGATACTGTTCCTAAGGCAAAAAATGTTTGTGGACCAATACTTCAATTTAGTGCAATGCAAGAAAGATAAGAAACCAAAAACTGATGAGGAGGAAGAAGAAGAAGATGAAGAATCCTACTCACAGGATTCATCAAGCAATAGTTCTAAACTTAACAGTTCTCCAGACACTTTGGAATCAGAGAAAGGAGCAGCCACTCCTAAACCCCAAGGAAAGAAGAAACACAAGAAGAAAAGACTCTAAAACCAAGATAATTGTTGATAATGCAGTTTTTGACTGACCAGCTAACTAATGTTTGTTTTTTACCAATCTTTATTAAAAGCAGTAACAATTTTTTGTACTACTAGGTGACAAGGATATATATCTATGTAACCAGATTGTGTCACCTCGTTAGTTTATCCTTCCCTATATCCATTAGTAGGTTTAGAGGTAGGGTCTTAGTCTTCCTTCCCCATTCCAGTAGTTGATGGTGTATTAGTTGCCCTCTCCTATCCCCCATAGAATTTAGAGGTAGGAAATTACTATCCCTTCCCCAAATCCCATAGTATAGATATTAGAAAATGCAATTAAAAAAATCCCCTTCGGGGGCCTTAAAAAAAAAAAAGAATCTACCTAAACTGCTGAAGGAGTTGATGGAGATGGAGGTTTCTGAGACCTCCAAAGAGGAAGAGGAGGAGAGCGAGGATGGGGCTGGGAAGCCACCGCAGCCACCCCACAAAGTCAGAAAGGAGTGTGAGTGGGCCTGAGATGCCCTGGAGGGTACTTTTGATGGCAGCCTAGTGAAGTTGGCATTCTTCACTATCCAGGTGCAGAAGATTTTACAGGATTGGGGCCACAGCTTTGCATCGAATGAACAGAGAGTGGATTTTGTGGGATCCCAACATCACGAGAGGGTGGCTGACTGGTTCGTGGGTCTCTACAATGTGATGGCTCCAGATCTGAAAGATGTCGATGCCTTCGTGCAACCTCTGAGGCACCAGTTTGAAGACTTGTTAGAGCTGGAGGGGCATCCACCAGGGCACTCATTCAGTCCAAGAGTACTCAGATAAGTTTAAAGCCAGGGCAGCCAAACTCCTCGGGTGGCCCAAAGAGGTCCTAATCAAATTCTATTGGGTGGGCCTGAACACTGTCATCCTGGAGAAGACATTAGCCCAAGACAACCCACTCACCCTGGTGGGATGGATCCAGGTGGCATGCAAGGCTGAAAATCGGCACAACCTGGTGAAGTTCTGTGTTATACCTCTGAGGATGCCAGTCACAGCTACTGGCAAAACGTCAGGTCCTACAATGGCAAGACCATGGCCACACAACCCGGAAAATCTACAGCAACTAACACTCACAATTGTACAGATCTAAGAAAATTAGAGAGAGCTGGACAGCACATTCGCATTAGCAGGATGTTTTGTTCGGGGGTGATACTTTACCTGTCCTTGGCAGGATGAAGTGATTCTCAGGAAAAATAAGGGAGACTATAAGGAATGGGGATCATGTCCTGAAACCAGGATAGACATATGGAGACTCTGGTAGCACTAAACCAAGAGTCACAGAGACAGGGTAGGTAGATAGGGAAGGAGAGAGAGAGAGAGGGAGCACATTATTGCCTTCTTTTATAAGGTGGCATTGGGGGGTGGCTAGGCTGGCCACATCCCCTGGCACACCTCTTGCTGGTCCATTCCCAAAAATATACTGATTGGTGCTGAGTTCAGGGGGGAAGGGTCTAGTAACTCCAGGCAAGACAATGGCACCTGAAGGGATTATGACTCATGTGGCCAGAGTCATTGTCATTTCAATGGTTCCTTGATGGGCTTATGGCTGCTTCCTCAGCTAGGTAATGCTAGGTGGGGGAAGGGAATGTTGCCTATGTGTGTAGAAGGAAACTTCTCATGGAGTCTGGATTTCAGGTCTCTGGTCTGCCTTGGCATGGCATCTGCCTGGCTTTGGATAAGAACATAAGAACATAAGAGAAGCCAATGTTGAATCAGGCCAATGGCCCATCTAGTCCAACACTCTGTCACACAGTGGCCAAAATATACCAGGTGCCATCAGGAGGTCCAGCAGTGGGGCCAGGACACTAGAAGCCCTCCCACTGCTGCCTCCTCCAGCACCAAGAATAGAGTGCATCACCAGCCCCAGACTGAGAGTTCCCATCTATACCCTGTGGCTAATAGCCACTGATGGACTTCTGCTCCATATGTTTATCTAATTCCCTCTTGAAACTGTCCATGCTTGTAGCTGCCACCACCTCCTGCGGCAGTGAATTCCATATCTTAATCACTCTTTGGGTGAAGAAGTATTTCTTTTTATCTGTTCTAACCTGACTGCTCAGCAATTTCATGTAGTGCCCACAAGTTTTTGTATTGTGAGAAAGGGAGAAAAGTACTTCTTTCTCAACCTGCTCAATCCCATTCATAATCTTATAAACCTCAATCATGTCACCCCTCAGCCATCGTTTCTCCAAGCTAAAGAGCCCCAAGCGTTTTAACCTTTCTTCATAGGGAAGGTGTTCCAACCCTTTTATCATTCTAGTATCATTCTGCACTTTTTCCAATGCTATGATATCCTTTTTGAGGTTTGGCAACCAGAACTGTACACAGTATTCCAAATGAGGTCGCACCAATGATTTATACAGGGGCATTATGATACTGGCTGATTTGTTTTCAATTCCCTTCCTAATAATCCCCAGCATAGCATTGGCCTTCTTTATTGCAGCTACACACTGTCTAGACATTTTCATTGAGTTATCCACTACGACTCCAAGATCTCTCTCTTGGTCCATCTCTGCTAGTTCAGACCCCATCAATGTGTATTTATATTTAGGATTTTTGGCTCCAATGTGCATCACTTTGCACTTGGCCACATTGAACCCCATTTGCCACGTTGATGTCCACTCACCCATCCTCGACAGATCCCTTTGGAGTGCCTCACAATCTTCCCTGGTTTTCACCACCCTGAACAACTTCGTGTCATCTGCAAATTTAGCCACTTCACTGCTTACTCCCAATTCCAAATCATTAATAAACAAGTTAAAAAGCATTGGACCGAGTACTGATCCCTGTGGTACCCCACTGCTTACCACCCTTCACTGAGAAAGTTTCCCATTTATACTCACTCTCTGTTTCCTATTTATAAGCCAGGTTTTGATCCACAAGAGGACTTGTCCTTTTATCCCATGACTATTGAGCTTACTTAGGAGCCTTTGATGAGGAACAGTATCAAAAGCTTTCCAGAAGTCAAGGTAAATAATATCTATTGGGTCCCCCTTGTCCACATGTTTGTTCACTCCTTCAAAAAACACTAACAGGTTAGTGAGACAACATCTTCCCTTACAGAACCCATGCTGAGTCCGCCTCTATAGTTTTTGTTCATCAATGTGCCTACTAATTCTTTCCTTAATAACAGTTTCCACCAACTTCTCCGGTATCGATGTCAGACTGACTGGCCTGTAATTTCCTGGATCTCCCCTGGAGCCCTTTTTAAAGATGAGAGTGACATTAGCTACCTTCCAGTCCTCAGGAATGGAGGCAGATTTTAAAGAAAGATTACATATTTTTGTCAGGAGATCCACAAGTTCACATTTGAGTTCTTTCAGAACTCTTGGATGAATGCCATCCGGGCCTGGTGATTTATTAGAGGACTTCCTCTCTTGTCACTGCAATCTGATTCAGATCTTTCAAACCCCTCCCGAAATCAGTGCTTCTGGAGTGGGCAAGCACTTCTCCTCTTCCACAGTGAAGACAGAGGCAAAAAATGCATTCAGCTTCTCAGCCATCTCCCTATCATCCTTCACTACTCCTTTTACTCCTTGGTCATCCAAGGGCCCCACTGCCTCCCGGGCTGGCTTCCTACTTCTAATGTATTTGAAGAAAGTTTTATTGTTGGCCTTTATGTTTTTTGCGATGTGCTCCTCATATTCCCTTTTTGCTTGCCTGATCACAGACTTGCATTTTATTTGCCATAGTCCATGTTCCATTTTATCAACCTCACTGAGACTAGCTTTCCACCACTTAAAGGAATCCTTCTTACCTTTTACAGCTTCCATTACTTTATTTGTTAACCATGCAGGTTTTTTTCTATATCTATTTGTGCCGTTCCTATCCTGTGGTATATATTTTTTTCTGAGCGTCTAGGATTGTATTTTTAAATAGTCTCCAAGCTTCATATGGCTAGGCAGCTGGTCCATCTTACAGCAGGTAAAAGGGCTGGTAACCTCAAGAACCATGGCACATCAACCTCAAAAGGAATGCTTTCTTCTCCTAGGTGTGTGTCTTTAGCTGGCATCGGGTTATTACACAGTTCAGTCCCTATTTCACATTATTTACAAAGTCCAGTTTTTCTCACTTATGGATTTCCCATCCATAAGAACTCAGTGTGCACCTTGCAGGGCAACAATTCCCCCCCTCAGGACCCTGGAGACGTGAGGCGAAAAGTTCCCACATACAGTCACAGGAACAGCAAATGTCATCAGGTCCAGTGGTCTGGTCACCCCTCTGGAAATTGTCTGGATGTTGCAGGAGCAAGGTCCCATTGCCTACTCTATCAGGGGATGGATAGTACAAAAAAAACCCAACTACCCTACAAGAGACCAAATTGCCTAAGGGTTGCCTCACTCCAATCAGGGCAAATAAGTATAACCTTGAGCAAAAGTCGCTACTTTAAAGTTAACTACAAGTCTTCAATAAAATCATCTTATGCACACTCAAAATTAAAGAAATAAATTCAAGTGTTAATAGAAGAATACTAAGAAAACATTATTTGCACATAAAACTACAACTGGTAATGTGTAAATGATTAAGAACCTCATTGCAGAGTAAATAAATTCAGACACTAATAAAAAGATTTAATCTATAGCTTAAAATCATTAATTTACATATAAAAATATGTGTGATTTCATTTGTTAAAAAAAAAAGAAATAAAAGTTCATGCAGTTATGTTTTACAGTCATTATTTGCTTTGTCCTTTCCTCCATGGAGCAAGAGATCACTGTGCTGTGCTGGAACGCACCAGTGAATCAGTTAAAATAGGAGGCACTTTTTACATTGAGAAAATAAGGCATAGCTTCGGGAACCCTTCGTTCGTCTTCAGGAGCTGCGAAGCCCCGCTCTCCATCACATAATGACTTTGGGAGCACTCATCCTTCCTCGGCACGGGCACAAGTCAGCTCAGCCAGGGAGGAGGAGCAGCGTTTACATACTGGGGAGGGGGCTCTCCCCTTTGTTTCTGAGTCATTTTGGGTACAATATTTTCAGGTTACAGCAGTATTTTATAAGCACATCATGCTATTAAAATACATTAGATGGTGGGGGACTTGAGACATTAGACCCAAGGTGTCACAGTTTGTATCACACTAGGTGCAGAAGAATAGCAACAGTATCTTGAAATGAGATTCAAGAGGAACCCCTGCCTGGATCTTTGAGGGCCAAACCATTCTCCCCTTCGAGGGGAGAGAGGGGTCTCTGGACCTGTGCCTAGAACCCAGGGGTGGATGCAGAGCCTGACCTATTCAGCTGGGCCTTTACTCTGTCTAAGTCCTGTAAAGCTTGGGTTTGAGGGTGACAGGTCCGGGGAACCTCCTTCCCTTTTTAACTGGGGTCTTTGTGGCTTTGAGGGGACATTGTCAAAGTTTTAACAGAAGGCCTTCTGCAGGAGGCCTGCTCCCATTTCAGTCAAAGAATAGATCAGGTCTGACCCCTGGGAAAGACCCTAGTGGTTCTTTCCTGCTGTGATTGACATTGTAACAGCCCCTTATATGAAAAGCTGTGTCTACCTCTACTGTGCTAGATAGTATGCCTAATAACATTTTTCAGGCCAAGTATGCCTTGGGATCTTCACCTGGTTCCTGCCTCGCTAATATGAGAAAGTCATCCATAGTTCTGCCAGGCCAGAGGTACTGTAAGACCTTCTTCATCCACCTATACCCATTGAAACAGTTAAGATTTCTTGTGGTGGCTGCGGAATTAATAGCCGCTAAATCTGTGCCTGAGGCACAATGTCTAGCTAGCACTGTTAAGTCTTCGGCAGCTATGGTGGGGTAGGCAAGGACCATGCTTGCCATCCGCTGCACTGCTCCCTCTTTAGTGAGGGGGCCCATCTGCTCTGCGATGGCCTTAACTTCATTGGGTTTCCATATCTTAGTTTCCACGATGGTTTGGGTGGTGGTAGTGGTTCCATTTTTAGTACCTGTCTCTTTGGTGCTGACCGGGTGTACTGGGTTTGGGGCATCTTTTTGTGTATTACACAAGGATTGCCTTAATGGTGGCTCATCCTTGGTATCACTCCCTAGGGACTCAAGGGACTCTACTCCTCCTCCGGGATGTATGGCAGAGATTACCGCTTTCTGCAATCCCAACTGCTCTTGGAGGGATTAGATTTCCTTTTTGCACACTTCGTGATTGGCCATTTCTTGTTTAGTTTAAGTTTGATCCATTAGATATTTGGCAGCTCTCTGAACTGATACTAGTTCCTCAGTGGCTTTAGCCAATGCTGCTTCTGTGGTTTGGCCTCTCTCTGTGGCTGAAGCTGCCATGTGCTTGGCCTCTTGGACTGCATCTACCAAGACACCAGAATGAGTCTCTCTGTTTTTAATCAGAGATTTTCATCGTCATAATCTTGGTGGAGTTCAAAAAGCTCCTTTTCATAGTCCCTATGTTCATCTGAGATTATGTCTTCATAACTGGATCTTTGATCTTCTAGGTCCTGGTTATGTTTAGTCTTTACTTGTGTTAATTCCTTGTTAGCTTGTTCAGAGCAGCCTTGTTGGAGTGAATAGTCTCCTGCTGGTGCTTAATAATAGTGGACACATCCTGAAGAGCTGTATACAATGCCCATGCCCCAAAGTGGACTTTGTTGGCTGCATTGGGTTTGTTTTGTTCACAAAAATCTTGGTAGGCATTCCTAGCAATTTGTAGAGGATTGAGCCCTTTAAACAATCCCTCCTCCCAAGGACAAGCTCCTTTCTTAATGAGCCATTTCTCTAATTTAGGCATATTATCTTTGGCACAATACATTTTTGGCTAGTTTTAAAACCTCTTGTTCCTTTTAACAGGGAAAGGAGGACCTTTTCTCCCTTTTCAATTTGTTTTTGTCTAAGGCAGTGCAAGCTATGTTCTGTAACCAATGTCCCTAGAAGTTACTGAATTTTGAGGCAGGGATGTCTTGCTCCACAGTCTCAGGGATTACCTTATGATCCTATTTATAGTGGGGTTTCAGGAATGGGGTTAGCGTATTTCCTCGATTCCTTAAATAGGATTACCTCCAAACTCCATATTTTTGGGGTTTGAGCTTCTTGCACTAATGGGATTACCATTTAACCCATGGGGTTTCGAGCTATCTGCTCTTATGGGATTACCTCTAAACTCCGTAGGGTTTTGAGTCAGATATGCCTCAGATGGATTACCACCTAACCCTTAGACAAGAATGCTGTGCTCATTTGAGGAGAAAAAGCCAAAATGGAGAACTGGTTTGAGGAGTGTGGTGCAGGGGAGGAAAACCTAACGCCCTACACTGTGCTCTTCAGATCCCACCCACAAGATAGCCTGATAAATTGGCCTGGGAATGGCCATAGGACTTCACTGGTAAAGGCCCCAATGCAATCAGATTCTAACTGGTTATAATGGCTCATGCCTAGCAGCTAAACTGGGGCAGCTGACCAATGCCAGCTGGAGAAAAAGGGGGGAAAGTCTCCCATGATAGGTTGCTCTCTAGAGCCACTCACACAGATGGAAACCAATCACACACGTCTAGAGCAGAGAATCTGGAAAGAAGTTTTTCCTCCACATCTGCCCACCTGACGCACATGTCGACTCTTGTGTATTTAGACGTTCAGAGTGCTGCCCGCATTCTCCACCACGTTGTTAGCCAAATTGCCACATATTCTTAATTATATTGGGGAATTATGATTGTTTACAAGGCAATAGACAAGGGAGCAAGCACCTGTGTATGCAGAGGTCCCATTTCTTCCAGATGCACCAGAAATAGACTCAAAGACTGCCTCTGTATAAAATGGCCTCTTTTACTAAGAGTTGTATCACAAGCGTACAAAACACAAACACACTCACATAGATGGAACACTCTTGTTTGAGGCAGTGATGCTCTGTGTTTTTGGTGCTTGGGGGCAATAGTGGGAGGGCTTCTGGAGTTCTGGCCCCGCTGGTGGACCTCCTGATGGCCCCTGGGTTTTGGTCACTGTGGGACAAAGAGTCAGTCAATCCTTTCCTTATCTCAGCCTCATTGTTTGGATCTCACACTTTTAAGGCCTGGTATTGACAATAACCTGCTGTGTTTGGAGAGCATCTCTTGGTGGGCTTTTTGTTTCCATTTTTCAGAAATCCTTCCCCCCCACTCGGCTCACTCACTGCTCTGCTTTCCCTGCTCCTTGGAAGGCACCCTGCTGCCATTGGCCTGCCTGCTGCCCCACCCCTCCCCTCCCTGGCCTCACTTCGCTCACCAAAAGCCCTGCTGCTTGACTCTGCAGTTCTCCCCTCACTTTCCATTGTGCCTTACTCCCTCCATTGCAGCAGGGGGCTCTGCCAGCTTCCCCCCCTCTCAGCTCTTCTTCTTTTTCCAGCCATACTTTTCTTTTCGACCCCCCTTCCCCTCCCTTCCCCTCCCCTCCACTGCTTTCTCCCACTTCGCCCTCTTCCCCCCCACACACACTGATCTTCTCTGATGACCTCCCCCGTGTCCTGCAGGGAGCTGTGATTAATGGCTGAGGAGGGCGAAGTGCCCCTGATGGGTGCCCAGAGGCATTCTTTGTGGCAACCCAGGCCCTGGCACTGGAAATACCACCCAGGGATTGAAGGAGGGGAAGGGCTGTGACGTCAGCATCAGGATGCACCTTTTGTCTTTGCCTCCCCCCCCCACGTTGCCCTTTTCCATTCACCAAGCAGTCCACTCAAGACCTGGCCCAGCTAACGCACAGAGGACTCTGGGATTGCTGAGAGTGTGTGACTGGGCCAAGATCAGCCAGAAATCTTCAATGGCATAGTGGGGGTTTGAACCTGTGTCTCCCAGCTGGTGAGTGATGCTAAAGCTGCTAGCCCACACTAGAAGCCAACTCCTTTGATACTCCTAATATCTAAAGATATTTGTTAAAAGTGCTATTCATGTCAATGAAACTCACTTCCAAGTGTCAAGTTTGTGCACACTTCAGTGGAGCTTACTTTCTGGATGGAGTGCACAGGGTTGCAGTCTGTTTGGACTTCCTCATGAGCAAGTCCTTCTTGTGCTCAGTGGGACTTTCTCCATGCATGTATTATGCAGAAAGAATGGAGACTTGGAAAATCCTGGTATTTAATATGAGAAACCCAGTAACTCTATCCAGAGAATAAGTCAGGTTTGCTACTTTTTAAATGTGGCGGGGCATTCCTTTTCTTTGCTTTGGCAGGGCTTTGTTCCAAGTCTATTGCCTTAACTGGTTTCTGGATCAAGTTTTGATTATGACCCACAAACTCCTTAGGCCTGTGAGCAATGGCTTTCAAGTCCCCCCTTAGGTCATTTAAAAAGGGTAAAGTCCAAGTAATTTAGAGATTAATGTCATCTCTCTAAAGGCTGCAATCCACAAGCCATATCAATCAACTCCAAAGGCTGCTGCTCCTGTGTTATATCCCCCCCTTTCCTCATGCTGGAAGGCAGATCCAGTTTAAAGCTGGCCAGACCCTTTTTCTCTGGTGTGAGCAGGCCTTTTGCCAATCTATAGTTATACTTGTCTATAGTTCTATAGTTATACTTGTCTATAGTTCTATAGTTAACCCTATTTTAGAGGGTTATAAACTCTCATCCATGCAGAATTGGCTCCAGGCAAAAATGCTTTTGCTGCAGCGCAGCTCCAGCCCCCTGGGGTAGCCTTGGTGGAAATCCACCTCAATTGCTTTTGTCCCATTTTCTTTTTTGAAAGGAGAAACCAGAAAGGGATGTGTGTGTGAAAGAGCTCAGAGCTGTCATTAATTTGGTACTTCTGTGTCCAGCTTTGACTTCATTTACAAAAGAGATGGGTGTGTGAAATGGAAACATTAAAGAGACTTAAATTTCAACATCACAATTAACAGGATTTTTCAAAATGCTTTGTGAGCTGTGTTTTTTTTAGTCTACTGTTCAACAAACCTGTTGGTCTTTAAGGCATCTCCCTCTGTTTGTGGTTTGGGAAGGTGTTGTAAACTTGAAATATTAAAGCAAATTTGTGGATGTTTTCACAGTAATAAAAAGATGCTCCTTTTCCAGCATAAAAAATAAAGCAGAGTCCATGTTGGCTTGGAAGAGCACCATGGGTGAGAAAGAGGTCCTGCTCCTCCCATCAAGCAGTGTTCCCTCTAAGCTGCGTGTGAGTTAGCTCACAGTTTTTTAGCCTCCAGCTCACAGATTTTTGTCTTAGTTCAGGAAGGATGGCTCCAGAGCAAACTAATTTATGCAGTAGCTAAATCATTTGCTTACAACTTTAATGCCAGTAGCCAGGTCTGTAGCTACAGTGGGGCATCTCAGGGCAAGGCCCCCTGACTTCCCATTCAGCCAAGGGCACCACGTCCTTCTCCCCTGGATTAATTTGATTAGCCAGTGCCCCCTAAGAAATTTAAATGCCCCCTGACTTAAAAAATCCTGTCTAGGGGCCTGCCAGTAGCTCACAAAGTAGAATTCTTGCTCGCAAGACTCCACAGCTTAGAGGAAGCATTATTTTCCACAACAAAATAGCAATGGAGTAGTTATTTCCAAGAACAGCAAAAAAAAAAAAAACCTCCCCCATGTTGCTGTGGCATGAAAAACAGTTGGGTGAGGAGACAGGAGCCCTGTGGTGGTGTTCTGAGCTCCAACAGGCTCTGTTTGATTTTTTCATTGTGCTGTCAGGGGTGTGGCCTAATATGCTGGATCATTTCAGTCCACTCAGCCTAGAGGAAGTCAACAAATTGCTTCTAACTGTCCACCCTACCACCTGCTCCCTTGATCTGTGCCCTTTGTGGCTGATTAAAGCAGGCCACGAGGGGTTTCATGGTGTCTTGTGGGAGATTATCAACAAGTGTCTCTCTGAGGGACTGTTCCCCAAGGCAATTAAGGAAGCAGTGGTCTGCCATCTCTTAAAAAAGCCATCTTTGGACCCGGTCAAATTGGCCAACTATCAGCCAGTTTCTAACTTGCCCTACAGGGCTTTTTGGATGATGCTTCCATTTTAGATCCCTTCCAGTCCAGCTTCCGCCTGGGCCATGGGACGGAGACAGCACTGGTCACCCTCACAGATGACCTCTGGAGGCACCTGGATTGGGGTAGATCGGCAGTGCTGCTGTTGTTAGATCCATCAACTGCATTCAATACGGTCGACCATCAGATATTGACCCACTGCCTCGCTGACTTTGGAGCTCAGGGACTAGCCTTGCAATGGCTTGCCTCCTTTCTCCAAGACTGGGGACAGAGAGTGGTGGTGGGTATCAGCTATCCCAAAGGCACCCACTGGAATGTGGAGTGCCCCAAGGGGCAGTGCTGTCCACGATGCTTTTTAACATCTATATGCACCCTCTTGCTCAGATTGCCTGGAGGCATGGGCTGGGTTGTCACCAATATGCAGATGACACCCAGCTCTCTGTTGTTGGACAGCCAGTCTGAATCCAAACTGGAAGACCTAGGTCTGGCGCTATAAGCCATGGCTGGTTGCCTTAGGCTGAACCAGATGAAATTGAATCCGATGTAGACAGAGGTCCTGTGCTTGAGTCAGAGTGGTCCAAGGGTAGAGATTCCACTCCCGACCTTCGATGGGGTGCTACTCATGCCAGTACCGGAGGTTAGGAGTCTGGGAGTGCTTCTGGATGCCTCCTTAACAATGGAGGCCCAGGTAGCAGCTACTGCCAAGTCGGCCTTCTACCATCTTCAGCTGATTAGGCAGTTGGTTCCCTTCCTTGAATGCAATGACCTGGCAACATCCATGCAATGGTCACCTCAAGATTGGATTACTGTAATGCCCTCTACATGGGGCTGCCCTTGTCACAAACCTGGAAGCTGCAGCTGGTGCAAAACATTGTGGCCAGGTTGTTGATGGTAATCCCGATTTGGGAGCACATCCAACCTGTGCTAAAGACATTGCACTGGCTGTCTATAGTATACTGAGTCTGCTTCAAGGTGCTGTTTTTGACCTTTAAAGTCCTTTATGGCCAGGGTCCTGCATACCTAAGGGACCGCCTTTCCCCATATGTACCCCAAAGGACACTGTGATCAGGGACCCAGAACTGGCTGGCTCTCCCAAGTTTCAAAGAGGCCAGACTGGAGACAACTAGGGCCAGGGCTTTCTCAGTGACGGCTCCAGTCTGGTGGAATGAGCTCTTGGAAGAGACTAGGGCCCTGCAGGACCTTTCACAGTTCTGCAAGGCCTGTAAAATGGAGCTCTTCCACCAGGCCTTTGGAGCCGCCACCACTAACATCTCTACCACCAATAGTTAATATCTTCTTTGGCAAAACCCTGGCCCATAGGTCACTCAAACACAGCCCGTGCCAATGACCTGAGATAGCTGCAGAAGGCTGAAGAGCCAATTGGAATATGAGGAAGTTTGCTAGCACTTTATCTCATTTGAATTTTAATGTTGTATTTATTAACGTATGTGATTTTATTATGACTGTATTATGGGGATTTTATTTGTCTGTAAGCTGCCCTGAGCCAGCCTCAGCTGGGAGGGTAGGATAATAAATAAATAAATAAATAGATAAAGGTTGGGGACAAAGGGTGGCACTTAGGGGACCAGCTATCCTAGAGACACCCACTGGACTGTGGTGTGCCTCAAGGGGCAGTGCTGTCCCAGATGCTTTTCAACATCTATATGCACCCTGGAGGCTTCTGGATTGTGGCAGAGCAAGGTGGTCAAGACTCGGGCAAGCTCCTGAGAATCACTGACACACCGTGCCTTTAGAGGGGTGCTCTGGGTTACCGAGACCCTGTTGACTCTCCCATAGAGAGAGGTGGCTGCAGGGGACTTGTCCTGGTCGCTCCACGAGCAGCAGTGAGTGGCTGGATGACCAAGACTGTCCCAAAGCATGGCACAGTGTGGTGCAGTCATGGAGTCATGACTGTGATAAGCTGTGTTCACCCGCTAAGAGAGCCTGAACCTCACTACAACATCAGTGAAGGCAAGATTCGCTGTGAGTACTTGTAACTACAACTGCAACTACAACGACTTAAATATAAAGATGTTTTTAACTCACCCCTTTAAATTTCTCTTTTTTAAAAAAGTAAGGGAATGAGATGTGGAGTTGCCCCCCTCCTTTCCTTTTGAGAGTGGCTGTGAACAGACTGAGTTAAAATTGTTGAAACTACTTGGCAGGGCAAAATGATTCAACTTGTACTATCTCAATATTGTGACAGCTTTAATTTTTATCACTACCTGGATTCCATATTTTTTACTTTATAATGCAACAATTTATCTGTCTGCCAGAAGGGATTTAAAAATAAAATATAAGCAACTTTATTCAATACTCTTAACAGAACGTCATGTTAAATGAACTTTGGCTACTATTTGCTGGAGATTGTGTTTTAACTTGGGACATTCACCTAAAAGTAACTCCCTGAGAGAAATAATAAAGAGACTCCATACTGTCTGGGCTACATGGTAAAACTTCCGGATTTTAATATTATTATTGAGTCTGGTGTGGGCACCTGAACGAGTTGGCTGAGAAAGTAAACAAGAGAAAGTCGACCTTGAGCAAAAGACTGAATCTGTGACTCAGTCTCAAAATGGATTTACAAAATATTTGCAAAGGAGAGGATGTGCCAGAAGACTTAGATATGCAATTCAACTTACAACAATTTTTAGAAATACTGGAGACTACAATTCAACATGACGTCCAGAATAATTTTGAAAGACTGTTTACCAAGATGCCGATCTCACAACTAGAAGCTGCAAATGAGATGGAAAATCAACTGACTGCAATCTGTGCAGCTAAAGAGCAGGAGTCAAACCAAGATGAACCATTCAATGAAACCATATCTTCAGCCAAGTAATTCAAAAGAAGCAAGACAGGACAATGTAATAAATGCAGGGGTCTTTTGGGGGGGGGAGCGCACCGGAGCGCAGCTCCTGGAGCTCAGGAGCCAAGCCCCACCCCCAGCCAGCGTCCCGGAGAGTCTTTCAGGCAGCCGAATGTCAATTTCAGCTCCATTATACCCTATGGGCCATTGAAGTCAATGGTGAAAACATAGGGTATATTCTAGGAGCTGGAGGGGAGGGTTTGAGGGAGAGGCTCCAAACTCACAGGGTAGCTGATGGAGCCTCTCCCCAAGATACCCACCAAGTTTCAAGAAAATTGGACCAGGGGGTCCAATTCTATGGGCCCCTAAACAGGTTGCCCCTATTCCCTCCATTGTTCTCTATGGTGGGGGAAAAAAAACTTTTTTCCCACCATAGAGAACAATGAAGGAAATGGGGCAACCTGTTTGGGGGCCCATAGAATTGGACCCCCTGGTCCATTGTTCTTGAAACTTGGTGGGTATCTTGGGGAGAGGCTCCATCAGCTATCCTGTGAGCTTGGAGTCTCTCCCTCAAACCCCCTCCCCTCCAGCCCCCAGAATATACCCTATGTTTTCACCATTGACTTCAATGGCCCATAGGGTATAATGGGGCTGAATTGCCACTGAATTTCTTTCATTCCCTCCTTTCCTTATTTCTTTTTCCTCTTTCCCTCATTCTTCTCTTCTTTCCCTCATTCTTCTCTTCTTTCTTCCTTCCTTCCTTCCTTCCTTCCTTCCTTCCTTCCTTCCTTCCTTCCTTCCTTCCTTCCTCTCTTCCTTTTTCCTCCTTTCCCTGTTTCCCTCCTTCTTCCCTCTCTTTCTTTCCCTCTTTCCTTCCTTCTTTCCTTCTCTCTACTCTCTCTCTTTCCTTCCCTCTTTCCTCCTTCTGTGGCCCAACTCTCATGAGAAGGAGTTTAAACTTTAAACCCCTTCTCTCTTAGCTCCCCCACCCACACCAGCTGGGGAAGGGAAGGGGAGGCTTTTGAAGATGCTTCCCCTGCTTTTGCTTCCCCTTCTGACATCACTTCCGGTGATGTCAGGGGGCGTGGCATATGCTAATAGCCTAATAGCTCATTAGCATACCATATGCTAATGAGCTCCTGCAGCTGTTCTTCTACGAAAAGACCCCTGAATAAATGCATAGAAAGACCAATAACTTGTTCAACCTTTGAAACCCCAGAAGAGAGAATACAAGATGAACTTCCAGATGGGCTGCCTATTGCAAGCAAAGAGAGCATGAAAAACAACTTAAAACAGGAAACTTCACCAAAGAGAAAGATGGAATATAGAAGGAAAGCAATTAAATACACTTCTGAATACACAAAGAAAAAAGACACAGATCAGTGGCCATCATGAAAAATAAAACACAAAAAAGAGGGGAAAATATAAATATTATGAGTAGGCTGTTGTAAAGAATGCCATATTGGGTCAACTGAGGTTGTTGCAGAAAATAAAAATAACATAACAGAAAAGTATAGCAGAAAAACATTTAAATATAAATAAAATACTTATATAAAAATGGTAATAAAGATATAGATAGGTAGTTTGTGTATGTTAAGAAATAGGCAAGTTATAGCTGTAACCCATCAAGCAAATCATTTTGGATCTGGATTTAGGTACTGGTGTTGGAGATTTCTCTATGAAGTGTAAACAGAAACTGTTAACCTTTTCTTTCTTGTTACAGCACTATGTACACGTTTCTTCTATAAAGAGCTTAGTTGAAACTGAAATTGATAATGTCTTAATCTTTTTTCTTTCTTTTTCTTTTCTTTTTTTTATGATGATTTATATAACTGCCTTACTTCCTCCCTTTTTTTGTTAAATATGGTATTAAGAATGATTGTTGCTACTTGTTAGCTGTAACCCACCAAGAAAACTATTTTGGATCTGGACTTAAGTACTGGTGGTGGAGATCTTTCTATGAGGTGCAAATAGAAATTGTTAACCTTTTCTTTCTTGTTATAGAGCTCAGTTGAAACTGAAATTGACATTACATTAAGTTAGAAGAGTCTATTAAGAAGCCAGCAATGAAACGTTTTTATTTTTTGTTTTTTATGAAGATTTATTTTTTATGAAGATGCCTTACTTCCACCCCTTTTTGTTAAAGATGGTATTTAGAAAGATTCTTGTTATTTGTTAGAAGAAATATTAGTAGAAGTTTGATTATGTTATTAGAAGGTTTTAATAGACTATATAAGATATAGTAGTTATAATAATTAACCTTTATGAAGAATTTACTCAGTAGTTAAATATATAAATATACAATATAGTAAAAGAAATTTGCAAATAATTAAAAATAGAAAGTGTTGCCAAGAAGTTACTTGACAAATGTGGCTAAGCTTTAGGTAAATTCTCTTTGTGTGTTATGCATGAGGAAACTAAGTGGATACTGATATAATGTAATACTCTCATTTTTTATTTTCTTTCTTTTTCTTTGGAAACTAATAAAATGTTTGACATAAAACATCTATATGCCCTCCCTTGCCCAGATTGCCCGGAGGCATGGACTGGGTTGTCACCAATATGCGGATGACACCCAGCTCTATCTACAGTTGGGTAGTCAGTCCAACTCCAGACCAGAAGATCTGGACTGGGCCTTACAGGCCATGGCTGGTTGGCTTAGGCTGAGCCAACTGAAACTGAATCCAATGAAGACGGAAGTTCTGTGCCTGAGTCAGAGTGGGCCAGGGTTAGGGATCCCATTCCTGACCTCCAATGGGGTGCCACTGGTGCCAGCACAAGAGATAAAGAGTTTGGGAGTGCTCCACGGGCTTCCGGTCAGGGGAAAATGGCAATCTGATGCACCTTGCAATCACACAGGGTGGACAGGGGCTCCTTTTGACAGATTGGGTGAGTTATAGCCCAACGCAAACTCCCCCAGGCAGGGGGAGAGTCTGGCAAGCATCAAGACCCAAGAGAGAGTTGAGATTGGTGTGATCAAGTCTTGGAGGAGGCTTGTATTACACTTTGATCCCTTCACTCAAAGCGGGTGTTGCATTCAGCACTCAAGGAGCCCACCAAGCTGAGCATTCAGCTTAAAATTGCCATTTCCTGAACTCATGGACTAAAGGGGAAAATCTGGATGGAATGAGACAGTGCAAAGATCAGAAATAAACAAACAAGGTAACGGATACAACTTTACTTACCGGGAACCGGCTGGGTGCACTTGTGGACTTATCCAGATAAGTCGTATTGATGTTTAATATTGACTGAGCAGTTTGATGGTGAAAAAATAGATAATTGAAGCAGAAATACGCAAAAAAGAAAATTGTTTAACATTCCTGTGGCGGTGGATGAGATAAGAAACAGAAACCCACCTCCAAACCTCGTGAGACTGCAGGAGACAAAAGAACTGAGAGAGCTGGAAAAGGTGGGAGGCCGGAAATGATGCTGAGGATCAACAGAAGAGACTGTGCCTAGACAGGAACTTGGAGGGCCAGAAGGAGACCGGAGGTGAAGCGGCGGACCGGAAGATGATGGGGAGCAAGAAGGAGCAACACCAGAAGGTACACCGGAAGATACAGAGAGGAAGGGAATTAGCGACGGACAGGAAGCAGTTAAGAAAAGCCTACTCTACACTATAAAACAATAGAGAAAAAGCGCCCAACATTTTGGGGAGGACCAAGTTTTAAAACTTATTTTATAGCCTGGATTTAAGCCTTAGAAGAGTGAAAATAGGGCAGATCGGCTAAGCGCATGGAGGACTATTGAATCATGTAAGCGGACTTTCATTTTAAGGTGGAGTAGATTGAACAATGGTCAACAACGGATTTAAGGCAAAGACAGAGGGCGTCATCGTTTTTGACCCCAAAGATGTCCACCAAAAGTAAGGACTGGCAAGTAGCGATGGAAGCTATGGAAAAAAGGATGATGGATACCATTCAGGAGCTGGGAAAACAGATGGAGGAAATTCAAGGAAAAGGTATGGATACAATGAAGGGACTGGTGGTGGCAGAGGTAGCAGATCTTAAAAAAGATGTGTGAAGATTAAAAAAGAAATCCAGAATTTATCACAAAAGTCTGCTGAAACAGAGCAAAAAACACAAGATGTAAGCCAAAAAGTGGAAATGGTGGTGAAAGAGAATAAACGGATAGATACTATGATGGAATATAGAGCCATGCAGACCTATCATAGACTAAGAGGGGTGGAAGAAAAACTGGCTGAGGATATTCGTGACAGAGTGATCGAAGCATTTGCAGAGTACTTACAAGAAGATGCTGATGAGATAGAATACAATTTTGATTTGATTTACAGAGTGAATTCAGCGTATGCACAACAGAAGAACCTACCAAGGGATATGATTGTGCAATTATTAACCAAGCGGTTCAAAGAGATTATACTCAAGAAGAAATTTAATGAGCCTTTGGAAATTGATGGCAAGAAGATAATAATAATGAAAGAACTTCCCAGAGCAATCATTCAGGACAGAAAGAAGTTCAGGAAGTTGACATATAAGCTGAGGCAGTTGAATATAAGATACAGATGGGAAATACCGCAAGGACTGAGCTTTACCTTCCAAAGTCAAAGACACACGATTTCGACTGCAGCACAGATGATTAGATTTATGATGGGCAATGAAAAAGACTTTGGAGAAAAGTAATTGGACAACATGATGGATTACAAATTGATATTGTAGAATGTGAATGGGCTAACTTCGCCCAATAAAAGAAAAATTGTGAAACATTGGTTGGGAAAACAAAAATGTAATATAATCTGTTTGCAAGAGACTCACATTAAAAACAGGATTTTAAATATTTGGTTGACAAACAATTAGGGGAATTTTATTCATTGGCAGGGAAAAAGAAGAGAGGAACTGTGATATATATCAAAAAAGAATTTGAACCTAAATAAATTTTTAAAGATAAGGAAGGGAGATATATTGTGGTGGAAGTGACTATGCATCAAAAAAGTACTCTGATTGTAAATATATATGCCCCGAATGAAGCAAAGGAGAAATTTTTTGAAGATCTATTGCAAGAATTGGATCAGGTGACCTATGATCAAATTGTATTAATGGGAGACTTTAATGGCACTATTAATAACAAATTAGACAGGAAATCGAAAAGACTAGATGAAAAAATTGGGAAATTGCCCAAAGCATTTTTAAATCTGGTGAAACAAGAGAAACTGGAAGATGTATGGAGAAAATGGAACTCTACAATTAAAGACTTTACATTTTACTCAAATAGACATGACTCTTTCTCAAGGACAACTGGTGAAAATACCAGAATTGTGGAAGGAAGCTACGATTTCGCTCATCCCCAAAGAAGCACAAGATTTAACAAATGTGAAAAATTATAGACCAATCTCCCTTTTAAACAATGATTATAAATTATTTGCGAAAATTATTTCAGAAAGGTTTAAGATATATTTGCAGGATGTAATTGAAAAAGAACAAGCAGGTTTTTTGCCCAATAGACAAATAAAAGACAATATAAGAGTGGTGATTGATGCTATTGAATATTATGACAAGCACCCAGATAAAGAAGTTGGCTTCTTTTTTGTAGATGCAGAAAAAGCATTTGACAACTTAAATTGGGACTTCATGTATAATGTGATGGAAAAAACAGGCATCGGTGAGCAATTTAGAAATATAATACAAGCAATTTACTGTGAACAGAAAGTGGCATTGGTAATTAATACTGAAATGACGGATTACTTCAAAGTACAAAAAGGGACGAGGCAAGGTTGTCCTCTTTCTCGGTTACTATTTATATGGATACTAGAAGTATTGTTGGGACAAATCAGACAAAGAAATCAAAGGTTTAACTCAAAAAGGTTTTTCTTATAAGTACAGAGCGTTTGCAGATGATGTAATGTTCATGGTAGAAGACCCTATACGGAATTTACTAATTGAAAAAATTAAAGAATTTGGAGATTTAGCAGGTTTTTATGTAAATAAAAGTAAATCCAAGGTGATATGTAAAAATATGTCTGGAGAGAAACAAGCGGAGTTACAGAGACTGACACAGTGTGAAGTTGTGAAAAAAAACTAAATATTTAGGCATCGAGTTGGCAATGAAGAACATAGACCTGTATAAGAATAATTATGACAAACTTTGGTCTAAAATACAGCAGGACACCAAAAAGTGGAATACATTGAATTTGTCACTATTGGGGAGAATTTCGGTGGTTAAAATGAACATTTTACCACAGTTGATGTTTCTATTTCAGACAATCCCAATAGTAAGAGATGTAAAGGTATTTAATCTTTGGCAAAAAGAAATTTCAAAGTTTGTGTGGGCTGGGAGAAAACCACGGATTAAGATGAAGATATTATGTGACACAAAAAAGAGAGGTGGATTTCAATTACCAAATTTTAGGTTGTACTATGATGCGGTATGCCTAACTTGGTTGCAGCAATGGGTTACATTGGACAATAAGAAACTGTTGGCATTAGAAGGCCATGATTGTAAATTTGGTTGGCATGCATACTTATGGTATGAAAAAATGAAAATGGATGTTTTTTTTAAACATCATTATATTCAAAGAACTTTATTTGATACACGGACCAAATACAGAAGATACTTCTCGGACAAGAGACCACTTTGGATTGTACCGGTGGAGGTTATAAGACCGTTTTCGACATATAGAGGTGAAGACTGGGTGCAATATAAAGATACTAGGAGTAAGGCCCGTTGTGGAAATAAATACAACAGGCTCTAGAAAGAGGCTCTGGGAGAGTGCCCTGGCTTTGGGCACACAGTGTGAATTTGCTGTGGTGACCTCAGCAGGGTATAATGACAAGAGACCACCATTTTCTCCAGAGGAACTGATCTCTGCTACCTGAAGAGCAGTTGTAGTTTTGAGTGATCTCCAGCCCTCACCTGGAGATTGGCAACAATTGTTACCCAGGAGGAAATGGCTGGTTTGGAGGGTGGATATGGCATTCTACCTGTCTGAGGTCCAACCCCTCCTCAAACCCCACCCTCTCCAGGTTCCACCCCTCAAATCCCCAGGAATTTGCCAACCTGGAGTTGGCAACCCCATCTCCTTCCCAGCTAACCATCAACCTACTGTTATCTTCCCCTCTGACTGCAGCTGACATCTGCCCTCTCTCCTGCAGAGCAGTTGTAATTCTGAGTGGTCTCCAGCCCTCACCTGGAGATTGGCAACAATGGTTCCCCATGAGGGACTGGCTGGTTTGGAGGGTGGAGTCTATGGCATTGTACCTATCTGAGACCCCACCCCTCCTCAAACCTCACCATCTCCAGGCTCTACCCCTCAAATCTCCAGAAATTTCCCAACCTGGAGTTGGCAACCCTATCTCCCTCCCAGCCAATTGTCAGCTTACCGTTATCTACCCCCTGACTTCAGCTTTCCATCTCTTCCTCCCTCCCTCCTGGAGAGCAGTTGTAATTCTGATTGATCTCCAGCCCCCACCTGGAGATTGGCAACAATGGTTCCCCAGGATGGAATGGCTAGTTTGATGGATGGAGTCTATGGCATTGTACCTGTCTGAGGTCCCACCCCTTCTGAAACCTCACCCGCTTCAGGCTCCATCCCTCAAATCTCCAGGAATTTCCCATCCGGAGTTGGCAACCCTATCAGGACTGGCCTCAATGAGTTTTCTCTCAAAGGCCAAAACAGGTGACAGGACCAAGCTTGGTTGCCTACCAACAGGCACTGAGGGGAAAGTAGGGTTGCCAGCTCTAAGTAGGGAAATACCTGGAGATTTGGGGGGTGGATCCTGTGGAGGGCAGCATTGGGGGGGGACGGAAGGACTCAGCAGGGTATAATGCCATGGGGTCTACCCTCCAAAGCAGCCATTTTCTCCAGGGGAACTGATCTTGGTCATCTGGAGATAAATTGTAACAGCAGGAGATCTCCAGGTCCCACCTGGAGATTGGCAAACCTAGGGGAAAGACAGCTGCCCAGCAAAGGGTGGAAGAGAATGGTTTGATGGCCACTGGGCCAAGATTGGCAACAATAGTTCTCCAGGAGAAAATGGCTGGTTTGGAGGGTGGAGTCTATGGCACTGTACCTGTCTGAGGTCCCACCCCTCCTCAAACCTCACCCTCTGGGCTCCACCCCTCAAATCTCCAGGAATTTTCATACCTATAGTTGGCAACTTTATCTCATCCCCTCTCAGCAGCCTCTTCCTAGGCAAAATTCTGTCTTTCTCATTAGCAGGGAGCAAAGCAGTTTACTTCATACTTTTTGGCTTTGTGATCTGTACAGCAACCCTGTAAGGCAGGTTAGGCAGAAATTCTCTGGCTGGTCCAAAATCACCCAAGCAGTTTCCATAGGGATTCTCCTGCTGAACAGGAGCAAGCAGCCAGGCCTAGGGTTGCCATTGCCAACAAAGACAAATTGATGCAAAGCAGGATGGAAAAGTCTGCATATCTCTATTTTGCCTTCAATTGGTTTTGATGCCAGCAGAGTGAGAAAATGCCAGAGGCTCTGGGTGGGTGCCCCATGGTAAATGCACCAAACAATTCCTAAAGATTTTCCACTGTGTCGATAAAGCATTTTCTACACTCACAGTGTCTCCTGCCAGAATTAGTACCAGAGCTTTTTTTTTGCCTTGTGGTATTCTGCATGTGGCGTGACCTGTCTTTTTTGTGGTGTGGCATGGTTGTGTTATTGGGTTTGTTTCTTTTGAAGGGGAAGTGTTGTGGGTGAGGACATATTTCACCTCAGAATACAACAGGTTGCATAAACAACTGACAATTCCAACTGTCTTGCGGGGGGGGGAGTTTGAGGTGCGAATAGAGTTAAGTCCAATCAGCTTCTGTATGCAAATAAGCTTGAAATGCTGGCCCAATCAGAGAAGAGTGGCCTAGGCTGCAGTGGGTGGGAGAGAACTCAGGCAACGCAGCTAGTGGATAGGGAAAGATTCTGAACGACATACCAGGGAGCGAATTGATTTGCAGTGGGTGGGAGAGAACTCAGGCAACGCTAGTGGATAGGGACAGATTCTGAGCAACATACCAGGGAGCAAATTGATTTTGCCAAGCATAGAATCTTGCCAGACCAGTACCCTTTTATTTAATAGGACAGGATATTGAAATCAGTGGGAAAAATGTTTGAAATGAAAATGGAGAAAGATTTGGCTTTTAAGTATGGTTGGTTACAATATAGACAGATTTATGATTTGTTTAAAAAAGATAAAAAAGCTTTCGGGTTTAGGGGAAAATATAATGAGATTGAAATGATATGGTTTGAGGGAAGTAAGAAATTGATATCTAAAATGTATAAAATATTGTTAAAACGATATACTGAAGATGGGACAGTTAAAGAGCAAATGATAAAATGGGTGATTAATATGAACAAAGAAATATCTATGTCTTCTTGTTAATTTTTATGGAAAAATGCAATGAAAATATCAACATGTAATAATTTAAAAGAAAATTGTTATAAGATGATGTATAGATGATATATGACACCGAAAAAATTGCAAATATGAATAGCAATATGTCAAACAAATGTTGGAAGTGCAAAAAAGTGGAGGGCTCGTTTTATGTGGTGGACAAGTGAAAAAGCAAAAATGTTTTGGGCTGAGATCCATGCAGAAATGGAAAAAATTGTGAAATGTAGTTTTAAGAAAGAACCGGAAATACTACTTTTGGGGCTTAAACTGGAAGAAGTTAATATGGCAAAAAGAACATTGATGTGCTATATGATCACAACTGTGAGAATGATATATGCCCAATATTGGAAACAAGACAAGGTCCCTGAAATTGGGGAATGGATAAAGAAACTACTTTTTATGGTTGAAATGGATAAAATGACAAGAAAACTTAAAAACTTGGAAGCAGAAGAATTTTTTGCAGACTGGAAAGATTTCAAAGACTATTTAGAGAAATACTGGGATGTAAAGGACAATTTGCTTTGCTTTGATAACTACTGAAAATTAAGAAAAGTAGAAAAGGGAGATAAATGTATAAGAATAACGGTTGAAAGATACGTTGCCTGTAGAAATGACCAATGAGAAAAGAAGGGAGGAAGAAGATATAAGTTTTGGGCTGGAAGTTGGAGCACTGTGGGAAGCCATTAAGGGAGGGTGAAAGAAGGAAAAGAGGTATAATAACTTAGGTTTCAATGTATGTTTGAACTTTTAATATATCTTAATAAATTGGGTTTAAAAAAAAAAAAAGGGTTTGGGAGTGCTCCTGGATGCCACCTTAATTATGGAGGCCCAGGTAGCAGCCACTGCCAAATCAGCCTTTTACCATCTGCAACTGATCAAGCAGTTGGTTCCCTTGTTTGAATGCAATGACCTGGCAACAGTGATCCATGCAATGGTCATCTCAAGACTGGACTACTGTAATGCTCTCTACATGGGGCTGCCCTTGTCTCAAATCTGGAAGCTGTAGCTGGTGCAAAATGCCATGGCCAGGCTGTTGATGGGGCTTTCTAGGTGGGAGCACATACAGCCTGTGCTGGAGGCATTGCACTTGCTGCCAATAGCATACCGGATTTGTTTCAAGATGCTGGTTCTTACCTTTAAAGCCCTACATGGTCAGGGACCTACATACCTAAGGGACTGCCTTTCCCCGTATGTTCACTAGACTGCAGTCAGGAGCCCAGAATCAGCTGGCCCTCCCAGGTCCTAAGGACGCTAGGCTATCAACAACCAGGGCCAGGGCCTTTTCAGTGGTGGCCCCAGCCTGGTGGAATGAGCTCCCAGAGGAGATCAGGGCCCTGCAGGACCTTTTGCAATTCCACAAGACCTGTAAAAGAAGAGCTCTTCTGCCAGGCTTTTAGGAGCCGCCACCACCAATGAAAAACATCGGTTGGTTAAAAAGGAGAGGGCCCTGGACCCTGAAAACTGCCATTGACAGCCTTAAAGAACAGCAAACCCTGCAGGGACATACAACTAACACCGAGAGCTGACTGTGAGCGGAAAACGTTCTACACTGGCTGATACTGCTATATGACTATTAAGAACCACAAGCACTTTATTATGATTTTATGTTTGTTTTAACTATAACTATGTTTTAATGTAATTTTCTGTTTTTATGAGCTGCACTGAGCCAGCTTCGGCCAGGAGGGCGGGGTAAAAATCTGAAAAATAAATAAATAAAATGAATAAACATGCTAATGAGTTTCTGCTGTTGGGTGTGGCCTATTATGCTAGTGAGTTCCTGCTGGGCTTTTTCTACAAAAAGAGCCCTGGTGACAGCTAACCAAGCCATCCTGGGGCCAGGCACCTGCAAGAGGCCCCTAAATGATGACGACAAGCAGGCCATCATCACTAGGGTATTTTAGGGATTTTAACATATAATAAGTGTTATGAAAAAAACCCAAGCTGAGCAGAGTTTTACTCAACATTCTTCTTTACAGCTTGAGCTGTATCAACTGACCTCACAATTTCCCATGGCTGCTGAGAAGACTTGGAGAAAATCGGTGTGAAGATAACCATAATTGCCCATCATCTGACTAAACAGCAGAATTGCCACATCCTTCAAGTCTGTCCAATAAAGCCAAAACAAAAATGACTTAGACCTAGCACAGGCTTTTAAATGTCCTAATGGGATCCTCTACTGAAGCACATTGTGGGTGGATTAGGAATTCAGAAGTGTCTATGGGAGGTACTGCTGATCTGTCTCTGGAAGAACACGGGACCTATACACAACAGTTTTGAACTGCATAATACTGACAGCTTTTTCCAATAAGGCTCACCAGCTCTCTCATTTGGGGAAGTGATTCTGTTTTGCAAAGGTAATTTATAGGTGAAAGCAGGCATCCACACACAAATCCTCTTCTGGATCAGAAGGGAGTTTACATGAGTTCTTCCCACCTAGTATCTGAGGCTTTCTTATGTATGTGGATTCTTGTGCTAAAAAGCTCTTGACAGTAGAGTTGCCAACAGGCCTGGAGAAAGATGTAATCCCTTTAAGGGAGGCTTAGGCTGTGATCATACACACTAAATAATCCACTTTCAATGTACTTTCCAACTGAATTTTACTGTGTGAACTGGTAAAATCCATTTGGAAAGTGGATTGAAAGTGGATTATTTAATGTGTGTGATCGCAGCCATAATGTGTAAAAATAGGCTGCTCAAGGTTTTTTGTTGTAGTAGCTTTTTGTCATGGAGTAAATAATGAATAATACCATATTAAGCTTTAAAAGAACAGGACTGTTTTCTCTGGGGAGTTTGCAGCTCTATTTGACAGGCAGTCACCAAGGTCAGTTTTGATATGCCTTTTTACCTGTTTAACAAATGTACTATCATCACCCTGCAAAAAACGCAATTGGCATTGTCAGATTAGGCCATCATAACCATTTTTGAACTCTCCCCAGCTGCAATTTAGTAGATTGAACATTGAGATATTAGTATTTAGGGGGATTGCCCAATCAGTCTGCATATCTGTTATATCAACTTGGTTACGTATTTTTATATTATTATATGCTTCCCGAGTACAACTGCCATACAATAAATAATAATAATAATAACCATCTCCTTGGCAGGCAAATCTCTGGATCAGGGTCAGATCTTGCAATAGCCATGTTATTGCTTAACTTCTGCATTCAGCTTGGTTATAACCTGTTTGTCTTTCTTTGCAGCCATGTTTCCATTCTGTTTTCACTTTGCTTGTTGTGCTGCCTTTAATTCAAAACCTTTCCTAGATAATTAATGAGAGTGTTTGCTTTGAAACGTTTCGTAATGGATGTGGCAGCTAAAATATGATCATTGTCCACCCAGCACTTTAGAGGAATGTTCAATTATCTTGTAGCAAACAGGTGAAATCATCAAAACATACCTCCTAAAGGAGATAACAAGCTTTAATTCAGAATGTTTACAACCAAGAGGAATCGTATTAACTGCAGATGTTAATTTACCATAACAAGACAAGTCTGTTGCTAACTACTTATTCTTTTAAAAAGGGAACTGTTTTAAATAATTATTTTAACTGCAGGTGTTGGTATTGGCTCAGCAGGAACAAAAGTATCATTTGTAACAATCCCATCTTCATCAGCTGTGTTTATACAAAGCTGTTTCATTCATTTTAACAATGTTCTGTTCTTTCTAGCAAAAAGGCTCAGAGCAGTGTATTTATTTATAGTATAACTGGAAACCTCAGTTGAAAATAAATACTGTTGTGTCATTTTCCTCAAGACCTGAAAGCTATTTCCCTTAATCACTGATCAAATGGGAATAGTCAAAACACCTTAAAGGTTTGGGTCAAGATAATAATTTTGAGGGATATTGACACCCAGATCAAAAGAACATAAAAATTGCTACCATCGAATGTATACTTCTATATAAATAAGATCTGTTGAACACAGTGGGACTTGCTTCTGAGTAAATATCCTTAGGATTGCTTATTAGACCATTGATCTCTCTCTCTTATACATATACTTTCTCCCATAATAAGTGGGAATTAATACACAATGTCATTAAAAACATAGAGGAAAACGTGTATATCCTCTGTGCATGTAATTAATCTCAGTGTTATCATCACTCTGCAGAGACAGATGGCTGGTAACTCTGGGATCAACTACATCATCAGAAGCTAAAGACAATCTGTTCCCCATGTGTTTTGAGGTGGAAAGTGCCATCAAGTTGCAGACAGCCTGGTGACCCTGTAGGGTTTTCAAAGCAAGAGTCATTCAGAGGTGGGTTGCCATTGCCTGCCTCTGTGTCATAACCTTGGACTTCCTTGGTGGTCTTCCATCCAAATATTGACCCTACTTAGCTTCTGAGATCTGACGAGATCTACCTAACCATGTGTTTACAGATGCCTTAAAGTGTCATATGAGTCTATCTCAACAAAGGCCAATACCTGAAACTTGAATGCAGAGCTGGCATTCAAGAAACTTCTGTTAAACCACACAAGAGACTTCTGTCATGAACCTCACATGATATCCTTGCTATGACCCCCATTAGGTGGTCCATGGACTTAAAATCTTTGGAAGAGGAGCCTAAGGAACCAGGAATGTCACCAGAAGAAGAGCAAGGAAGTCAGGAAGACCTGCACACTGTAGCAGCCCCCTCAGACCCTGATCTATCATTTCCTTATCTTGAGGAGCCCACTGTTGAGGCTCCAGATATTCAAGCTGCCCTTACAGACCCTGGCCGTGTCCAGGAGAATTACAAATCTATTTTCAAAACAGCTGGGCTGATATTCCCCCAGCCTATTTAAGGTGAAAGCCTGCTTGGATTCCACTAGCATTGTGCTCCAGACCCAGCCTGCACCTGTACTGCAGACCGCATACCTTCAAGACTGCCTCTCCCCATATGAGCCCACAAATCAACATCTCTTGGTGGCCCCCAGCCCCAGGGACATCCGATCAGCCTCAACCAGGGCCAGGGCTTTTTGAGCCCTGGCCCCCACCTGGTGAAACGAGGTCCTGTATGAGATCAGGGCCCTGTGAAACTTATTGCAGTTCTGCAGGGCCTGGAAGACAGAGCTCTTCCACTGGGCTTTTTGGCTAAGGCACTGGATGTCCCTCCTTCCTCATCTTTTGGCCAATCTCCCACCAGTGGCCTGGATCTGAATAGACATCAGGGCACCCACCAATGTATTTTAATCAATCTGATTGAACATCTGATTTCTCTGTTTTTACATGGTATTCTATGATTTCATCCTGTGTAAACTGTCATTTTAACATTGTTTTAGTTGTATTATACTAATGGATATAAACCTCCTTGAACCCCTTTATGGGGAGGGCAGTATATAAATCAAATAAATAAATAAGTCCCTGCTCCTGAGAAGAGCAGTAAGCTCAGAGGCTTGAGGCAAGAATAATCCCCATAAAGGAGTATTTTATTTGTTCGATTTGTTTAATTTATTGTACTAGGTGAGATTACACAGAATCCATCAACAGAGAAGCTTCATGTGGATCTTCCTGCCACCAGGACCATAACCTTGGAGGATTATTTACAAATACGCATTAACTTTCTCAGTAACCTTAAGCCAACCTGTGGGTCACGACCCCTTTGGGGGTCGAATGACCCTTTCACGGGGGTCACCTGAGACCATCGGAAAACACATATTTTTGATGGTCTTAGGAACTAAGACACCACTCCTCTATCCGTCTCCAGGTGGGTCCGCCCACATGCAGATATGCCCACATACGAGTACTTGGCGTGATGACTATGCTTTAATTATGTTCAATTTGTAACAATGAAAATACATCCTGCATATCAGATATTTACATTATGATTCATAACAGTAGCAAAATTACAGTTATGAAGTAGCAAAGAAAATAAGTTCATGGTTGGGGGTCACCACAACATGAGGAACTGTATTAAAGGGTCACGGCATTAGGAAGGTTGAGAACCACTGCCTTAAGCAGACATTTTTCTCTATGTGTATCATGTCTCAGATGCTCCCAATTGAAATTCAGCATCTGGATGACGCAGCTGGGCCACTCAGTGATGATCATGCCATTCTGGTAGGAATGGTCAGGGGCATAAATCCCTTATGTTGCTTTAGACAGAACAGTTGTGGATGCTAGTACAAAGCAGCTCTATTCCAAACAATAGCAGGATAGAATTTACCTAGACAGTGGAATACCTACTTCCCAGGCATAAGATCATTATGTGCTTGACAACAATCTGGAGCAGAAAAAATGTCTTGCCTCTTTATCAGAGGCTTAATGAGTGGACAAGGGCAGCTGAAGCTTTTTTCATGGAATGGAGGTAAATAACACCAACTGCACTGGTTCCAGGTAGAAGTTTTTCTCCATTTCAGCATCTCTGGTTGTCAGACCTGATCAGTATTTGGATGGGAAACCACCAAGGAATACCAGGGTTACTATACAGAGGCAGGCAATGGCAAACTGCCTCTGAGCATCTCTTCCCTTGAAAACCATATGGGATTGCCAAGTTGGCTGTGGCTTAAGAGCAAAAAAAACGTTTTGTTTTGTTGGTTCCACATCTCATTATCCACCATGCCTACACAATTCATGAACAGGCCATTTTTCTTCTAAAAACTGCTTAAAAAATAATCATGGAGAAAATATCTTTCCCAGCATGGTGTTATTGGGGATGATTTTTTTTTACATGTTTCTAAAGGAGAAGGTATGTCTTGCATTTGAATAAAGAAACCTGCTCTTCACCCCATTCCTCAGCATTTTCATGGTGAACTGCCTTGGACACCCCAGTACCTCCCAGCAATTAGCATTACCAATGGATTCAGTCTTGAATTATTGAAGAGCAATGCTATGCAAATGCACAGGGTCCTTTTTAAAATGTTGTTGTTGTTGTTGTTCAGTCGCACAGTCGAGTCCGACTCTTCGCGACCCCATGGACCAGATTACGCCAGGCCCTCCTGCCTTCCGCTGTCTGCTGAAGTTTGCTCAATTTCATGTTCGTTGCATCGATGACACTGTCTAACCATCTCATCTTTTGCTGTCCCCTTCTTCTTTGACCTTCAATCTTTCCCAGCATCAGGGTCTTCTCCAGTGAATGCTCCCTTCTCATTTGGTGGCCAAAGTATTTGAGCTTCAGGGAACAATCAGGGTTGATTTCTTTTAGGATTGAATGATTTGATCTCCTTGCAGTCCAAGGGACTCTCAAGAGTCTTCTCCAGCACCATAGTTCAAAAGAATCTATTCTTCGGCGCTCGGCCTTCCTTATAGTCCAACTCTCGCAGCCATACATTACTACGGGGAATACCAGTGCTTTGACCATGCGGACTTTTGTTGGCAAGGTGATGTCTCTGCTTTTTATCATGCTGTTTGGGTTTGCCATCGCTTTCCTCCCAAGGAGCAGGCGTCTTTTAATTTCATGGCTGCAGTCACCATCTGCAGTGATCTGGGATCCTAGGAACGTGAAGTCTGTCACTACTTCTATGACTTCCCCTTCTATTTGCCAAGGAGTGATGGGGCCAGATGCCATGATCCTAGTTTTTTTGATGTTGAGCTTCAAGCCCACTTTTGCGCTCTCCTCTTTCACCCTGAGCAAGAGGCTCTTTAGATCCTCTTCACTTTCTGCCATCAGAGTGGTATCGTCTGCATATCTGAGGTTATTGATCTTTTCCCCAGCAATCTTAACTCCAACTTGTGATTCATCCAGGCCAGCATTTTGCATGATGTACTCTGCATATAAATTAAATAAGCAAGGTGACAATATACATCCTTGTCGTACTCCTTTTCCTATGCTAAACCAATCAGTTGTTTCATATCCAGTTCTAACTGTTGCTTCTTGACCCTTATACAGGTTTCTCAAGAGACATGTGAGGTGGTCCGGTACTCCCATCTCTTTAAGAACCTGCCATAATTTATTGTGATCCACACAATCAAAGGCTTTAGCATAGTCAATGAAGCAGAAGTAGATGTTTTTCTGGTACTCTCTTGCTTTCTCCATAATCCAGCAAATGTTGGCAATTTGATCTCTAGTTCCTCTACCTCTTTGAAACCCAGCTTGTACTTCTGGCAGTTCTCTATCCATGTACTGTTGGAGCCTAACTTGTAGGATTTTGAGCATGACCTTGCTAGCGTGTGAAATGAGTGCAATTGTGCGATAGTTTGAACATTCCTTGACATTGCCCTTCTTTGGGATTGGAATGTACACTGACCTTTTCCAATCCTGTGGCCACTGTCATGTTTTCCAAATTTGTTGGCAAATTGCGTGTAGCACTTTAACAGCATCTTCTTTTAAGACTTTGAATAGCTCAGCTGGGATACCACCACCTCTACTAGCTTTGTTGTTAGTAATGCTTTCTAAGGCTCATTTAACTTCGCTTTCCAGGATGTCTGGCTCGAGGTCAGTGATTATACCATCGTGGTTTTCAAGGACATTGAGGTCCTTTTTAAAATAGAAAGTAGTATTTTGAGTATTCTTGAGAAGTGCTATGTGTACAACAATGTTTTTTAAAAAATGGGTGGAGAATTATAACAGAGACATGACAACAGCAGGGAGGGGGATGCAATGTACATCTGATGTAAAGACAAACTGCAGCTAACAAGAGTAAACTGGATTATCCTGTGCAAAAACTCTGTTCCAAGTTTGGATTGAGCAACAGCTGCCAAATGACCACCACCAAAAAATCCCACCTTTTGTGGCTTATAATACCCTTTTAAGCCTCTATTAAAGAAGCAGGACATCTTTTCTCCAGGTTGTTGGCAACTGTAGATCGAACTCTGATTCACTTTTGCTCTGTTGCATCTTAACTAAATCAAAGGCTTAGAATGCCCAATTAAAGGGTATGAAGACATTAAAAGGAACAGAGTATCTATTGCTGGGATCACTCTAATTGCTCCAAGCTAAAAAGTATAAATGCATTTTATGTATCATCAGGAGGATCATTAAATTTGGATTAATGTTAAATGTGCACTATAAATAGGTCCTTATTCTGGAATACTTCTTTTACATTTCCTTCCAGACACAATTAAAATAATTTGGTACTTTCAATGTTAAACCATAAAGTTATTTAGCTTATCTCATCAAAATGAAAGTTTTTTAAAAAAGAAATTGACTGGAATCACAAAAAATGGAATTTGGAAACTTGTATCATTATTGGAATAACAATACTGCACTCAGTAATATTCTAAAAAGTATATAGTACACAATGGTTTTGCAGTTAGGAATGTCAAGATCAATTATTAGATGAAAGCTAACTTTGATTCTTGAAAATGCTTTATAATTAAGAACATGTTTCTTTATAGTTTTATATTGTCATGCCAATCACAGTAATAATCTATCCCTACTTAAGCGTCACATTAGAATTAATGATGAACTTTATTGTTAAGCTATATTTAACTGTAAGAAAAGCTAGGAACTATACTGTCCCTAGTAGTCGCATATTCCCTTATCTTCTTAAGAAAATGGGTTATTCATTAAAGTAAGGCTCTCTTGATTCAGAAATAGTGAAATAATTAAATAAGGCATGATATTAAAGCTATTTTTTTCTTTATCAGTGCACAGTTAACTTTCCTCAGACTTTAGGAAAATAAGCTGGCAACCACAGATATCAGAATAACCCAGATGACAAGGTGCAATGTATCTGTATGCTTCCTATGGATGCTTGGTAGAAACAGATGGAGACAATTAAATCCACCATTTTACCGTGTACTTCATGTATGTTCCACTTGCTGGCTGTGAGCCTGCAAATGCTGCTCCTTCTCCCTTCCCATCCTTTCAGGCCAGGATCTAAATAGCTACTGTAGGCAGATTCAATGGCTTGAACATGTTCAGTGAGACATCAACAGAACCTTTCTCATCTGATTTGCTTTTGGAACATCAATCAGTTTCAAAAATAGTTTGTGTGCAGGGAGGGGCTGCTGTTTTAAAACCTTGTATCCAAAATACTGTGGTAGAACATATGGAATTAATGTTGCTTACTCTGAAGCCAGGGCCGGCTCCAGGTGTCTGGGCGCCATAGGCCGGACAGCCTGGGTCGCCCCCCACTGGGGATGCCAACCTCCCGGTGGGGCCTGAAGATCAGGGGGCGGCAGTGGAGCGCTGGCTTTCCTGGAGGCTCCGCAGCTGCGGGGCCCCCAGGAAAGCCAGGGAAGGGTGCGGGGGTCTAGCCGCCACCCCCTCCCTCCCAGGGCCAGCTTTCCTGGGGGCTCCGCGACTGCGGGGTCCCCGGGAAAGCCGGGAAGGGGGCGGGGTCCAGCGGCAACGGCGGCAGCAGGTGCCTGGTTAGGGCGGCGGGGGGCACTTTTTTGGGGGGAGTGGGGTGCCATTTGGTGCCCCTGAGGCCGGCGCGCCCTAGGCAAGCACCTAGTTCGCCCAATGGGTGATCCGGCTGTGTCTGAAGCTTACATTTAATCTGATTTCTAGATGCATGTCACCAGACTTAAATCAAGGGTCCAAGATATTCCACATAGATGGTTGTGCTCATTGCACAGAAACTCTTTGCAATACCACCTTTCAGACCAGGAGGCAACTGGTGGCAGCATGGAAATACTTCACACAGCAGGAACACTCCATATGTTGAATTGCTTTGTAGCAATCTGGAACAGCCAGCACATATGGGATGGTTTAATTTTTCCTGGTTTGGGCTGTATCAACAGAAGCACAGTGTCCAGATCACATGAAGTGATGGTATTGCTTTACTCTGCTCTGATTAGACCTTACCTTGAGTATTGTGTTCAGTTTGGGGCACCACAATTTAAGAAGGATATAGAGAAGCTGGAATGTGTCCCAGGCCTGTAGCTATCAAGGGGCCCACAGGGCCCAGCCCCCTGCATTTTTGTGGGGCCCTCCTCTGATCCTCATCTCCCCCTCCCTCCCCTGGCCACTTCCCCCTGATCAATACTCTTGTCGGCACTCTGCTGGCTGACTCAGGAGAGGAGCAGCAGGACTTGTTGGGGAAAACAGAAAGAGGAGCAGAGCCAGTTCCCGTCCCGACTGACCTCAGGCTTAGCATTGGCTGTTTTATTTGGAATAGTGGGTGGGCTCTAAGCAAAGAGCCCACAAAATACGTTTAAGCCAGTCACCCTGCCACTTCCTCCAACAGAGCATGAGGATCTGAGCCTTCTGCTTGTCCTCCTGCACAGCCCCAGGCCATAGCTCCTCCTTCTCCTTCTCTTCTTCCTTCGGATGATCGGACCCTGGCAGCACCTCCTTCAGCAACTCAGCATTCTCAGAAGAAGTCTCCTCTGCTGAGCCTGGTCATCTTCCGTGGGGTCGGGCTGGCTGGCTGGATTTGTTGTTAACCTCTCATTTTTATGCTGCTGCATTTCCAGCATCCATTCTGCCCTCCACCATTGTACAGCCTGCAGGACTCCAAGTTCAGGTAGAGACCATAGGGGCTCATGTGGGGGATGTACTAAAAGAAAGGACAGGATTGCCCATTGGAAACAGTGGGAGAGATTTGAAGGAAATAATGGAGCCAGGAATGCCAATTTACTTGCATGGGCTCTATTAAAATACATTACAGCTCAAGAAGAGTTGCAAAGAAAATGAGGAATGGATTTTCCATTAAGGCCTCTGGTCCCAAATACACTGCTCTAGGACTGGAATGACAGGCCCCAGGGTAGAATGACAGCCCCTGGGGGTAGCAGGAGTGATCTGGAGGTGGAATGACATGCCCTAGATTGGAATGACAGCCCCTGGGGGTAGCAGGAGTGTTCTGGGAATGGAATGCCAGGCCTATCATTACAGTCTCAGGAAACATCTCCTACCCCCCTGGGCTGTCATTCCACTCAGGAGCCAGTTATTCCAGTCCCAGAATCCTCCTGCTAACCCCAAGGGCTGCCATTTCACTTTGGGACCTGTCATTCCACTTCCAGAACACTCCTGTAACCCCCAGGGGCTGTTATTCCATTCTGGGGCCTGTCATTCCACTCCCAAAACAGTCCTGTAACCCCCAGGGGCTGTCATTCCATTCTGGGGTCTGTCATTCCAGTCCCAAAACACTCCTGCTATGCCCAGGGCCTGTCATTCCACTCTGAGACCTGTCATTCCAGTTCCAGGACACATCTCCTACCTTCCTGATCTGTCATTCCACTGAGGGGCCTGTCATTCTAGTCCCAGAACAGTGTATCTGGGACCAGAGATCTTAATGGAAAATCCATTCTGCATTTTCTTTGCAACTCTTCTTGAGCGGTAATGTATTTCAATGGAGCCCATGCAAGGCAATTGGCATTCCTGGCTCCCATTATTTCCAATGGGCCTTCAAGTCTCTCCCATTGTTTCCAGTGGGCAATCCTGTCCTTCCTTTTAGTACATCCCTCATGTGGGGGTGGGGCTCCTCCAATGCAGTCTCATGTAAATAAAATACAGCATGGGTCTGTGGGCATCTTTGGAATTCTGATGGGGGGGGGTGCAACAGAATTGCTGCCTTGAGATATGAAATCAACCACAGAATGGCAGCTGTGGGTGGTGGAGGCAGAGAAGAAGCCCAAGTGCATAGGGGAAGAGGGGTAATTTTTAAAAAGACCCCAGGAAAGAGATGAGTCCTGGTAGCTGCTGCCTGCCCTAAGCTAAGCTTCCATCTCCATTACTTTGGTTTGTGTGAGGATGGAGATGGATTGGGGAGGGATATTTCTGCTGAATCTGCCTCCCTTGCTCTTCCAGCATGGAATGCTTTGGGGCTTGGCTGGGCCCTTGTTTCAGTTCAGGGGCTTGTCTAGTTGGAATTGCAGAGCTGATTTGGCTTTAAGTATTTTGGTTTGTGTGAGGATGGAGGTGGATCGGGGGGTGTATTTCTACTCAATTTGCCTCCTTTGCCTTTGTTTCCCTTCTTTATGCTTTTGTATTAAATTTAAATGCATTTTTTTAAAAAATTGTATCAATCTGGCCATTTAAAAGACATATATAACTCTTGCATATTTTGTTCTTGGTAAACTGGTCAGGTTACTAAACTGTTAAAGTTTAGAAGTATGAGCATGGCATGGCAGTACCACACAGACATATAATGGCAGGCCCCCTGAAAAAAACATTGCCCCCCCCCGAGCAAAAATTTGTTAGCTACAAGGCTGATGTGTCCAGAGGAGGGCTGTGAAGATGGTGAGCGGCCTAGAGACCAAGTCCTATAAGGAAAGGTTGAAGGAGCTGGGTATGTTTAGCCTGGAGAGGAGATGACTGAGAAGTGAACTTGAAGGGCTGTCATATAGAGGATGGAGTAGAGTTGTTTTCTGTTGCCCCAGAAGGTTGGACCAGAATGAACAGGTTGAAATTAAATCAAAAGAGTTTTCAGCTAAACATTAGGAAGAACTTCCTGACAGAGCGGTTCCTCAGTGGAACAGGCTTCCTTGGGAGGTGGTGGGCTCTCCTTCTTTGGAGGTTTTTAAACAGAGGCTAAATGGACATCTGATGGCAATGCTGATTCTGTGAACTTAGGCAGATCAGGAGAAGCAGGGCAGGAAGGGCTGCATCAGTGCTTAGTTTGCAGTTCTTTCTTATATGCCCAGGAAAATGCTGATCACCAGATTGGGGCCAGGAAGCAATTTTTCTTCAGGCCAGTTTGGCTGGAGATTGTGGAGGTTTTTTGTCATCTTCTGGGTGTGGAGCAGCAGTCACTGCAGGTGTGGGGGAGGTATTTGTGAATTTACTACATTGTGCAGGGAGGTGGGCTAGATGACAATGTTGGTCCCTTCCAACTCTATGATTCTATAATTCTTGATTGACATTTTTTGATTCCAGGATTTGTGCAGATCTTATTGCTGGGTGTCAGGAATTTAGTCTGGATAGGCCTACATCAGCCATATCTTTATGGATAGACAAGTTTCTGTTTTCACTGATCTTTCTGTATTCACAAAGAAGAGCATCTTGTCTTTGGAGATGCGGGGGAGTAATGTGGCACAATGTGGGTAGCCAATAGGTTGGAGTGGGATTAATACTTCTGCTGTTGGTTCTCATTGTTGTATTGAGTTGGACATCAAGTTTGTGGACATGGGGGCTGCTGAGCCACACTGAAGCACCATATTCCATAGTACTATACACCAGCCTCAAAGCTGAGCATCTAAGGCTGTGATCACACAGCAAAGAAATTGCGATTTGTTCCTGGTATAATTTAATCAGGAATATTTTTCTTCGGGTTGGGATGATCACACTATCCCTCCCTGAACTGGAAGCATTGCAGGAGGAGGCTCTGGGCACTGTCTAGATGCAGCTGGCCCCTCTGTCTCCACCTCTTCCTCACCTGCCAAAAATTAGATGAGGCTTCTTTGGTGCTTGGAGGAGCACCCAAACACATGAGTGGGCTAGCCAGTGGTGTTGGCAGCAGATCGACTGGGGACAAGGGAAGGCAGCCTCCTCTCCTCCAGCACCTAAACCTCTGCCACCACTGCTACTCCCCATCGGCAGTAGCAGCCTCGCCCTTACCTCCCCGTCCTTGGACACACACACACACAGAGACTGCTCCTTTTGGTGAATGAGAGGAGCCCTGACAGAGGCAGACGTGCTCGGGAGGAATGCAGACAGGGAGGGAGGGAGAGACATCTTTGCTTCCCAAGCTTTGCGGTCTTCACCGTTTTGCGGCTTTCAGCGGCTTCTTGGGTCTGCCCAGAAGATCACCCAGGTCAACCTCGGCTTACAATCTCTGCCAGCTTGCCAGTGTCTCCTTGGAAGGGGGGGTTGAGGGTGGCAGAGGAGATTTTAAAAAGAGAGGTGTGTTGTAAAAATTACTGCCTGGCAATAAACCAAACAAAACCCTCCCTCCCTACTAACGCTGCAGCTTTGGGGACTCCTGGGGTGCACTCCACCACCCACTCACCTGCAAGCCTGCTGAGTGCTTCCTTCCCTGACCACCTCCATCCCCAACAACTTTCCATCCCAACTCCTGCTGCCTGCTGCAGCTTCACTCCTGGGGCGAGCAGGATCTTTCTCTGGGCTTGTTGAGCACTTGAACATATGAATTTATTAGGCACAGGATTGTTCAAGTGCTCAAAACCGGAAGCAGTTTTTTTAAAAAAACCCATCATGGGTAGAATGGTCAGACAGCCCTTATCATGAGCATTGTGATTAGGGGGCTGTCCAGATGGGTGAAATCGTGGATTCAAAGCAGAAACACCCGGAAAGTACTCATTTTCCCAGGTATAGGAAAATGCAGGAGAGAACCAGGAGCATTGCATGAGTGAGCCCACTTTGGGGTGGGAGACAGATTGGCCCATCTGATCAGCAAATTTAAATGCGAGAGAGAACAGCAGCAAACCCCAATCAAAAGGACCGTGTGACTGCACTCTAAGTATTGTAGCAGACAGACCCCAAGTTGTATCACAGAATTTTTGCAAAATGTTGTTTTGCATGTGTATTTCACTACTATATTGGTAAGATGGTATTTAAAGCTCAAGGTCCTGTCCAGGGTGATGCCAAGGTACTTAGGTGTATGGTTGTGTGTAAGCTGGGTGCTATTAAGATAGACATTCAGTTCACAGTTGACAAGATTGTTATTGAGATGGAAACAAGAACATTCTGTTTTTCCTGGACTTGGGATAAATCACCATTTATGGTAGTAGTCAGCCAAAATTTCAAGGTCCCTAGTCAGTATTTCCTCAGTCCTTTCAATTGATTTGTGCCTTATTGCAATCGCCATGTCATTGGCATAAGTAAAATTCCTGGATATCTTATCTTACTGCAGACGCTTATTTTCTGTCTCTAATAATTTCTCCCCTCCTCTAATCAAGCTGATTATATTTTGTATTGTACCTCAACATTCTAACTCCATTATTTGCAAAAAACAAAACAAAAAAACACCCCTTTTCCCACACACACACACCCTTCAGATAGGGATCCAAGGACTTAGGGATCTCCATTCCTGTTTGTATCTGCTGAAGGGAACTTTGGTTGCGTACACAAGCACAAAGTAATGTGTGGGGGGGAAGCAAGCCTATTTGCTCTGTAGGAATTTGACCCACATTTGTGCTATCACACAGCCCCTCGGAGCTGCGGAGGCAGCCCACCACTGTGTGATCAGATGCAACCATGGGTGAATCGAGGGTTTTTTTGCCACATGTTTCTGGTGTGCTTCAGTGAGGGATTGATGATTCGCATCTCCACATTGAGTGCTCCCTCTGCAGTGTGCGATGATGTGCATACCAAAATGGAGGGGGAAAACAATGGCATGGAGTTGGGATGGCCTGATCAGACCATCCCAACTCTGTGGGAGTGTGCTGGAGTGATCACATAGGGGAAAGTCCATTCCTGGTCTGTAGCAACCCATTTGCTACCAGACTTTCCCCAGTGTCTTTTTACCTCGCTTTTGTGGCAGAGCAAAATGGGTTGCCAATGGGTGTGGGATGCTTGGCAGATGTTCTTGTGTGATCGTGCCCTTAAAATCCACCCAGCATTCATGCCTATGGCATGGCTAATTCTTTGTGTGATCGCAGCCTTTGACTCTCAAAAGTTTATACCCTGGAAACTCAGTACCTGAAGAAATGTGCTTGCACATGAAAGCTTATACCTTGAATAAAACTTTGTTGGTCTTAAAGGTGCCACTGGACTCAAACTTTGTTCTGCTGCTTCAGACTGACATGGCTACCCACCTGAATCTGTCTTTCTGGAAACCTTGTTGGTCTTTAAGGTGTTACTGGAGTCAAAACTAGCTACTCTGCTACAGACCAACCCTCTGAAACTACCAACATGTATTACTTGAGATCACTACACTGGAGTTGCCAGTAATTTGTCTTCGTATTTCCTGTATGAAAAGCATAATGCATTCCAAGTAGCCAACCTAGTTATTGGCATGGATTTAACTTTCCTCCAAGGAGCTTTCCTTCAGCCTAAAGAGCCTTTCTCTGACTTAAGTGGTTCTTCCATTGGAAAGGAGGTTTCACTGTTGCTTAGTGGATTGGTAGCATGGGGATAGGATCCACCTCATTGTCTTTGTTTCACACTTTTTGTTTGTAGATTAATTAAAATGGTTGGATTCTTTTACCTCCTGCCATCTATCAAAATAGTTTCATGGTATTTGTCTCATATTTATTGAAAGGCTACGATTATTCCTATGTTGCTTTACCTGCTATAGGTAAGTCACCCACTTTCACTATGTTCCATTCAGTTTAGTTAGTTCAGCTCACAATTCAGTTTAGGAAAGGAACATTTATTTAGTGATAACAATGACTTAATTGATAAGGGTACTTTCTGCATTCTGTTGGATTGGTCAAGGAATGTGCAATGAATGGTGCATCCATTCTGTAGTGTTCAGGAGATTAAATCAACTTGAAGTGCTGCAGACCTGCATATACAAAAGTAAAGGTTTGCATCCTGAACCTATTCCCAGAATGGGGAGTGATGGCTTCCCCATTCATTTAAATGAAGTCAACACAAAGAGATGTGCCTATGGAACTCCTCCATCCAGTGAGTGGCATGAAAAAATCTTCATGCACAGGAATCTTCTGTGTACACATGAAGACTGGTAACAGGATACCAAGCTGGTATCATTTCCAGACTGTCATTTCCACACTTTGGGATATTGTTGAAATCCTTTATCACTTTTGTTAAGCCATTTTCAAAGATATATACATATTTGAGAAAGAGACCTCAGTGTGGCAATGTACTGAATTAGCTAATGTGGAAATCACTGCATGAAAAGAAGATAGAAAGCTTTTAGGAAGCCTAATAGTAATAAAATGTAACAAATACTTATTTTCTTTTCTAAAACATGAGGCAAGCTTTACGTGCATATTAATCGCTATTTCTCCTTGTTATGCAGAAAAGTATATACACCCTTAAAAATATTAGCAGGCACTCACAAAGCAATTATATGGTCTGATGTAAACAATATAAATGGCCAGAAAAGGAATTTTTATAAGCCACTAAAAGCATTTTTTTAAAAGATTGGTTAAAAGTGTAGGGGAATCAAGCCATTATACACATTTGATTTCACAACCAATTCTAAAAACATTGACACATTCATTCGTACTCATTCTCAGCTCATTCCTGGTCAATGCATTCATTTTGGTTGTACCGTATCTTGTTTACACCCTCCAAAACAAAGTAAAGTAACAAAAAGGATCTTTAAGTTTTAGAAAGTAATCTGATCCTATTCAGAAATCAGTCATGGGGTTATAGTTGGAAGCTTGTGGAAAAAATGTTCACTCTGTGTGATGAGGTAAATGATAGAGGTTTATAAAATAATGAGATGTTTGGAGAATAGATAAGGGAAATAAATAAATATAGAATAATATTAACCTCAACATTTTGAAAAACCTTGGCGCTATCAAGTTAAATTCCTAGGCTGAAGGTTTATGACAAGCATAGACTCACACATTTTGGCATGAAGTAGAATTACTATAGTGTGTATTTGGATATTAAAAAACAACTTGAACCAAAACCTCTCTGTTCATTAATTTAGTGCAAAATTAGGGACATAGCAAAATTCAGAAATGATCAACTCTTTCTGTTATTCTGGTGACTAGTTATGTGACTTAGAATTTATTAATGCTTACTTATAAATGCCATACTTGCCCCCTCCCCAATGATAGGACAGGGTAGATAGAGAGGCAAGTGCTTTGGTTGCATACAGTGACATATAGGCAGGTTGCACTGCAGACTGTAGAGGCAGGGGTCTTTTCGTAAAAAAAAACAGCTGCAGGAGTTCATTAGCATATGGTATGCTAATGAGCTGTTAGGCTATTAGCATATGCCATGCCCCCTGACATCACCAGAAGTGATGTCAGAAGGGGAAGCAAAAGGAGGGGAGGCACCTTCAAAAGCCTCCCCTTCCCTTTCCCAGCTGGCCTGGGTGGGGGAGCAAAAACAGAACCCCTTCTCACTAGAGTTGAGCCACAGAAGGAGAAAAGAGGGAAGGAAAGAGAGAGAGTAGAGAGAAGGAAAGAAGGAAGGAAAGAGGGAAAGAAAGAGAAGGGGAGGGAAAGAAAGAGAGGGGAAAAGGAGGAAAACAGGGAAAGGAGGAAAAAAGAGAAGAGAAGAAGATGAGAAAGAAAGAAAGAGAGAAGAGAAGAAGGAGGGAAAGAGGAAAAAGAGAGAAGGAAAGGAGGGAATGAAAGAAATTAGGTGGCAATTCGGCCCCATTATATCCTATGGGCCATTGAAGTCAATGGTGAAAACATAGGGTATATTCTGGGGGCTGGAGGGGAGGTGGTTTGAGGGAGAGGCTCCAAACTCACAGGGTAGCTGTTGGAGCCTCTCCCCAAGATACCCACCAAGTTTCAAGAACATTGGATCAGGGGGTCCAATTCTATGGACTTGGTGTTTTTTCCCACCATAGAGAACAATGGAGGGAATAGGGGCAACCTGTTTGGGGGCCCATATTTCCTATTTAGAAGACAGTAGGGTTACCAACCTCCTGGTGAATCTTGGAGTTTTCCCAAAATTACCATTGATCTCTACACTACAGAGATCCGTTTTTAGAGCTCAGCTGTCAACCTACTGGAAATTTGAGGTGAGGCCATTCCTCAGTGGTAGAGCAGGTCACTGGCATGCAAAAGATCCGAAATTCAATGGTCTGATTAATTATAATACAGCTTGATGTGTTTCATGTGAACTCATCTGTTTCATGTGAGACCCAGTGTGGTGTAGTGGTTAAGAGCAGTGGACTCTAATCTGAACCAGGTTTGATATCCCACACCTCCACATGAAGCCAGCTGTGTGACCTTGAGAGCTCTCAGAGCTCTCTCAGCCCCACCTACCTCACAGGGTGTCTGCTGTAGGGAGAGGAAGGGAATGTGATCATAAGCCACTCAAAGACTCCTTCTGGTAGTGAGGAGTGGGGCATAAAACCAACTCTTCCTCCTCTAAACTACATACAGTGCCGGATTTATATATAGGCTAAGTAGGTTGAAGCCTAGGGCCTCTAAATCTAGGGGGCCTCCACAGCCCTGCCCCCCCCAGCGGGCAATCTCCCCTCTCCCAAAATTGCAAACTCAAGACTTCATGTGGAGTCAGGGCAACTCAGGCCCAGCAACTATGAGACTCAGGGCCAGCCAGTGGGGACCAACTGGAAAAAATGTTATGGGGCCCCAGTTCACAGCCAAAGTTTGCAGAATCTTAGACATATAAATAAAATATTGTTATGTTCTAACTGTAACTGAGCCTATTCTTTTCTATGTAAAGCTTGATTCTTGACAATGGATCATAAGCTGTAACATTTCTATTAGTCGTTCCTATGGAACTGTTTAAAGGAACCAATCACTGTTGTAAATATGTTTGAGGAGGGAACAGACCTCATTGGTCTTTAACTCTGTTATGCTATTGGTTGTTAACTTCTCTATGGGCGTGGCTTTGACAGCCCAGATTATTAAAAAGGGAGCTGTGCTCCACTTGTTGTGTGTGTGTTGTTGTTGTTGTTGTCTGATTGTCTTGTTGCTATTACAAATAAAGCTGAATCACTTTGCTGAAATCACTGCCTCTTGTTGAGTTGCCTACTTAACACATCTAGATTGCCCTGGTGCGGGGGCCCCCTTAGGAGTGGCCTGTGGGGCCCAATTTGGCCAAATTGCTCCAATTGCCTTAAGGCCAACCGTGATGAGACTGTGCAGGGGTTGGACTGACAAGCCCTGCCCCTTCTAGGTCCCTGGTACCACTATTCAGATTACAGACTCCAAGGGTCTGGTCACACTGTAAATGACATGCGCTTTGTTCCCGGTTTATTCAAATCGGGAACATTTTGATTCGCATTGGGCTGTCTACATGCAGCCAGCCCCTCTTTCCCAGCACCCACTTGCCTGCTGCTGCACAGTCCTTCCAGGCAATCCTGCTGGCCACGGGGAGGCTCGGGCAGCTGCAGCTCTTGCCGACACTTGGGGGGGGTGCTGCTGCCGCCGCTGCCACCATTGCCCCATGAAAATAGGCTCCGCCATCTCCGCCATCTCCGCCATCCTCCTTGCCAGCCCCATCCAGGCTGCCAGAGCCCCCGCCTCTCGTTCCTGCCTCCAGGGCCGTCTTTGTGCTTTTTTTAAAAAAAAAAGCTTCTGGTTTGAGTGCCCAACTAAACATGCACTTAATAAATCCATTATTAAATGTTAAATGGATTTATTAAGCGCATGTTTGCTCAAGCGCTCAAACCGGAAGTTTAAAAAAAAAAAAAAAAAGCACAAAGAGCATTCAGACGGCCCTAATCGCAATCCTTGCGAGAGATGGGCTGTCCACATAGGCGAAATCGTGCAATCAAAGCGGAAGTGCCAGGAAAACACTAGATTTTCCAGGGGTCAGGAAAACCCGGAAGCATTGTGTGAATAAGCCTGCTTCGGGGCGGGAGGCGGATTGGCGCGTGTGAACGTGAAACTGACATGCGCAAGGAAACAGCAGCGAATCCCAATCAAAATGGCAGTGTGACCGGATCCCAAGACTCCAGAGCTAGCAGCTCAGAGTCAACAACCAGCTGCATAGCCTTCCCCAGCTCAAGGGTCAGGTCAGTAGTGGTAGGTGCTGCACTTTAATCAGTGGGAGAGAGTGAGTGGGGGGGCAGATGGGGCAGATAGACCAGGCAAGCAAGCTCTCCCAAGTCCCTTCCATTCCTTCCCTCCTCCTTGGCTTGAACAGAACAAGCACATGTGACTGGCACTGGCCTCACCCCTCCCAGGCAGGGAAGTCTATCTTTCACACTTCACAGAGCCCTGTCAGTGCCTGCAGCATGCACTTGCAACCCCTTTCTCAGAACTTCTTGGATATGAAAAGAAATATTGATGGTGTCAATTGTCATGCCAATAAATCCAAACAATACTGCTTCACACATTAATAGTAGATTAATTGTTCTAAATCCATTGCAGAATCTAATCAAAGTTTTACATATTTATTTTATATAACATTTTTTGTCAGTTGGCTCTTTTAAATGGCTAGTGGTTTTTTTTATATAAAAACCCTCCTAAAAAGGAGAGAATTTTATTGCTTTTTATAATAAGAAAGAGGTAGGGTATAGAGATGAATTAAGAAAAGGGTTGAGTGAATTTTTCTGTTAAAGGATTAGTTTCAGTTAGTAAAAATACCGTTTTTGGCAACCACCGTGGTTGGAAGATCTTCTTTTCACCTTTCAAAAGTCCAAAATAACTCTGTTAGTAAGTTAGTAAAGTCCCTTGGGGTTAGTTATTAATCAGCTCCTTTCTGACGTTTCACGAACAGTTATTTCTTAGGTTGTCTTCTTTTTGTGTCTCTCAGATTATAAGATGGGCCCTCTTTAGCCTTCACGTCTCCCGCTCCGGCACCTCCCTCCTCTGGGGCGCTGTCTTCTTCGCTGCTTGATTCTAACCAAATTGTGAGTGCTGCATCTTCCTCTGTACTGGCGTGTCTCTTCAGAAATTCTTGTGCTTTGAAGACGGAGTCAATCTTCTCTCTTTTATCCTTATATTTAAACACCAGCCCTTCGGGGAAGCTCCATCTGTAAACAGTCTGATGCCTTTGTAAGAATGTGGTCAACCCTTTATAGGCTTTCCTTTTCATACGGATTTCATAAGGAACATCTTTCAAAGTTCTGATAGTCTGCTCCCCAATCTTCAAGGGCACCGCTGAGACTACACATAAAATTTGATCTCTGGTACGCTGCTTAGTGAACTTGACAACCACTTCTGCTGGCAGATTATTTTTCTTTGTAAAGGCGGAATAGGCCCTATAGACCGTATCCATCTCTTCTTTTAATTCTTTCGCTTCTCTGCCAGTTAAGGGTGCCAAGGCATTCGCCAGTATGGACCTGAGCTCCTCTGTCTCTTCTTCTTTAATGCCCTGAAAGCGGAGAGTCAGATTAGGTTTCTCCATCTGCAACATTAAAATTCTTTTTTCTTGCATATCCTGATGTTTTTCTAATTTGTTGACCCTTTTCTTTATTTTCCTGGTATCTTCCGTCGAGACCAGACACTTCTGTGCAATCTCCTCCATCTTCTTTGCTGTTTCCGTTAGTTGTTTTTATTGACTGTTGAGAACACCTTCCATGTTAGTCAAAGTTTCACTGATTTTCTGCATTTGCTCCAGCAGAGGGTGCAGTAGCTCGCTTTTCTGTTGATTGACAGAAGGCTCTGGGGGGGGGGGTTGCCCGGACTGGAAGTCCCTCCTCCCTTCTTTTCCAGCTTTTGTGGGACCTTTTTGAACGCCGACATTTTCCCTGTTTGTTTACTTTGTCAAAGTTCGTGCCGCGTCCCTCAGGAGACCAGCCTGCTCTTGATCTTCAATGAAACCCCAAAGGTACTTTCACCAACACTTTTTCCCCTTTACCCCCCTTCACTTTTCCTTTGTAAGTCCCATTTCTCAAAGGGGGTGGGGATTCCTCCCTCCTCCCAGCCGCTTATCCGCTTACAGGGGGGGTTAGCGTTTTCTGCTTCAAAGTAAACCTCCAACTCACGATTCGATGCCAGTTCTCCTTTTTATTTTAATTCATGTCGCTTATCTTCACTCCTGGAAGTCGGTGGCGTTGCTAAGTCCCATACGGGCACAACGCAGCGGGGCCGATTGGGGCGGGGAGAAAGCCTCAATTTCCTGGCTGTCTGCCGGCAAAGAGGCTACTCCCCAAGCGCCCCCGGTTCGGAGCCTTTGCCTAAGGCTCACTAGGGTCTTTCGCATATGCAAAGACCCCCCCAACCGCGCGTGGGCTAACCATCTCTGGGAGCGTCCCGAGAGGTGGCCGCCATTCGCTCCGCCGAAACCAAAAGTCCTTAAATGACTAGTGTTGATTGTTGGATGGGAGCCTGGTGTTTGCTACTGCTGGAATTATTAGATGAGAAATTATAGTTAATAATTAACCTATGTTTTTGCATCATTTTCAAGCCTCCTAATTGCATGTGTCCTGGAGAAAATTATTTTGAATCCTTTTGGCAATTTTGGGAGTTTATAGACTTTTGAAAATATTTAGATTGGAAAATGATGTTGTGCTATAGGGTTGGCTTGCTGGATGTGACAAAATAGACTCCATCTTGTATTTGCTTTAGTTTAGGTTGTTTAGTTTAGTTAAAATGGCCACCCACCCTGGGAAGTAGGGCAAAACTCCAGGGTAGGCCTACAAATCCCAGATGCCTCTATGGCCAAAAAGTGCGGGAAAGCCAGGCGGTGGAGTCAGAAGATATAAATGCTCCAGCCAACCTGGGAGGGGGGAGTCGTCCTGCAACCCTCAGAGAGGCCTGGAGGCTCTTGCTGCAGATTGTCCACAGGCAGAGAGAGGCCTTGGGGATCAGGGAAGGCAGCAGGAGGAAGGGATCCTCGGAGGGATCCAGAACTACCTGTAGAAGGCAGGAGGCCAGGCTGCAGGCTGGTAACTGAACTTCATCCCAAGGGAAAATAAGTATAGGGATCAGTTCAGGGACAGAGGAACTGCGTTTTGTCTTATTTTATTTGTGCCCAGTGGTATTTTCCTTTCTGTGTTTGATTTAAAGTGCCTTTTTGTGTTTAAAATCCTGTAAATAGTCAATAAAATCTTTGTTCTTTGTTTAAAACCCCAGTCTGATGCTCTAACCATGGAGTGTCCCTCACTCTGCCCACTATCAGTGTCTTAAGAAGGGTCCTGGGAGGGGAAAAGCCCCAAAATGTGCAGGTGCCAAACCTCCAGGAGAAACCCAAAGTTAGAGTATTTCATCTCCAGACCCCAGGAGTCAGCCAGAGGGGTTTCACTGCCCCTCAAGAAAGGCATAGGGAAGCCAGTGAGTGGTAGCAGCTACTGAAGAGTGACAGAAGCCCATCCTATATTAGATGCACTTGAAGCCAATTTTAAAAGAAGTACTGTGTACAGTGTTGTTGCACAATTGTTTTCCATTCTTGCTAATCTGACAGCATCTAAGCAAGAAATTCAGCAAGGTGTTGAACTGTTGATGGAAGCATACTCAGAAGATATTGACCTGAAACTTATTGATGAACTTTTACACTTTCACCTGTACGTGAGACAAAGCCATAGACTTACAGAAGAGCACTCTCTGTCTCATACAGACCTTTATCAAATTATATACAAGGAAAAAATTCAGATGGCCTTTCCTAATGTGGAAGCAATCTTGCAGCTATTTCTTAGCTTTATGGTCACTAACTGCTCAGGAGAGAGGAGTTTTTCAAGACTCAAAAGAATTAATAATGAATTAAGGGCCACAATGTCTCAAGAGAGGTTGTCCACACTGAGCATTCTGTACTTTGAAAGTGACAAACTTAGACAAACAAATTTTGACAAAGTTTTGGATGACTTTGCTATGAGGAAGTCTTACTGTATTTGATGGTTGTAGTTTATTTGTTAATATGTATTTTAAAACTGACTGTTTAATGACAACATAAAGTAGACTCTAAAAGTGCCGCACTGTCAGGTAATCATGATCATATTATTTACACTTCCCAGGCAATGTAATTTGTAAACTCAAGGGTTGTTTTTTTTTAAGAATAACATTACAACTTCATTTTCCTAAAAGTTAATGCTTTTTCCACAAAAGGTTTACAAAGTTCAGTTATTGCAAAAGTTTTTCAGTGTTAATTTTAACATTTATGCATTTTTTTTTCAATCACTATGGTATTTAACAATAACATCTTATGTCCTTTAGAGGAGAAATTGTGAATTGCAGAATTTTAAATACCCGTCATCATCCTTGGCTTCACTCAATTCTGTTTATAACACTCCTCCATTTTCTTCTAGTCGTGAGGGTGGCGGATTGGGAGGGGCCTCACAAGTGGAGTAGCCTAGGACCTCTCTTCACCTAAATCCAGCCCTGACTACATAGATCAGTTTCCTTGGAGAAAAAGGCTGCTTTGGAGGATTATGCACTGCTGAAGTCCCCATACTCCACCCCCCCAGATTCTACCACCAAGTAGTTCCCAAACCAGATTTGGCAACCCTATCGCTTCCCCTGGAAGAAATTGCACTTTCAGAGGGTAGACTCTGTGGCAACACATCCTTACCAAGCTCCCTTCCCTCCCAAATTCCATCCTCCTCTGGCAGTGCCCCTAAATCTCCAGGAATTTCCTAAATTGTAGTTGCCAATCCTAGAAAAGTACAAACTAGATAGGTAGGACATCTGTTACTACTGAGTTATTGCTATCCCTGGATCAGTATTATTTTTATGGAGAGTTTACAGGTCATTCCTTTGGAAGCTTGTCTAAGAGCTAGAGGAGATCTGTTATTTTAAAACATCAGTTTCCTACAGCACATGACAAGCACAGGGAACTCTCAAAACTATTTGTGATGTGGTAAGACTACTGAGTTTTCTTTTTAAATTCAAATTGACAGGTTACCATATTTTTCTAGCAGTGGACCATACAATGCTAGCCCTTGGATGTGTCATATCATGGTCTGAATTTTCTAACTATTCAACTGAAACTGCTCAAAACTTAATATTTTATAAAATATGTAGATATGTATTATTATCTTATCCTATTAAAATAAATGTTACCAAAAAACCCCACTTAGAGCCTATCAGCTTTTTGTCTACCTCAAGGGGCTGCCCTTGACACAATTCCGGAAGCTGCAGCTAGTGCAAAATGCAGTGGCCAGGCTTTTGGTGGGTTTCCCTATGCGAGAGCACATCCAACCTGTGCTAAAGGCATTACATTGGCTGCCGAAAGCATTCTGAGTTCACTCCAAGGTGCTGGTTCTTACCTATATAGTCAGGGGCTGACATACCTGAGGGACCGCCTTTCCCCATATGTACCCCAGTGAGCAATGTATTCAGGGTCACAAAATCGATTGACTTTCTTGGGCCCCAAAGACATCAGACTGGCAACAACCATGGCCAAGGCCTTCTTGGTGGTGGCTCCATACTGGTGGAATGAGATCAGGGCCCTGTGGGACCTTTTACAGTTCTGCAGGGCCTGCAAGACAGAGTGCTTCCACCAGGCCTTCGGCTAAGGAGCTGCCATCACCATGAATGACATTACTAAAGAAAGACAGAGCCCTGTGCCCGACTCCACCATTATAGCTTGTGCCAGCTGCATATATATGATAAAGATCGAGAACCGATGAACAAAGTAATTGTTGCCACCATCTCTATTGTACTTGTTTACAACCAGTTAGCACTCTATGTTTTGGACTGTTTTTAGATGGTTTTATTTATGACATAATTGTTCTTATGTTTATCTTTTGCAAGCTGCCCTGAGCCTGCTTTGGCAGGGAGGGTGGGGTATAAACCAAATAAATAAACAAAATAATAATAAAGAAAGAGAAATGATCTTGTCTGTTTTGTAGAATACTGAAGCCCCTAACCCGCTTGGTTATGGCCCATATGATCCCCTTTGGCCTCTTATGCCAAAAGGAAAACTTGTCAGATCCATATCATTGTTGTTGTTGTTGCTGCTGCTATTTCAGAGGTCCCAGCCCAAAGCAGTTTACATTTTTTTTTAGTTAATCAATTCATTGAAGAATGTCCATTGGCAAGCCACTACATTTGATCAGCCTTCTATGCCTTGAGATGTTACAAGCTCCAGTTTCTCTGAATGCATGAAATCATTAGCTAATTTAATTTGTTGTTATTAACATACTGTTGCAGTGTTTCCTGCCATTCTAGTCTGCAAGAGGATTTGCTTATAATGATAGCTAAACTCAACCACAAATTTTAATAACAGGAATTATCACTCCATTATGAAGAAAATGTGGGATAAGTTATACAATTGTATCCACCACAATATACATCTGAAAGATATTAAACCTTTTTTTGTGTCTTTGTAGTTATTAGCTGGGGTGCCTGCCAAAAACATAAAAATGGTTCAATGAAGCAATTTTAAATATTTCTTTTTTCTTTTTCTTTAATCTACTGGGCTTTTCAAGAGGCGTAGCTAAGGCCCATGTTGCATAAACATTGCAAGTTGGTAAAATTCCTTACCATAGAACTTAGACATCCAGGAAACAAGTTACCAACATCAAATCAGTGTTACAATGCATAAACCTGCCCAATTATTTGAAAGGTGGGAATAATTTATAAAATTAGCTCATAAAGTAGAAAATGTACCAGAGTTAACCACTTCTTTGATTGGCCCAAACCAGGGGTCTTTTTTGGGGGAGCGCACCGGAGCGCAGCTCTGGCAACTTCAGAGGGCAGGAAGGCTCCCACATGTCAGTTTCGGCAGTACAAGCCAATTTGGGAGTCTTTTGGCCAGCGGAATGTCAATTTCAGCCCCATTATATCCTATGGGCCATTGAAGTCAATGGTGAAAACATAGGGCATATTCTGGGGTCTGGAGAGGAAGGGGTTTGAAGAAGAGGCTCCAAACTCACAGGGTAGCTGTTGGAGTCTCACCCCAAGATACCCACCAAGTTTCAAGAACACTGGACCAGGGGGTCCAATTCTGTGGGCCCCCAAACAGGTTACCCCCATTCCCTCCATTGTTCTCTATGGTGGGAAAAAGTTACTTTTTTCCTGTGGTGCTATTAGTAGTTCTGGGGGGGAGGGGGTTTGAGGGAGAGGCTCCAAATTTTCAGGGTAGCTTCAGGAGCCTCTCCCCACATACACCCCCACATCTCAAAGCAATTGGACCAATGGGCCTAATTCTATGGGCACCCAAACAGGTTACCCCCATTACCTCCATTGTTTCCAATGGGGAAACCCAGCCAGCAGCACTTAAGGCAGGCAAGCAGGCAGCCACCCAGCAGTCACATTCTCCCAGAGAATCTCAGGGAAAGTGAACTGTCTTGGGAGGTGCTTGTTTGCCATGAGAACAAGTGGCACACTCCAGAACAAATGGCACCGTGGCAGTGCAAGCATGCCACAGTGCCACACAGAAACCCCAAAAGACCAAAAGGAACATCATTTATACATGTATAAATTGATGGTGCAACTTCATTAGACCACTCACGCCAAACACACACCTCAAAAAGAATATTTATAGCACAGGAAAAAATGCAGAAAAGAGCAACTGCAATAATATGAGGAGGACACTTTCCCTATGAAGAAAGGTTGTAAGACTATGCATGGGATAGAGCAGGTAGAGAAAGAAGTACTTTTCACCCTTTCTCACAAGACAAGAACTCATGGGCACTCAAAGAAATTGCTGAGCAGTCAGGTTATAAATTAGAACAGATGAAAGGTTTTTTGGTTCTTACAGGTTTACAACTTTAAAAAGTTCTGCTGGTTGCTGTTGCTTGGTGTGTGTGTGTGTGGGGGGGATTGTTTGTTTTTTTCCTGTCTGCTTTAGCCTCCATACATTTGTCGACTTCCATCTGGAAGCTGTTCATGCCAGCCACCACCGCCACCACCACCACCTCCTGTAGCAGTGAATTCCATGTGTTAACCACTATTTGGGTGAAGAAGTACATCCTTTCATCTGCAGTTGCCCTTTTCTGCATTTTTCCCAGCGCTATAAATATTCTTTTTGAGGTGTGTGTGGTGTGAGTGGTCTAATGAGGCTGCACCATCAATTTATACATGTATAAATGTTGTTCCTTTTGGTCTTTTAGGGTTTCTGTGTGGCATTGTGGCATGCTTGCACTGCCACAGTGCCACTTGTTCTGGAGTGTGGGTATCTTGGGGAGAAGCTCCAACAGCTACCCTGTGAGTTTAGAACCTCTTCCTCAAACCGCCTCCCCTCCAGCCCCCAGAATATACCCTATGTTTTCACCATTGACTTCAATGGCCTATAGGATATCATGGGGCCAAATTGCCGCCGAATTTCTTTCATTCCCTCCTTTCCTTCTCTCTTTTCCCTGTTTCCCTCCTTCTTTCCTTCTCTCTCTTTCTTTCCCTCCTTCTTTCCTTCTTTTTCTCTCCCTCTTTCCTTCTCTCTACTCTCTCTCTTTCCTTCCCTCTTTCTTCCTTTTGTGGCCCAACTGTAGTGAGAAGGGGTCTAAACTTTAGACCCCTTCTCTCTTCACTCCCCCACGTAGGCCAGCTGGGGAAGGGAAGGCGAGGCTTTTGAAGATGCCTCCACCTTCCTTTTGCTTCCCCTTCTGACATCACTTCTGGTGATGTCAGGGGGTGTGGCATATGCTAATAGCCTAGTAGCTCATTAGCATACCATATGCTAATGAGCTCCTGCAGCTCTTTTTCTACTAAAAGACCCCTGACCCAAACTAAACAGATTACTCTAAATGTGTGTGTCTGAATTTATCTCTGTAATAATTAGTGAAACTTACCTTAAATCCTCATAACATGTTTTTGGTTTCCAGTTATGGCTCATGCCTGATAAGATTTATACATGCACCAAACTGTCCAACTCGTTCAAAGGAAAACTACTTCATTTTGGTTACAAACAATATTTTTCTTCATTGTTTCATTTATGTTCCACATTTCTTATGTCTCCCATGAAGACACTGACCAGTGCCAGAATGCTGTACTGTATACCTTCTGACTATGAACCTCAGAACTGACAGCCTTTTGCCCCCATCATCCAGGAATACTGCTGATATTTCACAATGCTTCAGATGACCTACCAAGCATACAATGTGTGCTTTACATAGTTAAAGGGCAATTCCAGACCATGATGCTGCCCTTATAGAAACAGAATTTAATTTTTCTGAAACAGAACATGACCGTTTCCACATCTTAATCACATTCCACTCATCTGGCCAAGGACACAAACCGGTCAAGGATAAACCCTTTTAGCTTCCATTAATTTCACTGAGGGCAAGTTAAGCATATGCTAAACTCTCCTATGGAAATAAATAAGACTTAAGTGTCCTTAAATGTGTCTGCATTGTGCCCTGAGTCCTTTAAACAAATTCCTGTTTCTGACTAAAGATAAAGGTAAAGGTTTCCCTTACTTGAAAGCCAGTCAAATCCAACTCTAGGGGGCAGTGCTCATCTCTGTTTTCAAGCTGAAGAGCCGGCGCTGTCTGAAGACCACTAATTTTCTTCTACTTATATTCAAAAAGGCTTCACAGGAGCACAAAACACTCTTTCTAATAGTATTGAGCCTCTAACAGAGCAACCCTAAGCTAGTCTACTTAGAATTCAGCTCAAGCCTATTCAGTGGGACTTGCTCCTAAGAAAGTGTTCTTGGGGTTGTGCTGTCAGATAATCAAGGCTGAACATTTGTTTCAAAGCACAATCATGTAAATGTTATGAAACAGACATATGTGATAAACTATATTGGACATAGGAAACAATTTTGAACAAGGTGAATCATGCAGGTCCACCAGCAAAATGATTTATTTCTGTAAGTGTTGTAAGCCATAGCTAATATTGTCCCCCCCCACAATTCACCTATTTTGTAAGATTTACACAATTGTTTGTTTAAGACACTGAACTGCAGGCTGGAAGGTCAGTAGTTCAGCAGTTCAAGATCCTAGTGCCACATGACAGAGTGAGCTCCCATCTCTGGTTCCAGCTCCTGCCAACCTAGCAGTTTGAAAGCAAGAAATTGCAAGTAGATAAGTAGGTAGCGCTTCAGTGGGACCTTGGCATTTCTGTGCACCTTGGCATTTAGTCATGCCGGCCACATGATCACAGAAATGTCTTTGGACAGCGCTGGCCCTTTGGCTCGGAAACGGAGATGAACACCACAACCCTAGAGTCGGATTCGACTGGCTTTCGAGCAAGGGAACCTTTACCTTTACCTTTACATTGGTATGCTTTCTTGGGAGCAAACCCCACTGAATAGGCTTGAGTAGGGTTCTGAATAGGATTGCTCTCTTAGAGGTCTATAGTAGAAATGTTATTTTGTGTCCTTAGTGTAACCTTTTTTATATACATGTGGAAGGTTTTGTCATTATTCTATATGATTTACATTGTACCCATGGATATCATACCAAAACATTATTCCTAACATTGTACATTTTTGAAGAATCCCTTTGGCATGTTCAGATCCTTCAGAGAAAATCAGCAATTTGTAAATACTAAACAGTGTAAAGTTTAAACAGTTCAATTAATTACAGGTTCACAATAATTTACAACAATCATTAATTAACTTTTTTTAAAAAAATCTACATCCAGACATAAATAAGTTATTTTTCAGTATTTGAAACAGAAGCATGGGTCTGAAAGCTCTGAGCTTTCTCTTAAGATTCTAATTTAGTTTGATGGTCCTCAAAGAGGACAGCAATAATTTCATATAGATTTGAAAAGCAAAGACTTTAGAACAATGAAGGGCATGATTACAGCCTATAAATACCTTCTTAGCATCAAAATGAATGATGGGAAGTGGAACAATTTTGTCACTGGGGAAAGTTATGACTTCCATTTGTAAGAAATCCTAGGTGAAATTCTTTCACCTGTATTATCAAAGAAGTCATTGTGGAGGATAATAAGAGCACCTTTTGAGTTTAGTCATTACTATATCCAAGAATAGCTGCTGAGTTTCAATTTTTAAAAGGATTTTTTCTGAGATACCAAATCAATTTTCTCAAGTTACTAGTGGGGAATATTATGGCTGTTAATTAAGAAGTTGGTAGACATCATGATTATTCTACTAATTATTACTTTGTTTTCTACTGATACACATATTTGAACTAAAAAAACAAATTTTGCAATGCCAAAAGTGGCATTAAAGCATGTTGCTATTTCTCAGTTGCTGCTTCCTTGTTTATTGCACCTGCAACTACAGATTTTGTAGTGGACTAGTTTGAATTGATCTTTTTTCCTTTGATAAGCTTCTAGTCTGGGCTGGAAAAATGTGTTTTATAAATTAATAGTACATAAAAATAAATCTTGGGACACAATAAGGCCTAACAAGAATCTAGTACACACTTCCATATACCAGAGCACACTGTAGGTTCAGGTACATGAAAGTTTAGGCTTAAACAAACTTGTTAATTTTTAAGCTGCCACAAGACCTACTTTTATGTACATCCATAATATTAAGCCTCTGGTTTATTTCCCCTGCAACAAAATTACTGTGGTCCAAAGCCTCCTCTCAAAACTCACAAAAGGCCCAAAGTCCCCCATTTTGTCAAACCAACAGACCTGCTGATTTAATGTTCTGAAATGAGCATACTCAGGTTCAAAGCATGGTAACTAGTGGAAAAAACCAGAGAGTTCTAACATAAGGGAAGAATGTGAAGTAGAATGTGGGTGGATGAGATTATTAGTTGGGAGACCTTAAAACTGAGAAGGCTGAACCTGGATCAGGATCCATTGACAAGAAAAACTTAACAGCAGCATGGGGAAACAAACCACATAGATTATCTGAAGCAAATAATATAGCTGATGTGACTTGGAACACAGGAGCACATCATAGTTACATTGAAGCTCCTTAGATGATGATGAGGAGGAGATTGGATTTACACCCCACCCTTCAGTCGGAGTCTCAGAGCAGCTTGCAATCTACTTCCCTTCCCCTCCCCACAACAGACACCTTGTGAGGTAGGTGGGGCTGAGAGAGCTCTGAAAGAACTGCTCTTGAGAGAACAGCTCTCATAAAACTTTGACTGACCCAAGGTCACCCAGCAGAAGCATGTGGAGAAGTGTGGAATCAAACCTGGTTCTCCCAGATTAGACTCCGCCATTCTTAAACCCTACAACAAAAAAGACATGCCAAGAAGGACAAGAACATGTATATATGGGCAATAGATGCTTGCATCTATATGTTCAGTTACTACAAGATCAGTGTGAGCCTTTTCCTTTAGGTGGGTCTGTAACACTTTCAGATGTGGCCAGATTCTCCCAAGCAAGTTGCAGGGGAGTGCAGCAGAACAATGACTTAACAGTTGGGGCAGCTCAAGAATTAGAGTGAAGACGTTGACCATTCCTGCTTTCCGTAACTTCTTTACCAGCTAGGATGGCCAGGTCACTCCAAACAGCCAGTGGAGGATGGGGGTGTACTTACCAGGAGCAGGGAAGAACACCTGGCATTTCAGTGACATACCTAGATGACTTGGAAGTGATGTAAGCATGTATGGGACATGTGGGGGGGGGGTGACACTCTGGTTTTGGGGCAAAACTCTATAGTAGGATTAGCATCTACTATAGAGTTTTTGCCCATAAACCAGAGTGTTGCCCCTGACATCTCCAATATGTCTATGTCACTTCCAGGTCACATAGGCACATCACTGAAATGCTGGGCATTCCTTTCTTTAAGGGGAGGGTAATTCCCCCCCTGCTGGCCAGCTGGCCAGCAGCAGAGAGGTGGGGCCTGGCAGTGGGATACTCTCACCCCCACTGAGGTGGTCTGGCATCCCTATTACCAGCTTTAAGCACTTTGCTATGCTCACTGTGTAGTTAAAGGGTTTATAACTTTACCAGTGTTATGTACTGAGCCTGAACTGTACTTACCAACAGACGTAGCTTGGGGATGCATAACAATAGCTGGCTAGGATCCTAGAATGGACCAGTAGGGAAACAAGGATCCTAGAGTAAACCAGTTGAAAAAAAAATGTAATATAAATAGCCTATCGTTGGGAGTGGGGTGTGTTTTGGGTGTAACCTTTTGCATGCATAAATACCTGGCTTCAGCCAGGGACTTGCAGTCTTCTTTCTACTGGCTGAATCACTAACAAACTATGAGCTGATCACTATACGTGTCTGAACCCAGTATATTTCACAGAGATTTTCTCATTATATAAAAAATCATTATTTAATTAAAATATCTTGTTTCATACACCACTCAACTAGTTGTCCTGGGGACTGACAAATGGAGCATAGAGACCAAAACAAAGGGTTCATAGCATGATATTCAGATTTCCTGTCCTTGTGTATAGACGTTTCCTTTAGGGTGCGGTCACATGGACCTTTTGATCGGGGTTCACTGCTGTTCCCTCACATATGTAAATTTCACATTCACATGTGCCAATCTGCCTCCCACGCCGAAGCAGGCTTACTCCCACAATGCTCCTGGGTTTTTCTGCCCCCTGGAAAATCAGGTATTTTCCTGGCACTTGTGCTTTGAATGCACGATTTCACCCATCTGGACAGCCATCTTTCACAATGATTGAGATTAGGGCCGTCTGACTGCTCTTTGTGCTTTCTTTTTTTAAAAAAAGCTTCCGGTTTGAGCGCTTGCGTAAACATGCGCTTAATAAATCCATTATTAAATGTTATTTTATGTTCCCTGGAGGCGGGAACAAGAGGTGGGGGCTCCAGCAACCTGGACAGGGGCCGGCAAGGAGGATTGGGATGAGATGGGTCTCTCTCCTCTTCTTCTGGGGGGCTGAGCATTTTTTCATTGGGCAATGGCAGCAGCAGCAGTGGCACCACCCCCCACAGCGGCGGCAGGAGCAGCAGCCACCTAAGCCTGCCCCATGGCCGGCAGGATCACCTGGAGGGATGGCACAGTGGCAGGTGAGTGGGTGCTGGAAGAGAGGGGCCAGCTGCAGCTAGTCAGCACATCCCAAAGAAAAATGTTCCCGATTTAATCAAAACGGGAACAAAGTGCGATTACCTTGCTGGTGTGACCACACCCTTAGTCACCCTGACTAGTAGCCATTGACGGACATATCCTCCATAAATCTGTCTAACTCCCTCTTAAAGTAATCTATGCTCATGGCTATCATTGGCACTGTATTCCACAATTTAACTCATTGTGTGCCACAGTATTTCCTTTCTCTGTCCTAAACCTATTGCCTATCAACTTCATTATGTGCCCCCAAGTTCTAGTATTTTGGGAGAGGAAGAAAAAGCTGTATCTACTTTCTCTGTCCCATACATAATTTATAAACATTTATCATATCCCCTCTTGGTGTCCTTTTTTTGAAGAGAAAAGTCCCAGATTTTTCAGCCTTTCCTCATAGGAAAGGTGCTCCAGCCCATTAATCATCCTGGTTGTCCTCTTCTGTACTGTTTCCAGTTTTGTAATATCCTGACCAGAAGTGTATACAGTATTCCAAATGAGGCTGCACAATAGTTTATACAAGGGTATTGCAATGCCGACAGTTTTATTTTCAGTCCTTCCTAATAATCCCCAGAATAGAGTCCATCTTTTTCATCACTGCTACACACTGAATCCACATTGCAATTGAGGTATCCGCCACAACCCCACGATCTCTTTCAGTCTCAGTCTCAGCCAATTCATACCCCATCAGCTTATATTTAAAGTTTTGATTTACAGGGTTTTTAAAATTGTCTTTAGCTGTAGCAAAATGGTGCTCCATGTGGGTTGTGCACTCATAGCCTAGAGATCTGGTTCACATTCATTCCTGCCCGTTCATTTCCATTTCTTCCATGCACAGCAATCCTCCTGCCCTGATAGGGGACCCTACAGACATAAAAGCTTGATGCTTAAATGCTTAAATCCATTTCATGACATTCCATTTTATGGGTTTACTAGGGAGCAAAGCCCGTTGTGGTGGAAGACAACAGGCCCTAGAAAGGAAGGGAGGGAGGTGGAATGGAGAGAGGGTTGGAGGAAGGAAGGAAGGAAGGAAGGAAGGAAGGAAGGAAGGAAGGAAGGAAGGAAGGAAGGAAGGAAGGAAGGAAGGAAGGAAGGAAGGAAGGAAGGAAGGAAGGAATAGGGGGAAGAGTGAAAGAAAGGAGAGAGGAAGAAAGGAAAAGGGGGAACGGAAGGGAAGAAGGGCAGAAAAGGGCTTCTCTGGGCCCAGAGAAGGCCTTTTCTGTCCCCCATACACCATCCCCTGGGCCTTCTATGGGGGCAGTGGGCAGTGTGTGTGGGAAAAGGGCTCCTCTGGGCCTACTGCTCCCATAGAAGGCCCAGAGGATGATGTGTGGGAGACAGAAAATGGCTTCTCTGGGCCTACTGTCCCCATAGACGGCCCAGGTGATGGAATGTGGGGGACAGAAAAGGCCTTCTCTGGGCCTACTGCCCCCATAGAAGGCCCAGGGGTTGCCGTGTGGGGGATGGAAAATGGCTTCTCTGGGCCTACTGCCCCCATAGAAGGTCCAGGGGATGGCATGTGGGGGATGGAAAAGGCCTTCTCTGGGCCTAGTGCCCCATAGAAGGCCCAGGGGATGGTGTGTGGGGGATGGAAAAGGGCTTCTCTGGGCCTAGTGCCCCCATAAAAGGCCCAGGGGATGGTGTGTGGGGGACGGAAAAGGGCTTCTCTGGGCCTAGTGCCCCATAGAAGGCCTAGGGGATGAGGTTTGGGGACAGAAAAGGGCTTCTCTGGGCCTAGTGCCCCATAGAAGGCCCAGGGGATGGCGTGTGGGGTACGGAAAAGGGCTTCTCTGGGCCTAGCGCCCCATAGAAGGCCCAGGGACAGAAAAGCACTTCTCTGGGCCTAGTGCTCCATAGAAGGCCCAGGGGATGGCGTGTGGGAGACGGAAAAGGGCTTCTCTGGGTCTAGTCCCCTCATAGAAGGCCCAGGGGATGGTGTGTGGGGGCGGAAAAGGCCTCCTCTGAGCCTACTGCCCCCATTGAAGGCCCAGGGGAAGGCGTGTGGGGGGCAGAAAAGGCCTTCTCTGGGCCTAGTCCCCTCATAGAAGGCCCAGGGGATGGTGGGGGGGGCAGAAGAGGGCTTCTCTCACTTGCCTCAGCATTGAGGGCCTGTCCCTGCACTCACACTCCAGATGGTCCTCTCCTGTCGGAGGACTGGAGCAGACTGAGCTAAAAACACTGACCTGGGCTGACGTGGGTGGGACTTTGCGAAGCAGCCAGTCAGCCCTGGCCAGTGTCTTCTGACTGCCAGTTCTTGAGCCGAATCAATTATGGCAAGCATAGAATGTTGTGGAACCAAAATTCAAATATATATAAGGACAGGGTGTTGTAATCCTCACCAAATGGTGTGGCATATATATGACTGTCTGAGAACTGAACAAACTACAGAAATGAACAAACACCAGGACACATGAAAATTGCTTTGCCTACATAAAGACCAATCAACTGTTAGCAATCTTTTTCATTTAGTAGGGTGCAATGCACAACACCAGCTTACACAGTAGTGCAAACAGATATATGAAAATGGAGGGAAATTGTAACCAGCCTCCTGGGGCCTGAACCGGGCTGGTGTTTCCCAAGAGAGACACACCCCAAAATGGCCTCTGAATCTCCACAAGGAGTGCCCTCATAAAGCTAGGCTTTGCTTAAACAGTGACTTTTGCTGGGAGGCTAGGAGAACCACATCTCGGCTGGGAAAACTCAGGCCAAGTGAAGATTCTTCAGACTGGCTGCACTGTCAAACATCCTCCATGCAAGCAAACCCCCCCCCCCACGTCTCTCCTGTCAGCTCAGTCCAAAAGGACTAAGTGGGCAAATCTCTGCTCTCACCTCAGGCATCTTCTACTTACCTAGTCTTTTGTCTGTCAAATGTACAGGCAGGAAGGGACAAAGAACCTCTGGTCTGTGCTATTGTCATGAATGAAGTATGCTGCTTGTTTCCATCCCCTATCTCCTGTTTCACCTATATATCAGGATCCTCTCAGTCCTGTCTCCATATATTTGTCTAAAATATCCACATTCTTACACCTATGCCAGACCTATCAAGGTAAACATTAACTCTCCATGTCTAGTGAATGGTCTCCCGTTCAGGCTCATCCTGCCACACATTAAGAAACATCACCTTTTTTGTCTGGCACCAGGGAAATGCCAGGCCACTCTATTGTTTCGTAACGGACACTCCCAGCCAACCATCCAGCACCTGGCTTAATCTCATCATATCTATTGTTAAGCCAGACTCTGCCCCTCTGGAAGCTCATTGGTCACACCTAAATTATGCTGCGCCTGTTACCACCCCTCCATGGACTCCTTATTGGCCTAGAAAGTCACCTGAGAACAGTCCCCAAGGCCTTTCATTGGTCTGCATTATATTCCAATGTCTGTATCCATCAGAGCACATGCCCTCAGATTTTGTAAGTCTGCCCCTGATGCCAACTGGACCCCTGTACATCTGGACAGGTTGTATCATTCCGTAACTGACCCCTCTATTCGCTATCAATCACCTCTACTTTCTTAATTCTGTATTGCTTGCTCTTTTTGAATGCTTAGTGTGCTTGTAATTATGGAAATTTTTCAATAAAACTTATTTAATTTACTCTTCAAATCTCCATTTCTGATCAAATCTTCCTACTGTGTCGAACCTTGGTATACAAGTGGTGTGCGATCCCTGTACCCCTCTGGTCCCCCCACCACATAGCTAATTTCCCTAAACAATAAGGCAGACTATTGGCAGTAACAAAATGGTATAAAAATTGCTGCAGTCACATGGGACCTGATACCTGTATATATGGTCCTATAAGAAAGAAACATTTTAGGAGATGCTTCATTATAGTTAGAAGGTCACAGAGAGTTCAAACCCAGGTTGTTAGTCTTTCTTCCCTTGGTGATTCTGATAATTTCTCTCCTGCATAGGTTTTCAGAGTTTTTCAGGAACAGAAGGAAGATAAATACTCAAGAGATTAATCCTGGGCAGGTCTATTCAGAATCCTACTCAAGTGTATTCAGTGGAGTTTACTCCTAGGCAGGGCTTTTTTTTTAAAGAAGCACCAGAACTCTCAAGAGGGAAATGAAATTTTCATTCTGTATAGCGAAAACTCATGAACTTTTGAAAAGTTTTAAAAGATTTTTGTTGAAGAGGTTCTGGAACTCCTTTCCAGCGCGTTCCACAAGGGAAAAAAAAGCCCTGCTTCTAGGAAAGTGTGTATAAGATACCACTGTCAGACTAATGGACTGTAAAGGTTATTTATAGGTTTTTATATAGGAGCTATACCTTGTAAACAAATGTGATGGATTTTACTGGTTGATATGAATGTCTATTCTGATGTGAATGTTTGAGATCATGTATGATACAGCACTTTCCTATTCATATGAAAAAATCAATTCAATATTCTGATACATGTTAATGATTTGTAATGCTAACTCCATAATTCTCTGTATTTTCATGCTGACCCACTTCCCCATCCCGTCAATGTAACACTCCTGTTGGTTTGAATAAAGTCAGCCAAATCAATAAAAAAAGCATTGTTGCACTCACTTTAATTCTTTTCTTTATGTACCTCTACCAGTATTGCTGTGGGATGTGATAATATTTCTGACTGTAAACTGGATTATTGAAAACGTTTCAATCTAAAACCAGAAAATATATATTGTTTTCAGGATGCAAAGGCCAGAGTCCCTTTTCCACTGTTAATATATGAATAATTCATTGTCCTTGTATCAGTCTTTAATTGTTCTGTTGCATTTTGCCTACAGCCAGCAAGTTGTTCTTTTTATTATTTATTAATTTAAAAATTAATTATACATTAGCTACAGTAATTCAGTTACTGACTGCAGCCATTTAATCACACCATGCGGGCACTGGAAGTCTCATCTTTGTTGCAAAATGTACTTTAGAGAAATGGATCAAAATGGCTCCTGCTAAGCGTGAATAACATTTGGTATATAATATTTATTTGTTTAAACAGATAGGTTGTAACAAAGAATAAAAAAAACCTGAAACAGGTATTAAAATACTGATTATAATCTGCATGAAAAGTAACCTAAAGAGTTCATTAAAGGAATAACCCATCCTCAAGCCATATTTACTGCTTAAAATTTATTATGTGTTTCGATGCAAATTCAGACCTAACTTTAGCAGCCATGAGAACAATAATTCAATTACAGGTCACAGTCATTTGCAATGCAATTCTAAGTAGAGGTATAGCCTTCTAAGCTCTTTTATCATGCCATCTTGTTGAGGCGCCTGGAGACAGAAGTAGGTTTTGGCCTTGTGTGTTGAACTGTTTCAAATCATTCCTCATGGATCAGACTCAAAGCGTTGCTATCAGAAACCAGTTGTCATCAGTGTGGAACTTGTCTTGTGGGGTTCCATAGGATGCAATTCTATGTAAAGCCCTTAGGCTAAATCATTCGTACTTTTGGGGTTGGTTGTCATCAATATGCTGATGATACTCAGCTCTATATATCCTTATTAAAATCTCCTGGTGATATGGTAGAGGCCCTGAGTTGCTGCCTGGCCACAGTGGTTAACTGGCTAAAGGTCAATGAATTGAAACTAAACCCTGAGAAGACAGAGGTAATGCTGGTTGGGAAGGAGGAGGCATTGAAGGACATTGTTGTCCCCACTTTTGATGAAGGTCAGCTGACCCTTGCTGACTCAGTTAAAACTCTTGGGGTCATACCAGATCCAGCTTTATTACTGATGATTTGCTGAAGGTATAAGACAGTTGAAACCTGTTGAGAAGCAATCAAAGGAAGTGGAACCTAGTGGCCTTACTGGAAGTCAGTAACAAAGACATGGGGGCTGCTCCCTTACCACTGTGGAGGCGTGCATTGCTGAGAGGCTAGCAGAGCTCAGTGTACCATCATGGTCTGGGCATGTACTAGATCAAGATGGGTAGCCATGTTAGTCTGTCTGTTGCAGTAGAAAAGAGTAAGAGTCCAGTAGCATCTTAAAGATTAACAAAGGGTGCGATCATACGTACTGGAAGCCACGGCAGACATGCGATTCCCCCACGGATTAAAGGGACGCGATCATACACTCACAACTGTCTGGCATCCCGGAGTCATCAGCGGGACGTCCTTTCGTGCCACAGTAGCATGGTGAAAAGCTACTGCTGAAAACCCAGTATCATTGGGAATTGTGGGGCACCCGGTGGGAGGTATGATCGTGCAAATGCACGTCATTGCAGGCAGGGCAAACAGCCTCGCTTCCTGCCTGCATTTTCTCCCTTCTGTGTGACTGCAGCCCATATTTCTGGCAGGGTATGAGGTTTCGTGAGAAGGGAGCAGTGACTCACGAAAGCTCATACCCTACCACAAATTTTGTTAGTCTTTAAGGTGCTGCTGGAGTCTTACTCTTTTCCACTGGTCCATGTACTGCACATTCATAGCAACTTGACTCTGCATATTTAGCATGGTGCTGAGGTTACAGTCACCACAGCTCAGCTCCTGACCTGTGATATCTATCCTCTCTCCCCTGCTCCACATCATGCTGCAAACTAGGACTGCTGTTGCTGGTGTCTGATACAGAAAAAAGAGAGGTACCCATATTGTGCCTTCTTTTTTTAATCTCATAAGTGTTAAAGCAGACAGGGGGGCTGTAATGTACTGGGTTCATAGACGCGCTGAGTGAATCAGCTCATATTTTATTTGGAAATTCGTGAAGACTAAAGACAAAGTAGCAGGACTGAAACCCTGTTTAAATCCCCAAACAAAACCACACCCCAAACACACACACACTGCAACTGGTTATTTACAGCGTACCATCTTCTATAGGACCCATCTTGGGTCCGGGCAATCCTATTGGTCTGTTTCTGGATCCTAGGGTCTGTTGTTCCTATGGGTCGAAGCTCCGTGTGCTCACTTGACCACCTGCAAGCCTGACCATGTATGCATTCTTGATTGATACACAACACCCCTCCCCCAAAGGTTCAGATCCTCCTAACAGACAAAGTCTCTTAGGTACACCAGTGGCTGCCGGTCCCTGGTTGAGTGGCGTGGCATGGGAACTGGGGCCGGCTGCTCAGGGGGTTGCGCTGGTTGCTGAGTCAGGCCGGGTGCCCTGTCGGCTTCTGGGGTGCTGAGTGGCTTGGGTTCCTCACCTCCATTGCCTGCTGGAAAGGCGCTTGGTCTTGGATGTGCTTGTGTGGTGGGCACGTCTTCCCAGCACTCCTCCTGCTCTCGGGTCGGGGACTCGTCCTCACTGTCTTCTGTTTCCTCTAGGTCCACGGGAAGGAGTCAGTGTCAGAGCTGATATATGTGTCTCCTCCACAGCTGGCCGTCCTCAGCGGAAACCTCATATGAAAGGGGCTCTGTCACTCTAACCATCCTGGCTGGAATCCATGTGGGGCCCTGGGAGAAGTTCCTGGCGCAGATGGGGTCTCCTGGGAAGAAGTCATGGGGAGCGTCCTGGCTCTCTGAAGTTGCACTGTGCTCCGGGGCCAGGTCCGAGTGGAGACAGTCTAGCCAGGCCATGGGGTGCTGTCCCATCAGGAGTTCCACAGGGCTATGACCAGTGGTGGTGTGGGGTGTCATGCGCTGGTTGAAGAGGAAGGCTGTGAGCTTGCAGTCCCAGTCACCCTGGTCCATCCAATGCAGGGAGTCTTTCGTTGTTTGGACCATGTGCTCAGCCTGACTGTTGGTTGCAGGGTGGAAGGGTGTGGAGCAGATGTGTCAGATACCATAGTAACTCATGAACTCCTGAAACTCTGAGGAGGTGAAGGCCATCCCATTATCTGTTACTAATGAGTCTGGGATGCCATGTGTGCTAAATATCCTCCACATTGCCATGATGGCTGTGCAGGATGAGGTAGAGGGGACCATGACCACTTCTAGCCAATTGGTGTAGGAGTCCTGCAAAGTCTAGATGTAGTCTAGCCCATGGCTTGTGAAATGACTCCCACAGGCGCACTGGGGCCCTGGGAGGCTCAGGTCGGGATTTCTGGAACTCCTGGCAGTGCTTCACTCTGTTCTCTATTTCTCCATCCAGCCCCAGCCACTAGACATAGCTTCTTGTCAATGCTTTCATTTGCATGATCCCTGGGTGCATCTCGTGCAAGGCAGTGAGCACTCGCTGGCGAAGGGGGGGGGATTACTATGTGGCTTCCCCATAGTAGGCAGCCTTTGTGAGACGACAGCTTGTTCCAGTGGGAGGAAAGTGCAGCAAATTCTGGGCCCAGACTGGAAGGCCTCCCCCTCCCCACCCAGTCCAAGACCTGGGAGAGGATGCGGTCCTGCGCCATGAGGCAGGCAACCTCAGTCACCTGGACAGGGTCATTGGGCAGGTCCTCCAGCAAAGCGATCAGGTGTGCAGGAGCCAGGTCCAGGTTGCAGGATGGAAGCGGGAAGTGGCTGAGCACATCCACATGGCCCATCGCCTTGCCGGACCGGTGGACAAGTGCATATTGGTATCCCACCAAGAAAATGGACCAGCGGAGCACCTGGGGCAACAGCATCTGGGTGTCTGGTGGTCAGGGGCTAACAGGCCCAGCAGGGGGTTGTGGTCCATGACTACAGTAAACAGGTGGCCATAGAGGTAATCATGGATTTTTTTAACCTCCACCACGATTGCCAGAGCCTCTTTATCAATCTGAGTGTAGTTGTGCTCAGCCGAAGACAAAGTCCGAGAATAGTAGGCTACTGGGACCTCCCAACCGTCCAAGAGTTGATGGCCCAAGACCACCCCCACCCTGTAGGGGGAAGTGTCACAGGTGAGGACCACCAGAAGGGATTCATCGAAGTGGGCGAGCACAGCATTTGATGTCAGCAACTCCTTCACTGCCTGGAATGTGTCAGCTTGCCGTTGTCCCCAGACCCAGGGGCCCTGTTTGTCCAGCAGGTGGTGTAGAGGCTCAGCCATGGTGGCTTTATAGGGCAAGAAGGAGTGGTAGAAGTTCAATAGCCCCAGAAAAGCTTGTGGTTCCTGTTTGGAAGAGGGGGTGGGTGCATGCACGATTGCAAGAATTTTGTCCAGTATGGGATGAATGCCCTGAGTGTCCACTGCAAACCCCAGGAACTCCACCCATGGCACCCCCAGCATGCACTTCTCCCGTTTCACCTTCAGGCCTGCATCCTGGAAGCACTGAAGGACTGCCTGAAGCTGCTGAGCGAAGGTCTTGGAGTCCAGGGCTGTGATCAAAATGTCATTGAAGAATGGCTAGACTCCCAGAATCCCTTTGAGGAGACAGTCCATGAGGTTTTGGAATATGCCAGGTGCTACACTCATTCTAAATTGTAGCCTCCGCACCCGGAATGCTTTCCTGTGTGTTACTATGGTCTGGGCCTCGGCAGTGGCATCATCTACCAGCAGCTGCTGGTATGCTTGGGCCAGGTCCAGTTTGCTGAAGATTTTCACACCAGCCAGGAAGGCTAGCACATGGCTGACAACAGGGATGAGATATGAGTGATCTTGCAGTGCCTTGTTTATAGTGCACGTATAATCTGCACAGATCTGAACTTCCCCATTAGGTTTGATTGGGGTAATGATGGGGGTCTCCCACTTGGCATGCAGCCCTGTTTCTAGAACCCCCGGCCCACTAGGCGATCCAGTTCAATGTCTATTTTGGGCCACCCCAAGTCCCAAGGGAGCAAACCAGGAGAGTCCGAGTAAGCTCATGAGCCACTTCTCCACCACCAACAAGTCTAAGTGGCCCTCAAAACTCTTGCAGCATACCCTGAATTTGCCCCACCCTTGACAGCCACCGGATTTTTCTGGAAGTCTCTTAGTGTGATCGAGAATGAAGAGCCAGTGTCAAGCTCCATCTCACAGGGGGACCCTTCGATATGCACCACTAAAAGGATTTTGTTGGGGGTGGCGGGGGGCAAATTCAGTACCTGAAACTGATGGATCGTGTGGAGGTCAGTTTCTTTCTGGTGCTCAGTGGGCTGACGTTGGGTCCCTCTGGAGCAGCAAATGCGTGCGAGGTGGTCTGCTTTTCCACAAGATCAGCATGTGGTGTCCCTGAAGTGGCAAGAGCGGTGTTCATGGTCCTCTCTGCAGCTGGCGCACGGTGCTGGAGGAGTGGACCTTGCAGGGAGGTCATTGGCATATGGGGCGAGCCGGCTGGAGTTGGGACCGGTTGAGGCGGTGAATGCCTTGTGGTCCCGTCGGGTTGGCCTACGGACCTGGTAGATTTCTTTCTCCTCCGATTCCTCTGAGGCCCGTGATGCACATGTTTGGTGAGCCATGTGGCTGCAGCGCTTACAATGAGATTTTTCGTAGGCCGAGACTTCACATAGGGCCTTATCCAGGGTCAGATCATCATGGCTGGCTAGTTTGTGTTGAAGCTTTGGTTCTCATAAGCCTACAACGAACTGGTTCAGGAGGTTGTCACCCAAGTCGGGGAACTCACATTTCATAGCCACTCAGCATAGGCTGGCCAGGAACTTGGTGGCTAATTCAGCGGAGTTCTGGATGCGCGTAAAGAAGTCCAAGGGCTGCACCATTTTCATTGGCTGTGGCGCAAAACGGTCTATGAGTGCCTTCACCGGCTCAACATAGGTGGCCTCCTTCAAGGACTTTGGAGCAAGCAGATCCTTCAGTAGCCATAGTGTGGTGACCCCACCGGAGCTGAGCATCAGGGATTTCTTTTTCCTTCATCCGTGATGTCCTGGAAGTTGACATAGTAGTCCAGATGCTCAATCCAGGTTTTCCACATTTTGGGGTGCACAACATCAAATTCCAGAAGGTTTCCCGGAGCGGCAGCCATGACTCGAGGAACTGCACGTGGCCGAGTGCTATCAGGAGTGGTATGGGGTGCAGAGCTCGGGGGCTCATCTTCAGTATGCAGTGCGATGCTCAGGTCTGAGTTGGCAGAGTCGCTCATCGGGATCCCATCCTCGTCACCAGTGTAATGTACTGGGTTTGTAGACATGTTGAGTGAATCAGCTCATATTTAATTTGGAAATTAGTGAATACTAAATACAAAGTAGCAGGACTGAAGCCCTGCTTAAATCCCCAAATGAAACCACACCCCAAAAGCACACACCCTGTGATTGGTTATTTACAGTGTACCATCTCCCATAGGACCCATCTTGGGTCCAGGCAATCCTATTGGTCCGTTTCCGGATCCTAGGGTCCATTGTTCCTACGGGTCAAAGCTCTGTGCATTCTCTTGACCACATGCAAGCCTGACCATATGTGCGGTCTTGGTTGATACACAACAGGGGCACTTCACTAGTGCTGCTGGGAATTTAAGTACCTTCCTCCCCAGAGCTGTAGCCCCAGCCCATTGCCCTTCACCTGCTTTTAGGATCAAAAGGAACACCTGGAGTTCCAATCACAGAACTCCAGTTTCATGTCCAGTATGGTCCTGAGAAGGTGGATGGCTGGAGTGGATTGACCATTATGATGACCGGGAAGCAACCAATGGGCTACTGGCCAGGGAGGTTGCTTCTCTTGAGCCTCCTCTGAGGTCCAGCCATCTTCCAAATGAGGAAGCTGGGCCAGCTAAGCCAGGGCTGCCCACAGGTTTTTTTTGCACATTAGGCGAGGATACTTTCTGGCTCCCCCCCACCCTGTGAGCTCACCATTTTTCAAGCATAAATGCATTTTAAGAAGAATGAAAAGTTGGGAGCACTTCACACTCACACACACACATAGGTAATGCAAATGCAGCACATGTGGTCTTCTCCCTTGCCAGCCCCCTATAAAGAAACCACTACCCAGAGCAGCTGCCTTTCCTGGATTTTTTATTGCCATCTTTTAGTAGTACTGATTTTATGGATTTAATTGGATTATATTTATACTATATTAATTTTATGTTGTATGCCACCCTGAGCCCCATTTGGCGGGGGTGGGTGGTCTAAAATCTAATAAATAAATAAATAAACTTTAGAAGGGGTAGCTTCTCTCCAGTGAGAGGGCTTGTGAAGAAGAAACTGGAAGGAAAGGTAAGGAGGATCAAATCCCTTTTGGGAGCTTAAAAAATATCAACTTGGAGTCATGATAGATAAACTCCCTGAAGATGTCAATTCAGTGTGCTACTGCAATTAAAAAAGGCAAATACTGTGTTGGGGGATTATTAGGAAGGGGTTTGAAAACAATTCAGCCAGTGTCATAATGACCCTATATAAATCCATGGTGCGACCTCATTTGGAATACTGTGTATAGTTCTGATCACCACACCTCCAAAAGGATATTATAGCATTGGAAAAATTGGATGGAAGCTTTTGTCTGTTCACTGCTGGGGAGAGACAGGAGGACTTCTGCCTCTGAAGTCCTGGGGAGTGGGCAGCGTCCATGCACAGAGGAGCACCAATGAGAATTCAATCTGGGGTGGCATCCTCAGTCTCCAGGCAGAAGCACCAGCAACTACTCTCCTGGTGGAAGATAATTTTTATCTGAGAACGTCATGAGAAGGCAGAGGGAAGTTTGTGTCTGTCTATGTTTTTGTGTGTACACTCAGGGGGCAAATTAAAGAGCCCTGTTTCCCTCTCCTGCCCCCATTCCTTCCCCTAGGCAGCCTTTGATGGACTGATTCAGTGGGAGGAGAACATGGAGGATAGCCACACAAAGCCAAGTTGGGGTCCCATTTGGAGAGAAGGGAGGTATAAATAAAGTAAATAAATCAAGTACCTGATAAGGCAGCAGGAAGGAATTTGGAATACCCTCGCCCCAGGGTCAGAAACATGGTCCTCTCTCCCTCCCACTGTGAGGGGAAGGAGCCCATCTCTCCAAGCCCCCCACCCATTTCTGGCTCGTCAGATCTGGATCACATTCTTTTGGGGGGAAGGGCAAAGACAGGGGGCATGATTCCAATTGCCCCACCTCCTCCTGCTTCTCTCCCTTCCATTGCCAAAAGGAAGAGCATGAAGGGGGAAAGGGGGTAGAGTCAGAACATGCTGCTGTGGAGCAGGAGCAGGAGGGAGGAAGCGGGGGTGAAGTGGGGGTGGGGCTTGAGTGCTTGGCAAGTGTCACTGATGGGGGCAGGATCGCAGCCCGGCAGAGAGAGGGAGGGCAGTCAGGGGGCAAGTCCAGCAGGCTGTGGCAGGAGGAGGCGGCGGGATGACAATGGGGTGGCCGGGGGAGAGAAATAGGCAGTGGCAGCAGCTGGGGGCAGCAATGAGTATGCGGCGCAGGGCTTTTGGTGGGGGGAGGTCACACGCCTAGTGGGTGGGCCGGCCCTAAGCTAAGCATGGGCTACCACTGGGTGGAGAAGCCTGCAACTCCCAGTTTTATTCATTTATTATTTACTTTATCTATAGCCTGCTTTTCTTGTTGAGGCTTAAGGTGGATTACATAATACAAAACAGTGCCATCAGGCAGCATAAAACAACCAGTGAGCAATGGGATATGGCTAAGATTACAGAATTAGAGATCAATGCAGGGCTTTTTTCCAGGGCAACATGTTGGAACAGAGTTCTGTAACTTCTTTGACAAAATTCTTTTTTAAAATGTTTAAAAGTTCATGAGTTTTCAGTATACAGGTTGAAAATTTTGTTTCCCTCTTGAGAGTTCTGGCACCTCTCCCCCTCCCCCCCAAAACGCTCCAGATCAATGCAAACAACAAACTGCCAAAGGCAAAGTATACGATAAAAAATACAGAAAGTGGAATTACAGTACAGCAAAGCAAGGTGATACCTACAGTAATCATTACAGTACACTACAATCCTGTTTCTTTATAAAGGTTCTATTCTAAACTGTTCCATTGCTGTTGGGCTGACTGAACTTTTAAGGACTGGGCTGGTGACTGGCCCTGGGCTAGGATTGCCAACTCTGAGTTGGGAAATTCCTGGAGATTTGGGGATGAATCCTAGAGATTAGAATTGCCAGGTCTGGGTTGGAAAATACCTGGAGACTTTGGGGATGGATCCAGGAGAGGGCAGGGTTTGGGGAGGGGAAGGGCCTCAACATGGTACAATGCCATAGAGTCCACCCTTCAAAGCAGCCATTTCCTTTAGGGGATCTGATCTCTATCAGCTGGAGATCAGTTGCAAAAGCGGGAGACCCCAGACCCCACCTGGAGGCTGGCAACCCTACTAGAGATCGCAGGGTTTGAGGAAGGGAGGGACTTCAGCAGAGTATAATGCCATACAGTCATACTCTCCAAAGCAGCCATTTTTCTCTGTAGTCAGGAGATCTCAAATCCTTCCCAGTCTGCTTCCCAGTCTGCTCCTGGAGAAGAGGGGTCCCAGCAAAAATATAAAAGGGGGCCTTGCAGAGTAAACATACTTTTAAGAAACTAGTCTCAAAGCCACAGAAGTGCTACAGTAAAGGAAGTTCAAATGGAAAGAAGCATGTGAAGAACTGGCAAAGACCTACTAGACAAGCATTATCAACCACAGCATAAATTTTTGTCCCCCATAGTGGAAAGAATACAGAAAATATGGCAGAATCATTTCACTGAAATATATAACATTTGCAAGATAGAAACCTCATGATTTCTTCCTTACGACACTAAATTCTTTATCTCTGGAAGACGAATGTTATCTCCTCATAACCATTCACAAAACAGTGAATTTTAAAACTGACAGAGGGGCTAGAGCTAATTCAGTATCTTTAAAAACTTACAGAGCATTCACTGCAAGTTCAGCTACTTCAGCATTCAGGTATCGGATTAGTAATATACGCCAGAAAAGAGGGCAAAGTGTTCAGTGAATTTAATCTGAATTGCAAGTATAAAGACCAGCCAGTTTAGCTTTACTTCCGGGTAGTATGTTTGGATGCACAAGCTGAACTGGGTCTGAGGGCCATGGTGAATTTACACTTGCTATGAAGTGTTAATTTAATAGAAAGAGACCTAGATCATTAAGATGTTGGTATAGACGATGAAGACATGTTTCAAACCTAGAGGAGGTGGGTAGCCATATTGGTCTGAAGCAGCAGAACAAAGTTTGAGTGGCACCTTTAAGACCAACACAGTTTTATTCAAGGTACTAGGAGTAAGGCCCATTGTGGGAAGAAATACAATGAGCTCTAGAAGAAAGCTCCAGGTGAGTGTCCCAGCTGTGGCTGGTGGGGCAGCAGAGGGAAGGGAAAATAGAGGGAAGCAAGCCGTGTTTATTTCCTTCTGGTTAGCTATAAGGCAGGACTGTCTCAAGTCATTCTGCTGCCCCAAGTGGGTAGTATGGGAGGACAGCCTCATGGTAACAGGTATGGTTCCCTCCACCCCTGGCTTATGTTAATTTGGGGTTATGCAGTGGCAGCTAAGGTAGAAAAGCATCTCCTCCTATGCCATGTCTTCTGGGTTCCAAGGGTCTGGAAAGTGGTTCCATAGCCAGGTACAGGGTTGCCAACTCTGGGTTGGGAAACACCTGTACATTTGAGGGGTAGAGCCTGGGGAGGGAAGGGGTAGGGAAGGACCTCAGCAGGGTATAATGCCATAGAGTCCACTGGCCAAAGCAGCCATTGTCTCCAGAAGAACTTATCTTGGTCATCTGGACATCAGTTGTAATAGCTGGAGATCACCAGGTGCCACCTGGAGGTTGGCTTATGTTAATTTGGGGCAAGCCACAACTGGGAGAAAGGGGGAACCAAACTTGCCGGACCAGTTCAGTTTGGGTGAGGCCCATTTGGGTTGGTTCAGCTTGGGGTTTGGTTTGTGGGCTCCCCTAAACCCCGAAATGAACTGCCTTTTCTAAATTTGTTCCCATCCCTATGGGAGCCCTGTGGACAAAATGCTCCATGACAATATGGCCCCAACTTCCCTCCTCTTGAATGGATCCTTTTGCATCAGCAGAAAGGATCTTTTTGCATCGGGGAAGAACAAGGGAGCAGCAATGGCCCCAGATTCTCCCTCTACCCTTTGGTTCCCTCCCCCCTCCATGTCCCATTTTGGCTTGTTCACAGGCCTGAAAGCTATACTATCTTTCCTGGCTACCTTACCCTTTAACACCTAGACATGTGTGTAGATGTAGGTTCTAATTACATGTTTTTGAAGAAAAGGCACTGTGATCATGCTCAGAAACTTTTTGTTCTTGTTATTACTGCCCATATAACAGGACTCAGTCCTGATACTAAAAAGCCCAGTAGCACCTTTAAGATTAACAAACTTTAATGTAGCATAAGCTTTTGAGAAATACAGTTCTTTTTGTCAGAGAACTGTGGCTTATGCTACAATAAAATTTGTTAGGCTTTTTACTATTTTGCAGCAACAGACTAACACAGCTAACTCCTCTAGTCCTAATACTGAAAATAGATTTTGTGACTGAAAGCCCAGGTAGAAATTAAGTCATGCTTCATACAGTAGCAAGTAAATTAATTTGCTTCTGAGCAGTTATTTTTAATAGACCATGTACCTTTTTCCATGTAGTGCTGAAGGGGGGGGAAATAAAGCATAAGACTTTTTAAAAAAAAATCACAGAGATTCATAGAATAAATATGCTGTTTGGCAATAAAAGATATTCTGCATACGTTTAAATCTGATGAAATAAGTCTAATTCGAGCACCATGCACTTGAGAATCATAAATAGTAAACCAGACTCCTACATTGCTCCTTGGAATTATGCTTTTAATAGGGCAAGTTTGTCAGTTTAATATAAAAAATGTTCTTTTATTCCTTTATTTGCATTTGATTCAGCTACTGCTCCCAGTGCTTTCATTCCTCCTCCTCAGAAACTGCAAACCTAGAGACTTGGAAGGGGCAGGGAGCCAGCCATTTTCTTTCTTCTGAGAAGTTCATTAAAAGATTTGCTGCACACAAGAGAAAAGAACAATAATGTGGTGAAATGACTTTGTGTGTGTCCTGTACTTAAACACCCAACGGACTGAAACAAGTTCATACTCTTGCTTTACATCCCTCTCCCTTCAAAGACATGGCTAACCAGTCTTTGAATAAACAAGAGCTGCAGTCTTGTGGCTCTCCATATTCTGAGCTTCTAAACCTAACAAAGGTTTCCCATGAATTCCGAGTGTCTCTTCTTTTTCTTCTTCTTTTTTTAAAAAACCTTTCTATGAATTATAATAAGCAAAGGGAAAAGGAAGCAACAGCTTCATCAATAAAACAAGACTCTTCAGTGGTAGGAATAGATTGCCATCTACTGGGCTGCAGCTAGACACTAGATGCAAGGAAGGCTGAAGAGAATGAGACAGAATCTTTTGTTTCATTTCTGAATGCAAAATGTTGCCTCACTCTCTTTATTCACCAAGGGTTTGTTCTAAGATATCACTGACACCCAGAGCAGGTTATTAAGCAAACCCAAACCCCAGTCGGTACTTCTTGCCATTATAAATATCATCAGCTGTTTTTATGAGGGAATATACAGAATTAAAAGCAGTTACAAAACATGACGAGAATGCTGTTTCTGTTATATTTTTGTATTTTGGTCCAGTGTACTTGGCTTGTAACAGAAGATTTTTGTGTTTGACCAGCAGTTGTCAGCATCTCCATGTACTCATTTCCTTATCTTCTTTGTACAACATGGCAGCATTGTGAACTTTGATGCAGCTATGCCTGAATAATGAAAAACTGGGCAAAAAACCCCAAAACAGCCCCTGTTGGGGATGACTTCTGATGCATAAATGGCTTAGGAATACGATTTTTCTAAGAGTCTTTTCAAATGTCCATGAAGTTTGTTGCCTTGCAAGCTTTTTATAAAGTATGGACTTGTGATATAACTATATCTGGACTGTGCAAAGAGTTTGCCAGGGAAAATGGACTGATTGGTGCCCATGAGACAGAGCTACACAAAGAACACATGCCCAGCTGAGGGAAGCCTTGGACTGAAACAATATGTTAAAACCAGATGTGGACCCATGGAAGACCCAATGCTATCCATTGCTGCCTCCTTAAAGATGGCTGCAAACCAAGGTAGACGGCATGCTAGCCTCCCTGAGAATCGCCAACACTTGGAACCAGCAGCCAGAGTAATAGAGATGCCATGCTTTGCAAAGACAACATAAACTTTTCTGTTGAAACACCATGACAAGCCTTGTCTCCATCATGCAGGCACTCCCCCCACCTTCTTCTCCAGCTTCACCCTATGCTGTACATAGTTAGCTCCAAATTGTGACAGGATTGGCTCACTCACCCACCCTGCAAGACAGTGCTGCTGCTGAGCATCGGATCGTTAACACTGATGGCTGGCCGAGCACTGGGAATGACTCTGTTCTTCCTCCTTTGTCTCAAACCCTGTTCTCTGAAAGGTGTCACTCTAGAGAAACATTATGTCAATTGCCCAGCTATGAAACCCCTTCTCCTGGTCATCACATGATTATCTGCAACCAGTTTTTTTTTTAGCAACTTCCTAGGGACATGAGGGGAAGTGGCTGGTAAGAAGCCCACCCCCAAGTTCAAATATAGTATAAAAGAGCAGGACCATGTGCTCTCTGCCTCTCTCTCTCTCTGCCTCTATACCTAACCCTGCCCTATCTTGTTGACTCTGGAGTAGCTGCCCAAGAGTTTTTCCACGTATTCTGCTGGTCCAGAATACGATCCCTGTTCCTCATAGTCTCCCTGTTTTTCCTGTATATCACTTCCATCTCTTCAAGACAGGCAAGCATCACCCAATCAAAGCTTTTCACCTGCTAATGTGAAGCTGTCCCTTCCTCTCTAATTTTCCTAGGTCTGAATAAGTGTATGTGTGCTTGTGTTTTATTGTATGTTTGAAATATTCTTCAGTAAAAAACCCATTCCTCTAAAGAATTGGTTTCTGCGTTTACTCCTGGTTTTCCTGGAAATGTGCAACTTCTATATACATAGGCTTGTGTCCCCTTAGTTGCCAATTGCTCTTAAATATCATAATTTCCCATAGTTATTAATGTATTAAGAAATTTGGTTAACAAGTTCTGTGGTAACTACATATGAACTCCAAGATGTCTACACATCTAAATGAGAAGTTCAGTCTTCTGTCTTGGCTTAAGCACAACAGGGCAAGTGGTCTTTTGAATCTGTATCTCACACAGAATTTTGGGTTGCCAGGTCTCCCACTTTGGTGGGAGAACTCCCACAGGCAGTTCTCCTTGTCCCACTGCTGCTCATTGGGCTGGAAGGGAAAAATCGGAGGAAATGGGGTCAATAATTTTTGTGCTGATGCCATAACTTCTCTCCATTATCACTCTGGAGTCTGAGGTGAATGCTACAGCCTTGCCCCAATGCACTGATTCTACAGACATGCTGGAAGTGACATCATGAGATTGATGCAGTGCCAAAAAGAGAAATCCCTCCCCTTACGATCTCCCAACAGTTGCCTGTCATGGACTAGCAATCATAATAGAATCTAATGCAATGAAAGACATTATTTCTTGTTACTACCAGTTCTTGATCATGCAGCTTGATACCAGCTTCCAAAGTTCTTGAACCATCAGAAACTTTTATGTTTTAATCCTTGAAATGTGATTTTAGTTTATTACTCAATTTTTGCAGAAGTGGAATGGAAGCTAAGAAAGAAAGGCCACTTCACATATGACAAAGTTCTTCCATGGTATTGCTTTTATGTAGGAAAGTGTGTGGACCTCACTGTGCACTGTAATGATGCAATAGGCAGTCCTGCTTCACTCCCCAGAGAGAGGGATGTCCTTTATCAATTGCCCCTCAAGACCACAATGAACATGAGCAGTAGGATTATTTACTATTTATTTGTCTAAACTCAGAGTTGGAAAGGATCGTCAGGGTCAGCTAGTGCAACCCCCTGTCAACACAGGAAGTACAACTCTAATATCCCCAACAAATAGGTATCAAATCAATACTTGAAACCTCCAGTGATGAAGAATCTGCCACCACTTGAGGGACACTGTTCTAGCATTGAATGCACCTCACCATCAGGAAATTCTTCCTCAACTTTAAATGAAGCCTCCTTTGCTATAGTTTATGTCCATTACATAGTTGCTGAATGTCAGTGGAAAGTTAATAAAGTTTGGCCCACAGATGCTTTCTAGATATAGGACTGAGCATGGGCTTTCAATCCGTAAAGCCTACACAAAAGCATAGCTTTCAGGTGGCCTATATACTCCTTCACCAGGTGGAAAAGAACCAAGCAATGATCCAGTATTCAACACCCTTTTTGGAATCCAGTCTGCTCTCTCCTCAATATACCCTCAGGCTGTGGTCACACACACTAAATAATCCACTTTCAATCCACTTTCAGTGTACTTTCCAACTGTATTTTACTGTGTGAACTGGCAAAATTCAGTTGGAAAGTGCACTGAAAGTGGATTGAAAGTGGATTATATAGTGTGTGTGACCGCAGCCTCAGGGCAATTCTGCGATGGCTTTTCCCTCCGTTGTTTTAGAAAACCCACATTGGAACAGAAATTCCCCTCTGAATTTCATACTGCTTTCACTTCCTTTGATTATTGGATTTTATGTAACCCTCTGCATTGCATGCTGCTTTCACTTTCTTTGATCATTGTGTTTTATGGTACCTTCTGCATAGATTTATGGCCGTTTTATGACTATTCAAGGGTGACTTTGCAGTCAGTATGGCATTGGCCCCGGGGTATTTGAATGTGTTTTGAATATGGTTTTGAGCTGTACCTTTTCCTCAGTGTTGAGAAAATGTGGAGTGAATGCCAGATGCAGAACCAGCCCCTGTCTCCAGCCACAAAAACCAGGTAAGAAGTATGAAGTTTCCCTACAGAGGAAAGCAAACTAATGAGGTGGGAATTAGACAGATCAGACCTACATCCCTTCTTGTAAACTGGTACAACAATGGCCTGAAGCCAGAGCTCTGGAATTACACTGGTATAATTAATTGTGGTAAACAAAGCCGCTAACAGCAGCACCCGCCACTTGGGAAAGGTCTTTAATAAATATGCTGGCAAGGAATCTGGACCAGGAGCCTTAGTGGCCTTGAGATTGTGTCTTATACCATTCACTTCCTGCCCCATTACTAAATGTCAAGTTGGTAAAGAATTAACTGGAGAGATTGCAGATGATGGTACAGGGGAGGGGGAGTGCTGGCCCCAGAGCATTAAAAATGACAAAAAAAGGTCCTTCCAGAACTCAGCTGGGATATAAGAATATGAAGCCTTAACAAGGGCAAGGGAATTGGAAACCCAAGTCCAGAATTCCTAGCTTCATCGATGCCACTGGTCCTTATGGTGCTGGGATTTTTTAAAGAAAATAAGGGCCTTATAGATCCTTTTCACTGAAAAACCATCTATGCAACTCTGCCACTGGATGAACCCACTAAAAATACTAATGGACAGTCTGTACCTCTACTTGCCTACATTCATCAACCCTATCCAACCTAAAGAAAACGAGAGGCCTTGAGTCCCTAACATAAATAGGTCACAAAACATCCAATAACACTGCAAAAATCTGCATCCAAAATTCCATCAGAGGGGCTGTGATAATATTAGCTTGCAAAAAACAACAAAACTGACAGGGAAAGGAGTGCCTTAGCCCATTTAGTTGACTTAGTCATGCTCCCATACAACTCCAGTGAGCCTAATGGGATGGGCAACCAGGAGAACCACCATTAACTGGATGGGGAGATGACCACCATTATATAACTTCCCACCATAAAATTCTTCACCCAGTCCCAATGGATTGTGAAACTAAGTCATAATCAAAAACACTTCACTTGCAAACAGAAAGGAAAGTATGGTCCTGCCCCTCATAGCAATTAGGAATAACCAGACCACAAATCTGGAAAAGTTGAGCTAGCCTAATTCCTGCTAAGTTCATCTTAGACTACCAGCTATAGAGACAAGGAGAATCCACATCCACCTCTCCTCTCCAGAGCTTACATACATATGTAAGTGTTGTCAAGTCACAACCAATTTATGGAGACCCCAGCAAGGGGCCCTCAAGGTAAATGAGAAACAGGGGTGGTTTGCCATTCTTTTCCTTGGTGGACTCTCATCCAAGTACCAACCCTGCTTAGTTTTTGAGCTCTGACAAGACTCGGCTATGCTATGCTACCTTCCCTCCTTCCAGCAAATTATCATCCCTCACCTATAGTCAAGCATCAAAATCCCCACACAATAGCAGGGGAAGTCTAGGATGAAGGGGCATCAGATTGTTCAGAAAGGTAACCAACCTATTTCTACTGGCACAAGAAACACCAAAACTAGAAAATGGTGGGACATACACCATTACAATAAGCAACAAGAATCTAGAAAGATGAAGAGGATTTCCAGAGTCACAGGATAGCAGCTAGGAAGCTGTCCAGGACTGGAGATCAAGCGCAAAATACTAGCTTGGGGTTTACCTCCTGTGGAATCTTTACTAGCGGAAGATGAGACAGTGTCAAAAAAAATGTTGTCGAAGGCTTTCACGGACAGAGTTCATTAGTTGCTGTAGATTTTCCAGGTTGTGTGGCCATGGTCTTGGCATTGTAGGACCTGATGTTTCACCAGTAGCTGTGACTGGCATCCTCAGAAGTATAACACAGAAAGATGGAGTACTCTCTGTTTCAAGGTGAGCAGAAAACTGATAGGCAAGTAATTTATTTCTACCCTGGAAGGTGGGGTAGGTCTGAATCAATTATCTAGTGTAGTTCTCCAGGTTATTAACATGCTAATTGAGGAGCTTTCCTAAGGAGGTTCTTTTGTCTATGGATTGTTTCCTGAGGAGGTTTGAGGAGGTTCTTTTGTGTGTGGAATGGCTATTGAAACTCTAATCTTATCTGTAGTGCTATTGCCAGCTGTCGAGCATTTTGTGTTTTTCAGGACAGGAAACCATGCCCTATTTATTTTTAAACTCTCTTCTGTCCTGTTGAAATTGTGTTTATGCTTATGAATTTCAATGGCTTCCCTGTGTAATCTGACATGGTAATTGGAAGTGTTGTCCAGACTTTCAGTGTCTTGGAACAAAATGCTGTGTCCTGTTTGGGTTAGGCTATGTTCAGCCACTGCTGATTTTTCAGGCTGGCCAAGTCTGCAGTGTCTTTCATGTTCTTTTATTCTTGTGTGAATGCTACGCTGTGTGGTCCCAATGTAAACTTGTCCACAACTGCATGGTATGTGGTATACTCCTGCAGAAGTGAGGGGGTCTCTTCTGTCTTTTGCCAGTCATAGCATCTGTTGTATTTTTCTGGTGGGGCTGAATACTGTTTGTAGGTTGTGTTTTTTCATAAGTTTTCCCATCTGATCCATGATTCCTTTGATATATGGCAAAAACACTTTTCTTGTGGGAGACTTTTTTTCCTCAGTTGTTTGTTTTACCTTTGGTTTAATCACTCTTCTGATTTCATTCTTAGACTAGCCATTTGCTTGAAGTGTGTGGTTAAGATGATTTAGTTCATCATTGAGAAAGTGTGGTTCGCATATTCATCTTGCATGGTCTACTAATGTTTTTATTATGCCTCCTTTTTGCTGAGGGTGGTGATTGGAGTTTGCCCCCGCAGACGGAATAAAAAGACGGACAACAGTTTTGGATCAAACAAGGGCCACTTTATTAACTACATAACGTTTAATAACTAAAAACAGCAAGGAATCATTTCAAGAGCAGAATAGACAAGGCAGGTGTCAGACAGACCAGCCTCCTTGTCCAAGATATGGGCGAGCCACCAACCCCGATCTTGAGCCATTCATCTGGCTTGCGACCAGCAGCCCAGCCACTGGTGGCCTCCTGGGAGCGCCTACCCCTGAAACCATAAAGTTTGCAGAGAGGAGCTTATCCAAGAGGTTCCCAGAGGGAATCATCATTCACCACCCAGAGCCTTAATAACCCCCAGGCCGTTCCTGATGACCCCATGTTCCTAAACTAGGAATGGCTTAAGGTGCTCACCAATTTCTGCTTTCTACTCCCTGCACTATTCTGCCAAAGTGACCAGCCTATTTAAACGCCCTACCACAACCCGTTGTTCCACCGTCAACCAGTGTAAGGTAGGCGAAAACACCATCTCCCCCAATGTCAATCTGGGGAAATGGCGAAAAATTCCTACCCGGCCCCCATAGGCGACCAGCCTAAGCCTACACTAGAAACAGGGCAGGCGGGCGGGTCAAGCACGAGGCTCCAACTGCTTTGGGCGGGAGAGGGAGCCGTCCTATATTGGGCTGGCTCCTCCCCGCCCACGTCATAGCGCGTTGCGCTATGACCCGGCTGTTGCCCCGTCATTCCGGCGGCGGCAAAATAGCCCCCGGCCTCCATTGCCTTCGGCTGGAGACCGGGAGCTCCATCGCCCCCGCAGACGGAATAAAAAGACGGACAACAGTTTTGGATCAAACAAGGGCCACTTTATTAACTACATAACGTTTAATAACTAAAAACAGCAAGGAATCATTTCAAGAGCAGAATAGACAAGGCAAGTGTCAGACAGACCAGCCTCCTTGTCCAAGATACGGGCGAGCCACCAACCCCGATCTTGAGCCATTCATCTGGCTTGCGACCAGCAGCCCAGCCACTGGTGGCCTCCTGGGAGCGCCTACCCCTGAAACCATAAAGTTTGCAGAGAGGAGCTTATCCAAGAGGTTCCCAGAGGGAATCATCATTCACCACCCAGAGCCTTAATAACCCCCAGGCCGTTCCTGATGACCCCATGTTCCTAAACTAGGAATGGCTTAAGGTGCTCACCAATTTCTGCTTTCTACTCCCTGCACTATTCTGCCACTAGCGAGGTCAAGCCTCTGCTTTGGCCGACGCGGCCTCCAAGCCAAGTGCACCTGGCAACAGGTGCACCTGGCAGAGGGGAGCTCAGAGCCTTGGCCATGTTAAAGAATGCAGGGGCCCTTTTTGGCCTTTGTCCCCATGCCTGCTTTGTCTTTTGTGACTGCATCTGGTGGGATGGGACCCAGTGCTTGCAAACATGAAAGGCTTTGGGGAACCTCTTGAGAAAAAAACCCTCCCATTTAAAGCATGTGCTGTGCCCACACAGTACTTTCCCTTCAGTTGCAAACACAACAAAGGACTCCCCGGGAGGATGCAGAAGGGGCTGGGTGGAGGAGTGGCCTCTGAGGGGGGCAGAAAAGGGGTGGGGGAAAGAAATGTTGCTCCATTCAAATTACTCCAGCATGAATGTGGGGGAATAAAAATAGCATTAAAATAGCATTCAAAAAACCTGGAGAAATTGCGGAGCTACACCAAACTGAGAGTTGAGCAATGCAGAATTTAAAAATAACCTGACAGAACAGCAGGGCGAAACTGGGAAGCAATGCAGAAATAAAAATATACCACGAAATGAAAGCAGAAGGCAATGCAGAAGGCAAAAATTTGTTACAAAGCAGAACAGCAGGGAGTATGGGGGGAATGTGCAGAAAGAGCCTAAGTCACAGGGGTCAAGGTCAAAAAGCACTCTTCAATAGCTACTTTTGTGGCTTGGGGGCTTTGGAGTGAAGGGGGAAGGGGTTCTAACCTAGCTCCCTGGCAGATATTTAAGGGCAGTAGTGATTGGACCCTGACTCCAAAATGGGGCCCAATCAGCATCTGGCTAGTTGGGGGGGAGGACAGGGGCTCTGGGCAGACCAAAAAGCCCAAGACTTCACTGGGATCTACCCCCAGAAGATTTAAGGAACTGCCGCTAGAGAGTGGGCCTCTCAGTCAGGCTTCAGAAGCATTGCTGTTGCACCAGAGTGAGTGGTGGCAAACGTCTGCAGTGGCAGTCACCATCTTTCTTCAAACTGTGGGGGAGAAAAAGGGATTTTGGGGAGAAACTCATCATGGGAAACTCACTATAGGAAAACCTAGTGGACTTTTATATTAAAGATCTCCTTGTTAGAACAGCCTTTGCTTATTGAACCAGACATGAACTCTGTAGCTATGTGGTTAGGTGTTAAATACTAACACCTGCAGAATTTTCCATTTAATGCAGGAAGCTTTAGCTGAACAAGGGTGTTGCAGCCCAACCGACATTCACAAGAACACACAAAATACTTAGAACAAAGTTTGAGGTAACAAACTAGGTCGTAACCAGACCCAAGTGTGTGTCAAATGTGTGTGGCTATGAGACGTTCTGCCCAAATTAGGAAGAATGTCAACAAGACCCCTTCTCTAAATTGGGTCTGGGGGAGTTGGGTAGGGATTGGACATAAACATGGGAGGAGACTCAGGTGACTTGCTGGAATGGTTGTGATAGGTTGTGAGAGATTGTGAACTTCAATCAAAAGTGAAGGCAGGACTTTGCGGGTGGTTTGGGGAAATGCTTTGGTCTTTGAAATACTGTATAACTCTGTGTTCTGGGAACTTCTTCTGACTTAAAGAGAAGTTCTGCTTTCTCTGCAGATAAAGCTTGTTTTGAAATATCCACTCTTGGTCTGAGCCTTTGTTTTCTCTACGCATATTGGGAATCTGATTTTGTCCCAAACAAAACATCGAAAGGAACAGAAATCACTGGTCTAAGACCAGCTCAGCAGGAACCCAGTGATAAAATTTCACTTCAAGGTTTTAAACAAAGTATATAGCCACCTTCCTTAAGTCACACCTTCTGCAAGCTTGTCTTGTCAGCTTTCTCACCACTGCACACTTTGTGGGTCCCAACAAAATTTTGATTCTTGCTGGCTCAATTCATCAAAACAATCAGTATAGATTAGCTGCAGCTGGCCGTATCTTGGCTATTACCAACTCCAGTCCTGAGGCTTAAAGACTAGAATGGACCCAACGCAGGTATGTTAAAAGAAAACTCAGATAAAAACCATAGCCTACCACAAGCTATGAAACAAATACATAAAAACAGTTTAGCCAGGCATAAATATGCTTTCCTAAAAAAAACAAAGCTGAGAAATAATCCAGGGAAGAAAAAATACTTCAAAAGAAAACCAAGTCTTATGCATGCCACCAGGCATGAAGTGCCAGAAGTCAGTCCTCTGTATGCTATTATAGGAAAACTGTTGCTACAATTTTTTAAAAAGCAGAGGCCTATGGAAAGGAAAACACAGTTTACATTAAAGGCTAATATATTAAGTTAAATGTAAAGGAAAGGATTTGCTGTGAGTTGCATAATGGGTATACACTCTGTGCAAAATGGATTTCCCCATTGCTAATTCCTTCACCACCTGCACCTCTAAGTGTAGACACTGAGGTTCAGATTCCACCATGACTGTTTTAAGAGTTGTTGGCAACAGGATCATTGGGTAAAAACTATGACCCAGCTTCCAACCATCTGACAAGATCAGGCTAGCCCAGGGCAACATTTAACTCCCAGGTCAGTAACTGTGCACTGTATACACAAACTTTCAAGCATTAACCTTTAAGCTCATAAAAATAAGGTCCATATTTTACAGTTATAGCATGTTTTCATAAAAATGGGGCAACTATTTCCTTTGGAATCCATGGAACCCACCTCCCTATCACCTGTCCTTCTGTAAAGATGGAACACATGAAACAAAAAAGCAAAAAAATCCAATCACAAAAATTTGTTTCCTTCATATTCATACCTATTTCTGATGCACTCTATAAATTCCTATGGATGATTATATAGTTGGATTTCCATTAAAATACCCATTTGGTTTGCAAGATTTCCAAATATGAGTTCTTTAATAATAAAGTCAGCCATAATTTCATAGCAAGTGGATATGAATATATTAGTTTTGTGCCTATGCCTTTACGGCCTATAAATAAAGACAGTTGAAATACCGAGGCTTATCCACATGAAAATGATTTATAGTTCCTAGGCTTCCTAGAAAGAACAGTGTAGGACTGATATAAAAATGTACGTTCAACAAAATCATGAATATTGGACCAAATACCTTCATGAATAGACAATACCTTCATGAATAGACTAGAGCAAAAATAATGAATTAAAAGTCAAACAATTTTCCTACATAGCAGTATGTGCAAGATTCCAAATTCAAGCAGACCCTTGGAGCCATATTTATTCTAGAGGAAAGCAATTTATATTGTGGTTCTCTATTATCTGATTAGAAAGATTCTATTAACCTGCTTAATACACTGTTCCTCTATCCGATTTTCATTTGCAACAATTCATGTCCCTTTGCCAATGACTGTCACAGTGAGGATGCTTTCTGATACACAGAATCTATGGAATATCTGAAACCAAGAATTATTCTGCCAGTCATCATGCAAACAGACCAGTATATTCCCAGCAACTCCAGAAAAAGGTAAGACATTGCTTCAGACTGGCCTGTAAACTTGAGACTGCAAAATTAGCTGGAAACTTGGGAAATATCCCCAAATACATTAATTTCTCCACAGATATGGTATCTGAAGAAATGAACAGTGACTCACAAAAGCTCATACCCTGCCACAAATTTTGTTAGTCTTGAAAGTGCTGCTGGACTCTTGCTCTTTTCTACTGCTACAGACAGACTAACATGGCTACCCATTTTGATCTATCTCCACAGATATGACGTTTGTTCCATTTGCCAGAAAGTGAACTGGACATACATTAACAAGACCCAATTGAAGACTTAATGCAATGGTTCAACTAATGCTATTGATCAGGAATGGTCAGTGTCTGTATACCTCGAGGCCATTTATTCTCCAGAAAGTAGTTCATAGGAACCATAACATAATCCCCTTCTGGAAGGAGATAGTCTATAATAAAATTACTGCTTCCCTGTAGTAAGACCTTAACAGACATCAACTACAAGCTCTTAGCTGTTGTGTCATCTGTTGTGAAAAGGAGCTAGAAAAACGAATATATTTTGTTGAAGATTGGCTGTGATATTTTGCCCTGCTGCAAGATGGCTGAGACAGAAGTAAATAAAAGTAATTTCAAATACATGTGGGCTCTCATTGCTCCTCAAATACAAAAATGCAAATATAGTATTAAAGTGCTTCAGGTCGCTGGCTCTTGTAACATTACAAAACAAGTTCCATTTCTTTACCAAACTGGTCAATCCGCCCCACCCCCCCATCCCATTGTCTCTGGGCCAGATTGCATTCTCACATGCCTTGGGAAACAATACTGATACTATAAAAATAATGATCTCTTTTTTAATATAATACTTCTAGTAGTAACTAAAGATACAGCAAATTTTGTGGTGAATGTGACATTCTTGACAATTTCAGTCTCTTTGTGTTAAGTATGCAACTCAACAAGAGGCAGTGATTTCAGCAAAGCGATTCAGCTTTATTGGTAACAGCAACTAGATGATCAGAACACAACAATGACACACAACAACCAGTGGAGCACAGCTCCTTCTTTTAAACAGTCCGGACTGTCAAAGCACACCCATAGAAAGTTAGCATCCAATGGCATCACAGAGATAAAGGCCAATCAGGTCTCTTCCCTTCATAAATATATTTACAATTGTGATTGGTTGCTTCAAACCATTCCATAGGAACGACCAATAGAAATGTTACAGCTTACGATCTTCTGCATAGAATCAGGCTTAACATGGCACAGAATAGGCTTAGTTACAGTTAAGACATTACACTTTGCCTCACCTCCATCTGAATTAAACAGCTGCCAAACAGTTTTGCAGCTGCATGGAAGCTGTGATGGAACAGTTTCATTTCCTTTTGCATTTCAGATGTTTTTGCACCTGTGCAGTCAATTTTGTCCATTTCCCCCAGAGTCATGGATGGTTGTTGCACTAGGTTATTAAATGACATAAGGTAAATGCAGGTACAACTCCCATAACACTATTCAAAAATGCATATGTGTGAAAGAACATAGATAGCAGACTAAAACACCAAATTGTAAGACTTTTTTAAAAAACCTTGGCATTTGTTTATTATACTGGTTGACTTATTGGTTTGCTCACTCTTTATTTAAATAGTTGCCTGCCATGCAGCATGTAGTCAGTCTTGGGGAGATGGTGTTGTACATATTTGATTCCATGTCAAAAATGAAGTCAAATGAGGAGGAAGTTCTATGTTTTTATTTCAATTAACAGGAAAACAGTTGGACCAAATAGTCCATCCAAAATTGACTACTTTCATCTCAGCATATTTGGGAGATAGGCTTCAACTAACAGGAAAACAATTAGACCAAATAACTCATCAAAAAAATTGACTACTTTCTTCTTTTTCTTCTTCATCTTCTTCTTCTTCTTCTTGAACATATTCTGGGCATATTCAGGAAATACATGATATTTTATACATGGACTGATATCATCAAAAAAAAAATTCAAAAAGCATAATTGGTTACAAAAGACAGTGGTCATTTGAATAATAAGCCTCTGATTTGTCAGATGTAAAGAAACATATTTACATCAAATCTACGTAAAACCTATGTGTTTACTTAACCTAAACTAAATGATAATGGGCAAGGATTCTTCATATCCTAAACAAAAATGTTTGTTGTTCTTGATATGAGACCAAAATCTTATCTGACCCAGACACTGCAAAGTGTTGCCCTTAAGAACTACAGAATCATGAACTTTGTACCTATTATGTTGTCTGCTGACAATATCAGACCTACAAGAGGAAAGCCTTCTATATAACAGGTCTTTCTTATATCCTAATAAAATATTACTTAAAAGAGGAATCCAGAAAACGAAGGAAAAAATATGAATATGAACAATCAAGAAGAAAAAACCTATATAAAAAATCTTTATATTCCCACTCATACTACAATGGTTAGGACTCCTATCAGTTTGTGTAATAATCAGCAGGCATAAAATACTGCTGATTGCATGATACTCTACTATTCGGATATGTCATAACTTACCAAATAGGCTCAGCCTACTCACAAACAACCAAACAGTTGAACAAGAAAAAATGGTTCCCTGTTCATGGCCCACAAATGAGCTGAACTGGTGAGTATTCAAACATCCCTAGTAGTAGTTTATCATCCCACTTAATATAAAACAAGGCCATCCATCTGTAAAGCCCTTCATGCATTGGCTTACACTGTTCGGAGAATTTCATTTAGTAGGGAAACAAAAACCATTTTCATTTATTTCCTTTCCCTCTTCCTCTTTCCTTCCCTTGTTCCTCCTTTCTTCTCAACCCTTCCTGCCTTCATCTCCTGTAATGTATCCACTTGAGAACATGGGCTCAGGGCAGCCATGTGCTTGGACTGGTTCTAACCGATCCACCATGTGGCCAGGCGAAGGGCCTGAGCTTCGCTCTGAAAGACAATGGACTAGAGGATCCTAGCTCCCCTCCAATTGAGGAGCAGGAGATAACTCAATCAATGTAAATAGCGAATCACTGTGTGTGTGTGTGTTTGGGGTGTGGGTTCACTTGGGAATAAAAGCCGGCCTGTGAGCCGGCTTAGGTTGTCTTGTTCCTGATCTAAATAAAGTATGTGAGAGCTGAAATCACTTGTCAGTCTCAGTACTTTTCACTGGCGATGAAGGTGGGATGCCAACTCCCTCCCTGAACAACGACCACGAAGAAGAGCATCACATCGAGCCCAGCCACTCATCGCACTGCTCCCAAGCCTCGCACCGCTGACCCCGAGAGCAGCAATGCACCGCTCACCGCAACCAAAGCCGACAACACTCCCGAGCTTCACACCAAGCCAGCCACTCACCTCACTGCTCCCAAGCACCACTGACCCTGAGAGCAGCGGCTTCCAACGCCGCCAACACTACACCTGAACCGCGACCTCCATGGGTAAACGCAATGGCCGCCAGCAACAAGAGCTTCCCTGCTTTCAACATGTCTCATCCTGCACACTGGGAGACCTGGATCGAGATGCTGGAGCACCACTTCGAGATCCATGGCATCGCGGATGTGGACACAAAGAAGGCGTATCTGCTACGCTACTGCAGCATCGAGGTACATCTCCTCCTAAAGGACCTGGTGGCCTCTCTACAGCCAAAAGATGCGGCCACCACCTACGAGATGCTGGTCAAGGCGTTTACCGACCACTTAGCCCCAAAGCCCACCAAGTTTGCGAAATGAATGGAATTCTTCGCAAGAACTCAGGGCCCCGACGAGATGTCTCCAGAATTCCTGGCCAGCCTACGGCGCGCAGCAACAAGATGTGCCTTCCCCAACCTCACGAATGCCCTTCTGAATCATTTCCTGGTGGGGCTGAAGGAGCCAAAGCTGCGCCGTAGGCTCATCAGCCGGGACGACCTCACTCTGGAGGCCGCCATCAAGGAAGTGGCCGCCTATGAGAAGTCCCACTTGGACCACCGGCCAAAGCCAGTCCATCGCCTCCAGGACTCCGGCCCATCCAACGACTTGAACGATGAGGAGGTCCTACAGGTAAACAGCCGATCGCAACAATGTGCCCCATGCATCAAGGGATCCCCCGCGGCATCGACTCAGCCTGTGCCAGCTGTGGTGATGCTCACAAGCACCGGACCTGCCGTTTCTGGGACGCCATCTGCAGGACCTGCAACAAGGCTGGACACCTCGCCCGGGTCTGCCACTCCAAGGGCAAGTGCCTGAGGTCCACTGCCCAGCTGGACACCGCAAGCCTGCACACTGTGACAACCCAGCGCCGGCAAATGGCATGTAACTTGCCCCCAGATGGCCCGGACAAGGTGCATGTGACTGTCCAAATAGAGTGGTCCCCCTGCCTAATGGAAATAGACTCGGGGTCCTCCTTCTCAATAATTTCCGTGGAAACCCTCAAAATGCTATGCCCCAAGGGGGGACCCCATCTGCACAAGCCACAGGGGTTGAAACTAACAGACTTTAACAAAAACCTGGTGGCGGTCCGCGGCTGGGGCAAGTTTCAGGTCTGATTTAAAGGGTTCTTGGGCTTGCTGGACCTGCTGGTCATGGAAGGGCGCCTCTCGAGTCTCTTGGGGTTGTCATGGTTTAAGCCTTTGGGACTCCAAATAGCGGAAGTAAACCGCCTTGGGACCGCGGACTGGGAGGCAGTCTGCCGCGAGTTCCCCAAGGTGTTTGATGGGACTCTGGGGAGGTACAATGAGACCCGATATCGCTCGATCTGGACCCCAACGTTCAGCCCATCCGCATCAAGGCAATGTGGCCCATTCTTCCCATAGCAATGCGGGAAAAAATAGAGGCCGAGCTCGACTGCCTGGTCGCCCAAGGAGTGCTGGAACCAGTCACATCAGTGTGCTGGGAGACCCCCATTGTGACACCGATTAAACCTAATGGGACCATACGCATTTGTGCGGACTACAAATGCACCATAAATAAGGCCCTGCAGGACCATGCCTATCCGGTCCCTGTGGTGAACCATGTCCTGGCCTCCCTTACGGGGTTCGGTAAACTAGACTTGGTGCAGGCTTATCAACAGCTGCCAGTGCATGCGGCCACTGCGGAAGCGCAGACCACCACCACCCACAAGGGGGCCTTCTGGGTGAATAGGTTACAGTTTGGGGTTTCGGTGGCACCAGGGATTTTCCAGTCTTTCATGGATTCCCTGCTTAAAGGAATTCCAGGGGTCCAGCCCTTTCTCGATGACATAATCATCGTGGCGCCGGACTCCACCACCTTCGCCGACCGGCTGCGTCAGGTCCTGCAGAGGTTCAATGATGCTGGCCTCAAGGTGAAGAAAGAGAAGTGCCTCCTGGGGGTGCCTCGCATCGAGTTTCTTGGGTTTGCAGTCAATGCACAAGGCATCCACCCCACGGATGACAAAATAAAGGCCATCACACAAGCCCCGGTTCCCACGTTCAAAACAGAACTACAGGCTTTCCTAGGCCTCTTAAATTTTTACCACGCTTTTCTGCCCCTGAAAGCCACGGTGGCGGAACCCCTCCACCGCCTGCTAGACAAAGAGGCACCGTGGGCCTGGAAGCTGGAGCATGCGGTGGTGTTTCAGGCAGTGAAAGACTTGCTGGTCTCCAACACTGTACTGCACCACTTCTGCAAGGCTTTACCGGTTGTCCTCGCTCATGACGCTTCGTCCTATGGGGTGGGGGTGGTGTTGGGGCATAGGCTGCCGGATGGCCGGGAAGTCCCGGTCACCTATTACTCTCGGACCCTGTCTTCTGCAGAGCATAACTACGTGCAGACTGACAAGGAGGCACTAGCGATAGTGGTGGGGGTTAAAAAATTCAACCACTATCTCTATGGCCGCCCATTCGAGATCCTAACTGACCACAAGCCTCTCCTGGGCCTCCTCGCGCCCGATCGGCAAACGCCACAGATGGTCTCGCCTAGGGTTCTCTGCTGGTCCATATTCCTGGCGGGTACTTGTACGTCCTCACCCACCACCCAGGGAAAGCCATGGGTCATGCGGACACCCTCAGCTGCCTGCCGCTGCCTGGCACAGACCCTGACCTGGCCACCGCCCACGAAGTCGCCCTCCTGGAATCGCTGCCCAGTTGCCCAGTCCACATCAAGGAGGTGGCCCGTCTCATGGGCCGCGACAAGGTTCTCTGTCAGGTCTTGGACTGGGTGGGGAGGGGGTGGCCGACAGCTAAACAAGACCCAGAATTTGCGTCCTTCGTCACAAGGCACGATGAGCTGTCGACCTATAAGGGGTGCCTAATGTGGGGAGGTAGAGTGGTCATTCCAAAACCACTACAGCCACGAGTGCTGAAAGACCTACATGAGCATCACCCTGGGGTGGTCAGAATGAAGGCCTTGGCACGGGGGGTATGTCTGGTGGCTGGGGCTAGACCAGGACATTGAGGACTTAGTAAAAAGGTGTCAACCCTGCCAGGCCTCCCGACCCGCACCTCCGATGGCCCCGGAAAGGGCCTGGGAATCCTCTCACTGCCCCTGGTCGCGCCTGCACCTCCAGGGGCAGCTGTTTTTTATACTTGTAGATGCCTACAGTAAGTGGCTTGAGGTTGAGCCGGTGCCGTCCACCTCCTCCCAAGCGGCCATCTGAGCGATGTGGCAGATTTTCAGCTCGCACGGACTCCCCAACACCCTGGTCACCAACAATGGAACGGCTTTCACGTCCGGGGAATTCCAGGAGTTCACCTGCCAGCATGGAATTCGCCACGTCAGGTCGGCCCCATTCCATCCCGCCACAAGTGGCCAAGCCGAGCGCATGGTGAGAACGGCAAAGGAGGCGCTCCGCCAGACCGAAGGTACCGACTGGGACTTTAGGCTGGCGTCCTTCTTGTTCGGCCAGAGGACTATGGCCCATGCGACTTCCAGGCAAAGCCCTGCGGAACTACTGATGGGACGATGTCTCACCACCAGGCTAGACCAGTTACACCCCGACCGAGCACCAGAGCAGGAACCCTCCACTGAAACCCCTGTGGCTGCACGGGGTTTTTTCCCAGAGGACCTGGTGTATGAATGGAACTACGCGAAAGGGCCCCCTTGGATCCCAGCCAGAGTAGTACGGGTCCGAGGCCCCCAATCATATGAAGTCTCCGGAGAGGATGGCCAGATACAGCATCGACACATCGATCAGCTACGCCGCCGGGTGCTACCCCTAGAGCCGGATGAGTGGGAGGAGTGGAATGGGCCAGCTCAACCAGACGCGGCAACAGATGCACCAGAGGAAATCCCCAGGGAATTCAACCCCGGACAACCATCAACCACAAATGACGCACCGGGTGAGATGGTGAGCCCAGTCCTGCAGATACCAGAATGGCTGCCAGACCCCAAGCCAGCTCGGGAGGTCACCAGTTCCCCCATGCCAGAACTCCGCCATTCCATGCGAGAGCGGTGGCTCCCCAGCTACTTGAAGGACTATGTTTGCAGGTGTTTATCAGACCAAGGGGGGAGGGGTGTAATGTATCCACTTGAGAACATGGGCTCAGGGCAGCCATGTGCTTGGACTGGTTCTAACCAGTCCACCATGTGGCCAGGCGAAGGGCCTGAGCTTCGCTCCGAAAGACAATGGACTAGAGGATCCTAGCTCCCCTCCAATTGAGGAGCAGGAGATAACTCAATCAATGTAAATAGCGAGTCACCGGGTGTGTGTGTGTTTTGGGTGTGGGTTCACTTGGGAATAAAAGCCAGCCTGCGAGCTGGCTTAGGTTGTCTTGTTCCTGATCTAAATAAAGTATGTGAGAGCTGAAATCACTCGTCAATCTCAGTACTTTTCATCTCCACTCTCTCATTTCCCACAGTTAATGTGCTGTGAACTGGAGTTACTATTTATACTGCTGCTAAAAGTATCCAGACAGGCAGGTAAGCCATCATTTTACAAAATTTATATCCCACCTTTCTGCCTTCAAAAGGGCCTCCAAGATGAGAAAGAATCCCTCCTGGAGTCCTCCTCTCCTGCTGCCTTGAATACCATGTCTAATGCACCACACATTGGGGCACCCAGAGAAGTGTCATCTCTAGGTGTGGCTGACGTAAAAGGAACTGCATTTCTCAGGGTACACCATGGAACAGCTCCTTGGACATATCTGAAGTTGCATTTCAGGCACCAATGTCGGTAAAGCACAGAGACAGAATTTCCAGCCTGCTCAACTACCAGCTGGTTGAAAGAATGACTGTCCAGCCATCACTCTGTCTAGGCCACCACTGCCAAAACCTGACATCACCTGCGGCAAGAACATGAATCCTCACCTGGTGCAACAGTCATTACTAGTGGGGGAGGGGAGGAGACTGATATATTATTAATTATTCTGATTCATTTTCAAATAAATGAAAATGAATGGGAATAATTAGAAATATAATGAAAACAAATGTAGCTTGGTGGGGAAAGTTGCAGATTACTAAGAATCAAATAGGTCTAGGTTGTGGGTGATACAATAATACAGAATAAGTAGAAAAGAGCAAGAGTCCAGTAGCAACTTAAAGCCTAACAAAATATGTGGTGGGGTATGAGCTTTTGTGAGTCACTGCTCACTTCTTTAGTATCTGAAGAAGTGAGCAGTGACTCAGGAAACCTCCTACTCCGCACATATTTTGTTAGGCTTTAAGGTGCTGCTGGACTCTTGCTCTTTTCTACTGCTACAGACAGACTAACATAGCTACCCATCTTGATCTATCTCCACAGAATAAGCAATAGTTATACATTACAGTCATGGACCAGCAGTATGAAATACATTAGGAAAAAAATATTTAAAGAAAACCATTACATAAAATAAAAAGATATATTTCACTGAATCAGCACTGAACCACGGGAGACTCTGGAGACTGCTCAGACCCTAGCAACTCCATCTGTAGTTCCAGGTCAAGGTCCACTAGAAGAAGGGAGGTACATCAACCACTCAGTCCTCCAGGGTTTTTTTATTTGAAGGGTAGGAATGATAAATGCTAACACAGACTAAGAAATACTTTAGTTAGCAACCCTGATTTATACTTCTTGCAATCCTGAGCAGAATTACACACTTCTAAGTCCATTAAATTCAATGGGTTTAGAAGACTAACTGTGCTTAGGGTCTTCTGACCATAAAGCTATCCTACTGAGCTGCTACATTTCTATACATGTCATCATTTTTTATGCATTGTTCTTGACACAGAGTTCTCTTTTGTTACCTCAGCTTCAGGTTAGTTAGTTCCACACTACTAGTAAATACCAACACTTGAATACCACAGTAGTTTCCCCTGACTGGTGAAAAAGCAGGGAGCCAAGATGGTTCAACCCGACAGAATGCCATCTTTGACTCTGCATCTGTAAAACTTGAGTGAGTTTTCCTTGCTCTGTGTGAGGTTAATATCACAACAAATCACATCTCTCAGCAATGAGGCTAAAAGAATATCTCTTTTTTTTCTGTCTGTGCACTGAGTGGACAGGTAGTTTTTATTTCGTACTTTATTTGCACCTTGCTGGGTGATGC